>BSBM01000129.1:5017500-6270000 GCA_027924585.1 Larix kaempferi
CCTACTGAGATTAAGTTCTTTCTCAGGTCGGGAATATGTCTGACATCCTTTAGCTCCCAAACAGACCCATTCAACTTAATTTTCACTATACCTTTACCAATAATAGCACAAGGTTGATCATCACCAAGGTATACCTTTCCGAGGTCTCCAGGAACATACCTCTCGAAGAATTCTTTCTGCGAAGTAGCATGAAATGATGCTCCAGAGTCTAACACCCAAGACTCTTCCTTGCTTTCTAAAGAGCATATCAACGCATCATCTCCTCCTGAGGTGGAAGTAACATTTGCCTCTGCTTTCGCCTCCTGGTCCTTCGGTGCGCTCTTGCACTAATTTTTGTAGTGCCCGGTCTTCCCGCATTTCCAGCACTCAACAGTCTTCAAGCTATGGAAATTATTGGGATTCCTGGATTTGGACCTCCTATCCTTTGATCTACCTCGATAGTTCGATCTGCGTCCATTCCCTCTGTTTGAATTTCTTCCCCTTGACTCTGTATGCAAAACTGAAGAGGTTGAAGATTCACCCGAATCTCTCCGTCGGATCTCTTCACTGAGAACCAGATCACGAACATCATCAAATTTTAGCTTATTGTTTCCCGACGAGCTACTCACAGCCGTGATAGTAGCATTCCAACTTTCTGGTAGAGAAGAGAGAAGTATCAGTGCTCGTACTTCTTCATCAAATTCAATTCCAACTGAACTCAGCTGGGTTGTGACTGTATTGAGTTCATTGAGATGATGAGCTACTGATGCGTTTTCCGTCATCTGCAGATTGAACAATCGCCTCATCAAATGAACTTTGTTAGAGGGCGATGGCTTCTCATACATACTGGAGAGAGCCGCCATAAGACCTGCTGTGGTCTTTTCCTTTGCTATGTTAAAAGAAACATTGCGAGATAACGTCAATCGGATAACTCCGAGGGCTTGCCTGTCGAGAAGAGCCCAGTCTTCATCCTTGATGCTCTTTGGTTTCTCTTCTGCGAGAGGTTGATAAAGCTTTTTCTGGTACAGATAATCTTCGATCTGCATTTTCCAAAAGCCGAAGTCTGCACCATCGAACTTCTCAATTTTCATCTTTCCTTCATCTGCAGCCATTGCTCCCACTCGAATCTGACTTTCTCTGGATCGTTTCTCACAAATCTGGCTCTGATACCAGTTGTTGGGAAATTACGCAGATTTCCTCTGGATCCGATTTGGGAGAGCGAAATAAAATCAGAATAACAAGACACGCAAATTGATAATGGAGTTCGGCCAATTTAGCCTACGTCTCCGGGTTGCTGCAGATCTTTTATGAAAGGGGAAAAAAAAATTACACAGTGTTTGCAAACACTCAGAGCATAATGATCAGGACTGAAAAGAACCAGTGCACAGGCTTTTCTTCTTCTGTCTCGCTTGTCTACAAATGCAGAAATCCGCCTTCTATTTATAGATGCAGAAGCACACATCTACACGTTTTGCCAAGCTAGCCATTAATTGCCTTTCATTCTTCTTCAACAAAGGATGCACCGTCCACTCTGTTTTCTGGGTTGTTGGCTTGACAACCACTCTGTTTTCTGGGTTGTTGGCTTGACAACCACTCTGTTTCCCTTTCAGCTTAAATGCCATTTATGTAAGTTTGACCAACACCTCCGCGGCGGAAGCGGCAGTTCCAGCAGATCGATGGCCTGCTTCTGGAAACGTTGACTGGCGTGAAAAGGAAGGAGACAGTGTGGCGGTTGATGGCTAGAGCTTTGCAGAGCTCCAGAAAGGGATTAATGTGTCCCTGCGCCAACACTTTACTCATTGTTTTATATATATATAATATAATATAATGATTATGAGTAAATTATATATGTATGAAGTGGTGTTTGTTTGTTTTAAAGTTGAAATGTCTATTTTAATTTATAATTGTTTTATGATAAAAAGTTTCTATTTTAGAGAATAGTTTTGTATGTGAAATGGATATGTGGTTATGATTTTTAATTTATTTAATTATAATATAAGTTATTTAAAAAAAATAATTTGAAAATTTTTATTGTCTGAAAATGATTATATATATATATATATATATATTTATGTATATTTGAATTTAACTACGTATTTATATAAAAAAAATTGTGAATAACTTTTTTTTATAATGTAAAAAGTTAATTAATTATCTAATAAATAAATTGTAATTTCAATAAAAATAATAATAATTATATCTCGTAATTTCAAATATGACATTTTAATGAGTCATAAATATATTAAAAAAATATTATATAAATTTAAGTATGACTTATTTTCTTTAAAAACATTTCAAAGTGTTAAAAATAATAAAGTAACATTTTTGTGGATGTCGAGAATATTTATTCTATTTAACTATATGATGAGTGGGCATCACATCTTGGATTCACATCTTGAGTGTATCACAATCATGACTAACTATAGGAGTCATTTTTTTTTAATGTAGATTTCATTAGAAACCAAGAAAGTGTAATGAACTTGTTGAAGGGTGATAATTGTATACAAACACTATAAGAGACATGGAGAGAGACTATTAGATATGAAAATCTAACATAATTGCATCCATTACTTATTATTTATGTTAATAAGTATATGGTTTGGAACTTTATAAAATCCCTACAAACATAAAATTTAAAGGAAATTAATGACTAAGGCTACAAAGTATGTTATTATTATTCACTATTGATTGTTCACTTTATCTATAAAACCATGCACAAATGTATGATAAAGTGGATATAGAACTTAATTCACAAAGATGTAATCATAAAAATAATTATGTTACATTCTCCATATTTTTCTTAAGATTCTCATCCAAACATAAAAAATGTTACTACAAGCATGAAGGCTACACCGAATGCATAAGGTAAAATGAAAGGAGAGTTATGAGGAATTCTAAAAATATTTGATACTTTATCATCATGTTGAAGTCAATGTTGCTAGAAACAACAATAAGAAAGTGAAAGTGTGATAGATAAATATGCAAGGAGTTGAGAAAAGAGAAAAGCAAATTTGAATGAACAAAATCGGAATCCTCTCTAAAATATTAATTTAAGGTTTTGTTATGTTGACAAAGTCCATTTTTTATAGTTTCATGCCTAAAATTGTTAGAGAACATACAATTTAAAGAATTTCACTAAGTTTATTAGAGTTTTTTTATCCCAACATTATCATTAACATAGTTTGCTTGAACAAATAAATATTGTGCATTATCTTTACAATGAACTAGACCAAATCTATACATGATGAGTAGATTCTTGAGAGATTTAAATCCAAGTATCAATTATGTGTCATGTTATCATTAAATATATGTTGGGATGCCATGAACTACATAGTAAGTGGTAGAGAATAGTAAGTGGTAGAGAAGCTAATAAATATGCTCAAATAATAATCAAATATATGATACCAATGCTATAACCATGTCATAACAACTAGGCATATATCATTACAGATGCAACAAAATAATAATGAAGTAACATGTTAAATAATTTTAGAGAGGAGGAAAATTTTAACATGAAGAAATGAATATGACCTTATTTCATTGGATTTGATCAAATGTCTATTGTTTTCTTTTCAAAATATTCAATTAACCACATATTTACAGTTAATCTTGTTAAAAAGTTTCGAATTCCATTACAAGTTACACCCATAACCTATGACTAATTGTTTTGGTGTTTTGTAGAACCACAAGATGAGATAAAGATAACAAAGGAAATAACATTATGACAAGCATGAGATCCAAAAACATTAAGTGTGGACATTAAATGTGATGTCAATCCTTATATTCACAAGGATTGACAATTCTCATAATATGTGAATTTATGTGAAGATTTAGAAAGACAATACATACCATCTTCTCATGAGTATTTCATTAAGTAACACTTAAATGTTGCATATGGCAATAAAATGGTAGAGTGATCTTATCTCATCTATGTGACATATTTAATGGCTTGGAAGTATACACATTATCTAGCAATAAATAATATCCAATGGTAATAGAGATGGTTTTTGTCTTTAGGCAAGTAATAGGGCCTAGATCTTGACATTTTCCATGATTCAAATCCATTATTAGTCCATGCCGCATGCATAGAGTATATGTTCCACCTTTTAGTATTAATTTGCTTTGTACAAAAATATTTTTAAAACTTTCCTATAGTTTATCCAATGTAGAAATAATTTACGTATTTATTTAATAAAATATTTTAATAGGTGTGTAAGTCTAACTGGTGGAAAGTGCTTAACAAGACAATTTTCCTCACTGACAAGAATTAAGTAAAAATGAAAATAAAATAAAAATAGACTTTAAACTTGCAAATGTTAAAATCTAAATATTTTGTTTATAGTGGATAACAGTTGAGCATAATGACATACACATCTGGTTGACAGTGATGCTTGCAGTTCTAGTAAGCCCCTTCATCTGCTTCGTTATTAACTCTGTCTATTTTGATGCATGGGTGACAAGTGACACGCCTTCAAGGTTTTACACTACATCTGTTGAGGCTACTCTCAGATAGCTAGAGACGTGTCAATCTCAAGGGATATCCTCTATGATATTTATAAGGGACCTGTCTCCCATTCTTTTCAACGCAATCTTAGCACTGCAGTAATAGCATATCAAAGCATTGCATACTTTGCATTACAGTTGAAGAAGTCGATGGATATTTCTGTATTCACAAAAATGGCCGAACAATACAAACCATGTGTGCAGGAGAAAGCTGGAAAAGCTCAACAAACAACTCAAGTAACCAGTTTTATTATTTGTACTCTCTAGTCAGGATTGTTTTAGAAATTGTTTTTATTGTTATTGATGGTATTGTATATATTTTGTTTTGGCCAAGGGATGATGAGGACTGCTCAGGAGAAGAGTGGTAAGATGAAGGACATGACTCAGCAGAAAGCTTCTCAGGTGACTGAAGCAACCAAGGGAATGGGTCAGTCCGTCATGGGTTCAACTCAACATGGGAAGGAAAAGACTGGCTCTTTCTTCCAACAGGTTCTTCATAATTTTATTACAAAATATTGTACTGTCCGGTTTTAAGATGAGATTGAACAGATTAACAATTGAATTTGAACTTCATAATTTTATTACAAAATATTGTACTGTCCGGTTTTAAGATGAGATTGAACAGATTAACAATTGAATTTGAAAGTTTGTTTTAGTTTTGAATCTATTAAAAATTAATTGAGTTAAGCTAATGCAAATTCAGGCGGGGATAAAGCGATTCGGGATGGGGATAAAGCGATTCGGGATGGGGATAAAGCTATGGGTGCTACGAAGAGTGCGATGGAGGCTGTGAAGAGCCCCTTTGGTGGTAGCGAACATAACAAGTGATAGACGACTACCGTGCCATGCTAAGCCTCTCCGTGACTGCAGATTGTAAGGAATATGCTGATTACCAATGTTGAAATCTAGAGAACAGCAATAGCCTTGTTTTAAGACCAAGGCAATTCTACAGAATTGAATATATGCCAAGTTTCGAGAGCCAGAAAACTCAGTGCCATCCCAATACGACATTCAGAGGAATATGCCGATTACCAATGTTGAAATCTAGAGAACAGCAATATAGCTGATGAAGGGTATAAAATATAGGTAAGTAGTGGTGTAAAAATTGTGGATGAAGCCTTTAATAACATATTTGTTAGTATTAACTTCAGTTTGAGGCTTGGTTTACACATTAACATGGACCAATTATGATGTTGGAGCTGATAGAATTTTAAAAATCTCATTGGCACAAATGCTTTTTACATACCCTATATAAATTATAATACTCAGATATTCTGGTTATGTGGGTCGCCATAACAGATTCTACGTTTTTTCAATATCCTATTTTATTGATAACCATCTGTAGCTGAACTTATCTTTAATGTTGATAGTATTGTTCAATTGTTCAATGTAATTAAACCTACGATTATAATTTTAAAAAGTCCAGTACTTCAATGGTATGTATCTCTGATTTTTTCTGGGCAAGGAAGAAACATAACTAACATAGAGCCATCTCCATCTTGGGAAGAAATATTATTAATATAAATATATTTTAAATGAATTTGGTTGTGGAGGCATGGGAGCGTGATAGACATGTGGTTTAAACTGTGGTTCAAATTTGAGCTCGAGGGAAATGGAGAAAAGCATTAAAAATCCTCCCGTCTTAGCTAATCTAACGAAATAGGTATTGTAACCTCCTGGCTCTTTCCATGCACTGGCGAAACGATTAACTCATCCGCTATAGCTGGTAGAAGCCTATGCATAATGGTTTTTCAGGTGTTTACTGCTAAAGCTGCAGAAAGGTTCGATTCGCTGGTGGCTTAGCTCATTAGTAAATGAGCAGGAATTAGGGTTATTCCCCAACCGATTCTCTCTATCTAGTTGCTCCAGAACTGGCCCAGGTTAAGTAATATCATTATTTCTCCAATGAGCTGATCCGATGGTATACTTCATGTATTTTTTTACTAGAACTCGATGTTTTATTTTTTAATTAAAAATAGCAATAACAATCTCTTAAATCTAATGAAGTCTAGTTGGCTTTTAAATTTAGAAAATATAACCTTTAAATCTCATGGACAAAAGAAATTAAGTCTCCATTACACATCTCTCAGTGCAAATATTAAACAGAAGTATTAAAATTATACATCTCTCAGTGCAAATATTAAATAGAGCCAATATTAAACAGAAGTATTAAAATTACACATCTCTCAGTGCAAATATTAAACAAAAGTATTAAAATTACACATCTCTCAATGCAAATATTAAACAGAAGTATTAAAATGACTATGAGAATGGTTAATGCTCACATATGACCAAAAACACACTCATTCGTGAGCACAGTAACTATCATGGTTTGATGAGGTGAATTATTTGTTTTGATAATTAAGCTTTTGCTAAGCAAGGATTATGACATTCATAATTTGAATAATATACAAATTGTGGCAATGTAGGAACTGTGCAGATTCAGGATGGAAAGGACATGAAGCATAAATTGGGCCAAATCATAGAAGAATTTGATGAGGTGAATAATTTTTTTGATAATTAAGCTTTTGCTAAGTAAGGATTATGACATTCATAATTTGAATAATATACAAATTGTGGCAATGTAGGAACCGTGCAGATTCAGGATGGAAAGGACATGAAGCATAAATTGGGCCAAATGACATTCATAATTTGAATAATATACAAATTGTGGCAATGTAGGAACTGTGCAGATTCAGGATGGAAAGGACATGAAGCATAAATTGGGCCAAATCATAGAACAATTTCATAGTAGGTACAAGGAGGATTGGTTTGAAGAACTGTGCAGATTCAGGATGGAAAGGATATGAAGCATAAATTGGGCCAAATTATAGAAGAATTTCATAGTAGGTACAAGGAGGATTGGTTTGAAGATACATTACATTGAAGTGGTGCATACTTCTAAATTTATGGTGTGTAGTAGAGTGAATAACAACACATGTAACCATTTATTTGTGATCTAAAAGAAATTGTAATTTATAGTATGAGTTAGCAAGCCTTGTATGCCATAATCAAAATACATAGTCATGGGTCACTGAGTTTATAATGGCTTGTAGTTGCAATTTGTAGTTTTTAAAGTATTGATTCACCATTGCTTACTGTGTCTATTTTATTTTGAGTACTAATCTGTCCAAGCAAACATAAACTCGAAACTTGCATTAAAAATATATGATGTTTCAATTAATCCTAGGTGCAGATTTATGCCTAATTGTTTGTATATAAGCATTTTCCTTTTATATTGACTTACATTTCAATGAATTTTATAAGATTCGCAATATTCCAATTTCTTAGATTTAAAGGAACTTTAAAATTATCGTAATCATTTTCTCTCTTCATAGACTATGTTATAGACTATGTCAAAATTTTATGTGCTTGTTTGCTTTATACCATTTATTGCACGGGAAATGCTGCAAAATATGCCATTTGGCTCGTAATGTCGTAAGTTCATCACAAAATGTTCAGAGCACAACCAGGAAGGAGAATTCATGTTTTGCTTCGACATGATTACCATCAAAACTCTACTAAAGCTGAAGTTTTCGAGTTTATTTCCTATACTCTTTAGCTCTAACATTTCATAATATATTAATGAATAAAATAGTGCATTTCAAGTGCATTCTTCTAATATAAAGATTTGTCGTAAAAAAACAATTTATTTAAATCCAATAACTTATTTTGTTCATCACAGATAAATAAAGCAATAGTGATTTGCATAAAATCATTTAATTTGGAGAAAGAATTAGAATGAGATTAATGGGCTAAGTCATTTTTTATAAAGGACAGCAACATAGCTGCACATTTCTTATTTACTTTAATTTCTTTTTTTAAGGACAGCAACATAGCTGCACATTTTTTATTTACTTTAATTTTAATTTTTGATTTGATGAAAACTGTGTTAATTTATTATTGTATTAAAATTATAAATTAAATATTAAATTATTCGTTATTTTTTAACATTGTTAAAATTTTAAAATATAATATTTTATTAAACTCTTTTCATGAACTATATACATAGTTTCATGGTTGATTATATTTTAACATTATTAAAATTTCAAAGTATAATATCCTTTGAAATTAAAACCAACCTTTCTAATTTTCTGTACCAAATAAAAAAATTTATATGCCAATAATTCTGGTAATACTGCTCCTTTTCGTTCAATGGAACTGGTATGATTATTGCTGAGTGAACATCTGGGTTGTATTAGATAGCATATCATCATCATGTGATCTTCAAAATCACAAGACAAATGAACATAGTAACTTGCACTCCAAAGGACGCGAGTGGGAATCATGGTGGGAATGGCATTGCTGGTGAGGGCGTTTGGGGAGAGTCGACGTGAGGGGGTTGTGAGAGATGGTGAATCTACATACTCTTCGGGGTTCACTTGGCTATGGTATTAAGGCACATTTAAGGTTTGGGTGATATGTCACTGGGAGGTTCATTATTTATGGATAGTAATATTCTAAGGAGAGATTAATATGAATCAGCCACATGTTGCATAACAATAACAATAGGGACCTGGCTGCTATTTACTGTAAATTAGTTGAGATTGAATGTGGATCATATACTTTTTAAGAGTGAAAAAATTGTTAACCCTAATGAAACAAAGGCAACACAAGAGTGAAAAAATTGTTAACCCCAATGAAACAAAGGCAACACATGACAATGACAAAATTAGATTTTGAAAATTTATTTTATTAAATGGTTGACTTTTCAAAACAAAAAGGAATCAAAGAAGATTTAACTCACCATAGATTATTATCCAAGTGATTTGAGAATTCATGATTTGTATTTATGGGGGAAATTAAGAAATTTAGAGTCACAGTGGTTTGGGAGTTTGAAAATTTGAAGAGTTTGGCAATTTGGGAATTCATGGTATTCGACAAGTTGAGAATATTATCATTATAGGGGTTTTTAGTTTTAGTATATGCATTGTCTACTTGTAGACTTTATACATTTATTTTATTATCGCTTATGTTGATTTGCACACTTTAAGAAAATTATGAATCTTTAACCACTAACATAGGCACATCATAAAATTAACTTGGGCACACATAACTCAAAGATTAATATCCTTAAGAAAAACAAATGTGCTAACTCAATTAATTAATAAATCTAGAAACAACCAAAATTTTTATTTTCTAAATTGTAACAATGTAGGAACAACAATTTGACTTCCCTTTTTGTCCTTAAAAACTTTAAAAAATATTTTGATTATTGAACTTGATTTGTTCACATTAAACATGAAACCTTTAAAAAGTATTGATTTCGTACTTAATTGGTTCACATTAAACTTAAACACCATATTTACAAAAGATGCTTTAATTTTGATACGTTAAATTGTTAAAGTTAAGACCATTCACAATCTCAATTAAACATGAAAACTTTAAACATTACTTTGCCTTTCATCCTTTTTATCTTGAAAAACTTTATAAATTTTTTTTATTTTGCACTTAATTTATTCACATTAAACATAAACACCCTATTTACAAAAGATACTTCAGTATTATAAGTTAATGTTAAAATTAGGACCATCCACAATTCCAATTAAACATAAAAGCTTTAAACAATAGTTTGACTTTGAAGACAAGTTACAAAAAAAATTATTTTGCTCTTAAATGATTCACATTAAACATAAACACCATATTTACAAAAACTACTTCACTCTTGATAAGCCACTCTTAAAGTTATGACCATCCACAATATTGATTAATATTTTGTTCAATAATTTGCCAAAATCCACATGGATTTATCAAATTTAGTTGAAAGTCCCATTAATATCTTGAGAGACTAACATCTACATTAATTATTAATTATTATAAAATTACCTTTAACCTCCATATATTAATCTTTTGTTATTACATCTATTAAATTTTACACTTAAATTAAAATTATTATTATCCTTTAGTCTTCCATTCACTTTCCCCTTTATGATGTGGAGTTGGATGAGTCTTATACTCAAGTGATAATAACTTTTTTAGATTGAAGGCTGAGCTAAGATGGGGGACAAATAATTTGGTTAAGTTATTTGCTTTAAAATTATTACTGATGCTTGCTATAGGGATATCATTTTGGTTTTGCTATCTTGTTCATAACGATGGATAACAATAATTTAAAAAATGGGTTTCTCGCAATAGTTTTGTTAGATTGATAATTTAATATGATTTATTGAACATTAATTTTTATACTATGAAATGTATAAAACTCATCCAACAACTAAATGTAAGAGTTGAAACATTTATAACTTATTGTCACTATGACTTTTTTTGAAATTTTACAATATTTATTATCCTTCATATATATGTCATTTCACTTTAAAAATTTACATTTAAAAAAAATATTTTTTATAAAATCCTTTTTAAAAAGTTTAAACTCCTTAAAAGAGCTAAGAAAATTCCAATTTTAATAGTTTTTATATATATATCATACAAAATGTAGATTTTTTAAATACATCTATATCAATAAATTACAAAATGTAGGACTCTAACCTTAGAAATACTAATACATATATGCTATCCAATAAAAACTCTACCAGTGTTGAAACGCGTGTCTAAAAACTCAAAGAGTCAATTCATTAGTTACAATGTCGCAGATTCTTTGTTTTATTCTTTATTAGTCACTACCAAAGGCAATGATTCAATGTATTCGATTTAACTTCTATTATTTAGGCTTTAACTTTTAAATTTTTTCATTCTAACCAATGTTTCAATGTTTCTTTTAATAGTTTTTATTTTTCTCATTAAATAATAATTTAATAATATTTTTTTTAATTACATTGATAGATGTTTAGATATTATCTGAGATTTTGGACTTCTTTGAGTGGATCCACAAGATTAACCTAAGTGTAACAAGTGTATAGTGGATATTCATTTCATGATTGTCGTATCTTGTTATGCTCAAATACATCTTGATTAAGATTTAAATAAGTTTTAGTTAAGCGATGTTTAAGAAAAGAGATATGTTTATTAAATAGTATTTATTTTCATGTTTATATTAATTAGTTTAATGTTTATGTTAGTTTAAGGTTTATATTAATTAGTTTAATATTTAGTCGTTTTTTAACAATCAGCCATCTCCACAAAACTAAGTGGTTGGCTATGCCTATCGGTGTTCATTGGCCACTTTACTTGTGGCTATGCTAGTGTTAATGGTGAAGGACTATGGGTTCTTATTGCCGGATCAAAGGCTTAGCTTCTCGAGATGGCATCCTTCTTTTGAATTCTTCAAATCCTCCTAACTTGTCTTCAAGGATCTTCATGCTTCTTTCTCGTGCTCTGCATAAGTTTGAAGGAGATTTGTTTGAATTAATTTGTTGTATTCGAGCTTCTTTCTTCTGTTTATGAAGTCTTCATAAGTTTAAAGGACATTTGTCTTGGCTAGTTTGTTTCCTTGGAGAATATCTCACAACCTATACAAACACATATATGAAGTAAATGATTGTTGTTTGAAGCTATTTGTATGTCATCTCCACAAAACTAAGTGGTTGGTTATGCCTGACTTTTTTCTTCTGTTTATGAAGTCTTCATAAGTTTAAAGGACATTTGTCTTGGCTAGTTTGTTTCCTTGGAGAATATCTCACAACCTATACAAACACATATATGAAGTAAACGATTGTTGTTTGAAGCTATTTGTATGTCATCTCCACAAAACTAAGTGGTTGGCTATGCCTATCGATGTTCATTGGCCACTTTACTTGTGGATATGCTAGTGTTAATGGTGAAGGACTATGGGTTCTTATTGCCGGATCAAAGGCTTAGCTTCTCGAGATGGCATCCTTCTTTTGAATTCTTCAAATCCTCCTAACTTGTCTTCAAGGATCTTCATGCTTCTTTCTCGTGCGTCTGAAGTCTGCATAAGTTTGAAGGAGATTTGCTTGGATTAATTTGTTGTATTCGAGCTTTTTTCTTCTGTTTATGAAGTCTTCATAAGTTTAAAGGACATTTGTCTTGGCTAACTTGTTTCCTTAGAGAATATCTCACAACCTATACAAACAAATATATGAAGTAAACGATTGTTGTTTGAAGCTATTTATATGTACAAAAATATTTGTTTGTCAATTAAATTGAATTGAATTAAACAACAAAATAAATATTTCTAATAAGCTTTGTTAGTAAATCTAATCCAAAATGATCCCTCTATTCTTCTTTGTTTTCACAAATAACATAGTACTTCAAAAATTCATTTCAAAAATTTAAATTTATATATATCTATCTCAAATCTTATGCATAACATTCTTTTCACTCTGTCAAATTCAATTATCATCTTCATAAGATCGAAGTGAAGATATAACTCTAAAGTCGAACACCATCATGGTTACATTTTGAAAACTTAGCAAATGACTGCAATTCAAAAAAATAATTCACAGAATTAAAAGTGTCAAGGAGAACGTAATGGATTCTTACCAAGAATAAGGACAAGGACAACACGTGGAGAGGCGCTAAGGATGAGAAGCACCAGACTACTGATTATCCCTAGTTAATCTTTTCATAGTGTCATCTTCACTAGCTTTTGTCTTAAAGCGAAATTTTACACTAGTTGAAATGAGGTCAATGCCGTTTAACCTTTCTTTAAAATTTCATCTTTATTCATCAAATGCCTATTTGTGATGTGACTATGAAACTCTGGATTACATGTGGCCATGTGCATCCGCTGCTAATTTTTCGTGATTTCCTATGCATGAGCTTAACCATCACCATCGATTCTAGAACAATACGAGGATTTCGAACCTCACAAACCCAGGTACATGATATAAGATTATAAGATTATATTATGTACATTCATTAATTTCATTTTCATGCATTAATCCACTAAGATAAGCACGTATAGAGTTAAAAATTCTCGATAAATTGCACATACACCAAGTACATTCATATCAAACAACAGACTATATATTTCTTCTCGTAATTGTTGCCTAGTTGCTTTAGTAGACTCTATGTTATCATGATTTTAGATAGGAGTGGAAATAATAGACTCTATGTTATCATGATTTTAGATAGGAGTGGAAATAATGATAGGTTGGGTCGATGGATTTAAATTCAAATTGTTATAAATTCCTCCCCAAAAAAGGTCTACATTGCAAATACCATTTCCTTTACACTTTATAGATCAAGTCTTGATGCACTAGTAGGAAACAAGTCGTGAACTTTGGTGTTGTCATTGATGTCAAAAAGGTTGTAAGAGGAATTGATGTCAAAAAGGTTGTTGGACTTGGTGATGACATTGAAATCTAAATTCCATTTGAAGAAGTATATAGAAAACATGTGCGCAAGTCTCTTCAAATTAAAGCAAGTCAAAGAACCAAGTTACAGAACAAGGTTTCCTACACATGGCACTCTAATCCCACCTAGTCATGGTACTCCAATGCACAGGACCCACCAAGCCAAGGAAATAGTGTGTGCAAGACCCACAAAGTCATGGCACTTCATCTTTGCAATATAAGACAAGTGGAAAATGCTTGGGTAAGCTTGTCCGTAAAGAAAGGAAGAAGGGTTGTTACTATCTTAGAGAATCCCCAACGTGTGGACACATCAATTGAGCAAGTTGAGTATAAATAAGAGTTAGGTTGAGGAATCAGAATTGAGATTGGAAGAAAAAATGGAGTAATATTATGAGTTTGTAAGATTCGGGTTAGATGAAATGCTCAGGTGAAACAGGGGGAGTCAGGGGAATTAGGGAGAGAGAGTGTGTGCTAGGGCTAGAGAGAGAGAGAGAGAGCAAGGGGGTGCTAGTTGCTTGGGGGAGAGAGAGAGGCGTGGGGGGTTAGGGGTAGGTGGAGGGGTAGTGGAGAGAGAGAGAGTGAGATATTGACTTGTAAGGGTTATATATAGAGAGGGGGGGTTAGTTGTAGGGTGGAGTAGGCGTGTATGTGTGTGTGAGAGAGAGAGAGAGAAAGAGAGAGAGAGAGAGGATGGGGGTTAATTAGGGGTAGGGATATAAGGGGGATTGTGGGAAAGAAAGAGATAAATATTGAGGGGTTAGGGGTTTGGGGAGGAGGAGGGAAGTTAGAAAGAAGGGGGGTAGAGAGAGAGAGAGAGAGAGAGAGAGAGAGAGAGAGAGAGAGAGGGTAGGGATATGGGGATGAGGAGTGGAGGTTTAGGGGGGGGAGAGAGAGAGAGAGAGAGAGAGAGATGGGGGGTGTTAGTGGTAGGGGGAGGGCGATAAGGAGACATATAGAGAGGTGGGTTAGGGGTAAGGGAAGTAGGAGAGAGAGGGGGGTAGGGGTAGAGGGATGAAGAGTGGGGGTGTTGGGGGGGATAAGGAGACATAGAGAGAGGGGGGTTAGGGGTAAGGGAAGTAGGAGAGAGAGGGGGGTAGGGGTAGCAGGATGAAGAGTGGGGGTGTTGGGGATATATATATATATATATATATATAGAGAGAGAGAGAGAGAGAGAGAGAGAGAGAGAGAGAGAGAGAGAGAGAGAAGAGGAGGGGAGAGATAGAGAGATAGTGGGGTGGGGGGAGGAGAGAGGGGTTAAAGAGAGAGAGAGAGAGAGAGAGAGGGAGAGATGTGGGAAAGGAAAGAGGGGAGGTAGCATGGGGTGGATATATATCGGATATTTGTTTGTTGATCTATACATAAAAAAACACCTAATATATATCCATAAACTTCATGCTATAACAAATAACTACATATCGTCAAAATAGTTTCCTATATTGGGATCCTCTTCGTCAATATCACCCTGTGCCCCCCACCTCTAGGATCTAACCCTTGCCTCTATCACGAATATCAAAGTTGATCCTTCATGGACATTAGTCAACAACCTACAATTTTCATAAAACCATGCTCCTAATTCAAGCATTAAAAAGGTAGAAAAAACATCCCATGCCTAATAAGTAATTTTGCTTGAGTGAACGATACATTTTTACTAAGGTCATGACAAAGGAGTTAAACAATCAACACCACCAACTTCGAGGAAAATAGAGAGGTTGATGTGCTTGATTAAATGTCAATCCCATACCCTCATACATGATAGAATCCAATAAAAATGATGCAATCCCAAAACCTTGAAAATTGTTAAGTCTATTGAATTCTAAATGGGATCTAAAATTCTTGTTTTGCATATGAAGTTCGATGAGGTTGGATAATCCACCCAGTAGTTGGCATTATTGTCGGGTGATCCTTAGTTCCTGTCCGTCCTTCATCCAACTGATGTTATAAGACTGAGGATGTGGTGTGGTAACGACACCTAGTTTCTTCATGAGATCTTCATAAACAAAGTTCTTCTGGCTACCATTATCCACAATCAGATGCAATGGATTGTTTTGAAACCATATCTGTGTATGGAATAGGCACTCTCATTCCTCCTCTTCGATGATAGTTGAAGTTACTAGATTGGTCGATGTCAATGTCAAAAGGGTCATTTATTTTGGGTTAGATTCTACCAGAGTTTTGTCGAACAAGTTGGATGTCGACACTTTTTCCAAAAATGTCTTTCGAGCTTTGCATTCAGACGTATCATGCCATGATGAATTGTGGTAATCACACCATTTCCCGGTAGGGGGTTGTTTGCTACGTTCCCTTTTGTCTTTATGAGAATTATTTTTGCCATGATATTGCTTTGGCGGAGTTGGCTGAGAATATCTTGACTTTTCGAAGTCAGCTGGTGCCTTCTTGTCGGGTGGTCGTCCTGTCAACTTGGTCGCGAAGTGTGCTTTTCCTTTCTGTTTGGATTCAATCTTACTCGCATAGTTGAATGCACCTGCAAGTGTATTGACAGTCAGAAACTCCATCTCCTGTTGAATGTATGGGGATAGTACGCTGAGGTACTTCAGAATGAGCAATTTATCTTCTTCTTGAATACCAAGTCTAGCCATTAGTTAGTAGAACTCGTCGGTGTAAATCTGTACGGACTTGTCTTTCCATTGCCTTAGTTGCTGCCACTTCTTATATTGTTATTCAATGTACTTGGGCAGGTAGAAATCCTTTCGGACATATTCAAAAAATTTCTCCCATGTCTCTATGGGGTCTCCACTTTTCTCCATCTTTGTCAATAGTTTCTCCCACCAGTAGTGCACATATGTTGACATCTTTAAGGATGCAATGGTGATATTTTCAGTTTTTGAGAGTTGATTCACAGAGTAGTAGGATTCTAATTGTTGTACCCAATTGTCGATGGATTCTCCGTCAATTTTGCCTTCTAGATTCGGTATGTCCAAATTCATTTGCACCTTGAATGGACTGATTTTGTTGGAGTTAGATATTGTCGAAAATCCTCCTGATGTCGAAGCAAATCACATGAGAATCTCATTGAACTAGGCGAACATTTCAGTTCATTGTCGAGCCAGTTCTTGCTCCATGAGTTTCTCTTTCTCATCAATTGCATGTCTATTGTTTGTTTCTCCTGCCATGTTTGAAGGTAGTGTCTGCTTGGATTGCTGAGTTTGCGAGTGTGTTTGAACATGCATAAGTCAGGTAACTTTGATGGAAGTGTCTACGCACAACTTAAGCACGAACAAAGCTCTAAATGAATGAAGCTCTGATTAAAGCTCGGATACTAATGATCCATATGCTCTCAGGTGCACAATGGGAACAACAGTTCGATTGAATGAATCAGTATTGCTATGGTGGAAGCATAATAATAAGCAAAGCAAGAAATACACTATGCACATAAACATACATGGTGAGATCTAAGTATGGGTGCCTAATGAGGGTAGTTAGACTAGGAGCTTACTTTAATTATCAAACCAGGGGACGTACAAACTTTAGAGGCACTGGCACTATATGTGCTCTTCTAGGATAGTCCTTGTCAAAGTTGGGTGTTTGTATCAATGTTTTTAAAGAGCTGCCTAAGAAAGATTGAATGAATTGTAAACAGGATTGTTAATCTATGAAGGAGAAATTCCTATGCTAAGAAATTCAAATATTGAAAGTAGGAAATCTATGGCTAAGAATTTGAATGCAGGAAATAGTAAATCTATTTTTAAGAATTAACTTGCTGAAAACAATAAAAATTATACTATGGAATTGAATGTTGGAATTTAGAATAGATCTATTCTAAAGTAATGAAAGCTTGATCTTTAATCTAAGGGGTACTTGCTGGAAATCAACTACATAAAACTCAAAGTCTGGTCTAACATAATTTAATGCTAAGGATGAATTCAGAATGCCATTATCTAATGCTACATTTTTAATCAAAACATCTAAGAAGTGAATGTCATCATATAACCAATAAATACTCAAAGAAATCAATCTCTATGAGCAATCCTAACAATGAAATGAATACATTGGCTTAAGATCTAAATCGCTGCTTCAGAAGTAAGTGCAAGTACATAGAGAAATAAGTGTTAAATTATGCTTTGACGGAACGCTGCTACAGGACTACAGACACAGCATTATCTTACTACATAATGCGTTGTAGTGAACTACGGAATCAGAAGTGATCAACCACTACAGAAATCAAATCGTGTTATTTAGATGCTATTTAGAATATTCTCATCTGCAATATAAATTCAACCAATGCACAACACATAATGAGAAATACCTATACTGTGAGATCTCCTGACTTACATGTTGGAGGGGCCCTCTCCAACCCGTACTCAGGAGTGAAAAGAACTTATAAACATTGAATCGTAGGTAACATAAAGTCTTTATTTAAAATAGAGACCGCATAGTTTAAAACCAGGTTTGTAAACCAACTGTCTTGATAGTCTTAAACTTACAACAATAATTCTTCAAAATAGCAGTCGGGGCCTCTCACTACCCGAGAGGTCCATATTTATAAAATCCTAATGCTTAACCAAACAAAAATGTCTAACTGTCGATTCTCTTTGAACAAGAGTTTGTTGTTTACAGATCAGGAAAAAGGTGCTGAGTTTGGTGATGTTCTTCCAGTTCTTCACTTGATTCATGTGTTATCCTTTAGTACACCTACACCTGCTCATCCAACGTCATTTTTCATGCAATTAGCTCATAGCAGCGCTTTTCAAAACATAACAGAAATAATCTTTTAAACAATTCATTAAATAATTAAGGTAAATCATTTTCCCACTAATTAGTGTATTTTTACAACCTTTCTTGTGCTTTACTAGTGGGAAAAGAAACTATCAGATACCTGAAATGGGGACTCATCATCTCCCCCATGCTTGAAGGATTCACCCATCCTTGGGTGACATATTCTTCTCTTTGATGACGTCTATGATGTCCCATGCTACCACTTTGGGGGTCCCTGCCTGCATGTGGTAGCCCGTACTTTGTTCTTCCTTGACCCATGCCCTTCTCTCTTCTTCCTCATTGACTTGTTCCTTACTGATCGGAGGAAGGAAGAATGGGGGGTTTAGCCTCATCCCTATCCACCTAAGGTGATTCTTTATCAATGACTCCCTGTAGAGATTAGCTTTTACGAGAGCATTTTTAAGTCTGGCTAGGGAGTGAAGCTCTTTTATTTTCAGGTCATTTTCCACCCTGCGCCATCTTTCACCAATAGATTCCTGAACCTCCTTATGTGTGCTCTGAAGAGTAAGATCGAAGTGAACCACAACCCCCTGCTATTTCTCAAGGAGAATTGGGATCAGTTCCTCATCTATGGTGAGATTTCTATGGTCATAGATTATTCTTTCAGGGTGAGTTGCTTCTGCCCTGATCCATAATGGGGTCTGCCATTTTGATGCTACATAAATGTGGTAGTCCTGAACTCGTTCAATTTCATTTTTCATCCAAGAACATAATGCCCTTAACTAGAAATTGCCCATGTAAGGGTTTGGAAACCAATTGGGTGAGCTAGGAGCTACAAAATTGTGTAGGAAAAACTCACTGAGCTGGTCCTTCTCTGACTCTGTGGCTTTGAGAGATGCATCCACAAATTCCCTGGTTGTTTCGATTTCTATTGGGAGTCCCTGTGCCAACCTTTGGAGCTGGAATTTGCCCCACTTTTCTTGTAGGTAAACTGCATATATTGCTGAAGGTGGCCTGTGCTCCAATAGTTTACTGTATATTTTAGTGGTAGTAGCCAAAACATGCTTTAGTTGAACAATTTCCTGCTCCTTTTTGGCTAGTTCCCCTTGTGCCTCGGCCAACTTCTCTTGAAGTACTGAATTTCTCTGTTCCACCAGTCTTAGCTCCCCTACATGATGCATTATTAGAATTTGTGTCTTCTCAGATGAGAACGGGGGTGATGTTGTCCAGCTTCCTGATTCAATTTTCAATGCCGCCAGCTCCTTTTTGAGATTTTCTAATTCTGCCCGTGCCTCAGCCAGATGATTGACAACCCCAGGGTTTTCATTAAGCTCAGGAGGGTCCCCCTGGGGGTTGTCTTGCTCTTTTTTTCATTCTGTTCTTCTTCTACCTCCTGTTCTTCCTGTTCATTCTGCTCCTCTTCTGTAGTGGGATCCCTCTGATCTACCCACTGATCATCATCTACATCTGACACATTTTGAACTATGGGACTGGGTTCCCTACTCTTTTCCTTGGTTATTCAGATTCTGGATGCTTGTGTGAATCTCTTACTTCTTCTCTTCGACTCTTGATTACTGGCAGGAATCCCTGGGTTTGTCTCGGGGGAGTCATCTATTGAGTGCTTAATTTTCACCAAGGTCTCGGCCACATGATCTAGATCAATTTTCCTCTTTGCCCCGGATGTAGAGGCGGTTTTGTTCATTGCTCCTGGTGGGATGCCAGTTGTGGGTGTACCCTTCATCCTTTGAACATCTTCGGCAGATACCAACACGAATTCTTCCCACGAAATATCTAGTATCTGCGCCTTTAGTTCCTCACAAACGATTAACTTGATCATCCCATGATGGGCTAAGGCATCCTCCTTACCTTTAGTCACCTTCTTGCTCATTTCTGCTAGAGATTGGAGTAGGTAGTGTGGAATACTAATGTTGTTGTTTGGTGGATGATGGGTCATGTGCCTTAACAACTCTAGAATCCGAAAATGAAAGATGGGGACATAGCTTAACCTACCAGAGCATGTGATGTAGTTTTGAATGATTGCAGCCACGTCCTCCCATGGTGCTGGCATGGAGAGCCTTTTGACTCCATTTTTGTCTCCGTCTATAGACCTCTCCTTGCTCGAAAAATGTTGTTTTTGCTTCATGGTTTTCCTCCCTATCATCCCTGCTCCAATGCAAACCTCTCTGTAGACCAGTGAATTTGGCAATTACATCCTCATCCAGCTTTATACGTAACCCCTTCACTCGGGTGACGAACTGTTCATCCTTGATATGTTTAAAATTTCTCGCAAACTCCAGATCCACCCCTGTATTGTACCCTTTTAGTCCTAGGATGAAAGGCATCCAGCCCGCGCTGCGCATGGTTGTTAATATTCGCAGGTTCTGGTAGATGGCATTGTGCTCCTCTGGTTCACTTTTCTTGAATCCTTGCGTTGTCTTAAAATGAAAAAAACCAACTTTGAATGTGGCTTTTACCTCACTGGTCTGGATTGACTATAGGCTCGAGGGCGGATTGCTTACTGCGTGACCACACTCACTTCTGATGGCTTGCTTCCGAGAAGTGCTGAGAGGTTTTTTTTTTGTTTCAAAAAACTGGCTCTTTTTCTTGATGATCATGCAGCCTTACTTAACTGTCCTTCCGCACTTATCCTTATTATTATTCATTGTACTTGCTGATTGATCCATTTATTCTCATAATCAAGCTCTTCATTTCGATTTATGCTTGTACTTTGTGATTATTGTGAAGTATGGTGGTTATATGCGGATTCATCATTTGTCGAAATGACGGGTGTGTGTAATCATGATTTTGTAATCTGAACCTTTCCCTCCGACTTTATCGAAAAGTTGTCCTCAGCTTAAAATATAACCATTTTGGGGATAATGATTTGACCTTAAGAATAAAATGAAAATGTTCAAAGATTACCTTATTATATTTTGTTAACGTACCTGAGTTCACGATCATCGCTTATTTGTATGCGTGCTGGATGCTGTAGTAGATTTGGTGTAATCCGTAGTAATCTTTGGTGTGTCACTAGTTATGTGCACTGTCGACATTTTTCTTTTTTTGTGCCATTTCTGATTTGATTTTGATAATGATTTGCATGAATTTGGTTGCTTTTTGTTGCACTTTGATGAATGTCTGGCTTGCTTGGATAATTGGAAGCCTCACTTGAATAAATTGCAGGCTCTCGTGAAGATATTGTAGATTTGATTGAAATTTGTGCTGTGATGTATTCCTGTAGTTGATGATATCTTTTCTGGCTCTCTTGACTACATGTACGGCTCGCTTGATTTCTGCTGACGTTTGATAATTCCCAGGCTCAGTTGATTGTTGTAGATGTTTTGATACTCTTCTAGCCCGCTTGGATATTGATGTTTCTTTTGCTTGATATTTGTTTTTGCGATTTGTAATGCTCCATCTTCATAGGTGTGTATGTGGCCCTGTAATTTGTCCTGTTATTCATTCAACTATATTTATTTTTCTTTTTATCTTTTTTTTCATCTTTTTTTTTCATTTTTTTTTTCATTTTTTTTTTTATCTTTTTTCATCATTTTTCAATAAAATTCCATATTCTCTATCAGCATTAGTTGTTGCTAGTAGAGTACCTATGTAATCTCTTCCTTTGAATGTGGTTTCTTGTAGAGTTTTAGTCGATGTCCTTTCACTATCATGGGAAACTGTTATTCGTCTATTGTAACAATTTTGACTGCTCCATTGTCATAGATGTGCTCAATGATGTATGGTCCTAGCCATCTAGTTGTTAGTTTTCCTTTGAATGTGTGAAACCTTGAGTCATAAAGTAGTGCCCAGTCACCTTCTTTAAACTTGTATCCTTTAGGTGTTTGTCATGCTATTGGCTTGGTTTTGCAACCAAGCTTAGTGCTATGGGCACCTGCTAACTAGTAGCAGCAGTCTCAAATATTAAAGAAAAAACAAATGTAAATCTAAAACTAAAACTAAACTAGCATGTGCATATCATAATAAACTTTTGAATTGAAAACAAGAACAAGAAAATAGAAAAAATAACTTTGTATTGAAAATGGGGGCAAGCAAGTGCTTGCAATGATAATACCTCCAAGTGATGAAGATTGTTGAGTAGCTCCAAGGGTGAGCAACTCCAAACTCCAAAGGGTTCCTTCTCCAAGGTAGCTACAATGGCCAAAAGCTCATGGGAGATTTTGGCAGCATGAGGATAGGAAGATGGATGGATGTAAAGTGAGGAGCCCCTACCACCTTTTTATAGTTTTTGGTGGTGGGGAATACTATTATGGTTTTGTGGAAACCAATGGTATTGACCAACATGGTTTAGGTACCTTTTCTCTCCTTTTTCCTTTTTTGAATATTTTTAATATTTTTATTCCCTTTTTAATATTTTTGGGAATTTTGGACCCTTTTTGAGGGTTTTTTATGCTTTTTTAGGAAAAATACTCATTTTGAGTGGAAAAAGGGGTGTATTAAGGTCTTTTGGTGACCTTTTGGTGGCTTTAGAGGCTCAAATGGTGGAAAAGTGGACAAATAGGTCATGTGAATAAGGAAATGAGCTAGTGAGCACTTTTTGGGTGTTAACACATGCCACTTCTTTATTTGCTGCTGGATGACTTCAGTGTGTGCAAGTGCTTGTTGGCGTTGCTCATCCAGTTGATTCAATTGTAGCATGTGTTCTTGTTGTATTTCTGATAGTTCCATGTTCAAATCTGTTGCAATTCTTAGTGTTTTGATTTCAAATTCAATTGGCAACATGAATTTCTTTCCATATACTAACTCATACGGTGTGAGTCCTGTTGTTTTCTTCCATGTGGTGTTATAGGCTCAAACTGCCTCATTTAATCTATCAGCCCAATCTCTTTTGTGGAGTTGGACTATCTTTGTTAGAATCCTCTATAATTCTCTGTTGGTGACTTCTGCTTGACCATTTCCTTGAGGGTGATATGAAGAGGACTGTCTATGCTTAACCTTATTCCCATTCAGTAGGTCCTCTATTAAGTTGGATGTAAATTATGGTCCTTGATCAGAAACTAGTTCCCTTGGAACACCAAACCTATGGAAGATTTGCTCAGTGAAAAATTTTGCTACATTGTTTTCATTTGCTGCAACAAGTGCTGCTACCTCGGTCCATTTTGTAAGGTAATCTGTGCATACTAGAATGTATTTCTTTTGATTTGATGGTGGGTTGATTGGACCAACGAAGTCAAATCCCCATTTCTCGAATGATTCTAAGGAGATCTGTGGATGAAGAGGCATTTCTTCTTTTTGTGTAGGCTTCCCCATTCTTTGACAGTCATCACAATGGGACACATACTCATAAGCATCTTTGTGGAGTGTTGGCAATAATACTCGGTTTGCAAGATCTTGTAGGCTGTCCTTTTTGCAGCATAGTGTCCTCCACGGGGTTCATTGTGAGTGGCATGCATTATGTCATGTACTTCATCTTCCCTAATGCACCTTCTAAGTATTTGATCTGGTCCTTGTTTAAAGAGCATACTCTCTACCCATGTGTATGTGGCACTTTGCCTTACTACCTTTGTCTTTTCTTTATAACTGTAATGTTCTAGAAACTTCCCAGATACTAAGTAGTTTTCTATGTCAGCAAACCATGGGCTTCTTGTGGATATGGAAAAAAGGTGCTCATCAGGGAAGTTATCATTAACCAACTCATTATCTTGTCCATGTGTGACTCTTGACAAAACGTCTGCTACAACATTATGCTTTCCTGGTTTATCTATTATAGTAATGTCAAATTCTTGTAGAAGTAGCATCCATCTAATAATTCTAGCACTAGTATTAGGCTTGTTCATAAGATATCTGATTGCTGAGTGGTCAATGTGGATAAAACTTTGGTATCCTGTGATGTAATGCCTGAATTTCTTGATTGCATGTATTACTGCTAAAAATTCCTTCTCTATGACTGTGTAGTTGAGTTTTGCCCCAGCCAAATTTTTGCTTATATAGTATATGGCATAGCATTTCTTGTCTCGTTCTTGTCCAAGCACATATCCAATGGCTTTATCTGATGCATCTGTGTGGATGTGAAATGGAATTTCCCAGTTTGGTCCTTGGAGTATTGGTCCGTGATTGTTTTGTGCTTAATATTTTCAAATGCTGTCATGCAATTGCTTGTCCATACGAACTCATTGTCTTTTGTGAGGAGTGAAAACATTGGGGCAGCAATTCTGCTATAATTTTCAATAAACCTTCTATAGTACCCTGTTTGTCCAAGGAAACTTCTGAAATCCCTTTGTTTGACAGGTGGTGGCAGCATTTTGATTAGTGAGACTTTTGCTTGATCAACCTATATCCCTCTCTGTGATATATGATGTCCTGGAACGATGCCTTCTTCCATTAACATTCTGCATTTGTCATTGCTTAGTCACAAGCTCATCTCAATACATTTTTTTAATACTAATTCAAGATTGTTCAATGCCTGCTCAAAGTTTTGTCCATAGGGTGTGAAATCATCCATGGAGACTTCCATTTTGTCATTTATAAAATCAGAGTAGATACTCAATATGGCTCTTTGAAATGTTGATGGGGCGTTACATAAACCAAAGGGTAGAACCGTATAGGCATAATTTCCCCAGGGGCATGTAAAGGTCGTCTTATCTTGATCAGCTGGGTGTATTAAAATTTGGTTGTACCCACTGAAACCGTCTAAGAATGAAAAATACTTGTTTCTAGATAATGTATCTAGCACCTGATCTCTAAATGGAAGAGAAAAGTGATCTTTCTTGGTTGCTTTATTCAGTTCTCTATAGTCCACACAAATTCTCCATTTGCCTCCTTTATTAGGTACTATAACCAGTGGTGAGACCCACTCACTGTCAGATATTGGATAGATGAACCATGCATCTAATAGCTTTTGTAGTTCCACTTTGACTATGTCTTTCAATGCAGGGTTCAGCCTTCTTTGTGGTTTCCTGATAGGAGTACAACCTTGTTTGATGTAAATGTAGTGTTTGCAGATATCAGGAAGTTTTCCTTTCATGTCTGCATATGTCCATGCAAATGCCTTACTTTGTTCTTCTAGTATCTTCATTAATTTCCTTTCTTGCTCTGGTTTCAAATTGGAATTTATGTTGACTGTTTTTCCAAGCAGAATTTCCACTATTTTTAGCTTTTCAATTTTTTCTTCTAGTACTTCTGTCCATAACTCATCCGTATTCTATTTTGAACTCTCACCTGTTTTTGTGGAAAAAATTTCTTCAATCACATGATTGTTAGAAGATACATCTTGTATAAATCTATCTATATGGCCATCTTCGTTTATTTCTTTTAGTGATAGTGCAACATCAATTGTTAGGACAGGTCGGAGGTTGTGATTTGGTGTGTTCTGATAATCATCAGTCCAATTTTAATATTCTAAATCGGAAGATTTCTTTGTTGGTGGTTAGATTGTGATTTTCTTCCTGGCATGTCTACTGGTGATAGTCATATTCCTTGATCAACAACCTATGTAAGTTGCTAACCAAGGTCTACCTAGTATGATTGGATAACCACTAAGTTTTTTCTTGACTTAAATTACTATGAAATTAGCTGGGTATTCCTAGGATTCAATATTGATCATAATGTCTTCAAGCATCCCTTCGGGTTTCACGGTGGATGTGTCAGCTAGCTGGAGTACTGTAGTTGTTGGTCTGATTAGAAACTGGAGTCCTAGGTACATCATGGTTTCCTTAGTCATGACATTAATGGCAGCTCCCAAATCTATTAGGCTTTTATTTATTTGCTTGCTATTGATGGTGATGTTCACTACAGGACTACCCGGATCAAGATACTTAGGATTAATAATAATACCCATCATTAGATAAGCTAATTGTCCCACTACATTTATTGTTGGTGGGTCACGCTTCATCCTCCCAGGTTTCTTCAGACAATTTTCCCTAATAAATTTGTTACAGATGGGCACATCTCTTATGGTCTACAAGATTGGGATTTGGATATTTAAGTGTTTTAATTCGTTTAAAATTGCATTTTCTTTTTCCTCCTTTGTACTTCGTATAAGTTTCTCGGGAAATGGAGGGATTCTGTTCTGTGGGGGTGGTTGGGTCTCTTCTTCTGGCGGAGTTTGTTCATTTGGATGCTGAATATAGGGTTCTGTTGTTTGTTCTTGAGCTTTAGGTGGTGGGATGTTCTGTGTTGATGTATTTTGCAACGTTTTTCCGGATCTGAGGTTTATTTTGTTTATTTCCATGGTGTCTACGACATAGGTAGGGAATTGTGTGACATCTGCATTATAGGTCTGTTGTTGTTGTGGTGGTCTATTATTATTAGGGTTTGGGATGGGTTGGGATGGAATTGGTGGAGGTCTTGGGGGTGGTTGATTTGGTGGGGGTGGCATGATTAGTGGCTGTTGTGAAGGGGTTCTCCAATTGGATGAGTGGGGGTATTGATTTGTATAATTATTGTTTATTGGGGCAAAAGGTGGGGGGTATGGAGGGTAGGATGGTGGGTAATATGGGTGCTGGTAGGATGGCTAATATGTTTGCTGATTTTGCTGCCACTGGTTCTGAGTTGGTTGTGATTGCCAAGGGGTTGGTATAGAGTTCCAATTTTGCTGACCCTGAGTATAGTATGTTTGATTTCTAGGTTGATATGGTCTAACAAAGTTACTCCTCCTTTGATTTATAAAACAAAGCTGTTCTATTGCTCCTTCGGCTATTGGGTCTTGAATAGCAGCCTTACATGAGGGTAAGAGGGGACATTTATTAGTGGAATGGTCGTCAGTGCATAGACCACATACTTCTATGGTTTTCAAGGTGCATTGCCCCTTCTCATGTTTATTTCTACAATGAGGACAGAATACTGCCAAGGCTTGGTTAATTTTGTCCTGCTTCTTTTTTATCTGAAGTGCATCAAGTTGCATCGCCAGAGATTGTAAGATGTATTTCTCCATATCATATAACAAGTTTCCTAAATCAGATTTTGTAATATTGGGTCCTGAAGATGATGAAGATCCTATGGGTAGATGTGTATCTCTTGTCCCATTCTTGCTTTTCCTAGACCTAGAATGGTTCTTGAAAATCTGGAGTATCTGGTCATAAGTCTTCCGAAATATGTCTCCATCTCCTAAGAGGTTTAATATCTCAAAATTCTCTTATTTGATCCCTCTAAGAAGGACAAGTTTCAGTGATTCGGGGTCTAGGGTGCAATGGTTAGTGCGTTTGTAGCTGAGCTGAAAATGCTGGGCATAGTCTTCTAAGCACTCACGGTCTCCCTACTGCATCCTAAATATTTCATCCCTTGTATCCTTTGCTTTGCAGTAGTCCCTATATTTTTCTAGGAATGCTTGCTTCATTTGGTCCCAACTAAAAATACTATTCCCCTCTAAACTCATGAACCACCTAAGTGATAAATCTTTCAGTGTGGAGGGAAAAAGTCTTGGCTTTTGTGCATCCGTAGTGTAATCAAAGGATCTGCAAACCACCTCAAATTGAAACAGGAATGTGTCGAGATCTTCTGATGTCAATCCATGGAAGTTTGGCAAATTGTTAGGGTTGATATTCTTCATCCGTGCATCTCCAAGAGGTATGATAATGGGGAAGGTGAATAGATCCCTAGGTTCCTCTTCTTCGTCTGCCATGGTGGTGTTTGAGCTGGAACTGGTAAAGAAGTTGTCTCTGTTTAAGTTGTCTCTGTTTGGATCGTATGTGGAGTCAGTTTCGTTTTCAGAGTTTAGAAATTCAAACTGAGAATGGTTAGAACTGTTATTACCATTGTTGCTCATGGGACGCTTAGGCAGAAAGCGTTCAAACCTATCCCTTTGCCGACGAGGCAATCATTGGTAAAAAAAAATTATGTTTTTGTTTTATGTGATTTTTTCTTTCTTTTTATGTTGTTTTCTGAAGATGTCTCCTAAAATATTTAGCACCTCCCCGGCAATGGTGCCAAAAAGTGGTGAGCTCTAAGTATGGGTGCCTAATGAGGGCAGCTAGACTAGGAGCTTACTTTAATTATCAAACCAGGGGGCGTACAAACTTTAGAGGCACTGGAACTATATGTGCTCTTCTAGGATAGTCCTTATCAAAGTTGGGTGTTTGTATCAATGTTTTTAAAGAGCTTCCTAAGAAAGATTGAATGAATTGTAAACAGGATTATTAATTTATGAAGGAGAAATTCATATGCTAAGAAATTCAAATACTGAAAGCAGGAAATCTATGGCTAAGAATTTGAATGCAGGAAATAGTAAATCTATTTTTAAGAATTAACTTGCTGAAAACAATAAAAATTATACTATGGAATTGAATGCTGGAATTTAGAATAGATCTATTCTAAAGTAATGAAAGCTTGATCTTTAATCTAAGGGGTAATTGTTGGAAATCAACTGCATAAAACTCAAAGTATGGTCTAACATAATTTAATGCTAAGGTTGAATTTAGAATGCCATTATCTAATGTTGCATTTTTAATCAAAACATCTAAGAAGTGAATGTCATCATATAACCAATAAATACTGAAAGAAATCAATCTCTATGAGCAATCCCAACAATGAAATGAATACATTGGCTTAAGATCTAAATCGTTGCTTCAGAAGTAAGTGCAAGTACATAGAGAAATAAGTGTTAAATTATGCTTTGACGGAATGCTGCTACAGGACTACAGACACAACATTATCTTACTACAGAATGCGTTGTAGTGAACTACGGAATAAGAAGTGATCAACCACTACAGAAATCAAATTGTTTTATTTAGATGCTATTTAGAATATTCTCATATGCAATATAAATTCAACCAATGCACAACACATAATGAGAAATACCTGTACTGCGAGATCTCTAGATTTACGTGCTGGAGGGGCCCTCTCCAACCCGTACTCAGGAGTGAAAAGAACTTATAAATGTTGAATCGTAGGTAACATAAAGTCTTTATTTAAAATAGAGACCGCATAGTTTAAAACCAGATTTGTAAACCAACTGTCTTGATAGTCTGAAACTTACAACAATAATTCTTCAAAATAGAAGCTGGGGCCTCTCGCTACCCGAGAGGTCCATATTTATAAAATCCTAATGCTTAACCTAACAAAAATGTCTAACTGCCGATTCTCTTTGAACAGGAGTTCGTTCTTTATAGATCAGGAAAAAGGTGCTAAGTTTGGAGATGTTCTTCTAGTTCTTCACTTGATTCACGCGTTATCCTTTAGTACACCTACACCTGCTCATCCAACTTCATTTTTCATGCAATTAGCTCATAGTAGCGCTTTTCAAAACATATCAGAAATAATCTTTTAAACACTTCATTAAATAATTAAGGTAAATAATTTTCCCACTAACGAGTGTATTTTTACAACCTTTCTTGTGCTTTACTGGTGGGAAAAGAAACTATCAGATACCTGAAATGGGGACTCATCAATACACACACAAACAATATGCAGGAATGCGAACTGATCTCTTCTTTGTTTTCACTCTATTACTTCTTGATTCTTCTCCCCCTCTATATTACAATATTTTACATGCTTAAATAGAGTGCTGAGAATGCTTGGGTTGTCTTCCTATTACGTTCAGTTACAAGAGAAGTTAGAATGGTTTCAGAAGTTCAACCGTTATGGTCAACTGGAAGACATAGAGATAATCTATCATAGTTCGTCAGTCGCAAATGTCGACGATGCATGTCGAATTCGATGAACTTGTCTAAGTCGCTGAACTTGTCGAAGTCGATGTTGACATCTGACAATAATGCCAACTGTTGGGTGGATCATTGGAACCGCTCTCAAATATCCCGAAACAATTAAATGTAATATTAAAAAAATTAAGTAAAATGATAGGAAATGAAATATAAGGAAATGTCACTTTTACTTTAAAATTTTAATATTTCCATTTAATGTTACCGGTGATTATTGTGGTTCACCTTCAATTAGAAATTAATATATATGGAACAATAATGCCCGTGCATGTTATTTTTTGTATATAAGCACACGCCCGGTATAAACACATGTGCGTTTCAAATTTGAAAATGGTTTGGCACGAATGAATTTTTCCACCTGCGTGGTGGATGAGTTGTTCGCTTTGGTTTTAGTCTCAGATTATCAAACCTATGGTTTGGCCTAAGACTAACTGTTGGCAGGCAGTTTGGTAAGGAAGAATCGCAACATCTCCGATGCTACGACATGTCAGACGTGGACGCGGAAGGAAGAAGGCTCTATTAGTTTATGTACTTTCTGAGTCGTTTGTACCGCAATAGGAGGGTTTTTGGGTCATTGGACCATATGAGATGTAATTTTGAGTCGTTTGTACCACGGAATGCAGGTTTTTGGGTCATTTGGACCATGTCAGTTAGATGTTGGGTCATTTGTCCAGGAATCAGTTAGGAAGTTGTTAGTAAGTGGAAAAACATTATAAAGGCGGAATCCTATATATAGACAGAAAGTTGTAGGTCGTGGGAGGGAGATCAAGCAGAGAGTTTTGATATGCGTTTTGTGCATATATTCTGAGATCCAAAGATATTGCTGAAGTCTGTAGTCTGTAGAGGAATTGTATTGGGTTTTTGCAGTGTTAATATGAAGTGATGAAACTGTTTTGTGCAATCCTGGTGTGTCTTCTGTCTTTTGATGGTAATGCAATGTTTCTTGGATGCAATAGCCGCTTTACTGTTATAATCTGCCGCAATAATGAATGTTTCTAGTAAATGATGCTATGAGTACAATAACGTCAAAGTGAATGCATAGATTTATTGTTGAATGTTGCAATAAGATTAACTAGCTGATGCTGCAACATACTCTGTAACATCCCGAATTTTCATAAAATTTTAAATTTTTTGCAAACAATATTAAATACGATAATTATAATTGCGGAAATAATAATTATTAGATTACGACAATAATGATAAAAAAATATTGTTAGTACTAAACATAATTTAATTTCTGTATTAGCAGCATTGTGATAACGACACTTAAACACACGATTGAAAATCATGATTATTTTAATAAATGTACTGACAGATCATAAATATGATGCGACACATTTAATTTGACATGATACTAATAGTTTTCTTTTTGATGTCCAAGGGTGTCCTACGAGGTACCCTGGAGTTTACTTAGCTGTAACGCTAAAGCATTTGAAATGTTCTATGTGCAGACAACGGGTAAGAAGTTCCATGACTATGTAAATTAAGAGTACGTGTTTTTTTTCAATTCAACGTCAAAAATAGATAGAAAGTAAACAATCTATTGCAACTCTTGAAGAGAATGCAGGTATGAATTACAGGGTTATATTTACTGTTTTCGAAAGTTGTATTACAACTCCACAATGTTTAAAAATACAGTCGTCTATTGAAACCATCAACTGATAAGTTTGTCGATGTAATCCTCATCGTTGTTGTAGCTGACTTTGTCGTATTTTTAAGATAATTAATATCTTCATAGTATTGATAAAGTGAATGTACCACAAAATCATTAATTGTTTGTGATGAGAAATTAAGGTAAAGTGTATAGCCTTCAAAATAGTTTCATGCTAAATATATATATAGCATTGGATTCTTTTGATCACCAAAATGCAACTATCTAATTCCATAATTGAAATGATAAAATTAAAAATGAATGAAATCAATAATAAGAGAATTGATAATATTTAACATTATAATTCTTTCGAATTATTTACCCTATGATACGTTGACCATGTTATATATATAAGTCTCGTGGCTTAGAAATGAACGACGTTCATAATTATAAAATTCATATGAATGTATCATATACTACAACTATGTTTGTGTGCAAGGTTTGGATCTATATCGTAATCTTTTTAAATATGAACTATACATAGCACAATTATTATAATTCATAAAACATGAATTAAACTACATCGTTTAAACTTTATATCTGGTAGTAATTCGCAATAACTATCGAATGACAGGTTGTTGGTTGGCATGCTTTTCGATCTAGCGTTGGTGATAGTGTTACAGTCCAGCATTAATTGCCGTCCACTAGCTGTGGTGACAGGGGTAATCCAGCTTCCACGTAATGCAACTTCGTTCAAAGTGTGACTTCAAAGGTTCTTGTAGGACATTATATGCTAGCATTCCTCCGAGTTGGATATTGAACTATCCATCGTGTATAATATGTGGCAAGTCTGTGCTTTTTTCAATGAATGAACCATTTAATGTAATGGTTGTTCGTTCCAATGCAATTGTGTCGGCATGTTTGTGATTGTCGATTTGTAGCAAATATGGAGCGTTGGATTTACAACCCTAACGTTTTGACATGGTGTTGATTGATAGGAGTTAATGTGTTTCATTATTCACTATTGTTTCGGTCTGTGAGGCCGACAGGCTGCCGAATTCTAGGGTTAGTAGAGAATGCAAGAGGGTTTTGACCTCGTGACCTGTAGGTTAGGATTGAAAGTTGCAGGTCTCGTCTTGTTGTAATAGCATGTGAAAAAAATGTAGTGTTTGTGGTTTGTATGCTGTCATCGTTGAAATTTTTACAGTCTCGTTTTTGAGTTTGAAAGGAAAATACATCTTTTTGCAAAAGATTTAGGGTAATAGTACCATGGTCTCATCCAATGCAAGGAGCTCATTGTTTTTAGATGTGTATATATAGAGTTGGGTCGCCGGAAGCAAAAGGGTAAGTGCTTTCTTAACTAAGTAAAGTTGTAACGTTTGTTTTTACTGCTGGAAATGTATAATGCTTAACCATTGAGCGTTTGAATGGTAGGTGCCATTTTTGAGAAGAAAAATGCGAACCTGGGTTTGGAAAAAGAATGGCTATTCTCCATTCCTAGTAAGCTCCGGGTCTTCAAACCCTCGTAGGTGCTCTTTTCGGTCTTGGTTGATATGGTCTTTCAACAAATGAGTAACCAGTCCTTCCATGCTTTGGTGTTTGTCTGTCAGTTGAGCATCTATGAATATTTTTATAGTTGAAGTGAAAAATTTATAAGGAACGACCCTCGTTTATTAAAATGATATTCTATCTTTTATTTTAGATGTCTAGTTTCATAAAAAGGAGTTGTAAAACTCGAATTTAAGAGTGGGGATAAACCCTGAGTGGTTTTCTCTTTTGGAAATGTAAAGTCGACCTGTGCAATGATGCTTCCTTTGTGAAGTTGGAAATTTGTGTTGGTTGGATTACGATATGAGGAGAAGGAAGTAGAGCTGAGGCTCGTCTACTGTGGATACAATACTTCGCTTCTATGGAAATGAAAAACATACTATTTCTTTTGTGTTATTCGTTTGTGTTATCATTTTGAGTACTGTGTAGATATCGTGACCATCGAGCTATATGAGGATCTATATTCATTTTCGTAGAGGATAAAATTCTGTATAATGCAAATGATAGAATGGTTTTTCTTTTCGTTTATAAGTGGAAAAGAATAGGGCCATACCCTAGTTCGAAGCTTGTCTTGAATATAAACAAATGTTTAAATATAAACTTCTAGAAAGAATTTTAAAGCCAAAACTGGGTTTTGATATGTAGCTTCTATAGATCGTGTTTGTCTATTTTTACAAAATGATGATAAGGATATAGTACTATTACTATGATTGATACAAAAACCAGTTCTGAACGATACATAAAGATTGTAATATAAATGTATGTAAGATGAATGAAAACAAAGTAGGATTTACGTTTATTTTCATGCTCTGATAGAAATAAAATAATTTATGAATTTGTTATAACAGGAATGAAACAATGTGTATGTGAAAATGTGAAGACTATGAAAAATGACTGTGATTTGCAGCTGTGTCCATCGTTAGCATTTCTATTTATTTATAGCATCACTATTTCTATTGCAGATATAATGTATTTAAATTTTGAATTACATTTATTATCTATGTAATAATTAGAGATAAAAGAGGAATCAATATAATTGTAAAGAAGATCAACCATCTTTGTCTTTTATGGAAACAATGAAGTATTCTATAATATTTTAAATACTATACTATAATTATTACTGTTATTAACTATAGGGCAGAAATGAAACACAACTCAATCACTATACTTATTTATCGAATCAATGGCAATTTTCCTATCTTTTCATCTATACTTAATTTGCTTCTCTACACTAGAGTACGATGCATAAAACAACATGTGGAAAAATGTAGAGATTGGTTTATTAATTCCAGATCATCATTTAAAATTAACATTTAGACTTTAAACAAAATTAGAAATAAATTCTTCTTCTAAACATAAAAACAGAGATTACCAATTTTACTAACATAAATAGTAACTGAAATAAAATAGGAAACAATAAAACCTGGATAAATCTGTAAGGAACAAACAACCCAAGAAGACTGTTCCACCCAACCAATTCCTGAAGACACTCAAGTACTTGCCTTAGGACCCCCGAGCCTGTTCACTGAACCACCAAGAGGAAGAAACTTAGGAATTTACGATCTCCACTTGCAATAGCACTAACCGTGGAATCTTCGAGAACTAGCAGTCCAAAAGACCTGCACTAGCAGCTATGGTTCTTCTTAGAAAATAGTATTTAGACTTATAATTGCACTCACAACTAGCCTCCCTATTTGAATCTCTCAGTGGTCACCTGATGCACATGAGGAAATATTTCTGCAGAAAATATTGTGTAAGAGCAGCCTGGTCAATTCGAATTTGCCTTATGTAGGCTGCCTAGGCCTTTTCAATTGTTAGTGGGTCATTAAATGAGCTGCCTACCCACTCCCACCACTTGGGGGATAATGCCACATTTTTAGGGGTAGTTGTCCCATAACCAACAGCTAGTGGTGAAGTGCAATTGCTGCCATCTGTCCCATACCTTCCAACATCTTCTATTCCTCCTAGTGGGTCAGTGAACACTCATTTAACAGTCCCCTTGAGTGTTTGTCTCCTAATTAATTAATTTAAATAATAATAATCAGTAATTACATTCATCCTTGATCAAAATTGATCATAATTACAAAACTTTATAATTAAATTTAACATAAAGTATTTTGCTAATAAAATAATAATTTCAGAAATTTGGGTAGGTGACATACACCCCTCCTTAAGTCTCAACATCGTCCTCGATGTTGGTTAATCACTCCTTGATTGTTCTTGAAACAGAGTTGGGTATGCTGCCTGCATACTACTCTCCAACTCCCAGGTTGCCTCTTCCGGGATAAGGTGCTTCCATTGCACTTTCAGTTGCCCAATGGTGCAATTTCGTAGAAGAGTTTCCCTCCTTTCGAGGATACAGTCCGGTTCCACCTGAAAATATCCATCTTGTCCCACCTGTATATCATTCCAGTTTACAACATGAGTAGCATCGTGTACATATTTCTTTAAAAACTATCTATGAAAAATATTATGTATTTTTAAGTTTGGTGGCAAAGCCAATTGGTATGCCACTGGTCCAACTTTGGACAATATTTCAAAAGGACCACAATACCTGGGTGCTAGCTTGACACAGCTTCCCAATTTTAATGAACTCTTTTTCGGTCTTACCTTGAGGAATACATGCTCACCAACCTAGAAATCTTTATGAGTCCTTTTTAAATCTGCTTGACTCTTTTGCCTATCTTGGGCAGCTTTCAAGTTTACTTGTACCTGTTTCACAATTAGTTCTAACTCCTGCCATAATTCAGGTGCTAAAACAACTCTATTTACTGGGTCATTCCAAGAAACAGGTGTATCACATTTCCTACCATAAAGAATTTCAAAAGGACTAAGTCTGGCTGATGCATGATAATGATTATTATAAGCAAATTCTGCTAAGTGCAAGTAGTATTCCCACTTACCAGGTTGATCCTTAACATACATTCTTAATAAATATTCTAAAACTTGATTTACCCTTTCTGTCTATCCATTCGTTTGTGGATGAAATCCTGTGCTGAAATTTAAGGTTGTATTCAACCCCTTAAACAATGACCTCCAAAAGTTTCCGGTAAACTTAGAGTCACGATCTGAAATTATTACTTTCGGTATCCCATGTAGTCAAAAAATATGTTTCATAACAATTTATGCAATGTCTAGAGTTTTATGAGTAGTCTTCACAGGTATAAAATGTGCTGCTTTGTTGAGTTTGTCCACTACCACCATGATAGAGTCATGTTGTTTCTGATTTTTAGGTAATCCAGTAATAAAGTCTATGCTTATCACTTCCCATTTCCAACTTGGTATCGGTAAAGGTTGCAACAATCCAGCAGGATGTTGGTGTTCAACCTTCACTTTTTGACAATCCAAACATTTAGCTATGTACTCTGTTACTTCATCCTTCATTTTGGGCTAATAGTATTCCTTCCTTAGCATAGTAATGGTCTTTTGATAACTTGGATGACCAGAATAATGACTTTTATGCATCTCATTTAGTATCAGAATTTTTATTTCTGGTATGTCTGGTACATACAATCTGTTCTTATACAACAATAACCCATTTTCCTTCATGCTGTAATCTACCATAAAATTTTCATAATTGTTGTTTGCTGTCTTTTCCTTCATTTTTCTGTATTCTTCATTTGCTTCACTCTTTTCAAGAATCTGATTTTCCAAATCTGTTGAATAAGTACTGATGGCTGATATAAAATTTAGTTTTGCCTTACGACTCAAGGCATCTGCAACCTTGTTCTCATTTCCTTTAATATGCTGAATTTCGAAATCATACTCACTTAAGAAAGTCAACCATCTAGCTTGTCTATCATTCAGATTTGTCTGATCTAATAAATATTTCAAACCCATGTTATCTGTCAATAAGGTGAATTTTCTGCCAATAAGGTGATGACGCCACATTTTTAAGGCATGAATTACAACTAATAATTGTAAATCGTAAGTGCAGTAATTCTTTTCATGTACTTTCATCTTTCTTGATTCGTATGCCACCGCATGCCCTTCTTGTGTTAGAACTCCACCGAGTCCGTCATTGCATGCGTCTGTATAAACTATAAAATCCTTGTTAGGATCTATCCTCAAGATAGGTGCTGTAGTCAATAATTCCTTTAAATTCTTGAAACTGTCAGAACATTTCTGATCCCACACAAATTTCTTCCCTTTCTTCTACAAGGAAGTTATGGGGTTGGCAATCCTTGAAAAACCCTCTATAAATTTTTTGTAATATCCAGTAATGCCCATAAATGATCTTACATCCGATACATCCTTAGGAACTAGCCAATCATTAATGACCCTTATCTTATCGGGGTCAACCGAGATTCCTTCTTTAGAAATTATGTGTCCTAGATACTGAATTTTGTCTTTGTGGAAGTCACACTTACTAAACTTAGTGTATAGTTGATGATCTCTCAGAACTTGTAAGATAATCTGTAGATGTTCATCATGCTCTTCTTTACTTTTTGAATACACTAAAATGTCATCTATAAACACAACAACAAACTTGTTTAAGTATTTGTGCAGAATATTATTCATCAAACACATAAATACAGTCGGGGCATTAGTCAAGCCAAATGGCATGACTACGAACTTGTAATGTCCATACCGAATTCTAAAAGTTGTCTTGAAAATATCTTCATCCTTAACACATACTTGATGATATCCTGATCTTAGATCAATCTTGGAAAATATCGTTGCTTCACGCAGCTGATCAAATAGATCGTCGATGTGGGGCAATGGATATCGATTCTTTATTGTCATCTTATTAAGCTGGCGATAATCTATGCACAGTCTTAGGGTTCCATCCATCTTCTTGACAAAGATGACAGGTGCTCCCCAAGGAGACACACTGGGTCTAATATACTTCTTATCAGTAAGTTCCTTCAACTGTGATTTTAATTCGTTTAATTCCAGTATGTTCATTCTGTATGGAGCTTTTGAATTTGGTACTGCTCCTGGTATTAACTCGATGGTAAAATCTAAATCTCTTTTAGGAGGTAATCATGGGATTTCCTCAGGAAATACATCTTTAAAATCCTTTAGGACAGGTATGTCCTCTAATTTCAGTTTGTCCTCTTTACCAATAAACTCATCATTTACTACATTTACTGCAAACAACTAGTATCCTTTCCTAACTGCCCTCTTAACTTGCATGGCTGAAATCTGTCTAAGGGTTACCTTTCTTGGGATACCTTTTACTTCTACAGTTTTTCCTTCTTTATTTAGACATGTAAAACTTTTTTCGTAATAGTTCAGAATGGCATGATGGGCTTCTAACCAGTCCATCCCAACTATAATATCATAAGATCCTAAAGGTAGAATATTCAACTTGATTTGTGTTTGTAAGTGATTCATGGATAAGGTACAACTTTCTATAAAATATGATACTTTCCTCTTTGTTCCAATTGCTAGTCTAAGTAACCAAGATTTACTAAACTTTTATGTTTTCAATTTAAGACTTTCCACAATATCATCAAATATATAACTTAAGCTAGCACCTGGGTCAATTAAAACAGTAACAGGATGATTTTGTAGCATACTTTCAATCTCTACCATGGAGATTTGATGATCTGCTTGCCTATTGTCGAGTGCTACATTGATTATGGGCATCTCCCTCACCACGTCTCCAACAGTAGGTTCAGTCTGAATAGAGTTGATGTTGTTAGCTTTTCACTTCCTCAAGGGACATTCTGATGCATAATGGGGACCTTGACACTCAAAACATTTGATGGGTGCCTTTTGCTCATTGGTTCTGGTATTATTAGGTGCATTTCTGGGTGCTGTAGAATTCTGTTGTTGACTGTTTCTGAAGTTATTCCCTTGAAAATTCAGATTTTGGAAAATTTTCTTTTGGAAACCGGAATTTCCACTGAATCTGAAAGTTTTCTTTTTTCGGCTCAAAATTACTGGGCTTATGACTTTTCTAGTTTGTCATTCCTTCTCTTTTCCGATTTGTGTCATAACAGGAAACTGTTTTTTGCATAGCCTCTTCCAAGGTTTTTGGACTGTCATACTCGATTCTGTCCTTAATATTGAAAGGTAGACAGCTCAAGTATCTTTGAATTTTCGATTTTTCTTCTATGAGGTATTGCACATATCTCAGTAAGTTCAAAAATTTACTATTCATTTGGTTCATGTTCATACCTCCCAGCTTCAAATCGTAGAACTCTTTGGATTTTTCTTCATAGTACTGTTCAGATAAAAACTTCTTCATAAAGTATTGTTTAAAAGTAATCCAGTTTACATCTATATCCTTGATACCTTTTACTCTTTTGATGTCCTGCCACCAAATATCCGCTTTTTCGGTCAAGTTATATATAGCAATTTTTGCTTTCAGGGATTCTGAATAGTTATAAATCTAGAAATATTTCTTCATCCCGGACAACCAAGCTTCAGCTGTCTCGCCCTTCTCAGTTCCTCCATTAAAATTTGGAGGTCTAATCTTTTTGAATTCCCCAGAAATCTGCTCATACTCCTTATGATTTTTCCTTTTGGGTTTGAAATCTCCTTCACTACAATCACTGGTGTAGTTACGTTTCTTTCTACACATTTCAATAGCATCTCCTGATGAGGTTGAACTGTTGTCCACCTCACTATTTTTCATTTTCTTATTTTTATTAGCATGAGGCAAATCCTCAACTTTGGAGATATCTTCATTATCTCTCTCTTGCTCCTCAGTTGGGCACTGTTCAAACAGCACTTGGTTTAATTGTTCTTGTGCTTGCATAATTCTTTCATTGTCTTGTTTCACAGATCTGATTTATGCTTTTAATTCATGAAAAGCACGTAACAATTCTGACAAACTGTTATTTAATTCACTGTGACCTTCTTCTGCATAGTGTTGTCCCGAGCTGTGACTGTTTGGTTGAAATTTGTCTTCTACATGATCAGTTGAATTCTCCATACCTGTAGCTTAAAATAATTTATGGACAACATCATAATTAAAATTCAAATTAGTAAAATTTTCTGCTGTGTGTTCTTGGACCTCTTTCAGGCCTAGAGTTCGAACATGAGCTCTGATACCACATGTAACATCCCGAATTTTCATAAAATTTTAAAATTTTTGAAAACAATATTAAATATGATAATTATAATTGCGGAAATAATAATTATTAGATTACGATAGTAATGATAAAAAAAATATCGTTAGTACTAAACATAATTTAATTTCTGTATTAGCAGCATTGTCATAACGACACTTAAACACACGATTGACAATCATGATTATTTTAATAAATGTACTGACAGATCAGAAATATGATGCGACACTTTTAATTTGACATGATACTGACAGTTTGCTTTTTGATGTCCAAGGGTGTCCTACGAGGTACCCTGGAGTTTACTTAGTTGCAACACTAAAGCATTTGAAATGTTCTATGTGCAGACGACAGGTAAGAAGTTCCATGACTACGTAAATTAAGAGTACGTGTTTTTTTCAATTCAACATCAAAAATAGATAAAAGGTAAACAATCTATTGCGACTCTCGAAGAGCATGTAGGCATGAATTACAGGGTTATATTTATTTTTTTCGAAAGCTGTATTACAACTCCACAATGTTTAAAAATACAGTCGTCTATTGAAACCATCAACTGATAAGTTCATCGATGTAATCCTCGTCGTTGTTGTAGCTGACTTTGTCGTCTTTTTAAGATAATTAATATCTTCATAGTATTGATAAAGTGAATGTACCGCAAAATCATTAATTGTTTGCGATGAGAAATTAAGGTAAAGTGTATAGCCTTCAAAATAGTTTTCATGCTAAATATATATATAGCATTGGATTCTTTTGATCACCAAAATGCAACTATCTAATTACATAATTGAAATGATAAAATTAAAAATGAATGAAATCAATAATAAGAGAATTGATAATATTTAACATTATAATTCTTTCGAATTATTTATCCTATGATACGTTGACCATGTTAACTCTATACAATATGTATATAAGTCTCGTGGCTTAGAAATGAACGACGTTCATAATTATAACATTCATATGAATGTATCATATATTACAACTATGTTTGTGTGCAAGGTTTGGATCTATATCGTAATCTTTTTAAATATGACCTGTACATAGCACAATTATTATAATTCATAAAACATGAATTAAACTACATCATTTAAACTTTATATCTGGTACTAATTCGCAATAACTATCGAATGACAGGTTGTTGGTTGGCATGCTTTTCGATCTAGCATTGGTGATAGTGTTACAGTCCAGCATTAATGGCCATCCACTAGTTGTGGTGACGAGGATAATCCAGTTTCCATGTAATGCAACTTCATTCAAAGTGTGACTTCAAAGGTTCTTGTATGACATTTTATGCTAGCATTCCTCTGAGATGGCTGTTGAACTATCCATCGTGTATAATATGTGGCAAGACCGTGCTTTGGGCAATGAATGAACCATTTAATGTAATGGTTGTTCGTTCCAATGCAATTGTGTTGGCACGTTTGTGATCGTCAATTTGTAGCAAATCTGGAGCATTGGATTTACAACCCTAACGTTTCGTCATGGTGTTGATTGATAGGAGTTAATGTGTTTCTTTATTCACTATTGTTTCGGTCTGTGAGGCCGGCAGGCTGCCGAATTCTAGGGTTAGTAGAGAATGTAGGAGGGTTTCGACCTCGCGACCTGTAGGTTAGGCTTGAAAGTTGTAGGTCTCATCTTGTTGTAATAACATGTGAAAAAAATGTAGTGTTTGTGGTTTGTATGCTGTCATCGTTGAAAGTTTTATAGTCTCGTTTCTGAGTTTGAAAGGAAAATACATCTTTCTGCAAAAGATTTAGGGTAATAGTACCCTGGTCTCATCCAATGCAAGGAGCTCGTCGTTTTTAGATGTGTATATACAGAGCTGGGTCGTCGGACGCAAAAGGGTAAGTGCTTTCTTAAGTAAGTAAAGTTGTAACATTCATTTTTACTACTAGAAATGTATAATGTTTAACCATTGAGCGTTTAAATGGCATGTACCATTTTCGAGAAGAAAAACGTGAACCTGGGTTTGGAAAAAGAATGGCTATTCTCCATTCCTGGTAAGCTCCGGGTCTTCAAACCCTCGTAGGTGCTCTTTTCGGTCTTGGTTGATGTGGTCTTTCAACAAATGAGTAACTAGTCCTTCCATGCTTCGACGTTTGTCTATCAGTTGAGCATCTATGAATATTTTTATAGTTGAAGTGAAAACGTTATAGGGAACGACCCTCATTTATTAAAATGATACTCTGTCTTTTATTTTAGATGTCTAGTTTCGTAAAAAGGAGTTGTAAAACTCGAATTTAAGAGTGGGGATAAACCTTGAGTGGTTTTCTCTTTTGGAAATGTAAAGTCGACCTATGCAATGATGCTTCCTTTGTGAAGTTGGAAATTTGTGTTGGTTCGAAACTTTGAACAACAGCCTGTTGGATTATGATATGAGGAGAAGGAAGTAGAGCCGAGGCTCGTCTACTGTGGATACAATACTTCGCTTCTGTGGAAATGAAAAATATACTATTTCTTTTGTGCTATTCGTCTATGTTATCATTTTGAGTACTGTGTAGATATCGTGACCGTCGAGCTATATAAGGATCTATATGCATTTTCGTAGAGGATAAAATTATGCATAATGCAAATGATATAATGGTTTTTCGTTTCGTTTATAAGTGGAAAAGAACAGGGTCATACCCTAGTTCGAATCTTGTCTTGAATATAAACAAATGTTTAAATATAAACTTCTAGAAAGAATTTTCAAGCGAAAACTGGGTTTTGATCTGTAGCTTCTATAGATCGTGTTTGTCTATTTTTGCAAAACGATGATAAGGATATAGTACTATTACTATGATTGATACAAAAACCAGTTTTGAACGATACATAAATATTGTAATATAAATTTATGTAAGATGAATGAAAACAAAGTAGGATTTACATTTATTTTCATGCTCTGATAGAAATAAAATAATTTATGAATTTGTTATAACAGGAATGAAACATTGTGTATGTGAAAATGTGAAGACTATGAAAAATGACTGTGATTTGCAATTATGTCCATCGTTAACATTTCTGTTTATTTACAGCATCACTATTTCTATTACAGATATAATGTATTGAAATTTTGAATTACATTTATTATCTATGTAATAATTAGAGATAAAAGAGGAATCAATATAATTGTAAAGAAGATCAACCATCTTTGTCTTTTATGGAAACAATGAAGTATTCTATAATATTTAAAATACTATACTGTAATTACTATTGTTATTAACTGTAGGGCAAAAATGAAACACAACTCAATCACTGTACTTATTTATCGAATCAATGGCAGTTTTCCTATCTTTTCATCTATACTTAATTTGCTTCTCTACACTAGAGTACGATGCATAAAACAACATGTGGAAAAATGTAGAGATTGGTTTATCAATTCTAGATCATCATTTAAACTTAACATTTAGACTTTAAACAAAATTAGAAATAAATTCTTCTTCCAAACAAAAAAACAGAGATTACCAATTTTACTAACATAAATAGTAACTGAAATAAAATAGGAAATAGTAAAACCTGGATAAATTTGTACGGAACAAATAGCCCAAGAAGACTGTTCCACCCAACCAATTCCTGAAGACACTCAAGTAATTGCCTTAGGACCCCCAAGCCTGTTCACTGAACCACCAGGAGGAAGAAACTTAGGAATTTAGGATCTCCACTTGCAATAACACTAACTATGGAATCTTCAAGAACTAGCAGTCCAAAAGACCTGCACCAGCACCTCTGGTTCTTCTTAGCAAATAGTATGCAGACTTATAATTGCACTCACAACTAGCCTCCCTATTCGAATCTCTTAGTGATCACCTGATGCACATGAGGAAATATTTCTGCAGAAAATATTGTGTAAAAGCTGCCTACTCAATTCGAATTGGCCTTGTGTAGGCTGCCTAGGCCTTTTCAGTTGTTACTGGGTCATTAAATGAGCTTCCTGACCACTCCCACCACCTGGGGGATAATGCCACATTTTTAGGGGTAGTTGTCCCATAACCAACATCTAGTGGTGAAGTGCAATTGTTGCCATTTGTCCCATACCTTCCAACAGCTTCTATTCCTCCTAGTGGGTCAATGAACACTCATTTAACAGTCCCCTTGGGTGTTTGTCTCCTAATTAATTTATTTAAATAATAATAAGCAATAATTACATTCATCCTTGATCAAAATTGATCATAATTACAAAACTTTGTAATTAAATTTAACATAAAGTATTCTGCTAATAAAATAATAATTTCATAAATTTGGGTAGGTGACATCCTCCTTCATTCGGCGAAAACATGATTTCGTCTAGTCTCCCTTGATCGCCTTGGGTGAGACCTCATCTGCTCTGCAGGTGTTGCTGGGCAGGGTAAAACCTGTCTGGACCGGTGCTCAGGGAGATCGCGGTGGGTTGGTGTGGACATTGATGGGAACCCCTGTCGACTGGGTTTGAGTCAACAATTGGTTCCGTTGCCAGAATGTGGAGATTCCCCTGATTGCGATTGTGACTGAAGACGAGGTTGTGAACGCCTTGATGCAGCAGCTAAAGACAGTGACCATTAATGTGAATGCATTGCTCGCGGAAGGGTTGACCACTATGCAGGCAGCTACCAACCGAGAAACAATAGACCAACTGCGGTAGATTAGTGGCATGTCTGTACGATTACAGGCGTGTGACGCTGATGCGTAGTGCACTATTGAAGAATTGAACGGCAGGGCTGATTCGGCACAACAGTTTGTGGACGAACTCGAAGAACACATTAAGAGAGAACGGGATGAGATGGCACACGAAATCGAAGGACTCAAAAGGGAACATGATTTTCTTATTGCGGAGAAGGTCCGTATGTGGGATGATAGTGTACGGGTCGACCGGGCCATCATGGAAGCTTATCAGCATGTGTCGGAGCCCGCTGAAGAGTTGGATGTGCTCCAATGGGTGCAGCGAATGAGGGCTGCCATTGTCTAGTTGCGGTAGGAGAATCAAGAGTTGAAGGCTCAGGTGAATCCTAGCACGCCTCAAGTTGAAGTTGATGACAAAAAAAGGGTGATTGAGGAGGTTGCAACTCAGATGGAGGAGCTGCAAAAAGCCGCGACGAAGCTCACAGCTGATACCGTACAGTTTTGGAGCCAAATTGTCCAGGACAAGCAGGTTGACCAATTGATCAAAGATCGGCAGGACGCAGAGGGACAGTTGGCGACACTTAAGGCAGCCATGCACACAATGCCACCAATGGAATAGGTCGGCAAGTCTCAGGACTTAAAAGAATTGCAGCAATGGGTTACCAAGGATGATGAGCGACAGAAGAAGCATGTTGCGCAGTTGGAGCAGTGTCAAGATGTCAAGGGATAGTTCATGACCAAGGCAGGAGAAGCGCTTCAGGCAGTACAGAAGGGTCGTCAAGAGGTGACGACAAAGCTCACTGCGCATCCGTCTACAGAGGATGTGGTCGACAGTCAGGTGGTGGCTACGGAAGTCAAGTAAATGGTGATGATAATCGTGCAACAGTATGAGGACTTCAAAGTGACAACCACAGAGTACACCATGTCCAGTTCACGTGGCTCGAGGGCGAGCCACAAGATTGTGTTGGGGGCCTGTTGGCAGGAGGTTTGGTAAGGAAGAATTGCAGCATCTCCAATGCTGTGACACGTCAGACGAGGACACGGAAGGAAGAAGGCTCTATTAGTTTATGTACTTTTTCAGTCGTTTGTACCGCAATAGGCACGTTTTTGGGTCATTAGACCATATGAGATGTAATTTTGAGTCGTTTGTAGCGCAGAATGCGGGTTTTTGGGTCATTTGGACCATGTCAGTTAGATGTTGGGTCATTTGTGCAGGAGTTAGTTAGGAAATTGTTAGTAAGTGGACAAACATTGTAAAGGCAGAAGCCTATATATAGACAGAAAGTTGTAGGTCGTGGGAGGGAGATCAAGCAGAGAGTTTTGATATGCATTTTGTGCGTATATTCTGAGATCCAGAGATATTGCTGAAGTCTGTGGTCTGCAGAGGCATTGTATTGGGTTTTTGCAGCGATAATATGAAGTGATGAAACTGTTATGTGCAATCCTGGTGTGTCTTCTGTCTTTTGATGGTAATGCAATGTTTCTTCGATGTAATAGCCGCTTTATTGTTATAATCTGCCGCAATAATGAATGTTTATAGTAAATGATGCTATGAGTACAATAATGTCAAAGTGAATGCATAGATTTATCGTTGAATGTTGCAATAAGATTAACTAGCTGATGCCTCAACATCCTCCTTCATTCGGCGGAAACATGGCTCCGTCCACTCTCCCTTGATCGCCTCGGGTGAGACCTCATTTGCTCTATAGGTGTTGCTGGGTAGAGTAAAACCTGTCTGGGCCGGTGCTCAGGGAGATCGCGGTGGGTTGATGTCGATAATGATGGGAACCCCTGTCGACTGGGTTTGAGTCAACACTAACAAAACACATCCATTTTTCATTTCCATGTTTTTCAACCTCATCTACATATGCTAGAACCTAGTGAAATTACACAAACTTATAGAGATTTATGTGCAATTCCATCTCTCTCTCTCTCTCTCTCTCTATATATATATATAAGAAAACTATATTGTTTTATATTATTTATTTATTTTTATTTGGTCATAGGTCAAATTTGTAAAAAACATATTTTTCTTACTTTCTTTGTAACTTTTGATTGGTTCACCTATTTTGAAAACAAAAATAGAGCACAAGTTCAAACAAAGACCTACACACTAAAAAATAATTTCATTGATTGTGTTAAGACCCTCATAATGGGGCCTAATGCTCAACCTTCTCATTCTGAGGTTCACTTACTTTTCTTGTGTGTATATAATCACATGTTAACTACAACTCTACAAAAAATATTCAATTGAAATACCTAACTTAGAGCCTAACACAAACATATTAAGAGAACACCTTCACCTTTTTCTTGGAGTTATGTTTCATATTTTTATCCTTTGTTCCAGATACCATTAATATTTATTTTAGTTATGGTTTCCTAAGTTTCCATTATAAGTGTCATAATTAAGTAACATTATTTGACATTATAATGTTCAAAATTTTAGCTACTCAAATAATAATAAGAATTTCTATTTCTTATAAATTATAAAATAAGTTTTTATGAATTTTACATTTATACACAAAAATCACGTTCTAAAGTCTAGACTTTTATCATAGTAATTTCCATTTCTTATAAATTGTGAAATAAATTTTAATGAATTTTACATTTGTACACCACAGGCATGTTCTAAATACTAGACTTCTATCATATTAATTTCCATTTTTTATAAATTGTGAAATAAGTTTTAGAATTTTACATTTGTGCATAAAAGTCATATTCTAAATACTAGACTTCTACCATATTAATTTACATTTCTTTTAAATAGTAACATAAGTTTTAATCAATTTTACATGTGTACACAAAAATCACGTTCTAAAGACTTTGGACTCCTATCATATTAATTTCCATTAAAAGTCATATTCTAAATACTAGACTTCTAGTATATTAATTTACATTTCTTTTAAATAGTAACATAAGTTTTAATCAATTTTACATGTGTACACAAAAACCACGTTCTAAAGACTTTGGACTTCTATCATATTAATTTCCATTTCTTATAAATTGTGAAATAAACTTTAATGAATTTTACATTTGTACACAAGAGGCATGTTCTAAATACTAGACTTCTATCATATTAATTTCCATTTTTTATAAATTGTGAAATAAGTTTTAGAATTTTACATTTGTGCATAAAAGTCATATTCTAAATACTAGACTTCTACCATATTAATTTACATTTCTTTTAAATAGTAACATAAGTTTTAACCAATTTTACATGTGTACACAAAAATCACGTTCTAAAGACTTTGGACTCCTATCATATCAAATCAAATCAAATTTAATGATCAAACAAAAGTCATGTTCTAAAGACCATGAACTCCTATGATATGAAATCAAATTTAATGATGAGACGTAATGTTGGAAAGTTTACAATACTCCAAAGACATAAATAAACGAAGTCATGTTCTAAAGACTATGAACTCCTATCATATGAAATCAAATTTAATGATGAGACGTTTATATTGGAAAGTTTGCAATACTCCAAACACAGAAATAAACGTGTCAACTATTTTAGATTTTAGTATTGACTCATAAATTATTTATATAAATTTACAAACTTATTAAAAAACTTTAATTATTATTTTTAAATAAATATATTTTTAATAATAATTTTTCTCAATTTCTTGAATCATAAATTTTAAAAAATTATAAAAAATATTTTAATTTTAATAATAATATTTTTCCACTATTTGAAGTAGGACTCGATTGTCCTGGGCCAGATCGCTGGACGGTGGAGCTCTTTTTAAAAAAAATTGACATTATGGGGGATGAAATATTACAGATGGTGGAGTTTACCAGATTACAGGGATATATATCGGGGGCCTTAAATGCTACATTTATCACTCTTATTCCGAAGGTAAATGACCCAAAGGAATTTGGTGAATTCCGGCCTATTGCCTTGTGCAATCTTATCTATAAGGTTGTATCTAAGATTATTGCGGGACGTTTGAAACCTGTTTTTTCTAGATACATTTCTCCAGAGCAATTTGTCTTTCTACATGATCGACAGATCCATGATGCTGTTGGTATAACTCAGGAACTTCTTCATACTATCAAGTGTAAAAAGCTTAAGGCTATCATCCTTAAAATGGACTTGGGGAAGGCTTACGACCGTGTTAGTTGGGATTTTCTCAGACTTGTATTGATTCATATTGGGGTTCCGGTACTTGCTCTTCGGTGGATTATGGCATGTGTAAACACAATGAATATTGTTGTTCTTGTTAATGGTGCTCCATCTACTTTTTTTAGCTGCTCTAGGGGACTTCGCCAAGGATGTTCTTTGTCTCCATTGTTATTTTTGTTGGTGATTGATGGACTCAGTTGGTTGATCAAGGAAGCTGTTGAGAAAGGAAACATTAAGGGTTTGAAAATATAAAAAAAATTATCAGTGTCCCATGCTTTATTTGTTGATGATGTATTATTAGCAGGTAACGATTCTGTGGAGGAATGGAGAGAATATTAGAGGATTATTGATCTATTTTGTTGTGCTTCTAGTATGAAAGCTAGTCTTAAAAAATCATGTTTTTTTGAGAATTTGGTAAATGTGGATAGATTGAGACTTCTGAAAATTTTGATGCCTTATAATTGCTCTAAGATTGGGGATGGTTTTACGTAATTTGGATTTCAGCTGAAGCCAAATGGTTATCTGGTTCAGGATTGGAAATGGATCATAGAAAAGTTTGAATCCAGGATTACACATTGGACTTATCGTCTTCTTTCTATTGGAGGGAAAATTACTTTGGTAAATGAGGTTTTAACTGGGACTCCAGTGTATTGGTTCTCGCTCCTACCATTGCCTTGCTCTGTTATTAATACTTTGAGAAAAATGATGTTTAATTTTTTATGGTCTGGTGGATTGAAGAAAACTTATCTGTCTATGATAGATTGGGAAAGAATTTCATTACCGGTTGATGCTGGTGGCTGGGGGATTAAAGGCCTCACTGTCTTTAGTGCTGCTCTTAGGCTGAAAAGCTTCTGGAGGGATTTATTTAGTAACACCCTCTGGACTCATGTGATACATCAAAAGTATATTAAAACTAATGTTTCTCACTAGTTGAGGAAGTCGAAGAAAGTGGTAAGGGGTGTTTCTCCCATTTGGAATGGGTTCATGAAAGTATATTGTTGGCTGGATGATGGACTCCACTGGAAAGTTGGTAATGGTGCTGAAGTGGCCATTGGGGTTGATCCAATTGTTGGCTTGAATGATCAATTGTCATTGTCTAAGGAACTGCTACGATTATTGAGGTCCAAAGGACATGTTACTCTTAATTCTATTGTTAATAATGGAGTACAGGGATATTGGGTGGGGGTATCTGACCTTTAGTTGCCGCGACAGGTTGCTATGGAATGGGAGCAATATATAAGATCTCTTAGTGCTGCAGGAATCCGTTGTTTTGAGGGGGAGGATGAGATCCGGTGGGCTGGAAATCTGTCTTTGGGGGAAATCATTGCGCGTACTGCATATGATTACATTATTAAGCGTAGATGTCTATTCCCTTCACACTGGTGGTACAAATTGATCTGGAAGTGGTATCTCCCATTGAAGCTACACTGTTTCATATGGTTTGTTTTGATGAATAGACTTAAAACATGGGACAATTTGGCTATTATGGGGTGGATTGGGCCTAGTCAATGTGTACTCTGTAGAATGGAGTCTGAATCGGCTCTACATCTTTTTATTGAATGTACTTTCACTATCAGGGTTTGGGAGAAGTTCTCTAGAAATTTGGCTCTATCTCATAAATGGGATGGGAGCACTGTGGAGGCCAATTTGCATGCTTGGGTAAAAAATGCTAATATTCATTCTACTCTGCTAGTTTTTATCTGTTGGGCTATTTGGCGGGCTCGGAATAAAGCCATTTTTGAGCATATCAATCCTAATATTGATACTGTTTATTGTGAAGCTTTTAGCCATTATCTTAAATTTCAGAAGGAGGTTACTAAACCTGCTGCGAGGGACATTGGACGATTTCACCTGATGGTTGATGATCCTGTGCTCTTTTTTGACGAGGCTGCAGATATGGGGAAATGTGGTATTGGTGGAGTTATTTTTCTTAACTCTGATAATTTTTCACACTTCGTATGCATGCTGGTTGTGGGACCAATATGAAAGCTAAGCTTCTAGCTCTTTGGTGCGTCGTCAAGGTTGCAGTGTGTTTTGGATTGACTAAGGTCAAAAGTTTTGGTGATTCCAGAGTCAATATCAAGTGGGCTCGTGGTGAATTTGATTTGCAGGTTTTGAATCTTGTCTATTGGTGCAATCGTATTCAGCAGGATTTGAGATCTTTCAGTTCTGTCTCACTAGAACATATATATCGAGAGTTTAACTCTCAAGCTGATAAGTTATCAAAGCTGGCGATTGAAAGCGATGAAGGCATTTTATTTTGGGAAGATGTTTGTGAAGACGTGGTGTTGGAATCTGGTTCATTGTACTTTCTCCATTAAGTGACTTTGGGGACTATGTATGACAGTTATTGAACTATGGATATTAATCTATTTTGTTTTTTTGTATTTTGAAGTGATAGAAAGTACCTTCCTTCTTGATTTTTCTGAGAGATATTGTAAAATCTTATGATGAACATCTATACTACTTGATTCAGAATTAATTGAATAGCAATAGTATAGGAAAAAAAGGACTCAATTGACTTGAATTAAATTCAATTAAATTTTTTAATATATATACTTAAAAATTTGACGTGGACCAACAAACGTATTAAAAAAAATTATAATCTATTGACCTTTGTAAGTCATATTTATTTGGGGAGGTAAGTCTTTAACGTTGACTCATTCAAACACATAAAATAAGTTTAACATTGACTCAAATGATCATAAACTTTTGATTTTCTTCATATTTAATTTTAAATGTATGCTTTAATGTTATAAGTATGAAGTATATGTTTTAAGTATGAAGTGTTTATGGAATGTAATTTTTTCTATTAAAATAAAATTATTATTTAAAAATATTAACATTGTTGCAATGTTTCGATAAAAAGGTTTTTTTTTTGACATAAACTTATAATTATTAATTAATTTATAGTTAATTAATCAATTAATTATTGTTGGATTTTTATATTTCATATCGTTGGATTCGACCAAGTTTTGGTCGGCGAAATCGTCGCACTTTTAGATGGCTCCGTTTGAAAAGGAGTCGTCTAAAAGTGAGGCAATTTAGTTTTTTTGGCCAAAACTTGGTCGAATCCTCCAATATGAAATCTAAAAATAAGGCGATTTGTGTTAATTAAATTATTTTTTCTAAACATCTAGATGAATTCAGCACGCTGGAAAACCTTGAGAGCATCCAAATTAAGCAGGATTAATACTCTTATTTGAGATTCTAAAAATTCTATCCCGGATTCCGGCAAATTCGTGTCTGAAAAAACGATTTTCTCCGGTCTGAAACTGCTACACGGTCGAAATCGTAGCAGTTTTAGATGGAGAAAATCGTTTTTTCAGACACGAATTTGCTTGAATCCGGGATATAATTTTTAGAATCTCAAATAACAGTATTAATCCTGCATAAATTGGATGGTCTCGAGGTTTTTCACGGTGCTGAATTCATCTAGATGTTCAGAAAAAATGATATAATCAACACAAATCACCTGATTTTTAGATTTCATATAGCAGATTCCACCAAATTTTGGTCGGAAGGACAAAATCGTCACACTTTTAGACAGCTACTTTTCAAACTATCTATATAAATTTACATTTAACTATTCACATAAATTTAATTATATAATTTATAAAATATATTTAAAATTTAAGATCAGTTTGTTGGATATGTTGAATGTTATCAATTCAAGGCTTAGAATTAGCTGGCTGCCTCTTTGACCCTTGGGCTCACTTGATGTCCCTCCTCACCGTGTCGCCAAAGGAAAATTCAGAAAAAGGATTATTATGTCCTGAACCATGACTATTCGTAATTCAACCTGGCTATTCATAATTGAACCAAATATTGTGAGGTGTATAATCGTTGAAAAAGATTATTATGTCCTGAACCGTGACTATTCATTCGTAATTCAACCTGGCTATTCATAATTGAACCAAATATTGTGAGGTGTATAATCGTTGTCGAGTGGGCAGTTTTGGGCATAAACATTGACCATTTCAACGATGGAATTTACAGAAATCATAGAATTTTGAACGATGGAATTTACATAAATCATGGAATCTCCAATGGAAGAAGGGCAATTTCTTAAGCATGGTTAGATGTTTCTGGTAAGCTCTTGGCAATGGCAGGGGTGGGATGGAGATCTTCGTTTGCCTGCCTTATTTTTATAATTACCATCCATGCGTTCTATCAGAATATACACGCATTACAAAACCACACAGCACCGTCTCCCTCTCCAACCACAAGATTGAGGGTAGGAGTGCAGTGGAAGATATTATACACAGAATTGGTTTCAGTTGGAAATAACAGAACAAATATCACGGGATTCTGCGTGGAGGTGTTTGAAGCGGCCTTAAAAAACCTAAATTACTCTGTCGATTACAAGGTATTCGGTGATGGACGTACAGAGCCCCCGAGCTACAACACACTCATTCCGTTAATTGCGCAGAAGGTATATTAGATATATTAGATTGTTTTGTAACTCAATCATTAATATCATAGATTTCGTTTCATGTTCTCCTTTTTTTTTTCAGAAACTTGATGCAGTTGTAGGAGATTTGACCATTACAGCAAACCGTTCCCAGAAAGTACAGTTTACACAGCCTTTCTTGGACTGTAGTCCAGTGGCAGTAGTCCGACTGAAAGATGAAGATTTCTTTAGTTCTGGATTGAAGTTTATGAAGCCTTTCACCACTCAACTGTGGCTGCTAACAGTTGCTTTCTTCATCTGCGGGGGCTTGGCGGTCTATCTTTTGGAGCGCAGAAACAATCCACGCTTCCAAGGGAAGCCTACCAAACAAATTCGAAACATATTATTGTAAGAAACAACTTTGGCCATGCTCTATTTAAGTCTAATTGAATGAACAATACTAGCAATGCTTAGCAATATCTGTTTCTGTGCAGGTTCAGTTTTTCGACATGGTTCCCTAATCAAGGTAAGTTGAACCAGCGTTTCTTGGATATTGATCAGTGGGTTTAGTTAGTTTCTCAATTTTAAGATTAATATCATGGTATGAGGGTTCTTCACGAATAATGGTATGTATTTTTTAATCTGCATCAAAGGATGAAGTGTGAAGAAAATCTGCATCGCCATATTAGTCTGATTCAAAAATAAATAAAATGATTTGGGAATGTTGAATTTGGATATAAGCAGAGAATACTCGGAGTATTATGGGGCGCACAGTTGTTGTAGGCTGCCTTGTCGTTACGGGAATTCTGTACTCGTGCTATACAGCCAATTTATCGGCTCTTCTAACAGCCCCACGTTTAGAAGCAACCCTTAAAGACTTTAACAGTGTGGTGACTAGCAATGCAAGAATTGGGTATTGGAATAACTCTTTCATGAGAGATTTCTTGATGAGAGATTTGGGAATCGGTAAGCGCAGACTTATAGCTCTATCCAATAAAGCTGAATATTATAATGAATTGTCTAGCGGTCGTATGGATGCCATAGTTGATGAACGACCATACATGGAATCCCTGGTGGCCAACCATTGCAATGAACTCGCCTTGGCTGGCCAACCCTTAATGACTCTAAACTGGGGATTCGTAAGTGTCTCTCTAATTTCATTTCAATTTTCAAGTTCCCAAACTATTCATAGAAATTGAAGTAACTTTTTTGGACAGGCATTTGACCCCAACAATCATGGACTAGTAGCGGCGAACATATCTGGCAGAGTATTGGAGTTAAGAGAGAGCGGAAAACTGTACAGAATTCAAAAGCATTGGTTACCTTACTATGAGAGGGATTGCAGCAAACAATCAAAGCCGGAATCCAGCCAACTTGACGTTCGGCAGTTTTGGGGCCTCTTCGCCCTATCTGGATTGGTAACAGTGATAGCATTGTTGCTTTTTATTGTGCGGAGCAGATGCAGGAAATCTAGACTAGTGACCTCAGGATCTTCTCGATCAAGGTTCATCCGTCCATGGCGAAGACTATACCGGAGAAGGTTAAGCGGGAGGCCGGGAACTTATAATTCAGAAAATGCAATTTCTGAGATGCAAACACAATTGAACGACCCCACCATTAGCCGCCTCTCAGCGTTGTCCATCCATGTTCTCGAGGCCTGAAGAATTCTGGTATTTTGGGTCGTTTTCATACAGGGTGGGTGAGAGATATATAAACACTCCGTGTCCGTTTGTATGTTCACATATAATACTAAATTGTACCTCATCTATTGTTTTCATTTACTCAAATCTATGATGTTTTTATTTGAAGGAATTTTAACTTCCAGTTGTCGATTCTTTAGTTAAAAAAAAGTATTGAATTGGTCTTTAACATGAAAATTTTGGATTATTATTATTTTTTGTTGTTTGTTCTTCACTCTGGTTGAGACTCTGGTTGAGGATGATAATAATGAACTACTGATTAAGAACGGCAATCAAAAAGCATCTGAGTTATCAAAATCATGTGAAGATCACACCCTAAAAAAAATTGCGAAATTGAACGAATAAAACAAGAATTGACTAAAATTTTAGATTATTATTTTTTATTATTTATATTAAAAAACACTTATTAAATGTTAAAAGGTACTTATTTAATGTTAAATTTAGATTATTTTATTTTTTCTACATAAAAATAACTTAGATGGTTGATTCATATGCTTAACGTGAAAAAGGACATGCTTTATGTATGGTTCGTTCGTATGCTTAATGTGAAAAAGGACTGGACATTAATTCACCATTACATTGGGAGAAATAAACTTTCCTGTTTTCTCATGTCTTTCCTTTCCTTTACGTAAGACAAAGTGTCATTTGTTATCATGACTTTGAAATGTCTTTCCTTTACATAAGGATATGATACTGATAGGGTGTACTTTGTCATCATTGACTTTGAAACATTATGTAAAGTTTATGAGTAAACTTTATGAGTTGGATGATTATTTTTATAACAAAATTATTTGTGTTTATGTGTCCTAAATAATTTTAGGATGTATAGATATTAGGTATATTAAATTTATTATTAAGTATTTTAATAAAATATTTAAACGTGGAATGTGTAATAATTTTAATGAGAGATTTTAGTTATTTTTGAAAACAATTAAATAACCAATATCTTCATTTTACAATTAATCATTATCTTAAATAAAAACACTAATTAACTATAAAATTAAAATTTTTATTTTCCAATTTTTATAATTTTGTATTTTTCTTTAGGACTTTCAAAACTTTATATTATAATCATAATTTGGAAAATCTAACAAATTTCTCTTCATCTAAGACAACAAGATGAAGGTTCAATATATTAAAGGCATTGATGGACAAAGGTCGTTCAATCCTGTATTTTAGTGGTTTAAACTTAGTTATATATGAAGTAAGAGCTCTTGGCTATCGCTAGCAATTGTGAACTAACTTGCATCTATACAAGCTCATTGTATCTAGTTATAAAATTTCAATTCATGAAAGAGCAAGACATTGCCATCTTGTGGCTCTTGTTTTATTTATAGGGGCTCATTAAATTCTAAATAAAAGGTAGCTCAAAGTGAATATGTTTTTCCTTGAAAAAAAACGCGCAGTTAATTTATATTAAAAATAAACCACTTTGTACATAGATCAAAATGGTCTTTCAAACAATAATGTCCATATTCATGAACATACATGTCCATCAATTTTTTGGCTACATAACATAAAATTTAAACAGAGCCATGATTGACATATAGTCATCTTCTAAATCTCAAGAAAACATTCATGAAATAAAAACAGTCTTTAAAAAACAGATTTCTCTAAAAATTGAAAGCCTTCAGTTTTTCTTTTACCCCAGATGGGAGCCTGGATAAAAAATAGTCTATATGTCATTTTCTATTTCCCATCTATGCCACATAGCCACTCCCACCTGTTATCACTCAAATTATAGTTCCCACTGAAGATGATCATATTCGGAATGGTAAAGGGACAACTAAATCGGTGACACTTCAAGGATCCCAATCACCGCTAAATGAGATGGTTGTCACGCCGAAAGGGATTCTTGTCACTTTATGCTATTAGATAGAAAAGGGGGAGACCCTTTCTAGCCTAAGAAGTAGGGTAATTTTTAGGGTGAAATTTCGCCAATTGGCTATTTTTTGGGCTTTTTTTCAAAAAATAAATTCGATATTTTGTCATTTTGAGTCTCTAATATCGTCTATATTTACACCAAATATGTTTTTTTATCATAATATTCACCAAAATTAACAAGTTTCAATAGTAAATTGTATGTTTCATATTTGATATTCGCCTACCTATCTATATTTATGTTTTTTTCAATCCAAAATAATCGCCTATAATACTATACTTAAGTATAATATTAGAATCCTTAAAAAATACCTTGCTAAGAAGACTAGTAGAAAGGCAAGAACTCAAGCAAAGTTATGGACAATGGAAACAAATAGATCTTGCCTATAAAACTTAGATCCAAGAGATAGATAGAAATAAATGCTTACGGGGGGGATAGTGATTGATATGGATTGAAATGATCCCACATAGTTTATTTCTTGCTATAATGATTAATAAAAATGATCTGGGTCAGAAGTGTTAGATGCAAAATGATCAAGCCTATACCCTAGGGAGATTTGAAGTAGAAATTATAAAATTGCCCAAGATTAAGACTAGAATTAGTAATTAGGCTTGCTAATGCTTCAAATGATTGCTTGGATGACATATTTGACAATGTTTGATTATCACAAGCAAAGGGACAAACATAAAACATAAAAAAAAGCTTCAAGCCAAGGGAGGGTGAATTTCCTAAAGAGATAGTGCCTGATTTAAATGGGAAAATGGAGTCGAACCAAGATGCCTAGAAGGATCTTGGGGTTTTTCGGGATGGTTGCAAATACCCAAGTGTCGGAATTTTGATTTTCTAAGTGGTGTGAGCCCCGAATTTTTTCTAGTTACTAAAATGAGGGTTTTAATAGTTGAATTTTGTGACTAATGGAGTATACATTTTAAAAAAGAGATATAGAGTAGATATTACCCGAAAAATATCATAGATGCCTTGTAAATGATGATCTATCCCTTATCGATCAATTTGGAGCAATTTGGATGAGTCTTCAAGTGAAATCGATTTTCCCAATGGAGGTAGTGCACCCCTCTTCCTTGCATAAGAAAACTCATGAAGTAAGATTTGATGGACAAGAAAAATAAACTATAGATGCAAAATAAATAGAGAGAATGTCAAAGATAAAAAGATGTTATTTAAAAACCCTTATTATGCCACGCCCTCAAGTGAAACGAGTTGAGGAAGCCCATAAAAATGCCCAACTGAAGTCGCCCTCGTGCATGCAAACACTATCTCTTCCAAAATATTTTCAAAACCACAAGCAATCGCTCCAATGCTAAGAGAAGTAGAATTTCCAATCAAGTACAAGAACATCCCACAAAGAAGAACCAAGAACTTATGCAAAAATCTCTTTTATTCCAATTCTCTAAGAGCGAAAGGTCCCTTTACAATGGTGGAGGCATATCTCTTAAATTGATCGAGAGCGAGGGACCCACATTCTAACCAACTTTCATCTGACCGTTGATATTAAAAGATCAACAACGGTGGAGATTTATTTTTACATTGACACATGGATCACTCATAATAGAGGGGGCATAATTCTTCCCAAGGACGCCTTAGGAAAAGAAAAATACATCATAATGAAATAATATAACAATGTGGTAGATGATGGGAGTCACCTTAGGGTCTCAATTCACCCTAGGAACCAACTTTAATACATAACATTGAGATATAATATGAGAATAAATCAAATGCCAAGGTGAGGGGCACCCCTCATGGGAACGTCCTCCCTAAATGAACAAAAATAATAAATGTGGGGCCAGTGCTGCGAAATAATGATGGAGAATGATCCATAGAGCCAAGATACATCATAATACATTGTCCCATATCATTTCCTAGCCACGAATTATCCAAATCAATTTCCTTGAGGTAGCCATGGTCACTTGATCATTTATAATTAATTGCCTGAAAAGCTATATAAATATTTAATATGCCCATAACTTCATTTTCCACTACTCAGAATAAAAATATGACCGCACCAAAAATTCCCAAAAATAACAATCTAGTAATACTCATTACTCATACCCCAAAAACGCTTTTGGTGGAAGGCCCTCAAATAAATTTTTCAATTTTTTCCAAAATTTGGTCCATTTCATTAAAAATTCACCGAATTACTGTATTGAACTAATTTTTGCATTTTTGGAGCAGTGGAATGGTCTAAATGGCCTCCAAAGGTATCAAAACATAACAATATAATAACTGTAACCATATCCATCTTGGGACCTATGTTGAACATGCCAAACTGGGTTTGACCAAGTCAAAAATAACAAATATGATGCCTGAACTATAATATGATCAATCCAATATGTATGGGGGGTGAAAAATAAATCTCTTATTCATATTATTATCCAACTATAAAAAAAGTAACATGAAAATAATGATAATTCAATAGATCCAATAAATATAAGACTTACGTTAGAGTAAATAAATGATTTTTCATGAAGTCCTTTATACATGCTCACCTACAGACTTTGGCGCAAGTCAAGTCGGCAGGAAATTCTTGCTTAACAATACACACAACACACGACGCTCACACAGACTTGGTGTAAACATGACGCCAAAAGCTAGCTTCTATTACTTCAATCAAATTAATGGTTACAATGCGGAATGTAAAGAAATGTAAACAGTTAAACTAGTCGGCCTTAGCCTGATACAATATACATAAATAAATGTGTGTTTTCTCTGTGTGTGACCCTCTCCTCCTCTCAGTATTCTGTTGAATGCCAGAATGAATGAGCGATGAGTGATAAGAGATCCCCTCCTTTGTGCGTGTGCACTAGTATTCTACCCTGCTGCTGCTCTGCTGCTCATCCCGAGGTCCACTCTAATCCCCGAGAAACTCTTCCTCTGTCCGCTGAATCCTCCAGATCTCGTAGACCTATAGCTGTCAACACCCTCTGGCCGTGCTGTACAACCTCTTCCCATGGTGACATCTATCCTGATCCCAAACACCTTCTTTACTTCTCATAACTTCGTTAGAAACCCCGAACGGCTACCAAGTACTCCGCCTTGACTTCTGAGCTCTTCTGAATCTGCTAGAATAATCGGTCCCATCTCTGGCCTCGACCATACTGTCTTTCTTCATCCTTTGAATTACCCATCGGATTCACTTTGCTTCTATGGATTTCCAATCCACCCCTTCCTCCGCACTTGGCTTCTGCCTCAACCTGTCGGTGTCGCTGTTCAAAAACCTGTTGACACTCGATGCCTTCGCTACAATCCTGTCGTTTGTTGACTCTCTACCTCCTCCTTTTATCTACCGCAAATCAACAGCTTCTGCTCGACTATTTGGCTTTCGACAACTATTTTCTCTTCAGCACCAGTGGTCGTCGACATTCCCCCTGGTCGACTTCTCATGTCGATCAACTTTGATTGCTCTGCCTAGACCCCGATGCTACTGCATCAGACTCCCCAGGTCAAAAAGAACTCGACTGCTCTGTCAGTTTCCTGAAATCTTCTTCGTAAATCCATGTCGCCTCCTGCGAGTCATCATCTTTCCATCGCACTAAGTATTCCTTCTTTCGTGAATTGCGTGTATGCCCGACTTCACGTTCCTATAGTACTTCGGTGATTTCCTCCTTGTCGCGTCGATCTGGAATCTGTGCTGTCTAGTCGATGTTTGACACTTTTGTGTTGCTGCTCATTGAACCTTCTTCAAACTTGTACAGATTTGAGAAATTGAACATAGGTGAAATGCTCAAGTCCTTCAACAGCTCTAACACATAAGCATTGTCTGAAATCTTCCTAAGAATCTTACATTGTCCAATCTTCTTCAGCTTCAACTTGTTATAGGTTCCTGTCAGAAATCTCTCCTTCTGCAAGTGTGCATAGAATAAGTCTCCTTGATTAAATAATTGTAGCCTCGTCTTTCTGTCGACTCTCAACTTGTATGGCACGTTGCTCTTTTCAATGCACTTTCGCACATCTTCATGCACTTCTTTCATATGCTCTGCGAATGATTATGCATCTGCACTTTTCCTGATTATGTCGGTAAATCAACCAAATCCACCACTCCATGTGGGTTTCATCCTTGAACCATATGGAATGGGCTCAAACTTGTCAACCGATTCACATAATTGTTATACGCGAACTCTACTTGTGCCAACACGTTCTCCCAATGCTTGGGTCTGTCGGTCGTCAAATAGTTCAAAAGGTTTCCCAAACTTCTGTTCACCACCTTGGTCTGTACATCTTTCTATGGATGATATGTCGAGATAAAATACAACCTCGTGTCCAATTTCTTCCATAGGGTTCTCTAGAAATGTCCGATAAACTTGGTATCTATGTCCGACATTATACTCTTCGTCAACCCATGCAATCTGACTATATCCTTGAAGAATAGTACAACAATGCTTGTGGCATCACTTGTCTTCTGACACGGAATAAAGTGTTCCATATTCAAAAATTTGTCGACTACCACAAAGATTGAGTCACTTCCCTACTGCGTCTTCAGAAATCCTAGCACAAAATCCATGCTCAGGTGCACCCATGGGGTATTTGGCACTCGTAATGGCATATACAACCCCGTATTCTGAATTCTTACCTTTTCCAACTGGCAAAATCGACACTGTCGTACCCACTTACTGACATCTGTCGTCATTCCTAGTCAATAATACTTTTCTTTGGCCAACACCTTGGTCTTGTCGATGTGTGAAGCACCTGCAACAATTAATTAATAAGAATATGCGAAATAGCAAAAATGACAGAACTCAGAATCACTTTTATATTGATCACAGGCCACTTCGAGGGGGTGACCTCCTTTGAGAAAGATCAATACAAATAACTTCACCATGCCTTCATAGGTCTCAACACACACTTATATACTAAGTCTAGGCACCAATACTATGGGTCAAAACCATGGGCCACTACAAACTATGGATCAACAATACTACGGGCGACTTACAAAGCATATGCGCTAACAACAATAACACAAACTATTGATCAACAAATACTACGGGACGACCTACAAAGCATATGCGTCCAACAACAATATACTAACAAAGTAAAGACATGGGTTCCTAACATCCCCTCCCCCTTAAAAAAAGCTTTGTCCTCAAAGCTTTAGATGTGGAAATTGTTGTTGAATCTGAAGGAGTGGTTTCCATGTAGCATCCTTTGGTTGCATGCCGTGCCACTGAATTAAGACCTCTGTGATAGAGCAAGAGCGAAGCTGACGAGTGCGCCAATTGAGGATGGCCTTCAGCTCTAAAAAGATGGATCCTTCATTATCCAGTTCGGGTAAAATAGTTTTTCCACTGATGTTGGTGCCAAGAACTTTCTTCAGACAAGAGACATGAAATACTAGATGAATGCGGGAAGAAGGAGGAAGTTCCAATTTATAAGCAATGGACCCAATCTTCTGAAGAATCCAATATGGCCCATAGAACTTTGGAGCGAGCTTATGACGCCCTTTGATTTTCAGGGAGGATTGCTGGTACGGATGGAGATGAAGAAAAACCATATCGCCTACTTGAAAAGTGCGCTCAGAACGGTGCTGATCAGCTTGTTGCTTCATGCGATTTCTTGCCATGTGAAGATTGTCCCGCAAAATGCGAAGAATCTGATCGCGGTTTTGAAGAACCATGTCAACTTCCTGAACTGGTGAACTGTTGGGGGTGTATGGAAGAAGAACTAGAGGTTCCTGACCATAGACTGCTTCATATGGGGTCATTTTAGAGGTAGTGTGGTAAGAGGTATTGTACCACCATTCAGTGAGAGGGAGCCACTTTGTCCACTGATGTTGTTGTTCAGAGGTGAAGCAATGAAGATAAGTTTCCAATCATTTATTGATAATTTCAGTCTGACCATCTGTTTGTGGGTGATACCCTGAACTCATCTTCAGTTTGGTGCCAGTGTGGCGAAATAGTTTTGTCCAAAAATGTCTGGTGAAAGTCGCATCACGATCCGAGACAATGGAAGAAGGGATGCCATGAAGACGAAAGATTTGGTCCAGGAAAATTTGAGTGACTGAGGAGGCTGTATGAGAGCACAAAAATGACTATATTTGGAGAGGCGATAAACCACAACGAGAATCACTGTCTTCCCACCATATTTAGGAATCCCTTCAATGAAATCCATAGAAATATCTGTCCAAATCCATGTAGGTATGGGCAAGGGTTCAAGTAATCCTGGAAGGAGTGTTGTTTAACCCTTATTGCGTTGGCAGGTATCACATTCAGCCACCATCTGTTGAATTGTCCTTTTCATGCCCTGCCAAAAGAAGTTACGTCGTGCCCGTTCATACGTTTTGAGGAACCCAGAGTGCCCTACCGATGGAGAAGCATGGAGTTCATAGAAGACAGCCTGTTGAAGATATGTGCTCTGGGGAAGCACCAGATGACCCTTGTATCTCAGAGAAGCACCATCCCAAGAGTAATGTGGTATAGCAGAAGGGTTGTTGGTCAAGCATTGGATGATTTGAGATAAGGAAGAGTCATTGACATAACCCTGTTGAACAGATTGCAACCAATTTGGAACAGGCATAGAAATAGCTGAAAGAGAACCTTGGGCATCAAATGTGCGAGAAAGAGCATCTGCCACAATATTGTCCTTACCCTTCTTGTAAGTGATCTCATAGTCATAACCCATGAGTTTGCTAACCCATTTCTGTTGTGCTAGGGAGGAGACATGTTGTTCCAATAAATATTTCAGACTCTGGTGATGAGTCTGGATGCAGAAATGATTCCCTAATAGGTATGGTCGCCACTTCTGTACTGCATGCAAAATAGCCATCATTTCCTTCTCATATGTAGAGGCAGCTAAATTCTTACCTGAAAGGGATTTGCTGGTGAACGCAATGGGGTGTTCATCTTGAAGGAGAACAGCACCAAGTCCATTATCGCAAGCATCACTCTCAATAGTGAAGGGCTTGGAAAAATTGGGCATAGCTAGAACAGGTGTAGTACACATAGCTTGTTTTAGTTTGTCAAATGCACACTCAGCAGCATGTGTCCATGTAAAAGCATCCTTTTTCAATAGAGCAGTTAATGGAGCTGCAATCTTCCCATAATCCTTGACATATTTCATTAAATTTGGAATTAAATAGTGGATCTAGAATCACAAAATAACTAAAACCTCAATTTTTCTAATGTCCTTGGAATAAAATGTTTCCAAATTTATTGAAATATGTGTTGGCCCAGTCAACCCCAAAAAACCACGAAGGCTCTTGAGTGTCTGAGGATGCGGCCAATTGTTCATGGAATCGATTTTGGCAGGATCCACACGAACCCCTTATGCTGAGATAATGTGCCCAAGATACTCAACTTCCTTTTGTCCAAAAACACATTTAGATTGCTTGGCGTGGAGATGATGGTCAGAGAAAAGTTGCATGAGAAGATCCAGATGCTGGAGATGTTCATCCCATGTTTTACTATAGATGAGGATATCATCAAAGAATACCAGAATGAATTTCCGCAAGTAGGGCCGAAATATTTTATTCATTAAGGCCTGGAATGTGGAAAGAGAATTAGTGAGGCCAAAGGGCATGACCAAAAAATCATAATGGCCATCATGTGTGCTTAAAGCTGTTTTAGGGATATCATCATCATGAACCCGAATTTGATGATACCCAGAACGAAGATCCAACTTGGAGAAAAATTGAGCCCCATGAAGCTCATCAACAACAGGAATTGGAAATTTATCCTTGATGGTGAGGTGATTAAGTGCTTGGAAGACAATGCAGAGGTGCCATGACCCATCTTTTTTACAGATAAGAAGAACTGGAGAAGAAAAGGAACTAGTGCTTGGGCGAATAATACCTTGCTTCAATAAGTCCCGAAGGAGCATTTCAATCTCCGTTTTTTGGTGAAATGGGTAGCGATAGGGCTTGATGTTGCGAGGAATGCTGCCAGGAAGGAGATAAATATGATGGTCTTCTGGCCTTGAAGGTGGCAATCCCACTAGTTCAGCAAAGACACCTGTATATCGATCCAGAATTTGTTGTAGATCCAAAGGAGTAGTGGAGACCGCTGATGGTTGCATCTGAATGGAATGGATCTGAGCGATGACACCATGTGAATTCTTCTTGAGGATTTTTTCCATGCGATGTGAACTGATGATGCTGAGAGACCCTGGTTGTAATCCTGTCAATGTGTGTTTTTGTCCATTGAGGGAAAACTGCATCTAAAGTTCAGCAAAATCCTATAAGATAGGGCCAAGTGTGTGTAGCCATTGAGCGCCCAAAACCACATCACATCTTCCTATGGTCAAGGAAAACATGTCAGAGCGCAAGGTATAATATCCCATAGAGATACGCACATTTCGACACTTCCCTTTGCAAGGTAAGGTGCCCCATTGGCAACCATGACTTCAAAGTTGGAGCAAGGATGGATAAAACAATCAGCTTGTTTGGTGATCCGAGGGTCAATGAAATTATGAGTGCCACCAGAATCAATGAGTATTGTAAGAGGAAGCTTCTTGAAGTAACCCCTGACCCGCATTGTTTGGGGGGTGGTGATGCTAGCTAAAGCATGGAGAGATATCTCTGGCTGGTCATCCTGAGACTGAGGGTCAATAGGTGGCTCCTGAATGTTGACCTGAGCATCCATTGTTTCTGGATCTTCGTCACCAATTTCAGAGGCAGGAGGAGAATCCACATCCAAGAGATAGAGATTTTGCTGAACACATCTATGTCCCCGAGTGAATTTCTCATCACAATTATAGCAAAGCCCCTTTTCTCTGCGTGCTTGCATCTCTGTTTCAGACAAACGCTTGATAGGAGTTGGTCAAGGAGCCTGCGGTATGGGGGGTCGTTGAGAACCCATATTTCGGAAGGGAACAAAAGTGGGCTTGGAGTGCTATTGGGCTGCAATCTTGTCTTTTGGCAACTTAGCCAACCCTAGGGCTTCCATCATTGTGTTGGGACAGAACATTTTGACCTCAGAGCGGATGGCATCCTTTAGACCACTAATAAAACAACTCTGGTAAAAGTCATCAGACAATCCTTCAGTGTGGTTGGCTAGTTTCTCAAATTCGGTTTGATACTCTCTCACAGTGCAAATTTAGTGAATTTTAGTGAGGGATCCTGTGAAGTCATCAAAAGCACTAGGACCAAATCGTTGCAAAAGGAGCTGGCAAAAGTCTGGCCATTTTGGCTCTTCATGAGCCTTGATGTACCAACGGTACCATTGAAGAGCTTCCTGTTCCAAATGAAAGGATGTAAGAGGAACTTTGTTGACATCAAAAGTATTATGCAAAGTGAAATACTGTTTTGCACGATAGATCCATCCAGTTGGATCAGTACCATTAAAGTGAGGAAAATCAAGCTTCGGACCACGGAAATTGCTGGAAGAAGAGAACCCAATGTTTGATGAATACTCGGACTGCCGTTTGTTGTTCATAGCTAAATGTTCAAGATGGAGACTGAGAAATTTTTCATTAAGATCTTGGAGTTTGTCTTGGATGGTTGCAAGTGCTTCTTCCATGGTTTTTTCTCTTGCGTGGGTGACAACCATAACTGGGAGTTTGGCTTGGATGGCTGCAAGTGCTTCTTCCATGTTTTTTTTTTTTTTTTTTTTTTTTTGGAGCGGCTATGGCTCGGAAGGGATCTGAAACAGATAGATCTGCAATGGCCCAGAAGTGAGCGGAAACAGAGGGATCTGAAATGGAACCGAATGGATTGAAAATGGCTGTATCTGGAATAGCTTTCCAAATGGATCTGAATGGCTAGATTTGAAACGGCACAGTAGTGATCGACAACAGTTCAACTAAAAATAGATATCGACCCCAGGTATGTACGACTTCCTAACAGTTCAGGGGTTTCACTCGGCCACCAATGTTGTTTGATGGCTTACGTATTGGGGCAGTACCCCTCACTCCACAACTCAGGTAAAACTAATAACCGCTTTGCCACAAACGACAACTCTTGGTTTACCTCATGGGTGGGAACTAGTCAATCAGGTAGGGGTCATTGCCCTTTTCGCTAGCAGGTCCTCTCAATGGACCAGCTAATTTAGGGTTCCTGTGGTACTCCTCACAATGATTTTTAGGGCTTATGCCCAAGTACTTCCCAAAGTTAAGCGGATAGGGATTATTCCCAAATTCGAACCTGCAACATATGCGAAAAAAAAAAATTGGCAGAAATTTCACCCAGCGAGCCCAAGAAAGTGCTCTAATACCAGATGTGAAGCACCTGCAACAATTAATTAATAAGAATATGCGAAATAGCAGAAATGACAGAACTCAGAATCACTTTTATATTGATCACAGGCCACTTCGAGGGGGCAACCTCCTTTGAGCAAGCTCAATACAAATAACTTCACCGTGTCTGCATAGGTCTCAACACACACTTATATACTAAGTCTAGGCACCAATACTATGGGTCAAAACCATGGGCCACTACAAACTATGAATCAACAATACTACGGGCGAATTACAAAGCATATTCGCCAACAACAATAACACAAACTATTGATCAACAAATACTACGAGACGACTTACAAAGCATATGCGTCCAACAACAATATACTAACAAAGTAAAGACATGGGTTCCTAACACGATGCCAAAATGACCTGCTAATCCACTGCTGTGCAGTTCTTAGATTAGGTTCTCTCTTATGGATCCTATGGGAATAAACAACTATTGTCCCTTCAATAGATATCCCTCTTGGGTGAAATAATCCAAGTATGGAGTCCTATCGACACTCCATGGTTCGCTACTCACCTTCCATGCTTTTGCAAAATCCTCATTGGTTGCATGCTCTGTCTTCACCAACTCTATTCTGGGTACCTGAACTGTCGTCGTGTTCAATAATGCAACTCTTCGACCCAGCCTATCGACAACCTTGTTCGACTTTCCCTACTTATGTCGCAACATGAAGGTATATTCCTGCAGGAATTCGACCCACTTCATGTGCCGCTGGTTCAACTTTGACTAAGTGTTCAAGTACCTCAGTGCTTCGTGATCTGTATATAACAAAAATTCCTTGGGAAACAAATAATGCCTCCACTTCTTCAACGCCTGGAGAATAGCATAGAACTCCTAGTCAAAGAGTGAATATTTCCACTTTGCATCATCCAACTTCTTGGTAAAGAATGCAATTGGTCAACCCTCCTGGATCAACACTGCTCCAATCGCCATTCCACTCGCTTCGCAATCGACTTGGAAAACTTTGTCGAAATCTGGGAGCGCTAACACTGGGCTCTTAGTGACCTTTTCCTTCAACTTGTCAAAATCTCTCTAGGAATCTTCCATCCACTTAAACTCCCCTTTCCTCATGCACTCTATCAAAGGTGCACATATCCGACTGAATCCCCAAATGAACTTCCTGTAGAAACTGGCAAGTCCATGGAAAATCTGCACTCCAGTCGCGCTTGTTGGTTCTGGCCAATCTAATATAGCCTTCACCTTCTCTGGGTCCATCACTAACCCTTTACCTGAGATTACAAATCCTGTATACCAGTTCTTCCTTCATCAAGAAACACTTTCGTAGGTTCACCATTAGCTTCTCTTCCTGCAACTTCTGCAATACTTGTCGAATGTGCTCCAAGTGTTCGACCTTGGTTTGACTAAAAATTAGGATGTCGTCTAGGTATACTATGATGGACTTTCCCAATAATGGCTTCAGTACCTCATTCATCAACCACATGAATGTACTGGGTGCATTAGTCAATCTGAATGGCATGACTAACTACTCATACATCCCTTCCTTCATCTTGAATGTTGTCTTCCATTCATCTCCTGCTCTAACCCGAATATGGTGGAAACCACTCTTCAGGTCGATCTTTGTGAAATATCTTTCTCCACTCAATCAATCCATCAAATCGTCCATTCTCGGCAATGGAAACCAGTACTTGATTGTGATCTTGTTGATAGCTCTGGAGTCTATACACATCCTCCATTCTCCGCCCTTCTTTGACGTTAATACTGTTGGTACGACACATGGGATTAGACTCTATCTGATCAATTCTTTGTCCAACAAATCCTAGACTTGTCGATTGAGTTCCTGACTCTCTGCCGGAGTCATTCTATGTGGTTCCCTGTTTGGAAAACTCGATCCTGGAATCAAGTAGATATGATGGGATATGCTTCTCATTGGTGGCAATCCTGTCGATGCTTCGTCGACTACTATGCTCTGGAACTTGTCAAGCATCTTTTTGACTTCGACCATAACCCTCTCTATTTTCGACCTCTCAACACATGGTCCTTTCAGAATGATGGTGAAACATCCTGATTGCTTCTCCTCCTCCGCGGGGAATTCCTTAGCTGAACACATCAACACTTGCTTCTCCCAATATTTTCTCTCGCCCTACTTGCAGTCGGCCTGGTCCTCCTGCTTCAGCTTCAGAGTCCTATGCATGTCATTTTTCTACACTGTGACTGTTTTGGATCAACCATCATAGATCATTTTCCTATCATACTGCCATGGTCTCCCTAATGTTGATGTATATGTAACTTCAGAATGTATTTCACCCATGTATTTCAAATATGTGTTTTGTACTCCTATAGAGATGTCATTATTCCTCTATACGAAAGTGTTTGTATTCCTATAGAGATGTTATTATTCCTCTATACGGAAGTGTCGTCATTTATATTGTAAGTGCCGTAACTTATACTTGATGGGTTATTAGACCACCTTGTTGGGGTCGGCCTTGTATAAGTCATGTGGGTCGAAGGGTTATTAGACCACCCTATTGGGGGTCAGCCATGTGGGTCAAAGGGTTATTAGACCACCAAGTGTGGGGTCAGGCTGGATTAAGTTAACCATGGGTTAAGCTAGACATGTAGGCCCCATTAGTTTATTGGGCAGGACAGAACAAGTATAAATAGAGATCGGGAGATCTCTATTTCATGATTCATTCACACACTTCTCTCATTCGGAAAGTGGCGCACTTATGAGGAGGAGGCTCTACTACTAGGAGAATACTATCTCTTGTATTCTGGTTGTATCATTGCTCTATCTATCTATGAGGAAGTTATTGGGGTTTTTCACCTTTATGGTTTTCCCCAAGTAAACTTTGTGTCTCTTGTGTGCTTGCATTATTGTGTCCATGATTGATATGCTGTAGATTTGCTATACATGTTATTCTCTCAGTTAAGATCCTAGATCAGATTGAAGTAAATTCTGAAAAGTTAACATGGTATCAGAGCTAGCCTGAAAGAAGGCATGATATGGCATGTATGACACTTGTTGCACTTGCGATGCTAGGGCTTGATATAGAAAAAACCAGTCATCGTAGCACTTTCGCTATAAATTCATTTTGGTGAAGTTTTCAGATCTGAAACTTGTATAGGTCGAAGATCAGATCCCCATGTACCGTGTGTCCAAAGGAAAACTTCTAATTCGTTGTACTTTGTGATTTATGATCTGTACAATATAGGGTTTCTGCCTCTTCTAGATCTCAGTAATAAACAAGTGACCTTGGAAAAAAGGTCATAACTTGGGATAGGAATCTCCAAATTAAATTTCGTAAAATGTGATAGGTAGTACACAGACTGTACTATCTCAAGAAAAGTTTTCAGAGACCGAAGTTGAATCAGTGACATGTGGCACGCCATACAAGTTCACTCTCTTGTTTTATCCCATAAATAGGTCACGTTGCGACACTTGGCATAACTCTCTCTCAGAGAATCCAATTGAGGTAAGACTTTTCGAGATAGATAGATGATAGGTAGGGCTATCTCAATAAAAATTTTCAGACCCTGTGGATCGAAAAGTTCAGAGTTACAACAGAAATAATCAAGTACATATTTCTGTCATAAGATAATTATTTTTGAGCACCTTCATTCATGGCTTCTAGAATCTAGGGTTTTGGAGAAAGTTGAAATTTTTGTAATCGGAGACTATGGACGAATGCTACTCATCAAAATAGAAATTTAGAGAGCAAGATCAGAATTTTTGGTTTGGCAGAAGACCGGGCTTGATCAGACCCTAGTTCGGGACTTTGATCAGAAAAGTGGAAAATTAGGGCTTCTGCAAAAATGGGAATTTTTGAAATCCGTGACCACGGATGGAAGCTCCTCAGAAAAATAGAAGCTTAGAGCTTTGGATCAAACCTTTTGATTGGGAATAAGAGTGGGCTTCATTAAACCCAAGTTCGGGGTCACATCTAGTGAATCCATAAGTTTCAAAGGCAAAATTGAGGAGTGAAACTTTGCAGTTTTCAAATTCTGAGCATACCAGCTTGATCAATTCATCAAGATGCATATTTCTATCCTTTCGAAAGTTTGAAATTCAAAGTTTGAATTTTTGGGGTTTCTCTGACAAACCCTAATCCAGCTCTATATCCAGTTCTTTCAAATCAAGTGGATTGGGTTAATCCTATAAGAAGATGGATTGGTCACCTGCATAAGTGAAGAAGTTCATGTTTCAGAGGGAGATGAGGCTAAGGCCTTACATAAGAATATTACAAGCAATCTCAACAGGCATGACTTATCCAGGTATGTTTCGAGATTTTTTCATGATTAAGTTTATGGTATATTTGTCTTCATATTATTACAGTTAGTACAATCTTGATTAAATCTAGACTTGTCGTATCACCTTAATAAAATTATGAATGCACGATAGAAGATATTCATTGATTAGGGTGTTGACACTTATGATTGTACTAATGCATTATGGTGTTGTATGAGGTTTATGTTGTCTGCTAACATGAAAGGTACACCAAGAAAGACAAATCATGTTCTGGTTCAAGAACATATGATCATGATGACATGAGGACAAAGATTCATCCATTGTCATGGATCACTTAGAAGATCTACTTACGAGGTATGTATAACTTGGTCCTACAATGGATAACTTATGAGACATGCAGGTTACTAGCACAAGTCACTAAAGAGAACTAGAAGACATTATGCTGGTATGTTAGACATAACTAGCTAGCAAGCTAATCTAGGTATGTTTTTCCTATATCAAGCTAGAATCCTACCTTGTGTTAGGATCTTATACTGTTGTGTTGTTGATAATGATTATTCATGAAGTCATAGGTTTGAATAGTCATGGTTGTATGCATATTATGTGTCTTACCATAATTGATGATATGACTAACTAGAAGAATCATGAAGGTATAGGTTTGAGTAATCACGGGTTTTATGCATATTATATCTCTTATCTTGATTGATGATTTAACTAACCAGAAGAGTCCTATGATCAAATAAGAATATGCAGACTTCCCTAAAACCTTGATTACTAATGCTTATTATTTCTGTTTGAAATGATCATGACTATAAATGCTTAAGATTATTGTGTTTTGATAGTATTGAGATTACAAGGATAACAAAATCATGATACTAATAAGTATGCATAGGGACCTAGGATGAATATAGGTTCAAGGACAGGTAATCCAAGAAGCAAATATCAAGAGGGAGCTCACTCCAGTAGTTTCTACAAGGATGCAGATATCTAGAGGGAGTTGACTATCCTTCTACATTCCACAACAGAAAGGTGTAGAAGAAGCTACTTCAGCAGCTCCTGCAAGGAAGCAAAGACTCAGAGGGAGTCCAGCCAACAAACAAACAAAGATAAGTATTTTAATTACCATTTCTTACATATTTGTTTAAATGAAATTGTTCAATGATGTATAGGCTTATGTTCCTAGACTTAGGATATGTATTGTGCATATTAGAATGATTGCATTAATGAACAGTATACTACTAATATGCATTTGATGGGTAAGTGACCTATGGCACTGTACAACATTCCATTGCTACTTATCTAGAATGAAACCTCTTTGTTGACATGTTGGGAGTTGTGCACACTCTTAACAATGTTCTGGTAGAGATTGGAAGGCATCTAGAAAGTTACGGAATATGGATAAATGTTGTATTGAAGCATTGGATAAGATAATTGCATGACTATATGAAATATTTCTTTATGTGTAAGAATTTGTTCTATGACATGTTTTCTAATCATGCAATTTAACTTGTTGTGTAGGAAAGATTGTATACCATCACCTACAAAAGAAGGACTACAACATTTGTTCAGCAACAAAGTTGTCTATTGAAAATATTGAAGATATTGAAGTTCCCAGGATCTAGGAAGAAAGCCATGATTGAGGAGTACCAGTCGATCATGAAGATGTTTGGGATGCAGTCCCAGGACTTGAAGGGGAGTCTGTAGTGACTTCCAAGAGGATCTACAAGATCAAGCATGCTGCAGGTTGTAGCATAGAGACTTTTGCTCATGTAGCCAGATACACTTCCATTAGATCTGTACTTGCTCTGGCTGCAGTGATGAAAGGGAAGATACACCAGATGGATTTCAAGACAGCTTTCTTGAATGGTGTAGTTGAAGAAGAAGTGTATGTGGAGCAGCTACTTGGTTCTGAGACACATGATAGGGAATCATTTATGTGCATAACTTGGTATCCAGTTTGGGCTTTACTAAGAGTAAAGCAGATTCCAACCTTTACTACAAAGTTGAGGAAGGGAATCCTGTGATTCTACTCCAGTATGTGGATGACCTATTTGTAATCGGAGATGACAGATTGATTGCCGATACAAAGAGGAAGCTTGCTGCCGAGTTCGATATGAAGGACTTGGGGATGATGCATTATTTCCTAGGAATGGAGGTGTGGCAAAGTGCAGATGGGATCTTGCTTGGACAAGGGAAGTATGCAGTAGATATCCTGAAGAGGTTCGAGATGATGGATTGCAAGGCCATGGCCACACCTATGGCATCGAACTTGAAGCTTCTATGTGATGCTTCATTTGAGCCGGTTGATGTCTCTATGTATCGTTAGATGATTGGGTCTTTGATGTACCTGACGAACACAAGACCATATATTTGCTTTGCAGTGAACACATTGAGCCAGTTCTGATGGATCCGAGGAGTGTTCACTTGGCTGCTGTAAAGCATATTCTGAGGTACTTGAAGGGTACAGTTGATTATGGGCTCAAGTATGAAGCGAATCAAAAGTTTAAGCTGCAGGGTTATGTTGATTCAGATTGGGAAGGTAGTGCTGCAGATAGGAAGAGCACGTCTGGGTGTTGCTTCAGTGTGGGATCAGGTGTGATCTCTTGGTTTAGCAGGAAGCAGTCCTGCATAGCACTAAGTACAGCCGAGGCAGAGTATGTTGCAGCCTGTTCGGCTAGTTGTGAGGCAGTATGGATTCGGAAGCTACTGTCTGAGTTATTTGATCTCCCATTGGATGCTATTGGTATCTTCTGTGATAACCAGAGTTGTGTGAAGCTGTCTGAGAACCCAGTGTTTCATGACAGGTCGAAACACATAGAGATCAAATATCACTATATCAGGGATATGGTGCAGAGAGGAGCAGTGAAGCTCCTGTATGTTGCGACGGACGAGCAGATTGCAGATGTGCTGATAAAACCACTAGCCATAGTGAAGTTCAAGTACTTCAGAGAGAGGCTTGGTGTTCTTCAGATTGATGACACTTCGAGGAAGAAGTGATGGACACATTTGCAGAAGCCATTCCAAGCATGTTGGAAGGAGGATCCTTCACATGGTTGTGGATGTAAGCACTGGATGATGAGCATCAAGACGATGCTCTAGTTACTGCTCTGTATATGCATCAGGATGATGTTGGATATGATTAGTTGGATCATTCATATGTATATATATGTACACATCATGTTGGATGATGGATATGATCAGTTGGGATCATTTATATGTATTTGTATATGCATCATGTTGGATGCTTGGACCATGTATCTGTATATGTATCAGGTAGATGCTGTGTATGATCAGGTAGATCATGTGTGTTGACATATATATCAGGTGGATACATTGTGTGGATCATGTATCTGTGTATGTATCAGGAGGATACATTATATGATCAAGTGGATCATGTATGATGATATGTATCAGGTAGATACTTGGTATGCATCAGGTAGATGCATTGTATGATCAGGATGATCATGGATGACGAGCTTCAGGATGTTGCTCCAGATATGCATTAGGACGATGCAATGATGAGTATCAGGACAATAATCTAGATGACATGCATCAGGATGATGCTATGGTGATGATTAGGATGGTCATATGTATCAGATGGATACATTATATAATCAGTTGGATTATGTGTGATGAGTTCCGAAGACACAGATGCACAGAGCCTTTCCGACATCATGGTAGATGTGTTCTCCCATGTGCATTGATGTAAGTGCAGAGCCTTTCCGACATGGTGGTAGATATGTTCTCCCATGTGCGTTGATGGAAGTGTAGAGCCTTTCTGACATGGTGGTAGATGTGTTCTCCCATGTGCGTTGATGTAAGTGTAGAGCCTTTTCGACATGGTGGCAGATATGTTCTCCCATGGTCATTGATGTAAGTGCTGTGAGCCTTTCATGGATGGTGATAGGTTGGTCATCCCATGCCGGTGAGTGTAAGTGTTGTGTGTGTGCAGCTAGGTTGTGCTTCATGATACTCTGTGGCCGTGGATAGGTTGTGTAGTAGCATGTAAAAGGTCCTGGGAGATCCGATAGGTTGAGTTGTATGCTCGTAATCAGTCCTGGGATTCTCTTTCGAGGTTTTGTTGACTCACGTAATAAGTCCTGAGGATTCCACAGTATGGCCAGTGATGATGAAGACTTGCAGGTGGTGGGCTTACATCCAGTATGAAAAAGGACTGGCTCTGTAGAAATTCCTATGACGAGTAGATTCAGATATTGATTGAGATAGCAACAGTAGTGATGATGACGATGATTGAGGATGATAATTCACTGATGATGATCCAGAGAAGAAGACTTGTTCTAGAAGACCTCTGTCGAGAAATACCTTCCCAGTTAAGAGGGAGTGTTGATGTATATGTAACTTCGGAATGTATTTCACCCATGTATTTCATATATATATTTTGTACTCCTATAGAGATGTTATTATTCCTCTATACGGAAGTGTTTGTATTCCTATAGAGATGTTATTATTCCTCTATACAGAAGTGTCGTCATTTATATTGTAAGTGCCGTAACTTATACTTGATGGCTTATTAGACCGCCTTGTTGGGGTCGGCCTTGTATAAGTCATGTGGGTCGAAGGGTTATTAGACCACCCTATTGGGGGTCAGCCATGTGGGTCAAAGGGTTATTAAACCACCAAGTATGGGGTCGGCCCGGATTAAGTTAACCATGGGTTAAGCTAGACATGTAGGCCCCATTAGTTTATTGGGTAGGACAAAACAAGTATAAATAGAGATTGGGAGATCTCTATTTGATGATTCATTCACACACTTCTCTCATTCGGAAAGTGGCGTACTTATGAGGAGGAGGCTCTGCTGCTAGGAGAAGACTATCTCTTGTATTCTGGTTGTATCATTGCTCTATATATCTCTAAGGAAGTTATTGGGGTTTTTCACCTGTATGGTTTTCCCCAAGTAAACTCTGTGTCTCTTGTGTGCTTGCATTATTGTGTCCATGATTGATATGTTGTAGATTTGCTGTACATGTTGTTCTCTCAGTTAAGATCCTAGATTAGATTGAAGTAAATTCTGAAAAGTTAACACCTAACAAAAGATGACATGTGTCCATTGGGATTACGTTGCATAGTACACTGTCTTCAAGTTTCCCGACCTTGAAGTTAATCAGGAACTCTCTGGTTACCTTGACATGATGTCCTTTTTGCAACCATGATATCTTGTATGGGTGTGGGTGTTCTTGAAATCTCTAACCCAACTTGTCGATGACCTCCATTGACACAAGATTATCTGTACTGCCACCATCAACTATGGTCTTGTAATACCACTCACCGATCAACACTATGGTTCAAAAGATAGCCTTTCGCTGGGATGACTCTTTCTCGTCATGTTGGTCATACTGAACCAACGTTCTCCTAGCCGTCATGGTTCTACCTTTTATTTTCCCATCCTCACTATTGTCAGATGTCGACTCCTCCCTCTCATCGAATTGCTCATCTCTTCGACGTATCGGTTTCGAATCCTCTGTAGCATGTAGGTTCTATGGGCACTCATCTACCTTGTGTCTGACTCCTTGACACTTATAAGAAACCACAGCTGGTCTGTCAGCTAATTTTATGTTGGCTGTACCACTTCAACCATACGCACCTCGACCATGGTTCTCTCGACCATCACATCAGTTTTCTTGCGCTTTCTCTCTAGTCGATGTCCCTTTCGCACGTCGATTGTATTCGATGGCTTATCTCTGGGTTCCGCTACATTAGCCTTTCACAAAAATAATATTCGCACCTTGACCAGTCATCCTTCCCCTGGTCGATGTGGCTTTCCTCGACAGTTTCTCTTCTACCTTCAGAGCTAACTGGTAGGCTTCACCGACTGCTCTGAACCTTGACAGGCTCAACTCGTCATGTATGGCATACTTCAAGTTGTTCACATATCTCGCAACAACTTCTTCTCCTTCGTCGATTTGTCCTAACCTTATCGAGAATCTGTAGAACTCTCCCATGTACTCCTTCATAGTCATCTCTTTTTGTCGAAAGTTCTGCAACTTTTGGATAAAGGAAATCACATAGTCGCCTCGTAAAAACTTCCCTTTTAGTTTGGAGACCATCCTACCCCAAGACTTGATATTCTCCTTTCCTTTCTTGACACTGTCAGCCTGCACATTGTCCCACCATTATGAGGCATGACCCTTCAACCTTAAACATGCAGTTTTAACCCGTTTAGGATCCTCAATCTACTCTATGTCGAAGTATTTATCCATTTCTCTTAACCATTCGATCAAGTCTTCTGGATCCAGACTTTCTGAGTAGGTACATACATCTATCTTTGTCCGACCTCTCATCTCTGTCAGAAGCTTGATGAGTTTGTCTTCTGGTTCTTCTCTTGTTGTTTCTCATGCTTCCACCTCTTCGACTTCCTCGTCGTTGTGGTCTAACGCATCAGGAACACATCCATGCCTTTGGATTTCTTTCATCATTTTGGCTTCACTAGTCAAACTTCGCATTGTTTGCATGCACTCGTTGAACATTTCATGATCAACTGTGACTTGAGTGCCACGTGATCTTCGTCCAAATCCTCAAACATTAATGCCTATGTGATCCATTTTCAACCGCAGTTGAAACTCCCACTCATCCAATCGCAACCAAACTTTCACAACTCATGCATAACTCTACCCAACCACAGATGGAGTTGTTCTATGCAGTCAACACTGGGTTCTCAACTCCGGGCTCTGATATTACTAACTCTTTCCAGATCTGATACCAACTGGCGCAAGTCAGGTTGGCAGGACCTTCTTGCTTAAAAATACACATGACACATGACTCTCACATAGACTTGGTGTAAACAGGATTCCAGAAGCTGGCTTCTATTACTTCAATCAAATTAATGGTTACAATGTAGAATGTAAAGAAATGTAAATAGTTAAACTAGTCGGCCTTAGCCTGATACAATATGTAGAAATAAATGTGTGTTTCTCTGTGTGTGACCCTCTCTTCCTCTCAGTCTTCTGCTGAATGGTAAAATGAATGAGTGATGAGTGACGAGCGATCCCCTACTCTGTGCGTGCATACTGGTCTTCTACCCTATTGCTGCTCTGCTGCTCATCCCGAGGTCCACTCCATTCCCCGAGAAACTCTTCCTCTATTCGCTGACTCCTCCAGATCCTGCAAACCTACAGTTGTCAGCTCCCTCTGGCCATGCTGTACAGACTCATCCTGTGGTGACATCTGTCTTGATCCCAACCACCTTCTTAACTGCTCGTAACTTCCTTAGCAACCTCGAACGGATACCAAGTTCTTTGCCTTGAATTTTGATCTCTTCTGACTCTGCAACAGTATTCGGTCCCATAACTGACCTCGACCATATTGTCTTTCGTCATCCTTCGACTTACCCGTCGGCTTCACTTCGCTTTTAGAGATTTCTAGTTCGCCCCTTCCTCCATGCTTGGATTCTGCCTCAACCTGTCGGTGTCACTTTTTGACAACCTGTCGACACTCGATGCCTTCGTTGCAATCCTGTCGTTTGTCAACCTTAGACATGTCGACTCTCAACCTCCTCCTTCTATCGATCGCAAATCAACAACTTCTGCTTGAATATCTGGCTTTCGACATCCAATTTCTCTTCTACACCAGTGGTCGTCGACAACCTCGCTAGTCGAATTCTCATGTCGATCAACTCTGACTGCTTTTCCTAGAAACCGATGCTCCTGCATTAGACTTAAACAAACTGCTAGGATGGGTGAGGTGGATGAAACAAGGCTAGGAAAAGGAATTGACTTGATGACCTTAGCATAGTGATCTCTTAGAGAATAAAGGACAAGAGGGGATTCACAGTGACATTCATAAGACTAAAAACATTAGGGAAATGAGGTATATCACAAATGGAAAATGTTGATTGAGAAGTGTCCCTTCAACTATAACAAGTGTCCTATGACTCACATCCAAGCCTGATGTAGGATCCATGTGGATCTTTTCTAGAACCATTGTACTAGGTGCATAGTCAATTGTAACTATGAGGTTCTAGGTGTTATACCTCAAATTTCCACACCATGTGTAAGTGAGGATCTGCATGTTTCACCACCATGGATGTTTATGCCTCCTAAGAGTGTTAGGCCCCTTCATTCTAGTGTTGGTCCCTTCCCTAGTCACATTTGGAAGAAAATTCAACAAGCAAGGGGATGAAACCCACCTTAACCACATTTTTCATGCCTTGCTAGTGTTCCTAGGAGCGAAAATTTCATCTTTGTCACGCCTTGCATGCCTATGGGGAGCGAAAATTTCATCTTTTTCGCGCTTTGCTTAGTTATAGGGGAGCGCAAATTTTGTTTTAGGCTTATCCCTTTGATTTTGGATCTTGGATCTCATGGATATTTTCTTGGGATGAGGTGCCCCTTTGAATCCTATCTCACATTCCCTCGGCATGGTTTAGATCCTTGATCCACATATTACCCACTTAGATCCATCATTTTCTCCTAGTAGTTGGCCTTCCCAAATCCTACTTAAGGAGGACCATCCACAAGCTAGGGGGGGCTACTTGGAAGCACCAAACCTATGATCCTATTATTGGGAAACACTCAGAAAGGAGGCCATTATGATCCCATAATTATTGCAAGGGTGATGTTGGAGAGATTGGAAGGAGATGCTATCATCTTGGAAATCAAGGTATAACATTGTAATCAACTTCTTTTGATTTATTAATGATAACTTGACCTATTTTACCATGTCTTGTTTCTTGTTATATTGATGCATGATATGTTGTATATTGGATATAGATTAATACATCTACTTGCTTGGAATTTTTGGTCATTTTTCTTGTTTAACAGGTTCAAGCCTTGAAGATCAAGGCTTTGGAGCTGGAGATAGGACAACCTACAAGTTGGAGGTAAGTTTTACTTATTCCTTTCTTCTTCCATGTTCAATATTTTTTGTATTTTTCTATATCTAGGAGAATAGATCACCATTTGTTTCAATTCTGTCATGGATTAAGTATCTAGGGGCTTAGTTATGTCCATGAGAGAGTTTAACTATCCGTAGAAAGAATTCTCTAATACAGAAATCAACGACTCCATTGGGGAGGTTTCCCCAGTTTCACCCTTAGATTTCTTGTTTAGATCATTAAACCAGTAAGTGTTGTTTCTAATCACCTTAGACCCTCTTTGATCATCATTGAGGACCATTTTAAACTCGGGACCTTATCCTTGCTCGGATCTAGGCAAACTTTTCATTTTTTAATCCTAATGGAGAATTTTTGCTCACTCAAAATAGGTTACAGAGAGAAATTTCCAAATTTTCACTCCTTGATAGTGTGTTAGGGAATGGAAATTTTAAAATTTTTGCTCCCCCACAGTGTTATAGGGGGCGAAATTCTCAAATTATCGCTATGTGTTGGTCTGTGCAAGGGCGAAAATTCACTGTTTTGGTCATTTTTGAGCTTGTTTGGAGGGGTTCCCTTGGGTTTTTTGCTTGGAAAATTTTGGTGTCCATATGGTCCATTGGCTTCTTTTGACACTTGTTTGAATAAATTTGAGTCTCTTTTGAGACCTTTTCATCCACATTTTGTCTCTAGTCCTTCTTTGGCAGCTTTGAGGCAATTTGGTCAATTTTGAGTCCTCTAAGCCATTTTCTAGTTCTGGAAGTCAAGTGTACCTTCCCAGTTGCTTTAGGATCTCTATAAAATCAGTTAGAACCCTTACAAACCTTGTTTAGGAGAATTTTGGATCTTCTTTCTTTATTTGGAAGACTAGGTTCTACCTAGGAAACTTGAAACCCCGTAGGGTTAAATTTGATCCCTTCCTTTGTTGTTTCATTTTTTCGATTTTCATTCTTTTGTACAATGGTCTTATTATATTATTAAAACTGATTTAGATCCTTCAAAACCCCATTTGGTTAGATTTTGGATCCTTCTTCCTTGTTTGGAAGTTGGAGTTTTTGCTTGGAAAATTGAAATCCCCTTGGGTTAACCTGATCCCTTGGGTATATTTTCGATTTTTCTGAATTAGAGTCTCTTGATAAGTGATTTTGTGGCCATTATATGACTGATTTGGACTCATCCAAATAATATTTTTCTTTGTTTGGAAACTCTTGGCATGGTTCGGAAGTTCGAAGCCTTTGTTTCGTCTCTTGAGTCAAACTAGTGCTTTGTTTGCTTGTTGGGTAGAATTGTCATTCTTTTAAAATCCCAATAGATTGCATTTGTTTTTAAACTTATTCTTGCCATCTGATTTTGATTGGATTCAAGTTTTAGAGATATCTTTAGTGTGCTATTCCAAAGGTTTTCTTGGTTTGGTGTGGTTTGGTTTGGTTTTAAGGCTTTGACAGGCTGGGGACATCCTTGTATTTTGAAGTCATTTTCTTGTGTTTTGCACTTTGTTTCCTTTGCATATTTAGCTATTTATTGGTTATTGGAGTAGATCGATTCTTTGGTTCCATTTTTGTTATAAAAAAAGGCTTTTTTTGTCTCTCTTTTGCTAGATTTACAAGCTTGAAAAACATAAATATTCTTCTTACCTTAGTTTGATCATTTGACATTCTTGGTCTTACCTTCATAAGAAGAAGAAGAAAATTGTTTCATGTTCTTGTGCATTTTTGTTACAAAAAAAATTTAATGTTTTTCTTTGCATTGCATATGATTGGAAACATTTACGGAATCTTTATTTCCCATAGCTTAGATGTGTATTTTTTAAGTGTAAAAAGATATGAAATGAATTAGAATTTTTGCATTTGTTATTGATAGAAAGATATATTTTTGTCACTTTAGTATAGTTTGGGTATGGTTTTACATGATTGGTTATCATTCATTAAAAATCTAAAATTGCATTTGCATAGAGTTGTACATTTGGGAACGAAAATAACTCTTCCTTACTTAGCTAGAATTTCATTAAAGGAAAAATACTTGCGTAATTCATCCAAATTTGCATGGTTTGAGTCAAGTCTACACACCACCGAGTTGCACTTCCGCTCACCTTGAGTAAAACAACGGCCTCTAAAATTAAATAACCTAGCTAAACACACATTAATCTCATTTGAGGAAATAAAATAACAATGTAGTTAGGTAGGGCATCGGGGATAGGAATCCAAATAATTCCCCCTTGTCGTTTTACATATGAGACATAGTTGTTTTCTATTAGGGTGCTAAAATCTTCTTGCATTTGTTAACACGGTTATACACCAATTTGTTGGGGGGGCTCCCATTCCATGGGGGTAAGAAACAACTACTGATTCCGGACGGACTTTGTGGAATACCGCACTCCACTTACTGCCTAAGGACATCAATCCATTGTATTCCTTGTATTTTTCAGCCTCCATACTGGTTGTACAAGGGACAAAAGGAAGAAGCTCTAGTAAACCTTCCTAAATGTGTCATGAATGAGGTATCCTAGTGACCATCCTTCTAGGGCTCTTTTACCTGGGATCCCTTTTGGTAGAGAGATATACCTTCATATATATTGGTATATAATTTCGTATTGTCTGACTTGGATTTCATCACCTTGTGGAGTATACGATCTGCTGAGGTCTCTGGACCTTAGATAGGAAGATTGCTTTCTCTCATACCTTATAGAGGGTCTTTTTATTTTTTAGTGCTACTTGTTGGATTTCTGGTCTCTTTGTTATAGATCGCTTGCTTTCGCATCAGTTGCAGTAAATTTGTTTGAGCTTTATGTTTGGCCTGTGTGCCTCTTTTTCTTCTAGCTCCCCTTTTGCACGCTCTATTTCGTAAGGTTTTTTGAGCTCTTTTTTCGCGAGACTTTGTCCACATCACTTAGTCTTGTTCCATGGCGGATCCAAAGAACTCCCAGAGACAACAAGGGATGAATCCCGAACTATTTGCACCTAGAATTAGTCACCCACCATCTCCATGCACCCAAGCTCCTTCTGGTACTACTAATCAATAGATCCCTTTTCGAAGGGTTCCTTTTGTTTTTCGTCCATTTGGAGATATTGGTCCTCCCTTTATTGCTCCTTTGAATATTCTCGGATTGTCTATAGGATTACCGGTATGGTTATTCTCCAATCCAATGATCCCGAATGCACCTAATGCTTCAAATGTTAACTCTCCATCATAAGAGCATTAATCCAAAATTGATCCTTTGTTTTCTTCGTCAGATGTATCTTCTTCCGTTTCTTCTTCCTCGCTTGATAAAAAAAGTAGTGCTAGTAATCAGGAGGATAAGAAGAAGAAGAAAAGGAAGGTTAAGAATAAGAAGAATAAGAAAGATACCAAGAATCAACCATCTACCCCTAATGATGCTCTTTCTAGTCAAACACCTTGAAAAACCAAGTTCCCTTGTAGGATTTGTAGGGAGGATCACCTTCTTAAGGATTATCCCGATCTTTCTAAAGTATTAGAAGAGTGGTCTAAAGCCTCCAAAAATCCTATATCACCAGCTTCTAGACATCATAATTATAATACCTCATCGACCAATGACTCTATGGTTAAGGGTAGAAAAGGTAAATTCAAGACTCCTTGTTTGTTCTGTAAGGACATGCACCTTACTTACCTTTTTCCTCACATGGATAAAGCTTCAAAACTGTTGGAAGACATTACTATATCCCAGAATCACCTTCCAACTGGATATCGTAGGTTGTCCCTTGATCCCTCTTTGGTTGAAAACGCAGTCAATCCTGCTCCATCCTTAGTCAATCCCACTCTTTCATCAAAGAGTGAAGAACACGTAGTTCATCTCAATTATCCTTTGAAGAGTGAATTTGAAGTAGTCGAGTCGATGCCATATCCACTCGATCTCGCTCTTTCATTGGAGAATGCCAAGACTGAAGTAGTCATCATGACACACTATTCGTCTCATCCTGCTCTTCCAGTTGAGAGTGAACTAAAAACCAATGATGTTTTCTTAGTTAGTTTAGATTGTTCTGGACAAAGGGAAATCCTATCCATCCACAGGATTTCCTCCAAGTACTGAGGTCATTTCCTTTGATTGGGATAGTCCAATAGAATCTCATCTTCCTTTGGGTGTTCCTTTCCAGATATCTATAGAATTTACCGGTAGGAACGTACTTCGCACTATTGTTGATGAAGGAGATTCTGTTAATATTTTATACTCAAATGCTTGGAAATCTATAGGATATCATCAACTTGTGCCAACCACTGATAAGATATTGTATTTTAATAGAATACCTACTGGACCTTTAGGGATCCTTCCTTGGTTACCTATTAACTTATGAGTGAAAACTGTCTGCATTGATGTTATGGTAGTCCAAGGTCCATTCGATTTTAATCTGCTTCTTGGGCACGATTATGTCTATGCCATGAAAGATGTAGTGTCCACACTCTTTCGAGTGATGTATTTTCCTCATCATGGAAACATAGTGACCATTGATCAACTTTCCTTTGTTACACCTAATCATTGTATGCCTGCTAGCCACCAGAATTCCCTGAATGTTCCACATTTCTTAGTGGTTCCTCCCCTATCGCCAGTCGTGTCTCTTAGCTCTGGACATCATGCTGGAGTTGAGTCATTAGAAAACCGATAAATCATTCCCATCGTGGAAAAATATTAGAGGGGAATGTTTCCATCCTCTGGACATCATGATGGAATTAAGGCCACTAGCTTCCTATGATGTGGGAAAATTACCAATCTATGGACATCATGTTGGGTAGGAACCAAATTCGAGCATAGTGTTATTCTATTTTAAGCTCGTTAAAAAATGAAATGGGATACTTCGAGCATAGTTTTATTTTATTTCAAGCGCGTTAAAAAATGAAATGGGCTACTTCGAGCATAGTTCCCTTTCAGTGTCAAGTTCGTTAAAAAATGAAACAGGCCATCACGAGCATAGTTCTATTCCTTTGTCAAGCTCGTTAAAAAATGAAATAGGTCATTATGATTAGAGTTCCCTTTCTATTTCAAGTTCGTTAAAAAATGAAACAACTTCCTCTCCCATTGAGTTGGGTCTCCCACCATATTTAGGACTTAAACCTTCATTTCATCTTCCCATGTCACTTAATCCTCATTCTTCCTATCCTTGTAGTGAACCTTTTCCTATTAGTATCCATGAATTTAATTGGGAAAAGAAGAAGAGTAGGAAAACGAATCAAATATTGGGGAGCATGTATCTAGCGTCTGGACATCATACTAGAGTTAAGCCACTAGATTTTGCTGATAATGCTGGGGGGAAAATTTCCAACCTCTAGACATCATGTTCAGATGGAAACCGTCAATGGGCCTCATTCTGAGCATAGTTTAGTTTCAAATTCAAGCTCGCTAAAAATTGAAACCATCATCCCAAGCATAGTTCATTTTATGTTGCAAGATCGTTAAAAAATGAAGCAGATACCACGATCATTCTCCCAAATTGTTGCAAGCTCGTTAAAAAATGAAGCAGATACCACGAGAATTCTTCCAACCTTTCTTCAAGATCGTTAAAAATAGTAAGAGGTGTCGAGCTTATTTTCACCTTTTCGTGCTCTGGTTAAAAACATGAAAATTGGTTTGGACTTACTTTTTCCTTTTTCGTGCTCTAGATTTAAACATGAAAAAGATTCTGAGTGATTTTGATACCGTTGTTGTGCTCATTAAAAATTGAGTAAAAAGGTGTTTTTAACGAGTATAGGTTTATATCTTTATCCGACCTCGCTAGACTATTTACAGAAAAGGAACTGTGTCGATTTTAATTTTTACCTTTGTTGTACTCGGTTATCAAGAATGACAAAGTCATCTTTCAAGTGATATTTTATCCATTTTTGGTTCTCCTGAGACTAGTTATACGAAAAAGGAACTCATGGAGTTTCCTTTAAGTTCTTTTTAGACTCCCAAAACATGAAAAAGTTGCCAAGCAAAATTTATTCCTTTCATGCTCATAAAAGGATTTGAAAGGTCATCTATTCAGTTTTAGTTTACCCCTTTTTCGGGTTGAGTAGTATTAATTACGAAAAAGGAAAGACTTAACCGACCATCAACTAAGAGTGTTCTCCTTTGCATTTTTTAACCCTTCTTTCGGGCTTAGGAGACTAACTTTATGAAAATTTCCTTTTTGGATTCTTCTTTAGATTATTTCAGACTCTCTAAACATGAAAAATTGCCTAGTTTTCCTTCCTTGGACTCGTAAAATCAAACATCAAAGGACCCTTTTGGGACCGAACCCATCCTTTCTCAGGTTCGAAAAACATGATAGATTGGACTTGTCCGAAGGATGAGCTATACCAAGCATATATTATCCTCATCAAGATTGTTAGAAAAAAAGAGGTACTCGTCAAGCTTGATGGGGGTTTGGGAGACATAAGCTAAGTTTGTTTTAGAAATATTTATGGCATCTTGTGTCTCCCTTGAACATGGAACCTGTTGATGTCTTGTCATACAGTTGGGTAATTGGCTTGTCTCTGAGTCATGCCAATTTCGTGAGTCGTCCCGCTCCTTCATTTCGCCTGAAGAATGCTTCAGTCATTGTTGCATCATGTCTTGCTCTCTACTCGTTGAGTCAATGCTTCCAAGTCATTGCTTTCATGCCATTCATGTTCAAGGGAAGTTTACCTGAGTCATCCTATGCAATATCGTTAGCCTTTACATCTTTGTGTCAGTCCATACTCATCTGATTCATTATTTCATATCATTACCCTATCGGTTTCATGTCGATGATGTGGGATTCATCATGCCCTCCTTCGAGGAGTCTATTCCTGACAACTTCAACACATCATCCAATAATTAGACTTAGGAACCACCTTAGTACATTGGTACTTGCATGCCTCAATGGCAGGTTTCCTCATATTTGACAGTAGGTTCTCATCATTGACTTCTGATCGAATGATTCCACGATTATTCGACATCAAAACATCTATTCACATTTGTTGGAATGTACTAGTTATACCTTGGGGATCATTATCATCATTGGTGATTTCCCTCGCACTTGTTAATGATTTACATTATTAACCAGTAATCAAGTGGTTTCTACCATGTTCGACTCCAACACCTTGTAATCACATGGTTAGATTCGAATCAATTTGGGATTGGGTAGAAGACCTTGGATGGTTCTGAAGTCTATATAGCACATCCAGGTTGCGATGGTGATTTTTTTAGTAGGTTCCCACATGGACATTATGTTGGTTACCTCATTGATGTACTGTCACATAGATCCACTCTTGTATTGGTCATGGTTGTCTCATTGTCATATAATGGATCTACACTTGTAGTCTAGTAGCCATGATTTGTCTTCAATCATTGTTGATTCAGTACTATCATGGATATGTGATGTATTGGTCGACAACCATGCTTTGAGTCAGTTGTTCCGAGCATGGGTATGGTCGCCTCGGGGTCGTTAGACATATTGATGATATTTACCTACAGCTCTTCTCCAGTTCTCCTTTAGATATACTTGCATACTTATTATTGGTAAAGTGTTTCGACCATCAGATTTCTTCTGACCTCACACTTTAGGGGGCACCTATTATACCTCAAATTGCCACACCATGTATAAGTAAGGATATGCATGTTTCACCACCATGGAAAACATGATGTTTATGTTGTAACAAATAAAATATTAAAATAATATGAATAATATATATAATAATATAAATAATAAAATAAAACATAATGTTAATTATATTTAACTAAGAGACATAACCTTTGGTGAGTAGTCACCAGATAATCTCTATATATGTGGCTACATCCTCGTTGTAAATCATTATTATTTATCTTGTCAATTGTATATCCGATTATTTGACCATTTATGGATCCTTTTTATTATTTACATTGGTTATTTGTATAAGAAACAATTTTACCTTTGGCCCAAAGAAGTAAAAAAAAAGAAAGAAAGAAAAAGCCAAAAGTAAAAGAAAAGAAAAAGAAGAAAAGTAAAAACAAAGAAGTAAAAAGAAAAGAGAATATAGAAAGAAAAAGAAAATAAAAAAACAAAGAAGTAAAAGAAGTAAAAAGAAAAGAAAAAGTAAAAAAAAAAAGTAAAATAAGTAAAAGGAAAATAAAATATAGAAACCATATTGGAAGCATTTGTGAAAATAATATATTTGAAATCTATAAGTGCATAAGAAGTCTTAAGGGTAGTTTTGTGAAAGCTAATAATAAAGTTAGACCATAAAAGATAGAAGTGCAAAAGAAATATTAAGGCTACCAAGAAGCAAGCGAGAATTGACCTTGGGCATGGAAGGTAACAATCATTCCTCCCAACCACCCAATCCACACCATTTTCATTATCCTTCCACTCCAAAAACAATTATTATAATTATTATTATCATTAATAATTATTATTATCATAATAATTATTATATTATATTTATTATTAATATTATAATTATTAACTCTTAATAATAGTAATAATATATTGTGGGGAAAAATTAATTATTGAATAGTAAAGTATACTATACAAAGATAAATATGTCGTTGGATAAGATGCATAATAAAATAGAATCTTGTGACAAAAACCAAGCAAGATTCCCTAAGACCTACTAAAAAATTGTCAATGACCTACTAAAACTTGAGGGGACTATTCAAGGAAAACATATTAGCATTGCTATTTATCCAACCATCAAGGAAAATCACATTAGCAACAACTTGGAAAATCAATTATTAGTCCCAGAATAAAGTGTGATAGAAAACAAAGATACTTATGGTTAGAAGCAATATGAAATTACAAACTTACAACTAACAATTGATGAGTAGAAGTTCACATCCCAATTCAATGTTACGACTATATATCTAAATGAAGTTGACATCAGTTTGGGTTCACCCTGGATGGAAACATTAGGGGTAGTCATCTTAAATATGAATAATTCTTTTTAATGTTCTCATATAAGAAGAAGCAAGTCACACTATAGGACGTTACAATGAGGTCAAAATTAGGAGTTGTGTTGTATGAAGACTTCAAAGACATATCGAAGGTGATCTTACAAGAAGATAAAAAATCAATACAAAAGATGCAGAAAGAATTTGACAAAGTCATCATGGACAAAGAAGAAGAGATCTCCCATCTAAGTGATCATAATCAGAAACTACTTCTTCAAATCAAGAAGGCGAAGGATAAAGCACAAGAAAATCAAAAGCTAGAATAGGAGAATCAAAATCTTGAGAAGAAACTAGTAGAAAATATCGAAGAGAATGGCCACCTTAGGATGCATAAACAAGATCTAATGGATCGGATTCATAAGCTTAAAGACGATGAGAAATCGCAAGAAGAAATGATGAGGAATCTTAAAAATGATAAAGATTTGTTGGAAAACAAGTTGGAGCAAATTCAGAAGAGGACATCCAAGCCTTTGAACTCAAAAATACAAATTGAAGAAAAATAAGCAAATACAAATCTAGTTATCGTCACAGTTCAAAAAGAAGCTAATCTAGTAAAAAAACAAACAATAAGAACTCCTTATCGACACCCAAATTATAAAAGTCATTTTGACCAACGGCATGGTCAAAATGAACACAAACAAAAGAGTTATGATTTCAGAAAAGAAAGAACACAAGATCAACAAACTAAGCAGAAAATGAGAAGTTCCATCCAACAAAATGATCAACAAACAACTCCAATGAAGATAGATCTTGGATGGGTAACTTCACAAACAATGCGACATTTTTTCTTGGGAATTCATAACTTGTATCATCTCGTTTCATCAAGAGTCACAGTTACTAACACAAATAAAAATGACAAATGACATTACAAGCAAAAAAATCAGACATAAGCCTTGTCTTCAATAAGCTTTGAGGACAAAGCTCCCCTTAAGGGGAAGGCAATGTAACAAATAAAATATAAAAATAATACGAATAATATATATAATAATATAAATAATAAAATAAAACATAATGTTAATTTTATTTAACTAAGAGACATAACCTTTGGTTAGTAGTAACCATATACGCCATATATATGCTGCTACATCCTCATTGTAAATCATTATTATTTATCTTATCAATTATATATTCGATTATTTGACCATTTATGGATCCTCTGTATTATTTACATTGGTTATTTGTATAAGAAACGATTTTATCGTTTCATATACCTCCTAAGCGTGTTAGGACCTTTCATTCTAGTGTTGGTCCCTTCCCTAGTCACATTTGGAAGCAAATCCAACAAGCAAGGGGTCGAAACCCACCTTAACCACCTCCCAAAATTACCTCTTACTGGAATTTTCATGCCCTGTTAGCTGTGTTCCTAGGAGCAACATGTTCATCTTTGTCACACCTTACAGGCCTATGGGGGAGCGAAAATTTCATCTCTTTCGCACTTTGCTCAGTTATAGGGGAGCGGAAATTTTGTTTTAGGCTTATCCCTTTGATTTTGGATCTTGGATATCTTGGAGATTTTATTGGGATGAGGTACCCCTTCGAATCCTATCTCACATTCCCTCCTTGGCATGGTTTAGATCCTTGATCCACATATTACTTAGATCCATCATTTTCTCCTAGTAGTTGGCCTTCCCAAATCCTACTTAAGGAGGACCATCCATGAGCTAGGGGGGGGGTACTTGGAAGCACCAAACCTATGGTCCTATGATTGGGAAAAACTTAGAAATGAGGCCATTATGATCCCATAAGTCTTGCAAGGGTGACGTTGGAGAGCTTGGAAGGAGATGCTATAATATTGGTAATGAAGGTATAACATTGTAATCAACTTTGGCTTTCTTAATGATAACTTGGGCTATTATCTCATGTCTTGTTTCTTGTTATATTGATGCAGGATATGTTGTAGAATAGATCTAGATTAATACATCTAATTTCTTGGAATTTTTGGTCCTTTGTCTTATTTAACAGGTTCAAGCCTTGAAGATCAAGCTTGGAGCTAGAGATAGGACAACCTACAAGTTGGAGGTAAGTTTTACTTCTTCCTTTCTTCTTCCATGTTCAATATCTTGTGCATTGTGCTAGATCTAGGAGAATAGATCACCATTTGTTTCATTTCTGTCATGGATTAAGTATCTAGGGGATTAGTTATGTCCATGAGAGAGTTTAACTATCCCTAGGAAGAATTCTCTAATACACTAGGGGACACTTAGAATTACCTGTCCCTTGCTCCATCCCACATTTGAGACGTTGGGATTTGTGGGGAAAAATCATTACATCAATTTCAATGCCAATAGTCATTTAGATTTTAAATAATTGTGCATCTATTTTTATTTGGTCAATTTCATATATGACCCTTCGGATTTTACATGTGCTTAAAATCACGACTAACTGTAGCTTTCATCAAGGGAACTTTTAATTAACTTCATTTTCATTTCTTTGGATATAGCAAGATATACTGATGCATGTAATGATGGTAGGGTCACTTTCTTCAAGTCTATCTGACACAACTCGGGAAAATAGCTATTCTTAGCTCATGTCACAACACCAGCGGGTAACCTTTGTTGGGTGTGTCATATCTCTTCCCATGGTGGCTGCACGTACACCACGATCCCCTCCCCTAGCCCCCCCCTTCGTTTCGGACCGTGAGGTTTTGAAACGACACGGAGCGCAAAATTTTTGTGGGTTTCTTTTTGCTTTTTTGCGATTTCGGCCCATTTTATTCTATCTAATCCCGGTAAAGGGATTAGGGTTGTAACCTAATTTTGGGTAAACGAATTAGGGTTTTAGATGCTGCAAAATACCATATATTGTATTGTAAATGGTTGAGTAAACATATAATGAAAGGAGTTGTGTGGCTCTAAGTTTTGCTAGTTTTTTCCCGGTTAAGGGTTTCCAGGTGAAAATCTCTGTGTTATGCGTGTGCCATTGTGTATTTTCTGTTAATGCTTAAGAATCTGTATGAGTTTTACTACACTGTTAAGGTTTAAAAATTACATTAGGTATCAGAGCATTATTGGGTTCAGAGGGACGCCTTTGTTTCCAAGGGTTTGGCTTGATCTTGGATTTGTGATAAACCTGGTTTCAGTGGGAGCTTTGCAGCAGTGATTCTTTTGTTGAAAGAATGGCGAGCACTTCTAGAATTGAGATTGAGAAATTTAACGGTCAGAGCTTTGAGCTATGGAAGCTCAAGATGGAAGATCTTCTGGTAGATAGAGAACAATGGATCGCAGTAGATCCAGGTACCATGCCCACTGGTATGGTAAAAGAAGAATGGGATAAGCTGGAAAGAAAAGCAAGGAGCACCATTTTCCTTTGCCTCTCAGATTCAGTGTTGGTGAACGTATCTGGAGAAGACAATGCAATGAAGCTGTGGGATAAGCTGGGAAATTTGTATGAGTCAAATTCCCTGGTAAATAAGTTATTTCTTTGAAAGAAATTGTACCTTCTAAGGATGAATGAAGGAGACTCTGTGTCAGATCATCTAAATTCCTTCAATACTCTAGTAAGTCAGTTGACATCTATTGGTATTATGATTACTGGTGATGAAAAATGTATTATTTTGTTCGGCTCTTTGCCAGATTCATGGGATAGTCTGGTTATAGCTGTTGGGAGTAATGAAACCAACCTAAATTTTGATGATGTGGTTGCATCCCTGCTATCGGAGGAAATGAGGCATAAATCCATGGATAGTTCAACCAGGGATGCCTTGTTTGTGAGAGGTCGCCCTAGAGACAAATCTAAAAATAAGTCTTCAGGTGGTAGATCTAAATCGGGAGAGATAAATCTCCAGGACCTTTTGTACGAAAATGCTGGAAGTGCGGTAAAGATGGGAATTATAAGAAGGATTGTAAACCCCAAAATATTGATAAAAGTAGAGGATCTAATGATGCTCCATCCGCAGATGGGAAAGAACCTACAAAGGAAGGAGAAGATGTGTACTTGGCATCTTCAAGTAGACATGCAGAGCATGATTCGTGGTTGGTTGACTCAGGTGCATCTTTTCATATGACTCCTCACGGGGAGTGGTTTTCTGAATATGAAAAGTATGATGGAGGTGATGTATTCCTGGGAGATAACTTGGTGGCGAAAATCATAGGTCGAGGAAAGATTAAGCTACTGCTCAAATATGGAAGGGTTAGAACTCTTCCCGGGGTTCTGCACATTCCAAAACTGGCTAGAAACCTTATATCTGTAAGTAAAATGGATGATGCAGGTGTGAAAACTATATTTGAGAAGAACACATGCAAGATGGTTCGAGGATCAATGGTGCTGATGAGGGGATTTTGGATTGGAATTCTATACAAGTTGTTTGGAAGCACCTTTAATAATGGATGTAACAGTACTATTGTTCCTGAGGGTAAAAATGATGGAGACAGAGTCCTTACTGTCTCTAGAGAGAAGACAATGCTATGGCATCGAAGGTTGGGACATATTGGAGAGAAGGGTCTTCGACTATTACAAGGTAAAAGTATGGCTGAAGGCATGTCTGATTACACATTAGATTTTGATTTTTCTGAACATTGCCTATATGGTAAAGAAAATCGGGTAAGATTCTCATCTGGTGTTGTAAGAGCTAAATGAATCTTAGAGTTAATACATAGTGATGTGTTTGGACCTGTGCCTATTCCATCACTAGGTAAATCTGTGTATTATGTTTCATTCATAGATGATTTCTCAAGGAAAACATGGATTTATTTCCTGCGTAAGAAATCTGAGGTTTTTAATAGATTCAAAGAATTTAAGGCTCTTGTAGAGAATCAAACTAAAAAGAAAATAAAAGTACTGAGAACAGATAACGGTGGAGAATTCTGTGGAAATGAATTTGAGGAGTTCTGTAAGATGTGTGGAATAGCAAGGCAAAATACTACTCCATACACACCTCAACATAATGGGGTTGCAGAAAGGATGAACAGGACGTTGATGGAAAAGGAAAGGAGTATGCTTAGTGGTGCAAGGCTAGCACAACAATTCTAGGTAGAAGCTATTGACACTGCGGGTTACTTGGTAAATATGACACCCACATCAGCGTTGGTTGACAAGACACCTCATGAGGCTTGGGCTGGTAAGAAACCCTCTCTCTCACATCTCAGAGTGTTTGGGTGTGATGCTTTTGTGCATGTTACAAAGGAGAAAAGGAGCAAGTTGGATAATAAAGCAGAAACATGTATCTTCATTGGTTACAAGGATGGAGTGAAAGGTTACAAGCTGTGGAACCTGGTAAAAAGGAAAACAGTTTACAGTCGAGATGTGATCTTCAGAGAAGTTAAAAACACTTCCGAGATTGAAGATGTACCAAAGGAAAAAGATCCAGAGACACTACAATTTGATTTTAAGGATGAAAGAGGTGATTCATTTGAGGAACCAGATTCGTCTAAATCAGATGAAGAGGCAAAACCACAGACTCCAGTATTGAGGAGATCTGACCGAGTAAGAAGGAAAGATGAAAGGTATAGTCCACCTGATTTTCATTCTAATTTTGTGTTATCTATTACTGATGATGATCCTAGAACTGCTAAAGAGGCAATGGATTCAGAAGATAGTAAACTATGGAAGAAGGCCATGATAGAAGAAATGGATGCCTTGGACAAAAATGAGGCATGGGATCTGGTTGTGTTGCCAGAAGGAAGAAAACCTATTGGGAGAAAATGGGTATTCAAGAAGAAGTTAAATGCAGCAGGTAAGTGGAGAAGTACAAGGCTCAACTAGTAGCGAAAGGTTATTCCCAAATTGAGGGCATCGATTTTGGTGAGATTTTTTCACCTGTTGAAAAATTGACTTCTATTAGATTTCTTTTCTCTATTTCTACTGCTTTTGATCTTGAAGTAGAGCAGATGGATGTGAAGACGACATTCCTACATGGAGATCTTAATGAAGAAATCTATATGAAGCAACCAGAATGGTTTGTGGTGAAAGGTAGAAAGGAGCTTGTCTGTAAGATGAAAAAGTCCCTCTATGGATTGAAACAATCTCCAAGAATGTGGTATCAAAAGTTTGATACTTATATACTAGGACTTGGTTTCTCAAGAAGCAAAGCTGATCACTGTGTTTATTTCAAACTAATTGGCGATCCTTTTATTTATGTGATATTGTATGTTGATGATATGTTGCTAATTGGAAACAACAAGGAAATCATGAAGGATGTCAAAAATCAGTTGTCATCTGAATTTGACATGAAAGATCTTCGTGCTACAAATTTTATTTTGGGCATGGAAATAAAAAGAGATCAAGAAAATAGGAAACTCTGGTTGAATCAGAGGAAATATGTTGAGACAATTTTGAAGAGGTTTAATATGCAGGGAAGCAAACCAGTGAAGGTGCCCATTCCTGTAGGTGTAAGGTTATCTGCAGAACAATGTCCCATGACACAAGAAGAGGTAGAGGACATGTCTCATGTTCCCTATACTAGTGCTATTGGCAGTTTGATGTATGCCATGGTCTGTACTAGACCATATATAGCCCATGCAGTGGGAGTTTTGAGCAGATATATGTCAAAACTAGGAAAGGAACATTGGACTGCAGTAAAGAAGGTCTTCAGGTATTTGCGTGGCACTATAGATTTTGCAATCTGCTACCAAGGAAGATCCGGACTAAATAGAGAGATAGATATACAAGGATTTGTTGATGCTGACTGGGCTGGAGATATTGATCATAGAAGATCTACAAGTGGCTATGTTTTTAATCTATTTGGAGGAGCAATCAGTTGGATGAGTAGAAGACAAGCTATAGTTGCACTCTCAACTACAGAAGCTGAATACATGGTAGCTGCCCATGCAAGTAAGTAAGCTGTATGGTTGCAAAGGTTGTGTTCATGTATTGGTTTTGTTCAGAATGCAGTGAAGATAGGCTGTGATAGCTCAAGTGCAATATTTCTGGCAAAGAACCCTACTTATCACTCGAAGACAAAGCACATTGATGTGCAGTACCATTTCGTCAGAGACATGGTTGAACAAAAAACGTTTTGCTAGAGAAGGTTGATACTTTGGAAAATGTTGCAGACTCTTTGACAAAGTCTGTGACTACTCAGAAGTTCTCTTGGTGTAAAGAGAACATGGGCATTGCTTCCCTGAACTATTGAAGTCATAAATTTCTCCTGTATGTGAAGAGAACAACAAGTGGGAGAATGTTGGGTGTGTTATATCTCTTCACATGGTGGCTGCGCATACACCATGATCCCCTCCCCTACCCCCCCCCCCCTTCATTTTAGACCGTTAGGTTTTGAAATGACACGGAGGGGGCCGTTAGGCCCTCGGAGTCCACGTGGAGCGCAAAATTTTTTTGGGTTGGTTTTTGCTTTTTTGTGATTTCGGCCCATTGTATTCTATCTAATCCCGGTAAAGGTATTAGGGTTGTAACCTAATTTCGGGTAAATGAATTAGGGTTTTAGATGCTGCGAAATACCATATATTGTATTGTAAATGGTTGAGTAAACATATAATGAAAGGAGTTGTGCGGCTCTAAGTTTTGCTGGTTTTTTCCTGGTTAAGGGTTTCCAGGTGAAAATCTCTGTGTTATGCATGTGCCATTGTGTATTTTCTATTAATGCTTAAGAATCTGTATGAGTTTTACTACACTGTTAAGGTTTAAAACTTACACCCTTGGCCCATAAGTGAAGCATGGGGTCAACTAGCGAGAATCATCCATAATCAGGACTAAAAATTGGGGAAATTGATCAGAGAGGTCAGAGCTTCAGAATCCCAATACACCTAGGCTTAGGACCCAACACCGACGGGTTCCTTCGGCCCATAAGGTGCAAGGATTCGACAAGTTTTGTCACACAAATCAGATCCGAGACACAAAACAACATAGATTCTATCAAATATAGAGGTCAAAGTAGGTGAAGGATCCTCAATCTCACAAGTCAATGTCTCCAGTGAGGGATACAATTGAAATATGGAAGATACTGCATGGACAGAGACAATGAAAAGGAGATACCATCATAGCATGATTAAGACTAAGTCTGGATAAGGTAGGAAATACTAGTGAGCATATAGAAAAGTATTAAGATTTAAGATGATAGATAAACTCTCAATAACAATTCTATGAGAGCACTACCATACGTAATCACCAAAATTAGTTACAATGTCAAGTTGAGGGTAATAAGATGCGAAAGATAGTTTAGTAGCACCCAAATACACACATATACCTTCCTGGCCATATACATGTCTTTGATGATCATCATGAAACCAACTTCAACTAGTCATGGGGCAAGGGAAATGTACCAGCTGCGTGCTCTGCTACTCTTCTAAGAGAATCGAGGCTACAACAAGTACATCTCAATGGGTCATCCAAGTCTAATTCATATTGTGGGATACCGTTGTTGATAAATAGAAATGGATCTGACTGGCTATACCACCAATGATCACTGGAAGAATATGCTCACACATATGAGATTAGCACTGTCTAGAAAATAAATATAGTCTGCTGCATCATGGTAACTCCAACTACAATGTATGTGATAACACCACCCAAAGACCAAGCTTTGACAATTGATCAAACTTTAGATTAATTTATTTGTAGATGTGTAAAAATTTTATAGACTGTAAAAGGCCTGACAGTCTAGATATCTCTTCATATAAAGGAACTATATATATATATATATTCCTTGGTGGTATTCTCATTCTCATCTAGTCTATAACTATATTTGAATATCCGAAAACCTATAGAAACTGGACTCCCTTCGAAAGTGCCAATGAAAGAGACAACGTTAAGGCCATCATCTTTGATCTATTTTTAGAACCTTTTTCCAAACCCGTTGCAAACTTGATGCAATGGTGATTAGATAAATAAATGATGTCTCTTGCACCTGTCCCCCAAAATTAGGGGTACCCTGAGAGGCACCATCAAAATATAACTAGGGAACAAATCTGTTAATGTATCCCTGCTCTATTCTCTTAATTTTATGTGGTTGATCATCCTGTGAAAAATGAGAAAGAACAACTAATCCCTTTGAATCATAATAAGAAGGAGGAATGATTATATCCTAAAAAATGGCTTTGTTTCTAGTTAAGATCCATACATCGTCTTTATCCACAAATATAATATGACTATCTTTGAGTTCCTTAATATACCTGAGCCAAATAGCCTTATCATCCCTGTCCAAAAGCCCTAGATCATTGGCTTTGAGCCCCTCTTGGGACTTAGCTGTAGTATTAACATGGTCCCCAATCTTCTCCAAGAAAATAAAACCTTTATCCCTCAAATATTCTACCAGAGATATAGGGAGTCTATGTGCCACCCCACATCCAATCCAAGGATCATGTCCCAATCTAACCTTTCTACCATTTCCAATATTCCATTCAAACCAATCTCTAATAAATTCAAAATCCAATAATACAACTTTCCACATTGAATAAATATTTGCAAATGATTTTTCTCTGCTTCTAAACCATTCTTCAACAGCTAAAGGGGCTATATATTTATGTAAACAATAAACACCCATAAGCCTTCTCCTTTCAGAATTTTGCAAACTCCTTTAGCAGCTAAAGCCTTAGGAAAACAAAAAGTATTCTTTAAGACTTAGCATACCATATCCGTTGGCCAAGTTATTTTATTCGAGGCTACCCAGTGAAAGGATGTACCCTCTTGACACTCCTTCCACATAAAATTATAACTCAACTTCCTAATTTGTTCTAAAATTCTAGTATGAACAAGCCAGATACACCCAACAAACTGGAATAACTTTTAGAATAGCTTTCACCAATATAAATTTTCCCCCTCTACTTAACCATTTGTTGCACCAGAGAATAAATCTTCTTTCTATATTACCAATTAGTCACGCCCAGTATCATCTTTGAGAAGCGTTTGGATTTAGTACAAAGCCTAAGTATTTGATCCCATTCTCAATATCCATTAATGGAAAGATAAGTTGAGTACAGATCCAATCCATATCCTCTTGGTCTATGATCAAAAAGGAGTCAGATGAATTCCTAAAATTAAATATCATACATGTAGCCTCTGCAAAAAGGTCAAGGAAACCCTACAGATGGGCCACTTCTCTTCGATATCCATTAGAAAATATCAGGATATCAACAAAAAGAAGACGGGAAACACAAACAAGTTCTCCAACACAAATACCTTTGAAGGATCCATTTTTCTTTAATTGAAGAAAAAATATACTTAGCCCCTCTACCACTAGAATAAACAAGAGAAGAGCCAAGGGGAAACTTTGTCTTAGACCCCTTTCTTGTCTGAAAAATGGAGAGGATGATCCATTTATCAAAATTGAAAAGGATACAGTTTTAACACAAGAAAAATCCAATTTACCACTTGTAAATGGAACCTTACTTGAAGAAGCACCAATCTCAAATAGATCCATTTAACCCTATCATAATACTTAGACAAATCCACCTTCACTGTCATAACAAACAAATTCTTCACTGTCACAGTGTGCATGAACTTTTGAGCAATTTAGATTGCATCATGATCCTTTCTACTAGCCAAAAAATAAAAATTTTCTTGGGAGACATAACTGGACAAAATCCCCCTAGTCCTTCTAGCAATAAATTTTTCTATCATCTTATATAAATAGTTGCATAGTGAAATAGGTTTGTAGTTCTCCAAGTTACAAGTTTATTTATTTATTTTGGGATCATGGTGAGGAAGGTAGTGTTGAAAGCAACCATAACTCTACCATTGTTGGCATGCACCCAGAGCGCACAAGTGCGGTACTGCCAAGTGACGAAAGGGTCATCGACAAGAACAAAGGACCAGTCACAAATTGTAAAAGAGCTGACGAATAAGGAACATTTGGTTAAGTTAGTTAGTAAGGGGTCATATGGACCATTTTGTAATGGCCAAGTGAGCTTAAAAATAGGAGTATGATTGTAAGCCTAAGGACTTCTGTTTTTTTGTACCTTTTTCATGGCAGGTCTAACATCTTTCGAAGATAGTATTTTTTATTCCTCGGATCGAAACTGTTGTTCTGAGTTTGTAATGGTTCTGCAATATGCATTTCAGATAATTTTGCGATGTATGAGACAAATTGATGAATAATGAGAACGATTGATTGATATATGTATTTGTCTCCTTTTGAGTTATCGCAATGTGCTTGAGTATGCGTTGTCACAATGTTTGATGTCGCTACATGGTTCTATATGTTTTATGAATGAAATCGTAGTTATGTTATGTATATTAGATCTATTAAGTATGTTTCGATAATCTGCTATTGCATAGACTTGATTAGTCTGTCGATTGTGAAATGATAATGTTTTGATGCGAATAATGATTATGCTGATCTCTAAGCTACTTAGCGATTGATTTTGAATGATGCATGTCCTCTTTCATCTGCGAAAACATGGTTCCTGCAGCCCCCTTAGATATCTCGGGTGAGACTTCACTCGCTCCATGGATTTTTTTGGAATGGATAAAACCTTTCTGGGCCGATGTCTATGGGAGTCTGTGTCGAGGTTTGTTGACGATAGTGCGAAATAGAACCCTGTCGATAGATCTACGTCAACAAATGGTTTCGTTGCCAGGACCTTAGTGCAAAAGTAAAAGAGGACATGCTGTGGCATCCGACAAAGCCCGAGATAACAGAATGGTTTGATAAGAAGACGCGAGAATTTGCTAAGGAAGAAAATTGGAACCCTAGATGGTCGACAGCCAATTGGTTGCAGAAGTACATATACTCTTATATCCACGAAGTATTATTTTGTGAGTTTCCTATACTTCTATATGAATGGTTGGCGCAATTAAATTTTCAGAAAAAAGAATTTGCAAGGAGGTGATCCTAATTACTGGACCTCGGAACTGATCCAAAAGTTGGGACAGGTGAACAACAAATATTCAAGGGCTGTCGAGGTTTGGGTAGACAGTATTTTGGAAGGATACATTACTAAATTTGATGTTGACACAGTTATGTCATACAACGACACATAAATAAATTTTTTCAAGGGACCTAGGGGAAGGTATCTATTGTCGCTAAAATTGTGGATCAAGATGCTCATTTGTGAAAAGGGCATATTAAAGATAAACTCCGATGAGTAAAGCTCATGTGTGAGGATCCTGTGGGTACCGCGTGGATGCGGGTCTGATAGAATGATGCGGGTAGATGGACATGAGCTATGGAAAAAATTTGAGGGAAGCTGCATAAGATTGTGGTCTCCTAAGAAGAGGGGTGAAGTTCCGGCCGAAGAAGAAGAGGAGGAATGATATAGAGAGAGAGTATCCTAGTGTGACTGGAAAAAATAACTGCGAAATGGGACCACAAGGCACTAAGAGACCCTACTGTGACAAAGAGGAAGACCAGGATACCCTTGGACTTGAGGAAGGACATACCCAAAGCTACAATGTACCCATAACCCCGTGCACTGTGCCAAACTTTGGAGGAGGAAATATAAGCTCTTCATAGGGTTTTCCTGCATGTCAGAACAGTAGTAAGAGTAGCGGATCTACAAACACTAGTAGAAAACCAAGGATGGCAGGAAACGACGTAAAGATGCCTCTTTTTTAGGGTAATGGTACCGAGGATCCCTAACAATAATGGTTCCTATGCGAAGCAGTGTGGATGGTGAAATAAGTCCAGGATGATGATATTAGGAAGGGACAATTGGAGATGACCTTTAGGGGCTGTGCGCCGGATTGGCTAATGAAGTTTGTACAAGTACCTACAGGGAGTGCGTAGAAAAACTTGGCAAAAATTAGAGCGGGATTGATCGATGAATTTAGGAAACCAAAATCGGAATTGCAGTATATCATAGAGTTAAAAGAAATAAAGCGATTTCCTAATGAATAAGTATGGGAATTTGACCAGAGGTACAAAAATTTGATGGCCAAATAAAGCTTTGGAATGAGTGACATACAACATAAAGAATGGTTTATTGCAGGATTGATACTGCACATTCGGATGGCGTTGATGCAGTAGAATATTGTATCCCAGGCAGAGGCATTGGAAATCATGATGAAGCTCGAGGCTTCGTCGATTGGAGAAACATGGATTGGCATGAACTAGATCCAAGCACAGCTAGTGAACTTGACTATCACGAAGAAATATGGTGTAGTCGATGCAAGTCTAAAGGACACCATAAGGATCAGTGTCCTGAATTTTGTGAATACTCATAGTCTAGCACACCGAACCCACTCAGTCAATGAGAAATTCCCTGGTGTGGAATTTTTCAAAAGAGGGGACATCACTCAGACTAATGTGTGTACTTGCAGAAGGTTGTGTCAAAGCTGGGTAACCTTTTTTTTAACTTATGTCGATTGGTCGGTCATGAGGAGAAGGATTTTAGAGCATATGATTTACTCCAAGGAAGAACCGCAGATACATTTTTTATGACGGGAGAGGAGCAACCCCCTGTACAACCGTAACCACAACAACCTTAGTTTAATAAACCATAGTACAATAAACTGCAGCCAAAGTATCATCCACCGCAATATAACCAGCAGCCGTATAATCATCCATGAGGAGGATTTAGAAAAGGATTATGCGGAGGTCGTGGTGGAGGTTTTGGTTGCATCGGAACCTTTGGTCGAGGTCGAGGATGCATTATGTGCTATAATTGTGGCCATATTGGACATTATAAGAGGGATTGTCCAAATCCAACTCCACAGTGTACCTATTGCAGTGCAGTGGACCACATTGTCGAGGATTTTCCTCAATTAATTTTGAAGTGGTAGACTAAGAATGCATCACAACCACAATTGAATCCAAATGTAAATCAGAACCAAAATCTGAATCCAAATGTACAGAATATCTTAGGTGAGATCAAAAGTCGACCAGTAAAGGTCATAGTGGTAACCAGAGGAGGAGCTACGATAGGAGAAGATAGGCCACTTCCTATTGTTCGACCTACGACTCGGAAGCAAGTGCGATTTGACGTCGAATCATAAAAATAAGTCTTTTTGGAAGCATGAGATGCAATGATCAAGAAAAATGGAAAGTCATTGTCTATAGGTCGGAAAGAGCCAGTCTATGAGATGTCGCTGATTTTTTATACAACAAATTCATAGAGGTCAGTAGGGAAGGGTAGTACTCTAAGGAATTTTTTAGAGAGTTTCTTGACATTAGCGAAGGATCAAGATGGACTGGAAAAAATAGCTAGTATCTTATATCGACAAGAGGAAGGGTGACAGGATCGCATAGTGAACTGATTGCACAGGAAGAAGACGGGAAGAGAAATGAGGATGAATGCCCATATTGGTGCATACGATGTAGATTCTATCATTTTTGACCTAGGATCGGACGTAAACATATTGACTAAGCAAACATGGGAGATGATGGGGAAGCCACAATTGGTATGGTCCCCTGTGCAGCTTCGACTGGAAAATCAGAGCAAGGTCAAACCAATTAGTCGATTATCTCATCTTCCTATCGATGTAGAAGGACTAAAGACTTAAATAGACTTCGATTTCATAGATATAGTTGAAAACACAAGCCCATATCCGATGTTGTTGGGAATATACTGGGTAATGGAGAATCAGGCTGTCATCAATTTTAAGAAAAGGATAATGTCTTTTGAAAATTGTGACATGAGAGTAATTGCCCCGCTTGATCCACTAGAAGGGAAAATGTATGTCAAACCAAAAATGGATGATTTTATAGAAGGATGGGAGAATGTATACAATGTTTCATAGGATTAAATCAATCCCACCGTCGATAGGGAATTGGGGCAGCAAAGTGTTAGTTCAACATCGTCAGAATCCGACGAGGCTCTAGAAAACTGGCATAATCGATTGCATGAGGTGTCATTCAAAAAGGGTGCATGAATGACTCAGTCGTTGATATGGGTAGCGGCAGAGGTATGTGATTTTACGACATATAGAGGATTACCTAATATGTCTATCTTCATCTCCAAATTTGAAGAAAAGGTGTCAGAACCACAACGATTGGTGGCGTTAGAAGAAGCACTGAAGACTACACCAGCAAGATGGTGGGAAGTACACAAGTCATCAATCACAAGCTAGAACCTATGTCGACAATTGATGGAAGTCATATTTGGGGAGAAGGAATGCTACTACGAAAAGAATTACAATGGAAGGTGTGATCCAAAGGATCATCTGGGAGAGTGTCAAAGCGGATGGGGAATGAGACCGAAGCAGGAATGGGTTCATGAATTCATCCATACGCTAGATGAAGTACCGTGAAGTTGGTACATAGCAGCAGAATTGCGACGAGGAAAAAATACATGGGAAGAATTGACCATTAGTTTCAGTCAGACGTCTAGCTTCGCTAATGAGAATCCTTTCATCCACATTGCATTGTAGGAGATCTACGAAAAGGTACTTGAAACAATTTCGACAGAGATACAAATGGTAATACAATGTACTGTGACACCAAAAATGATGATGGAATGTTATAATGTGTCAGGAGGACCCGATGACGAGGAATATCCAAAATCCATCTATCTCCTGGATTCGGAGGGAGGTGGTGATGTCGAAGCACCAGAGATGCCATTCAAAAAATTCCGACAGCCATTGGAAATTAAGAAGGTTAACATTGGGTCAGAGGAAAATCCCAAGTTCGCTAGCATTGGATATTATTGGGATGATTCAAAAATTGGAAAGGTCACTGATCTACTAGATGATTTTTAAGACTTGTTCCCAACAAAATTTTCAGAGATGAAGGGCATTTCCAGGGACTTGGGTGAGATGAAGATTCCTCTCAAATCTGATGCAAATCCAGTTAAGCAATGACCATATAGACTGAATCCCAGTTATAAAGAGGGGGTGAAGGATGATATAGAGCGAATATTGGATGCAGGAATCATTGAACATATCGAAGAGTCAGAATGGATCATCCCAATGGTCGTCCAAGATAAGAAGACTGAATTTTTTTTGATTTGTGTCGATCTAAGGAAGCTAAACGATGCATGCCTTCACGATCCATTTCCTATGCCATTCATTGACGAAGTACTGGAAGGTGTTGGAGGCCAGGAGGTATATTCATTTACAGATGGATTTTTAGGATACCACCAGATTAGGATTGCGAAGTAATATTGACCTAAAACTACCTTTGTGACAGAATGGGGTTGCTTTCAATATACAATGATGCCGTTTGGTCTCAAAAATGGTCCCGCAATATTTTCAAGGCTAGTCATCGCTGGGTTTAAGGATTTCATTCACAAGTTTCTAGCAGTTTATACAGACGAATGGACTGTATATGGGCTGGTTAAGGACCATGTTGCAAACCTAAGGATGATGCTGGAAAGGTGTCGACAAGATCAAATTTCACTGAACTTAAAGAAGTGTATTTTCTGTGCAACATTCAATATCCTATTGGGCCATATCATATGCAAGGAAGGCATGTTGGTTGACCCAGTGAAGATTGCGATTATTGTCAACCTACCAGCATCAATGACGGTGAAAAAACTTGTTAGGAACCCATGTCAACCCTTCTATTTATTTTGTTAGTATATTGTTGTTGGACGCATATGCTTTGTAAGTCATCCCGTAGTATTTGTTGATCCATAGTTTGTATTATTGTTGTTAGACGCATATGCTTTGTAAGTCATCCTATAGTAATTGTTGATCCATATTTTGTATTGGCCCATGGTTTGTATTGACACATGGTATTGACCCATGGTATTGGCACCTAGACTTAGTAAATAAGTTTGTGTTGAGACCAATGAAGGCACCGTGAAGTTATTTGTATTGAGCTTGCTCAAAGGACGTTTCCCCCTCAAAGTGGCCTGCGATCAATAAAAGTGATTCTGAGTTCTATTATTTTTGCTATCTCGTGTATTTTCATTAATTACTTGTTGTAGGTTCTTCACATCTGGTATTAAAGCACTTTCTTGGGCACGTTGGGTGGAATTTCTGCCAAATTTTTTTTTTCGCATCTGTTGCAAGTTCGGATCTGGGAATAATCCCTATCTGCTTAACTGTGGGAAGTACTTAGGCATAAGCCCTAAAACGCATTGTGAGGAGTACCACAGGAACCCCAAAGTAGCTGGCCCATTGAGAGGAACTGCTAGTGAAAAGGGAAATGATCCCTACCTGATTAACTAGTTCCCACCCGTGAGGTAAACCAAGAGCTATCGTTTGTGGCAAAGCGATTATCAGTTTTACCTGAGCTGTGGAGTGAGGGGTACTGCCCCAATACGCAAGCTGTTAGACAGTATTGGTGTCCGAGTGAAACCCTTGAACTATTAGGAAACTGCACATACCTGGGGTCCATATCTATTTTCAGCTGAACTGTTGCCGATCACTGCCGCGCTGTTTCAGATTCATTCTGAAAGCCATTCCAGATCCAGCCGTTTCAGATCCAAACATTTTCAATCCAATCGGTGTCGTTTTAGATCCCTCTGTTTCTGATCACTTCCGCGTCGTTGCATATCTATCTGTTTCAGATCCCTTCCGCACCGTTGAAACTTCCCTGACACCTCGATAATCGCATTTTGCATATTTCATTCCTGAGGACCCTATCCCAAATTCCACTTCCCAAAGCCCAAAATCCCACATATGTCTATTTTTAGGGTTTTCCATAACTTCTTTGGATTTCACCCAATCGCCTTCAAATTTTTCCACTGAGCTCCTTTCCTAATTCTGCTTCTTTGTCCCTCTCTGCCAAATTTTCTCATTCTTTCACCCCGCTTCTGAAATCCCCATTTCTTGCTTCCTCGTCCATCAGAAAGTGTCCAAAACCTAGTCAAATCCCAATTACCCCTCCGATTTTTTCCCAAATCCAAATTTCCCTTTACTAAATAAGCTTTTGTTTGTGCTTTTCTATCCATTCCCCCCCCCTGGAAAAAAAAAACTCTTGGTTATGGTTGTCACCCGCGCAGGAGCAACAACCATGGAGGAAGCACTTGCAGCCATCCAAACCAAACTCCAAGATCTAGACAAGAAATTTCTCAGCCTCCATATTCAACATTCAGCCATGAACAATAACCAACAGCACGAATCTTCGGCAGCTAATGGGTTCTCTTCTTCCAGCAATTTTCGTGGTCCGAAGCTTGAATTTCCTTGCTTTAATGGTACTGATCCAACTGGATGGATCTATCGTGTAGACCAATATTTCTGTCTGCATAATACTTTTGATGTCCAAAAAGTTCCACTTGCATCCTTTCATTTGGAATAGGAAGCCCTTCAATGGTACCGTTGGTACATCAAGGCTCATGAGGAGCCAAAATGGATAGATTTTTGCCAACTCCTTTTGCAACGATTTGGTCCTAGTGCTTTTGATGACTTCACCGAAGCACTCACTAAACTTCATCAAAGTGGAACTGTGAGAGAGTATCAGACGGAATTTGAGAAACTAGCCAATCACACAGAAGGATTGTCTGATGAATTCTACAGGAGTTGTTTTATTAGTGGTGTTAGCACCCAAAAAGTGCTCACTAGCTCATTCCCTTATTCACATGACCCTTTTGTCCACTTTTCCACCATTTGAGCCTCTAAAGCCATCAAAAGGTCACCAAAAAGACCATAATATACACCCTTTTTCCCCTCAAAATATATATTTTTCCTCAAAAAACATAAAAAACCCTCAAAAAGGGTCTAGAATTCCCAAAAATATTAAAAGGGAATAAAAATATTCAAAATATTCAAAAAAGGAAAAAAAAAGGGAAAAAGGTACCTAAACCATGTTGGTCAATACCATTGGTTTTCTCAAAACCATAATGGTATTCCCCACCACCAAAAACTATAAAAAGGTGGTAGGGGCTCCTCACTTTCTATCCATAATCCTATCCTCAAGCTGTCAAAATCTCTCTTGAGTTCTTTAACCGTTGTAGCAATCTTGGAAAAGAGACCATTGGAGCCTGGAGCATCTCAACCTTGGAGCTGCTCAACACCAAACATCCTCACCATTTGAGGTATTGCAATACAAAAGTCATTTTTTATTTTCGTTTCTTGTTCTTGTTCTTAATCTTTTCAAGCTTATTGTTATATGCACATGTTAGTTTAGATTTAATTCATAATCATTTTTACTTTCTATATTGAAACTGCTATCACATTGTTGATAGGTGCATCCTTGCACATGCTTGGTTGAAAAACCAAGCAACAGTTTTTGGCGACTACTCTGGCTTCGAATTCTTGGATCTTGGTTTTTTGCTTTAGATCTTAGTTTTTGTTAGTTTTAAATCATTTTAATTTACAGATCTTCCATACTAGGAAGTAGATCCATTGCTACTCTAGATCTTGGCCGTTTCTGTAGCCATTAACAGCTTGAAATTTCCATTTTTGGGTTCGTTTTTCGGCGTCCATTTTTCAGCTTTCGCATCGCGACTTTTCGCTCGACAGTTTCACGGCTCATCGCGACCTCGCGTCCTTTTTCCGCGCGGCACGCCGCGGCTTCACGACAATTTTCCGCGCTGCACATTGCGGCTTCGCGGCCTTTTTCCGTGCTGCACATCGCGGCTTCGCGGCCTTTTTCCACGCTGCACATCGCGGTTTCATGGCCATTTTCCATGTTGATCATCGTGGATTCGTAGCCATTTTCCGCATTGCACATTGCAACTTCATGGCCTAAACCCGCGATGCACATCGTGGCTTTTTCCCTGAAACCCATGATGCTGTTATTTTGAATTGGGCCAATTTTTTAGAAAAAAATTTGCCGTATTTTTGCCCATTTAGCTTATTTTCCAGTCTTATTTTTTCTGCATTTTTACAGCCATAATGAATCATTTTCTATTTATATATGCTCCATTAAAAATCCTTTTTAAAAATTTTCAGTAAGTGAAAGAGAGATTTTCAGCACTATTTTTAGATCATAGGTTCCACTTTAAATTTGCTCAATAGTTTGCCCAAGCAAATTTTTAAGAAATCCATTTATTTCTTGAAATTTTTATGTTATTTGCTTTCCTTTAAAATTATTTCAAAAATACATCATTTTTGAATTGTTTTTAAAGCATTTACATTTCGAAAATGCCTTTATTTTTTGCAAACTAGAAACGTCTTATTTTTTCATTTGTAATCAATCGCCCAAGCGAGGCAAATCATTTTCAATTAAATAATCACACGTGCACCCAATCTGCCACATTTTTAATTAACTGAGCCTTAAAATCTACCTTAATTCAACAAAATTTTTTAACCCCACTTGGGGAGCACTTAAAAGAATCTTGTATTCAGGTAGGATTGAGCGGATAGGTGTACCAATAACACCCCTCAATTATTTACATCTGAGACATAGTGGTTGTCTTTTAGGGTCCCAAAAATCCCTTATAATTTTGACACGGTTATCAACCAATTTATCGGGAAGGCCTCTCCCTTATGAGGGTTGAAGTAGCCAAACTGGTTCCGGAAGCCTGAGTGGAATACCGCAATCCATTCAGTAACCGAAGGATACCTTTCGAAGTTCTCGGTGTACACCTGTATGGGGGTACAGTGGCGATAGAACCAAACTGCAGATTCACCCAACCGAACGTGTCATGAACGGGGTATCCTAGTTGCCATTCTTTAGGATTGTCTACCCGGTGTCCCTCCCGGTAGGGGGATATCTAGCCTTTGATTCTATACTCTATATTGTCTGACTTGGATTTCATCACCTTGCAGAGGATATAGTTTATCGACTCACAATACTTCTAGTTAGGTGTTTGCATGATACAATACCCACCTTTGGTCTAGTGAGCACCACTTTTTTCTAGGAACTGTTTGAGTTTTGGTATTCTGACCACTTTTTTGGATCCTTCCACTTATAGCACAGCTGTTATAATAAGTGTCTTTGAGGTTGGTTGTTGGCCTGAGAGCCATTATTTTTTCACTCCCCTATTGCACACATTGTTGCACTAGGGTTTTGAGTTTTTTTTTTTACATCACCACCATCCACTAACATTTTTTATACATTTCTCACCATTGAGAATTTAAGATGATCCCGCTGTTTTCAGGGTGAACCCCCTCAGTTCGGTACACTTGAGTCTACACGTCACAGACATAGAGTGTTATCCCTTGACTCGACATGTCATCGGCATAGAACACAGTCATCCAATTCTGATGCGCCTCACTTCACATCTGATTACGAGGCTGAATTCGAACACCCTACTGAAACACCACCAACCAACCCCATGGCTGGATCACAATACGACCCCCTTTTCACCAGTGCTATTGGAGATACATCAACAAACCCTACTACTACTGTGCCACTCACGGTAACAACAAACCCATTAGGCATGCCTAATATAGGGGCCATTCCCCCTTTAGGTATGCCCAACACAGGCCCACCACCTATTATGGGTATGCCCAACATAGGGGTGACACCCCCTCTCATTACCACAACCCAGATCCCAGGAATTCCTGGCACTATTCCTAACCCCTCTGCAACCCATGTTGCACTTGGGAGCGCAGGTCCTCCCCACACCACATCGGTTGGAGGACACATACCTGCCATACCTAGCATACCCTTAGGGGCCACTGGACCACTACATAATGCTACCATTAACAGTTATGCCCCAGTGACCATGCCACACCCATCTGTCAGTCTGCCATACATGGCTAGTCTAAACTTACCAGACCTGGCAATGTTAACCAACGAACCTATCAGACACAACTCTATGTGGCCACCCATGCCCAGAAAGCTCCCCTCAGATATCCAAAAATTTGAAGGAAAAGCTGGGGAAGATCCCCAAAACCACATCATGTCATTCCACCTATGGTGTTCCTCTAACTCCATAGTAGATGATTCCGTTAGACTGAGACTTTTACAAAGAACTTTCATTGGATCTGCATCCAAGTGGTACATTGAGCAACCACATGGGATCCACAACACAATTACGTCCCTCGCCTCAACTTGCATCCAGTTCTTTCAACTACATGTACACTATGATGCAGGAGTGAAAATACTTTTGTCTTGTAGACAGAACACCACTACACACATCATTGATCATATCCATGAGTGGCGTAAGCGTCGTAGCCTCTGCAAGATAAAGCTTGATGATCGAATCTTTTTTTACTGGTTACTCAAATCACTCCTCCCCCTCATAGCCAAAGATATAGCTTCCGAACGACCCCAGTCAGAAGAAGAAGCTATCTTAAAAGCTCAGCAATTCGACCTCATATATGCCGAGTCAGGATATCTATACACTATTTTACCTGACACCCCGCGCGGCGATCCATCCCACCATGACATACTGGGCATCCCATGCCGCCAACGGTATTATCGGCCAGGTTACAACGCAAAACAAACCTTTTACCATGATGAGTACAAACAATGCCGCAGACCTTTCTAGGGCTTCATCTCATTCTGGAGCTACAACTTCGTATGCTCCAGTAAAGCACACCCACCACACTCATGGACACTCATGTCCACCACAGTGTTATGGGCAAGCACCATCAGCTTATGCACCACCTTCATACTATAACTAGTAGGCCCACTAGAATCTGTTTCAACCACAAGCCCAAGTGGCTTATTATCCTCAACAGGAAGCACCTCTTGCTCCAACAACCACAAGTGGAAACAGGTCCACCTCATCACGCACCTTTAGCCTATCCACCTCTGGTTTCACCCCCTACATATTACCATCAACAGGACACACATGCTCATGTTCACTCACAAGCCCCAACGGCTTATTACCCACCACAGGCAGCGTTTGCTGCACCACAACCTCCAGTCGCTCAAAATTATCCTCCAAACAACAACGCTACCCTTGCCAACCAAAACCCTGATCGACCACCGAAACAGGGTAAGAAACACAATTTACGAACAAACCACCCGTGTTCCATATGCGGAGTATACAGCCATTACACACACACTTGCCCCCATTTGGAGTGAGCACGTCAACTGTGGAATGATGACGCCCACCGCCAAGGGAACGTGGAACAACCAGCGCCGCCTACTCAACCGCAACCCATGGTGCTACAGAATCCTTTTCCCACACAAGGAGTGGCAAACACTCGTCCGTTGGATCCTCCTCAAGGAACCACAGCACCACAACAGCAAATCACATATGCTGCACACACAAACCAACCGATGGATTCAAATACTCATCATCTCCTTATGATGTCATCGTCCGACATGAATCTCCAAATGCGTCGAAACCAATACGCTCCCACTGCACCTAAAAATGTTCTCATTATGATTGAACAACCAGTTCAGAATGCACCTAGATCGTTCGTCTCCATAGTCATACCCGGATTATACTCGGAATCACCTATGACTTCCACATTCCAATCCATCCCACCCCCTTTGAAGATAACCGAGATATCTTATTTGTGCACCCTCTCGCATAACACACAAGTACCAAACCAACAACCCCCTTTACTCCCGCAACCACCCTCAGTGCCAACTCACATAGGAGCCACACCAATTCATACTATCCCATTTTTATTTCCCCCTTCAGGCGCCATCAGCACACTAGTCATGGCTACACTTTTTCTCCCAGGATTAACATTAGGACTACCTATGTGGTACCTACCTGCCCCAACCCCTCCCCCGACACTGAACGTCATTTTACAACTGGTGCAACCCATCAATACTTCTAACCGTCTACCCCCTGGTGTAGCAAACATCCAGAACTGGCCACCTCCAACAGGGGCCATTGCATCAACATCTAGTAATGATCCCCTTGAACTCCACTACAATGGGGGCATAGGCCAACAAACCTACACCACTGGACCCACAACCTACAGCACTGGACCCACAACCTGAACCGCCCCACCGACTCCCAGGTTGGAGAAGAATCCCCCAACAATCCGTGCTCCCCCCAAGTGCTCTTCGTGCGACGATATTGGCCACGCCACCCATCTATGTCCACAACTACCAGCACTTCAAGAACACATGAATATGTTGGATGATGACACCAACATTCCAGTTGTCAAATTATAATTACCCCCTCAACCTCGTGATAAATCATTGCGCACAAACCATCCTTGTGCAATATGCGGAATATACGACCATTATTCACATCACTGCCCCGATCTCCTAGATTACAGAGCAGCACTATACGAATTGAATAATGCCGACCTAGAGATATCCCCTCCTCTCATTGAGGAAATTCATCCCCCACCATCTTCCTCCTTAGAAGATATTAACACAATTTACATGGTTTCCAATGGAGACCCCTTTGTCCGGTTGACCCCTTCCATTGATCCCTCTGAACCACATATTCCACCTTTTAAAATGAAAGAGGAAACCACATGTCCACAGCATGGGGGAAGGCCTAAAACCTTGCCTACTCATCATCATCGTGAATCTCGTCGGAGATACTGGGGGCATCCACCCCACAAGGGGAATCCCCCATCATCACATCATCACTTCAGTATCCCACCACGGCCCACAGCCTCATGGTATACCCCCCCGCCAATAGTTTCTTAATGCCCTATTGATCCCTCTCTGAGACAACATTTGCACCACATTGACACCTCTGAGTTAGGGGGCATAATAGATTACCTCAACCCTGGGATAGGGGGCATGATCAATCATTTTGAACCTTCCCCATCACATCTATCTCATTGTTTCAATGACCCCATTGTTCAAACCAACACATATGTGATCCACAATCATAAACCCCATGCACATAGCATGGGGGAAGGTCATTAACCCTACTCACTTTTTCACATGCGTGATCTCAACCATTTTTGAGGTCACATATCACTTGTATATTTGATTTTATTTGGTACACCTAGTATTCTTCCCCCGCAGGTCATCATTTCTCCCCACCACTGCATCCTTGGCTTGGTGGGCTCACCTTTATTTGTAGCCATTTTTTAACCTAGTTATTTCCTTTGACCATTCTGGAGTCCTTATGACCTCCATTTTTCACACCATTTGCACCTCGGATTCATATTTCCATGCCCGTGATGATGCTTGAGATCATTTCTCGCTCTCACCAAAAAATTTCGGGCATTCTTTCCATGCCCCATGACACCTTGAATTGTGTGCCACATCGGCCGTCATTCGTTTTTGACGAGTCTTATATTGCCAGATTCAGTTTTCCACGCTCGTGATGATGCTTGAGAGCATTTCTCGCTCTCACACCCAGATTTTTTGGGCATTTTTTACATGCCTCCTCGTCGCCTCGGTTTGCATGGCACATCAGCTGTCGTCTTTTTTTTACGAATCTTATATCACCGGATTCAAATTTCTGTGCTCACGATGATGCTTGAGATCATTTCTCGCTTTCACACCCTGAATTTTCGGTCATTTTTTACATGCCCCCTCGTTGCCTTGGTTTGCGTGCCACATCGACCATCGTCCATTTTTGACAAATTTTATATCGTCGGATTTAATTTTTCGCGCTCGTGATGATGCTTGAAATCATTTCTCGCTCTCACCCCCATAATGTTTCAGACATTTTTTCAAAATGCCACTCATCGCCTCAGTTTGCGTGCCACATCGGCCGTTGCCCTTTTTCACAATATTTATGTCACCGTATTTAGTTCTCTATCCTCGTGATTATGCTCGAGATCATTTCTTGCTCTCACCAATAGATTTTTATTCGGTATAATTTTATTTCCTTTTTGGGCTGAGCAATTCTTTTACGAAAAAGGCACTTAGGGAGTTTCCGTTAAGCTCTTTTCTGACTCCTAAAACAATGAAAAGATCATCGAGCAACCTTGCTTCCTTTCATGCTCGCTAAAAGTATTTGAAAGGGCGTCTACCTGGTATAAGTTTACCCCTTTTCCGGACCTTGTAGACTAATTACTAAAAAGGAATACTCTAGTCACATCGGCTAGAAGAGTTCTCCATTTGCATCATTTTATGCTTTTTCGGGCCTTGGAGACTAACTTACAAAAAAGAACACCAATGGAGTCTACTTACCACATTCAGACTCTCAAAAAATGAAAGCAACCACGAGCAATCACCATCTTGGGCTCGTATAAATCCACAGGACGGTACTCCACCACCATTGCAGAGTCTTCTTATCGTTTTCAGACTCCTTAAAAATGAAAACACTTACGAGCATGAACAGTCTTGGGCTCACAAAATCCACAGGACAGTACCATTTCAGAGCACACTTTTATCCCTTCTTGGAGCTCATTAAAACTATGAAGAAGGACCTAATGGTGCTTCTCGGCGCCACAACAGATCATGTCTACTCATATGGAAGCTTCCCCATTTTGGTCGCCTTTGTTCAGAGTATTCTGCAGTATGTCACCCTAAGAGTCCCTCTACAGCATCCATCAGCTTGTCTCCCCAGAGTCACTCCAATCTACAATACATACCCTTCAGTCCTTAAAGCTATGATCCCCGCACCTACAAGTCAGTTTCCTACGCTTCCAGGTCAACCATGTCATCATACTCTGAGCATAGGAAGCTTGAGTTCAACCACTTTGTGACCCCAGTTATTTCCCATCCCCACAGTATGTTAGTCCTACCATCAGTACTACCACACTTCAGTTGTACACCTCGCACTCCTATCAAGAAAACATCATTGCCTTGATAGTTGCTGGTCTCCCTCTGTCGACGCCAACCAAATTTATTCTAGAGGATAGACCTAGAGGTCCCTGTGCCTTGGACTCATCACCATTAGCGATGAGTGCCTATGGATCATTTTGAAAGGAGTCCTCAGTGCCTCTAGAAATGATTGTTTCTCACATGCTCGACTTCAACACCTTGATTGCATCATTGAGACTCGCACAGGGTATTGGTCCTTTCAGTTATTTGTTGAAGACCCCAGATACCACCTGATTCTTCCACATTTGAGAGTCTACTTATGGAAACAACCAGTTACATTTTCCTATATATATCTGGGTTGCGCATGGCGACAGTATTCAGATGTACCCCAGTTTTATACTCGCTCGAGTATACAGTTACATATACTCCTCAGAGTTGACTCATAGTTGTTGAGTCCCCACAGATGTTGGACACCTTCAGTTTCAACAGTTCATCAACCCTCTTGTAATATTCAGAATGGTTGTTTCATTTCCAGTGTATCATTTATTGAGATCAGTCATGTTATGATCATGAGTACATCCCATAATAGTGTCCCCTTTGGACCATTATGATGTACCAGCAGATTTTTTATGTATTATTCAGGTCCCCCTTCTTGGGACTAAGTGATATGTATATGTCTTGATATGAGCATGGGTATGCCCGCCTCGTCCATTATCAGAGATTATCCCTCATTCATATTGAGGCCATGTAATATTTTTTGTTTTTGTAGCTTCCAAGGGGCCATTGATCTAGTCTCCAACTGGTCTCTTCTCTACTCCGAACCCTAGGAAAAACACAAAAGAACTATGATGTCTATCGGCCATACGATGAGCTCCTGCCCTCACACATCAGGGGGCAATCTGTTAACACCCAAAAAGTACTCACTAGCTCATTCCCTTATTCACATGACCCTTTTGTACACTTTTCCACCATTTGAGCCTCTAAAGCCATCAAAAGCTCACCAAAAAGACCATAATACACCCTTTTGCCGCTCAAAAAATATATATTTTCCTAAAAAAAAACATAAAAAAACCCTCAAAAAGGGTCCAGAATTCCCAAAAATATTAAAAGAGAATAAAAATATTCAAAATATTCAAAAAAGGAAAAAAGAGGGAAAAAGGTACCTAAACCATGTTGGTCAATACCATTGGTTTTTTCAAAACCATAATAGTATTCCCCACCACCAAAAACTATAAAAAGGTGGTAGGGGCTCCTCACTTTCTATCCATCAGCCTATCCTCATGCTGTCAAAATCTCTCTTGAGTTCTTTGACCATTGTAGCAATCTTGGAGAAGAGACCATTGGAGCATGGAGCATCTCAACCTTGGAGCTGCTCAACACCAAATATCCTCACCATTTGAGGTATTGCAATACAAAAGTCATTTTTTATTTTTGTTTTTGTTCTTGTTCTTAATCTTTTCAAGTTTATTGTTATATGCACATGTTAGTTTAGATTTAATTCATAATCGTTTTTACTTTCTATATTAAAACTACTCTCACATTGTTGATAGGTGCATCCTTGCACATGCTTGGTTGAAAAACCAAGCAACAAGTGGTCTTAAGGATGAAATCTGGTCAGAGGTTAAAATGTTTTGTCCCAACACAATGATAGAAGTCCTAGGGTTGGCTAAGTTGGCAGAAGACAATATTGCAACCCAACAATGCTCCAAACCCACTTTTGTTCCCTTCCGAAATATGGGTTCTCAACAAACTTCCATCCTGCCAACTCCTAGAGCTACTCCTATCAAGCATTTGTCTAAAACAGAGATGCAGGAACGCAAAGAAAAAGGGATTTGTTATAATTGTGATGAGAAATTCACTCGGGGACATAGATGTGTTCAACAAAAGCTCTATCTCTTGGATATGGATTCTCCGCCTGCCTCTACAATTGGTCAAGAAACTCTAGATACAATGGATGATCAGGTCGACATTCAGGAGCCGCCTATTGACCCCCCATCTCAGGATGAACAACCAAAGATATCTCTCGATGCACTATCCGACATCACCACCCCCCAAACAATGTGGGTCAGGGGTTACTTCAAGAAGCTTCCTCTTACAATACTCATTGATTCTGGTAGCACTCATAACCTCATTGACCCATGGATTGCCAAACATGCTGATTGTTTTGTCCATCCTTGCTCCAACTTTGAAGTCATGGTTGCCAATGGGGGCACCTTACCTTGCAGGGGGAAGTGTTACAATGTGCGTATCTCTCTGGAAGATTATAACCTATGCTCTGACATGTTTTCCTTGTCCCAGGAGGCTGTGATGTGGTTTTGGGCATTCAATGGTTACGCACACTTGGCCCCATCTTATGGGATTTTGCTGAACTTTGGATGCAATTTTCAGTCAATGGGAAACAACACAAATTTAAGGGCTTACAACAAGGGTCTCTCCGCATCATCAATTCACATGGCCTGGAAAAGACCCTTAAGACGAATTCACATGGTTTCATCGCTCAACTCCATTCCATTCAGATGCACCCATGAATGGTCTCCCCTACTTCCTTGGATAGATATGCAGGTGTCCTTGCTAAACCAGTGGGCTTGTCGCCTTCAAGAGACCTTTCCGGTACGAATTTAGCTGCATCTATATCTCAGCAGGAAATGATGGCTATTTTGCATGCAGTACAGAAGTGGCAGCCATACCTATTAGGGAATTATTTCTGCCTCAAGATTGATCTCCAGAGTCTGGAAAATTTCCTGGTACAATAGGTCTCCTCCCCAGCACACTTGAAATGGGTTATCCAACTCATGGATTATGCCTATGCGATCACTTAAAAGAAGGGTAAGGACAATATGGTGGAAAATGCTCCTTCTCGCACATTTGATGACCCAGTTTCTCTTACATTTATTTCTCTGTTTGTTCCAAATTGGTTGCAATCTGTTCAACAGGGCTATCTCTTCTATGAACTCCATGCTTCTTCATCAGCAGGGCACTCTGGGTTCCTCAAAATGTATGAATGGGAACAATGTAACTTCTTTTGGCAAGGACTGAAAATGAAAATTCAACAGATGGTGGCTAACTGTGATACTTTCCAGGTCAACAAGGGTGAAACGTCACTCCTTTTGGGACTACTCGAACCCTTTCCCATCCCTACACAAATGTGGACAGCTATTTCTATGGATTTCCTAGAAGCGCTCTAGTGGTATAATACCACATCTAAAAGGACACCATATGAAGTAGATTATGGACAGGCACCGCCAGTTCTTCTCCCATACGTGCTCAGCAGCTTCCCAGTTCAGGCAATTGACTCGGTTCTTCGAAACCGCGATCAGATTCTTCTCATTCTGCAGGACAATCTTCACATGGCAAGAATTCGACTGAAACAACAAGCCAATAAAAACCGTTCTGAGCACACTTTTCACGTAGATGATATGGTCCTTTTTCATCTACAGCCTTCCAAGTAATCCTCTCTGAAACTCAAAAGGTGTCAGTGGGCCGGAATGCAACCCGAGGATGCTACAGGGGAACCACGCCTTCAGATTCTGCATCAATTTCCACATCTAAAGCTTTGAGGACAAAGATTTTTCTAAGGGAGAGGGGATGTTAGGAACCCATGTCAACCCTTCTATTTATTTTGTTAGTATATTGTTGTTGGATGCATATGCTTTGTAATTCGTCCCGTAGTATTTGTTGATCCATAGTTTGTATTATTATTGTTGGGCGCATATGCTTTGTAAGTCGTCGCGTAGTAATTGTTGATCCATATTTTGTATTGGCCCATGGTTTGTATTGACACATGGTATTGACCGATGGTATTGGTGCCTAGACTTAGTATATAAATTTGTGTTGAGACCAATGAAGGCACCGTGAAGTTATTTGTATTGAGATTGCTCAAAGGAGGTTTCCCCCTTGAAGTGGCCTACGATCAATAAAAGTGATCCTGAGTTCTGTTATTTCTGCTATCTCGTGTATTTTCATTAATTACTTGTTGCAGGTTCTTCACACAACTGAGGGCAATAGTGGGACATATAGGATATTACATGAAGTTCATTAGGGGATATGCAACGATTACTGCACTGATGGAGAAGCTGTTAAAGAAGGATGCAAATATTGAGTGGAATGACGAGTGCCATAAGAGCCTCGACATACTAAAGTAAAAGATGGTCGCAACACTGATAATAGTATTCCCCGACTAGAAGAAAGAATTCCATGTCCATGTGGATGCATCATCAATATCACTGAGAGTGATATTGGGCTAGCCAGGAGAAGGGTCGATTTCCCATCCGATCGCATTTGCGAGCAAAAAGTTGTCTACTGCAGAGAAGAATTATATGATGACAGAGAGAGAAGGCCCAACGATGGTATATGCACTGCAAAAATTCCTCACTATCTGCTTGGAGGACACTTCAAAATGTTTACTCACCACTCCGCATTAAAATAATTGGTTAATTGTTAGAATTCAATATGCTAAGACAGAAAATAGCAGCATTACATTCCATTTCACAATAATAGCATATACAGGATCACTGAAGAAACAACAAGCACAGCATAAACACAAGAGACAGAGATTTATCCTGGGAAACCCTCATGGGGTAGAAAACCCAGCAAAGCTTCCTCAATATAGATGACCAGCAATATACAAAGATGCAAACCCTGAGCATAAGCTCCTTCTCCACAATAGCAGACCTCTCCTCCACAAGTGCGCCTCTCTCAAGTGAGAGTGAGTGTGTGTAATGAGGAACACACCTCCTCTATTTATACACTACTCTGATGTGTATTTTACACAAGTACACGTAGGCTCGTATTTAACCAATAGGTTAAATACCCCACTACAACTAACTGGGCCGACCCCTCTAGGGTGGTCTAATAACCCTATGACCCACATAACACATACAGGGCCGACCCCTACTAGGGAAGTCTAATAACCCGAGTTACCACATTCCGACGGAGGAATAAACATCTCCGGATATACAATAAGATCTTCATGGAGGAATGAAACATCTCCGGAATAATAAAGTACAAATATAATATTCTTTGAAGTTACAATATCTCAACACTCCCCCTTAACGAGAAGGATATTATAACAACATCTGCTCGAGCAAGGATTCATCAACATCATACATGATACATCTATAAATCATTGGAAGCTTTCTTCAATTTGTCTTCATCAGTAACTCAAACAGTTACTGCTACATCAATGTCAACATCAACATCAACATCACAATCAACAGTATCGTCATCACACGATCAACAGCATCGTTATCACACGATCAGTAGCATCGTCATCACACGATCAGCAGCATCGTCATCACACGATCAGCAGCATCGTCATCACACGATCAGCAGCATCGTCATCACACGATCAGCAGCATCGTCATCACACCATCAGCAGCATCGTCATCACACGATCAGCAGCATCGTCATCTCACGATCAGCAGCATCGTCATCACACGATCAGCAGCATCGTCATCACACGATCAGCAGCATCGTCATCACACGATCAGCAGCATCGTCATCACACGATCAGCAGCATCGTCATCACACGATCAGCAGCATCGTCATCACACGATCAGCAGCATCGTCATCACACGATCAGCAGCATCGTCATCACACGATCAGCAGCATCGTCATCACACAATCAGCAGCATCGTCATCACACGATCAGCAGCATCGTCATCTCACGATCAGCAGCATCGTCATCACACGATCAGCATCATCATTATCAGCATCGTCATCACACGATCATCAGCATCGTCATCACACGATCATCAGCATCGTCATCAGCACGATCATCAACATCGTCATCACACGATCATCAGCATCGTCATCACACGATCATCAGCATCGTCATCAGCACGATCATCAGCATCGTCATCACACGATCATCAGCATCGTCATCAGCACGATCATCATCATACGATCATATTCCTAGGATGATCAATCCTGCTCCTTTTAGGACATAGGTCCATGGATGATACAATCCAATCTTCAGTTCTCGGAGACTTCAGTCTACGGATCAATTCTGGGACCTCAGTCCGGGGACGATGCAATCCCCTGCCTGTTCATTCAGGACTTCATTTTTCGAAGACCCAGTCTACGGTTCTATTCTGGGACCTCAGTCCGGGGATGATACAATCCCCTACCTGTTCATTCAGGACTTCATTTATCGGAGACCCAGTCTACGGTTCTATTCTGGGACCTCAGTCCGGGGACGATACAATCCCCTACCTGTTCATTCAGGACTTCATTATCGGAGACCCAGTCTACGGTTCTATTCTGGGACCTCAGTCCGGGGACGATACAATCCCCTACCTGTTCATTCAGGACTTCATTATCGGAGACCCAGTCTACGGTTCTATTCTGGGACCTCAGTCCGGGGACGATACAATCCCCTACCTGTTCATTCAGGACTTCATTATCGGAGACCCAGTCTACGGTTCTATTCTGGGACCTCAGTCCGGGGACGATACAATCCCCTACCTGTTCATTCAGGACTTCATTATCGGAGACCCAGTCTACGGTTCTATTCTGGGACCTCAGTCCGGGGACGATACAATCCCCTACCTGTTCATTCAGGACTTCATTATCGGAGACCCAGTCTACGGTTCTATTCTGGGACCTCAGTCCGGGGACGATACAATCCCCTGCCTGTTCATTCAGGACTTCATTATCGGAGACCTCACGTCTACGGCTCTCTTTAGGACTGAAAGTCCAGGGATGATCCAATCCCCTCAACTGTCCACTAAGGACTTCATTCTCGGAGACCTCACGTCTACGGCTCTCTTTAGGACTGAAAGTCCAGGGATGATCCAATCCCCTCAACTGTCCACTAAGGACTTCATTCTCACGTCTACGGCTCTCTTTAGGACTGAAAGTCCAGGGATGATCCAATCCCCTCAACTGTCCACTAAGGACTTCATTCTCGGAGACCTCACGTCTACGGCTCTCTTTAGGACTGAAAGTCCAGGGATGATCCAATCCCCTCAATCTGTATTCTCATCAATACAAGTACAAGTATCCTCATCCATACAAGTACATAATCAATATCTAGCATCAACAGCATGTATACATCATACATCAAAAGCATGTATTCTTACTAATACATCTAAAAGCATGTATACATCTGTCATCAAAAGCATGTATTCTCACTAATACATCTATCATCAAATCATGTATACATCTAATATCAAAAGCATGTATACATCTAGCATGTATTCTCACTAATACATCTATCATCAAAATCATGTATACATCTAACATCAAAAGCATGTATACATCTAGCATGTATTCTTACTAATACATCTATCATCAAAATCATGTATACATCTAACATCAAAAGCATGTATACATCTAGCATGTATTCTCACTAATACATCTATCATCAAAATCATGTATACATCTAACATCAAAATCATGTATACATCTAGCATGTATTCTTACTAATACATCTATCATCAAAATTATGTATAAGTAAAACTGAATGAAAATAAAATAGTCCTAAATCTAACTATTTCTAATTAACTGAGTGTAGAGAACAGGTTACCTCATCAACGACCTTGTTGTTTGATGAGACAATCTCATCAGAGTGACTATACTACTCCCCCTTTCGAGGAGGGTCCTTTTGAACTACACCAAGCTTGTCTCGGAAGTATTCAAACTTCACTCGAGACAGAGGTTTGGTTGGTAACTTCTTCACTTGACGTAGAGGCTTGGTTAGTACAACGGTAACCTGTTACAAAATCAAACTTTTAGAGTTCCTTTCTGTGTCATATCTTGTTAGTTCCCTATGTTCTTTGACTTATCATGGAACACTAGATTCTATGTCATCTTGATACAACTCTAATTATCACATAGGATCTCAGTTGGTTCTATCTCTAAGTCAAACAATCCTAAAGCCAAACTTCTTCACAACTAGCAGAGCAAGCAGCCATATATTCCGCTTGTGCTGAGAGCCACACTAGACTGCTTCCAGCTAAACCACGAGATCATGGCTAATCCCAGACAATAACATCCTCTCGAAGTGTTCTTCTTGTCTAATACACTTCCTGCCCAAACAGAATCTGAATAGCCATCTGAAGTCATGATCTTCAAGATAGCATAGATCAAATTCTATCGTGTCCTTTATGTGCCTCATCACATACTTTGCAACTATCAGGTAAACACATCTAGTTTCCACTAGATACTAACTCAAGGTGTTCATAACAAAGCATATATCTAACCTAGTATATGTTAGATATATCAAAGACCCAATAATTTGACTGTACAGAGTTATATCCACTAACTCTGATGAGTTATCCCCTAACAGCTTCAAGTTGGAATCCATAAGAGTGGCCATTCCAACACCTCAAGTCATATTTCTCATCATACTTTCCCTGGTTGAGAAATATTCCTTCTGAGCCTTGCCATACTTCCAGACCTAGGAAGTAAAGCATCAATTTGAGATCTTTCATTTTTCATTTCTGCATTGAATGATCTTCTGCATAACTATCTGTGCCATCTCTCGTTAGATGGGTCTACTGAAATGAACCTCAATATCATTCGAACTCTGTGGTGAGTTCCTTCTTGCATCCATGTCATATGTGTATCATATTCAACCTTGTAGCAAAGGTTGAGATCCACATCACCCATGGTGATCATTAATCTTATCAAATTATTATCGATCCTAGGTACCCATACAGAACCTAAATCACACTTCTTCTTTGATTACACTATTAAGAGAATGGTTTTATCTATCCAATTGGAACAAACATCTCATCATGATTCTATTTCTCTTTTCTAAGAGAATCTTCTAGCCAAAAGCCTTCTATCATTTGATTTGTAAATCTTTTGTTGAACATCCATTGCTTGTTCAGTGTTCATCATTCATCATGATCTTTCCTACACATCAAAATTAAGTACAGGATTAGTAATACTTCATAATCATCAAATCATATTGACATGATAACCTATTATGCATACAGATATCATTTACATAGTTATGCAACTATCTTGACCAATACTTTGGCACAACACTTTCCCATATCCTGTATGCATACAGTGGCTATCTAGATGCCTTCCATCTCTACCAGAACATACTATCGAGAGTGTGCACAGCTCTCGGCATGTCAGCAAAGAGGTTTCATTCTAGACAAGCAATAATGGAATGTTTGTCCAACTTGTCAATCATATGCACATTAGTAGTATACTGTTCAATGCTCTATGAATGTTTACACTCAGCATTATATATTATGGGAATACAAATATGCATACAACCTATTGTAGGCAATATTATTACTATTTCAAATAACAACTCAAATACTTATCTTTTATGTTTGTGTGGTTGCCTCCCGCTTGATCTTCTGTATGTCTTTTGGACATCTATTCATTCTGTACCACTGTGCATGCTCAAGAGTCATCCTCATGATCTCATACACAAACATACACTCATTAGTATATTCTAAATGCTATCAAAACATTATAGTACTAAATAATCTTGAAAACGTATAGTCATGATTATAGTTAATAAACATTAGTATTCAAGATTTCAAGGAAGTCTTCTTTTACTCATGCATATCATTGATAAAAGATATAATATGCATAATCCCTTGATTACTAACTTTATGAATAAGCATAACCAATCATTCCAAGTATACGTATATAAGGGATCCTAACACAAGGTAAGATTCATGGGAAACATACCTGGATTAGTATACCTACTTGGTTATGTACAACATACCTAAACAATCTCTTCAATGATTTAGAGATCCTGAGCTAGAACCTGCATGTCTCATAGGTTAAGCATAATATAACAAAGTCATACATACCTCGTAAGTAGAACAAAGATTATGGATGACTCTTTGTCTTCATGTTTTCATGGTCATGGAGCCTGATTTGTCTTTTGTGATGTACCTGTATCTTGTTAGCAGACAACCTCAACCTCACACAACACCATAATGCATTAGTACAATCATAAGTGTCAACACCCTAACCAATGAATATCTTCTATCATGCATTCATAATTTTGTTAAGGTGATACAACAAATCTAAAATCAAGATTGTACTAACTGTAATAACATGAAGACAAACATACCATAAACTTAATCATGAACAAATCTCAAAACATACCTCGATGAGTCATACCTGTCGAGATCACTTGTAATCTCCTTATGTAAAGCCTTAGCCTCATCTCCCTCTGAAACATGAACTCCTTCACTTATGTAGGTGACCAATCCATCTTCTTCTAGGATTAACCCTATCCACTTGATTTGCAAGAACTGGACCTGGAGCTGGATATGGGTTTGTCAGAGAAACCCCAAAAATTCAAACTTTGAATTTCAAACTTCCGAAAGGATAGAGATATGCGCCTTGATGAGCTGATCAAACTGATATATTCAGAATTTGAAAACTGCAAAGTTTTACTCCTCAATTTTGCCTTTGAAACTTTCGGATTCACTGGACGTGACCCTGAACTGGGGTTTGATGAAGCCCACTCTTTTGCCCCATCAAAAAGTTTGATCCAAAGCTCTAAGCTTCTATTTTTCTGAGGAGCTTCCAGCCGTGGTCACAGATTTCAAAAATTCCGATTTTTACAGAAGCCCTAATTTTCCGCTTTTCTGATCAAAGTCCCGAACTAGGGTCTAATCAAGCCCGGCCTTCTGCCCAACCAAAAATTCTGATCTTGGTCTCTAAATTTCTATTTTGATGAGTAGAATCCAGCCGTGGTCTCTGATTACAAAAATTCCAACTTTCTCCAAAGCCCTAAATTCCGGAAGTCATGAATGAAGGTACCAAAAAATAATTCTGTTTTGACAGAAATATGTACCTGATTGTTTCTGGTGTAACTCTGAAATTTTTGATCCACGGGGTCTGAAAAAGTTTCCTGAGATAGCCTGACCTGTTATCTTTCCATCCTGATAGGTCTGACCTCAATTGGATTCTCTGAGAGAGAGTTATGCCAAATGTCGCAACGTGACCTGTTTTGGGAAAATACAGGAGAGCGAACTTGTACGGCGTGCCACGTGTCACTGTTTGACCTTCGGCCTCTGAAAAAGTTTTCTGAGATAGCTCGGCCTGTTATCTTTCCATCCTGACAGGTCTGACCTCAATTGGATTTTCTGAGAGAGAGTTATGTCAAGTGTCGCAACGTGACCTGTTTATGGGATAATACAGGAGAGCGCACTTGTACGGAGTGCCACGTGTCACTGGTTCAACTTCGGCCTCTGAAAAAGTTTTCTGAGATAGTGCAGACTGTGTACTACCTGTCACTTTTTACGAAATTTCATTTGGAGCTTCCTAGCCCAAGATATGACCTTTTTCCCAAGGTCACCTGGAGATTTTATCTTCGTCCTGTAACAATTTCAGATCCGAAAAATTCGCCAAAACGGATTTATAGCGAAAGTGCTACGATGACTTGTTTTTGCTATGTAAAACCCTAACCTTCAAATTGTCGTAAGTAGAGCAAGTGTCTTTAGTGCCATACCTTGTCTTCCTTCAGGTTAGCTCTGATACCATGTTAGAATTCAATATGCTAAGACAGAAAATAGCAGCATTACATTCCATTTCACAATAATAGCATATACAGGATCACTGAAGAAACAACAAGCACAGCATAAACACAAGAGACAGAGATTTATCCTGGGAAACCCTCATGGGGTAGAAAACCCAGCAAAGCTTCCTCAATATAGATGACCAGCAATATACAAAGATTCAAACCCTGAGCATAAGCTCCTTCTCCACAATAGCAGACCTCTCCTCCACAAGTGCGCCTCTCTCAAGTGAGAGTGAGTGTGTGTAATGAGGAACACACCTCCTCTATTTATACACTACTCTGATGTGTATTTTACACAAGTACACGTAGGCTCGTATTTAACCAATAGGTTAAATACCCCACTACAACTAACTGGGCCGACCCCTCTAGGGTGGTCTAATAACCCTATGACCCACATAACACATACAGGGCCGACCCCTACTAGGGAAGTCTAATAACCCGAGTTACCACATTCCGACGGAGGAATAAACATCTCCGGATATACAATAAGATCTTCATGGAGGAATGAAACATCTCCGGAATAATAAATTACAAATATAATATTCTTTGAAGTTACAATATCTCAACATTAATAAGCCTGTGTTGGGGGGGAAGATCTATCTATGGTTGCTGCTATTCCAAGAGTTTGATTTTGAGATCATTTTGAAACTAGGACGATTAAATGCAGGAACTGATCACCTATCAATGATTGAATCAGGTGAATAACCAAGGATCATTGATGAAGGCTTTCCCGATGCACAACTATTCAGGATTGGAATGGTTGATGACCATTACGAACAAATTATTTAGTTCTTAGCTATGTGAAGAGAACCTGATGAGTCACTACCATTCAAAAGAAGTAGTTAGTCATCAGGGTCACTGATTTTCAAATAATCACAGGATAGCTATATAAGATGGGGCCAGATGAAGTTCTTTGTCACTATGTCCTTCCGCATGAGCAAGAAATAGTGTTGGTGGAATCTCATGAGGGGATCACAGGAGGACACTATAGAGGACGTGAAACTTCCAAGAAGATACTTAGGGTTGGATTATGGTGGCCTACAATGCATGGCGATGCAACAGATTATGCTAAGAGCTGCGATGTATGTCAACGAATAGGGAAACCTCCGTAGAGGGATGAAATGCCACTAGTACCTCAGTTGATGTTACAAGCCTTCGAAAAATGGGCAGTTGACTTCGTGGGACCCATCAACGCACCAGGAAGAAGAACACGTTCGAGATACATCATTACTGGGACTAATTACTTGACGAGATGGGCCGAAGAAGCACTGGTGAAGGATTGCACAGTTGAGAAAGCAACAAGGGTTCTCTTCGACAATGTGGTCACCATATTTGGATGCCCAAATATATTGATGAGTGATCAAGGCACACATTTTTTCAATAAAAATATCATAGAAATGACTGAGGAATTTAAAATTCAGCATCGAATAAGTACCCTATATCACCCACAGGCGAATGGCACAGTTGAGGTGTTGAACAAGATATTGGAGCATGCGCTCACCAAGGTATGTAATACAAACCAGGATGACTGGGACTTGAATATTGCAGTGGTACTATGGGCCTACATAACGACATGCAAAAGGTTGACAGGCCAGACTCCTTTCAAGTTAGTATATGGACAAGAAGAAGTGATGCCAATGGAGTATATTGTCCCTAGTCTATGCATCACAGCAGCAACATGAATGAGTGACGACGAAGCCATTGAAGAAAGATTGGTGTAGCTGCGACAGCTTGAAGAAGATTGCTTTATCGCGGGATTTCATGAGCAGGTAGAAAAATATCGATAGAAGTCTTGGAATGATAGCCACGTAAATGCAAAGCACTTTCAACATGGATACATGGTTCAGCTATATGACAGTAAGTTTGCAAAGCACCCAGGTAAGCTCCCGGTGCATTGGCTTGGTCCATACATAATCAATTTCATTACTGACGGAGGTGCAGTGTAGCTACAAAATATAGATGGAACACTATTGAAAAATTTAGTGAATGGGAGCCGGCTAAAGCCCTATCGGGATAGCCTGATGCACATCAATTGTGAAAGCAAATTAGTCGACTTGAAAAGAAAAAGAAAAAAACAATGAAATGAATGAAACATGTATACTTCGAAGTTTGGGAGTCTTTTGACAGCACTATGGCTATTGATGGAATAGAGACAAAGTTTGAAATGGCAACAAGGTTTGGATCTAGCGAAGTGCAAATGGGTCAAATCAGGCAATAAATGAAGTAGTTAAGGTGTGGAGGATGATGACGCAATGGGAGGAACATGCATTTAATGACCAATAAGTGTGGCGGACGTCAACACAAGTGGATGAAAATGCAATTACTGACCAATGAGTGCACAGGATTCGGTAAATCGATGGAGGATTCTGTAAATCGATGGAGGATTTGGCAATCATTGTCCGAAATCGATTCGATGGATGCGGAGCGGAAATCAAAAGTTATAAAAGCATGCTGAAGCAACCAGTAAGACCCATTGTGTAAGTTGAGAGCTATAGAAGAAGAGTTATGGCGAAGATTAAAAATGAAGTTAGGAAGTTGCGATGGCACATTTCATCTCCAGCACGAGCACACAAGATGCACCAAGGGAGAGGGAGACCATTATCCAAGAACAACTGGAAATTGCATCTGCATCAGCGCGGTCATTCAGGAAGAAGAGAAGTGCTAGTGGGCCGGTGGATGCGACCGAAGGATGAAGAAATATATTCACAGTTTGGCACAGGCTACGACTGCGGTAGGGGAAGCGGTCACATCAGGCGTTGCAGAGGACGAAATCAAACCAAGAGGAGGGAAGCAAGGCCCAACAATAGTGTACATACTAGGGTATGTGCTGTCATGGAAGGAATGGACACAAGCAATCCGATTGGGAAAAATAAGAAATATACCATCAAAGAGCCAGCGACACCAAAGGGCATCCATATCATGGGGAACATAGTGTAGAGATTGCAAAGGTTGCAACACAATGACCATGACATATTGGCCTATACAGAGTGCACTAAGGACACGCATGTTGAGATAGCGCATGGAGAAGGAGGTCCAATCACAAGAGAGCCAGTGAAGTGGGAATTGGGGCTGAAGCAATCAAGACTTTTATCCATCATTCACATGCCACATTTTGGGAGACCAACAGAAGCAAATGCATGCGTAAAGAAGCTACTGGCCTTCTTTCATGGAGTATATTTTTGGGTGGAAACAAAGATTCCAATTACGGTTGATTTGATTTCGTGGATCCTGGGATTACCCATGGATGGGGTAGATCCTTCGCAATATTTCCAGGGGAAGGATAATGACAAGAAGCTTGCTGCAAAGCTAAAGACAAAATATGGGGTGGAGAAGAACACCAGAGGATACCTGATTGACACAATCAATGAGCAGGAGGTTAGGATTGTAGCAAGGTTGTTGGAAATCAAGATAGTAAGGAAGAATCGACCAAATCAATGTACATAAGGAGTGATTGCGTCCTCAAAACAGTGCGCAATGGGAGTTCAAATGAACTAGTTTCTATTTTTGATGAATGAGTTGATGGAGGATGCAGTAGCAGTGCAGGAGAAAGGAAATCCATTCACATACTCATGGCTGTTAATATTAATTGCGCTGGTTGGATGGAGGGAACCATCGCACTATCAAGGGATGGACACATAATTAGCAAAGGTGTTCCAAGGGGCAAAGTACAAGAACCTGTGGGCATTGAACGACAAATAAAGAAAAACATGTAGTAATGTTTAATTCTTTCTTTATTTAGAAATGCTGAAAATAGATGCAAAAGCAATTCCGCGACTAACAGAAGAAGCAACTAAGAAGTATAGAAGAACCGCAAGGATTTCGGTAGGGCCACAGGTGATATTTATTCAAGCGTGCACATACCCACAGAAGTAGCGGCTTCTCACGCAATATAAGCTAAGTGACGCAGAATTAAATGCCATAGTGGAGGAATGGCTAGAAGAGTGGAAGGTTACAGTAGGTGAAGACCAGTTGTTGGACCCAAAGGAAAGGAAACTGATAGATGGACCAAAGGAATCGGAAGAAACAAAATACTCAGAGGATGAAGGGGAAGGTTTGGAAGAACATTAGCGCACCATAAGTCACGACGAGGCATCATCTGTGACTCCAATAGATTCATAACTAGAAGCACAGCGAGAGTAAGCAAGGAAAAATTACAGGTTTGAGAGAGGCGAGGGGAGTGCAACTGTTAGCCTCCTTGATGAGAAAATGAACAAGATAATGGAGAAGATAACGACGGTGGTGGAATAAAACTGCGTGAAAGTCACACAACATGTGATTGAGTATTTCCATCAGGTATCACAACTACTACAGACACTGACCAATGCAGTCACGGAAACAAGTCTACCGCAAGGAGAAGTGGCACCAAGTGCGTCTACAAGTAATTTCTAGGTGGATATCGACACAAAGATGAGGATAATACCAATACTACCTAGTGCCATCACTATAGGTGACAAAGACATGGATGCCGCATTGCGAGGGCATGACTTGATCATCATAGATTTCAAGATATTGCCAATGTTTATGCTGCATCTCACTCATACCGCAACAAATGATGAAATCAGCGACTGGGAAGCTGAAGCGCATGATCAAATGGTAAACTCCAAATGACAAGTGTGGGGAACCGAGGCAAAGGTTCAATGACTCCAGGAAGAGAAAGAGACGATTATGAATGAAACATCAAAGGAAATTGAAAACAGAAAAAGGTTGGAACATGACATCTCCATGGCATGTGAAGATGCACCAAAAGCCGATAAATATTTCCTGGCGGAAGCAAAAGCATTAAGGCTAGGCGTAGTCATTGCATACCTGCGAAAAGAGAACGAGGATACAAACAAGGGCAGTTCCAAGCACACCGTCAGAGCAGATTGAAGAGAGGAAGAGAGTGATTGAAGAAACTGCGACAAATATCATAGATCTGGAGAAAACAACGCAGATAATCGCAAAAGACGTAATACAATTTTGGGGTAGATTAGTGCATGATGAATAGTTGCACCAGTTGAATGTGCAACTCAGTGAAGCGAAAACCAAAATAGAGGAATTAAGGGGATCACTTAAGGAGATGCCCCTATTAGCATAAATTACAAAGGAAATAGAGCTTAAAGAACTGCAACATCGGGTCAACAAGGCGCACACAAGGCAGCAAAGAAGAACATCGCACTTGGACGAGCTACAAACAAAAGTAGAACAATTGGCAGTCAAAGCAATGGAAGGAATGATGCAGATCAAGCAAGAGTTGGAGAAAGCACAACAGATGGGTATTGAACACCCGACATAAAAGATGTGAAATATTGTGCAACACTTAAGGTGTCGAAAAAGGAAGCTGTCGACCAGGTTAAGGCAACACATGATGACTTCAAGATGCAGGTAAACACACCAACAGTTTCCATCTGATGTGGCTCGAGGGCGAGCCACAAGTTTGTGTTGGGGGCCTGTTGGCATGGGTCTAGAGCGCACAAGTGCGGTACCGCCAAGCAACGAAAGGGTCATTGTCATGTCTGAAATTTTGCATTGGGTCACAATGTCCTAAGCCCATTGGCCATATTCATGAGAGTTTGTCAAATATATGTTAAGGGTCAAATAATTTCCAACGAGGAAAATTACTAATTTCCTAGGTTGGGGGTGGAAGCATTAAAAGTTGGAGTGAAGGAGCTATAGGACCCAAAATAACTTTGGTTTACCATATTCACATTAAAATGGGTCACATAAATAATAAATGTTGAGAAAATAATGTGACATTTGGTCATGAAGACAATTGGAGGCTTATGGAGTCCTTAGGTGGCTAGATTCCCTCCACACACTTGGCATGCACATCATCCAATTCGAATCTGTGGGTAAGTAAATGTATTTGGAGGATGGTGAGGTGTCATATGGCATTTCATGAGCCAAGGAAGTCGAATTGGTGAAGAGGAGTAACTCCCATGGGGAGAGGAAGAGGTTAGGAAGACAATGTGTGCCACTTGGAAGGAGATTCCCTATACTCTATGGCAACCAATGATAAAGATTCTATGACATATTCAGACCCGATTGCAGACTATGATAAATATTACATGTCAGGGCTAAATATAGTCACAAAGAGGGCGCATTAGGGTGTTAGAGGCAGCCATTCTACTTGGGGAAATATTTGGAGCATGAGGAGGCAAGAGAAGTGTCATATGAGTTACTAAACCACAAAGATGATTTGGAGGAAGCCCACGAAGAGAAATTCGACCTTATGAGGCCCCATGAAGTTAATAAAAGGATTTCATGAGGAAGAAGAATAGATTTTGATCATTTTTAGAAATTGAAATTGCATTTGGAGAAGAAGAGCTAGTGGAATGTACTCTACTGGCCTTAGCACCAATTTCGAGGGTGATATGTTGAATACATGGAGAAGATTCAACGAGCAATGTGCCACATCAAAGGTAATTTAATGTCCTTGATTTTTGATAGAAACCCTTTGTTTGAGATTTATGAATTGTTACATGATGCATACTTGAAGAATAATGAGGATAATCATAAGTTCACAATTCAAAATGAGCAACTTCTTGAAAAGTTGCAAGATACTTGTTTTTTCTCCTATGTTTCAGATTGTTAGATGGTATATTGTTTGGAGGATTCTCATGACAAGGTGGATCATGAGAAATGTGAAAATTTGAATGTGCTTGATGTGTTTGAAGATGAACTTGAAGAGATCCAAACACTTGATGTGGTGGAAGAGGAACTTGAATTGTCTCTTGATGAAGGTTATGCAATTTTTAAAGAAGAGCATGATTCCTTTACATTGGAACCAATCTACGACAAAGGTTTCACACTTTTGAAGGATTTGCATGATACTACCCATATGGATCCTTCCCATGATGAAAATTATGCACTTTTTGATCATTTGGGTGAGTTAGTTCATTCTCCTACATCCTACAATTCCATGTTTTGCAGCATTAGTCTCAATGAAGTATGGGTGAAAGGGTTCTTTTTGATGGTGCCACATGAGGAGTATGGAACTCCTAGATTCATTTTTTATGATGACATGGATGGAGCACATTCTTATTCACATTTGCAGCAGCATACTTTGTCACTTTATGATGATGCACATCTACATGGATGCACCTATGATATGCATTTGAGTCACTTGAAGATTCATGGTTTTTCTTGCTCAACACTTGGCTCATTTGATGTTGGAGGAAATTCATCCAACACTGGGGTGAATAGATTGTTGGAAGACACATACTTTGTTATATCTTTATGATTCTCACATTCATGGATGTATGGGTGATACTTCTTTGAGGCATTTGAAGTCTCCTTGTTTTTTCTGCTCATTATTTGGTTTAGATTTTAGTGGATATTCTTCATTCACTTCTTGGATGAAAGAATACATGGCTGAATATTTTGATGCATATCACATCCTTTTGGAGCAGCATTATAGGACATGGGATCCTCACCTATGTCATTGGAGCAGATTTGATTGGTTACTTGATGCTTGTATGCACTTGGAAAATGGTGGTATACTTGCTTGGAGGTATAAGCACTTTCATGATTCTTTGATGAGGCATCTTCTTGATGTACATTTTCATTATGTTGTTATGTACTTTGATGATATATATTTTGTACTCATGATGTTTGGAAGAATTCATACAAGAAAATGGGATCCAGGAACTCTCTTACTTGATGGTATGAGTTGGAGAGCACTCCTAATTGTTGGAGTGCAATACAAGCAATGGGACCCTGGGGTAATTCTTAGTCTCATTGGTTTCAATTTTTTTGGGAAACTCGGTGGAAACTTCAAAGAATCATACAGAAAGTAGGTTCTTTAAAACCCATGTTTGAAATTGCTTGAGGACAAGCAATATTGGGAAGGGAGGATTTTTCATGTCCCACATTTTTCATTGGGTCACAATGGCCTAATCCCATTGGCCATATTCATGAGAGTTTTCCAAATTGATCTTGATTGTCAAATAATTGCCAAGGAGGAAAATTACTAGTTTCCTAGGTTTGGGGTGGAAGCATTAAAAGTTGGAGTGAAGGAGCTATAGGGCCCAAAATAATTTTGGTTTACCATATTCACATTAAAATGGGTCACATAAATAATAAATGTTGAGAAAATAATGTGACATTTGGTCATGAAGAAAATTGGAGGCTTATGGAGTCTTTAGGTGGCTAGATTCCCTCCACACATTTGGCATGCACATCATCCAATTCGAATCTTTGGGTAAGGAAACGTATTTAAAGGATGGTGAGGTGTCATATGGAATTTCATGAGGTAAGGAAGTCGAATTGGTGAAGAGGAGTAACTCCCATGGGGAGCGGAAGAGGTTAGTAAGACAATGTGTGCCACTTGGAAGGAGATTCGCTATACTCTATGAGAACTAATGATAAAGATTCTATGACATATTCAGACCTGATTGCAAAATATGACAATTCTGACATGTCAGGGCTAAATATAGCCAAAAAGAGGGCGCATTAGGGAGTTAGAGGCAACCATTCTCCTTGGGGAAAGATTTGGAGCATGAGGAGGCAAGACAAGTGTCATATGAGTTACTAAACCACAAATATGAGTTGGAGGAAGCCCATGAAGGGAAATTCAACCTTAGGAGGCCCCATGAAGTTAATAAAATGATTTCTTGAGGAATAAGAATAGTTTTTTATCATTTTTATAAATTGCAATTGCATTTGGAGAAGAAGAGCTAGTGGAATGCTACTTTACTTTCCTTAGCACCAATTTTGAGGGTGAAAGATTCCCATCCTAGTTGGTAATTGGAAAGGCCATTCAGACCTTTCATTTGGATATTCAATGGAGTCCTTTGTTGCAGGTGTAATCTATAGGGAAGATCATGTTCACTTCTAGTTCAACTTGTGTCTTCAAACATTTCATGTTTTCTATGCATATTCTTGATCCTTGAGGAATTGCGCCTTTGGTGAGATACTATTCTCTTTGGGAGAGATTTTGATGCCCCATTATTTTGTAATCTGATTTATATGCTTTGTATTTCATGCTCAGAAGAGACACAAGTTGATATTCCAAGAAATACTATGTAAAATTGCTCATTAATGAACAAACAATGCCATTTTCCCCACTACCTTGTTGCAAGTCAATGATATGTTGATAAATTCGAATGATTAATTGAATGAATGATGGATTACTGATAAATGGAATTTAATTTATGTGTTCAAAGAGTTTCATGTTCATTAGATAATAATTTGGATGCATTTGGTTGAGTTTCATAACATTTAGTGAAGATTGCCTACCATTTCCCCTTATTGTAGAAGATATTATAAGATGAATGATGATGCATATGAGAGCTAATTTATGTCCTTTATATGTCACCAGACTCTATTCATAATTTCGATAGGTTTCTATTTCATTGGGAGAGCCAACTTGTCATTTACCCTAAGGGGATTTGAACCACAATTTGCTAGTAAAACTCCCTACATTGACCAGATTACCAAAGTGAATTGCAGAAGTCATTTGAAGGTTGGAAGGAACCTATAAACACCCTTATTATGTTTTAACATCATTCATACACCATCTAGTACAATTTGAGATCATTTGGAGCTATTTGGAGCTATCTACCCTTGGGGGTTTGAGCCTCAAAATCACTAGTAAATTCCCTGAGTTCTCTTGGACACCTATTCGACCCCAAACCCACAGATAATGCTGAAAATAAACTTTAATTAATGTCTAATAACAGATCCAATTCTCAAACCCATCATTAGTGAAGGGTGTACAGTGTTTGGAAGAGCTTTGTTCCAAGACTTAGGGGGGATTTCCACTTCCCAAATTGACTAGTCTTGTCCCGAAACTACTTCCCTTGCAAATTGCAGAACATGGTTGGGTATATCAGTTTATTATATGTCTGATAGATGTGTTAATGTTCCCCATGACCCCTCATGACCTTCCTCAACAAGTTTGAAAGTATTTGGAGGAGTTTGGAATCAGTTTTATACATATACTTAAGAGTCGAGATTTGGTGAATTTGAGAAATTGGGAAATTTTATTAAAAAGGGACATTACAGTTATCGATAAGAAAAAAGGACCATTCACTAAGTGTAAAAGAGCCGATGAATAAGGAATATTTGGTTAAGTTAGTTAGTAATGGGTCATTTGGAGCATTTTTTAATGGCCAAGTGAGCCTATAAATAGGAGTATGCTTGTAAACCTAAGCGCATTTTTTTTACCTTTTGCACGATAGGTCTAGCATATTTCAGAGATAGTCTTTTTGATTCCTCGGATCACAATTTTTGTTCTAAGTTTGTAATGGTTCTACAATATGCATTCCAGAGAATTCTGCAATGTATGAGACAAGTTGATGAATAATGAGAACGATTGATTGATCTATGTCTTTCTCTCCTTTTGAGTTATCGCAATGTGCTTGAATATGTGTTGTCACAATGTTTGATGTCGCTACATGGTTCTATATGTTTTATGAATGAAATTGCAGTTATGTTATGTATATCATATTTGTTAAGTATGTTTCGGTAATCTGCTATTGCAAAGACCTGATTAGTCTGTCGATTGTCATGAAATGATAATGTTTTGATGTGAATAATGATTATGCTGATCTCTGAGGTACTTAGTGATTGATTTTAAACGATGTGTGTCCTCTTTCATCTATGGAAACATGGTTCCTGCATCCCCCATAGATATCTCGGGTGATACTTCACTCGCTCTGTGGGTGTTGTTGGAAAGGATAAAACCTTTATGGGCTGATGTCTATGGGAGTCTGTGTCGAGGTCTGTTAATGACAGTGAGAAATAGAACCATGTCGACAGATCTGTGTCAACAACCATTTACCATTGATTCTTCAATAACACAAAGGAGGCAGTGAACAACTCTCCTAAACCTACTTCCTCTGTGAGGAGGCAGTGAACAACTCTCCTCAACAGTATATGAAAACAAGTGGACATAAGACCAACCTTCCTTCCCCCCCAACACCTAAATAACACAAACATTTAAAAACACTAGACATTCCAAGGAGCATTAAATGATCCTTATACAATTTATCCAAAAATAAATTTGTGTCTTGGAGACATGCAAGAGAAAATTATAGAGAGGGATAAGGTATGTGCAAACAATCTAAAGATAACATATGAACTAACCCTTTAGATAAAAAAATAGATGAAAGATCCTCACTCATACCTTTATCCATGTGGGGAAAACCACTATGCCGTTGAGACTATCTATGCCACGATCCAAATGATATGTATCATGATCCTTAGTTGTCACCATATCCAATGAGTCATGTGCTAAAATATTTGAAATAATTGTATCAATAGGGGAGAACCTATCTTCAGATAAATTCCCACGAAGCCAAGGTTAATCTACATTTGGTTCCAAGTATGGAGCAGAAATTGAGCCTATAATGGCAAAGCCAATACCATCATCATCTTTACAAGTTTTTTAAGCCTATAATGACAAAGCCAATACCAACTCTTGTAAAGAAAAAAATAGTAGGGAACAAAAACACAATTCTCAAACATGCCTTTTACATGTTTCACATGCCTATAATAAACATCTCTAAATATTGTGTGTATGTTTGATTATTTTTGTCTTTGCAAGAATTGGTATTGGCCTTGTCATAATTATATGGCCTTGTCATAATTATAGGGATACAAAACTTGTATCAAACATCATATTTTTCACCAATTTTGTAGGCCTATAAGGAAAAGGCCAATACCAACTCTTTCCAAGCTGACAACATTTAGGAATACAAACATGATCATCTGTTGAAGCTTAGGAAAATGAAAATGATAGCAATCATGCCCCTCCTCCAAAGGATTAAGAACCTCACTTTGAGCCCATGAATACATACATTATTCTAGAACTCTTGAATTTTATTGGCATATTCAAATAGATTGGATGTCTCAAAACCTCGGTCACATAACTATGCCTTCAAGTACCTTAGTCAGATAGATATATATACATGTTAGATAAACAATGGAATACAACAAAAGATGTTATCATAGCTTTTGGCTTGGAAATATTTGCTTATCTACAAGAGTGAGATGTGGAAATTAAATTTTATCTTCCCCTACATTTGTAACATCTGTATATGAACATATTGTGGGCCTTTTCTCTTCACACAAGATACAAATTTTGTCACAAAGGTAACATTCCTCCATGGGAACCATCATTATATCTAATCCATTTATCTTAGAAAACTTCAACAATTCCATATTGCAATTTAAAAATGTTTCATTCTAATCCATTTCAAATATATCACTTCACTCTCTCCATTTTTTGTTGGCTTTACACTAATCAAGAGAGAAACATAGGTTGTTGTATAATTATGCCTATCTTGGAACCTCTTCTTGTTGTAAATGGTGGGGATACCCTACATTATACAAATTACTATAGAAGAATTTTCACTATGTGTTCATGGAACTTGTTTGTTGAGCCTAGAGTCAATTAAGAACATTGATCTCAATTGCAAGAAAAGGAAACATGTCACTTTGCAAGAGGTTTATGAACATATAATGATGTAATTACTAGGATTCATAGAGAATTTGAAGTGTTGATCATATATGTGGATATCGAAAAGGTTCACAAGATGCAATGAAGCTTTTTATTTATGAAAACATGATTTTTGACATAGGTATGATTTAATGATGTTGTACCACCTAATTATTTTACAATGAAATAGAAGTTGAACATAATAGAAATACAATATATTGTAAGAAATGTTTCATTTAAAGTATTCATGGCATTAAATTGTGAATGAAGGAAACCATATCTAAACTATAGTTGGATATCAATAGAGGATTGCTGGTCATTGTTGTGCATGGAGATGTGGTCGAGATATATCAATTTTTATCTAGCATTTTTTTCATAGTTAATGTTTTAAATCATGTTATTAACTAGGTTGAATGATACATGAAGATTTTGTGTTTTGCAGTGCATTCATGATAAATTTGAACTACTCTGCAATAGTAAGATGCTAATTGAGTCTGTAGTGCAATTCATTCCAGTCATAGTGCAAACACAAAACAATTAAAAGAATAAAAAATACTTTATGCATGTTGAGCAATTCATACAAAGGTGATGCAATATATCAAGATTTGTAAGGAAATACAATTAAATATTCCAGAAAAAATAGAGTTACATGGCATGAGTGTGGTGAGTCCATAACCCATAGTTTTAGAGTATAAAACTAGTTTAGTACATGTAGTTGTAGTGTATACTAAATTTTAGCCAGAAGTCAACACTTTTAGGAGATTCTCTCCCATTGATCATGGAATTTTATATGCATACCACTATACAAATTCTACCTTACATAATGATTCTCTAATAAATTTTCCCCTATATTTACAGAGCCATGTACAAACATAGAATATGGGGATGAACGTTGTGCATATGTGTGAGCTAACATATTACTACACCAAAGTTTGAAGATCCAAGTACAAACATAAATGATGGGGATGGAAATGATGCGTATGCATGAGCTAATAGATTACTACATGAACATGTCATGTGTACCATGAGTAGAGTATATCTTTGAGGAGAAGCTCATTAGTCAACTCATCCCACGCCATAGTTTCCAGTGATTGTCGACCTCAACATGAGGTAGGTTGAGTTTTTTTTAAGAGATTTTAGAAATCCAAAGGTTCTTTCCTCTAACCTAGGCTTCATTGATTTAACAAGTTTATCATCATACCTTTATTTATCCATGAACTTAGGTGTATTAAAGATATACAACCCAATTAGGAAAACAAAAAATGGGAGGCAATTGTAATCAATCCATATCCATTAACCCTCCTACTTAAAAACCTTCCTTTTCTAATATCTCCCTACGGCCAATTGGCATGTTTAATAATTTGTAATCATTATTTATAAATCCTTTTTTAATGCATGCATGGCAAGTTTAATAGGTTAAATACCCTATGGCCAATTCGCATGTTTAATAAATTTTAATCATTATTTATAAATCCTTTTTTAATGCATGCATGTCAAGTTTAATAGGTTAAATACTTTTTCCTTGGGAATTAATTTCTAATCATTATAATTATGAATTTTTTAAAATATAATATGCATGTACTATATGATTATAACATATACATACTATTTTTCTATTTTAATAAGAAAAAATATTCAATGAAATAAAAATATTTATTTTATTAAAATGTTAAATATAAAATAAATTAAAATTCAATTTTAATACTTTTATATTTTCATCTTATATATATATATATATATAACTTAACCTAAACTCAATTCCACCTTATAAAACTTGATGATAAACATGTGTTATAAACATTTCACCATCGAAACAAATAGATAAATATAAGTCCTTAACATTGGGTCACAAAACTATTTGCATAAACTTATAATCAAGCCACTTTTGTTCAAATATTTCATATATAAGTGATCGTGATATTTCATATAGAAAAAAATTGAATATTCTTAAAATATTGTTTTCATAATTTATTAAATTTAAAATTTATTATAATTTGTTAAATAAAAAATTTCACATTATACAATAAGTGTCACAAGTGGCAATGACTGTGATTAGAGTAAAATGGATATGTGTGTGGCTAGAGAAGAATGAATGTGCAAGTGAAATGACACAAGCATTGGTGTAGTTGAAAACAGTTTGATTTGTAACAATTAGCATAGCAACGACATAATTGTATAAAAAGAAGGGTCTATGTAGATACATTTATGACTATATTTCATATTGATAACAATTATATAACAAAAGACAATGACAACATGCCAGTAATGTATGCAATGACAAGTATTAATACAATTGATATGCTTCTTTCATTATGTGTAGTCAATAAAATTAATTTCATACATCATTAGAATAATATAACACATCTACAACTATCTGCTACACTTTAACTATTATATAAGATATTAATAGTAGGAGACAATGATATCATTCCATACAAAATCTAGAGATATTGATCAAATAATGGTTGCTAATAGCCATGTTGCAAACCAACAAATCTTATATGAAAATACAAGATTACTATGTTGAGAAACTTGAAAGTTCTTAGGCAAAGCTCTTGTATATCCATGTGCTAGGATTGGAAATTATTGGCAATATGAACATTAACACAAACATCTAGGTTCTAGTGCAAACCGAAATTGGTTTCCAAAATGGTCAATCTTAATAGGACTATTGAAAAAATGGTTGCTAGTAGACACATTGGAAATAAAAAAATCTTTAAAATCATGCAAGGATAGTCATTTCCCAATTTGTGAGTATATGGCACCGCTTATCATAAACAAAAATGTTGTTATCTGATACTCGTCTTCAATACTTTCTTGCTATGAACAAGAGAAACCCATCCCTTTGGAAACTCAAAAATGAATAAATTGTTTATGTCTCCACTCTTGCATTCATTGTCCCCATGTCTCCCTTTTTCAACTATATGCTATACTTATAAAAATTATATAAGATACTAATAGCGAGAGACAAGATAAAAAAAACTAGAGATACTAACCAAATAATGGTTGCTGATAGCCAGGTTGGAAACCAACAAATTTTATATGCAAATAAAATATTACTATTTTGAGAAACATGACAATTCTTAGACCGATATCTTGTATAGCCATGTGCAAGAAATGAAAATGATTGGCAATTTATGAACATTAAAAAAAATGTTAAGCATCTATTGCAAGTTGAAGTTGGTTTGCAAAATTGCCAATCTAATAGGACTGTTGACAAAATGGTTGCTAGGATACATTTGCAAATAAAAAATCTTAAAAATCATGCAAGGATCGTCTTTTCTCAATTTGTGAGTATATTGCACTGCTTATCATAAACAAAATCATGTTATCTAATACTCACCTTCAATGCTTTCATGCCGTGAACAAGAGAAACTCGACCCTTTGACAACTCAGGAATGAATGAATTTTTTCTATCTCCACTCTTGCATTTATTCTACTTGTGTCTCCCTTTTTACCCTTTCAAAAGAAGTTTGAAGTAGTTGGGAATTACCCATTAGCTAAGATATATACTTAGGATAAATAAATAAGTCATTCTCCTTGTGTATCCTTTTTTATCCTTTTTCTGTCAATCATTTGCAAAATTGTTAATCTCAATAGGATTGTTGAAAAAATTGTTGTCAGTAGACAAACTGCAAATCAAAGAAATTTTAATCACTATACTCAATAACATTAAAATTCTTAGAACGGTTTCTAGTATAACCATGTGCAAGGAAAAAAATGGCAATTATCAGCGATAGGAAAAAAAAATTTCCCACAGAAAAGAAAAGAAAAAAAAAAAAAAAAACGTAATTTTATTTCATAGTATAAAATTTTATTTTTTGGATATATGACAAGCATATATTTTGGAACATAAGACAAAAAACCGAGCAATGATTTCTCTTTTCAATATTCATTATCATAGATTTTGCAAAAGTATGGATCATGACTAACCAAAACCTTGTATTTTATCCTTGTGTGCCATCAAGCTATTGTTGCAAAAAGGAGTTTCTAAGCCTTCCAACATATCTTCAAAAAATATGGCGCTACAAAAAAGTGTTTCTGAATAAACCATCTTCTTCTATCTATCCCTAAAGAAAATAATCTATAGAAAAATATTGGATTATTTCATATATCTGACCAAAAACAAGAGTCCTCAAAATTTTATATACCTCGAAATATCCACTATCAACATGTTTTTGTTGCATATTAAAGAAACTCTAGTTATATGAAGGCCATGCATCTGAATCGTGCTCTGCCTCAATAAAGCGCCTATGATAATACTAGAAGGCATGATCCCTATTCTTCTCCTCTAGTTTAAATTTTCCTTTATCTAGTGATAGGTCTTCCTTAGATAGTGAGTTTGTTTCCCAATCCCTTTCCTTGTAAACATCCATGTAGGTGATGGAATTAAACTTTGATTTGATTTCCTGGATTTCTTCTAACAAAGGAGAAATATTAGTGTGTGTGCATATTTTTGTTCCGTTGAACTAGTTAATGGCCAACATTGAACCCCCAGAGACCTGGAGATCCCAGCACCCTTTTTCTAAGGAAAAGAGGAGAAGGATTTTGTGAGCATGAAGTTCTGCATAATTATTGGTTCCTCTCCCAAATCCCAATGTTAATTTGAATTATTTGGTATCATTTAAATATAGAATCGCCTCGCCTCCACATTAGGATTGCTCATTTTGTGAGGATCCATCAAAATATGCCCACGTAAGTGTCTTGTCTATCTCTTTCGAGGTGATTCTATGGGATGAAACCTCCCCTTTTGTCTCAGGAAAATTGGATATGATGCTTATGATGTTGACTACCACCAATTTTGGAACAATGATTTTCTCTTGAAAAATAGCATCATTCCTAGCAATCCAAATGCCCCAGCATAGAATCAGAGGGAGTTCCTTGTATGACTTGTTTTGTGGTTACTATGTGCCAATTTTGAAGGGTTTATACTGTAGAAATCCCATATCAATTTAATACCTGACATGTCAATATTGAGCTTTCATGCCAGATTTCATGTGAGAAGGAACACTTGATGAAAGATGGGAGTCATCTCCTCATCTGATTTGTAGAGGGAACACTAGCTCAGACCTTCTAGTTTGCATTTCTGAAGTTCGTCCCAGGTTGGGACCTTGTTTTCAAGTATACACCACATTAATAAACAAGAATTTAATGGGAATTTGATATTCCAAAGCATATTCCACCACCATAAGATCTCTCTATTCGCATATCAATATTCAACTTGATATAAACCTGTTTTGGTGTATATCTACCCGTGGGAGCATTGTCAGAAATAAGTTCGTTCTGCACAACTCTAAGCCAAATATGGCCATCCTTCAGAGATTAAATATAGTTTCTCCACACCTCCCTATCATTTTTTGGGAGTCCCATCCACCTAGCATTCTTCCACACTTGATTCCACAATGTCATAGATGATGGATCAACTACTTGGTTTAAGGTATATAAACCCATTTCATGAAGTGTTTATAACATTAGAAGAGGGAGAAGGTGTCAAACCCTGCATCCTAACCAAGGGTCCATCCCTATTTGAACCTTATTCCCTTTCCCAATTTTCCATGCCATCTCATCACCAACAAGATCAAAGGAGCTTAATACTACTTTCCAAATGATGGACTAATACAATAATTTCTTATTGGGTAATCTTACCCAATCTAGGATGGAGTTTGGCACTATATATTTTTGTTCAACCACAGTTGTCCATAAACTCTTTGTAGTGAGGAGTCTCCAAGCTCCTTTGGCAACTGGTTCCTTCAAAAAGAGGAAGATATTTGTGAGGCCCCAACTGCCAAGAGCTTTCGGGATGAAAATCCTTTCCCATCTAACCCACGACATCACGAAATGATCTTTATGGTCGCTCCATAAAAACTTGATGTAGATCCTTCTAGATATTTCCAACATACCTTTTGGTATCCAAGCCAATGACATCCAATATATTGGTATCTCCTCCAGCACTAACTTCACCAGTACTAGTCTTGTAGTTGTTAGAATATTAAAAACCCATTCATACCCATTCCATACTTAGGAGATAGATTATTGGTCATTTTTTATTAATTCCTAGGTAGTTGGCCATTATTTTGTATTTGTGTGGATCACAAGCCATCCTGTTGACACAATTCCGTCGACAGGGGTTCACTTCGCACTGTCGTCAACAAACACCAACCAAACATCCTTATGCACTGGCCCAAAAAGGTTTTACCCTTTCTAGCAACACCCACAGAGTGAGTGAAGTCTCACTCGAGATGATTAAGGGGGATGCAAGAACCAAGTTTCTGCTTTGGGGAAAGGACATGCAACTAATTCAATTCTATCGCAATAGAAACCAGAGATTCATATTCGCAGGCATTCATACATTCACCATTCACACATTAACCATGTTTTTACCATTCACATAGTCAAGACATAATTGACATTCACATTAACAGGGAATTACCGAACATCACATCAATGAAACCTTACAACAGAAATCATAATGCAGCATTCACTATCCGACATAAACATAGACAAAAGAACAGATCTGAACATCTTCATGCATTAACTCATCAAAACCTGTGATATAACCTTCGCAGAAATAGTTCATAACATCTTATCGCGGATACATACAAAGCTGCCAAAAACAAAGCAAAACACAATCAAATCACACAGTCACAATGATCATGCCAATTTTAATGCCCTTAGGCTTACATTCATATTCTTGTTTATAACCAACTATGGTGGTTACAAAATGGTCCAAATGACCCTTCTAACAAACTAAACTAAACTCGCGCTTCGTCATTCTCCACGAATGACCCTTTCTTCCGCGGATGGTCCTTCTTCACAGTTGTCGACTTCTGCACTTCATGTGGACTAATCTTGTTCCAAAAGGCCCCCAACACAAACTTGTGGCTCACCCTCGAGCCACTTCAGTTGGACACCTCTGGTGCAACTATTCTCATCCTTCGCTGTACTAAAATTCTGAAGTTGTTCTTGCCATCTGGAGCTCTCTGTCATGTACTTCTCGAACTCATTATCCAGTATCTTGGTCACTTTCATGCACTTCTCAAACTCATACTCTAGTCTCTTGAAACCTTTGTCATATATCCCTTCTGCGCCTGCTCTTGCGATTCATACTTGTTTTGATCTGGGGAAAAGTTCATTGACGTCACCAAACTAGGAAATAAGCCAACTACTCTGGCACATATGTTTTGTACATTTGACTGTCCGCTGCTAGAGCCAGCATGTCTCTTCCCTTGGTGTTCTGGTGGTCGCAGGGACCATGGTTATTCTAACTACTACCACTCTCTTAGACATCTTGGGTGGGAGTTCATCTTTGTTCCTCCCCATTTTCTGCGCCACTTTCTTTGCTGGTTGGTCATGGACACTTGTCATCCTTGCCCTTAGTGCACCTAGAGTGCTTCCACTGGAAACAAAATGCACCATTGCAACTATCTCACTTCCATTTTCCATAACTTCCTTGGGCTTGCTAACTCAACTTACTAACTCTCTACATCTGACTTACTGACTTGCATCATGCAAATTACTGATTCTCCTCTTCCAACTTACGGACTCTCTTTAATCAACATTCTTCAATCGTCACGCCTGTATTTATGCTTTCTCCTCGTGTTCCTTGACACCTGGTTATTGAATCATTCGCAAAATATTTCCCATGGCCATTCGATTTTGTCCTCAAGTGTGTCATCATATTCCTCTGCCATATTCTGGTGATGCTGATTCGCAGTAATATTTCTTGTATTTGACTCCCACGTGCTAAACGTGCGAAGCATCACTGAGCAACCCAACCGACCATGCTTTCCAATTTTTTGTCATAATTGTTTTTTTTTTCCCTCCCGTTTCTCAACTTCTGTGTGCCTGATCATGGCAATAGGGTTTCAACCGATTCCCATTTACTTGAGTGGGAAACAATACCCCATCTAAACTTTGTAGCTGCACCGCACCTCCGTCAGTGACAAAATTTATTTTGTAGGGACCTAACCAATGCATCTGTAACTTACCTGGGTGCTTTTCAAACTCACTGTCATCTAGCATAACCATATCTCCCCGCTGAAAGCACTTTGGTTTAACATGGCGATCATGCCAAGCCTTATGTCGATCCTTTTCTACCTTTTGATGAAAACCGGTGATGAACCGATCCTCATCAAGCTATACCAACTACGCCAACCATTCCTCCAGTGCTCCATCGTCGGTCATTCATGTGGCTGCTGCGATGTGCAAACTTGGGACGATATACTCCATCGGCATTATAGCTTCCTTCTCATAAACAAGCTTGAATGGGGTCTAGCCGGTCAATCATTTGCAAGTTGTGCGATACGCCTAGAGTATCGCTGGAATCTTCAAATCCCAATCATCGCGATTTGTGTTGCCTACCTTCATTAGTGCATGCTCCAAGATTTTCTTGAATGCCTCAACTGTCCCATTTTCTTGCGGATGATATGGGGTGCTCTTCTTGTGTTGAATTTTAAATTCCTCTATCATCACTGTTATTGTCTGATTAACAAAATGAGTCCTCGGTCACTCATTAGTATCTTTAGGCACCCAAACCTGGTGACTATGCTGTCGAAGAGGAATCTTGCTGCAGTCGTAGCTGAGAAATCCCTTACTAGTGCAACTTCCTCCCATCGTGTCAAGTAATCTGTCGCAGTGATTATGTAGCGCAACCCTATTATTTTTCCTGGTGGATTTATGGGTCCCACGAAGTCAACTTCCCACTTGTAGAACGCCCGCAGTGTCAATTGAGGTACTAATGACATGTCATCCCTTCGTGACGACTTCCCAGTTCATTGACATATGTCACAACTTTTGGCATAGTTTGCAGCATATCCATGCATCGTTGGCCACCATAATCCTGCTCGGAGGATCTTCCTGGAAGTGGCCCATCCTCCATACTGTCCTCCTGCGATTCCACCGTGCTTCCAATAAAATTCGTTCCTATTTGTGCGGAAGGACATATTGTTGCAATATCTCATCCGGTCCCATATTATATAGTTTCCCTGCAATCAGTTGAAAATCTGCAGCTCTGATGACTAGTTGCTTCTTCTCGTTGGTAGTGAATCCCTCCAATGCTTTCCCTATTTCCAAAAATTAAATAATTTGTTCATAATGGTCGTCGACCATTCCAACCCTGAAAAACTGAGCCTCTGAAAATACTTCATCAATGCTCCTTGGCTCTTCTTCGGATTCTATCTGTGATAGATGGTCTGGTCCTGCATTCAGTCATCCTGGCTTTACAATTATTTGGAAGTCAAACTCTTGAAAGAGTAATAGCCATCGACATATTCCCCCCCCAACACAGGCTTGTTCGCTAGGTATTTGAGTGTTGAATGATCAGTGAACATTTTAAAATGCCCCCCTAAGAGATAGTGTTGAAACTTCTGTAAGGTGTAGACCGTCTCCAAACCTTCCCTTTCTGAGGTCGTATAATTCTTCTCCGTAGTAGATAGCTTTCTACTTGCGAGTGCTATCGGGTGGCCGATGGCACCTTCTCCTGGCTGGGCCAATATGACTCCTAGTGTGACTAAGGATGCATCGACATGAACGTGGAACTCTGTCCAATCTAGCAATGCTAGTATGGGTGTTGCAACCATCTTTTCTTTCAAGATATCCAAACTCTTTTGGGACTCTTCATTCCATTCGAACTTGGTGTCTTTCTTCAACAACTTTTCTGTCGGCACCGTGATTGTTGCATACCCTCTGATAAAATCCCTGTAGTATCCCGTGTGTCCCAACGTTGCTCTTAGTTGATTGACTGTTATTGGCGGTGGTAGGTTGACAATAATTGCAATCTTTGCAAGGTCGACTAGAATTCCTTCCCTACAAACAATGTGCCCCAGCAAAATCCCAAACATAGCGCAAAAAATGCACTTCTTTAGGTTCAACGAAATCTGGTGCTATCGACATCTTTCTAACATCAACTGCAGATTCGCGACGTGGTCCTTGACCAACTCGTACATTGTCCAATCATCCATGTATACTATGAGAAATTTATGCATGTAGTCCTTGAATGCTGAAACTACTAATATTGAAAGAATTGTTGGGGCATTCTTCATTCCAAATGGCATCATTGTATATTGAAAGCAACCCCACTCAGTGACGAAAGTTGTTTTGTGTCGATCCTCTTTTGCAATATTTACTTGGTGGTAGCTGGAGAATCCATCTGTGAAGGAGTATATTTCTTGACCTCCCACTCCTTCTAATACTTGATTCGTAAATGGTGTCGAGAATGGATCATGTAGGCACGCGTAATTTAGCTTTATTAAATTGACACAGATCCTGACTTCATCGGTTTTCTTATCTTGGGCCACCATCGGGCTGATCCACTCTAATTCCTCTACTGGTTCTATAATTCCTACTTCCAGCATTCTCTCAATCTGATCCTTCACCCTTTCCTTGTACCTTGGATTCAACTGGTAAGGCCGCTGCTTGACTAGCTTCGCATAAGGTTTCAGTGGGATCTTCATCTGGCCTAGGTCCCCCGAAATTCATTTCATCTCTGAGAATTTCGTCAGAAACAAGTCTTGAAACTCATGCAATAGGTATGTCATCTTTGCAATAGTCGAGTCATCTCGGTAGTCTCCAATGCTGGCGAACTTGCAATTGTATTCCAACCCAATGTTCAATTTCTTGATTCACAGTGGCTGCTGAAACTTGTCGGAAGGTATATCTGGTGCCTCTACGCTGCAACTTCCTTCTGACTCTGGGATGTACGTAGCCCTTAGATTATCCTCATCATCCGGTTCTCCTGTTATGTTGTAGTATTCCATTAGCATTTGGGGTGTCACAGTCCACTGAAGTCCCATAGGTTTCTCTATTGGTACTGCGCCGATTACTTTCTCCCGGACCTCCTGCAATTCATTATGGATGAAGGGGTTTTCGTCATAGAAACTGAACATTTGGCTAAATCCAATTGTTAGCTATTCCCATGAGATTGTTTTGCGTCACAGTTCTGCTTCGATGTAGCGACTTCGCGGTACTTCATCCAATGTGTGGATAAACACATGGACCCATTCTTGTTTCGCTCGTGGTCCCAATTTTCTTTCACATTAATTCAAATGCACCTTCGGATCTCTCCTGCCATCATACTTCCTTTCGCAGTATCCTTCCGCGTCACCGAACCTAACCGTCATTAGGTGTTGACATATTGGCCAGTTAGTTATGGTGGACCTGTGAGCTTCCCTTCATCGTGCTGGTGTATCCTTCAAGGATTCCTCCAAGGCCAATAGATGCTATGGTTCTACCACTTTCTCTTCAAATTCAGTGAGAAATGTATCTAAATTGGGATATCCATCGTACGTTGGTAGCTCGCACTCTTCTGTTGCTACCCTTGGCAGTGACTGAGTGATTCATTCACACCTCCTAAATGACACTTCATGCAACCGATTCTACCAATTTTCAAGTGCTTCGTTTGAATCTGACGACGTTGAACTGCTACTGTGCCACCCTAACTCTCCATATGCAGTCAGATTGATGTAGTCTTTGGAGATGTTGTAAATACTATCCCATCCCTCGGTGAATTCATCCCTTGTTGGTTCAACATATCTCTACCCTTCCGTGGGGTAAAGAGGTGTGACTACTATTATTTCATGGTTCTTGAACAACATAGTTCTCTTCTTGAAGTTGATAATATCCTGGTTATCCATCACCCAGTCTATCCCTAGTAGCACTGGGTAGGGGCTTGTATTATACACAATTTCGGTCACGTCGAAGTCTGCATATGTTTTGAGTGCCTCAATCTCAACGGGGACCTGGCATAGTCGACTGATCAGGGTGAATTTAATTTCGTTTTCTAGTCGCAGTTGTACCGAGGACCAAGCCAACTGTGGTTTCCCCATCATTTCCCACGTCTGTTTTGTTAGGATCTTGACATTTGACCCCAAATCCAAGATAATGGAGTCAACATCAAATGCTCCAACTTGCGCAGACATTCGCATTTCTCTTCCTGTTTTCCTCTTATGGATGCGATTGAACGTTCGCTCTTGTCATGCACCCTCCCATTGATGCAGCAAGTTGGATATCTCTACCAAATCGTCCTGATCTTTTTCTAGCTCCAGTAAACTCTCTAAGAAGGCTCTTAAGGTGTTGTTCTTTTTCTAGGAATTCGTTGTGTTGAATATTGGCAGCATGTTGTAAGTAACTTCCTTCTAGTGAAGAGGTGGTTGTCTCAGCTTCCTCATTGCCTCCTATGCTTTCAAAAAAAGTCCCTTTGTACTTCCGCATCAAATGTGACTTGTTTCCTTGTTGTCGGTCGGACGCTAGCTTGTGACCCGTCGGCCCCTATCACATCTCCTCCTCGGTTCACTATTCCGACTGTCGCATTTTGACTTCTAACCTCTGCTGATATCTTCTGTACCGATGGAGGATCCTGGTTCTGATTTTGATTTTGTGGAGGTTGGGGAAGGTTCTTAATTTGCCACTTTGCGATGATATGAGGACAATCTTCGACACCATGGTCCATAGCGCTGCAGTAAGTGCATTATTGGGTTGGATTCGTGCAATCCCTCTGATAATTCCCCTGTTGAACACAATTGTAACATATGATAGGTCCTTGACCTCGTCTAGCAGCTCCTCCTTTCCCAACACCGGTACCTTGGCCGCCGTGGAACCCCACTCTAAATCCTCCTCATAGTTACCCATGTTAGCACCAATTTTTTACATTACAAATGATGGTGTATAATAGAGAAATGTTTTGAAAGTTTCTTAATATGGTAGGAAAGGTCCTAAAAATGCCCTTTGTTTCATGATTATGTGGCCAAATGTGATCAAGAGTTGTAGATGAAAGCGCTAAAGAGGACAGCAAAATGAAATTTCAAAGAAAAATGCAAAAATTAGAAATCGGGAGCAAAATAAAGGTTAAAAACATTGATCCGAAGGAAAATAACAAGGGAACTAAACTGGCTGCAGGATCCATCGTTGATCGTCTGTCGAGAAGAAGATCAATGGTCCACGTTGCTTTTGCATTACCAAAGTGCGTGGAGGTAAAAGGTTATAGGTGGTTGCAAAAAGCAAAACCGCTAGACAGGTGGAAGCTCTACAGCACTTCGCAAGCGAGAAAAATGGTAAAGGAAACTACCTTGAGGGGCTGCAAAACCACCCTGGAGAAAATGTAACGCTAAAAATCACTGGCCGAGATTGATGGAAGAAAAATCTAATGGCTAAGGTTACATCCTAAAAATAGTGCAAGTGGAAATCGAAGATCTATGGCCCAAGTTGCATGTGAATGAAATCAAAGGTAATGAATTCATTTTGCTTAGGAAAGGTGCGTGAAGGATAATGAAAGGAAACCCTGCCAGCAGATAAAAGGTGAAGGTTAAACATAGTGAAAGTTTTACCGTTGATTCATTGGTATGTAAGAGATCGACGATTCCAGGAGGTTCCGCGTTGTGAACATGCTTGAACAATAAGGGGAGATAGTGGTTGCAGAAAGTGAATTCATTGGACGCGTGGAAACAACACAGTGTTTCACAAGGGTTAAAGATGGTATTGGAAACCATTTTCAGAATCTGCGAAACCACCTTTCGCAGATTAGCTCAAAAATTTGATAGTTGAGATTTGAATACTGAAGGATGATCGGACGATAGAGAGAGATCATCAATGAAGTAATAGGATATTAGATCTAACGATTCAGGTCGTAGTACAAGGGATCATTAACTGTCTCAACCAATTCTTGGAAGAATTTAATGATTGGGTGCATGAGACAAAATGGGTAGTTGAGAGTTCATGGGTTTTCTCATTGACACATGGATTGACTCTATTGGCTCAAGGGTTTGATTATTTTCCCTCCCTATTCCTTGTAGAATCATGCCACCATCTCTTTGTTGCATTGCATAGATGGTTGTGGGTTTTTCATTAAAATTTGTATTTACATGATATCTTCATTTACATTGTGCCTGTCTAGCACAAGAACCATAGGCATCTATTTTAATTGCCGATACATGGAATGCTAAATCGATGGCGGGCCTTGGCCTTGAGCTCCTCAACATGATTAATAACAATATTTACATCATTTACAATTTTAATGCAAAGGGGATCAAAATGGGGACATTACATTTCCCTCCCCCTTGGAATAACACCGTCCTCAGTGTTCCAATACTTAGGAATAAATACCCACTTTACACATGCCTCAAAAATCACAATTGGTAGCAGGTTTGTCCTGCATTCCATCTCTTTACTTTGATCTTTCAGGGCCAAGTCCTTTGGCATTCATAACTGCTCCTGCTGGCTTTAATCTCCAACTCTGCAGGTGGGCATTGCTCCATGGCAATCCCTTTCCTTTTATTCGCCTTCCAACTGATCTACAAGTATGGAACTTCATGGCTACCACCTTCCTTGTTGTCCTAGAAATTTTCTCACCAGCAACACTTGGCTAGTAATAGCTGCAATCAATGGCTTTCAATGTCTCTCCTGCGAGACTCATTATGGCAATTCCTGTTAGGACAAGCATAACACAATGTTAAAATTAGTCAATTATTTTCCCAATTGACTCAGAATGTCCACGCTTTATTCATGGGACTTCCACAATTTTCATGCTTTCTCAACATACATATGAACTCATTCATGTTCATCCTTTCACAGAAAATTTACTATTTTAGCATTCACAATTTAATTCAAGCAAATAAACACATTCTTCTTCTAGTCATGACATGCATTCAACAATTCTTTGTTTTATAAATGCATCAATAAAAATGAAAGAGAAGAGTAAGAGTTTCTCCCTCTTAGTCTTGCTTTATTACGGAGCTACACCATCACTGTGGTTTCATGCTCCTTAGTCTCTTTCACTTTAATGTGAATGCTTGAATCTCCCTTTATTGGCTATGACACTTAGTGTCTAAGGTCTGTCTAATGCTTTTCAACTTGGGTACCCCTTCCCATTCTGCTTACAGAACCTTTGGTTGCTAGGACCCACTCACGTTCACTAGCACCATATTTTATTACTGCTCATACTAAGCTCTTTAGGACAGTCATATGTCCATCTGCATCCCTGGTCGTTGATTCCAACAATACCTACACTCAAACATTGAATCAATTCACATGTTTAGTTTATTTCATAAGGTTTTTCTCTAAACAAGAGTTTGAGAAATCATAACCAAATCATATACACACATATGTTCATAAGCAAGAAGCTGCAAGATAACCAAATACTTATCTGTATTGGATGTCTTTACTTTATTCCACGGGATCCTTCTTTTCCTTACAAGCCTTGGATTTCCCGTGTACATAATTATGAATGTTGGGCGAGCACGTAGGCTACTCCACAATCATTTGAATAGGCAATGCCAGGCCAGTCTGCTGACTGTTTTTATCAAATTTTTAAGGGGTATTGTGCCAGCATACACACTATTTCACAACATTAAGTGATTAATGCCCAACCAGTTACTCCCTGGATTTATCAATAATTTATATCGCCCACTCATTTACTCTTTGGATTTACCAGTAATTTATAGTCTTTCAGGGTCTTTCCTTCCTACAATGACCAAGGTCTCCAACAAAGAAACAATAGTGTATCAGCTTAGCTGTTAAAAGATTTATACCTAAAATTTTCATTATTCCAAACAAGACATAAATGAAAACAAATACTTATCTGTATCGTACGTTTCCCCTCTGTTCCACAAGGTCCTGCTTCGCTTTGCAAGCCTTGGAATCACCTATGGACTTGGATATAGTTAATGCTTAACCAGTACACCTCCCCATCGGCTAGATTTACCAAGCATTTGGTGGTGCCCAACTAGTCCCATACCTGGTTGGCCCTCTCCAATGCCAAGCCAACACATTCATTTCAGTCATCGACCAATGGAAGGAAACTGCGCCACCTAACCATTATAGGTCAAGGCTCTACTATGGAGCCATAGGCATCTTAGGGTTTTTAGTCAGTCTTGTCGCCCACCCTCCTACCATTGACCCAATAGAGATTTTATGCCTTCACCAATGTCACCACACCTTCTTGCACCATAACCCTTCGCACACACATCAACTCTTCATTCATACAAGGACGCCACTCCTTGCTATTGTGCAAATCGGTGGTTCCTTTTTGGAACATTATAGGTGACTTTCTTGATTGCAAGTTAGCATGACCCCACTCACACAAGGATGATACCTCTTCTTATTACACAGCTCTTCGGGCTTGTCCATCCCTTATGGTAATATTTCATGTGAGCATAGAAAGGTTGTCAATTCCTATACAGTCCTTTTGTGTACCCTTCTTTACTTTGCCTCTTAATGTGCAGTATCAATCTGTATCTGTGTAGGCTGACAACACAAGAAGGATAAGCGAGCTCATCAGTATTGCTGTTCAATTTTTGTAACCATAATCCATATCATTCACTATAAAGTATTGAAACACCAGGAATGCGTCCATTCCCTTAGGGTGTAGTCAATATTGAAAACCTTATCATGACCCAGCACCAGAAAAAGTGTGCACCCCCTTTCCGATGTGTGCCATGTAGGTCCTAATCATACTCAAGTAGTCTGCAATGATATAAATAAGATAGAGCATGCTCTGCATATTAACCCTAATAATTTAGACATGCATGTTCTTGTCTAGGGTCAGAATACTCATTCATTTTGCAGATGTCTCTCATATGCCTTGTGGGCATAGCTTTACCATCTCACTTTCATGGTTTAATGACATGCGGTTTGGCTGAGACATTATCAATGGCGTTTCACTCGAAACCCATTTCCAAAGCAAGGGGTCTTTCCCATCTAGTTTGGATTTTGCAAGCCATCACTCCTAGTCTTTCTGCAATGTGTCTTCCTGGCACATTTATCAAAGAGCCAAACAGTTAGCAGCATTTAACAATAGAATTCAAATCTTATTTCTCTAATCAGTCAATGGCATTAATAATTAAATTCAGGTATGAATTTGCAATTCTGTCCTCTACAAAAATTGATTTGCTTAGCCATGAGTCTGTTCTCATATCATTTGGCTCTTGCTCACGGTAGATTCCAATCTTCATCATGGACTTACCCATATTTCCATGCCCAAAACAATCTACCTGAAATCTGAAACTTCAATCAGCCAAACGCTTTGTAAGTCTCTATGCATATAATATTTCATTGCTCCCGCAGTCACTGGAGTATTTTAAGAATTATAACACTCCATAATTCAAACATTTCCAGTTGTTAACATCTTGAAATGCAATGAAATATATATATATATATATATATATATATATATCATTATCATAATGAAATTGCAAGACAAAGTCATGTTATGAAGCTTTAGATACTCATTACTTCGTATCCATACAAATCCATCCTTTCAACAAGGTACTCTCGTAGCCCATCATATGTCTACCTTCTTCATGCAGTCTTTCTCTTGCATTCATAGCAGCTCATGAAATGGTCTCAGTATTAACAATAGTTCACCATTTCAAACATATATATGTCACACACATGCTTTCACACAATGCATCTCAACATGTGCACTTACACATATGCATGCACATTCACAACATTTACATAATATTTTGATGTGCACCTACTCAATGCATAACCATGAGATTGTACAAAATATTTTTAATGCACATCCCGTCAATGCAACCTTGCATCAATCCACGGATACTATGCATTCTAGCATATTATGGCCTAACCATTTGTATGGCATGTACTACCACAACATGACTATAGGTCTTTACTTTCTTTGGTTATTTGAACTTATAATCCAGCATACACAATGGCATGTTATAATTTCATATGAATGCGTTGAGGTTTCTAAGCAATTATAGGGTGTAAGGATCCTTCCCCTCAATTACCCACACCTCATCATACTCGGTAGATTAACATTCACATTTAGGCACTCAATACCATATGCAAACCAAATCAACATAGTTGAACATAGTTGAAGGGATCTTACCAAATCCTATTTCGACATTCATGCAATTAAGCACAAATAACCATTACCTGCATGGCTATCATTAACATCGTTTGATGTTACCTGAACAGTTGGCCTCTCACCAAGGTTACACAGTCCTTTTTCCAACCTTATGATCATAGATTTGTTGCACCATCCTTTCTTCATAAGGTTGTTGGTCCTATGCAACAACATCATCAACGTCTTTAGCCATGCTTTGGTTGTATTTGATCCTAAAACCAATGCGAACACAACTACTTATTAGCAACGACAATGATTATCTCAAGTGGCTCATTGCATACGTAAAACCTCACTATGCAATATCATATATGCATAAACATTTTCATATGCATTGTGCAATGGAAATTAGTATTCCAACTAATGCATATTCACTTCATCAATCTAATTTTCTTGCGTTTTCAATCATGCTTTTATGGTCTGATTCACACAACCATTATCAACAACATTAAATACCATTAATGAGCTATTGCATGTGTAACTTCGCTACCTTTACCCATAGGCAACATCATACTCATGCATAAGCAATTCACATGCAGTATGCAATGACTATTTAATCATGCCCACTAATTTATATTTAATCTATTACTCTCTTGCATTTCCAGCATCCTTATGCCATAATTTTCAGTATATAAATACAATAGTAAGAGTGGAGTGAAGGAATTCTCCCTTCTTAATCTCCATCATTATAGCATGGGATTTCCTCTTCCACATCATAGCTGATCCAATTTAATGGCTCTCTACCATGCGCACAAGCAATCATTAGCTATGATATTTGCATGAATTAGCAATTCAATACATATATACGTGTATAACATTCATTTTTGCTATTTTCCAAACATGCAATTCTTATGCTATAACCAGAAGTAGTTTAAGGTGAGGAATTTCCCTTTCATCCTCCATAATGGATATTACAACCCATTACTCTTGCTGAGAATTCCACCACCCTTTATGCAATCCATGCTCCTCATCCCAAGAGTGCATTTCACACTTTCAACGACTGTCTCTGGGGGACGACGGGGGTCAAGGGGGCTTTCCCCCTTGTGGCTTCCGCCACTACAGGGCAGGTCGAGGGCAGCGCCCTCCTTTTTATTTTTTTTTGAGTTCTTCATTTTTTCCCAATCTGGCGCATAAGTTCATGGCCATTTTCAGCTTTTAGCGCCTGAATTTCACCCTGGAAAGCCACTGAAATTTCTTGTTTGGGCAGACTTGGCAATTCTCTTCTGACCATTGCAGATGAACAAGCCGAGTTCTTCCGGTGTCGCGGACGAACTTGCCGAGTTTCTTCCAGTGCTGTTGGCTTGGTTTTGCAACCAAGCTTAGTGCAATGGGCACTTGCTAACTAGTAGCAACAGTCTCAATAGAAATAAATAACAAACTACTTTAAACTATATTAATCATGGATCTATGTGAAATAAACAAGCAAACAATGGAAATATTATGAAAAGCAAAAACAATTGACAATATGTAAAAAATGATTTTGTTTTAAGAATAGGGGCAAGCAAGTGCTTGCAATGGTAATACCTCCAAGTGGTGAAGATTGTTGAGCAACTTCCAAGGTGAGTAGCTCCAAGCTCCAAAGGTCCCTTCTCCAAGATAGCTACAATGGTCAAAATCTCATGGGCGATTTTGACAGCATGAGGATAGGATAATGGATGGATCGAAAGTGAGGAGCCCCTACCACCTTTTTATAGTTTTTGGTGGTGGGGAATACCATTATGGTTTTGAGGAAACCGATGGTATTGACCAACATGATTTAGGTACCTTTTCTCTCCTTTTTCCTTTTTTGAATATTTTGAATATTTTTATTCCCTTTTTAATATTTTTGGGAATTTTGGACCCTTTTTGGGGGTTTTTTTATGCTTTTTGAGGAAAAATATTCATTTTGAGTGGAAAAAAAGGGGTGTATTAAGGTCTTTTGGTGACCTTTTGGTGGCTTTAGAGGCTCAAATGGTGGAAAAGTGGACAAATGGGTCATGTGAATAAGGAAATGAGCTAGTGAGCACTTTTTAGGTGTTAACAGATTGCCCCCTGATGTGTGAGCGCAGGAGCTCATCGTATGGCCGATAGACATCATAGTCTTTTTGTCTTTTTTCTGGGGTTTGGGGAAGAGAAGAGACCGATTGGAGACTGGATCCATGACCCTTGGAAGCTACAAAATAAACAATATTACATGGCCTCAATATGAATGAGGAAAAATCTCTGATAATGGACGAGGCGGGCATACCCATGCTCGTATCAAGACATATACATAACAATTAGTCCCAAGAAGGGGGACCTGAAAAATACATAAAAAATCTGTTGGTACATCATAATGGTCCAGAGGGGACATCATTTTGGGATGTACTCATGATCATAACCTGACTGATCTCAATAACTGATACACTAGAATAAAGCATCAACCGTTCTGAATAAGGTCTCAGAAGGGTTGATGAACTGTTGAAACTGAAGGTGTCCAACATCTGTCGGGACTCAATGACTGTGAGTCATCACTGGGAAGTACTTGTAACTGTATACTCGAGGGAGTATAAAGCTGGGGTACATTTGAATACTGTCGCCATGCGCAACCCGGATATGTATAGAAAAAATGTAACTGGTTGTTTCCATAGGTGGACTCTCAAATGTGGAAGAGTCGGGTCGTATCCGGGGTCTTGAACAATTAACTGAAAGGACCTATACCCTGTGCGAGTCTCAATGATGCGATCAAGGTGTTGAAGTCGAGCATGTGAGAAACAACCATTTGGAGAGGCACTGAGGACGCTTCTCGAAATGATTCGTAGGCACTCATCATAAATGGTGATCAGTCCAAGACACAGGGACCTCTAGGTCTATCCTCTGGAATAAATTTGGTTGTCGCCGACAGAGGGAGACCAGCAACTAACAAGGCAATGATGTTTCCTTGATAGGAGCGCGAGGTGTAGAACTGAAGTGTGGTAGTACTGATGGTAGGACTGACATACTTGTGGGGATGGGAAGTAACTGGGGTCATATAGTGGGTAGATTCAAACTTCCTTTGTTCAGAGCATGTCGACATGGTTGACCTAGCAGCGTAGGGAACTGACTTGTAGGTGTGGGGATCATAGATTTTAAGGACTGAAGGGTATGTATTGACTCTGGGGGGGTCAAGCTGATGGGTGTTGTCGAGGGATTCTCAGGGTGACATACTGCAGAATACTCTGAACAAAGGAGACCAAAATGGGGAAGCTGCTATATGAGTAGGCGTGATCTATTCTCGTGCCGAGAAGCACCATTGTGTCCTTTTTCATAGTTTTAATGAGCTCGAAGAAGGGATAAAAGTGTGCTCTGAAATGGTACTGTCTTGTGGATTTTGTGAGCCCAGGACTGTTCGTGCTCATTGGTATTTTCATTTTTAAGGAGTCTGAAAACAATAAGAAGACTCTGTAGTGGTTGTGAGTACCGTCCTGTGGGTTTTACGAGCCCAGGATGGTGATTGCTCGTGGTCGCTTTCATGTTTAGAGAGTCTGAAAGCGGTAAGTGGACTCCATTGGTGTTCTTTTTTGTAAGTTAGTCTCTAAGGCCCGAAAAAGCATAAAATGATGCAAATGGAGAACTCTTCTAGCTGATGTGACTAGAGTATTCCTTTTTCGTAATTAGTCTACAAGGTCCGAAAAAGGGGTAAACTTATACCAGGTAGACGCCCTTTCAGATACGCTTAGCAAGCATGAAAGGAAGCAAGGTTGCTCGGTGATCTTTTCATTGTTTTAGGAGTCAGAAAAGAGCTTAACAGAAACTCCCTAAGTGCCTTTTTCGTAAAAGGGATTGCTCGGCCCGAAAAAGGGGTAAAATTATACCGAACAAAAAGTGGCTGATGAGAGCGAGAAAAGGTCTCAAACATCATCATGTGTGCGGAATATTGGATCCGGTGACATAAAGATTGTCAAAAAAGGGGCAACGACCAATGTGGCATGCAAACCGAGGTGATGGGTGGCATTTTGAAACAATACCCAAAAAATTATGGGGTGAGAGTGAGAAATGATCTCAAGCATCATTACGAGCACAGAAAAATGAATCCGGCGATATAAGGCATGTCAAAAACGGATGACGGCCGATGTGGCATGCAAACCGAGGCGATGAGGGGGCATGGAAAAATGCCCAAAAAATCTGGGCGTGAGCGAGAAATGATCTCAAGCATCATCACGAGCACAGAAAACTGAATCTGGCGATATAAGACATGTCAAAAATGGACGACGGCCGATGTGGCATGCAAACCGAGGCGACGAGGGGCAGGGATAATTTTAAGGACCCATACTTATTTAAAAGTGTATAAACCTTGGCGAATCTCACCTATTCCTAAAATGTCAACTATAAAATATTTGGCGATACTTTTCTAAAATTATTTCAATTTCTAAGGATTTTATATAGTTTATATAACAATTTGGCGATTTTTAGGGTGAAAAAAGTTTACCCCATCAAAATTGGGCGAAACAGGGCTTCAAAAAATGTAAATTGGCGAATCGTTTTTTGGAAAAAAACATGGAAAAATAGCCCATGGGCTAAATTTCGCCCCTAAAATTATCCTTGACGAGGGGGCGTGGAAAAATTGTCAAAAAATGGACCTGGTGAAAACAGGAAAAGGAAAGAACTATCATGAAGTTCTCGCTGTGCTGATTCCAATGGTACCGACGGTTTGAGGAATGGACATCGTATGACACCGGAATGGTTTTTTGAAAAATGGTGGAATTTCTATAAATAGGGCATGGGGCCCATATGACATGTCATTGTTACGTGTGAGTTTGACAGAGCAATCAGAGCTCTTTCTTGATTTTCAGGAGATTTGACCGTTGGTTTTCGATTCCGCGAGTTTCAGGTATCCCTATCCACCTTAGCCTTTTCAATTATGTCTTTTTTGGTTAGCGGCGGGCCCCCGAAGGCCGAGAAATTCCATGTTGGCCTTCCAACGTGGAATATCGCGGGTTTCGGCTCTTTTGCCGCGATGGACATCGCGGGTTTGAGGCTGATAGTCGTGATGTTCATTGCGACTGTCAGGTTGAAAGTTGTGATGTTCATCGCGAGTATGGGGGGGACAGTAGCGATGTTCATCGCGGCTGTCTAGCCAATACCCGCGATGTTCATCGCGAGTTCTTGTATGGAAGCCGCGATGATCATCGCAGCTTTTGATGGAAAAGCCACGATGGTATTTTTGAAAAAAATTTCTCTGGTGCTAAAAGTTTCTTTGTTTTTGGCAGGATGCTGAGGAGACCATTGACATCGTGGCGAGAGCGAGAGATGGAGGAGTATTTGATGGTTCGCATTCGGACTGATCAGGAGGTCCGACAGGTTCTGGCTGTGAGTGGACTCCTAAAGTTTGCTCAGATTCCACCAATGTGTTTAGTAGGACCGCTACTGAACACTCTGATGAGTTGGTGGGTTCCTGCAGAGGGTGCTTTTATTGTTGGGGGTGAGAGGTTGGAGATCACCCTTACAGATGTGTATTTCCTTACCGGATTACCTCGCTTAGGGGGGGTTGGGGATCTTCTGTCGAGGATTCCAGCAGGTGTGTTGCTGGGGCAATTGTGCAGAACAGCGCTCTGAGTCTGAGATCATTGCGGGAGTGGGACATGTGGGCTTTCAGGGCTTGTGTTTTGCGAGTGCTGGGTGCCGCGGCACCACATCGTTTGTCGGGGGGACAAACGATGATGGTGGATTCTGTGCTGAGGGGGACCTACTATGCATGGGGTCAGATGTTTTTGGCTGGTGTCCGGAGAGATCTGGACAAGGTCAGTCGGGAGGGGGGAGAGTTCTGCTATGCCTCCTTTTTGTGTTGTTTTTTCTTTGAGAGGGTACTGACTTTGTGACCACGGGAGCCGATTCGGGATGGTTTGGTGAGCGAGCTGCGCATGGTGCGGTGGGGGCAGATGATGCCTCACGGTGGTGGTGGTATCCGCGGGTTCTTTTCGCAGGAGATGTACAAGCAGTGGGAGCAGATCCCCCTGTTGATTGAGGACTATCCATATGCTGGTATGGATTATCGAGGAGATCCGGAGATGCCTCGAGCCCAGGGACAAGCCTGGGGTTTAGATGGTATGTTTTGTGTTTTGTTCTCTACTATATCATGTGTTTTTAGATTTATCTGTTATGATTATAGTTAGATATGTATATGATGGTTTACTTGCGTGATTGTGTAGATGTTGGTCCTGTACCACCGACCGACTATGTGGCTCGTAGGGGACGGGCGATGGTGGTTGCTCCACCTCCTGCAGCGGCACCACCTACGCATGGTCGAGGATTTGGAGCTCGCGGTCAAGGAGCTAGTCCTCGAGACGATGCTTTGGAGGGTGTCAGAGAGACACTGGATATGATTCTGGTGAGATTCCCAGAGGATAGGTGGAGAGATTTAGATCGGGACATCATCGAGTGATGTTTCGATGCGCCGCGTGAGTGGCACTCAATCCTGCTGAGGGCAGAGTTGCTGGTGGCCGAGTGGAGGGATGGTGGTCGGGATGATCTGGCAGGGCCGGCGGAGAGGAGGATTCGTTTACGGGATGATCCATCGGGGCCAGCAGAGAGAAGAGTTCGGGCTCGGCATGATCCGGCGGGGCCAGCGGAGGAGGCGCCAGAGGAGCCTAGGGACCGTGATGATTAGATGATATTGTATCTGCCCCCAAATGCTGATGAGCATATGGGGAAGCACTTTTTGTGTACGGCTGATGTATTTTTGTATATTGGGTGCTGAGGGCACCTATGACATGTTTTGATATATATTTATATGATGTTGGTATATAGTTGTGTATGCTCATCGATGCATTCATTATGTTTTTGTTCGCCCGTGGAGGAATGTTTGATTTTCTTTATGCCCGTGGAGGCACCTGTTATGCACGTGGATGCACCATTTATTTATGATATGATTTGATTGGTGTGCCAGTCCAGATTGTTGTTGGCCATATGGTCTGCTACACTATTGAGGTTTCTTGGGACATGTGTAAATGAAATGGATTCAAACTGTAGAACCATTTGTTTAGTGCGCAATTTTTTTTTGAAAAGACAGGGATCGCGTACCTGGTAATCATTGTTGAGCTGGGAAACAAGGAGTTGTGAGTCCAAGAAAACGTTGATGTGATGTATGCTCATTTGGAGAGCTGCGACCAGGAGACCGGTCACGGTATCGTATTCAGCTTGGTTGTTGGTGGCAGCACCTAAACACACTTCGTCGATGTGGATCAACTCATGTGAAGGGGAATATATTACCCAAGCTGCGGAGGCCAGATTGGGGGACCAATGGCTTGCACCATCCGCGAAACCGACGTAGCAGAGTGGAATTGGATCCATCTGTGGTCATGTAGAGAAAACAAATATTTAGGTTTTTTGAATTTTTTGTGAAAAACAAAATAATATTGTACAATAATGGACGGTGGTGTCCATCAGGTTTACTATGGGTAAAATCGCTTGAGGTAAAACCCGTTGCGTGGGTTGCGTAGGGTGTTTCCTTCTGAATCGGTCAGAATGTATGCCCCCTGTCCAAGGAAAGTGTGTACAATATAGGGGCCTTGCCACATGGACACAAACTTTCCTTTCCCAGTTTTGTCATGAGCCTGATCGTAGGAGAGGACAAGGTCCCCTTCAGTGAAAGTTCTTGGGTGGACATGTTTATCATAACTCAGTTTGGATCGGTTCTTGGCTGCTTCCATGGTTTGAAGGGCTGTGCGCCGATCTTCATCGGCCTGCTCGAGGAGTAGTAAGCGTTGCTCGATTGGGGAAGTGTCCGGTAGGAGTTCAACGACCATTTGTAGGGTTGGGATCTGGCACTCAATGGGGAGGACGGATTCGACACTGTGAACTAAGTGGAAAGGGGTAAAACCAGTGGCGGTTTTGGTTGACGTGCGGTATACCCATAGTGTTGGGAACAGCATGTGGTGCCAATTTGACTTGTGTTTGTCTACAGTGCGCTGGAGGATGGTTTTCAAAATTTTATTGATTGCTTCGACTTGGCCGTTTCCTTGGGGGTAGTAAGCAGATGAGAAATGGTGTTCGAATTTCAGTAAGGTTGATAGTTCTCTCCAGACGGCGTCTTCAAAGTGAGAGCCGTGGTCTGAGACGAGTTGATTTGGCACTCCAAAACGAGCAATAACATGGTTGAGAAAAAACCGTGCTGCAGTGTCGGCCTTGCAATTGTAAGTTGGCATGGCCTCCGCCCACTTGGTGAAATAATCTACGGCCACAATGATGTGTTTGTGACCACCGGCTGATGTGGGATTGCAATCGAGGAAGTCGACGGCCCATTTGCAGAATGGTCCGGCAGTGACGACTGGATGAAGGGGGGGCGGGTGGGGTTCTTGCTTTTGGGGCAAAAAGTTGGCAGTTTTGACAATGTTTGACTGCGTTGATGCAATCAGTAAATAATGAAGGCCAAAAGTAACCTGCGCGGATGATATTTTGGGCGGTAGCCATGCCGAAGAAATGGCCTCCGCAGGCGCCGCTATGGAAATCATTAAGGACTTGTTTTGCCTCACTATGAGATAGGAAGCGTCGTAAAATGGTATCGACGCCACGTCGATAAAGTACATCGCCTAACAAGAGGTATGGGGCGGCATGGTGTCGTATACGACGGCGTCCGTCACGATCGATGTGGGGTCAAAATTTTTGTGTGTGGAGGTAAATTAATATGTCTCCGTACCATGGGTCGTTAGACAAAATGATGAAAATGTGGTCGTCAGTGAGATCCGTTTGGATAGCGGGTGATGACGAAGAAGATGGGAGATCTGTGATAACTTGAGCTAGTGCTAGGGCCTTGGTTCTCTTTGGGGTCCTGAAAGTAAGGTCGTACTTTTGCAGGATAATCACCCATTTAGCTACGCGTCCTTGAAGAAGTCGACGCGTCAAGAGGTAAACCATAGGATTGGAATTAGCTACGACTATGGTGTGGCTTAAGAGAATATAATGTCGCAGCTTTTGTACTGAGAAAACGACGGTGAGGGCAATCTTTTCTTCATGTGGGTATCGAAGGGGTGGGATGGACAAGGTCTAGCTCACATAGTAGATGACGTGCTCTTGGCGAGCAGTATCTTCTTGTACAAGGATTCCAGATACAACATGTTTGGATGCTGAAACATAGAGGATGAAATCTTTGGTGAAATCTGGAGGAGAAATCAACGGGGCGTTTGTGAGTGCTTTCTTTAAGTCGGTGAAAGTTGTCTCTGCTTGTTGGTCCCATATGAAATGGGTATGCAGACGTAATAGTCGTAGGAAACCGTGGACCGTTGTGGCATAGTTAGGGACAAAGCGGCAGAGGAAGTTAGACCTCCCTTGTAGACTTTGTAGTTGTCTTAATGTGCGTGGTGATGGTAACTCTAGAATGGCTTGGACTTTTAAGGGGTCTACAGTGATGCCTTTTTCTGAGATAACAAATCCCAGTAGGAGACCTGATGTAACGCAAAAGACACACTTGAGAGGGTTCAAGCAGATGTTATATTTCCGACAACGCATGAAAACTTGTCGAAGGTCGTCTAAATGGTCAGATCGCTTTTTGGATTGAGCTGTGAGGTCGTCCAGGTAAACGTTTATGATCTTGTGGAGATCGTGGAAGAAATAAGTCATGGCGCGTTGGAAGCTGGATCCAACATTCTTGAGGCCAAAAGGCATGACATGATAGGCGAAGGTTCCCCACGGGGTGGTGAAAGTCATCTTATACTGATCTTCTTTACGGATTTTTATTTGGTTGTATCCGGAGAAACCATCCATAAAATAAAGGACCTCGTGTCCTGCGCATTCATCAATTAGTTGGTCAATGAAAGGTGTGGGGAAGTTGTCCTTGGGACAAGTGAGATTGAGGTCTCGGAAATCAGTACAAACGCGTATAGTGCCCACTTTTTTGTTTACTAGTACTGGGTTTGAAACCCAGGTGGTGTAGGCAATAGGATATATGAATCCTGCTTTTTGAAGTTTTTCAATCTCAACTTTAACAGCTAGGAGCTTGGACGAGTGAATGGGCCGTTGTTTTTGTCGGACAGGAGTCACATTGGGCCAAGTGTTGATGTGATGTTCAACAATTTTGGGATCGAGGCCAGGCATCTCGGTGTAAGACCAGGCGAAGACATCACGAAACTCTTGGAAGATTTTCTTATATGCCTGAGTTTCCGCTTGAGTGCAAGATGCATCTAGCGAGATGAGCTCAGGTTTTCCAGGTGTGGTGGAAATGTCGATTTGGATAATAGGGTAAATGTTTGACATGTTCCCTTCCTCAAAGGCATCAGGGGAAAGAATAGGATCCTTAAACCAATCGACTTTGGTGGGGAGAAAATCTTTGGACTCGACCGCAAACTGGGTAGCTGTGGTGGAGGAGGACTCTTCTGGGAGGAAGTATGAACGATGGTGCATGTCTTCCTAGGGGTAATCAGGGGCAGTAAGAGCCTCTAAAATTTGCTCATCAGTATGAAAGTAATTAGACCATAGATCGACGGGTTCTGGTTTGTATGTTGTCGAGATCATGTAGATGGTGTTAATTTCTCCGGATGGGGATGCTACGGGAGGGTAGATCTCCTCAATTGTGAGGGGTTCCATCTCTAGGTCCAAATTATTCATCTTGTAGAGAGCTTCTCTGTAATCCGGGATATCAGGACAGTGATGTGAGTAGTGGCCGTAAATACCTCATATGGCACAAGGGTGGTTGGTACATAGTGATTTATCACGAGTCTTAGGGTTTGGATCTAGTTCGACAACCGGGATGTTGGGGTTGTCGTCAAGCATTTGCATGTGTTCCTGTAATGCAGGTAATTATGGACATTGGTGAGTCGGATGGCCTAACTCATCACACAACGAGCATTTAGGGGGAGCACGAAACACGGGAGGGGGTTTAACTGCTTTGGGAGGGGGTACAGCAGTGTATGGTTGTGGGCCTCTGCCCCCAGTGGGCTTGATAAGAGGAGGGGGATTCGTAGAAGATGAAGGGGTAGTGACACCGGGAGGTGGTTGAGTAGTAGTGACAATGGGTTGCACCGGTTGCAGGACGACATTCGGTGTCGGCGGGGGAACGGGAGGTGAAATATACCACACGGGTAATCCCAAGGTTAACCCGGGGAGACTAAGGGTAGCCATAACCGGAGCGCTTACTATGCCCGATGGAGGGAATAGAAAGAGGATTGTGTGGATGGGTGTAACACCAATGTGACTAGGGACCAATGGTGGTTTAGGTAACAAGGGCGGTTGATTGTTGGGTATTTGTGTATTGTGGGACAGGGTACATAGGTCAGATACTTTGGGCGTTGGTGACGGGGGTGGAATGGAATGGAATGTTGAGGTCATCGGCGCATCTGAGTAAACTCCAGGTCACACAGAGGAAACAAACGAGGTAGTTGCACCACAACCAGATTGTTCAACCATGGGGAGAACATTTTCTGGTGTAGCGGGGGCCTTGGGATCGTAATAGGTGAGTTGGTCGACGTTGACCACAAGTCCGTCATGGGGGAACATCATGGTACGAAAAATGGATGAGGCAACTGCCCGCATGGCATACATGTAGCTGCGACCAAGTAATAGGTTATAATCAAGTTGGGCATTGATGACCTCTATGTCGATGAGCACGGTTTTACCAGCCAGCTGGACGGGGACATTAGCTAACAGACCTTGGGGTTGAGCCGAATGGCCATCATAGGCTCGCAACGCAGTGGTGGACTGCTGGAGAGTAGGGGATCCCAGCTTCTGCCAAACGAATGTGGACATGATGCATGTAGAGGCACCTTCATCGATAATGCACCGATGGATGACAAGATTCCGAACGGAAACAGAAACTTGGAATGCTAAAGTGGAAGGCAGGCGTGGTTCAGACTGGTCCGAATCGAATGCCATCAGTTGTGAATCATTGGGGTCAATAGCACCAATGGTAGAGAGCAAGGTATTGCGCTGTGAAGGACAGTTTTTTAAGACTTCTAAAGTAGACATGGCTGCGGGAGACTGGGCTAAGTCATCTACAATGCTGTAATTCGACGCAGCGCGAGCATTGGGGTTATTGTTGATGCGACGAAGTGGGAAGTGAGGTGCTTTAGAGGTGCCATCATGTGGAATCGAGGGTATACGTAATGTCTGATCAGTGGGATGAGCGTTAGTGTTTTTGTCGGTGGGAGGGGCTTCAGAGGTGGAGCCATATTGGTTCCGACGGGTTTGGATGTTGACATCAGCTGATGACATCATTAACAAGTGGTGGGTACCTGAATCGAACATGGGTTGATCAGGAGCGGCATAAGTGATCTGTTGTTGTGGTGGCGCGTTGCCTTGAGGGGGAGCCAACGGCCGAGTGTTCACTACACCTTAGGTTGGTAGGGGGTTTTGCAGTACCAAAGGTTGCTGCTGAGGGGGTGGGGGTTCGGTGGCACCTGAGGAGTTGCTTGCCCTTGACGATGGGCATCATCAGTCCAGAGTTGCCGAGCTCGCTCCAAATGTGGGCAAGCATGTGTGTAGTGGCCATAGACCCCGCAAATAGAACAAGGATGGTTTGTTCTGAGGTTATTATTTTTGGGCTGCTTGGGATGACGATCTGGATTCTGATTGGGAGGAGCAGCATTTTTATTATGTGGAGGATTGGGAGGTGGTGGACCTTGCTGATGTTGTTGGTTGTTTTCGCGGTTACGTCCTCTTCCACGGTTTTGTTGTCCACCCTGGTTGTTTTGATGTTGGGGATGATTGTGTTGTGTGTACACTTGCCCTTGAGCAGTGGGAGGATTTTGATTTGCCGCAGGTGCGGGAGCAGGTTGCGGTGGATAATAAGCTGGTGGGGTTGGAGGTGGTCCAGTTACTTGTTGGGGTTGTTGGTAACCCTGAGCTATTGGAGGTGTTGGGTTAGCTGTTGTAGCGTGCTGTGGGTAATACATTGGTTGTGGTGGGAACTGAGTTGGGTTCTGGGTAGCTGGTTGGTTATAGTATGTGGGTGGTACATATGCTGATGGCGCTTTCCCATAGCAATGTTGTGGACAAGAGGGTCCATGAGTGTGGTGAATCTGATTCATTGGAGCATAGGAATTTGTCGCTCCAGAATTAGATGTAGCCCTAGAGAGGTCTGGGGCATTTATGGTGCTCACCATGCTAAAAGGTTTAATTTGCAGTGTGACTTGGCCAATAATACCATCGGCGGTGTGTGATGCCCCCGACGCGTCACCGCGTGAAGAATCGCCTCGTGGGGCGTCTGGTATGATGGTGTAGAGATAGCCTGATTGAGCATAAATTAGGTCGAATTGCTGATCTTTTAGGATAGCTTCTTCCTTTGACTGGGGTCGTTTGGAAGCGACGTCTTTTGCTATGAGGGGTAGGAGTGATTTAAGAAACCAGTCCAAAAATATACGGTCATCCAGTTTAATCTTACAGAGGATACGACGCTTGCGCCACTCATGGATGTGGTCCGTGATGTGGGTAGCTGTGTTTTGTCTGCAAGACAACAGTATTTGAACTCCCGCATCGTAACGTACAAGTAGCTGAAAAAACTGAAGGAAAGTGGAGGCGAGAGACGTAAAAGTCTAGTGGGTCCCATGTGGTTGTTCGATGTACCACTTGGTTGCAGAGCCAATGAATGTTCGTTGCAATAGTCTTAGACAAATGGAGTCATCCACTATGGAGTTAGATGAACACCATAGGTGAAAAGACATTATGTGGTTTTGAGGGTCCTCTCTAGGTTTTCCTTCAAACTTGGGTATGTCCAAGGGGAGCTTCGTAGGCATGGGTGGCCATGTAGGGTTGTGCCGGATAGGATCATTGGTTAGCCTGGCTAAGTTTGGTAAGTTCAGACTGGACATGTAAGGTAAACTAGCAGATGGGTGTGGCGTAGTGACTGGGACATAACTATTCATGGTGGCATTATGTACTGGTCCAGTATCCCTTAAGGGTATGCTAGGTATTGAAGGTATGTGTCCTCCAACTGCTGTGGTTTGGTATGGGCCAGCGTTTCCAAGTGCAACATGGGTTACACTAGGGTTAGGAATAGTGCTAGGAACTCCTGGGATCTGGGTTGTGGTAATGACAGGTGGTGTGATTCCTATGTTTGGCATACCCATAATAGGAGGTAGTCTTGTGTTGGGCATACCTAAAGGTGGAGTATCCCCCATATTAGGCATGCCTAGGGGGGTTGTTGTTACCATGGATGGCACGGTAGTAGAAGGGTTTGTGGACGTATCTCCAATAGTACTCGTAAAAAGTGGGTCGTATTGTGTTCCAGCCATGAGGTTGGTTGGTAATAACTCAGTAGGGTTTTCGGATTCAGCCTCAGAATCAGATGTGAAGTGAGGCGTGTCAGAATCAGATGACTGTATGTTTGGCCGATGACGTGTCGAGTCAAGGGATAAGGCTCGACGTCGGTGACGTGGAAAGCCAAGTAGATTGAACTCTGGGGGTTCACCCTGAAGATGACGAGATCGTCTAAAATTCTCAATGGTGAGAAATAAAAAATTTGAGTGTAAGGTGGTGATGTAAAAAACTTGAAACCCTAATGCAACAAAGAGTGCAAAAAAGGGGAGTAAAAATAAAGGCTCTCAGGCCAAAAAATCAACCTCAAAAAGCACTTATTATAGCAGTTGTGCTATAATAAGTGGAGGGATGCAACAAAATTGGTCAGAATACCAACAGTCAAACAGTTTCTAGAAAAAAGAGGTGCTACTAGACCAAAGGTGGGTAATGTATCATGCAAACACCTAACTAGAAGTATTGTGAGTCAACAAACGATATCCTTTGCAAGGTGATGAAATCCAAGTCAGACGATATAGAGTGTTGAATCAACGGCTAGATCTCCCCCTACCGGGAGGGAAACCGGGTAGACAATCCTAAAGAGTGGAAACTAGGATACCCTGTTCATGACACATCCAAAAAAGGTGAATCTGCCGTTTGGTCCTTTTACCACAGTATCCCCATACAGGGATACCCTGAGAACTGCGAGAGGTAACCTTCGGTTACTGAATGGATTGTGGTATTCCACTCAGGCCTCCAGAACAACTCTGGCGACTTCAACCCTCCTAGGGGAGAGGCCTTCCGATAAACTGGTTGTGACCATGCCAAAAAATATTGGGGGATTTTGGTTCCCTAATGGACAACAGCTATGCCTCAAATGTAATAACTGAGGGGTGTTATTGGAACACCTATCCCCTCAATTCTACCTAACTACAAAATTCTTTTAAGTGCTCCCCAAGTGGGATTAAAAGTTGGTTGAGTTTAAGGTAAATTTTAAGGCTCAGTTTAAATTAGTGGCAGAGTGGGTGCAAGTGTGGTATTTAAACTGAAATTGATTTGCCTCACTTGGGCGATTTTACAAATGAAAGAAAAGACGCTTCCAGTTTTGCAAAAAATAAAAGCGTTTTTGAAATGTAAATGCTTGAAAAAACTATTAAAAAATAATGGATCTTTGAAATAATTTAAAGGGAAGCAAATAGCATGAATATTCAAGAAATAAATAGATCTCTTAAAAATTGCTTGTGCAAAGGATTGAGCAAATAAACAGTAAAACCTTGATCTAGCTAAAATGCAGAAAAATCTCTCTTTCAATTTCTGAAAATTTTTAAAAAGACTTTTTAAATGAGCATTCTAAAAAGTAAAAAATTTCTATGGCTGTAAAAAATGCAAGAACTTTAATACTGTAAAATGTGCTAAATGGGCAGAAAATACAGCAAAAAATATTTTTCAAAAAATTGGCCGAATTGAAAAAACTTGCATCGTGGATTTCTGGAAAACAGCCGCGATGGGCCGCGTGGGTTTCGGCCGCGAAGCCGCGATGTGCAGCGCGGATTCCTGTCACACAGTCGCAATGGGCAGCGCTGTTTTCAGCTACGAAGCCGCGATGTGCAACGCGGAAATTGGCCGCGAAGCCGCGGCGAGCTGCGCGGAAAAAAGCTGAAAAGTCGCGATGAGCCGCGCGACTGTCATGCAAAAAACCGCGAGGCGAATGCCGAAAACGGACGCCGAAAAACGAACCCAGAAATGGAAATTTCGGGCTGTTAATGGCAATAGAAGGGGCCAAGATCTAGAACAGCAATGGATCTGTTGTCTAGGATGGTAGATCTAAGAATTAAACTGATTTAAACTAACAAAAACTAAGATCTAATGTAAGAAATTGAGATCTAAGAATTCGAAGCCAGCGGAGTCGCCAAAAACTGTTGGCTTGGTTTTGCAACCAAGCTTAGTGCAATGGGCACCTGCTAACTAGTAGCAGCAGTTTCAATAGAAGTAAATAACAAACTAATATAAACTATATTAATCATGGATCTATGTGAAGTAAATAAGCAAACAATGGAAATATTATGAAAAGCAAAACAATTGACAATATGTAAAAAATGATTTTGTATTAAGAATAGGGGCAAGCAAGTGCTTGCAATGGTGATACCTCCAAGTGGTGAAGCTTGTTGAGCAACTTCCAAGGTGAGTAGCTCCAAGTTCCAAAGGTCCCTTCTCCAAGATAGCTACAATGGTCAAAAGCTCATGGGCAATTTTGACAGCATGAGGATAGGATAATGGATGGATCGAAAGTGAGGAGCCCCTACCACCTTTTTATAGTTTTTGGTGGTGGGGAATACTATTATGGTTTTGAGGAAACCGATGGTATTGACCAACATGGTTTAGGTACCTTTTCCCTCCTTTTTTTTTTTTGAATATTTTGAATATTTATATTCCCTTTTTAATATTTTTGGGAATTCTGGACCCCTTTTGGGGGTTTTTTATGCTTTTTGAGGAAAAATATTCATTTTGAGTGGAAAAAAGGGGTGTATTAAGGTCTTTTGGTGACCTTTTGGTGGCTTTAGAGGATCAAATGGTGGAAAAGTGGACAAATGGGTCATGTGACTAAGGAAATGAGCTAGTGAGCACTTTTTAGGTGTTAACAAGTGTCGCGGATGAACTTGCCGAGTTTCTTTTGGTGTCACGGACGAACTTGCCGAGTTCTTCCGGTGTCATAGATAAACTTGTCGAGTTTCTTCCGGTGTCGCGGACGAACTCATCCATCTCTTCTGGTTGACTATTTCGACAACTTCGGCACAAACTCGACAGTTCTTTCTGCCGCTTTGGTGAAAACTCCACCAACTTCTTCCGATGCTGCGGCGGAGACTTGCCAGTTCCTTCCGATACTGCGACGCAACTTGCCAACTTTTTTGCCACTTCGGCAAACACTCGCAAGTTCCTTCCGTCGTTGTGGATGAACCCGCTGAGTCTTGCCGCCGTTGCGAACAAACTCGTCAACCTTTCCGCCATTTCGGCAAACACTCGCAAGTTCCTTCCACCATTGCGAATGAACTCACCGAGTCTCGCCGCCGACAGACTTAGCAGAAAGCTCAAAAATACTTATAAAAATTTCAAATTTTCAAATTTTCTTAATGACTACAGTTGAGCAAGAAGCATACTTACCTCTGCAACTGTAATAGGTAGCCCATGAAGGCCCAATGATGCAACCAGCAGCTCTGATACCAAACTGTAGTGTCCCTCCCATCCTACCAAGGCGATGGAGAGAACAATAATGCTAAAACTGGGCAATTGGCCCCATGCTTACTAAGTAAACACTCTCATAATATAAAACGATGCATGCAGATGTATAAATCTAAGAAATGCAGCGGAAATAAGTTCAATTACACAGTCTATCATACATTCAAGATATTCATGATAAAATCAAATAAATACATTGCAGAAGTAACACATGAGAGTACTTATCTTGAAACAAAGTAGTCCCTGAGCAACCAGCTAAGCAGCTGCAACATTCCTCCCAACCGTAGGCCAGTTGTGCTTATCAATCTCTTGATGCAACTGCCACCACCGAGCTGGGCATGATTTCTACAAGGAACCAAGGAACAACAGACTCCCACATAGCCAAACATACACCAAATTCAGCCAAGCCAATCAGCAGTCGTGTTTCTCAGGTTGCTAGGATATGGAAAGGAAGAATTGCCAAGCTAGTGAGCTCAAGCACAGAGCCATGGATACCCCCACTAGGTTTATCAAGCCAATTCTGTCCACTACCACTCCAAATCTCTTGCTCACAGGTTCAAACCAAAACAAGGATGCACATAACAGCAAAACCAGAATTGTTGGGCATGAGAAAAACTTTTATACAGTGAGATGCCAAAGGTGGGGTTTCTTTGGGATTCAGAAAAGTGTGGGCAACCAAAATGACATGGAGAAATGGGAAATCAACCCCAGGAGTAGAATCGTTTTCAGAAAATGCTCATGGGAATTTTGTGCGAAGAAACAGCCTCCATAACCCCAGGAAATCGTGGTTCTCTTCTCCCAGCCACTATGCTAACCAAAAATGAGTTTGTAGGCATGGAAAAATGCAGGAAATGGTGAAAAACATGAAGGATAAAACCCCAGCAAGCTCAGACTGCGTGAGAGGATGAATGCCATGGGTGAAGAATGGCTTTGGGTACCATTTCGTGGGTGTTTTCTTTCCTAGCAAGCCAAAATACAATTTTCCAGGTTGATGGCTTTCCCATGCACGAAAATTGACTACCATACTTCTCAAATCCCAAGGCATTAACTATCTCAACCAATTCTTGGAAGAATTGAATGATTGGGTGCATGAGACAAAATGGGTAGTTGAGAGTTCATGAGTTTTCTCATTGACACATGGATTGACTCTATTGGTTCAAGGGTTTGATTATTTTCCCTCCCTATTCCTTGTAGAATCATGCCCCCATCTCTTTGTTGCATTGGATAGATGGTTGTGGGTTTTTCATTAAAATTTGTATTTACATGATATCTTCATTTACATTGTGCCTATCCAGCACAAGAACCATAGGCATCTATTTTAATTACCAATATATGGAATGCTAAATCTATGGCCGGGCCTTGGCCTTGAGCTATGCTAAATCTATGGCGGGGCCTTGGCCTTGATCTCCTCACCATGATTAATAACAATATTTACATCATTTACAATTTTAATGCAAAGGGGATCAAAATGGGGACATTATAGCAGATTCTACACTCATGCTCTAAATTTCTTCTAATTCGAATTATGTGCCAGCTCACACTCTAGATATTGCAGAAGGTCCTAAATCCTCTATTGCACCAGAGTCTGTTGGTTTGCATCATGATCACATGAATATTTCGGAGGTAAAATCAGCTATTGGAGGTAATGCATTCGCTCTCCTCAAGCAATCACCTCTTATTTACTACTATACGATCATTATTCCATGCTTTCAGAAGGTTTTTGAAGAATATGGCCATTGCCATCCGCTTGGGATAATTTCTCATGCATCTATTGGTTTTGATCTCACCTCTAATGGTTCAAGGAGATCTCAAGAAACCATGATTCAAGCCTTGGATCTGATTTGGATTCCAAGCAATCACCTCTCATTTACAACTGTAATATCATTCTTTAATGCTCTTAGAAGTTTATTGAAGATAATGGCCATTGCCATTCGCTTGGGATAATTTCTCATGCATATGATGGTTTTGATATCACCCTTGCTGGTTCAAAGGAGATCTCAAGAAACCATTTATCAAGTCTTGGAGCTGATTTGGATTCCAACCAATCATTATTATTTGATGGTTCTTTTTGGCATAATCTCACCCATGATGGTTTGAAGGAGAAGAGAAAAGACTATCTATATATTCATGTTTTTTGATCCTACCTCAACTGATTCGAATCACAGGTTCAAGGATCATCCTCATACTTTTGGATTTGTTCTCATCACATTCGATCTGAAGAGTAAGTACAAGCACATGATTTTTGAGCATGATCTACTTCTTCCCAAGAAGAAGATACCTCCAGACATATGACCGAGCATCACACCTACTTAATTTTGGAGCATTTATTTTTTGTGTGTGCCTTATAGTCTGTTTTGAGGGGGAGGTATTTTTCCCATGAAATTTTCCCCACTTACTTGGGTTATTGACTGTTATTATTCATTGTATTGGGTGACCTTTGGTCTTAGTTACTAGGGCCCAGGATGGATTAAGGGGGGGTGTTAGTATATTCCTATACTCCATCCTAGTCGCACCAGTATTTTGATCATTTACATTTTCATTCATGCATGCACTTTTAGGGTTTGCATGCATCATTTAGGGTTTGCATTCATTCTAGTCATCAGTCCTAGCACCTAGCCCTCAGTTACCTAGCCCCCGGAGCTTCCTTCCACTTAGTTTCATCCCTCCTAGCCTATCATGCACCCTCCTTTCACCTACTGCATGACAAGGGCACATTTCTCAACTACTAGTCCAGTTTACTTCAGTTATCCACCAGTCTTTCCTTGATTGAAGGCCAGACTGAATCCTCACTGCTGTTAACACTTCGATTGACCTTCGATGAGACATGAATACCTGTTCTGACTCCAGTTAGATCCTCCTGCGCCATCCATTGAGCCTTCTTCATTCAATTAGTGTCTCCATGTGCTAGTTACATTTAGTTACACCTATCACACTCAGTTAGACTCAGTTTGACTGATGGTTGATAGTTACTTGTGCATTGATGACTCCATCGATGATGAGATAGACTACTAGTTGTGCTCCGATGACACTCCAATGATCTTTTGATCACTCCATGAAGGCTAATTCGAATTGCCACCTTAGGCATTCGAATCCTCATGCATTGTATTATTTATTTGTCCATATTGTGATTAATTAATTAGTGTGTGTGAAGTATTTCTACTTCTATCCGAGTTCTACTGTATTATTATTCTGTTGCTCATTATACTGCATTGACCACTCTTCTTCTATTTTCCTGCTTAATCATAATTATTCTCTTGTGAGGTATACATCATCTCTTAGATCTGTTGTGAGGATTTTCATAGTTTACAGGTCAACCATGAAACATAGGCTATGAACGAGTTCATTTTTATTACTTTTTGGGCTCATAAAACTCATGAAAAAATAAACTTTATGGAGTCTTCTTTAAGCACTTTTCAAAATCCTTAAATGTGAAAAGTTTACCGATTGAACTTGTCTCTTTCATGATCGTAAAAGTACTTGAAAGGATGCCTGTTTGGTGACACTTTACCCCTTTTTTTGACCATTTGGAGTATTTACGAAAAATATATACTCTAGTCAATATTGACTAGAAGAGTTATCTCTCACATTTTTTTTACTCTTTTTCGGGTGAGGAGACTGACGTTTACAAAAAGAACCATTTGGAGTCTTCTTTTGATATTTTCAGACTCTCTAAATATGAAAAATCACCAAGTTTTCCCTCTTTGGGCTCGCTAAATCAAACATCAAAGGACCCTTATGGGACCGAACCCTTCCTTTCTCAGGTTCATAAAATATTTGAGATTGGACTCGTTGAAAGGATGAGCATGATAATGAGAATTTGTTATCCTCCTCAAGGTCATTAAAAAACAAAGAGGTACTCATCAATCATGATGGGGAAATGTGCGAAGGGACATGTATTTGAACCTGTATTAATGGTAGCAAGTCACTCTTGATGTTAGGAACCTATGTAAACCCTTCTCTTTACTATGTTAGTATATTTTTGTTGGACGCATATTCTTTCTAAGTCGTCCCGTAGTATTTGTTGATCCGTAGTTTATATTAGCCCATAGTATTGACCCATAGTATTGGACGCATATGCTTTGTAAGTCATCCCGTAGTATTATATGTCCCATGGTTTTGACTCATGGTATTGGGCATATACTTAGTATATAAGTGTGTGTTGAGGTCATTGAAGGCACCGTGAAGTTAATTGTATTGAGCTTGCTCAAAGGAGGTTGCCCCCTCGAAGTGGCCCGTGATCAATATAAAAGCGATTATGTTCTATTATTTCTGATATCTCGTGTATTTGTATTAATTAATTATTGCAGGTACATCACATCTGGTATCAGAGCACTTTCCTTGGCACAAGTGGGAAATTTTTTTTCTTTTTTGGGCGGTGACTTTCAGATCAATTTTTGAAACTTTCTACACAAAATCAGAAGAAATCGATTGCATATCTGAATTCCTCTTTCAAAAATACGCAGTTTCAAAAAAAAAATCATCTCATTTGGAGTTCTAAAAGTGGAGATATCGCGGATTTAAAATCAGCAATTTTTCAGAATTTCGGTGACGGCTGCGGAAATTGCGGCGAGAAAATCTTTTGACCGAGTGCCCAGATTTCTATTCCGGTTTCATGGGTAGAAGCAGAGTGGTTGTTCTAGTTCCGGAAACATGCTATAATAGCGATTCTGAGCAATATAGATCTGGTTTTTGAACATTGGGTGGAATTTCTGCCCAAATTTTTTCTGTTGCAGGTTCGGATTTGGGAATAATCCCTATCCGCTTAACTGTGGGAAGTACTTGGGCATAAGCCCTAAAACTCATTGTGAGGAGTACCACAGGAACCTCGAAGTAGCTGGCCCATTGAGAGGACCTGCCAGCGAAAAGGGCAACGACCCCTACCTGATTGACTAGTTCCCACCCGTGAGGTAAACCAAGAGCTGTCGTTTGTGGCAAAGCGGTTATCAGTTTTACCTGAGCCGTGGAGTGAGGGGTACTGCCCCAATATGCAAGCCGTCAGACAGCATTGGTGGCCGAGTGAAAACCCTGAACTGTTAGGAAGCTGCACATACCTGGGGTCCATATCTACTTTCAGCTGAACTATTGTCGATCACTGCTGCGCCGTTTCAGATCCATTTTGCAAGCCGTTCCAGATCCAGCCATTCTAGATCCATCCGTTTGACGTTGTTCCAGATTCCTTCCGATCCGTAGCCGCTCCAGTCTGTAAAAAAAAAAAAAAAAAAAATCCGAGCCGTAGTCGCTCCAGTCTGAAAAAAAAAAAAAAAAAAAACCTGGTTATGGTTGTCACCCGTGCAGGAGCGAACACCATGGAGGAAGCACTTGCAGCCATCCAAACCAAACTCCAAGATCTGGATGAAAAATTTCTCAGCCTCCATCTTCAGCATTCAGCCATGAACAATAATCGACAGCCAGAATCTTTTGCAGCCACCGGGTTCTCTTCTTCCAACAATTTTCTTGGGCCGAAGCTTGATTTTCCTCGCTTCAATGGTACTGATCTGACTGGATGGATATACCGAGCAGAACAATATTTCAGTCTGCATAATACTTTTGATGTCCAGAAAGTTCCACTTGCATCCTTTCATTTGGAACAGGAAGCCCTTCAATGGTACCGTTGGTACATCAAAGCTCATCCAGAGCCAAACTGGACAAATTTTTGCCAACTCATTTTGCCACGATTTGGCCCTAGTGCTTTTGATGATTTCACAGGAGCACCCATTAAACTTCACCAAATTGGCACAGTGAGAGAGTATCAGACCGAATTTGAGAAATTGGCCAACCACACAGAAGGATTGTTTGATGAATTCTACAGGAGTTGTTTTATAAGTGGCCTCAAGGATGAAATTCGCTCAGAGGTCAAAATGTTTTGTCCCAACACAATGATGGAAGTCCTAGGGTTGGCTAAGCTGGCTGAGGACAAAATTGCAGCTCAACAACGCTCCAAACCCACCCTTGTTCCCTTCAAAAATATGGGTTCCCAACGACCTCCCATCACGCCTTCTCCTCAACCAACTCCTATCAAGCATTTGTCTGAGATAGAAATGCAGGCACGCCGAGAAAATGGGATTTGCTATAATTGTGATGAGAAATTCACTCGGGGACATAGATGTGTTCAACAAAAGCTCTATCTCTTGGATGTGGATTCTCCGTCTGCCTTAGAACTTGGTGAAGAATCTACGGATACAGTGGATGATCGGATCGACATTCAACAACCGCCTGTTGACACCCCATTTCAGGACAACCCACCTGAGATCTCTCTCCATGCTGTAGCCGGCGTCACCACCCCACAAACAATGCGGGTCAGGGGATATTTCAAGAAGCTCCCTCTTACCATACTCATTGATTCTGGTAGCACTCATAACTTCATTGACCCTCGGATTGCCAAACAGGCTGATTGTTTTGTCCATCCTTGCTCCAACTTTGAAGTCATGGTTGCCAATGGGGGCACCTTACCTTGCAAGGGGAAGTGTCACAATGTGCGTATCTCTATGGAAGATTATAACCTACGCTCTGACATGTTTGCCTTGCCCCTAGGCGGATGTGATGTGGTTTTGGGCGTTCAATGGTTACGCACACTTGGCCCCATCTTATGGGATTTTGCGGAAATTTGGATGCAGTTGAAAGTCAATGGGGCACAACACAAATTTATGGGCTTACAACCAGGGTCTCTCTGCATCATCAGTTCACATCGCCTGGAAAAAATCCTTAAGAAGAATTCACATGGTGTCATCGCTCAGCTCAATTCCATTCAGATGCACCCATCAACAGTCTCCACTACTTCCTTGGATAGATATGTAGGTATATTTGCTGAACCAATGCGCTTGCTACCTTCACGAGACCTTTCCGGTAAGAATTTAGCCACATCTACCTCTTAGCAGGAAATGATGGCTATTTTGCATGCAATACATAAGTGGCAGCCATACCTATTAGGGAATTATTTCTGCTCATGGGTTATCCCTATGTGATCACTTACAAGAAGGGTAAGGACAATATGGTGGAAGATGCTCCTTCTTGCACAATTGATGACCCAATTTCTCTTACAACTCTTTCTCTGCTTGTTCCAAATTGGGTGCAATATGTTCAACATGGCTCTCTCTTCTATGAACTCCATGCTTCTTCGTCAACAGGACACTCTGGGTTCTGCAACATGTATGACCAAGAACAATGTAACTTCTTTTGGCAGGGACTAAAAATGACAATTCAACAGATGGTGGCTGACGATGATACTTTCCAAGTCAACAAGGGTGAAATGACACTCCTTTCGGGATTGCTCAAACCCTTGCCCATCCCTAAATAGCTTTGGCCAACTATTTCTATGGATTTCCTAGCAGCGCTCTGGTGGTACAATACCACATCTCACAGGACACCATATGAAGCGGTCTATGGAAAAACTCCGCCAATTCTTCTTCCATACACCCTTAGCAGCTCCCCAGTTCAGGCAATTGACTCGGTGCTTCGAAAACGCGATCAGATTCTTCTCATTCTACAGGACAATCTTCACATGGCCAGAATTCGCCGGAATCAACAAGCCGATCAGCACCGTTCTGAGCGTATTTTCCACATAGCTAACAGGGTTCTTCTTCATCTACAGCCTTCCAAGCAATCCTCCTTGACACTCCAAAGGCGTTAGTGGCCTGAAATGCAACCCGAAGATGCTACCGGGAAACCACTCCTTCAGCTTCTGCAGCAATTTCTCCAACCAAAGCTTTGAGGACAAAGCTTTTTCTAAGGGAGAGGGGATGTTAGGAACCTATGTAAACCCTTCTCTTTACTATGTTAGTATATTTTTGTTGGACGCATATGCTTTGTAAGTCGTCCCGTAGTATTTGTTGATCCGTAGTTTATATTAGCCCATAGTATTGACCCATAGTATTGGACGCATATGCTTTGTAAGTCGTCCCGTAGTATTATATGTCCCATGGTTTTGACTCATGGTATTGGGCATATACTTAGTATATAAGTGTGTGTTGAGGTCATTGAAGGCACCGTGAAGTTAATTGTATTGAGCTTGCTCAAAGGAGGTTGCCCCCTCGAAGTGGCCCGTGATCAATATAAAAGCGATTATGTTCTATTATTTCTGATATCTCGTGTATTTGTATTAATTAATTATTGCAGGTACATCACACTTGAACATGACATCATTTCACCCTTTTGGTCAAGGTTGGGAAATCTGCTTGTCTCGTTGATCATATTCCTCCATAAGTCTATTTATTGGTTTGTGGTCCTTGTTGAGTCAATGTTGCCAAGACAATTTTCATGTCAATATGTTCAAGAGAAGTCCTCCATTTGTTAGACATCGTTGTGTCAAAATAGAATCAACCTATAAGCATTCTTTTTTGTTAGCCTATTTGGCAGTCACTAAGCCTTCTTCCATGTTGACCATATCTGAGTCAGTCCCAAAGTCACTCCATACTCAAAATCACTTCAAAATCATTTGTTTATGTTTCATGTTGATGATGGGGGAAACATCATGTCCCTGAGTCTATTCTTGTTGAATTCAAAATATTATCCAAGAATTAGACTTAGAAACTAGTTAGTACCTTGGACCTGCATGCCTGAATGGAAAGTTTGCTCACTTTCAATAGTAGGCTTCCATCATTGGAATCTAATTGGAAGATCCCTTCTAGTGTTCAACTCCAGCTCATCAATTCAAATTCAATGGAATGTAATAGGGTACCTTGGAAATCATTGACATCAATGGTGATTTTCCTCTCACTTATTAGTGGTATACCTTAAAGACCAGTGATCAAGTGGTTTCTACCATGTTCGATGCCAAAACATCTATTCACATGGAAAGAATCGTACCATTGGGGATCGGTATGAAGACCTTGGGTTTTCCTATAGGCATTCAATTGTATTATCTTCCTTCCTAGGTTGCAATGGAGTATTTTTTGTATTGCATAGATACATAATGTATGTCCGGTGGTTATGCTCAAATTTGAGTCATTGTGACATAGATCTATGATGTATCTTTGGTAGATATGTCTAGGTTTGAGTCTTTTGGTATGGATATACGATGTATTTTGGTATCCATGACCTATAGCACTTGACATGGATCTGCAATGTATTGGTCGTCAACCATGCTATGAGTCATTTGGGATACCTATCTTGGAGATGATGATTATTTTACTGTAATGCCTTGTTTTTTGTTGCTAGGTTTCTGACCAATGGGTTCCTTTCCTTAACACTTATATAACAAATTATTTCAGCTATTACTCCTCTCTAGATTCATACTTTGGGGGGGAATCTATTACACATATTTTTCGTCATCACCATAATGATGGATAATGTACCTTTTCCTTTTTCCATGATCCCTAAAGAGTAAGCAAAAATATTTTTGGAAGATGAAACTTATGAGGAAATTTCCCTTAAAAACCCTAATTTGAGAAGTCATAACAGCTTGCTTTCAGAAAACCTGCGATAATCCACGATGTCATAGGTTTCATCACCAAATACTACTACACTAAATCATGTTGCATTCACATAGGGCGTGACACTGTCTTTATGAAGGAAAAATAGAAGGTTCAAGGAGCTTCTAGAATGAAGCCCTCGTGGACAATCATCTATTCCTATTTGGATGGATCTCAACCAAATTCTTGAACCTTTTCGATCCTTTCCTATATTTCTCCCCTTGTCGTCTGATCTCCCAACTATCCATTTGATCTTATAAATACAAACACAATATCATGGAGTAGGGGGGGGGATCTTTGATTTGATAGCCAAATGCTGGAGAAATTTTGATAGTTCCATAGTGTTCTAGCCATTCCTTGATAGTCACTCTTTTGGAGCAAGGAAAGGAAGTTGAGGCAAAGGAACCTTTGGGAGGAAGCCTTCAATGCCAATGCTATTGGTTGTATCTCTTTCTCTTTATTATTTATTAATACAACAAACACATTCCTTTCCCACAATAACTTGTTTATGTTTTGTGTTGCACTCTTCCTTGGTTGTATGCATAAGTTCTATGTAATTGCACTTGTATATTTTATTCTCTTATCTTGAGTAGGTTTTCTACCAATATTGCATTGGAGCATAATATAGAAGACTAAAGTGAAGATAACATTCAAGTTACAAGTTAGTCTTTCATCCAATTATATTTATGTTTTGAGAACTTAGGGAAAGAGTTGTGTTTCTGTCTGTTTTGTTCTAGTTTAAATGGTCTAAACTAGGGAGATCAGTTTATTTCCGCACTTACAGATTTATCCATCAACACATTTTGTTTCTATAAAATAAATAAGGAAATGTAGGGTCATTTGGTGGTGGTCTATAGAAATTTATGTTTAAGAATGCAATGTCACAATCTATTTATGAACATGTTCTAATTATGTTCAAGATCAAGACAAAGGTTGGGTCTTCTTGTCTGATGAGTTCTATGAGCTCAAAGTATTTGACATTTTGTATCCAAAATTTATAAGGGATTGGATGAAAACTCACAATTCTTGTTCAAATATCCAAGATCAGTCTCTTATAGGTTGTGCTTGACAAAGGTCCTCCCAAAAGATGATGTCAAGACTACCAAAAGGAAAGCTAGGTGTGTGAATTATTTCTCGTAGCCTTCTGTCAATGTTGCATAGCATTCGAGAGCCAATTAAGTAGACCTTTTCTACTACCAGAAGATGAAGATGTTAAAAATCCTTACTAAAAAATCCAATGATTCAGAACTTAAAGGGATCATGTTCAATAGTGTCAGAGACAAGTGGAGTGTTGAATGCACGGTAATTCCATTTGCATTATGTGCAACCATTCCAATAGCTGCAACTATGATGCCTCTTTTCTTCGAAGGATCACTGTGAAGGTCCTTATTGTAAAAATTCATTAGGTCATGATACATTTCTTTTGCAACAAATGTCTTCCTTGTGCCTGCACTTCCAGAAGGAATTGATCCATACATCAGATGGATAGTGTCAAAGAAGGAATTGATCCATACATCAGATGGATCATCTATAGTTATGTTAAGGTATACAATGAACATTTCAAAGAACATGTTCTTTCTTAATGGTATACGTTGATTAATGGAAATTTCATTGTTCAACAGTAAAGATGTAAAAAAAGGAAAAATCCTGGGCAATGTTGCAACCTGAAGAAGTTATCTTGCACATTTTATGGCAGTAAAATCACCCTCCATCAACCCCAAAAGAGAAGTAAGAAGAAACTTTATTAAATATGGACAACATATTACAATAAATAGTAGAATTATTTTCCTAGTATGATCCCTTGCAAGCAAGGAGTTCCATGATAAAAACCCTATCCCGACCATCCTAGGTAAGGTGGGAGAAAACATTCTAGTTGGCAGAGTAAGGAAACAAGGAAACAACAAGCACATTGCTTGACCGCAATTAGAAAATGTATCTGGCCTATATAAAGACTAATTAAAGGTTAAAACATACATAGAAAATACCCCAGGCTCATTGAAACTAGTCTCATTAGCTTTTGAGCCCCCATATCTATATACAAAAAATCCCCCCCGAGTATTTTGTCTTTGCTTCAATTGAAAATACCAACATATAGTTACTTACACTAAACAAATACTGTGTGCATTGGATTTTTCTAATAGGATTATAATAGAAACAACAATGTAAGAATTAATGGTATAAGAGCATGAGATAATAATATAAACACTTAATCAAGAATAATTATAAATTTCAAGAACAAGTCCATATTATTCCCTAGCAACTTCATTGACACTATAATTTTTTGAATTCTCTATCACCTCATCTTTTTTATGGCTGCACCCTAATTCAGCAGTAAAGGCATAAAAAATGAAAAATCTTGAGTAGTGTTGCAGCCTAAAGAAGGCATCTTTCACACTTTATGGTAGTAAAATCACCCTTGATCATCCTTAGGAAAAAATAGGAAGCAATTTTTTTATAGGATTTCTTGATCGATTCAGACAAAGGTCAAGGTCCATGGTCTGAATGATTCATATCTGGAACAAAAGGAGACAAATTGTACAAACCTTCACCTAGTTCAATGAAATAGTAACAATGGATGAGTATAGAAGATACATACCACTGATATAGCATTCATTGTGGTGATCCAAGAGCAACCACGATCTAGCTTCACGTGCAAAAGAACCTGCCAAATATCAGAACAAGACAAAACCAAGTGAAATAGAAACAATATAATCGACCCATGCAAGTGACCAAGGAATCTTAAAATACACCATCAAGAACATTAGATGTATGGGAAGGGAAATACAATTGTATTAAGAGTAGTAGAAAGAGAGTACAACCATTTAGTCCTTGGTGTTGTAGATTCTTTCCAATGGGTTATTCTTGCTCCAACAAGTCAAGTTACATACACCTTGAACACAAAGCACTTCAAGAATCTCAAAGTCTAGGGATATTTATCCATCATATACCTAATTCTAATCTTCATCCCCTCACCCATGGCCCAAAGCATAAATTTATAGGACAATGTGGATAGGGAGAGGTTGAGAAAAGTGTGGGGAGTGGATGAGATATGATATCCCTCAATGGTGGAAGTCAATTCAGATACATAACAATAGCAGGGAAAGGCTATCATTTGATATTTCACTTTAAAATATTCTTGAAAACCTAATTTTTTCCCATGGAGACATCGATGCAGCCTATAGTGGAGAAAGCTGTTAAATTTTGAGCATTAATTCACAATACTCTAGGATCTTTACTGATAGAATAACATGTACAGTATATCAATGCATATCAATCATATCAAGCATGTCAATCATCACAAGAAGCAAAAGCATGAGAGACAAGAGACACAGAGTTTCCGTGGGGAAAACCCTAAGGTGAAAATCCCCACAACTTACTCAGAGATAGAGAGAGCAATGGCTCAACAAAAGTACAACCAAACTACACAGAGATAGTCTCCTAGTAGAAGATGATCCTCCTCCTCACTAGTGCACCACTTTCTGAGTGAAGGAAGAATGAGTTTTCGAATGATGCAAATAGAGATCTCCCGATCTCTATTTATACTTGACCTGTTTTCCCAATATCCTTATGGGGCTGCCTTGTCTAGCTAGGTACATCAACCATATAATATATAAATCAGGGCCGACCCCACACATGGTGTTCTAATAACCCATCGGCAAGTTCACACACTTGCGACACTTGTCAATACATATGACGACACTTCTATATAGAGGAATGACACATATCTATAGGAGTGCAATAATATATAAATGAAATACATGGATGAAATACATTCCGAAGTTACATATACATCAACACTCCCTCTTAACTAGGAAGGTATTTCTCAACACAGATCTTCTAGCACAAGTCTTCTTCTCTGGATCATCGTCATCGATGCATCGTCACTGCTGCTTCTATCTCAACCAATCTCTGAATCTACTCGTCATAGGAAGTTCTACAAAGCCAGTCCTTTTTCATACTGGATGTAGGCCCACCTCCTGCAAGTCTTCATCATCTGTGCGAACGGTCTAATAGAGGTGGTCTCTTAGGACTAATTTTATGTGCGGATGCAATACCTAACAAGAGCATCCCAGGAACATTTATGTGCCTAATCACAACCAGCAAGATCTCCCAAGACTGATTACATGCATCTCCTTCACAATACCTTTAAAGAGCATCCCAGGAACATTTATGTGCCATAGCACGACCGGAAAGATCTCTAAAGAGCATCCCAGGACTTATTACGAGCACACAGCTCAACCTCTCGGATCTCCAAGACTGATTACATGTGAATAGACAATACCTTTAAAGATAATCCCAGGAACATTTATGTGCCGCAACACGACCGGCAAGATCTCTAAAGAGAATCCCAGGACTTATTACGAGCACACAGCTCAACCTATTGGATCTCCAGGATTGATTACATGTCTCCGTAGTAATACCTCATCCCAGGACTGATTATGAGCACACAGCTCAACCTATCGTATTTCTAAGGACTGATTACATACTACATAACAATACCTCATCCCAGGACTGATTACGAGCACACAACTCAACCTATCGGATCTCTGAGGACTGATTACATGCTATTTGCACAACCTGCCACATATCATCTCTGACCTCCAAGTATCAACCTGATACTCATGATCTAACTGATCATCATCACACGAAGCATCATCCTGATGCTCATGATCATACTGATCATCATCACTGTACCATCCTGTTACATATCATCTAGAGCAACATCCTGAAGCTCATCATCATGATCATCCTGATCATACAATGCATCCACTTGATGCATACCAAGTATCTACCTGATACATAACATCATACATGATCCACCTGATCATATAATGTATCCACCTGATACATACACAGATACATGATCCACTTGATCACATAATGTATCCACCTAATATATATCAACATACATGATCAACCTGATCATACAACGTATCCGCCTGATACATATACAGATACATGGTCCAAGCATCCAACATGATGCGTACATACATATAAATGATCCAACTGATCATACCCAGCATCCAACATGATGCGTACATACATATACATATAAATGATCCAACTGATCATATCCAGCATCATCCTGATTTATATACAGAGCAGTAACTGGAGCATCCTCCTGATGTTCATCATCCGGTGCTTACATCCACAGCCATGTGAAGGATCCTTCTTCCAACATGGTTGGAATGGCTTCAGCAAATGTATCCATCACTTCTTCCCTGAAGTGTCGTCGATCTAAAGAACACCAAGCCTCTCCCTGAAGTACTCGAACTTCACTCTGGCTAGTGGCTTCGTCAGTACATCTGCAATCTGCTCGTCCATCGCAACATATAGGAGCTTCACTGCTCCTCTCTGCACCATATCCCTGATATAGTGATATTTGATCTCTATTTGTTTCGACCTATCGTGGAACACTGGGTTGTCAGACAACTTCACACAACTTTGGTTGTCACAAAATATACTAGTAGCCTCCAGTGGGAGATCAAATAACTCAGACAGTAGCTTCCAGAGCCATACTGCCTCACAACTAGCCGAACAGGCTGCAATATACTCTGCCTCGGCTGTACTCAGTGCTATGTAGGACTGCTTCCTGCTAAACCAAGAGATCACACCTAATCCCATACTGAAGCAACACCGAGAAGTGCTCTTCCTATCTGCAGCACTACCTGCCCAATCTGAATCAACATAACCCTGTAGGTTAAAATTTTGATTCGCAACATACTTGAGCCCATAATCAACTGTACCCTTCAAGTACCTCAGAATATGCTTTACAGCAACCAGGTGAACACTCCTCGGATCTGTCAGGAACTGGCTCAATGTGTTCACCGCAAAGCAAATATCTGGTCTCATATTCGTCAGGTACATCAAGGACCCAATCATCTGACGATACATAGAGACATCAACCAGCTCAGATGAAGCATCACACAAAAGCTTCAGGTTTGATTCCATAGGTGTGGCCATGGCCTTGCAGTCCATCATATCGAACCTCTTTAGGATCTCTACTGCATACTTCCCTTGTCCAAGGAAGATTCCATCTGCACTCTGCCACACCTCCATACCTAGAAAATAGTACATCATCCACAAGTTCTTCATCTTGAACTCGGCAACAAGCTTCCATTGCGTCTCGGCAATCAATCTATCTTCACCTGTAATAAAAAGGTCATCCATATACAAAAGTAGTATCACTGGATTGGCTTCCTCAACCTTGTAGTAAAGGTTGGAATCCGCTTTACTCATGGTGTCATGTCCCCATCTAGACCCTATCACTTTAACATTTTAAATGATGTAATATTGCTATGAAATCGTGGTGAGGAGCTCAAGGCCAAGGCCCCGCCATCAATTTATTGATGCATATGGTTTGCATGCTATCTAGGCACATTGGAACTTCAACATCATGTAATATGCATTTTAATAAAAATACCCACAACTAGCTATGCAATGCAACAAAGAGATGGGGGCATGATTTCACAAGGAATTCGGAGGGAAAGCATTCAAACCCTTGAGCCAATAAGGTCAAGTCAAGTATCAATGAGAGAACCCATCAAACCCTCAACTACCCATGTTGACTTTTGTACCCAACCATTGATTTCTCCCAAGAGTTGGTTGAGGCAGTTAATGCCTTGGGAATGGAGAGGTATGGCTGTCCAAATTCGGGTATGGGCAAGCCACCCTTCATGGAAAATCATGTTTTTCTCCTTGGGCAAGAAAAGAGCCACGAAATTGCTCTCTAAGCCATTATGCAACCATCAGTCTTGCTCCCTCATGCAGCTCTAGCTTCCTGGGCATTTTCCCTCCATGGTTTTTCTGGGTTCCCCTTCATCTTTTACCTGGGAAGGGGCATTTTGTGTTGATTACCAGTGGGGAAGAGAACAACATGTTTTTTGGGTCTTCCTGGAGGTCGTTTAGGCCATTGGAAAGGATCATAACCAGTGGGGAGAAATCGATTTTACTCCCTGGGGTTGAAATCGAATTACTCTTTCCACAGTCTGTTTTAGTGAGCCACGATTTGGGAAAAACCCATGGACCCTGTTTTGTAAAATATCCTTGTTGTAAATGGTATTTATGCCCAATGTTTGTGCTTGCTGTGTGAGAAATGAGAATGTTGGGGTATGGGATTTGGGTATCCATTGCTTTGGATTGAGCTTGAGAAGAAGCATCCATGGTTCAAATGTAGCCTGATAAACCCAGCTGTGGACTGGCTTGGCTGAGATGAAATGAGTAATTGGCAGTGAATGAGCTGGAATGTTCCCTTTCCTTGTGAGAACCATGCCCAGCTCGGGGGTGGCCTTCGGACGGACTCAGTATAAGTTGTTGAAGAGCCTATGGTTGGGTGGAATGTTGCAGCGACATAGCTAGTTGCTTAGGACCATTGCACAATGAAGATAAGTGTTTTCTGTTTACGTATTTACTTCTGCAATGCATTAATTTGCTGACTGTTTTGATATGCTGGATGGGCATGAATTGTGTGTGTAGATTAGTTTTGATTTTGCTGTGCATATTGCCTAATTTGTATCTACACACCAATGTTTTTATTCATATGATGCTAATGACTGGGCTAAATTTATGAAAAGCCCCACCGATTGCCATCATGTTCCCTCCCTTGTCTCGGATGGATGGGTGGGTACGTGACACTTGGTAAAGCCCAAACTGGATAGAAAACTATCTATCCTACCTTACCAAGTTCTACACATATATGACTCCCTGTCATGTGTCTTAGAACCAAGTGGTTGCTCAACATACACTTCTTCTTCAACTACACCATTCAAGAAAGTTGTCTTGAGATCCATTTGGTGTATCTTCACTTTTATATTTCTCTATGCTGCCATCTGCAACATGCTTGATCTTATAGATCCATATGGAATTCATAACAAACTTCCCTTCAGGTCTTGGGACTACATCCCAAACATCATTCTTCATGATCGACGGATCATGGCATTCTTCCATTACTTCATCCTAGATCCTAGGAACTTCAATATCTTCAATAGATATCTTTGTTGCTGGAAAAAATGTTGTAGTCCTTCTTTTGTAGGTGATGGTATACGATCTTTCCTACAAAACAAGTTAAATTGCATGATTAGAAACATCTCATAGTTTTCAGAACAAATTCTTACACATAAAGAAATATGTCATTCAGTCATGCAATTATCTTAGCCAATGCTTCAATACAACATTTATCCATATCCCGTAACTTTCTAGATGCCTTCCAATCTCTACTAGAACATTGTTAAGAGTGTGCACAACTCCCAACATGTCAGCAAAGAGGTTTCATTCTAGATAAGTAGCAATGGAATGTTGTATAGTGCCATAGGCCACTTACCCATTACATGCATATTAGTAGTATACTGTTCATTAATGAAATCATTCTAATATGCACAATACATATCCTAAGTCTAGGAACATAAGCATATACATCATTGAACAAACAAATATGCAAGAAATGACAATTAAAATACTTATCTTTGTTTGTATGTTGGGTGGACTCCCTCTGAGTTTTTGCTTCCTTGCAGGAGCTACTGGAGTAGCTTCTTCTACACCTTTCTGTTGTGGAATGTAGAAAGATGGTCAACTCCCTCTGAATCTATGCATCCTTGCAGAAACTACTAGAGTGTGCTCCTTCTTGATCTTTTCTTTATGGATTACCTGTCCTTGAAATTATGTTCATCCTTGGTCTCTATGCATGCTTATTAGTATCACTATTGTGTTATCCTCGAGGTCTCATACATAATCACACATTCATTAGTATAATATTGATACTAAAACACAATAATCTTAAACATGTATAGTCATAATCATTTCAAATAGAAATAATAAGTATTAGTATTCAAGGACTCTTGGGGTTAGTCATAATATACCTAAATCCTTGATTACTCAACCCTATGACCCATTAGTCATATCATCAATTAAGATAAGAAACATAATATGCATACACTCATGATTATTCAAACCTATGACTTCATGAATAAACATCATCAATCATGTCATGCATACTTATATAATAGATCCTATGATATAAGAAACACATACCTGGTCACCATATTTGCTAGTTATGTCTAGCAATGTTTTCTTGTTCTCTTCAATGACCTGCATAACTCACAAGTTAACCTTTGCAAAAACAATTTATACATACCTCTATGTGATTCATGACTATGGATGAATCTTTGTCTTCATGTCACCATGGCATGTTCAGGTTGTCCCTTCAATTTGTACAATCCTCCCTCTTGCTCTCCAATCACCACTGCATCATCAATAGTTTTACCCTTTGGCCACATTAGGACTTGGCCATCCATGAATGCAACCCACATTCCTTTTGCATCCAATGCAGAGATGGAGAGAAGGTTATTCTTGAGCCTAGGTACATAAAGAACTTCTTTCATCTTCAAATATTTTCCAGAATCTAGGTTGTAGGAGGCTTCACCACTTCCTTTGATGGGGTATTGATAGTCATCCCCAAGTTTCACTTTATGGGGTGATTCATGTTCAGATAGATTTACAAAAGATTCTTTAAACCCAGTCATGTGTTTGGAATCCCCACTTTCAATTAACCAATCATTACAACTAGGGGAGATAGTACTTTTGAGAGCAGAGATTAGAACATACTCTTCTTCACTTGATGAGTCATCATCACTTTCTGCCCTAGCTTTCTTCTTTGGAGGTTCATCATCTTCGGCAACATGAGCATGGTACCTTCTTTTGCTACCCTTCTTCTTTTTGCTGGAATTGTTGTTATCCCTTTTGTTCTTGGGACATTCTGAAGCAAAGCGACCTTTCTCATTGCAATTGAAGCACTTCAGATCTTTCTTTTCTTTGTGATAAGGATGAGAATATTTCTTCTCATGATGGGATGGCTCCCTCTTGAACTTTCCTTTCTTGGTGTGTGCTGTGAGAGCTTGATCTTCATTTCCCATCTTTTCTTCTCGTGCCACAAGCCTTGCTTCTTCTTGAGAGCATTTCTCCCACAGTCTATTGAAGGAGATCAATTTCTTTCTTTCACAGATCCCTTGGATAAAGGAGTCCCATGACCTAAGTAGGCCATTCAAAGTGGTCATAACAATTTCACCATTCTCCACCATTTAATCTACAGCTTCAAGTTTTTCCTTGATCTGAGAGACTTTGGAGAAATAAGATTGAATGGTCTCTCCATTCAACATCTTAACCCCTTTCAATTGGTTCCGCAAAGTCATCTTACGATTTATGTTCTTCCCTTCAAATAACTTGGTCAGGGAGTCAAACATCTCCTTGGGTGTCTTTAGAGATGACACATGAGGTATGAGATGGTCTTTGATAGAATCAACAATGATTCTCTTTTCCTTGACCAAGTTCTTCTTGTGCAATACCTTAGCCTCTTCATCCTCTGGGATAGGGACCTCAGAGCTGATGTAAGAGTTCAATTCATTTTCTTCCAGGATTAACCCAATCCTATACTTCCAGGCTCGAAATTTATCAGCCCCTTCAAGCTTATCCTCAAGATTGGTGTGCTGAGACATCTTAAAGAGTACTTCAAATGAAAATAGAAAAGATTTGGGTCTTACCACTTGACTGGCTGAAAACTAGATCTGGTCCCGGATTAGGATTTGTCGGAAAAACCCTAAAAATTCAAAATATGAATTTCAACTTTCTGAAAGGGTAGAAAGATGCGCCTTGAAGAGCTGATCAACTTGGTGTCTTCAGAATTTGAGATCTGCAAAGCTTCACCCTTCATAAATGCCTTTTTGTCTTCTCGAGTTCACTAGGAGGACCTTGAATTAGGGTTTGAGTTTCCCGGAGATCTATCCAGCCAAAAATCTCGATCGAAAGCTCCAAACTTCGATTTTTCCAAGGAGCTTCCAGCTATGTCTTCATATTTCAGAAATTCCTATTTTTGTGGAAACCCTAATTTTTAGGGCCAAATCTGAAAATGATCAGAATTCAATTCTGATTGGACAGATAGATTCTCCTTGATGAGTAGAGTCAATCTACTATACTGCTTTTCCAAAATCTATGGAGAGAAACCAAATAAACAAGAAACCCTAGTTTCCGTCACTGCACAATGTCTTCTTCTCAGGTTAGCTCTGATACCATGTTAAATTTTGAGCATTAATTCACAATACTCTAGGATCTTTACTGAGAGAATAACATGCACAATATATCAATGCATATCAATCATATCAAGCATGTCAATCACCACAAGAAGCAAAAGCATGAGAGATAAGAGACACAGATTTTTCGTGGGGAAAACCCTAAGGTGAAAAACCCCACAACTTCCTCATAGATAGAGAGAGCAATGGCTCAACCAAAGTACAACCAAAATACATAGAGATAGTCTCCTAGTAGCATATGATCCTCCTCCTCACTAGTGCACCACTTTCTGAGTGAAGGAAGAATGAGTTTCCGAATGATGCAAATAGAGATCTCCTTATCTCTATTTATACTTGACTTGTTTTCCCAATATCCTTATGGGGCCGACTTGTCTAGCTAGGTACATCAACCATATAATATATAAATTAGGGCCGACCCCACACATGGTGGTCTAATAACCCATCGCCAAGTTCACACACTTGCAACACTTGTCAATACATATGATGACACTTCTGTATAGAGGAATGACACATCTCTATAGGAGTACAATAATATATAAATGAAATACATGTGTCACGTCCCCATTTTGACCCCCTTTGTATCAAATTGTAAATGATGTAAATATTGTAATTTAATCATGGTGAGGAGCTCAAGGCCAAGGCCCCACCATTGATTTAGCGTTTCATGTATCGGCAATTAAAATAGATGCCTATGGTTCTTGTGCGAGATGGGCACGATGTAAATAAAACATCATGTAATTATGAATTTCAATGAAAAACTCACAACCGGCTATGCAATGCAACAAAAGAGATGGGGCATGATTCTACAAGGAAAAGGGAGGGAAACTATTCAAACCCTTGAGCCAATGGTATTAATCCATGTGTCAATGGGGAAACCCATAAACCACCAACTACCCATTTTGTCTCATGTACCCAATCATTTAATTTTTCCAAGAAATTGGTTAAGGCAGTTAATGCCTGGGGAATGAAAGAGTATGGGCAAGCCATTTTCGTGCATGGGCAAGCCATCAACTTGGAAAATCGTGTTTTTCCTTGTGGGGCAAGAAACCACCCACGAAATGGTGCCCAAAGCCATGGGGAATGGGCAGTCTTCATTCATTCACGCAGTGGGAGCTATCTGGGTCTTTTCCCTTCACGTTTTTCAGCAAAATCCTGCATTTTTCCATGCCTGGAAGTTCGTTTTTTTATATATAGTAGCCTGGGAGAGAAGGGCCACGTTTTTTAGGACTGTAGGGAGGTCATTTTTTGCCCCTGAATGTCCAAGGACGTTTTTCTACAAACGGATTTGGCTTCCTGGGTTGTTCACCAATTTCCCATTTCGTTTTTGTGGGTTCCCACGTTTTTCTGGGTTAGTTGAAACCCCATCTCATGCATTCCACTGTGGAAAACGTTTTTCTCATGCCCAGCAAGTGGGGTTCTGCTGTTATGTGCATCCTCGTTTTGGTTTGAACCTGTGAATTGAAGTTTGGAGTGGTAGTGGATAGAAGTGGCTTGATAAACCTAGTGGGGGAGGCAACCTCTCAAGAAGATCAAGAGGGATTTGGTTACTCTTCTATGCATACCCTGAGAGCACTAGATAGGGAAGGTATGGCTTGAGGGACTGTACAACAGTGAAAAGAATACTTCCTTGTGCTGGGTGTGTAGGTATTGTGGGTGCCAAGCTAGATAGATCTTGCAAGGTTATCCCTAGCTCTGTGCTGGAGCTCACTAGCTTAGCAACTCTTCCCTTCCATCTCCTAGCAGCCTGATAAACCCAATTGCAGATTGGCTTGGCTCATCTTGGTGTATGCTTGGCTATGTGTGAGTCTGCTGTTCCCTGGTTCCTTGTAGAGATCATGCCCAGCTCGGGGGTGGCAGTGGTGCTGAGAGATTGAGGAGCACACTGGCCTACGGTTGGGTGGAACGTTGCAGTTGCATAGCCAGTTGCGTGGGACTACTTTTGTATAAGATAAGTATTCTCTTGTGTTAAATTGCAATTACTTATTTGATGAACACCTTAAATGTATGATGGATGTGAAATTCTTAATATTCCGCTGTGATTTTCTTAAAACCATACAGTCCCATCTATCTCTGTTATATTATGTTCATGCTTATGATTAAATGTTTCATAGGGCTAGACGCCCAGTTTAATATCACATCTGTTATGCATTTGTGTATGTATATATTCTTATTCATTGTAATTTGAATGCTTGTTTAATGAATGGATATGGGGGCTAGACGCCCGGTTTAATAGTCACGATCCTCTCCATCTAGCTGGTTGGATGGGAGGGGACGTGACAGAATGGTCCGCGGAATCCTTCCACAATTTCGGGAAGGTTCGCCGAACTCTTCCGCAATTTCGGAAGGATTCCGCGAATCGTTCCGAAACGCGGAAGAGTTCGGCGAGTCGTTCCGAAGTTGCGGAAGACTTCGGCGAATCGTTCCGCAACTGCGGAAGACTTCGCCGAATCATTCCGAAAAATCACCCGAAATTGGGGAAGCATTCCACGAACGGCTCCGGTACTGCGGAAGCCTTCGCCGAATGGCTCTTGCGAGAGCATTCACCAAATGGCTCCGCAACTGCGGAAGCCTTCGCCGAATGGCTCCGCTCGGCAAATCGCCCCGCCATTGCGGAAGCGTTCGGCAGACTGCTCCGCAATTGCGGAAGCGTTCGGCGAACTGCTCCGCAATTGCGGAAGCCGTCGCCGAACCGCCCCGCAGTTGCAGCAACCTTCAGCCAAACGCCCCGCCCATTGCGGAAGGCCGACCGCCCCGCAGTTGAGGGAGCATACCATGAACCGCCCCGCAGTTGCAGGAGCAATTAGTGAACCGCCCGTCGCGGCCGGATTTCGCGAACTGCCCGTTGCGGCAGGATTCAGCGAATCGCCCGATGAGGCGTGATTCGTAAATTAAAAAAAAAAAAAAAACGAGGGAAGCCACAAGGGGGCAAGCCCCCTTGACCCCCTTTTTTTATTTTCCCCTCATAGTTCGTTGTTGTGATTTTGACAAATTGTTAGTATGGCATTTTTCCACGTGCATGAAGTAAGTTATGAATTCTGAGAATATAATGCGGCTAACAATTGTGCTAATGAACACATTTCAGAGAGCCACAGTTACAACAGGGTAACACTCTAGTTAATACGGTTGGAAATTTTGGATCTTGGTTGGGCCAAGAAAATGAACATCATGAATGATGCACAGGATCCCTATGAGCCTGAGACAGATGCCATGGGGGAAAACATACAGGTTGAGAATGCTGAGACAGAATCTAATGGGAGAAGAAATCAAGAGACCCCTCCAGATGTTGCAGCCACCATGAGAAGCCTAAGGGTGGAGTTACAAAGTTGCAGAGAAGATAATGAAAGGATGATTAAAGCTCAGGAAGAACAAAATCAGCTGAATACAGCCATGCTGCAGAGTTTAACAGACATCCAAAGGCAAATAAACTCTGGGCATCAGATATCAAATCTAGAAAGGGGTGGGAGTAGCTCTAGAAGGAATTCCCGTAAGAGGGCCAGTAGCCCAAGAAGAGTTTCTACAGACAGAACATATACTCCAGAAATGTCTTCTAATGAATCATCTGACTCAGAGGAATCCATTGAGGGTTCAAGTTCTTCATCTCACAGGAACAAGAGGAAGAAACACTACAAGAACAATTCACATGGGGAATTTAAGAAGGCAAAACCTCCTACATTTGACGGAGAGGTAAAATCTGGTCAAGAAGCTGAAGCTTGGCTTCTTGGGATGAGAAAATATTTCCAAGTCCAAGATTACTCGGGAAATATGAAGGCAAGGGTAGCCATCTTCAACTTGAACGGAAGAGCATCTATATGGTGGGAACACACCAGGCAAGTGAAGAAGATCAACGAAAGGAAGATCGTGTGGAAGCAGTTCAAGAAATACTTCAAGCAGAAGTACCTCTCTGACAGGTACTATGATGATAAGATCAAAGAGTTCCATGAGCTGAGATTGGGACAATCGACCATGGAGGAATATGCAAACAAGTTCTTGGAGCTGCTGAGGTATGTCAAGTATATTCGAGATGATAAGGTGAAAATTCAGCGTTTCCTAAGTGGACTGCCCCAGTCATATAAAGATAGAATTGAGTTTGATGAACCTCGAACTCTAGAGGAGGCCATAAGAAAGGCCAAGTACTGCTTTGATCAAAACAGGAGCAAACCAGAGTTCCATAAGGCATGGAAAGATAAGAAAAATGAGAAGTTTGATCAAAGGAAGAAGGGGTTCAAGCCTCCTCAATTCCGGAATCAACAAAGGCAACCATCACAGGTTGTGACTAAGCCAACTAGGATGATGGGAGACAAGCCAAGAGATCCAAAGGAGCCAAGGGAACCACTTCAATGTTGGGGTTGTGGAGGAGACCACATGCTTAGGAACTGTCCACATCGGAATAGGAATGCAAATCAATTTCACAACATCCAAGGAGCTGGAACTGTGGGTCAAGTGGCGAGAGCAATCCCTAGAATCTATGCAGCAGTAGAAGACCGCCAGGCAGATCATCAATCAACTGTGGTTGAAGTTGAAGGTAAGATTGTCAAGCAATCTGTTTCTATTTTGATTGACCCTGGATCCACTCACAGTTATGTCACTCCTAGAATTGTTGAGGTTTGTGCTTTCAAGAAATTAAAGCATAGTAAATCATGGTTAGTTCAACTAGCCACTGGAACCAAGAGAAAAGTTAGTGAAATAGTAGAGAAATGTCCATTAGAGATGGATGGGCTATTCACTTATGCAGATCTGAATATTTTGCCACTGGGTTCCTATGATGTTCTCATTGGAATGGATTGGTTAGAAGCACACAGGGTTAAACTTGACTGCTACAATAAGACATTTGAATGCATGGACGAAGAAGGAAACCCGAGGGTTGTAAAAGGCATCCCAAAGGTGACTTCTGTTAGACAGGTTTCAGCCATGCAATTGAAGAAGTTCTGTAGGAAGGGATGTCAACTGTATGCAGCTCACGTTTTAGAGGCAGCAGAGAATGAAACTCTTAAATTGGAGGACTATCGTGTATTGCAAGAATTCAGGGATGTTTTTCCCGATGAGATTCCAGGACTCCCTCCAAAGAGAGACATTGACTTTACAATTGAACTTGTGCCAGGAGCAGCACCAGTGTCTAAGACACCGTACAGGATGAGTACACCAGAATTGCTAGAATTGAAAATGCAATTACAAGAGTTGTTGGAAAAGAAATATATTAGGCCGAGTGTGTCTCCATGGGGAGCACCTGTTCTATTCGTGAAAAAGAAAGATGGAACACTCAGATTATGTATTGACTACAGGCAGTTGAACAAAGTCACTGTGAAGAAAAAATACCCATTGCCCCGAATTGATGACCTTTTTGATCAAATGAGAGGAGCAAAGGTATTTTCAAAGATTGACTTGAGGTCTGGATACCATCAGGTAAGAATCAAAGAAGAAGATATTCATAAGACAGCCTTTAGGACGAGGTATGGACACTATGAGTTTGTAGTGGTGCCATTTGGTCTCACAAATGCACCAGCTACATTCATGTGTCTCATGAATAATGTTTTTAGCAAGTATTTGGACAAGTTTGTTCTTGTATTCCTAGACGACATTCTCATCTACTCTAAGAATGAAGAAGAGCATGAAGAACATTTGAGAATGACAATGCAATTACTAAGGGAGCATAAGCTGTATGCAAAGTTGAGCAAATCTGACTTTTATAAAGATAGAATTCATTATTTGGGTCACATCATCTCCGACGAAGGAATATCTGTAGACCCTGAGAAGATTGAAGCCATTATGAATTGCCCAACTCCAAGGAATGTGACTGATGTGAGATCTTTTATGGGCCTTGCTGGTTACTACAGGAGGTTTATCGAGGGATTCTCCAAGGTTGCAAACCCAATCACTTCTTTGCAAAATAAGGGGATAAAGTTTGAATGGTCACCAAGATGTGAGGAAAGTTTTCAACGGTTGAAGAATCTTCTTACAAGTGCACCAATTTTGAAGATTGCAGACCCGGAAAAAGACTTTGTGGTGTGTACCGATGCATGCAATCAAGGACTTGGAGGAGTTCTTATGCAAGACAACCACGTGATATGCTATGAGTCAAGGAAGTTGAAGGAGCGTGAGAAGAACTATGCTACTCATGATATAGAACTTGCAGCCATAGTACATGCCTTGAAGATGTGGAGGCATTACTTAATGGGAAGAAAATTCGAGTTAAGGACAGACCATTGTGGTCTGAAGTACTTATTTGATCAACCAATGTTAAATGCTAGGCAAGCTAGATGGTTGGAATTTTTGTGTGAATTTGATTTTGAGATCAAACACATAAAAGGGAAAGAAAACAAGGTGGCTGATGCACTCAGCAGGAAGGTACATGAAATGTATGTGGCAGCGCTTAGTACTTGCCGACCAAATTTGAAGGAGCAGATTGTTAACCATATGGTTGAGGATAAAATGTATGAGCAGATAAAGGACAAATTGCAGCAGCAAGACCTTGGCAAGAAGAATGAAGGATATCACTTGGAAGAAGGAGGACTTCTTACTTATAAGAATAGAGTCTATATTCCAAATGCAGCAGGTTTAAGGAGAATGGTTATGGATGAGATCCATAAATCTCCATACTCTGGTCACCCAGGATATCAGAAAACAATTGCTACAGCAAGAAAATATTATTTCTGGCCAGGCATGAAGAAGGATGTTGCTGAATACATTTCTAAGTGCATGGAATGTCAGCAGGTAAAGATTGAACACCAACACCCAGCAGGTTTATTGCACCTAGTGCAAATTCCAGAATGGAAATGGGAAATAATTTCCATGGATTTTATTACAGGATTGCCAATGACTAAGAGACAACATGATTCCATCATGGTTGTGGTGGACAAGTTAACAAAGGCAGCACATTTTATACCGGTTAAGTCCACACATAAAGCCGATGCCATTGCAAATATTTTCATGAAGGAAATTTTCAGATTACATGGGTTGCCTAAGGCAATAATTTCTGACAGGGATACCAAGTTCACTTCCAATTTTTGGAAAGCTCTCTTTGCAGATTTGGGTACACAGTTGAACTTTAGCACCGCGTACCATCCTCAAACAGACGGGCAAACAGAAAGAGTAAATCAGGTGCTTGAAGACATGCTCCGCATGTACGTAATGGACAAACCATCCAAGTGGGAGGATTATCTACACTTGGTAGAATTTGCATATAATAATGGGCAACAAGAATCATTGGGAATGAGTCCATATGAGGCTTTGTATGGCAGAAGGTGTAGGACCCCAATGACTTGGGACAATCCAGTGAACCGAATTGTACTTGGGCCAGAATTGCTTAAGGAAATGGAATAAGAGGTTGCAAAGATCCGGAAAAATTTAAAAGCAGCCCAGGATAGACACAAAAGCTATGCAGATAAACACAAAATGCATAGGGAATTCAATGTCGGGGATCATGTGTATCTTAGAGTAAGATCAAGGAAGAGTTCCTTGAAGCTTGGGAGTTGTGCCAAGCTATCACCTAGATATTGTGGGCCATTTGAAGTACTTGAAAGAATAGGGCCAGTTGCATATAGACTTGCCTTGCCTGCTAGCACTAAAGCTCATAATGTTTTTCATGTCTCTTTGCTTAAGAAATATGTACATGATCCTAACCATGCGATTAATTGGGATGTGATCCAGGTGGAACCCGAGGGAGAATTCCAAACCGATCCATTGCGCATCCTAGACAAGAAAGTAACATTGCTCCGGAACCAAGCCATCGGACAGGTAAAGGTGCAATGGAAGCACTACGGTCCCGATGAGGCTACATGGGAGCTGGAGGATGCCATGAGGGTGGCATATCCATTTTTGTTCAATTTTGATGAGCACTGAGGACAGTGCTAATGTAAGGGGAGGGGTATGTCACGTCCCCATTTTGACCCCCTTTGTATCAAATTGTAAATGATGTAAATATTGTAATTTAATCATGGTGAGGAGCTCAAGGCCAAGGCCCCACCATTGATTTAGCGTTTCATGTATCGGCAATTAAAATAGATGCCTATGGTTCTTGTGCGAGATGGGCACGATGTAAATAAAACATCATGTAATTATGAATTTCAATGAAAAACTCACAACCGGCTATGCAATGCAACAAAAGAGATGGGGCATGATTCTACAAGGAAAAGGGAGGGAAACTATTCAAACCCTTGAGCCAATGGTATTAATCCATGTGTCAATGGGGAAACCCATAAACCACCAACTACCCATTTTGTCTCATGTACCCAATCATTTAATTTTTCCAAGAAATTGGTTAAGGCAGTTAATGCCTGGGGAATGAAAGAGTATGGGCAAGCCATTTTCGTGCATGGGCAAGCCATCAACTTGGAAAATCGTGTTTTTCCTTGTGGGGCAAGAAACCACCCACGAAATGGTGCCCAAAGCCATGGGGAATGCGCAGTCTTCATTCATTCACGCAGTGGGAGCTATCTGGGTCTTTTCCCTTCACGTTTTTCAGCAAAATCCTGCATTTTTCCATGCCTGGAAGTTCATTTTTTTATATATAGTAGCCTGGGAGAGAAGGGCCACGTTTTTTAGGACTGTAGGGAGGTCGTTTTTTGCCCCTGAATGTCCAAGGACGTTTTTATACAAATGGATTCGGCTTCCTGGGTTGTTCACCAATTTCCCATTTCGTTTTTGTGGGTTCCCACGTTTTTCTGGGTTAGTTGAAACCCCATCTCATGCATTCCACTGTGGAAAACGTTTTTCTCATGCCCAGCAAGTGGGGTTCTGCTGTTATGTGCATCCTCGTTTTGGTTTGAACCTGTGAATTGAAGTTTGGAGTGGTAGTGGATAGAAGTGGCTTGATAAACCTAGTGGGGGAGGCAACCTCTCAAGAAGATCAAGAGGGATTTGGTTACTCTTCTATGCATACCCTGAGAGCACTAGATAGGGAAGGTATGGCTTGAGGGACTGTACAGCAGTGAAAAGAATACTTCCTTGTGTTGGGTGTGTAGGTATTGTGGGTGCCAAGCTAGATAGATCTTGCAAGGTTATCCCTAGCTCTGTGCTGGAGCTCACTAGCTTAGCAACTCTTCCCTTCCATCTCCTAGCAGCCTGATAAACCCAATTGCAGATTGGCTTGGCTCATCTTGGTGTATGCTTGGCTATGTGTGAGTCTGTTGTTCCCTGGTTCCTTGTAGAGATCATGCCCAGCTCGGGGGTGGCAGTGGTGCTGAGAGATTGAGGAGCACACTGGCCTACGGTTGGGTGGAACGTTGCAGTTGCATAGCCAGTTGCGTGGGACTACTTTTGTATAAGATAAGTATTCTCTTGTGTTAAATTGCAATTACTTATTTGATGAACACCTTAAATGTATGATGGATGTGAAATTCTTAATATTCCGCTGTGATTTTCTTAAAACCATACAGTCCCATCTATCTCTGTTATATTATGTTCATGCTTATGATTAAATGTTTCATAGGGCTAGACGCCCAGTTTAATATCACATCTGTTATGCATTTGTGTATGTATATATTCTTATTCATTGTAATTTGAATGCTTGTTTAATGAATGGATATGGGGGCTAGACGCCCGGTTTAACAGTCACGATCCTCTCCATCTAGCTGGTTGGATGGGAGGGGATGTGACAACATGGATGAAATACATTCTCAAGTTACATATACATCAACAAAAGCTACGGAAAAGGGGATCAATGTGAGTTTCTATGAAGGAACACTGTATCATTAACGTGGGTTGATAGTGAAGCAGACTACGTCGATGGACTTTAACATGTGTTTCTAGCAAAACAAAGCGTGTCGAAGTCACAAAAAATTTAAGTTGCAGGGAAAACTAATCATAGCTCATTCACCATGGAAGTGAATTCAAGGATTGTGGCAAGTCAAGGTCACAGGGTTTTGTATGGGTGACAAAAAGTCTGTGTAATAGATTCCCCCACAAAGTACAAATCTAGAGAAAAAGGATGGGTAAATTACTTTGATTTGACTATTAGAAAGAGGAACCATCGGTCGGAAAATTGATAACAATAGTCAAGGATTTTGCAATACAAGTTATGACATCTATGAACTTAAAAATTTTAATGACTCAAGGCATGGCTGGTTACCAATACATTGCAAATCCATACTGATACTGAAAAAGGATATGGCCACCAAGATACAATGTGGATCCACACCTGAGTGACCGAATATAATCATGACTACTAAAATACAAGCATAGATCCATGATGAAATAATGACACAACCACGACCAATACAAGAGTGGATCTGTGTGAGAGTACATCAATGAGGCTGCCAACATGATGTTCATGTGGGAACCTACTCAAAAACTCTTCATTGCAACCTGGGTAAAAACATAATGAGAAATCCCAGAGTCTTCTACCCAATCCCAAATCGATACAAATCTAACCATGTGATTACAAGGTGTTGAAGTTGAACATGGTGGAAACCACTTGATTATCGATCAATGATGTGAACTATTAACAAGTGCGAGGGAAATCACCAATGATGATAATTATCCCTAAGGTATCTCAGTACATCCCAATGAATGCGAATAAATGAGTTGTATTCGAACATTCAAGGAATAATTCGATCAGAGGTCAACGATGTAAACCTACTGTAAAAAGAAATAAAACCTATCATTGAGGCATGCATGATTCAAGGTACTAGGTGGTATCTAAATCTAATCCCTCAATGATGTGTTGGTGTCGATAGGGATAGATTCGTCAAAGAAGGGCCATGATGAATCCCACATCATCGACACGAAACCAATATAGGAAGATTATTTTGGGCGGCAGATCAAATGAGCATGGACTAACACAATGTGTATGGACAAGTGCCGATGAGAAACAAATTCAGAGATGACCGACATAATAGTGATGACTGCAAAGTTTGACTCAAATGGAGGACTTCCCTTGAACATTTTACAGCATGACAAGTGACTTGGAAGCATTAAATCAATGAGACAAAAATCAAGACATAATGAAACATGCACAGAGCATTCTTCGGATGACGCAAAGGAGAAAAAAGAAACTCATGGACTCAAAATGACTTGAATACAAGTTGATCACCCAACCCTTTGAATGAAATACAAACAGGTGCCATGTTCAAGGGAGGAAATAAGATTGCATAAGTATAGATACAAATGTATTTCCCACATTATTGATGAGTAAATATTTGTTTATTAACGATCTTGAGGAGGATAACAGATGCTTAGTATATCTCATCCTTTGGACGAGTCCAATCTCACATGTTTTACGAACCTGAGAAAGGAAGGGTTCGGTCCCAGAAAGGGTCCTTCGACATTTAATGTTACGAGTCCGAATAAGGTAAACTCGGTGACGTTTCACATTTAGAGAGTCTGAAATGGTCAAAGAAGACTCCAAAGTAAATGTTTTCATGAAGTTAGTCCCCTAGGAATGAAAACATGTAAAATAATGCCTAGAAGAGATCTCTTAAGTCAATGGTTGACTAACGTATTCCTTTTTCATGAACAGTCTACACGGTCCGAAAAGGGGGTAAACTATCATCGGATAGACGACCTTTCTAACCATTTTACAAGCATGAAAGAGATAAGTTCACTCGGAAATCTTTTCCTATTTTAGGAGTCTGAAAAAAGATTAAAGACAACTCCAAGGGGGTTCCTTTTTCGTAAAGGTTTTTACGAGCCCAAAAAAGCGATAAAAGTGTACTCGAAACCTATTTACTTAGTTTTTAACGATCACAGCCATGGTATCAAAAGCACCTGGAATCTTCTTCATGTTTGAATCCAGAGCACGAAAAAGGAAAAAGTAAGCTCGACACATATTTTTCATGTTTTTAACTAGAGCACAAAAAAGTGGAAAAAGCAACCTCAACACCATCTTACTATTTTTAATGAGCTCGAAGAAAGGTTGGAATAATGCTCATGGTATCTGCTTCATTTTTTAATGGTCTTGTGACAACAAATGAACTATGCTTGGGATGATTTTCATTGTTTAGCGAGCTCGAAACATAAAATAAAGTATGCTAAAAATTATTCCCATTGGAGGATGTTTTCCCAACATGATATCCAGAGGTTGGTACATGGCCCCAACATGATTTCTAGAAGTAAGCGACTTAAATCCAACATTGGGTGGATATTCTATCAAATTTACTTCAACATGATGTTTAGAGGTCGAAGACATGCCCCCAAGCTTCATTTCATTCACCTAATCTGCTCCTTCGCTCGATTAAGCTCCTGGATACTAATAGAAATGTGTTCACTAGATATGGATGAGGGAGAAAGATAAAATGGCATAGGTGAATGAAAAGAAGGTTCAGGTACTAGGTCTGGTGGAAAAATCGACTCAATGGGAGAGGAATCTGTTACATTTTGTAATGACTTGTTTCATTTTTTAACGAGCTTGACACAAAAAGGGAACTATGCTCATAATCATATGTTTAATTTTTTAACAAGCTTGACACTGGAATAGAACTCTGCTCATGGGGACCTATTTCATTTTTTAATGAGCTTGACACAGGAAGCAAACTCTGCTCATGGTCATTTGTTTGATTTTTTAACGATCTTGACATAGGAAGGGAACTCCACTCATGGGCGGTTTCATTTTTACGCAAGCTCGAAATCGAAAGTAAACTATGCTTGGGATTGGTTTTATTTTTACACAAGCTTGAAACCAAAGGTAGACGATGTTTGTACAGACCTATTTCATTTTTACACAATCTTGAAATAGAAAATAACTATGCTTTAAGGGACCCATTTTATTTTTTAACAAGCTTAAAATGGAATGAAATTATGCTCATGGTAGCATGTTTCATTTTTTAACGACCTTGACACAGAAAGGGAACTCTGCTCATGCAAGTTTCATTTTTGTGCAAGTTCGAAACTGAAAGTAAACTATGCTTGGAACTAGTTCCTACCCAACATGATGTCCAGACGTCGGTAGTGTGCCCCCTAGCGTGAGAAGCTAGGGGGATAACTCCAACATGATTTCTAGAGGCTGGAGACATGCCCCCCATTCCTAAGGGGAATAAAACACTAAAACATGTGGAACATTCAGGGAAGTTTGATGATTGAAAGTCATGCGATGATTGGGTGTCACAAAGGAAAGTTTATTGATGGTCACTATGTTTCCATGATGAGGAAAATGCATCACTCGAAAGAGTGTGGACACTACAGATTTCATAGCATAGACATAATCTCATCCAAGTAGTAGATTAACATCTAAGAGACCTTGGATGACCATAACATCAATGCAGACATTTTTCCTTCCTAAGGTAATAGGTAATTAAGGAAGGTGTTGTTAGGAAAAAGTTCCTATAGCTGGGGTGAGACTACCAACATACTGAGGTGAAAGATAGACATACAAATTTCTGCAAGTACAATTATTAAGCAAAGAGATTAGGGTTGAGGAGGATGTGTACCTTATTCAGAAGGTTGATCCAAGCCTCTCTTTGCTCTCCAATGTAATAAACTGCAAAAAAATTCCAAAGAACCTTCCTCAAACCAGTTTGACTACAAATAAAAGATTGATATTTAAAAGAGAATAAAACATCAAATTGTAATCAAATCTGAAGAATACATGAACAAATAATTTAGAAAAGGAATAATGTATCATATTTATTAATGAATGAAGCAATTACATCAAATTATACCTTCCTTCAAGCATGGCACTTCATGAAACTAATAGTCAAGGTCTCCTGCTCCTCTCCTAGAAGGATCCCAACCTTTGATTAGATGTGCTAGGGTTTATAAGAAACTAGGGCACAAGTGAGGGGGATGTGAGTCCAAATTCCTCTAGCATAGCACTATAATAGGATTGATCCCATTTTAATGGTCCCTCTCCCTCTCTTATATAGAAAGTGAAGAATTTAGGGTCGAAGAGGATGTAGTTATAACCGGAAGAAGAGGTTCCAAAACCACCAGAACCACCCATTTTTCGAGATTATATATATATATATATATATATTTGGTATTTATGAGGAATTCGAAACTTTACAATGGACAAAAAGCAGGTGACCCATGACTTTACCATGTTAAAATAGCATATTTTTGGCAACCCCGTGGGTGAATATCCTTCCACCAACGTTTTTGTGTAAAAATGGTAAAAAACAACCTTTTCTGGGGCTTTCTGTAGAAGTTTTGGTCTCCAAAATTGTTCCTAAGGTTCCTATATATAAAATGGGCCATGAATTAGGTAATTACATCCTTCTAAAGTCCAAAATATGGCTCTTACATCCAAAAAATTCCTTTTGTTTGACTCATAGTAATCTCATGAAGTGTCGTCATGCGACCAAAAGATGTAAGTGTCATCACAAACGGAGAAGTGCCAATTTTGGTCTGAAGGTAAGACAATGGAAAAAATATATTATAAATAATAAAGGGTTGGGTCATGGAGTTTGATAAACCAGAGAAACTAAGGATCATAGGCTCAAACGAAGTACCTGAAAGAAAGGAAATGCCAAACAATCTCATCCCTGGGATAAATGTCCATGCTCAAATGGTGGAACATGACCTCCAGGAGGATGCCACGATGATCCAATACATAAGTATGAGTTATGTATATATCATGGTCACTATAATACAATCGTGGATCCATGAGAAACATAAGTGTAAACATAGCCACAGAAACACAAAGTTGGATCTATGTCAAAACTGGAGAACATAGCCATAATGAACAAAATGGATCTATGTCTCACCAAGAGACAAAAATGGGTGTGGCTAAGTCTTGCACGGCTTGGGAAATAACAAAATATGATGATTCTATTATAGGCCCAAGTTCTTCATCCAAACCGTCTCAAGGTACAAATCCTAACCATGTGAATAAATGAGTTGATGTCGAACATGGAGGCCACCATTTGATTACCGGTCAATGATGTGAATCATTAACAAGCGCGAGGAAACCCCACCGATGATGAAAATGGGACCCAAGGTACCCATAAAATTCTTACAAGTGTGAATAAGAGGTCTTGAACTCGAACACTTGAAGAATTTTCCAAGTAAGAGACATTGATGCATTCTCCTAACTCAACAGTGATAGAATCTGCCACTAATGACTGCAAATATCAAGGTACTATCCGAAACTCTAAACTTCATTCTGTAACATCCCTCAAATTCGACCTCTATTGTTATTGCTTTTGTAAATGGCCATGGTGAGGAGCTCAAGGCCAAGGCCCCACCAATGGACCTCGAGCTAAGCATGATGTTTATAATTCTTAGTTTAAATCTGGAAGATTAAAAGAATGGTAATGCGACTAAAAACAAAACCACCCATAAGAAAAGACAATGGCTAACGAGCCATGTGTTGACTTATCATATTAAAATATGAAAGGTAGGGATATAAGTTTGTCTTAGTAAGATTATTATTCACTTTAAATAAATCTGACTAAGATACATTGGCTTAAGTTATTGTAAATTAAGCCATAAAGATAAATTATATATATATATATGGAAAACTACCAACATATTTGATAAGAGTGATTTAAGATAGTTAAAATACATATCCTGGGGTAAAATTTTATTATACAAACTATACTGTATGAACTACCCTAAGACATAAATAAAGGGTAGAAACTAATAAGAGAAAAATGGATTGTTATATTGCTTGTATTAAAGTGTGAGGTTATTATTATTATTATTATGTATACATTTTAATGAAATAATACAAAACATGGATACATCAATTAAGAGGATTGTTAAAATAATACTTATAAAGGTATTAATGTGCAAACAAATTACATCATTGAGATGTCTTTAAATGGGTATACTAAGTGTAATTATAATCTAGTTATGATGGGTTAAGATATAAGTTAATCTTAGTAGGATTACTTTTCACTCTAAGTATCTAGCTCAGTTATTAGGGCTTATATCTCAATCATGATAAACCTAGTAAGGTTAATCCAAATTAGTAAAAAATATAATTACCTTAAATTCTCAACTAGGTAAACTAAATTGGATAGTAAAATCCTATTTTAGCATGAAATCTAAACATTAAATTATGATTCTAAGAAAAGTAGTAATTATCTTAATATAATTCCAATCCTAATACTGGGAAATTTTCTATAATATTATATAGACTAATTCACTTTCAAATTCTCACCTCGAACACAAGGTAAGAGAAAGACAAGTTTATATAAATTATATAAAGATGAATTATTTATGCAAAGGTTGCATACTTATTTATTTATTTATATATATATATATATATATATATATTTATTTATTTATTTATTTATTTATTTTTAAGAAAGAATAAATTTGTAAAAAAACATTATATATATAAGACACAAATAATATGAGAAACATACTTATTAAAGGATGAATGGCGAAGTGCTTCTAGCTTAAGGCTAGGTACTATTAAAATGCTATTAGTTAAATATGATTTTTGGCCAAGATTTTAGACACCATTAAAAGTACTACGCAATTAGAATATATATTTACATATACATCGAATGCAAATCTTAAAGCATGCACATAGATTTAAGGATTTTATTCTAAATAAATCTATACATAGATAGATGTATGTAATTTATGATGTATGTGTATATGGTTTTCATTTTTTGTAGTCGAATGAGTACTAACCATTCTTAATTCACACCATACGAATTTACGGGTTGTTGAAACCTTCTCTAGTTTTAAAGTCTTAGTGGAGGATTAAGATTTTTGAAACCACATCTGCCTTTAAGTCGACCTTGTATGGAACGGATTTAGATTTTATCGGAGTAAACAAGATATCAGGGTGTCATTGAAAAATCTACCGTTAACCGATCTACATTCAAAGTTAAACTTTGTTTATTGTTTATGTTTTGGTAGCGGTTTCTGTCTGATATGGTTATTTTTAGGAAACACACGCTGTCTTCATGCGCTGAGAGTAGATCTAACCTTTTTCTTGAACTGGTTATAATTTTGATTGGTTTCGAATATCTTTAAAAGGATCATAATGGCAATCGTTGAAGTTCAGGAAAGTACTTTCTTTGCTTAGGTAGTTACATGAAAAGTTTTGAAAGGGTAAACTTTTCCACTAGCCTTGAAATAAAAGGATTATAAAGGATATAGTATTAAAAGATTTTAGTACATCTAAATTTTGTTATAATATGTGATACTTAGGTTCTAACAGTAAAAGATCTACTTTAGCAATTGAACAAATATATGTTTAATTTGCATACCTTAGAATATATCCTTAAAGCATGTATTAGAGTAAGGGCAAGATATTAAATAAATTATATCTTTTATGTAAGGGATGTATGTTCAAACGCTGGATGCTCTCTATGTAAGAGGTTGAGAATGTGAAAAGTAAGTGTCGCAACCACTTGTTTGCAGATTGTATCCCTCGATTTATTTTATAATAAAATAACACCTTTTGTGGACGTAGCCCTAGCTTGGGTGAACCATGGTAAAAATGGTATCTCTCTTTGATGTGTCACTTATGTGTACCTTCTATTTTATTTATTGATCACTATGATGCATTTGTTATTTATGTCATTGAATAAGTATATGTGTTAATGAATGAAAATTAATTATTATTCATATTGGTCAGGTAATAGCTACGTCAATGTAGGAGTATACTATGCTAAGTCGTTTTGTTATGATAGAATATATTTCCTTGAATCACATAAACTCATGTAATATTAATGCAAATATATATTATTATTTTAAAGCACATTAGGCTTTTTACTATTGAATAAGTCTTTTCATTTGAAATCAAGCTTATTGTGGAAAAATGAATTGAGTGACCATCTTGGGTATCATATTGTTTGAAGTAGTTACGAGGGTTAGATTTGGATTTTAGATGTGCCATCTCCTTCTTTTTTATAAAAGTCTCAAGTAAGATAGAAAGAGATAACTAAACTTCAAGTAGGAGAGCTTATGAATCTGTAATTGAGCATTTAGGGTTTGACACATTTATGCATGATTGAATATCTTACCTCATATGTATGAAGTTTGTAGAGTTAAGTAGCCGTTGCAAAAAAATTATCTTGAAAATTTCACTAAATTACTAAAATGGAAATTTGGGTCTGTGACACATTCCCAAAGAAATATGAGTTGAGGTTGATGGGAAGAATTCCGCTGGAAGGGAGGCCTTAAGGCATCCTCCATCATCTAACATGAGGAACAATCAAAGGTTGATCTGATTTTGGAGTATGAGTGAATACATGATGAAACATACTAACACCAAGGAATGGCCAACACATGAGGTCAAGGCAACTGCAGAATGGTCGTCATAGGTTGTATCCTTGAATAGTGAGCACAACACAAGATTGAATTAGGAAGCTTTGAACATAAAGGGACCATGATATAAATCTGCAATGTAGGATACATTAATAGATTTGCCATTTATTGGAAGAGTAACCAACCAGAGGAGTAAAAAACTATGACATCAGGTTTATCCTAAGGACAAAACTAGAACCCAACTTGTTTGATAGACTCAAAACAGGTGCTTTGTTCAAGGACATAGTTGACTTGTTGCCATTATATTGAAAGATATTTAACACTCTTCCCTTCCCTTTTCTCTTTTTAGGTACCTTTTTCATTTTTTAACGAGGTTGACAAAGAACTAAAGCATGCTCAATAAGGATTCAACCATGTGTAATTTTATGAGTCCATGGAAGGGAAACTCAAGACTTTATTCTTTGTTTGACAAGTTTGAAGAAAATATAGACTAGTAATTAATATCGAGCCTGGATCTGTTTGTGCTCACCAGTGTTTTCATATTTCAAGAGTCTGAAAAACTTAAACATGAACTCTATACATCGAGCCTGAGTTGGTAGATGCTCACTAGTGTTTTCATATTTCGAGAGTTTGGAAATTCTAAAGAAGACTCCAAAAGGTCCTTTTTCATAAAGTTATTCTCCTCACCCGAAAAATGGTAAAAAGATGCGAGACAGAACTCTTCTAGCCAAGTATGACTAGATTTTTCATTTTTCGTAAATAATCCACAAAGGTCCGGAAAAGGGGTAAATTTATACCTAAGTTGATGTCCCTTCAATTTATTTAGCGAGTCTGAAGTGAACATGTATACTCGACGATCTTGTCAATTTTAAGGAGTCTAACAAGAGCTTAGAGAAAAATCCATAAATATATTTTCCATAAAGGTTTAACGAGCCCAGAAAAGTAAACGCGTGACCTCCTTACTGTTTTTAATTAGCTCAAAGGAGAGATGGAAGAATGCCTGTAGCCAACACTAGGCTCATAAATGCAAGCAAGATCAAGGTGAATACATATGCGACTTAAACACAAAAATGGGATCCTTATGAGGGACAGCCAGGAATATATGAATAAGAAATACATGAAGCTTCTTTTCAAAATCATGGTAAATATAAAAAGGATTTTGAGCCTATGATTAAAAATCAACATGAGCACCGAAATGGAAGAAGGGTAATGACTAGGGTGACCCATGTTAGGTAGGATTTGTTGTCGGATTGGTGCACAATGCATATAGAGATGGTTAACACACCAATATCCAACATGTTCGACCTTATGGCGAATTTGGATGGCAAAAGGTTTAAATTCATCATAATAGTGGGAATCCTAAACCTATATGCAAGGTTCTGAATATACCTGACATGATCGAACAAAGTGTCAAAAAGGACCAGTAAGAAATCATGAGTCTAGCTAAGAATCGCATCTCCAAGAAACATTAGTACCAAGATCATATCCAAAAAATATGTAAAGAAAGATTTGATACAGGTCACTGTGGTAGAAATACTTTCAACTTCACTATCGACAACAGGGATAATTAAGGCAAAGTTAACTAATGAAGACTCTATAGTAACAAAGTCTGAGGACTTACAATCAACTAAATCAAATTCGGGATGAAGATCAAAGTTGAAGTACGTGAAGGAATCTGCATGAACATATTCATCATCATGGGAGTTGAAAATTCTAGAAGTGGAATCAAACTCAGTAGGACCACCGATTTGTGGGTCTATGGGAGAGTCCAAAGACTCAACAATGGTAAGATCAAACTCCAAATTAAAACCGGGGATAGACATAACTATAACTGGATCAATATCCAAATGAATGGCAGATTTCATTATAGAATATAGGAAAACTTCATCAGACGGAAGTATATCATCCCAGATGGAACACATATCCAAACATTTAGATGGAGGTATCACCTAGTCAACTGCTGGTACCAAGTCCCGAGAAGGTAAGAATGAACTCAGAGGATTATTCTCAATAGAAATTGTACCCAACGGATATAAAGGTTGGTTGAACTAAGTACACCCAACTTCAGAGGCTGAACACTTCCAAGGTTCTTAAAGTTCAAAGACTTAAATTGAGACTCCTTATTTATGGAAGGTGCGACAACTATTGAAATTGTGTGCATAGGTGATGTCTTTGCTTGAAAGTTAGGTGGAGGAATATTAAAATTTCTCATTAATGAAGGATACATCCCCACACCAATGTTTTCACAAATCCTCACAGAATAGGAAACTAAGGGAATATTGTATCCATGCTCTTGATTGGACTCATTACTGTTTAAGGGTAGTTGGTCAATTGTTACGATTTTTCCTTCACGTGGAAACTTGATCACATGAAAGATCGAAGAGACTACTTCCATCATAGATTGAGTCCAATTTATCCCTAGTAATAAATTGTAATCAAGTGGGGAATCAACCACTTCCACATCCACTTTAACTACTTTTCCCCCATCTATATAGGAAAAGCCTGGATAATCCCATGAGGTTTAAAAAGATGGTCGTCAAAATATTTTAACATGGTGACCGAAGGAAATATGTTAGGTGATCTTAAAGGCCTCCAGCATGATAAATACATAACGCATGTGGAGGTACCCTCATCCACCACTATCCGATGGATCTTAGTGTTTCCAGATCTAACTTGAATATGAAAAGATGCATGGTAGGGTGAACGAGGCTTCTAAATATCAAAATCGAAAGTGACCACTTGAATATGTATAGGATCGAGAGGCCCTAAATATGAAAATAAGGTCTTCCTTTGATTTGGACAAGTCTCGAGGATCTGAAGTGTAGACATCGCACAAGGAGCATGAGCCAAATCTTCAACTATGCTATAATTTTGTGCAACACTCGCATTAGGATTGAATGATACTTTCTTAAGAACACATTTCGGTATTCGAGGCATAGTGTCGTTGGGAGGATTCTCTATATGTAAAGTATTGTCACTATCAACATTCATAGGTTCCTTACCTTTGTTCCTATTATGGAAATACAAATCTCATTCACACATAAAAATTCTTCAGCTCCTAAACTGCCACCTTGAGAGGAGGCTCCCTGGTTTCCCCCTTGGGAGGTTGCAGGGTTTTGATGAGCACCATCGAAGAGCTTTTGTGCCATTTCCATATTATGGAATTTGTAAGCTATATGATCCTCTCCACATAACAAGCAAGTAAATTTTGGCTTAGCTTTTTCATTATCCCTACCAGCATTATTATTGTTATTATTTGCATTATTTGTCCCCTTATTCCCATTTTTCTTTTTCTTAGTTTTCTTCCCTCCAAGATGCTGGTGGCCTTGAGAGTTCTGTACTGAAAAAACATCTGAAGGAGGTTTGGTATGTTAATATGACTAGTTTCCGATGAATTTTGACTTGAAAATTTGGTACCCGGGTTAACTGGATTGTTATCAACTGCACCAATCACTCTATCGACATGAGGTGTCGGGATACGTTTTCTTGGATCAGTATTTGATCTCGATGCGTCAGGAATAATTTCATACAAGATCCTAGACTGAGAGTAAATCAAGTCTAGCTACTGGTCTCATAAAATGGCTTCCTTATCTGAGGTAACCCTTGAAGTAGAAACATCTTTAGAGATGTAATTTTGGAGTGATTTAAAAAACCACTCTAATAAAAAATATGGGGGAGTCTCAGACTTGATCATCCTTTTCTTCCTTCTCCACTCTTGAATGTAATCATAAATGTGAGTGGCCTTGTTTTTCCTAAATTTAGACAAAAGGTTTGTGCTAGCATCATACCGCACATGAAGTTGGAAAAGGTTTAAGAATACTATCGCTAAATTGTAAAAACAATGATAAGCAACATATGACAATTCTATATACCATATGGATGCTACTCTGGTTAAAGTTATCTGAAAGAGTCTCAACCATATAGAATCATCTTTAAGCGAGTTGGAGGAGCACCAAAAATGAAAAGTGTCCCCGGGACCTTCACCAATCTTACCTTCAAAATTTGGAATGTCTTAAGGAAATTTGGTTGGAACAAGAGGACAAGAAGGGTCGTGACTGACTTGATCATTCATGAATTTAAATAGGTTTGGAAAATTAAAATTTTCCCGAAATGGTAAACAAGGGCAAGCCATTGAATTCCAAGTTCTGGGAGAATTAGCTTCCCATTGGTTGGTGTTGGAATTTGGTTGTCCTAGAATGTGTGGATTTCCAGGATTAGTGAAAGGTGGAGTGGGTTTTCCAAAGATCTAACCAAAATTTCATTGAAATTAAGTATTAGGTGTTCCAAAAGTCCCCCCCATCCCTCCAAAAGGTTTACTACCTTGTGAGACAGTTGTCATAATAAGGTTAGTCATATTAGAACCTCCCACCCCATACAAAGGGATGCTAATTCCTTGGGTAGCAGGATGCCCCAATGAACATCTAGTCCTGGTTCCCCCTAGTAAAATATGATTACCTTGCGACACATTGAATCCAAAGGGGTGACTAGAACTCATACCTCCAACAAATTGGAAAGGTAAGCTTGACTGGGGTGGAGTGGAATTAGAAACAACTCCAGTGAATGGTGGGTTAGAAATAAACATTTTTCCACTGAAGGGTGGGATAGTATGGAGAGGGATAGATGGGTCACTTCCTGAAGCAATGTTAAAAGTTGAACTAGGAGGGATAGTATAAGTCATAGGTTGACAACCTAAAAGAGGGGAATCCAAAAGATAAAGGGTTCAAACTCACTTGATTTGACGAACTAGTACCAGTAAGTACCATCGAGGTTGGGGGAAACCAAGCCAATCCTATTATTGATCCCATATTAATGATCAATCCTCCTATAAGGAAAGTGATAACTAGAGTAGACATGATTCCTTAAGTAAATACTTGTTCTATGTTTTCCATATTCAACTTCCTAGACAATGGATTAGGAACGTCGATACCAGCTAACTCAACAAAACTAGGACTTTGTGGTGGGCTCAGAAGTCTAGATGGATATGAGAGGTACTCAATTTAAATGGGATTTAAATTCTCTTCAAGCTGAGGAGAATGGAATCTAGGAGATTTATGCAACTTCTATTCTGTATTATAAAATGTCCTTCACCAGAAGGTCTATCAGAATCACACCTAACATAGAATTGTTTTCTTCTAATGGTTGTTATGTTTGATGTGCATGGTTTTCCTCTTCTTCACCCTGAGGGGGTGGACCAGGATAATCCAATATTCGCCTCGTTGTAGGGACTTATCTCCATTCAATATATTGTCCTTGAATCCTTCTGGATATATGCGGAGGTTGATTGGCCATGGTGGCTTGTAGAAGACACTAAGAAGAAAATCTACAAAAAATAAAAATCAAACAACACACACTAAAAATTTCCTGAAAGATGTCAAACAAGCAAACATGTTCCTTCCAAGGGAAATTCTGGGATGATGAGGGCCCATAAAAAACTAGTGAAGGAATGAAGAACAGTTATTCGGGGACCACAATACATACACGATGGGGCCAAGCGTTTGAATCACCAACCTCCTTCCAAAATAATTATAAGGGATTTCCTCTTGAATCTGTCCTAGGTGTAATGGAAATATCCTTCCACCAACACTTGTGTAGATCCCTAAAGAAAGGATGCGAAAGATACCGAATTTATAGGGAGGGTCCTGGGGGACAATCATAGGTCGAATTGATATGCATGGGTGGGGTAACTAAGCCTGAAACTCACAAGCACCAAAGGTAATAATGAATACCCATATGCGCACAAATCCTGGTAGATGCTCGATTTAATATCAGAGGGGTATCTCCTCTACTCAATCTCTCACGAACTCATGCTTGACTATGGTGTTTGTGGAGCTTCCTAGTTCACCTTCTACAAAGGTGTATTTTCTCCCTAAATGAATGACACCTATGTTTTGACAAGTTTGAGTGATCGTGGAGGAGTTAACTCACAAATCCCTAACTCTAGAATCCTACTTAAGCTATTAGGTGTGTTTCTAAACTAAAAGAAAACCTAAGATCCTATTCAAGTTACTGATTGCTTTCTTTAAAATGTACTTTCAAAACTTTCAGAAGAAGTAAAACAAGTGCAACTAAAGAAACATATTCTTTAATTGAAATATGAATCACTTTAAACACCACAAATATGCACTTCTCACTCTCAATTTCTTTCCAATGCAAGTCCTAACGATATGATTCAAGATGCATATGCAAAAAAATTGTATCTAATGCAATTTTTTGTATTTTCGAATTCAAAAGGTAAAAATTTAAAGTCTAATGTGAAAAGTCAAACTTAAAACCTAAGGATGCAACTACTCAAGCAACTAGCTATGCAAAATAAAATTTCTTTTGTTTTGATGCAAAGAACTCCTAAATCCTTTAAGACACTTGCAAAGTATTCTACCAACACTAACTTATAAAATGAACCAACTCTTATGATTTTTTCAAGATGAGAACAAAACTAAAACCCAAAGTAACACACTACCAAAGAAAATGCAAATGCTTCCGGATCTCCTTATTAAACAGTGCAAGCAGCCATAAACCCTAAGCTTCTTATCATCTAAGCATTCCAAAATTGGGAGAAGCATACACCAAGGAATTTTAGAACCAATCAAAGAAAAACACCTACTAAGAAATATGGTTTGGTAAAGCTAGGTCTGCACACAAATAGTGCAATCAAGGTCCTAAACCACATAAAAGACACTTGAGCTTAAACTACAAAAGAAAGACCAAAAGAACAAGAAAGGGAAAGAACCCTACCAAAAGAGTATTTTCCACCCAAATAGGTATAATGGGGTCAAATAGACTCAAAAGTTTCCAAATCCAGTAAAATTGGAGCAAGTAGATTCAATTAGTCTCAAATTAGGGTCAAAAACACCAAACTAGTTCACCAAGTCCTAACTTGGGTCAACAAGCCCCAAATTCTTCAAAACAATCCCAAATTGTTTAAAAAATATCCTAAACATCAAAATAAGATAAATCCCAAGAGACGACACCACTTCCAAGGGGTCCTCCACGGACCTAGGATTAACAAGGACTCCAAAAATTGCAATCAAAACCCCCAAAAGAGCTCCAAAAGTGAAAAAATCATGTACAGGGGGTACCCGCTAGTGTGAAAGGGTGCAAGCACGAGGGACATGCAGGTGCAGAGAGTTAAACCTGAAAAATATATATCATACTCGCTATTGTAATTACTAGTACTAGCGAATATGTAGAAAAGTCCAAAAAATGAAAAATCCAACTCAAAACTGAGCAAGGAAGGGTCTAACAAGGATTAATGATTGTTCCTAACATGAAATAAAACTCATATTTTCACATATACTAAATAAATTTCCTTGGATACCCCAAAGTAGATAGGCTTCTCCCTAGGGGATTCGCCAGTTCTGTTGTTAGGGAAAACTTCTGATATCTAGCGTGAGACTACCAACGTACTAAGGTGAAAGATAGAAATACACAATTCTACAAGTAAAATTATTTGTTGGAGTGTTAAAAAACCCACTTATAGCATTTTATACTTAGGATATAATTATGATTAATTTCCTAAGTTTTGACTAGGTAAATAGGGCCAGTTTTGTCTTTTAGTGGACCACATGCTATCCTAATTCACCAAAACGAATTTGGATAGATTCTAGATAAGACTTCCTTGTATTCTGTCCGATTTTATTCTATTCCTGAATTAGAAGACGGTTTCCTGATTTAGACAGCTTTATCCTATTTTTTTTTCTACTTTCTGGTGGATAAGGAAAAGCTAGTTGACTTGGAAACTCTTACCACTAGGGAAATTCGACCTCCACATCTTTTACTCTCTCCTAAAGACATCATTACATTCCATTTACCTCACTCATCATCTTCCATACCATATTCAGCCAATTCGTGATCCTTTAGACTGTTTAGGAAAGTGTTTTTGACACCTAGGGGGTTTCTTGCCTTTAGTAAGCCTTTTATTTTGTGCTTTTCAACTTGCCTCTAAGGCATTCGATTTTCTCCATGGAATATGTATTATATATTGTAATCATATTGATGAATAATATATAGAGATTTTTCCACAAATTATCTTCTTTATTATTCTTCTCTCATTCTCAGAAATATTCTATGTGAAGTTGTCTTATTGAATCTAGATTGAAAATATCACATGGTATCAGAGGTAGATTGTTTCAAAACAATTTCCAGAGTGTTTTTGGTAGGGTATTTCCATCACTGGGAGTGCATCAGCATGGATCAAAATCAAGCTAAAGCTGTGACTCTCACTCCCTTCAACTACTTTGATTGGAAGGCGCATATGATTATCCAACTTCGAAGCAAAGGATTGTATAGAGTCACTATGGGGCTTGAAACTAAGACAGGATCTGTTGCATTAAAATCCAAATGGTTCAATAGGATTGATGAATCATATGGGTTACTTTGTCTCTCTTTATCTCCAAATATTCTATTCCATATTGACTCTCTATCCACTCCAAATAAAGTGTGGACAAAACTAGAGTCTCTCTTTGGAAAATAGGATGAGCTCAGAGGTCAATTATTGGAGATTGAGCTGATATCACTTAGTCCAAGTAATTTTGATTCAATGGAAGATTTCATCTCAAAATTAAAGAACTCGGTGCTTCAAATCAAGCAATGTGGCATAAATAAGAAGGATGAGCAGCTAATCCTTACCATTCTGTCAAAACTAAGCTCTGAATACTCAGTATTTGTGTCTACTTTTCATACTACAAGACTTGTAGCTCCCAATTGGAAGATGCCAACCTTATATGAATTCATTGATTCACTCACTATGGAGAAGGACAAGCTGGTCCAAATGAGGGACCTAACACCATCCAAGGACTTTTCACTTGTTGCTCATGGAGAAAAGAGTTTCAAGAATGACAAGTCCAAACAAAAGATGTTGTCATATGAAGAGGGCGCTAATGAAGATTCCAAAGCCAAGAATATGCAAAAGGAGAATCCCAAGTGTTCTTATTGCTGCAAAGGAACTCATCATGAGAGATCTTGTTTCAAAATAAAATTGGACATCATGGAAAAGATGCTTGAAGAGCATAACATAGATGTTCCTGACTTTGCAAGAAAAGAACAAGGCAAGCTTGTTGTAGAGCAAGAACACTATCTCCAAGCCTCTCCCAAAAGTAATCATGATTATGCTTTTATTACTAGAGTGAAAAATCCTTCTTATGTCTTTGATTTTGATTCACATTCTGATATATCAGAATTAGAAACCTCCACCTCTTCCTTGGTACAATCTCAAGTCAGTTCACCCAAGTATCCTCTCAAACCTAGTCATTTTTCACCAGTTTCCGACTTGTCTTCTGAAATGTCTTTCCACCTCCATTCAAATATTTTAGATTATGATTTTGAAGATTATATACATTCTTATATAGAGATGATGACACCTCCCACACCATTTTCACATCCATTGGATGCACAAAATACCCTACAACCCCCAAGTTCTCCAGTTAAGAATCCACACAATTCCATGGTTTCCTATAGTGTGTCACTTGCCTCTATTGTTCTTATGTCTACCATCTCTTTTATTGGTTGGAAAACCATGTCCTTGAGCATAATTGGACTAATATTTCACACATCCAGACCTGACCCCATCACTCATGGTTCAAAAGTCAAGTCCTCAAACTCTACAGGCTCGCTCATTTGTCAGGGTGACCTAGTTGTTCACTCTTTTCCTACTAAAACTCTATCCGATGATGGAGAATATCCACCCTTATTGTTTTCTGTTCCATATGACTCAATTCTGATATTTCAAAGCTACATGATCTCCTTTACAATATCAGATAGCTTCTACATCAGTTTGAGAAGAAGGTACAAGAATTAGTGCACAACATTGCAGTTGCACAAGAAGTTGATCATGTTGAGTCCATTGATGCTATTTGGGAAGGAGTTTTCACAGATATTATTTCCATAATTGATTATGTTTCCATATCAGATTATATATGTTATAACATAAAGAAGAATTCATATCATGCTCCTCCATCATCAGAAGATGAGCTCCATGGAGCCTCTACACGTGATTCTTGCCTACACCACATTGATGCACTGATGCATGATCATTACATTCACAATCTCTTCATCAATTCTACTACTCAAAAGAAGCCCATTCAGCTCATTCAGCTCCTCCAATTGAGGAACAAGACAATATAAAGACTTCCAAGCATGTCCATTTTTGAGGGAGGGTTTTGTTCCAATGAGGTTTTCCCTATTTCCTTGTTTTACATGGACTAGTTATTTTTATATTGGGGTGACCATAAGCCTTGTTTCTTGGGCCCTATATTTCTGATATTTTTTTATTTCCAACACATAAATTAAGGCTTAAGGGGGGGTCTTGGAGTATTAAAAAACCCACTTATACCATTTTATACTTAGGGTATAATTAATTAATCATTTATGATTAATTTCCTAAGTTTGACTAGGTAAACAGGGCCAGTTTTGTCTTTTAGTGGACCAAATGCTATCCTAATTCACTAAAAGGAATTTTGATATATCCTGGATAAGATTTCCTTGGATTCTATCTGATTTTATTCTATTCCTGAATTAGAAAGGCAGTTTCTTGATTTAGACAATTTTATCCTGTTTTTTTTCTACTTTCTAGTTGATGGAAAAGGTAGTTGACTTGGAAACCCTTCTCTCTTAAATCCATCATTACATTCCATTTACTTCACTCATGATATTCCATACCATATTCATCCAAATCGTGAGCCTTTAGACTATTTAGGAAAGTGTTTTTGACACCTAGGGTTTTTTTTTGCTTTTAGTAAGCGTTTTCTTTTTGTGCTTTTTAACTTGCCTGTAAGGAATTCGATTTTCTCCATGGAAGATGTATTATATATTGTAATCATATTGATGAATAAGATACAATGATTTTTCCACAAATTATTTTCTTTATTCTTCTTCTCTCATTCTCAGAAATATTCCATGTGAAGTTGTCTTATTGAATCTAAATCTAAGCCATTGAAAATATCACATTAGTAAGCTAAGAGATTAGGGTTTAGGTGTTGATGTATATGTAACTTCGGAATGTATTTCACCCATGTATTTCATATATGTATTTTGTACTCCTATAGAGATGGTATTATTCCTCTATACATAAGTTTTTGTATTCCTATGTAGATGTTATTATTCCTCTATACGGAAGTGTCGTCATTTATATTGTAAGTGTCATAACTTATACTTGATGGGTTATTAGACCACCTTATTGGGGTTGGCCCTGTATAAGTCATGTGGGTCGAAGGGTTATTAGACAACCTTATTGGGGGTCAACCATGTGGGTCAAAGGGTTATTAAACCACCAAGTGTGGGGTTGGCCCGGATTAAGTTAACCATGGGTTAAGCTAGACATGTAGGTCCCATTAGTTTATTGGGCAGGATAGAACAAGTATAAATAGAGATCGAGAGATCTCTATTTGCTCATTCATTCACACACTTCTCTCATTCGGAAAGTGGCGCACTTATAAGGAGGAGGCTCTACTGCTAGGAGAAGACTATCTCTTGTATTCTGGTTGTATCATTGCTCTATCTATCTCTGAGGAAGTTATTGGGGTTTTTCACCTTTATGGTTTTCCCCAAGTAAACTCTGTGTCTCTTGTGTGCTTGCATTATTGTGTCCATGTTTGATATGCTGTAGATTTGTTGTACATGTTGTTCTCTCAGTTATGATCCTAGATCAGATTGAAGTAAATTCTGAAAATTTAACATGGTATCAGAGCTAGCGTGAAAGAAGGCATGATATGGCATGTATGACACTTGTTGCACTTAAGATGCTAGGGCTTGATATAGAAAACACCAGTCATCGTAGCACTTTCGCCATAAATACATTTTGGCAAAGTTTGTGGATATGAAACTTTTATAGGTCGAAGATCAGATCTCCATGTACCTTGTGTCCGAAGGACAACCTCTAATTCATTGTATTTTGTGATTTATGATCTGTACAATATAGGGTTTCGGCCTCTTTCAGATCTCAGTCATAAACAGGTGACCTTGGTAAAAAGGTCATAACTTGGGCTAGGAAGCTCCAAATGAAATTTCGTAAAAAGTGACAGGTAGTACACAGACTGTACTATCTCATGAAATGTTTGCAGAGGCCGAAGTTGAACCAATAACACGTGGCATTCTGTACAAGTTTGGTATCCTATTTTATCCCATAAACAGGTCATGTTGCGACACTTGGCATAACTCTCTCTCAGATAATCCAATTGAGGTCAGACCTATTGGGATGGAAAGATGACAGGTCGGGCTATCTCAGGAAAATGTTTTAGATCCCGTGGATCCAAAATTTTAGAGTTACACCAGAAACAATCAGGTACATATTTCTATCATAACATAATTATTTTTTAGCACCTTCATTCATGGCTTCCGGAATTTAGGGTTTCGGAGAAAGTTGAAATTTTTGTAATAGGAGACTATGGCTGAATGCCACTCATGAAAATATAAATTTAGAGACCAAGTTCAGAATTTTTTGTTTGGCAGAAGAACGGGCTTGATCAGACCCTAGTCCGGGACTTTGATTGGAAAAGTGGAAAATTAGGGCTTCTGCAAAAATGGGAATTTTTGAAATCTGTGACCACGGCTGGAAGCTCCTTAGAAAAATAGAAGCTTAGAGCTTTGGATCAAACCTTTTGATTGGGAAGAAGAGTGGACTTCATCAAACCCTAGTTAGGGGTCACGTTCAGTGAATCCGAAAGTTTCAAAGGCAAAATTGAGGAGTGAAACTTTGGAGTTTTCAAATTCTGAATATACCAGATTGATCAGCTCATCAAGGCACATATTTCTATCCTTTCAAAAGTTTGAAATTCAAAGTTTGAATTTTTGGGGTTTCTCTGACAAACCCTAATCCAGCTCCAGGTCCAGTTCTTGCAAATCAAGTGGATTGGGTTAATCCTAGAAGAAGATGGATTGGTCACCTGCGTAAGTGAAGAAGTTCCTATCTCAGAGGGAGATGAGGCTAAGGCCTTCCATAAGAAGATTACAAGCAATCTTAACAGGTATGGCTTACAGGTATGTTTCGAATTCTGTTCACGGTTAATTTTATGATATGTTTGTCTTCATATCATTATAGTACAATCTTGATTAATTACTAGACTTGTCATATTACCTTAATAGAAGATATTCATTGATTAAGGTTTTGACATTTATGATTCTACTAATGCATTGTGATGTTGTATGAGGTTTATGTTGTTCGCTAACATAAAAGGTACACCAAGAAAGACAAATCATGTTCTACTTCAAGAACATATGATCATGGTGACATGAAGACAAAGATTCATCCATTGTTATGGATCACATAGAAGATCTACTTACGAGGCATGTATAACTTGGTTCTACAATGGTTAACTTATGAGACATGCAGGTTACTAGCACAAGTCACTAAAGAGAACCAGAAGACATTATGTCGGTATGTTAGACATAACTAGCTAGCATGCTAATCCAGGTATGTTTTTCCTATATCAAGCTAGAATCCTATCTTGTGTTAGGATCTTATACTGTTGTGTTGTTGATAATGATTATTCATGAAGTCATAGGTTTGAATAGTCATGGTTGTATGCATATTATGTTTCTTACCATAATTGATGATATGACTAACCAGAAAAATCATGAAGGTATAGGTTTGAGTAATCACGGGTTTATGCATTGATGATTTAACTAATCAGAAGAGACCTATGATCAAATAAGAATATGCATGAGTAAAATAAGACTTCCTTGAAAACTTGAATACTAATGTTTATTATCTGTGAATGATCATGACTATACAAGTTTAAGATTATTGTGTTTTGATAGTATTAAGATTATACTAATAAATGTGTGATTATGTATGAGACCTCAAGGATAACACAATGATGATACTAATAAGCATGCATAGCGATTAAGGATGGATATAAGTTCAAGGACAGGTAATCTAGGAAGAAAAGATCAAGAGGGAGCACATTTCAGTAGTTTCTACAAGGATGCAGATATTCAGAGGGAGTTGACAGCTTCTCTTAGTCCACATCAGAATGGAGTTGTAAAGATTCAGAGGGAGTCCACCCAACAACCAAACAAAGATAAGTATTTGAATTGTCATTTCTTACATAATGTTATTCAATGATGTATATGCTTATGTTCCTAGAATTAGGTTGTGTATTATGCATATTAGAATAGTTGCATTGATGAACATTATACTACTAATATACATGGGTAAGTGGCCTATGGCACTGTACAACATTCCATTGCTACTTATCTAGAATGAAACCTCTTTGCTGACATGTTAGGAGTTGTGCACACTCTTAACAATGTTCTGGTAGAGATTGGAAGGCATCTAGAAAGTTACGGGATATGGATAAATGTTGTATTAAAGCATTGGCCAAGATAATTGCATGACTGTATGACATATTTCTTTATGTGTAAGAATTTGTTGTGAAAACTATGAGATGTTTTCTAATCATGCAATTTAACTTGTTGTGTCGGAAAGATCGTATACCATCACCTACAAAGGAAGGACTACAACATTTGTTCAAGCAATAAAGTTATCTATTGAAAATATTGAAGATATTGAAGTTCCCAGGATTTGGGAAGAATGCCATGATCGAGGAGTACCAGTCGATCATGAAGATGTTTGGGATGCAGTCCCAAGACCTGAAGGGGAGTCTGTCGTGACTTCCAAGAGGACCTACAAGATCAAGCATGCTGTAGGTGGTAGCATGGATACTTTTGCTCCTATAGACAGATACACTTCCATTAGATCAATACTTTCTTTGGCTGCAGTGATGAAGTGGAAGATACACCAGATGGATTTCAAGACAACTTTCTTGAATGGTGTAGTTGAAGAAGAAGTGTATGTGGAGCAACCACTTGGTTCTGAGACAAATGACAGGGAGTCATATATGTGCAGAACTTGGTATGGTAGGATAGACAGCTTTCTATCCACTTTGGGCTTTACCAAGAGTAAAGCGGATTCCAACCTTTACTACAAGGTTGAGGAAGGAAATCCAGTGATATTACTATTTGTATGTGGATAACCTGTTTGTAACAAGTGAGGATAGATTGATTGCCGACATGCAGCGGAAGCTTGTTTCCAAGTTCGAGATAAAGAACTTGGGTATGATGCACTACTTTCTTGGTATGGAGGTGTGGCAGAGTGCAGATGGAATCTTCCTTGGACAAAGGAAGTATGCAGTAGAGATCCTGAAGAGGTTCAGGATGATGGAATGCAAGGACATGGACACATCTATGGCATCGACCCTGAAGCTTCTGTGTGATGCTTCATCTGATCTGGTTGATGTCACAATGTATTGTTAGATGTTTGGGTCCTTGATGTACCTAACGAACACGAGACCGGATATTTGTTTTGCGGTGAACACATTGAGCCAGTTCCTGAAAGATCCAAGAGATGTTCACCTAGTTGCTGTAAAACATATTCTAAGGTACTTGAAGGGTATGTTTGATTAGGGCTCAAGTATGATGCGAATCAAAAGTTTAACCTGCAGGGTTATGTTGATTCAGATTGGGCAGGTAGTGCAGCAGATAGGAAGAGCACATCTGGGTACTGCTTCAGTATGGGATCAAGTGTGATCTCTTGGTTTAGCAGGAAGTAGTCCTACGTAGCACTGAGTACAGCCAAGGAAGACTATGTTACAGCTTGTTCGGCTAGTTGTGAGGCAGTATGGCTTTGGAAGCTATTGTCTTATTTATTTGATCTCTCGTTGGATGCTACTGATATCTTCTGTGATAACCAGAGTTGTGTGAAGCTGTCTGAGAACCCAGTGTTTCACGACAGGTTGAAACACATACAGATCAAATATCACTATATCAGGGATATGGTGCAGAGAGGAGTAGTGAAGCTCCTGTATGTTGCAGATGTACTGACGAAACCACTATCCAGAGTGAAGTTTGAGTACTTCAGAGAGAGGCTTGGTGTTCTTCGAATTGATGACACTTCGAGGAAGAAGTGATGGACACATTTGCAGAAGCCATTCCAAGCATGTTGGAAGGAGGATCCTTCACATGGCTGTGGATGTAAGCGTTGGATGATGAGCATCAGGATGATGCTCCAGTTATTGCTCTGTATATGCATTAGGAGGATGCTGGATATGATCAGTTGGATCATTTATATGTATATGTATGTACGCATCATGTTGGACGATGGATATGATCAGTTGGATCATTTGTATATGCATCATGTTGGATGCTTGGACCATGTATCTGTATATGTATCAGGTGGATACATTGTATGATCAAGTAGATCATGTATGTCGATATGTATAAGGTATGATCAGGTGGATCATGTATGATGATATGTATCAGGTAGATACTTGGTATGCATCAGGTAGATGCATGATATGATCAAGATGATCATGGATGATGAGCTTCAGGATGTTGCTCTAGATGACTTGCAGCAGGATGTTGCAGTGATGATGATCAGGATGATAATGTATACATCAGGATGATGTATGGTGAGTATCAAGATGATACTCTATGGCCATGGATCAGGTTGTGCAGATGAGCATATAATTTGGCCCTGGGAGATTTGCAGATAGTCTTTCGAGGTTTTTCCTATGACATGTAATCTGGCCCTGGATATTTGGAAAATGCTCTTTCGAGGTTTTGCTCTGGGAGGACATATAATTTGGCCCTAGGAGATCTGCAGATAGTCTTTCGAGGCTTTGCCTATGGCATATAATTTGGCCCTGGGATATCTGGAAGATGCTCTTTCGAGGTTTTGTCCTATGGCATATAGTCTGTCCCTAGGAGATCCTATAGGTAGAGATGTGTGCTCGTAAAATCCTGGGATGCTCTTGAAAGGTTTTGCCATGACCACATATAATCTGTACCTGGGAGATCCTATAGGTAGACCTGTGTGCTCGTAATAGCCTGGGATGCTCTTGCGAGGTTTTGTGGTGACCGCATATAATCTATCCTTGGGAGATCCTATAGGTAGAGCTATGTGCTCGTAACAGCCTGGGATGCTCTTGTGAGGTTTTGTGGTGAGGTCACATATAATATGGCCCTGGGAGATCCTATAGGTAGAGTCGTGTGCTCGTAACAGCCTGGGATGCTGTTTCGAGGTTTTGTGATGCACGTAATAAGTCCTGAGGATTCCACAGTATGGCCAGTGATGACGAAGACCTACAGGTGGTGGGACTACATCCAGTATGAAAAAGGACTAGCTCCGTAGAACTTCCTATGACGAGTAGATTCAGAGATTGATTGAGATAGCAGCAGCAGTGAGGATGACGATGATTCAAGGATGATGATTTGCTGATGATGATCCAGAGAAGAATAATTTTGCTACCAGACCTGTGTCGAGAAATACCTTCCTCGTTAAGAGGGAGTGTTGATGTATATGTAACTTCGGAATGTATTTCACCCATGTATTTCATATATGCATTTTGTACTCCTATAGAGATGGTATTATTCCTCTATACATAAGTGTTTGTATTCCTATAGAGATGTTATTATTCCTCTATACGGAAGTGTCATCATTTATATTGTAAGTGTCGTAACTTATACTCGATGGCTTATTAGGCCACCTTGTTGGGGTCGGCCCTGTATAAGTCATGTGGGTCGAAGGGTTATTGGACCACCCTATTGGGGGTCGGCCATGTGGGTCAAAGGGTTATTAGACCACCAAGTGTGGGGTCAGCTCGAATTAAGTTAACCATTGGTTAAGCTAGACATGTAGGCCCCATTAGTTTATTGGGTAGGACAGAACAAGTATAAATAGAGATCGAGAGATCTCTATTTGATCATTCATTCACACACTTCTCTCATTTGGAAAGTGGCGCACTTATAAGGAGGAGGCTCTAGTGCTAGGAGAATACTATCTCTTGTATTCTGGTTGTATCATTGATCTATCTATCTCTGAGGAAGTTATTGGGGTTTTTCATCTTTATGGTTTTCCCCAAGTAAACTCTGTGTCTCTTGTGTGCTTGCATTATTGTGTCCATGATTGATATGCTATAGATTTTCTGTACATGTTGTTCTCTCAGTTATGATCCTAGATCAGATTGAAGTAAATTCTGAAAATTTAACATTAGGAGGATGTGTACCTTATTTAGAAGTTTGATCCAAGCCTCTCTTTTCTCTCTAATGCAACAACCTGCGAAAACATTCCAAAGAACCTTCCTCAAACTAGCTTGACTACAAATAAAATATTGATATTTAAAAGAGAATAAAACATCAAATTGTAATAAGATCTGAAGAATACATGAACAAATAATTTGGAAAAGGAAGAATGACTGATATGTATTAATGAAGGAATCAACTACATCAAATTATACCTTCCTTCAAGCATGGCACTTCATGAAACTAATATTCAAGGTCTACTGCTCCTCTCCTCCAAGGATCCCAACCTCTGATAAGATGCGTTAGGGTTTATAAGCAACTAGGGCACAAGTGAGGGGGATGTGAGTCCAAATTCCTCCAGCATAACACTATAATGGTATTTATCCCCTTTTCATGGTCCCTCTCCATCTCTTATATAGAAAGTGAAGAAGGTAGGGTCCAAGAGGAAGTAGTTACAATGGGAAGAGGAGGTTCCAAAACCACCCGAACCACCCATTTTTTGAGATTGTATATATTATTTTTGGTATTTATGAGGAATTCGCGACTTGAAAATGATCAATATGTGGGTGACCTATGACTTTAACATTTGCAACTAGCCTATTTTTGTCAGAACCACGGGTCAAGAGCCTTCCACCTACGTTTTTGTGGAAAAATGGTGAAAAACAACCTTTTCTGGGGTTTTCTGGAGAAGCTTTGGTCTCCAAATTTTTTCCTGAGGTTCCTATATATCAAATGGGCCATGAATTAGGTAATTCCATCCTTCTAAAGTCCCAAATATGGCTCTTCCATCCACACATTTATTTTTTTGTGACTCGCAGTAATCTCATGAAGTGTCGTCATGCGACCAAAAGATGTAAGTGTCGTCACAAACGGAGAAGTGCCAATTTCGGATATAACAAAAGGATCCCTAATGGTCCAGTAGGTATTTTATTAAAGTACAGTATCTCATTAGTGATTGGCACAAGCTGAAGAGAAACTATAGCTTTCCAATTAGTTCAAGATAAAATACTAATAGAAGATCCCTCGTCAACTATAGTGTGAAATATTTCCTTATCGACAACTCCTACAGATATCTGGAAAGGAACACCTGAAGGAAGACGAGATTCTGTTAGACTATTCCAATCAAAGGAAATGACCTCATTACTTGGAGGAGGTTCCATGGAAATGGATAGGATTTCCATTTTCCTCGAACAATCTGAGCTGACTAGGAAAACATCAGTGGTTTTCAATTCACTCTCAACGGGAAGAGTAGAATGAGACAAAGATTGTGTCATGGTGACTACTTTAGTCTTAGCATTCTCGAATGAAAGAGTGGGATCGAGTGGAGGTGATATCGAATTGACCACTTCAACTTCACTCTTCTAAGGAAGCATGGGATGAACTACTTGTTGTTCACTCTTTGAGGAAAGAGTGTGATCGACCAAGGATGACGCTAGATCGACCACTTCATCAACCAATGGAGGGTCAAGAGGCAACATACAATATCTTGTTGGAAGATGTTTCTGAGATAAAATAATTTATTCCAAGAACTACGAAGATTCATCCATACATGGAAAAATTTAAGTAAGGTGCATGTCCTTGCATAACAAACAAGGATTCTTGACTTTAACTTTCCAACCCTTAACCGTAGAGCCACTAGTTGATGGGTGTGAAGAACCTGTAACAATTAATTGATGAATACATGATATATCAGATCACATAATACTTTTATTGATCGCAGGCCACTTCGAGGGGGAAACCTCCTTTGAGCAAACTCAATACAAAATAACTTCACGGTGGCTTCATAGGCCTCAACACACACTTATATACTAAGTCTAGGCGCCAATACTATGGTTCAAAACCATGGGCCAATACAAACTATGGATCAACATTACTACGGGTGGCTTACAAAGCATATGTGCGAAATAACAATAACACAAACTATGGATCAACAAATACTACGGGATGCTTTACAAAGCATGTGCATCCAACAACAATATACTAACAAAGTAAAGACATGGGTTCCTAACATCCCCTCCCCCTTAGAAAAAGCTTTGTCCTCAAAGCTTTAGATGTGGAAATTGTTGTTGAATCTGAAGGAGTGGTTCCCATGTAGCATCCTCTGGTTGCATGTCGTGCCACTAAATTAAGACCTCTGTGATGGAGAGAGAGCGAAGCCGGTGAGTGCACTTATAATTGAGGATGGCCTTCGGCTCCAAACGGATGGATCCTTCATTATCTAGTTCGGGTAAAATAGTTTGTCCTCTGATGTTGGTGCCAAGAAATTTCTTTAGACAAGAGACATGAAATACTAGATGAATGCGGGAAGAAGGAGGAAGTTCCAATTTATAAGAAACGGACCCAATCTTCTGAAGAATCTGATATGGCCCATAGAAATTTGGAGCGAGCTTATGACGCCCTTTGAGTTTCAAGGAGGATTGATTGTACAGTTGGAGACGAAGAAAAACCATATCACCTGCTTGAAAAGTGCGCTCAGAACGGTGTTGATCGGCTTGTTGCTTCATGCGATTTCTTTCCATGTGATGATTGTTCCGCAAAATGCGAAGAATCTGATCGCGGTTGCAAAGGACTGTGTCAATTTCCTGAACTAGTGAACTGCTGGGGGTGTATGGAAGAAGAACTGGCGGTGCCTGACCATAGACTGCTTCATATGGGGTCATTTTAGAGGCAGTGTGGTAAGAGGTATTGTACCACCATTCAGCGAGAGGGAGCCACTTTTCCCACTGATGTTGTTGTTCAAAGGTGAAGCAACGAAGATAGGTTTCCAAGCATTTATTGATAATTTCAATCTGACCATCTATTTGTGGGTGATACCCTGAACTCATCTTCAGTTTGGTGCCAGTGTAGCGAAATAGTTCTGTCCAAAAATGACTGGTGAAAGTCGCATCACGATCCAAGACAATGGAAGAAGGGATGCCATGAAGACGAAAGATCTGGTCCAGGAAAATTTGAGCGGCTGAGGAGGCTATATAGGAATAACTGAGAGCACAAAAATGACTATATTTGGAGAGGCGATCAACCACAACCAAAATCACTATATTCCCTCCATAATTAGGGAACCCTTCAATGAAATCCATAGAAATATCTGTCCAAATCTATGTAGGTATGGGAAAGGGTTCGAGCAATCCTGGAAGGAGTGTCGTTTCACCCTTATTGCATTGGAAGGTATCACATTCAACCACCATCTGTTGAATTTTCCTTTTCATGCCCTGCCAAAAGAAGTTACACCCTTCCCACTCATACGTTTTGAGGAACCCATAGTGCCCTGCTAATGGAGAAGCATGGAGTTCATAGAAGACATCCCGTTGAATATCTGTGCTCTGGGGAAGCACCAGACGACCCTTGTATCTAAGGTTAGCACCATCCCAAGAGTGATGTGGGAAAACATAAGGGTTGTTGGCAAAGCGTTGGATGATTTGAGATAATGAAGAGTCATTGACATAGCCCTGTTGAACAAATTGCAACCAATTTGGAACATGCATAGAAATAGCTAAAAGAGAACCTTGGTCATGAAATGTGCGAGAAAGAGAATCCGCCACAATATTGTCCTCACCCTTCTTGTAAGTGATCTCATAGTCATAACGCATGAGTTTTCTAACCCATTTCCGTTGTGCTGGGGAGGATACACATTATTCCAGGAAATATTTCAGACTCTGGTGATCAATCTTGATGCATAAATGATTCCCTAATAGGTATGGGCGCCACTTCTGAACTGCATGCAAAGTAGCCATCATTTCCTTCTCATATGTAGAGGCAGCTAAATTCTTATCTGAAGGAGCTTTGTTGGTGAACACAATGGGGTGTTCATCTTGAAGGAGAACAACAACAAGTCCATTGCCACAAGCATCACTCTTAATAGTGAAGGGCTTGGAAAAATTAGTCATAACTAGAAAAGGTGTAGTACACATAGTTTGTTTTAGTTTGTCAAATGCACACTCAGTAGCATGTGTCCATGTAATAGCATCCCTTTTCAATAGAGTAGTTAATAGAGCTGCAATCTTCCCATAATCCTTGAAAAACTTGCGGCAGTAGCCAGTAAACCCCAAAAAACCACGAAGGCTCTTGAGTGTCTAAGGATGCATCCAATTGTTCATGGCAGTGATTTTGGCAGGATCCAAGTGAACCCCTTCTGTTGAGATAATGTGTCTGAGATACTCAACTTCCTTCTGTCCAAAAACACATTTAGACTGTTTGGCGTGGAGATGATGGTCAGAGAAAAGTTTCATTACAAGATCCAGATGCTGGAGATGTTCAACCCAGGTTTTACTGTAGATGAGGATATCATCAAAGAATACCAGAATGAATTTCTACAAGTAGGGCCGGAATATTTTATTCATCAAGGACTAGAATGTGGAAGGAACATTAGTGAGGCCAAAGGGCATGACCAAAAACTCATAGTGGCCATCATGTGTGTGGAAAGCTATTTTAGGGATATCATCCTCATGAACCCGAATTTGATGATACCCATAACAAAGATCCAACTTGGAGAAAAATTGAGTACCATGAAGCTCATCAACAACATGAATTGGAAACTTATCCTTGATAGTGAGGTGATTAAGTGCTCGGACGTCAATGCATAGGCGCCATGACCCATCTTTTTTGCGGACAAGAAGAACTGGTGAAGAAAAGGAACTAGTGATTGGGCGAATAATACCTTGCTTCAGTAAGTCCCGAACGAGCATTTCAATCTTTTTTTTTTGGTGAAATGGATAGTGATAGGGCCTGATGTTGGGAGGGACACTTCCAGGAAGGAGTTGAATACGATGGTCCTCTGACCTTAAAGGTGGAAATCCCACTGGTTCAACAAAGACACCTGTATATCGATCCACAATTTGTTGTAGATCCAAAGGAGTAGTGGAGACCGCTGATGGTTGCATCTGAATGGAATGGATCTGAGCGATGACACCATGTGAATTCTTCTTAAGGAGTTGTTCCATGTGATGTGAATTGATGATGTTGAGAGACCCTAGTTGTAAGCCTATCAATGTGTTTTTTTGTCCATTGGGGGAAAAATGCATCCAAAGTTAAGCAAAATCCCATAAGATGGGGCCAAGTGTGCGTAGCCATTGAGCACCCAAAACCACATCACATTCTCCTAAGGTCAAGGAAAAAATGTCAGAGCACAGGTTATAATATCCCATAGAGATATGCACATTATGACACTTCCCTTTACAACGTAAGGTGCCCCCATTAGCAACCATGAATTCAAAGTTGGAGCAAGGATGGATAAAACAATCAGCCTGTTTATCGTTATGAGGGTCAATGAAATTATGAGTGCTACCAGAATCAATGAGTATTGTAAGAGGAATCTTCTTGAAGTAACCCCTGACTCGCATGGTTTGGGGGGTGGTGATTCCATCTAAAGCATGGAGATATATCTCTGGTTGGTCGTCCTGAGATGGAGGGTCAATAGGCGGCTCTGGAATGTCGACCTGAGCATCCATTGTATCTGGAGCTTCTTCACCAATTTTAGAGGCAGGTGGAGAATCCATATCCAAGAGATAGAGATTTTGCTGAAAACATCTATGTCCCTGAGTGAATTTCTCATCACAATTATAACAAAGCCCTTTTTCTCTGCATTCCTGCATCTCACTTTCAGACAAATGCTTGATAGGAGTTGGTCGAGGAGCTGGCGGGATGGGAGGTTGTTGAGAACCCATATTTCTGAAGGGAACAAAAGTGGGTTTGGAGCATTGTTGGGCTGCAATCTTGTCTTCTGCCAACTTAGCCAACCCTAGGGCTTCCATCATTGTGTTGGGACAGAACATTTTGACCTCAGAGCGGATTGCATCCTTTAGACCACTGATAAAAAAACTCCGGTAGAAGTCATTAGGAAAGCCTTCAGTGTGGTTGGCTAGTTTCTCAAATTCAGTTTGGTACTCTCTCACAGTGCCAATTTGGAAAAGTTTAGCGAGGGCTCCTGTGAAGTCATGAAAATCACTGGGACCAAATCGTTGCAAAAGGAGCTGGAAAAAATCTGTCCATTTGGGCTCTTCGTGAGCATTGATGTACCAACAGTACCATTGAAGCGATTCCTATTCCAAATGAAAGGATGCAAGTGGAACTTTGTTGACATCAAAAGTATTATGTAGACTGAAATATTGTTTTGCATGATAGATCCATCCAGTCGGATCAGTACCATTAAAGTGAGGAAAATCAAGCTTCGGACCATGGAAATTGCTGGAAGAAGAGAACCCATTGTCTGATGAAGACTCGGACTGTCATTTGTTGTTCATGGTTGAATGCTCAAGATGGAGGTCGAGAAATTTTTCATCTGGATCCTGGAGTTTGGATTGGATGCTTGCAAGTGCTTCTTCCATGTTTTTTGCTCCTGTGCGGAAGGGATCGGCAACAGATGGATCCGAAACGGCGTTGAAGGGATTGTCAACAGATAGATCTGAAATGACATGAAAGTGATCAACAACAGTACTGGACAGAGGAAATATGTGATTTATGAGCTAAAAATAGATATGGACCCCATATGCTCGGCTTCCTAACAGTTCAAGGGATTCACTCGGCCACCAATGTTGTCTGAAAGCTTGCGTATTGGGGCAGTACCCCTCAATCCATGGCTCAAGTAAAACTGATAACCGCTTTGCCACAAACGAAAGCTCTTGGTTTACCTCACGGGTGGGAACTAGTCAATTAGGTAGGGGTCGTTGCCCTTTTTGCTAGCAGGTCCTCTCAATGGGCCAGCTACTTTGGGGTTCCTGTGGTACTCCTCACAATGATTTTTAGGGATTATGCCCAAGCACTCCCCATAGTTAAGTGGATAGGGATTATTCCCATATCCGAACCTGCAATAGATGCAAAAAAAAACATTTGGTAGAAATTTCACCCAACGAGCCCAAGAAAGTGCTTTGATACCAGATGTGAAGAACTTACAACAATTAATTGATGAATACATGATATATCAGATCACAGAATATTTTTATTGATCGCAGGCCACCTCGAGAGTGTTGCTTGGTTTTTCAACCAAGCATGTGCAAGGATGCACCTGCTAACTAGTAGCAACAGTCTCAAATAAAGCAATGTAAATAAGCAAATATAAACTATAGATTGATGGCAGTAAACAGTAAAATAAAGAATTCTAGATTGATAACAAAGAACAAAATTGATTCATAAGCATGTAAATAAAAATTAAAACTTTTGTATTACCTCAAATGGTGAGTTTTGGGCAGCTCCAAGGTTGAGGTGCTCCAATGTCCAATGGTCTCTTCTTCTCCAATGCTTCAATGGTTGGGCAAAGCTCAAGATCGATTTTGGCAGCATGAGGATAGGATGAAATATGGATGAAAACTGAGGAGCCCCTATCACCTTTTTATAGTTTTTGGTGATGGGGAATACCATTATAGTTTTAAGGAAACCAATAGTATTAACCAACATGGTTTAGGTCTCTTTTTCCCTCTTTTTCCTTTTTTGAATATTTTTTATATTTTTATTCCCTTTTAATATTTTTTGGGAATTTTGAACCCCTTTTTAGGGTTTTTTGAGGTAAAATACATATTTTGAGGGGGAAAAGGTGTATTTTTTGGTGACCTTTTGATGGTTTTAGAGGCTCAAATGGTGGAAAAAGTGGACAAATGGGTCATGTGAATAAGGGAATGAGCTAGTGAGCACTTTTTGGGTGTTAATAGATTACCCCCCGATGTGTGAGGGCAGGAGCTCATCGTATGGCCGATAGACATCATAGTTCTTTTGTATTTTTTCCTAGGGTTTGGAGAAGAGAATAGATCGATTGGATACTGGAACAACGGCCCCTTGGAAGCTACAAAAACTGAAAAAATACATGGCCTCAAAATGAATGAGGAATAATCTCTGATTATGGACGAGGCAGGCATACCCATGCCCGTATCAAGACATATACATAATAATTAGGCCTAAGAAGAGGGACCTGAATAATACATAAAAACTGTTTGTACATCATAATGGTCCAGAGGGGACACAATGCTAGGACGTACTCATGATCATACCATGACTGATCTCAATAACTGATACACTGGAAAAAAGCAATAACCATTTTGAATAAGGTATCAGAAGGGTTGATGAATTGCTGAAACTGAAGGTGTCCAACATCTGTAGGGACTCAATAACTGTGAGTCAACTTCTGAGGAGTATATGTAACTGTATACTCGAGGAAGTATAAAACTGCGGTACATCTAAAAATTATCGCCAAGCGCAACCCGAATATCCATGGGAATATGTAAATATTTGTTTCCTCAATTGCATTCTCAAATGTGGTAGAGTCAGGTGATATCTGGGGTCTTCAACAAATAACTGAAAGGACTGATACCCTGTATGAGTCTCAACGATGCGATTAAGTTGTTGAAGTCAAGCATGTGAGAAACAATCATTTGGAGAGGCACTGAAGACTCCTTTCAAAATGATTCGTAGGCACTCATCACTAATGGTGATGAGTCCAAGGCACAGGGACCTCTGGGTCTATCCTCTAGAATCAATTTGGTTGGCGTCAATGGAGGGAGACCAGAAACTACCAAGGTAATGATGTTTCCTTGACAGGTACGCGAGGTGTACAACTGAAGTGTGATAGTATTGATGGTAGGACTGACAATCTGTGAGGATGGGAAAAAATTGGGTTCATATAGTGGGTGGACTTCAAACTTCCTTTGTTCAGAAAATGATGACATGGTTGACCTGACAGCATAGGAAAACTTACTATTAGGTGTGAAAATCATAGTTTATCAGGGGTATTTATTGCTGACTGGAGTGACTCTGGGGGGACAAGCTGATGGATGCTATTGTGAGACTCTCAAGGTGACACACTGCAGAATACTCTAAACAAAGGCGACCAGAATAGGGAAGCTGCCATATGAGTAGACATGACCTGTTGTGGCACCAGAAAGCACCATTGGGTCCTTATTCGTGGTTTTAATGAGCTCCAAGAAGGAATAAAAGTGTGCTCTAAAATGATACTGTCCTGTGGATTTATGTGAGATCAGGACTATTCATGCTTAAGGTTGCTTTCAGTTTTAGAGAGTCTGAAAGCAATAAGTAGACTCCAATGGTGTTCTTTTTCATATGTTAGTCTCCAAGGCCCGAAAAAGTATAAAATGATGCAAATGGAGAACTCTTCTAGCCAATGTGACTAGAGTATTCTTTTTTTGTAATTAGTCTACAAGGTCCAGAAAAGGGGTAAACTTATACCAGGTAGATTCCCTTTCAGATACTTTTAGCGAGCATGAAAGGAAGCAATATTGGTCAGCGATCTTTTCATTGTTTTAGGATTTAGAAAAGAGCTTAACATAAACTCCCTAAGTGCCTTTTTCGTAAAATAATTGCTCGACCCGAAAAAGGGGTAAAATTATACCAAACAAGAAAGGTATTGGTGAGAGCGAGAAATGATCTCGAGCATCATCACGAGCACGAAAAACTGAATCTGGTGATATGAAAAATGTTTTAAAACTGGTAGTGGCCAATGTGGCACGCAAATCGAGGCAACGAGTGGCTCGTGAAAGAATACCCAAAAAATCTGGTGGTGAGAGCGAGAAGTGATCTCAAGCATCATCACAAGTTCAGAAAAATTAATCTGATGGTATAAAAATCACCAATAAACTAACAATAGCCGATGTGGCATGCAAATCAAGGTGGTGTGGGGCATGGAAAAAATGCCCAAATTTTTTTTGGTGAGAATGAGAAATGATCTCAAGCATCATCATGGGCACGAAAATATGAATCCGGTGGTGAAAATGGTGCGAAAAATGGAGGTCATAAGGACTCCGGAATGGTCAAAGGAAATAACTAGGTTAAAAAATGGCTACAAATAAAGGTGAGCCCACCAAGCCAAGGATGCAGTGGTGGGGAGAAATGATGACCCGCCGGGGAAGAATACTAGGTGTATCAAATCAAATCAAATATACAAGTGATATGTGACCTCAACAAATGGTTGAGATCACGAATGTGAAAAAGTGAGCAGGGTTAATGACCTGCCCCCATGCTATGTGCATGGGGTTTATGATTGTGGATCACATCTGTGTTGGTTTGAACAATGGGGTCATTGAAATACTGAGATAGATGTGATGGGGAAGGTTCAAAATGATTGATCATGTCCTCTATCCCAGGTTCGAGGTAGTCTATTATGTCCCTGAACTCATAGGTGTCAATGCAGTGCAGATGTTGTCTTAGAGAGGGATCAACAGGGCATTGACTAACTACTGGAGGGGGGGGTGTACCATGAGGCTGTGGGCCATGGTGGCATATTGAAGTGATGATATGATGATGGGGAATTCCCCTTGCGGGGTGTATGCCCCCAATATCGCCGATGAGAATGACGATGATGATGAGTAGGAAAGGTTCTGGGCCTACCCCCATGCTGTGGACATGTGGTTTCCTCTTTGATTTGAAAAGGTTGAATATGTGGGTCAGAGGGATCAATGGAAGGGGTCGACCAGACATAGGGGTCTCCATTGGAAACCATGTAAATTGTGTTAATATATTATGAGGAGGAAGATGGTGGGGGATGAATTTCCTCAATGAGAGGAGGGGATATCTCTAGGTCAGCATTATTCAATTCGTATAGAGCTGCTCTATAATCTGGGATATTAGGGCAGTGATGTGAGTAATGGACGTAAATGCTGCATATCGCACAAGGGTGATTGCTACGCAACGATTTATCGCGAGGCTAAGGGGGAAGTTCAAGTTTGACAACTGATATGTTAGTGTCATCATCCAACATTTGGATGTGTTCTTGAAGTGCCGGTAATTGTGGACATTGATGGGTAGCATGGCCTATATCGTTGCACAAAGAGCACTTGGGCAGTATGTGGATTGTTGGGGGATTCTTCGCTAATTTGGGGGTCGGTGGGGGGGTGCGATTTGTGGGTCTAGTGGTGTGGGTTTGTGGACCTCTTCCCCCAGTGTTTCGAAGTGGTGGGGGAGTATAATTGGATGTTGACGCTGTGGCCGCTGTTGGAGGTGGTCGATTATGGATGTTTGCTACACCAGGGGGTGGACGGTTAGAAGTATTGATGGGTTGCACTAGTTGTAAAATGACATTTGGTGTCGGGGGAGGGGTTGGGGGAGGTAGGTACCATACAGGTAGTCCTAATGTCAATCCTGGGAGATTAAGTGTAGCCATGATTGGTGTGCTGATGGCACCTGAAGGGGGAAATAAAAATGGGATAGTATGAATTGGTGTGGCTCCTACGTGAGTTGGCACTGAGGGTGGTTGCGGGAGTAAAGGGGGCTGTTGGTTTGGTACCTATGTGTTCTGCAAGAGGGTGCACAAATTAGATATATCGGTTATCTTCAAAGGGGTGGGATGGATTGGAATGTGGAATTCATAGGTGATTCCGAGTATAATTCGGGTCTGACTGTGGAGACGAACGATGTAGGTGCGTTCTGAATTGGTTGTTCAATCATAGGGAGAACATTTGCAGGCGCACCGAGGGCATATTGGTTTCGACACGTTTGGAGGTTGATATCATTTGATGACATCATTAGCAAATGCTGAGTGTTTGACTCCGTATGTTGGTAATTGGTTGCAGCATAGGTAATTTGTTGTTGTGGTGCAGCGGATCCTTGTGGGGGATCCATTGGATGGGTGTTTACTACTCCTTGGTTGGGTAGAGGATTCTGCAATATCATGGGTTGTGGTTGAGGAGGTGGTTTTGGCTATGCAACATGTCCTTATTATTGGGAATAATTAGTCCATAGTTGGCGCGCTCGCTCCAAATGGGGGCAAGTGTGTGTGTAATGGCCGTACACCCCGCATATGGAACATGGGTGGTTTGTTCGTAAATTGGGGTTCTTACCCTGTTACAATGGTCGATCAGGGTTTTGGTTGGCGGGGGTAGCGTTGTTGTTGTTTGGAGGATAATTCTGAGAGATTGGAGGTTGTGGTACAGCAAGCGCTGCTTGTGGTGGGTCATAAGCTGTTGGGGCTTGTGAGTGAATAGGAGCATGTGTGGCCTGCTGATGGTAATACATAGGGGGTGCAACCGGAGGTGGATAGGCTGAAGGTACGTGACCATAACACTGTGGTGGACATGAGATTCCATGAGTGTGGTGGGGGTGGGCCATGGGAGCATATGAAGTTGTAGCTCCGGAGTGAGATGTGGCCCGTGAAAGATTGGGGCCGATATTATTGCGCATAATGGAAAAGGGTTGGTTGTGGGACACAACTTGTCCAATGATGCTGTCGGCGGTGTGGGATGCCCCCGGTGTGTCAGTCCGGGAGGAATCACCGCAAGGAGCGTCAGGTAAAATGGTATACAAGTAGCCACACTAGGCGTAGATCATATCAAATTGTTGTGCTTTTAGAATGGCTTCTTCTTTCGACTGGGGTCGTTCAGAAGCCATGTCCTTGGCTATGAGTGGAAGGAGGGATTTCAGGAACCAATACAGGAAGATACAGTTGTCTAGCTTGATCTTGCAAAGACTACGGCGCTTACGCCACTCATGGATATGATCTGTGATATGGGTGGCTGTATTCTGTCTACAAGACAGCAGTATTTCCACTCCTGCATCATAGCGTAGAGGTAGTTGAAAGAACTGAAGGAAAGTTGAGGAGAGGGATGTAAACGTGGGGTGCATCCCATGTGGCTGCTCAATATACCATTTGGCTGCAGAGCCAGTGAAATTTCTTTGTAAAATTCGAAGTCGAATAGAATCATCTACTATGGAGTTTGAGGAACACCATAGGTGAAATGACTTGATATGGTTTTGGGGGTCTTCCCCAGCTTTTCCTTCAAATTTTGGGTTGTTTGAGGGGAGCTTTGTGGGCATGGGGGGCCAAGTAGGGTCATGTCGGATGGGATCATTTGTTAGCATAGCCAAGTCTAGTAGGTTAAGGCTAGCCATAAATGGCAAACTGACGGAGGGGTGTGATGTTGTCATGGGGGCATAAGTACTGGTGGTGGCATTATGTATTAGGCCACTGCCCCCTAGGGGGATATTTGTCATGGGAGGTATGTGCCCTCCACCCATAAGAGTGTGGGAGGGGCCCGCGCCACCAAGTGCAATGGGAGTCACAGATAGGTTGGGAAGATGTCCAAGAGGTGTTGGAATCTAAGTGGTAGCAGAGATAGTAGGTATAGTTTCCATAGTGGGAATGCCTAAGTTAGGTGGGGGTCCTGTATTAGGAAGGGGTCCCATGGTAGGCATACCGAATGTAGGTGTAGGTCCCATATTAGGCATCCCTAAGGGAGGTGTGGTAGCTGTGGCTACCATGGTGGTCGTTGTGGTGGCAGGGGTGGATGATGTTCCACCAACAGCCCCTGTGAAAAAGTTTTCGTAATGCGAACCAACCATGGGGCTAGTAGGTGTGGTGTATGTGGGATTTTCGGATTTTTCCTCAGAATAAGATGTGAAATGAGGCACGTCAGAATCAGATGACAGGGCTCTATTTCGATGACATGTGGAGTCAATGGAACCGTACTGCGGGGGGTCTCCTCGGAAGCATCGAGAACGTCTCAAGGAATCAATGGTGACACTTTGTGAATAAAAAATACTAGGTAGTGGTGAGTGGAAAGCTCTAAAGCCCTAATGCAACCATGTGTGCAAGAGGGGAGCGTAAAAAATAAATGGCACTCAGGCCAAAACACAACCTCAAAACACTTATTATAGCACTTGTGCTATAGTAAGTGGAGTAATAAAAAAATGTGGTCAGAAAACCAACATGCAAACAGCTCCTAAAAATAGAAAAATGTGTACTCTATGACCAAAGGGAGGTAATGTAGCATGCAAACACCTAACTAAAAATTATTCTGACTCAACAAGGTATATCCTCTGCAAGGTGATGAAATCCAAGTCAGACAATATAAATTGTAGAATCAAAGGCTAGATATCCCTCTACCGGGAGGGACACCGGGTAGACAATCCTATAAGTTTGGCCACTAAGGTACCCCGTTCATGACACGTTCAGTTGGGTGAATCTGCAGTTTTGTTCTATCACCGTTGTACTCCCATGAGGGTGGTACAACGAGAACTATGAAAGGTATCCTTTGGTTACTGAATGGATTGCGGTATTCCACTCAGGATTCCGGAACCAGTCTGGACACTTCAACCCTCCTAAGGGAGAGACCTTCCCGATGAATTGGTATTAAACCGTGTCAACAAATAATAAGGGATTTTGGTACCCTAAATGTCGACCACTATGTCTCAACATGAAAAATGAGTGAGGGGTGTTATTTGGATACTTATCCCCTCAATCCTACCTAACTACAATGTTCTTTTTGCGTTCCCCAAATGGGGTTAGAATGTTGGTTGAGTTAAGGTACTTTTTTAAGGCTCACTTGAAATTATTGTGACAGATTGTGTGATGGTGGGGCTGTATACCAAATCAGTTTGCCTCGCATGGGATATTTAATCACAAACTAAAATAATGAATTCAATTTGCGGAAAAATGAAAGATGTTTCAAATGTAAATGATTTAATAACCTTTTCAAAAAATATGGATTTTTTAAAAAGTAAAGCAAATAAAAGATGTAAAAATAAATGGATTTTTAGAGTCTTTCTTGGGCAAAATATTAAGCAATTTTAGAAATATGGTTCCAACTTTGCAATGTATAAAACTTAGAATCTCATAAATACTTAAAAAATCTTTCTTTCAATTAACTGAAAATTTTCAAAAATATAAATGAAGTATCTAACAAATATCAATTTAATAATGCTGCAATAATGACACACTGGGCTATAAAAAATAGTAGAAATTGATGCTGGAAAAATAAGCTGATTGGGCAAATTATTTTTGAAAAAATGGACCGAAACGAAACAGGAAATATCGCAGTTGTTGGGTCAAAACCTACGATGAGCCATGCGGTGATGTGGGAAAAAACCACAATGTGAATCGCGACACGGTGGTCAAAAGTCGCGATGAGCCGCGTGTTAGGAACCCATGTTTTTACTTTGTTAGTATACTGTTGTTGGACTCATATGCTTTGTAAGTTGTCCCATAGTATTTGTTGATACATAGTTTATATTAGCCCATAGTATTGACCCAAAGTATTGGATGCATATGCTTTGTAAGTCGTCCCATAGTATTATATGTCCCATAGTTTTGACTCATAGTATTAGCGCCTAGACTTAGCCCATGGTTTGTATTGACACATAGTATTGACCCATGGTATTGGCACCTAGACTTAGTATATAAGTGTGTGTTGAGGCCTATGAAGGCACTGTGAAGTTAATTGTATTGAGCTTGCTCAAAGGAGGTTTCCCCCTCGAAGTGGCCCGTGATCAATATAAAAGTGATTTTGAGTTCTATTATTTATGATATCTCGTGTATTTGCATTAATTAATTATTGTAGGTTCTGCCAAAAAAAATTTCGCATCTGTTGCAGCTTCGGATTTGGGAATAATCCCTATCCGCTTAACTGTGGGAAGTACTTGGGCATAATCCCTAAAACTCATTGTGAGGAGTACCACAGGAATCCCAAAGTAGCTGGCCCATTGAGAGGACCTGCCAACGAAAAGGGCAATGACCCCTACCTGATTGACTAGTTCCCACCAGTGAGGTAAACCAAGAGCTGTCATTTGTGGCAAAGCGGTTATCAGTTTTACCTGAGCCGTGGAGTGAGGGGTACTGCCCCAATACGTAAGCCGTCAGATAGCATTGGTGGCCAAGTGAAACACCTGAACTGTTAGGAAGCCGTACATACCTGGGGTCCATATCTATTTTCAGTTGAACTGTTGCCGATCACTTCCGCTCCAGATCCAGCCGTTTCAGATCTATTCTAAAAGTCGTTCTAGATCCAGTCATCGTTTCAGATCCCACCATTTTCGATCCTTTCCGCGCCGTTGCAGATCCATCTATTGCGGATCCCTTCTGTGCTGCTGTTGCCGATCCATTTCTTGAAAAAAAAAAAGGGCCATATCTCCCTTATTTCAACGCTGTTTTCCCTGAAACTTCACTGACATCCCTGCTATCCCATTCTGCATATTTCATTCCTGAATACCCTATCCCAAATTCCACTTCCCAAGACCAGAAATCCCACATTTCTCTATTTTTAGGGTTTGCCATAACTTCTTCAATTTTCACCCGATTGCCTTCAAATTTTACCACAGAGTTCCTGCTTCTAAAATTCCCATTTTTTGCTTCCCTGTCCCTCAAGAAGTGTTGAAAACCTAGTCAAACCCCAATTACCCCTCCGAGTTTTTCCCAAATCCAAATTGCCCCTTACTAAATAAGCTTGTGTTTGTGTTTTTCTATCCATTCCCCCCCCCAAAAAAAAAAAAAAAAAAAATTACTGGTTATGGTTGTCACTCGCACAGGAGAAAACGCCATGGAGGAAGCACTTGCAGCCATCCAAACCAAACTCCAAGATATGAATGAAAAATTTCTCAGCCTCCATCTTCAGCATTCAATCATGAACAATAACCGATAGCTAGAATCTTTTGCAGCCACCGGGTTCTCTTCTTCCAGCAATTTTCATGGGCCGAAGCTTGATTTTCCTCTCTTCAATGGTACTGATCCGACTGGATGGATATACCAAGAAGAACAATATTTCAGTTTGCATAATACTTTTGATGTCCAGAAAGTTCCACTTGCATCCTTTCATTTGGAACAGGAAGCCCTTCAATGGTACCGTTGGTACATAAAAGCTCATCCCGAGCCAAACTGGATAGATTTTTGCCAACTCCTTTTGCCACGATTTGCTCCTAGTGCTTTTGACGACTTCACAGGAGCACTCACTAAACTTCACCAAACTGGCACAGTGAGAGAGTATTAGACGGAATTTGAGAAACTAGCTGTTAGCACTTAGATTTTATTCCGGTTGTAAGAAAATAAGACCTAAGGTAACCTATTTCAAACCAAGCTTTAGGTAGAAGAACTAGTCATTTTCTCTACCAGAGAGGGCTCTCTCTTTGATATGTATGTGAAGGCTAAAATATACAAAGGTTCTTTTAAAATTTCTCAAAAAGTACTTTCTGGTCGAAAAGGTAAACAAGAAACATTGGGCATGGAGTCAAAGCTTTCAAAATGTATAATAAACCAGCAAGAGATTTTCACCATAAAGATTTTCACAGAGGCAAGATAGTAATCATGTTACAGTCAATTTGATTTTTCAGGCGACATAGAAAGAAGTAAAGACATTCCATCAACAACAGGTATCTATCCAGGATAAATCTATTGTCAACTTTGGAGAATAAAATGGATATTTAAATGCAGATAAAATGAGGCATAACCAGTATGAATCTCAAGTTATTTCAAATGTTCATTTAAATATAGAAGAAAAACACCATGGGAGATATAACGAAGAAGATAAACATGCACATATAAGGATAAGGAAAATAACAAACTGCAAGACTGATTAACTCATGAATCTTTGTATCAAAGGATAGGTATCATCACTGTACTGCCTTTATTTCAAAAATAAACTTCAAAACATACTTGTTTCTCAAAAATTTTCCAACCCCTTCAACAATGACCTCCATTGTTTTTTATACAAAATTTTCAGAAGAAGCTCCACATAACTGCTTCTTCTAACTAGTAATTAAAAATATTTAACTAAAAGATAACTGTCTTCGAGTAACCCATAACTGTCTTTCAAATAATATTACAAATTTAAAATAAAAAAGTCTTTTTTGCCACTTGGCAGGACTTTTGGATATCATCATTTTTGCCACATGGCAAGAATTTCAAATGCATTTAAGTATGAACAGAATATCTGGTCTTTCCGTACTTCTCTACATAATTCCACTGGTCAGTCGTGGGTAGGTCATAATTTGTCATTTCTTTCACCAAGACTCGCATCTCGATATGACCTGCATAAGAAATAGGAAGAAGGTTTGCGCAAGTTGAAATCAGCATATTTAAAATTTCGAATTCCCCTGACATTTTCTCCATTAGAATTTTTCCTGTGAGCATGTGATCTATCTGCTGGAATTTTCGGTGATCCATCCTGATATCAAACAGTAATCTTTTATAATCACTTGGAGGAATTAATTCATTATTTTCGTTCCAGAAAGCTGGGAATCCCTTGTTCACTAACTTGTCAAATTGCTTTTTGAACTGGATTACTTCTTTCCTTATTTCTCCTGCTTTGGCCTCGATGTTTTCGACATGTGAGTATTTGCCCAAGATCCTTCTGGCCCAAGTGATGACAGAAATTCTGTTTGTTATACTCATGGCTGTCAGATCTGCCTCGGATAAACTATTTAAAAATGTAATTGCTCTCTGGGCTATTTCTTTGGGCTTTCTATTTAAGCTTTCTCTGACTGCCCGGCAACTGTCGAAAGCATCTTTGGCTACCTTTTCTTTAACTCTTATATAATCCAGATATGGCCTAAGTTTTTCAACTTCTTTAATGATCTGGTCCCACACCATATGTTTACATCCCTGCATGGCAGCTTGTCCTGTTGCATGAGCAGCCAATCCTTTATTATTACTGCTCAATTCCTGATTATTTGCCTGCAAAGTTTTTATTTCTTTTTCTTTTGCTTCATTTTCCTCTTTTAATTTTTGTATTTCTGCTTTCAACAATTTGATTTCATTATCCTTTAAACTTATTTGTGACATTGCCTGTAAAATACCATCTACACTATTCTTATCTTCTTCTGGGTCTGCCTGTACCTGCTGCTAACTGTTCTCTGCTAATTGTTTTCTTGCTGTTGCCAACTGTTCTTCTAACATGAACCTATCCTTTTCCCAACAATCTTTTTCGTCAGAGAGCTTTAACAATTTAGCTGTGACATCATTGACTTCGTTAGATAACTCTTCTTTCTCTTTTTCTAACATTGTCAATTCTGCACCTTGAATGAGTACAGCATCTGGGATTTTTAACTTTCGTCTCAATGTTAAAATCACCTCTTCTTTCTCCTGGAGCAGTTTAGTGGCTGCAGCTCCATCTTTATTTGTTAAGTCTATTTGCAGTTTCTTAATTTGCTGTTGTCGAGACTTATTCTCTGCCTTTTCTTGCCTCAACTGATTATTTAATTTTTCTACTGAATTCTTTAGTTTGTCTGCTCTCAATGTGGCCCCCAAATAGTCTGAGTATATAACCTCTCCAGCTTGTCTATGTAACAAAATTTTGTCAGGGGCATTTATCTTTGACAAATCCACACTCATCTCTGAGATCTTGTTTTTGGTCACAACTGAAAATTTTAAAGAATTTTCTTTGATGTTCCTGCTGGTGAATAAGCTTACTTCATTATTCGATATATTTCTGACCTTTGGAAACAATAGACTTGTTTGTTTCGCAGATTCCTGTTTGTTTTTACTATGTTCATTAAATACGTCCATGAAATTTTTGGGTCTATTTACATCATCCTCTACAGGGGTCTCTTCAATATTGTATTCCCTCACTGTAACCTCTGGTATTTCATTTTCTTTAGCTTTTGCTTCTTCTGAAATGGTTGTCAATTCCTGTGACTCATCAGTTTTCAATCATTTTCCTTTTTCTGTCTCTTCATCATCGATGATCATAATGTCCTGTATAGGTCTTTTGGACCCCACTAATGCAGTATTGATTTCGCTTTCTGTTTCTGCCATTGCTTCTTCCAATGACCTTTCTTTGTCGGACTTGTCTGGGATAATTTCTTCTTTGTATTCGAGCCAGTTGGCTCTGTCTGCCATCCCTTCAACAGTTTGATGATTCAGAGCCTTAATACGATGCTCAATTCTTCTTTTGGATATGATATTTAATGGGTCAGATTCTAAGGCTGCATCTGTCTCAAAATTCATGTCTTTTAACAATTTCTCTATATATACAGCAGTGTTCTTATTCTTTATTGTAAACGGACCTAATGTGAAAGGGTACTTAATGTCCGTTGCTTGTCTGTGGACTAAAAAATTGTTATCTTCTACAATCAATTTCTGTCTTAAAAACTCCAAGGCAAAAATCCTCAAGGTGAGGAATGCTGGTAGCACATAGGGTTTATGCTTGAATCCATACAATCTGACCACTGTACTATCTTTTGATAAAAACCAGTCTCCTGTAGCATACTCTGTATTCAGTTGCATTGATACCTGCATTTCTGGCAATACCCTAGGCAGACTTTTTCCGAAAATCATCTTAAAGATCGTCGAGAGCATGTAATTGATGAAATTGAAAATATTGTTTTCCAGTGGAGTTGCGAAAACAATCTCTGGGAACTGTAATTCTTCCTGGCTGGATACCATAATCATTTTCATTAAAAATGCTTGAAACCTGAAATGTCTGTGCGTGGAAAAATTGACCATCTGGTCATGCATCCTTTCGGCTATGAAAGCTTCAAAATTTAGTCGGGGAATTTGACTTTCGTCAATTCCCGACTGGACTATACTTATTCTGTACAATAAACTCAATTGAAACTCAGTTATATACAAATCCGAATCTAACCCTAAAACTACGGCCAACAGTGTCAAGACCAACTGGGTATTCTCATTAAAAAGGTTGATATCTAAAGGGTAAGGGAGTTCAGAAAGGCTAGTTTCTGGTCTGAGACACGTCGACAAAAACACTTCCCTATCACTCTGAGAAGCGTGGTGAAAATTTTCAATAATCGACACCTCAGAAAAAACTTCAGGGTCGAGGGTTTGGGGCAAATCTATTTCTAGGGCTCTAATCACTTCGGCTGGCTCAATTTTGCAAATGGATCTAGTTTTCTGACTGTTTAAAACAACTTTTTCTTCCCGTGAATAGTTTTCAGCACACCAGGAGACGAATTCTGGGAAAACAGGAAATTGGTCAGGGCAAAAAGCTATCAGAGATGACTGGTGAACTCTATGCGGGTCTATACCCTCTTTTAATAGCTCAGATAACTTCATTTTTACATCGGAATCCGGGAACCTAATAAGGGTATCGAAAACATCTTCATCTCTGTCTTCTAGGGCATCTTTTGACCTAAAAACGTCTATATCTTGTACAGTCTCCATCTAAATGCTTCTTTTAAACAAAATTCCGTTTAAAGAGAGTGACAGGTCACCAGACCCTACTTGTAAGTGCTTGCTTTTCGCCTTCTGTCGCAATCGCCGGCTTCCACCAGTCTTCGGAGCTCTCCAGGATAACGACACATACAAAATGCCGTTATGTGGAGCCCTTTCTTTTTATATAAGCTTTTTTAGAATAACCTCCTCGCACCTTTATGAACGCGGGTCATCTCCAACCATTGATCTTTGAACCTTTATTTTGAACCGTCAGATCTTGTCCCTCTTTATTGCACCGGCGGTATCCGCGATCGAAAAGGCGGTTTCCTTTTCCGGTTTGCTACCCGCGCGGATACATCATCTGCTGACACCTGTTAAGGCGGTTTATTCTCCGCGACCGCTTTCCTTTATATCCCGTGCGCATGTTCCTGGCCGCGGATGAAACGCTGGCTGTTGATTTGATTGAGGTATGTATTAGCCTTCCGATCATTACAAAGTATAGTGCCACGTGCCACGGCCCTATCAATCCATTCCTTGTTCGCCACCTGTTAGGTCCCACCTTGCCACGTAAGGTATCTTTCCACATTTCTGTAATGGGTGGTTCCGCGCGGTGTTATAGTGGTTTCTGATACCACTTTCTCCAAGTGCGGATGAATGAATATGGGACACGTGCCTTGGTGGTATTATGTCCGCTACCACCCTCCACCATTTGTTGACGATTACATTGGCGACGCGGGGTTAATATGGACCGTTGATCTTGATCTATACCATCTCCGCCGACGAAACTTGACTGGGGCTTAACCTTTACATTATATTTGCTGGCGGACTTTATACATATGGGTTTTTCTTCTATTCTTTTATATAAAAACCTTCAATTCAACCCTTTTTTGTGATGGTTCTTTCTCTTAGGACCTTTTAGCAAAAATTTCAATTTTCCTCAGACCTGGTGTCAACAACTGGCTCCAACTGGGGATGCTATCCTCCCTGCGAGGTAGCAAAGAACATCGTAGACCAAGTGCCTGATCCATTGGGCCGCATTCAAACCACATAACCTTTTTTTTTTTTTTTTTTTTTTTTAATATTTACACTGTACAGGGACTTTCCTTCATTCCCATCTGTTAGGACAAATAATGTTTGAGGTGCCTCCCATTTACTGGCCCTCCAGGATAAAATTCTCCATTGCAATTTTTTAAGATAAAAGCATTTTCTCCTTGGCATCCTGCAATAATATATGGACCTTTCCATAAATGTTCAAACTTTCCATGGTGTTCTTCTTTCCTGGAATCCCATTTCAAAACCAAATCATTTATTTGAAAATCTCTTTCCTTAACTTTTCTGTCAAAAGTCTTTTTCATTTTTTCTTGATGTATTTGGGTCTTGTTATATGCTTTTTCTCTGACTTCGTGCAATTCTATCATTTGATTTATTCTTCTTTGCATATGATTTGGTTCTTCATCAACTTCTTGTAACAATTTCATGACTGGAAATCCTAAAGAAACAGGAAAAACTACTTCTGTACCATATACCAACTGAAAAGGGGAAGTGCCAATTGCTCTTTTTGTACTGATTCTGTCTGCCCATAGAGCATATTTCAGTTTGGTGTGCCAAGCCCTCTTATTATCTTCTAACAACTTCTTTATGATTCTCACCAAACTTTTATTTGAAGATTCGGCTAATCCATTTCCTTGTGGATAATAAGCTGTTGAATGATTCAGATGTATGTGATATTTATGACAGAAATTTATCATCTTTTTTGACTTGAACGCTGGGGCATTATCTGTCACTATCCTTTTAGGGCAACCAAACCTGGACAAAATATTTTCTTCCAAAAAGTTCATAATCACCGTCTCTGTAGCATTTCTGGTTGGGATGGCCTCAATCCATTTTGTGAAGTAATCGGTAGCGGTCAAAATCCACTTGTGTTGTCCTGAAGAATTCGGGTTAATTTCACCAATAAAATCTAACCCCCACTGTTGGAACGGTGCTTCAACTGAAATGGGTTTCAATGGAAATGGCAATAATTCTCTTTTTCCATCAAAAATTTGACATTCATGACATTTTGTTATTTCTTTATACACATCGGAATACATGCTAGGCCAGTAAAAACCAGCTCTAAGAATTTTGTTCACTGTAGCTTTCCATGAATGATGTCCTCCACACATACCTTTATGAAATTCCACCATAATATGCTGTGCCTCATTCTCTAAAAGACAATTTAACAATATACCTCCTGGATCTTTCCAAAACAAATTCCCATCCAATATGCAAAACTTTGCAGCTTTCAGTTTTACTGACCTGGCCCTCGTTTTTTCCATGTCTGCAGGTGCTTGGAGATTCTGTAAGACATATACAATATCTGAGTACCAGGGAGATAAAGAGAAATCTTCAATTATTGGTGACTTTGGAAGATCCTCGGATGAAGTTTCAGACATAAAATTTATACTGAGGGAATCCCAATTTGTTTCTGTCATCATCTTGGCTAAACCTTGACCTTTTATTAATTTGGTGGGTTTAATGTCCAGGTCATATTCCAGCAATACTGCTATCCATTTTGCTCTTTTCCCTTCAGGATCTGGTTGCGTAAGAATGTCCTTTACTGCTGCTGATGGAACATGCGCTATTGTATGAGAATGCAAAATATATATTCTGAAATCCTTCAATGCTTTCACCAAAGCATAAGCTTGTTTTTCCATGATGTTGTATTTTAATTCTGCATCTCTCAGAATTTTACTAAAAAATGCAATAGGCTGTTCTATACCTTCTTGATTCTTCTGCAATAATACCCCAGCTACTGTATGTTCTGATGCATAAGTAAACATAATGAAATCCCTTGTATAATCCGGACTAATTAACACTGGTGATTCAGTCAATGCTTTCTTGATGTTGTCAAAGGATTTTCTTGCTTCTTCATTCCATTTAATTTCTCTATCTTTTCTCAACATTTCAGTTATATTTCTTAAAATTTCAGCAAAACTGGGAATGAACCTCCTCAACCAATTTACCCTTCCTATGAATGACTGAATCTCTTTCTTACTTCTAGGAATTCCCACTTTTTGTATTGCAGATACTCTCTCTGGATCAATCTTAATTCCTTCTTTGGATATGATGTGTCCCAATAACCTTCCTTCTTCCATGCAAAAATGCGATTTCTTTGGATTTAATGAAATTCCAAACCTTCTACATTTTATGAAGACTCATTCCAAATGTTTCCAGTGATCGGCGGCGTTCTTTGAATAAACAGTGATATCATACATGTATACCACCACAATTTTGTCCCTTTCATCTGCAAATGCAATATCCATAGCTCTCTGAAATGTTGCTCCTGCATTCATTAGACCAAATGGCATTTTGGCGTACATAAACGTTCCCCAAGGTGTAGTAAAAGCAGTTTTTTCTTGATCCTCTGGATGAACTTTGATTTGATTATAACCTGAAAAACCATCTAGCATGGAAATTCTCTCGGCTCCCACAACTTGTTGTAAAACCTGGTCCATTTTAGGGAGTGGATAATTATCTTTCAAAGAAGCTCTGTTCAAGTTTCTAAAATCCACACACAGCCTTATTTCTCCATTCTTTTTCCTTACAGGTACTAAATTTGCTAACCACTTGGAAAACCTCAGAGACACAATTATCTTAGCATCAAACAACTTCCTTACCTCTTTTTCTATCACTGGTAGTAGCTTGGGATTTATTCTTCTCAACTTTTGCTTAAAAGGTTTTTCACCTGGTTTAATTGGAATTGTATGTTGTATAACAGAAATATCATATTCCTTTAAATCTTCATAGCTCCAAGCAAAAACATCTGAAAACCTTTTCATTACTTCCACACTTTTATCTTCTTCTTTTCTTGGTAATTTCTTTGAAAGTTTTACTAATTTGGGATCTTTTTCAGAACCCAAATTATAATCCTTTACATCTTCAGGTTTTGGTTCAATCTTCGGATTCTTTACCACATCATTTTTATCAAATAGCTTTTCTAAAGGAATTAAACCTCTAGGGATAACATTATTCTTCAGTTGAATAATATCCTTACCTCCGATCCTCTGCTTGAATTTTTCGGCTTCCTTCGGAGAATCCACTTCATCAGGACCCATCTCATCACCTTCTGCATCAATAGATCTGTAGTTGAACTCATCTGTCATTTCTAAAAAGCGTTTGATCTGTTGGTCATCTTCAAAGACCTGCCAATGCTTGACATTGTCTGGAATAGATGGTCTATGTCTGACTTCGATATTATATTCCTTTTTAGAAAAGACGGGAGTTTTGAACGCAGCTCCTGCAGTGGCTAAAGAATCTGCTACAGTGTTGCTAACTCGGGGAATTGAGATAACATCATGTTCATCAAAGAAGTTTTCCAGTAAATCCCACACTTCATTCCTATAGGACCTCATTTTCGGGTGTTTGGTCTGATAAATAGCTTTTACTTGATTTATAACCAATTCAGAATCTCTGAATACCTCAATCTTTTTTGCTTTCAAATCCTTCAACACATTCAATCCCAGAATTAAGGCCTCATACTCTGCAACATTGTTGGTACATTCAAAATTCAATTGGTAAGAAAACATTAGAAATTCTATGTCAGGTGTAATTATCCATACTCCTGCTCCAGCTCCTTCTCTGCTTCTAGCTCCATCAAAGTGCATTGTCCAAGTACCTTCTTTTCTGATCTTTTCTCTTAACAATTTTTCCTCCTTATTTTCTTTAGGTTCAATTAAATCAATCTTTTCTTTAGATTCAACATCATTGTACAAAATGCAAGACCCCAAATCGGTGTCTAAAGCATAAATGGCATGTTTCTCAGGTTCTTTTAGATCACTTACCAAATAAGAAGCTCTCTTTTCAGTATATAATCTTCTGTGTACCCCTAACACCGGAATAGTAGCGAAAGACATATCCATTTGTAGAGTTCCCTTTAACTTTGAAGCCCACGACCTGGACAATAACATACCAAACTTTGCAGGAATATCAGCAACCACCACATCCATGAGAATACCCTTGGCTGGTATTTTGCTGAGATTGACTGTCAAATCTTTAATCAACCCTAAACATTTAACTTTCCTTGAATCAAAAGAAAATAAGTCATCATATGGTCTTGTGATTTCCAATCCCAAAGAATCTACTACAAGTTTGGGCATCAAATTATGAGAAGCTCCGGAATCCAACATACAGTTATGTACCACTTTATCATGAATATCCAAATTCACATAGAAAGGAGAAACTTCTTCTAAACTATTGTCTTCCATTCTTGATCCTAAACAGATATTAGGATTATCATCATCTAATTCCAAAGTGTCTACTTCCACCCGATTTTCTACCTGCATCATCTTGAAAATTTGTTCCTTGTATTCTTTGTTCTTCAGTATTTCATTAAAGGGTACTGAAATCTTTACTTTTGACATTTCATTCTGTATGTTGAAAGGAACCAAATTTTTATCACTTTCCTTCATAAGATCTTTCTTGATGTCTGGAATAACCTTGGGTACATCTTCATTTTATTTTCTTTTAGTTTGTGGTTCAGATTGACTTGCAGAGGCTTTATCAGCATTTCTTTTTGACTTGCCTATTGGCTCTTTCCCTTTGTCAATTACAACATCTCGGTTCCTCAGATTTATCTTTCTTTGAAGATCATTTATGGCATTTTGATAACCAATCTGGTATTGATCACTTCCTATCTCCAAACTACAACATTCTCCTTCTGCCATGAACATATCATGCTCCTGTTTAGTCAAATACACTTCTGGATCAGAACTGCCACAATGATGAATATCTCCTTCAGGCATTTCGGCTTCAGCTTCTCCAGCAATATAATTTTCAGGAAAAGGAGGTCGGATTTGATCCTCTTCTGCATTCCTTGGGTTTGGCTGTCCTCTCGGTCTTATAGCTGGAACAAAAGGCCTCCTAAAGTTAGGGTTTATTATTTGAGGTTCTGCTGGTTCTTTATTTGGAGTTTTATTGTCCACTACTAATCTTTCTAGCAATTTTTCCATAGTTTTCATCATCGCTTCGAACTTTATATCAGTAGAGGAAGAAGAAGCAGAAGAAGAAGCTACATTTTGATTATCTTCTCTAATTTTCTTTCTATCCATATCTCTATGTCTCATTTTTCCAGAAGCCATCATATTAGCCTCAACTTCTACTGCATCTTTCATCATTATTTCCAAAGTAGTAGATCTTCTTTCTCTTAATGTGCATGAAAAATCACCTTCAAAAGCATCAGCATAATGTAACTTGGCTGCTCCTACTGGAGGTTTTATATCTGTAGGGATTGAATTGTAGACTTTCATAAATCTGGCAGAAAACTCCTGAACCGACTCAAACCCTCCTTTTTTCAAATTGTTGTACTGGGTTAATACCTGTGAAGGATTCTTCTGATCTTCCCACCTTTCGATAAAAAGGGTTGTAAAGGCATCATAATTTGCAATAGATCCAGCAGCCAAAGCTCTAAACCATTTTTTCACTTCCCCTCTCAAGCTTTGAGCAAACAACCTCATTTTAGCATCATCAAAATCTACTTCTTCTAAATCAATAAAATCGCTGAAATTATCAACATGTTGCTGTGCTGTATAATTTCCCTCATTATCAAAAGTAAAGATCCTCTGCGCATAATTTTGAGGCAAATCATGTAAAACTGCTGGCAAAACCAAAGGAGCAAATCTGGCAGCCATGGGTGGTGGATTATAAGGTGCAACTACGGTCGCCTGTTGTCTATTACCCTGTACAGGTATTCTTTGGGCTTTGGATATTTCAGGTGCTTTCCTCTCAGATCTTTGTAAATTTTCCCAAACAGATTTTAAAGAATAGTCCCACAAACTTTGTGGATCAACTTTTGTTTCTTTCAAATCAGAATCTGACTTAGTTCTAAACAGAATCTTTTCACTGGAACCAATATTTTCATCCTCAAACAAATGTTCTTGCAAAGAAGGAAATATATTTGAAAACTGAGAAATACCTTCTTTTGTCTTGCCTTTGACTTTCTCCGTCTTGAGGAGCTTTTCTGGATTATCTACGCCTGAAAAGAACTGCGAACCGGGGTTCCTTCTTGTAGCCACAATGTCTTTCTCAACTTACTCTCAAAACTTCTAAAAACTGTCACAATTGAAGTCGCCAGGGCAATATCTACAACCAACTTGTTTCAAACTTCTTTGCCCGAGAAATTTGAGCTTTCTTTGTCGTTTCTCCCAGGGAAAATTTCACTTTCGTTCCCCGGCAACGGCGCCAAAATGTTAGCACTTAGATTTTATTCCGGTTGTAAGAAAATAAGACCTAAGGTAACCTATTTCAAACCAAGCTTTAGGTAGAAGAACTAGCCATTTTCTCTACCAGAGAGGGCTCTCTCTTTGATATGTATGTGAAGGCTAAAATATACAAAGGTTCTTTTAAAATTTCTCAAAATGTACTTTCTGGTCGAAAAGGTAAACAAGAAACATTGGGCATGGAGTCAAAGCTTTCAAAATGTATAATAAACCAGCAAGAGATTTTCACCATAAAGATTTTCACAGAGGCAAGATAGTAATCATGTTACAGTCAATTTGATTTTTCAGGCGACATAGAAAGAAGTAAAGACATTCCATCAACAACAGGTATCTATCCAGGATAAATCTATTGTCAACTTTGGAGAATAAAATGGATATTTAAATGCAGATAAAATGAGGCATAACCAGTATGAATCTCAAGTTATTTCAAATGTTCATTTAAATATAGAAGAAAAACACCATGGGAGATATAACGAAGAAGATAAACATGCACATATAAGGATAAGGAAAATAACAAACTGCAAGACTGATTAACTCATGAATCTCTGTATCAAAGGATAGGTATCATCACTGTACTGCCTTTATTTCAAAAATAAACTTCAAAACATACTTGTTTCTCAAAAATTTTCCAACCCCTTCAACAATGACCTCCATTGTTTTTTATACAAAATTTTCAGAAGAAGCTCCACATAACTGCTTCTTCTAACTAGTAATTAAAAATATTTAACTAAAAGATAACTGTCTTCGAGTAACCCATAACTGTCTTTCAAATAATATTACAAATTTAAAATAAAAAAGTCTTTTTTGCCACTTGGCAGGACTTTTGGATATCATCATTTTTGCCACATGGCAAGAATTTCAAATGCATTTAAGTATGAACAGAATATCTGGTCTTTCCGTACTTCTCTACATAATTCCACTGGTCAGCCGTGGGTAGGTCATAATTTGTCATTTCTTTCACCAAGACTCGCATCTCGATATGACCTGCATAAGAAATAGGAAGAAGGTTTGTGCAAGTTGAAATCAGCATATTTAAAATTTCGAATTCCCCTGACATTTTCTCCATTAGAATTTTTCCTGTGAGCATGTGATCTATCTGCTGGAATTTTCGGTGATCCATCCTGATATCAAACAGTAATCTTTTATAATCACTTGGAGGAATTAATTCATTATTTTCGTTCCAGAAAGCTGGGAATCCCTTGTTCACTAACTTGTCAAATTGCTTTTTGAACTGGATTACTTCTTTCCTTATTTCTCCTGCTTTGGCCTCGATGTTTTCGACATGTGAGTATTTGCCCAAGATCCTTCTGGCCCAAGTGATGACAGAAATTCTGTTTGTTATACTCATGGCTGTCAGATCTGCCTCGGATAAACTATTTAAAAATGTAATTGCTCTCTGGGCTATTTCTTTGGGCTTTCTATTTAAGCTTTCTCTGACTGCCCGGCAACTGTCGAAAGCATCTTTGGCTACCTTTTCTTTAACTCTTATATAATCCAGATATGGCCTAAGTTTTTCAACTTCTTTAATGATCTGGTCCCACACCATATGTTTACATCCCTGCATGGCAGCTTGTCCTGTTGCATGAGCAGCCAATCCTTTATTATTACTGCACAATTCCTGATTATTTGCCTGCAAAGTTTTTATTTCTTTTTCTTTTGCTTCATTTTCCTCTTTTAATTTTTGTATTTCTGCTTTCAACAATTTGATTTCATTATCCTTTAAACTTATTTGTGACATTGCCTGTAAAATCCCATCTACACTATTCTTATCTTCTTCTGGGTCTGCCTGTACCTGCTGCTGACTGTTCTCTGCTAATTGTTTTCTTGCTGTTGCCAACTGTTCTTCTAACATGAACCTGTCCTTTTCCCAACAATCTTTTTCGTCAGAGAGCTTTAACAATTTAGCTGTGACATCATTGACTTCGTTAGATAACTCTTCTTTCTCTTTTTCTAACATTGTCAATTCTGCACCTTGAATGAGTACAGCATCTGGGATTTTTAACTTTCGTCTCAATGTTAAAATCACCTCTTCTTTCTCCTGGAGCAGTTTAGTGGCTGCAGCTCCATCTTTATTAGTTAAGTCTATTTGCAGCTTCTTAATTTGCTGTTGTCGAGACTTATTCTCTGCCTTTTCTTGCCTCAATTGATTATTTAATTTTTCTACTGAATTCTTTAGTTTGTCTGCTCTCAATGTGGCCCCCAAATAGTCTGAGTATATAACCTCTCCAGCTTGTCTATGTAACAAAATTTTGTCAGGGGCATTTATCTTTGACAAATCCACACTCATCTCTGAGATCTTGTTTTTGGTCACAACTGAAAATTTTAAAGAATTTTCTTTGATGTTCCTGCTGGTGAATAAGCTTACTTCATTATTCGATATATTTCTGACCTTTGGAAACAATAGACTTGTTTGTTTCGCAGATTCCTGTTTGTTTTTACTATGTTCATTAAATACGTCCATGAAATTTTTGGGTCTATTTACATCATCCCCTACAGGGGTCTCTTCAATATTGTATTCCCTCACTGTAACCTCTGGTATTTCATTTTCTGTAGCTTTTGCTTCTTCTGAAATGGTTGTCAATTCCTGTGACTCATCAGTTTTCAATCGTTTTCCTTTTTCTGTCTCTTCATCATCGATGATCATAATGTCCTGTATAGGTCTTTTGGACCCCACTAATGCAGTATTGATTTCGCTTTCTATTTCTGCCATTGCTTCTTCCAATGACCTTTCTTTGTCGGACTTGTCTGGGATAATTTCTTCTTTGTATTCGAGCCAGTTGGCTCTGTCTGCCATCCCTTCAACAGTTTGATGATTCAGAGCCTTAATACGATGCTCAATTCTTCTTTTGGATATGATATTTAATGGGTCATATTCTAAGGCTGCATCTGTCTCAAAATTCATGTCTTTTAACAATTTCTCTATATATACAGCAGCGTTCTTATTCTTTATTGTAAACGGACCTAATGTGAAAGGGTACTTAATGTCCGTTGCTTGTCTGTGGACTAAAAAAATGTTATCTTCTACAATCAATTTCTATCTTAAAAACTCCAAGGCAAAAATCCTCAAGGTGAGGAATGCTGGTAGCACATAGGGTTTATGCTTGAATCCATACAATCTGACCACTGTACTATCTTTTGATAAAAACCAGTCTCCTGTAGCATACTCTGTATTCAGTTGCATTGATACCTGCATTTCTAGCAATACCCTAGGCAGACTTTTTCTGAAAATCATCTTAAAGATCGTCGAGAGCATGTAATTGATGAAATTGAAAATATTGTTTTCCAGTGGAGTTGCGAAAACAATCTCTGGGAACTGTAATTCTTCCTGGCTGGATACCATAATCATTTTCATTAAAAATGCTTGAAACCTGAAATGTCTGTGCGTGGAAAAATTGACCATCTGGTCATGCATCCTTTCGGCTATGAAAGCTTCAAAATTTAGTCGGGGAATTTGACTTTCGTCAATTCCCGACTGGACTATACTTATTCTGTACAATAAACTCAATTGAAACTCAGTTATATACAAATCCGAATCTAACCCTAAAACTACGGCCAACAGTGTCAAGACCAACTGGGTATTCTCATTAAAAAGGTTGATATCTAAAGGGTAAGGGAGTTCAGAAAGGCTAGTTTCTGGTCTGAGACACGTCGACAAAAACACTTCCCTATCACTCTGAGAAGCGTGGTGAAAATTTTCAATAATCGACACCTCAGAAAAAACTTCAGGGTCGAGGGTTTGGGGCAAATCTATTTCTAGGGCTCTAATCACTTCGGCTGGCTCAATTTTGCAAATGGATCTAGTTTTCTGACTGTTTAAAACAACTTTTTCTTCCCGTGAATAGTTTTCAGCACACCAGGAGACGAATTCTGGGAAAACAGGAAATTGGTCAGGGCAAAAAGCTATCAGAGATGACTGGTGAACTCTATGCGGGTCTATACCCTCTTTTAATAGCTCAGATAACTTCATTTTTACATCGGAGACCGGGAACCTAATAAGGGTATCGAAAACATCTTCATCTCTGTCTTCTAGGGCATATTTTGACCTAAAAACGTCTATATCTTGTACAGTCTCCATCTAAATGCTTCTTTTAAACAAAATTCCGTTTAAAGAGAGTGACAGGTCACCAGACCCTACCTGTAAGTGCTTGCTTTTCGCCTTCTGTCGCAATCTCCGGCTTCCACCAGTCTTCGGAGCTCTCCAGGATAACGACACATACAAAATGCCGTTATGTGGAGCCCTTTCTTTTTATATAAGCTTTTTTAGAATAACCTCCTCGCACCTTTATGAACGCGGGTCATCTCCAACCATTGATCTTTGAACCTTTATTTTGAACCGTCAGATCTTGTCCCTCTTTATTGCACCGGCGGTATCCGCGATCGAAAATGCGGTTTCCTTTTCCGGTTTGCTACCCGCGCGGATACATCATCTGCTGACACCTGTTAAGGCGGTTTATTCTCCGCGACCGCTTTCCTTTATATCCCGTGCGCATGTTCCTGGCCGCGGATGAAACGCTGGCCGTTGATTTGATTGAGGTATGTATTAGCCTTCCGATCATTACAAAGTATAGTGCCACGTGCCACGGCCCTATCAATCCATTCCTTGTTCGCCACCTGTTAGGTCCCACCTTGCCACGTAAGGTATCTTTCCACATTTCTGTAATGGGTGGTTCCGCGCGGTGTTATAGTGGTTTCCGATACCACTTTCTCCAAGCGCGGATGAATGAATATGGGACACGTGCCTTGGTGGTATTATGTCCGCTACCACCCTCCACCGTTTGTTGACGATTACATTGGCGACGCGGGGTTAATATGGACCGTTGATCTTGATCTATACCATCTCCACCGACGAAACTTGACTGGGGCTTAACCTTTACATTATATTTGCTGGCGGACTTTATACATATGGGTTTTTCTTCTATTCTTTTATATAAAAACCTTCAATTCAACCCTTTTTTGTGATGGTTCTTTCTCTTAGGACCTTTTAGCAAAAATTTCAATTTTCCTCAGACCTGGTGTCAACACTAGCCAATCACACAGAAGGATTGTCTGATGAATTCTATAGGAGTTGTTTTATCAGTGGTCTCAAGGATGAAATCCGCTCAGAGGTCAAAATGTTTTGTCCCAACACAATGATGGAAGTCCTAGGGTTGGCTAAGCTGGCCGAGGACAAGATCGTAGCTCAACAACGCTCCAAACCCACCTTTGTTCCCTTCAGAAATATGGGTTCCCAACGACCTCCCATCATGCCTGCTCCTCAACCAACTCCTATCAAGCAATTGTCTGAAATAGAGATGCAGGCACGCCGAGAAAAAGGGCTTTGTTATAATTGTGATGAGAAATTCACTCGGGGACATAGATGTGTTCAACAAAATCTCTATCTCTTGGATGTGGATTCTCCGCCTGCCTCAGAACTTGATGAAGAAGCTCCAGATACAGTAGATGATCAGGTCGACATTCAACACCTGCCTGTTGACACCCCCATCTCAGGACGACCCACCCGAGATCTCTCTCCATGCTGTAACTAGCATCACCACCCCACAAATAATGCAAGTCAGGGGATACTTGAAGAATCTCCCTCTTACCATACTCATTGATTCTGGTAGCACTCATAACTTCATTGATCCTCAGATTGCCAAACAGGCTGATTGTTTTGTCCATCCTTGCTCCAACTTTGAAGTCATGGTTGCCAATGGGGGCACCTTACCTTGCAAGGGGAAGTGTCACAATGTACGTATCTCTATGGAAGATTATAACCTACGCCCTCACATGTTTTCCTTGTCCTTAGGCGGATGTGATGTGGTTTTGGGCGTTCAATGGTTACGCACACTTGACCTCATCTTATGGGATTTTGCTGAACTTTGGATGCAGTTTTCAGTCAATGGGGCACAACAAAAATTTATGGGATTACAACAAGAGTCTCTCTGCATCATCAGTTCACATCACCTGGAAAAAATACTTAAGAAGAATTCACATGGTGTCATCGCTCAGCTCCATTACATTCAGATGCACCCATCAACAGTCTCCACTACTTCCTTGGATAGATATGTAGGTGTCTTTGCTGAACCAATGAGCTTGTTTCCTTCAAGAGACCTTTCCGGTAAGAATTTAGCCGCATCTACCTCTCAACAGGAAATGATGACTATTTTGCATACAGTACAGAAGTGGCAACCATCCCTATTGGGGAATTATTTCTGCATCAAGACTGATATCCAGAGTCTGGAAACTTTCCTGGAACAACGGGTCTCCTCCCCAACACACCCGAAATGGGTTATCCAACTCATGGGTTATGACTATGCGACCACTTACCAAAAGGGTAAGGACAATATGGTGGAAGATGCTCCTCCTCACACATTTGATGACCCAGTTTCTCTTACAGCTATTTCTCTGCTTGTTCCAAATTGGTTGCAATCTGTTCAACGAGACTATCTCTTCTATGAACTCCATGCTTCTTCATCAGTAGGGCACTCTGGGATCCTCAACACGTATGAACAGGAACAATGTAAATTCTTTTGGTAGGGACTCAAAAGGAAAATTCAACGGATGGTGGTTGACTGTGACACTTTCCAGGTCAACAAGCGTGAAGTGACCCTCCTTTCAGGACTGCTCGAACCCTTTCCCATCCCTCCACATATTTGGACAACTATTTCTATGGATTTCCAAGAAGCGCTCCAATGGTATAGTACCACATCTCAAAGGACACCATATGAAGCAGTCTCTGGACAGGCACCACCAGTTCTTCTTCCATACACCTTTAGCAGCTCCCCAATTCAGGCAATTGACTCAATTCTTTGAAACTGTGATTAGCTTCTTCTCATTCTGCAGGACAATTTTCACATGGCAAGAATTCGACTGAAACAACAAGCCGATCAGCACCGTTCTAAGCGCACTTTTCACATCGCTAATATGGTTCTTCTTCGTCTACAATATTCCATGCAATCCTCCCTGAAACTCGAAAGGCGCCAGTGGCTCGGAATGCAACCCGAGGATGCTACAGGGGACCCACTCCTTCAAATTCTACATCAATTTCCACATCTAAAGCTTTGAGGAAAAATCTTTTTCTAAGGGAGAGGGGATGTTAGGAACCCATGTTTTTACTTTGTTAGTATATTGTTGTTGGACTCATATGCTTTGTAAGTTGTCCTGTAGTATTTGTTGATCCATAATTTATATTAGCCCATAGTATTGGACACATATGCTTTGTAAGTCGTCCCATAGTATTATATATCCCATGGTTTTGACTCATAGTATTGGCGCCTAGACTTAGCCCATGGTTTGTATTGACACATAGTATTGACCCATGGTATTGGCGCTTAGACTTAGTATATAAGTGTGTGTTGAGGCCTATGAAGGCACCGTGAAGTTAATTGTATTGAGCTTGCTCAAAGGAGGTTTCCCCCCTCGAAGTGGCCCATGATCAATATAAAATTGATTCTGAGTTCTATTATTTATGATATCTCGTGTATTTACATTAATTAATTATTGTAGGTTCATCACACCACGCGGGAAAATGCGAAACAATTGCGATGGACCGCGCGGGAAAATGTAAAACAGTCGCGATGTGCCATGCGGGAAAAGGTCGCCCAACTGCAATGTGCCGTGTGGGAAAAGGTCGCCCAGTCGCGATGGACCGTGTGGAAAAAAGGCTCACAGTCGCGATGGACCACATGACTGTGGATGCCAAAAGTCGCGATGTACGGACGAAAATCCGCCGACGAAAAACAAACCCAAAAAGTGAAATTTTGGTTGTTTCGGGCTGCATAAAGGGCCAATGGCCAAGGCAGCTATCAAGAAGCTAACTAGTATGGCCGATCTACAGTTTTAAATGGGAAAAAACGGCTAAAATAAAGATCTAAAGCAAAAATTTAAAATTCGAAAAACAACGGAGTCGCCAAAAACTATTGCTTGGTTTTTCAACGAAGCATGTGCAAGGATGCACCTACTAACTAGTAGCAGCAGTCTCAAATAAAGCAATGTAAATAAGGAAATATAAACTATAGATTGATGGCAGTAAACAGTAAAATAAAGAATTCTAGATTGATAACAAAGAACAAAATTGATTCATAAGCATGTAAATAAAAATTAAAACTTTTGTATTACCTCAAATGGTGAGTTTTGGGCAGCTCCAAGGTTGAGGTGCTCCAATGTCCAATGGTGTCTTCTTCTCCAATGCTTCAATGGTTGGGAAAAGCTCAAGATGGATTTTGGCAGCATGAGGATAGGATGAAATATGGATGAAACGTTAGGAGCCCCTATCACCTTTTTATAGTTTTTGGTGATGGAGAATACCATTATGGTTTTAAGGAGACCAATGGTATTAACCAACATGGTTTAGGTCTCTTTTTCCCTCTTTTTCCTTTTTTGAATATTTTTATATTTTTATTCCCTTTTAATATTTTTTTGGAATTTTGGACCCTTTTTAAGGGGTTTTTGTGTTTTTTGAGGAAAAATACATATTTTTAGGGGGGGAAAAGGTGTATTATGGTCTTTTTGGTGACCTTTTGATGGGTTTTAGAGGCTCAAATGGTGGAAAAAGTGGACAAATGGGTCATGTGAATAAGGGAATGAGCTAGTGGGCACTTTTTGGGTGTTAACAGAGGGGGCAACCTCCTTTGAGCAAGCTCAATACAAAATAACTTCAAGGTGGTTTCATAGGCCTCAACACACTTATATACTAGTCTAGGCACCAATACTATGGGTCAAAACCATGGGTGGAGTGTTAACATTTGAAACATTGGGTACAACCAGAATCACTGGATTGAATAACCATAGTGTTAATCCTATGGTTAATCTAGGAAGATTTAAAGTGGCAATAAAGGAGTGATCAATATCTCCAATTGGAGGGAAAAAAAGGTACCCCTTGAAAAAGGGTCTCGTGATTGGTAGTCCTAATAGAGTTTTCCATATCTAAACTCTCTAAGACCTTCTAATTATCATGCACAACAAATGCTACTCAAACTAAAAGAAACAGGATCAACGCGGTTAAGTATACTGCCCAGGCACATGGTCGATGCACTATCTCTAAAGATAGGGCGTGTCAATGTCAAGAAAGGGCGATTTTTTAAAAGAAAAAGACCAAAAAGGTAATCAACCTCAACGGATTCAGATGGATTGCAAGTGTTAGACCCATATTGGTTCACCCAGTGACTCAGAAATGCAAAAATTCATTCAAGTAATACAAGGTAGGGTGACATAAGTCAAAGAATTTCTAGGAAAAACCAAGGGAGATCTATTGAGAGATCCGCAGTATGGTTGCCAATTTTGTTATAGGATTTCTCAATCGATGCAGACAAATATCAAGGTCCCTATTCTGAATGATTTAGATCTAGAACAAAAGGAGACAAATTGTACAAACCTTCACCTAGGTCAATTAAATAATAACAATAGATGAGTATAGAAGATACATACCACTGATATAGTAGTCGTTGTGGTGATCCAAGAGCAGTTGTGATCCAGCTTCACATGCAAAAGAACCTTCCAAAGATCAGAACAAGAAAACAACAAGTGAAATAGAAACAATACAATTGACCTATGTAAGTGACCAAGGAATATCACTATACACCATCAAGAACATCATATTTATGGGAAGGGAAATAAAATTGTATTAAGAGTAGTAGAAAGAGAGTACAATTGTTTAGGCCTTGGTGTTGCAGCTTCTTCCCAATGGTTTATTCTTGCTCCAACAAGTCAAGTCACCTTCACCTTGAACAAAAATCACTTCAAGAGTCTCAAAGTATAGGTATATTTATCCATAATTTACCTACTTCTAATATTCCTCCCCTCACCCATGGCCCAGAGCATCAATTTATAGGACAATGTGGATAGGGAGAGGTTGAGAAAAGTGTCGGGAGTGGATGAGATATGATCTCCCTCAATGGTGGAATTCGATGCAGTTCCATAACAATAGGAGGTAAAGGCTATCAGTCGAGATTTCGCTCTAGAATATTCTTGAAAACCTTATTTTTTTCCCGTGGAGACATCGACACGGCCTGTAGTGGAGAAACCTATGCCAAAGGGGATTAACGCAAGTTGCAATGAAGGCACACTGCATCATCGACGCAGGTTGATAGTGAAGCAGACCACGTCGTTGTGTTTCAACACGTGTTGCTAGAAAAGAAAAGCGCATCGAAGTCACAAAAAAATTAAGTTGTAGGGAAAACTAATCGGAGCTCATTCACCATGGAAGTGACTTTAGGGATTATGGCAAGTCAATGTCACAGGGTTTTGTATGGGTGACGAAAATTTTGTGTAACAAACTTTCTTAAATTTGAATAGCCTATTGGAGTAAAGAGAATAATTTTTTTCCTAGTATGCCCCCTCACAAGTAAGGAATTCCACGAGCAAAACCCTATCCCAGCCAACTTAGATAAGGTGGGAAAAAAAATTCTAGTTGATGGAGTAGGACAATAAGACAACAACAAGCTCATTGCTAATTTCCAAATGAAATTAGCACAGTGTTTCACCATACCCAAAACAATCTCAAAAATATCAATAGCATGAAGCAATACCTCAGAAATCCCACCATATCCAGATCCACCATAACAGAATCATCAAATGAAACCTCGCACAGAGAGAACTGTAGGCCTACTTTCACCAAATTGAACCTGGACACCACTCACATCATAGAGAAAAAGTGACAACCAACGAATGACAAGGCCAAAAATGCCGATTAATTCCACAAAATAGTGCCAAAACCATTCACATGAGCACCCTTTAAACACCATCCTCCACACATTAAATCCAACAATGTATGAAATGGCCTATGCTAAACCTACCATCGAGCTCCTAACCAACAAAAAAAAAGCAAATGAAACATGTCGATAACCCTCTCACTAAAGCCAAATGCAAAATTCAACACTCTCACAGCCCTATGTAGAAAACATTTTCACTACATGGCAGGCATGCACACACCTTCCTGCAATTAAACACCCCACTGGTTTCTCGACCAGCAAAACTAAACAACACATCCACATCCTTCCCTCCAGGTCCATATGCAACACACCCATATCAAAGACAACATTGATCTTAAACCTCCTTTGATCACACAAACTCCAACGCGGACATGCATCACTCCAAACCCACTTTCCAAGATTCAAGGCACCTAAACCATGGAACGAGCTATAGTCCTCCAAGAGAAAGTTACAAGTAGTGAAACTGCAAAGAAAACTAAAAAAAATGGAAACACAAACCAATGAACTTGGTGAAAAGTTGAGAAATTTTGCATTAACACCCCATGCATAGGATCATTCAATGTGGCAACATGCATTCATGTCAACCCTAGATATGTAGCTGGTAGCTTTTACAACTTTGCAACCATTAACCAATGAACATGCTATCATCTAGCCACATCAACATGCCATGTCAACCTTCTTCCATAGAAAAAAAAATTTAAACAAATCCCAAGGCTGTTAGTGCTAATATGGTACAAATCTCATCATATCCTTTGATTACGGTGAACAATAAAATTTCCATTATGCTACTTCGGAAATCAGTGTATATGCATTCAATTTATATAACAATTCCACCACCTTTTTATAAGGTTTGAAAACCACTATAGCAAGCTTGTTGGGGCTATATGCAACATGCCCCCAAATAGACAACACAAATCCCACATCAAACACATGCACACAAACTCCAACGTGGAAATGTGTCAATCCAAACCCCCACTCCAACTTTCGAGACACCTTGATCAAATCCTAACCATGGAACGACCTTGCAAAATCCCCAAAAATGTGGCATCTTGTGATCATATGGACCAACTAATAGGTGACAAAATGATTGTAAGATGCCACAGACATAATAAATGATAATATATATATATAAAATTTACTCATACCTTTATCATTACATAAACTTGCCATGTAATAATTATTAATGAATGTTTATAATTTATATTTATTTATATAATGAATGTTTAAAATTTGTATTTATATAAAAATGCTTAAAGTTTATTGGTACAAGTCTCTAACATACTTATTAATTTTAATAAATTACTTAATTGTTTCCATGTGACTATTCTACAACATAGCTAGTTACAACTAGTTGAATCTCCTCTTAAGATTTTAAATCATAAAATTATCCACCATACATAGAATTCATTCTTATTTGTTCAAATATGGGCAGAGACATAAACAAAAGAGTTACAAGCACAAAAGGCCGAACTATAGATTTCATATTAAACTATAGTATATATAATTACATGCTTTGGCGGTTCAAGCCAATAACGAGTTAATCGATCCTCCATTTGAATAACAGAATGTAACTAACACACTTTAACACACTTAACCAAGAGATTACTACTTCTAACACTCCCTCTTAATCTTGAGGGTTACATTCTTAATAAACACTCCCTCTTAATTATGATATTCTAACACTGCTAAAATGCAAATCTCACAAATGCAAATGCCCAAATACCTGTTGGTATGTGTCTCAACTAGGTTTGCAAAATGCTCAAGAATGCTAATGAATTTGCAATCTAGTCTATGGTAGCATATAATCTTAACAAATCATGCCAAGATCCCCAAGATACATACCAAGATCTAAAAAAATCCTAATATGTCAACATGCCCACTTAAATGCCAAGCTACCCTTGGAAGTCCATGTGTGGTGTTTTGATGGACTGCTCTTGTTCATGGATATCTGAAAGCTTCCTTTAGGACCTAAGGGCGAGGTTTCCGATTTGCACCATTTCCAACACCTCTAAACCCATACCTAATGTTCAAAACCTTATAGCGATGCCCATATTCACACTAGGAGGTCAAGGATACCCTTGGGGATTCATGTTTGATGGTTTAAGGTATTTTTATTGGACCTCAATGCAATGAAGCTTCCCTTAGGGCCTTTGTCCCAAGTTTCATTTCTTAACCACGTCCATAGCTCTAAGACACATATCTATTGATAAAAAACTCCTAATAGAATTGATATCTCCACTCATAGACCAAAGGTACCCTTGGGGGCCATATGTGGTGGTTTAAGGTGTAATTCTTGGCCCTAGATTCCTATAATCTCCCATCAAGGACTAAGGCCCATGTTTCCTCTACTAACAATGTCCAAGGTCCCAAAATCAATATCGGTCCTCAAAATATCCCAACACTACCCATTTATCCATGAAAAGCCAAAGATACCATCAAGAGGCTATTTGTAGTGGATTAAGGTTTGTATATTCCCTTTAGATGTCTAAAGGTTTCCTAAATTTCCTTTCTTAACCATGTCTAAGGCCTTGAGACCCATACTTAATGCTAAAAATATCCTAATGGCATAAATATACTCACCCAAGGTCCAAAGCTACCTTGAAAAAACCATTTGTGGTGATTCTTGACATTGTTCTTGGCCTTAAATACCTAAAACATTTATTTAGGGTTCAATGCCTAGATTTTCCAAAGTCGTGTTAGACCTAAAATCCACAACTAATACTTAAAACCTCATAATCACATTCATATCCCATGTATAACTCGTGCTTAAAACATAAATATACTCTTGACAAAAAAGACAATGTTAAATATATCCAAGTAAATAATATTTATAATATAGACGATTAACGTTAACTCATAATAGTGAATAGATTTATTTTTTATTATTTTTAAACCTTCACACATAAAAAAAAAATTATTCCACAAATAAAGCTCAAATATACCATACCTTCTGGACAAACAAACAAAAATGAATTAATTATCTACTAAACAAAAATCTGGCAAAAGCTCCTAGAAGAGTTGTTGTTCATGATTTTAGCGAGGCTGCCCATTAGGGTTCTTGGAAAAATGAGGTATGTCTCTAAACGGTGGAGTTCTCTGTTGTATTCCCATGATGCCCTACAAATAACTGGTCCAAATTGGTCGCTGCATTCCACTCCTGGGTTTCTGCTTCAGATCAAATGGTAATGGTATGATGTGGAATATCGGGTTATAGAAGGACGCGGTTCAGACATTTACAAAATTCTGTTGCTGAATCGCATGGTTGTGGATACTTGCAAGGGAATTTCTTTTTGTCATACAAAAGAGAATAAGTTGGATCTTTCCATAGGTATTCCTGGTACTGGACATTGGAGACACCTCCCTCATCCTCCTATATATGGTAATTTATCTTTCAGTGGAATGACTTTCAATTCTTACACTAGGCGTTGCACTCTGCTGATTGGCTGTTATTATATTGAGTACATGAGGCCAGGACAACAAGTTACAAGTTCAAGGTCAGACTATTATAATTGTGTCATGTCCCAAATTTGGTATTGGGTCACAATGGCCTAATCACATTGGCCCTATTCATTAGAGTTTGTCAAATTGATGCTAAAGGTCAAATAATTGCCAAGGAGGAAAATTACTAGTTTCCTAGGTTTGGGGTGGAAGATTTGGGATTTGGAATAATGGGGATAATAAATGATGTTTGAACATTAGGATGGCATAAATATTTAATAAAGGATCTAAATAAATATATACAAGTGAAAATCAAAGTGGCATTTCATCATGAAGACACATGGAGGAAGTGGGACCCACATATGGCTAGATTTCTCCACTACACTTGGCATCATTCTCTCACCAATTCGAATTCAAGGTGAATGGTAACATAATTGGGGGAGTCCAAAAGGTATTACTCATGGTATGAATCATCCAAGGTCGAAATATAGAGGAAGAGTAACTCCCATGGAAGAGGAAGAGACAATTTGGAGCTAGTGAGACACTTGGGCTAGATTCCCTAGCTCTATGACAACAATGATGAAGATGCTATGACACCTATGACACAAATCAGACCTGAAGGATGACATATGACATATATGACATGTTAGGGCTAAAAATAGACTCCAAGAGGGAGCTCAAGGGTGTTAGGGCAGCTAAGATGCTTCCACATGTGATTTGGTGGAAGTGGGAGACTAGGAATTGTTGTACAAGTGGCGTTCTTTGGAATCTCTTCCCAAATTGAGTTGGCATGAGTCTCTTGGAAGGAATTCGACCCATTGAGGACATTAGAACTTTATAAATGTCAATAACAAAGAATGAAACCAGATTTTGATCATTTATAGAATTTGCAATTGCAATTGTGAAGAGGGAGAGCTAGTGGATGACTAGTTTCTTGCCTTAGCCAATTTCGAGGGTGAAAGATTCCCATCCAAGTTGGCAATTGGAAAGGCCATTCAGACCTTTCATTTGGAGCTTTAATGTATTCTTTATTTGCAGGTGTAAGCTACAGGGCAGCTCATGGTTTCTTCTATTGCAGCTCGCTCCTTCAACCATTTTCCGTTTTGATGGCATATTCTTGATCCTTGAGGGAGGGCGTTTTTGGTGAGCTATTGTACTATTTGGGGGAGCTTCTAATGCCCCATTTATTTTTTAATATGAATTAAATACTCTTTTCTTCATCTCCAAAAAGTTTCAAGTCAAAATTCCAAGTAGAAATGTATAAATCTCATTTTTAATGGAAGAACAATGCCATTTCCCCACTACCTTGTTGTGAGCCAATGTATTGATGATGATTTCGAATGAATGGATGATTCTCTGATATATTTGTGATAAATATACTGCCATGGATGTATTATACAAGTTTCATGTACTGTACTTGAGCATTTGAAGCATTTTTACTCAGTTTAATTGCATTGGGAGAAGAAATAGTGCCATTTCCCCAAGGGTCGAATTGGGGATTTTTGCAGTTGAATGGGAGAGGGTGAGAATAGTTGTAATAAACCATTAATGGTGCATATGATACTTTAATAAAATACTTAACACATTACTTACCTCTGTTCATAAATTTGAGTGGGTTTGGAGGCATTTGGGAAGCCATTTTCAGTACTTACCTTAGGGGGATTTGAACCCCAAATTAGTCGTAAAATTGCATACTTGGTCCATAATATTAATAGAGTTTGAAGAGGTATTTTGGTGGCCATATGTTATCCCTGAACATCATATTCAATTCCTAATATCATTCATAAACCTTCCTTGAAGATTTGAAGGCATTTGGAGTCAATTTGAGACCTAGAGACCAATACTAGTCAAAGGGAAATCACTAGTAAAGTTACCTACATTGACCAGAATTGAAAGAGTATTTCCAGAAGTGTTTTAAAGGTACAAAGGCATCCCTGAAACACATATTTATGTTCTAATATCATTCATATACCTTCTCAGAAGATTTGGGATCATTTGGGGAAAATTTGGGACCTAGAGATCGAAACTAGTCAAAGGTCGAACTAGGGAAAAAAAGTGGAAAATTGCCATTTTAATAAAATTCCTAACAAGGGTCATTACAGTGGTATCAGAGCATGATCTTGGCACCTGATGTGGTCTAATATTCATGAGGACAAGAGTTCAGGTACCACCATTAGATATTGAAACCAAAAGTGCTTTCGTTGAAGAAAAAAAAAGTAGGAGAAGAAGAGCAAATTTTTTTAGGAAACTACGACTATGGATGAAAAGGGAGCCTCATATGATGGTGAGGAGCATATAAAAATTATGAAAACAATATTTGAAGATATGACCAAGCAACTTAAGGAAGGATTCGAATTTTTTTCTATCGAACTTGTGGAAAAAATTATTGATTTTAAGGAAACCAAGGGGCAAAATGCATCAGCTTGCTTGAAGGAGCAAAAAGAAGAGATATCACAAGATCATGAAGAAGATTCTATTGAAAATATGAAAAATCATTTCGAGACACCTTCTAGCTTAGACATGAACCAAAGAGCATCTACTGATGGATGCTTAAACTATGAAGGAGTACCTACTGATGGGTTCTCACACCTCTATGTTGGTGACATAGAGATCACTTTTGAAAGTGTTGCTGCAAGCCCAAGTTCCATTAAGCATGATAATGAAGACCTTGCAGCAGTTGAAGAAGAACCAAGATCAACTCCCTCATCACCACTTGAGCTTCATGAAGTTCGTCCAAGAAAAAATGAAGAAGATGAGGAGGTTCATTTGCAAGAGCCTCATTTTCTTGAAGAGTCCTTAAAGATGAATGAAAAGAAGATCCAAGAGTCCCTAAGCATTCTCCATGACACTCAAGCATTGGTGTCAAATTCTTTTTGGAGAGCTACTTCATTGGAGGAAACATCCTTCCTTGAAGACATGGAGAAGATTCAAAGAGCAATGTGCCACATCAAAGGTAATTTCATGTCTTTGCTTTTTGATAGAAACCATTTGCTTGAGCTTAATGAATTGTTACATGATGCATACTTGAAGAATAATGAGGATATTCATAAGCTCACAATTCAAAATGAGCAACTTCTTGAAAAGTTGCAAGATACTTGTTTTTCCTCCTATGTTTCATATTGTCAAATGGTAGATTGTTTGGAGGATTCTCATGACATGGTGGATCATGAGAAATGTGGGAATTTGAATGTGCTTAATGTGTTTGAAGATGAACTTGAAGAGATCCAAACACTTTATGTGGTGGAAGAGGAACTTGAATTGTCTCTTGATGAAGGTTATGCAATTTTTAAAGAAGAGCATGATTCCTCTACATTGGAACCAATCTATGACAAAGGTTTCCCACATTTGAAGGAGCTGCATGATACTACCCACATGGATCCTTCCCATGATGAAACTTCTGCACTTTTTGATCATTTGGGTGAGTTAGTTCATTCTCTTACATCCTACAATTCCATGTTTTGCAGTATTAGTCTCAATGAAGTATGGGTGAAAGGGTTCTTTTGGATGGTGCCACATGAGGAGTATGGAACTCCTAGATTTACCTTTTATGATGACATGGTTGGAGCACACTCTTATTCACATTTGCAGCAACATTATTTGTCACTTTATGATGATGCAAATCTACATGGATGCACCTATGATATGCATTTGAGTCACTTGAAGACTCATGGTTTTTCTTACTCAACACTTGATTCATTTGATGTTGGAGGAACTTCATCCAACACTTGGGAGAATAGATTTATGATTGGAGAACATTTTTGTTGGCAGCCACATACTTTGTTATATTTTTATGATTCTCACATTCATGGATGTATGGGTGAGACTTCTTTGAGTCATTTGAAGTCTCCTTGTTTTATCTGCTCATTATTTGGTTCAGATTTTAGTGGAGATTCTTCATTCACTTCTTGGATGAAAGAATGCATGGATGAATATTTTGATGCATATCACATCCTTTTGGAGCAGCATTATACGACATGGGATCCTCACCTATGTCATTGGAGCAGATTTGATTGGTCACTTGAAGCTTGTATGCACTTGGAAAATGGTGGTCTACTTGCTTGGATGTATAATCACTTTCATGACTCTTTGATGAAGCATATCCTTGATGTACATTTTCATTATGTTGTTATGTACTTTGATGATATATATTTGGTACTCATGATGTTTGGAAGAATGCATACAAGAAAATGGGATCCAGGAATCCTCTTATCTAATGGTGTGGGTTGGAGAGCACTCTTAATTGTTGGGGTGCAATACAAGCAATGGGACCCTGGAATAATTTTTATCTCATTGGTTTCATATTTTTTGGGGAAGCAAGCAGTATGGGAGATGGATTCCCCACTTAATAAAGTGATTTTAATCAGAGTAGTGCAGCAGCAAGCATGGTGGTTCCTCTCTAAAATCTTCATGGAAACTCAAAGATTCAAGGTTGGGCAATTCAATGGCAACTTCAAAGAATTATACAGAAAGCCGGTTCTTCAACACCCACGTTTAAAATTGCTTGAGGACAAGCAATATTGGGAAGGAAGGATTTGTCATGTCCCAAATTTGGTATTGGGTCACAATGGCCTAATCACATTATCCCTATTCATTAGAGTTTGTCAAATTGATGCTAAAGGTCAAATAATTGCCAAGGAGGAAAATTACTAGTTTCCTAGGTTTGGGGTGGAAGCTTTGGGATTTGGAATAATGGGGATAATAAATGATGTTTGAACATCAGGATGGCATAAATATTTAATAAAGGATCTAAATAAATATATACAAGTGAAAGTCAAAGTGGCATTTCATCATGAAGACACATGGAGGAAGTGGGACCCACATATGGCTATATTTCCCCACTACACTTGGCATCATTCTCTCACCAATTCGAATTCAAGGTGAATGGTAACATACTTGGGGGAGTCCAAAAGGTATTACTCATGGCATGAATCATCCAAGGTCTAAATATAGAGGAAGAGTAACTCCCATGGAAGAGGAAGAGACAATTTGGAGCTAGTGAGACACTTGGGCTAGATTCCCTAGCTCTATGACAACAATGATGAATATGCTATGACACCTATGACACAAATCAGACCTGAAGGCTGACATATGACATATATGACATGTTAGGGCTAAAAATAGACTCCAAGAGGGCGCTCAAGGGTGTTAGGGCAGCTAAGATGCTTCCACATGTGATTTGGTGGAAGTGGGAGACTAGGAATTGTTGTACAAGTGGCGTTCTTTGGAATCTCTTCCCAACTTGAGTTGGCATGAGTCTCTTGGAAGGAATTCGACCCATGGAGGACATTAGAACTTTATAAATTTCAATAACAAAGAATTAAACCAGCTTTTGATCATTTGTAGAATTTGCAATTGCAATTGTGAAGAGGGAGAGCTAGTGGATGACTAGTTTCTTGCCTTAGCCAATTTCGAGGGTGAAAGATTCCCATCCAAGTTGGCAATTGGAAAGGCCATTCAGACCTTTCATTTGGAGATTTAATGGATTCTTTATTTACAGGTGTAAGCTACAGGGAAGCTCATGGTTTCTTCTATTGCAGCTCGCTCCTTCAACGATTTCCCGTTTTGATGGCATATTCTTGATCCTTGAGGGAGGGCGTTTTTGGTGAGCTATTGTACTCTTTGGGGGAGCTTATAATGCCCCATTTATTTTTTAATATGAATTAAATACTCTGTTCTTCATCTCCAAAAATTTTCAGGTCGAAATTCCAAGTAGAAATGTATAAATCTCATTTTTAATGGAAGAACAATGCCATTTCCCCACTACCTTGTTGTGATCCAATGTATTGATGATGATTTCGAATGAATGGATGATTCTCTGATATATTTGTGATAAATATACTTCCATGGATGTATTATACAAGTTTCATGTACTGTACTTGAGCATTTGAAGCATTTTTACTCAGTTTAATTGCATTGGGAGAAGAAATAGTGCCATTTCCCCAAGGGTCGAATTGGGGATTTTTGCAGTTGAATGGGAGAGGGTGAGAACAGTTGTAATAAACCATTAATGGTGCATATGAGACCTTAATAACATACTTAACACATTACTTACCTCTGTTCATAAATTTGAGAGGGTTTGGAGGCATTTGGGAAGCCATTTTCAGTACTTACCTTAGGGGGATTTGAACCCCAAATTACTCGTAAAATTGCATACTTGGTCTAGAATCTTAATAGAGTTTTCAGAGGTCTTTTGGTGGCCATATGTTATCCATGACCATCATATTCAATTCCTAATATCATTCATAAACCTTCCTTGAATATTTGAAGGCATTTGGAGTCAATTTGAGACCTAGAGACCAATACTAGTCAAAGGGAAATCACTAGTAAAGTTACCTACATTGACCAGAATTGAAAGAGTATTTGCAGAAGTGTTTTAAAGGCACAAAGGCATCCATGAAACACATATTTATGTTCTAATATCATTCATATACCTTCTCAGAAGATTTGGGATCATTTGGGGCAAATTTGGGACCTAGAGATCGAAACTAGTCAAAGGTCGAACTAGGGAAAAAAAGTGGAAAATTGCCATTTTAATAAAATTCCTAACAAGGGTCATTACAAATTGAGATGTGTATTTATGATTCAGAATCTAATGCATGGACTGCAGTTTCCATGATGGTCCCCAACCATATCAAGCCTTATGGAAATGGTATTTATTCTCGAGGAAAGTTTCACTGGACTATCGACACTACCTGTTGCTGCAATTTGATCATAGCCTTCAATATTGCTGATAGGCAATGGAAAGAAATCCCACTGCGAGGGAGGCAGATGGTGTGGTCATGAAAATTTAGGTGAACACGATGGGCAAGTGGTTCTAGTAGACCAGAAGGAGCTTGATTCAAATTTTGTTCGCATCTGGAAGTTGAATGAAGCAGAAAGATATGAAATATGGTGTGAGCTATGTGCAAACGTTCCGATAATTCCTTTCGTGAATATTGACAACAATGGATTGATGATGGTAAGTGATTCGGAAAGGAAACTGTCGACATTCAACTCGGAGGGAAAATTGGTTGTACAGAACATGAGATTACCAAGAAATCGCATGTCTCAAAAGCCAAGTTTCGTAGATGTCTTTGCCTTCAAATCCAACAACCTATGGTGGCCTTAGACCTTATGTATACAATGATCATTGATCTTTGAAAATTTTGTTGTTAATTATTTATGATGATTGTATTGTAGATTTTAATTATAATTTAAGTGAGTTCTTTCTTTCATTTAATATATATTCTATTGAAATATTGTATTTATGAGCTAATAGCATATCTGATATGCGCCAGACAATCAGTTAGTTTGCATCCAATCCAGCTCATAGCAAGTTAGTATTTATGTAATCGCGTTTGTATTTAGCAAGCTCATAAATTCTTAGGTAGAAATTTATTACAGTCTTTAATGTAACCCTGTAACTTCCAAGTGAAGCTAAATCAAGTTTGTTTATAAAATGAAGATCACTCACAGAGGATTAGATAGAGATGTAGGAGTGAAGAGAAGAAGAGAAGAAGTGAAGACCCATGAAGTATATCAAGAGCCCAAGCTCTTTGTAAGAAGTGAAATATTAAGAAAAATCCCATCTCTTTGTAGTGCCTCTACTTTGGTAATATATAAGTCTTTAGTTTTATGCATTCATTCTCAAGAATGTTGGTTTATGCATCCCGCACATCTTCTTCATATTTAACTGTGTAAATGTTATTTACATTTACGGTCTGTAAATCAAATCAATATTCCAAGTATCTCATGGTGGTAAATGTTCGTATTTTAACGCGCAGTAGCTTCAACATATGTTTCGTTTCTTAAGTTTTAGCATGAAATATCTTTATACAAAGTTTGTTTAAGATTGGGTTATGCATAGTTAAATAGGTATGCGAAGTTAACTTGTGTAAAGTTAATCTTCGTAAAGATAAAAAAGGTTGCAAAACTAAATTTGTGTGAAGTGCGAAGTTCATGCAAAGTCTAGTTCCACGAAGTTAAATAAATGAGCAATTATGTGAAGTTCAACTGTGCAGTAGAAAGTCGTAATGCGCAGTTAATCTCTGCGCAGTAAAAAGTGGAAACGTGCACTTAATTTTTGTGCAGTTAATTTGTGAAATAAAGTGTTCGTAAAAAAAGGAAGAAAAATTTAGAGCAAAGTATTTGCTAGGAGAAGCGTAGTCCTAAAGCAAAGAAAAATAAAATTATTTATTTACTGTGCAATCCAATCTTTTGACTGCGCAGTGTGCTTTTCCCTTGATCTGGTATCAAAGCCTAGTTTACTGAAAGTAGAAATTGTATTTACAAAAAGGGAAAAAGAAATTAGAGCTAAGACTGGCTTCCAGTTTTGGTAATTTGCAAACTCCAATATTTTCTGGTAAAAATTATGAATATTGGTCTCTAACTATGAAAGCTTTGTTTAGAGGTCAAGATGTATGGGAAATAGTCCAGAATGGCTATGCAGAACCAACAAATCTATTAGAGAATGATGTTCTAAGGGAACAGAGGAAGAAATATGGAAAGGCGTTGTTCCACATACATCAAGCAGCACATGAATCCATACTCCCAAGAGTAGCAGTAGCGCAGTCAGCTAAGGAAGCGTGGGACACAATGGAAACTTCCTATCAAGGCTTGAACAAGGTAAAGACTGGCAAACTTCAAATTCTTAAAAGAGATTTTAAATCTATGCAAATGAAAGATACAGAGTCATTAGACTCATTCTATACTCGTGTTATTGGTCTGGTTAATCAAATAAAGTCTCATGGAGAAAATCTAGGTGACCAAAGAGTCGTTGAAAAAGTTCTTAGAGTTCTTCCAAATAAATTTGAATCTTTAGTTGTGACCCTGGAGGAAAACAAAGATCTGTCCCAATTTACTATTGATCAGTTGCAAGCCTCATTACTCAATCATGAACATAGAATCAACGGTTCAGATATATCACTGGAAGGTTGTCACATACCCACCCATCCATCCAAGGCAAGGGAGGGAACATGACAAATGGTGTCAGAGCCCATGGTTACAACACTAAGGATGTTGGGCCAACATCCACACAACAGATTAGGAAAATATGATTTTGTGTGATGTGCATGGGACATGTTGTTGTGTGTTGGTTGTTGTTTGTTGCTAATTGTTGTGCATATGAGATAACGCATAATGTGCTTGAGGCCTTGATTGATTATGACTCCTTGTCCCTTGGATGTCCATGATGCTTTGAATGCATGAAATTGAATGTTGGGCATGGCTGGTATGAGTTTTTGTGTGTTAATTTCATGATTGAAAGCCTGAACAGTTGGTTGTTACAGCCCCATATCTTAATGATGTTTGCTAATTACAATGAGCCAACATTTATGTCGCCGATTGATGGTTTTCGAAAGAAAGGAAAACTTGTGAATTATGCCCTTATGCTCATGAGTTTTCCTTGCCCATGCTTGTTGGGTGCTTGAAGATTGATTGTGAATCCATTGGTTGGATTGTTGAATTTGAAATGAAAAGAAAATCCCTTATCAGGTTGAATGCTTACTTACATTTTTTCTAATGTAGTAGCAATTTGTTTTTGTATTTGTTGATTGCCCCATGAAGGAGAGAAGGAGGCGCAACCTCTTGTTATCCTTATACTATTTTGTTGTTTTATTTTGGCATAGCAGAGGTGCAAGTTCTTGGCATTCTTTTACTGTTTTATGTGAGTTTGATCTATAAGAGGCTTACCTCTATAAAGAAACAAAGCAAATATTTCCAGAAAAATTCTAACTGTCTTTGAAAATTTGTAATTTTTTTTAAAGTATTTATGAGTTCCGTTAAAGGCTGTGGCGACAGAATTAACGATAAGTTTTGCATGCGGCGGCGGCAATTTTAACTTTAAAATCTACGATGCACGCGGCAGCGAAAGTAATGTTAAATTCTACAACACTGGCGGTGGATCTAATCCTAAAATTTGCACATGGCGACAATTTTAGACTTAAAACCTGCGATGGAGGCTTGCGCGCGGCGACGATTTTAGCCTTAAAACCTGCGACGCGATCGTGGCGACGAAGGCTTGCGGGCGCAGAAATTAAGGTTATCTTTTGCAACATGATCAGCGAAGATGTTGCAAAATTTGACGCCGAAAGATAGAAAGAAAAATTTTCAAAATTTACCTAAGGGCTGTGGCAGCGACGAAAGTTAAGCTAACTTTTTGCGTGCGCGCGCGGCAAAAGTTAGGCTAACTTTCTACGCGTGCAGCAGTGAAAGTTAGACTCATTTTCTACACGTGCAGGGGCGAGAATTGGGTTAACTCTTGTGACTCTGTTGGCAAAGATAATCCCAAAAGCGTCGCAACGGTCGACAAAAATTAATATAAATCGGCGCGACACAACAGAACTTTTTAATCTAAATCGGTGCGACACAAACGACGAGTTAAGCTCAGTTCCAATGACACGCATTGGCGAAATTTTGCGAAAGTTGTGGCGCAGCGGCAGATTTTGGCTTAAAATTCTGCGACGTGCGCGAGACCCAGCGGCAGACTTTGGCTTAAAATTCTGCGACGTGTGCAGCGGTAGATTTTGGCTTAAAATTCTGCGACGTGTGCGGTGCACATCGGTAGATTTTGGCTTAAAATTCCGTGATGTGCGCGGTGCGCGGCGACAGATTTTGGCTTAAAATTCCGCGACATGGGCGACACTTTTTAAGCTAAATTTCCACGACAATGGCGGCCATTTTAGCCTTAATATTTGCGCCAAATGGGGAAAAGCAATGGGAGCAGTAAGGCAATGCTGATGAAGGGAAATATCTCACCTTAAACCATTTATGTTTATAACATAATAATTGTATGCTTGGAAAAATATCATGAATGAATGTTATGCATGTGAATACATATATTGAATTTCTACTTTGAGAGAAGATCATAGATAATAATCGCTTGTGTGCATGGTAGAGAGCCCATGAAATTGGATAATCTATGATGTGGAAGAGGAAATTCCATGCTACAATGAGGAATTGGAAGGTAGAATTCCTCCACTACCTTCTTGATCTTGTATTTATAATTCTGAAGTGGTCGTGCATATAAATTATGGCATAGGAATGCTGAAATGCAAAGGATTACATAGATGAATATGCACTAGATGGCATATCAGTAAACATTGCATAGTGCATGTGAAAATGTTTTGCGTGTATATGATATTGCATATTGGTAAAATAGTGAGGTTTTGCATATGCAATGATCCACTTAAGATAATGATTGTGGTTGCTAATAATAAGTTGTGTTCGCATTGGTTATAGGACCAAAGGCAACTGAAGCATGGCTAAAGATGAGGGTAAGTCCATAGTCGAGACCGAGATCTACCATGTGCAGAAGCCAAAGGTTATGAGAAGATTCTCATGGGTGTAACTTATGCATGAAACAAATATGAAAATTTTATGGTTTATAAATTTGTGAGGATAATCTCATGGTGGTAAATCAATTTCTGTAGGAAAACAGATTTACAAATTTCAAATTTGAGAATCGCTTATAATTGCTAATCACTGTTTGGCGTATAAAAAAAAAAAAAAAAAAATTGAGTCAGGAGGACATGTTGTAGGTGGATGTTCATGTATGGTGGCAAGGGTGAAACCATAATGGACTGAGTGATACCACTTACAAGAGCCAAACAATATGAGGATAGCCTCATTGCTAAACAAATCAATTTCTGTAGGAGACAGAATTGTAAATTCATGTTGAGTTAATTATTAATGCTAATGATTGGTTATGGAACAATCATACTTGAAGCTTATGGTTAAATGTTGCTAACTATTTGGCTATTTGATAAATGTGCCAGGAAGACACATTGTAGGAAGACCAAGAGTGATGGCCTACAAAAGCCAAACTAGATGAGAAAGACCCCATGCTTTGGAAATGGGTTTCGAGTGAAACGCCATTGATAATATCTCAGCCAAATTGCATGTCGGTAAACCATGAGAGTGAGATGGTAAAGCTATGCCCAGAAGGCATGTGAGATACATCTGCAAAATGAATGAGTATTCTATGACCCTAGACAAGAACATGTATGTCTAAATTATTAGGGTTAATATGCAGAGCATGCTCTATCTTATTTATATCATTGCAGACTACTTGAGTATGATTAGGGCCTACATGGCGCACATCGGAAATGGGGTGCACACCTTTTGTTGTGTTGGGTCATGATAGGGTTTTCAATATTGACTACACCTTAAGGGAATGGACACATTCCTGGTGTTTCAATACTTTATAGTGAATGATATGGATTATGGTTACAAAATTGAACAACAATATTGATGAGCTTGCTTATCCTTCTTGTGTTGTCATCCTACATAGATGCAGATTGATACTGCACATTAAGATGCAAAGTGAAGAAGGGTATGCAAAAGGACTATATAGAAATTGGTAACCTTTCTATGCTCACACGAAATATTACCAAAAGGGATGGACATGCCCGAAGAGCTGTGTAATAAGAAGAGGTATCATCCTTTTGTAAGTGGGGTCATGCTAACATGTAGTCAAGAAAGTCACCTATAAAGTTCCTAAAAGGAACCACCGATTTGCACTAGAGAAGGAGTGACGTCCTTGTATGAATGAAGAGTTGTGTGTGCGAAGGGTTGTGGTGCAAGAAGGTGTGGAGACATTGGTGAAGGCATAAAATCTCTATTGGGACAGTAGTAGGAGGGCGGGCGCCAAGACTGACTGAAAATCTTGAGATGCCTATGGATCCATAGTAGAGCCTTGACCTCTAATGGTCAGGTGACGCAGTTTCCTTCCATTGGTCGATGACCTAGACGAATGTGCTAGCTCAGCAATGGAGAGGGCCAACCAGGTATGGGACTGGTTGGGCATCACCAAATGCTTGGTAAATCCAATCGGCGTGAAGGTGTTTTGGTGAAGCATTAACTACATCCAAGTCCATAGGAGATCCCAAGGCTTGCAAAGTGAAGCAGGATCCCGTGGACCAGAGGGGAAACGCACAATACAGATAAGTATTCATTTTCATTTATGTCTTGTTTGGAATAATGAATATTCTAGGTATAAGTCTTCTAACGGCTAAGCTGATACACTATTGTTTCTTGTTGGAAACCTTGGTCATTGAGGAAAAGCAAGACCCTAAAAGAACCATAAAATTATTGGTAAATGCAGAGAGTACATGAGTGGGCGATTTAAATTATGGAGAAATCCAGGGAGTAACTAGTTGAATGCTATAAAGTTCTTGATAAATCCAGAGAGTAACTAGTTGGTCATTCACTACTTAATATAGTGAAACAACATGTATGTTGGCCCAATGCCCCTTAAACAATTCATAAAACCAGTTAGCGCACTGGCCTGGCATTGTCTATTCGAATGATTGAGGAGTAGCCTATGTGCTAGCCCAACATTCATAATTGTGTCCACGGGAAATCCAAGGCTCGTAAAGCAAAGAAGGATCCCGTGGAATAAAGTGAAGACATCTAATACATATAAGTATTTGGTTATCTTGAAGCTTCTTGCTTATGAATATACGTGTGTATATCATTTGGTTATGATTTCTCAAACTCTTGTTTAGAGAAAAACCTTATGAAATAAACTAAAACATGTGAATTGATTCAATGTTTGAGAGTAGGTATTGTTGGAAGCAAGGACCAGGAAGGCATCATACGGATGCATATGGACATATGACCATCCTAAAGAGCTCAATATGAGTAGTAATAAAAGATGGTGCTAGTGAACATGAGTGGGTCCTAGCAACCAGAGGTTCTGTAAGTAGAATGGGAAGGGTTACCCAAGTTGAAAAGCATTAGACAGACCTTAGGCACTAAGTGTCATAGCCAATAAAGGGCAATTCAAGAATTCACATTAAAGTGAAAGAGACTAAGGAGCATGAAACCACAGTGATGGCATAGCTCCGTAAATAAAACAAGACTAAGAGGGAGAAACTCTTACTCTTCTCTTTCCTTTTTGACTGATTCATCTTAGAAACAAAAATAAAAATAAAAAAAATTGTTGAATGCATGTCATGACTGAAAGTATATTGTGTTTATTTGCTTAAAATCAATTGTGAATGCCGAAAAAGATAATTCCTTGTGAAAGGATGAACATGAATGAGTTCATATGTATGTTGGGAAAGCATGAAAAGTATGGAAGTCTCATGAATAAAGCATGGATGTTCCATGTCAATTGGGAAATTAATTGACTAATTTTAATATTTATGTTATGCTTGGCCTATTTGGTTGCAGCCGTTACAAAAATAAACAAGTGGTGCTAGCAAGCAAGTGAGGAAAGCCATGCACATTGACCATGGATGCAGACCAAGGGCTATTGGACTTAGCTGAAAGTATTCTTCAAACAATTGCCAAGACCCAGGAAAATCTTGGAGAGATGCTCAAGCTACAGAAGCAGCAGAATGTGATGAACCACAAGGTTTTGCAGGACTCTATTCATCTGCAAAAAGAGGTAAAAAGTATTCTGGAAGCAATTCGTAAGGGAAAAGAAAGTGCACCAATGATGAAACATTCATCCAATCACCCCATTCAGAAATGCCCAAGGCTGGAAGAGAGCAAGAATGTTGACAAAGGAAAACAGAGGCAGTTACCTCCAATAGAATGTTGGGGATGTGGAGGAAGTCACCTCCTCCGTGAATGTCCAGCAAGGGGTAGAAAGAAAAGCAACAACCAGTAGGAGCAATGTGCAGGGGTTCAAGAACCTCACCTTGACATCTCCAATCAATGAAATGCAGGATAGACCTGCATGTTTTGTGAATTTTGAACATGTATAAAGTGTGTATGTATTGCTAGGTATTGGAACACTGAGGATGGTGTTATTCCAAGGGGAGGGGTATGTCACATCCTCATTTTGATCCTTGTAATATTTTGGGCTATAATGTAAATAATGTATGCATATTATGTATTATTCCTAGCATGGAGCTCAAGGCCAAGGCCCCGCTAGTGAATGCTCGATCTAGAAGAGGCAAGTATTTGATATTATGCTACCCATGTGCTAGTGAACCATGGGAATTGTAAATATGCATTTTAATATAAAATCCCACAACTAGCTATGCAATACAACAAGATATGGGGGCATGATATTACAAGGAATTGGGAGGGAAATACTCAAACCCTTGAGCCAATGAAGTCAAGCCAAGTGTCAATGTGAAAACCCATCAACCATTAACTTCCCATGTTGACTTTGGTGCCCAATCATTCATTTCTCCCAAGAGTTGGGTGAAATAGTGAATTCCTTGGGGATTGGGGAGGGATGGCTGCGCAAAATTCAAGTATGGGCAAGCCACCCTCACGGAAAATCATGTTTATCCTTCTTGGGCAAGAAAACACCCACGAATTGCCTTCCCAAGCCATTATTCATGACCAAACTTCACTCTCTCGCGTTTTTGGAGCCTGTTGGGCGTTTCTTTCATGGAGTACGCTGTAAACTCATTGGTTTTCAAGATAAGAAGGGCGTTTTTGTGATGGCTGGACTGTGGGGAAAGAAGAGAATCCATTGGGAAGCTCAATCTATAAGTTTGATAGCTTGATGTTTCCTTATTGTTGTGAAGTCGTTTTTTGAATTTCCAGAATTGGTTTTCATTATGGAAAAATCATTTTTATGAACCCAGTAGTTATCTCCTACCTCAAAAATCGTTTTTGAATGTTTCCATCAATTGTGTGACTGTGTATGTGCCAATTTCGGGTGCCAACCTGTCACGGTTTTGCCCAAAAATCGTGTTGGTTCCCTGCTTCCAGTTAATGACTATGTGAAGGTCGTTTTGGCCCTTGAATGCCCAAGCCTTTTCCCTCTCACGCAGTCTAAGCTAAGTGGGACTTTCCCCATCTCATTTTTCACCATTTTCCTGCATTTTCCATGCCCGGGAACTCGTTTTTGTGTTACACAGTGGCTGGGACAGGAGGACCACGATTTGGGACTGTTATGGAGGTCGTTTTTGCCCCAAAATGTCCATGGATGTTTTTCTAAAAACGGATTTGGCTTCCCAGGGTTGTTCCCCATCTTCCATTTTCATTTTTGGGTTTCCCACATTTTTCTTAAGCTAATGAAAAGCCCATCTTTGGGCATCTCACTGTGAAAATGTTTCTTCATGCCCAGAAATTGTGATTTTGCTGTTATGTGTATCCATGCTCAGTTTTGAGTTGCTGTGTGTTAAGAAATGTTGGGGGTTGAGATGGGTATCCATTGCTTTGGGCTGTGATGAGCTTGATATTCCCCTTTTTCCTTGTAGATATCATGCCCAGCTCGAGGGTGGTCTCTGAGTGCTGAAATAATACAGACTGGGCAGAGACCTATGGTTGGGAGGAACGTTGCAGCCACATAGCTAGTTGTTGGGGCTATTTAACCATAAAGATAAGTGTCTTGCCGTCTATGCTTTTAATTCTGCAATGTTTAGATTGATGACTATTTTTGATATGCTGTATGCATATTAAATATGTGTGTGGATGAGTTTTTAATTCCACTGTGCTTAATTGTTTAAATGGTATCTGCACACTCTTAATTTTATTGCTGTGAATCTAATGACTTGGCGAAGCTTATGAAAATCCCCATAGATTGGCATCATGTTCCCTCCCTTGCCTTGGATGGATGGGTGGGTATGTGACAAAGGTGCATTCACAGTACATTCATCCATAAGTCGTGGAAGAGGTAGAGGAAGATCAAATTCTAGAGGCAGAGGACGAATTTCTTTCAGAGGAGGTCATAGCAGCAGCCCTACACATGTCGCTAGAAGAGGTCAGAATCAAATCCCGAGTCAGGAAAGTGGGAAAAGGTATGATAAATAAAAAATTCCATGTCATTACTATAAGGAGTTTGGACACTTCGCATATGAATGCAGGAAGAAGCAGTATGACCAAGGAAAGAAAGGCCAAACACAGTCAAGCAACACCAGCAATATGAACAGCTCACTGTTCTTAGCATGTGCATCTCCACTTGAATGCAATGTTGTCCAAGAAATTCCAATGACATATAGCATTTAGATTCAGGCTATAGCAATCACATGACTGGTAATTTAAATCTATTTTCTAGTCTAGATATATCAATTCAAACTAATGTCACACTTGGAAACAATACTCAAGTTACTGTTTTGGGTAAGGGTACTGTTGATATTCTAACCAAACAAGGGGAGAAAAAATTTATGCCTGATATTTATTATGTTCAAGGTTTGAAGCATAATTTGATGAGCATTGGACAGCTGATGGAAAAAGGTTATAGAGTTCACATGATAGGAAAGCATTGTGTGATCAAAGACATTTATCCAAGCAATCAATTAATTGTTGAAGTGCAGATGACAAGCAATCGCTTGTTTCCTTTGAGGATAAGGCCAATAATAAAAGGAAAAAAAACTCGAGTTGTTCATGGAAGTTAGAATGAAAATTCTAGAATTGCATTCAAAGCAGAAAGTAAGCGAGCAGACATTCACTGCGACAAGAAAGAAATGCAAGCAGCGTTTCAAATAGAAATAAAGGATGAATCCTGGATATGGTATTTCAGATTTGGACATTGAATTTTGGTGGGTTGAATCTACTACACATGAAGGACACAGTAAAAGGATTACCATTGATTGAAAAACTAGAGAGAATTTGTGAAGGCTATATTTTTGGAAAACAACACAGAGAGACTTTTCCAATCGGAAAGTCATACAGAGCTCGCACACCATTTGAAATCATGCACTCTGATATTTGTGGATGGATGCAAACACCGTCCTTGGGAGGATGCACTTATCTTCTCACATTTATCGATGATTTCACAAGAAAAACATGGGCATATTTTCTAAAACATAAATCTGATGCATTTGGTTGTTTTCAGCAGTTCAAAGCACTCGTGGAGAAGCAGAGTGGTAATAGCATCAAGATCTTAAGAACAGACAGAGGTGGTGAGTATGTCTCAAATGATTTCTTAAATTTTTGCAAAAATCATGGCATACAGAAGCAATTCACTGTGCGGTATACACCACAGTAGAATGGTATCACATAAAGGAAGAACATAACCATTATGGAGATGGTGCGTAGTATGTTGGCAGCCATGCATCTATCAAATGAATACTGGGATGAAGCAATGGCAACTACTATATACAACATGAATCGATGTCCGACGAAGAGTGTGAAGAACAAAGTTCCGTAGGAAGCATGGATAGGTATGAAACATAGTGTTTCACATTTAAAAGTTTTTGGTTGTGTAGCATATGCACATGTTCTAGATGAGCTAAGAAGGAAATCAGATAATAAAGGACATAAATGAATTTTTATTGGGTATTCTGAAGACACAAAGGCATACAAGTTATATAACCCTGTTACAAGAAAATTTATTATCAGTCGAGATGTTCAGTTTGTAGAAAATGAAGCATGGGATGGAACTGTGGAGAAGAATGTTAAAATCGTGTCACATGTTGAACATGATGACATCGCATAATATATGATTGAGACTCCACATGTAAATCAGAACTGCGCAGTTCCATCTACTCCCAGGACCTCGCAGCATGTTTCAGCATGAGGAACTCCTACACAAGTCGCAGTTCAAGCTACTCCAACAAGCACATCAAGTGCACAGCAAACTCCATCAAGCAATTCGCGCAGTTCAACACCAGCAACTCTGACAAGGAAAAGAACTATGCATGAGATATATGAGACTAGTACACCTAATTCATTCTTTGTTTTTGCATTATTTTCTCAAGTTAATGATCCTCTAACATTTGAAGAAGTTGTTGAAGATAAAGTTTGGGCATAATCCATGGATGAAGAAATAGAATGTATTGAGAAAAATCAAACATGGGAATTAGTTGATGTTCCTAAGGACAAGGATGTGATAAGTGTCAAACGAATTTATAAGACCAAGCAAGATGATGATGGAAATGTGCAGAAGCACAAGGCAAGATTGGTAGCAAGGGGGTTCACACAGCAGCCTGGCATAGAATTCAATGAAACCTTTTCACATGTAGCACGAATGGACACTATCAGGATAGTTTTGGCCATCACAGCACATAAGACATGGCCTATTTACTAAATGGATGTTAAGTCTGCATTTTTAAATGGTTATTTGGAGGAAGAAGTATATGTGGAGCAGCCACAAGGCTGCAAAGCTCCAGGATAAGGACACAAAGTATACAAGTTGAAGAAGGAACTGTATGGTTTGAAGCAAGCGCCTAGAGCTTGGTACAGTCACATTGACTCATATCTCATTCAGAATGGATTTCATAGAAGTGAATGTGAGCCAAAGCTGTACACAAAAATCAACAAGCAAGGTAATAAGTTAATTGTCTTCCTGTATGTAGATGATTTAATATTTACTAGTGATTTTGGCATAGAATAATTTAGATTAGTCATGGAAAGTAAATTTGAAATGACTAATTTGGGGATTATGAAGTATTTTCTGGGCATTGAAGTCCATTAGACTGGAAATGGCATACTTATATCTCAGTTGAAGTATGCAAGTGATGTCTTGAATAGATTTAAGATGTTAAATTGCAAGACAACTCCAACACCAGTGATAACAGGTTTGAAATTGAGCAAAGATGATGATGTATCCAATGTAGATCCCACACTGTTTAAAAGGCTCGTTGGCAGCCTTATGTATCTTACAGCAACAAGGCCAGACATCATGTATGGAGTCAGTTTAATATCAAGATTTGTTAAATTTCATACATTCATAGCATAAAACATAAATGCATTACCAAGATCACTAGAAGCAAGACAAAGCACAAAATAACAATGCAGATTTTGACCTGGGAAACCCAAATGGAAGAAAACCCAGCAACCGCCGCAGAGAGATGATAATTCCGAGATCGAAGTACAAATAAGAAAAGGGAATGAATGTGAAAGTATCTTTCACAAGTAGATTCCCCAAATAAGCTTCCTCCTTCAAGTGATGTGAAATCAGCCTCCTCCAAGTGATGCACACTTGCTAAGTGAGTGAATGAGATAATGAGGTGCACTAGCCTCCTATTTATACAAGTGCAAAACTGGAAAATTCCCTAACTGGGCCGACTTCACCTGGGGGCAATAAATAATTTAAATTTAATGTTTTTATTTGTTTCTTTGCACCCCAAGGCTTACATTGATTCTTTCATGTGTTTACATAATTGATTACATAAATTTGTTATCCCTTAGGAGGTATAAACAAGTACAATGAAGGTACAATAAAATATAATGAATAATATCTTCCGAAGTTGTACAAAATACAACACTCCCTCTCAACGAGGAAGGTATTCTTCGGTCTTCATCTGCATCACGATCATCTGGGATTCATCTTGTACATCCATTCTATATCCATCATCTCTATACATATTGAAGGTTGTCCACATAGTCTCTGTGCATCATCATCACCAGTCCTTCAGTGAGTCCAGGAGAATCACTCAATCCTAGATATCTGAGATTATCAGCTGTACCATCTATGTTATAGAATTTGCAACCTGTCTGTCTCATCTTCCAGTGGGGTCCTCGCATACTTGGCTGAGATCTCAGACGAGCAAAAGGGCACAGCCATCTACTAACTGTCTAACTCTTCTGCCTATGGGATTTCTCCCATATCTGGCTGAGTACCTAGACTATAGAGGCACCTGTGCAACCACACGGCCAAATGCTAACTGTCCTACTCATCTACCTATGGGATTTCTCACATATCTGGCTGAGTAATCGGACTGCAGAGGCACCACTATGAACCCAACCAACTGTTGACTATCATACTCATCTGCCTATGGGATTTCTCCCATATCTGGCTGAGTAACTGGACTGCAGAAGGTACCTGGGTGAGCCTGACCAACTGTTGATTGTCCTACTCATATTCCTATGGGATTTATCCCATATTTGGATGAGTAACTTGACTGCAGAGGCACTTGTGAAAAGCAGGGCAAGCATCTCAATGCCATCTTTCCCTCTCAAGGAGGGATACATTCTCTTCGACTCCAAGTCTTCTGCGAAAGTATTCGAACTACACCCTGGGAAGAACCTTGGTGAGAACATCTGCAGTTTGGTTTCTGTCGGCATGTACTGTAACTCGACCGCACCTTTATGCACCATATCACGAATGAAATGATATCAAATCTCGATATGCTTCGACCTGTCATGAAATACAGGATTCACTGATATCTACACATAGCTCTAGTTATCACAGTGAATAACGATTGACTATGGAATCTGGCCGAACAATCCTACTAGGAGTTTACGAAGACAAACTGCTTCTCAAGCTGCTATGCTAGCATCCATGTACTCGGCCTCTGCAGTACTGAGTGCTACCGAGTTTTGCTTCCTGCTGCACTAGGAAATAACTACATAACCCAAACTGAAGCAACATCCAGAAGTACTCTTCCGATTTGCAACACATCCGTCCCAATCTGAGTCTGTAAACCCTTGTAATATCAGGTCACCATCTGAAGCATACTTCAATCCATATCCCACAGTGCCACGTAAGTATCTGAGCACATGTTTTGCATCAATCTAGTGAATCTGCCTCGATTTGCACATGAAATGACTGAGGGAATTCACAACAAATATATATCTGGTATAGTGTTGGTCAGATACATCAATGACCCAATCAACTGGCAATAAATGGTGGGATCAAACAAATCAGAATCCGAAGTAGAACCTCTCAACTTCTTCCAATTCACATCCATCGGAGTAGCCATGGACTTGCATTTCGACATTCTGAATCTTTTCAATATATAAATGGTGTATTTTCCTTGTCTTAGGAAAATCTCTTTCTTCCTCTGCCATACTTCTAATCCCAATAAGTAATGCATCAATCCAATATCTTTCATTTCAAACTCAGAGGCGAGATTCTTCTTACACCATATAATGAGTTTCTCATTTCCTGTGAGAAACAAGTCATCAACATATAATACCAAAATCAGTGGCTCATCATCTACAACCTTGTAGTAAAGGTTGGGGTATGCATCACTCTTGGAAAATACCAAGCTCACCAGGAATCTGTCTATTCGTCCATACCAAGCATGGGGTGCTTGCTTGAGGTCATACAATGCCTTTTTCAGTCTGCATACATGAGATTCCTTTCCTTGGACAATAAATCCATCTGGTTTTTCGATGTAAACTTCTTCCTCAATAACACCATTGAGAAAGGTTGTCTTCATATCCATCTAATGCAACTTCCATCCCATAGCTGAAGTAATCGCGATAATGGATCTGATGGAAGTATATCGGGCCACAGGAGCGAAAGTCTCATCATAATCGACTCCGTCTTTATAAGAGAATCCTCTGGATACAAATCTGGCCTTATATTTCTCAACCATGCCATCTGCTCCATGCTTGATCTTGTATAGACATTTAGAAGTCACTACTGACTTCTCCTCAGGTCTCAGCACAACCTCCCACACATCGTTCTTCATGATGGATTGATATTCTTCCATCATGGCATCCTTCCAAACTTGATGTTTGGATGCTTCTTCGTAAGTAGTGGGTTCTGAATCAATAATGTTTCTCATTAGTTCCACATAACTAGAGAACCTCTGAGGTCTTTTGCTTTCTCTGAAAGTGCCATTTGGAGCTTCATGCCCCTCTGCATCCTGCAGTGTTTGTTGTGCCCACCTAGGTCTTTTCCAACCTGCAACATCTCTGGGGATATCAACTAGATCTATGGGATCGATAGGTTCATCCTTTTATGTTGTCTCACTCTGAACTAGAGGGGGATATGATCTCATCTCCTTAGGTTCTAGCATTTCTTCATCATCGATCTCCATATCTGATCCTCTGCCTTTTCTGACAGCCATTTCTTCTTCAAAGGTCACATCCCTACTGACTTCAATCTGTCTGGATCATAGAATGTAAATTCTGTAAGCCTTTGAAGACTCACTGTATCCCACAAAGGTACCCTTCTTTCCTGAAGGTTCTAACTTAGATCTTTTCTCTTTGGGAACATGTATGTAGACTGGACAACCAAAAATCCGGAGATGGACTCACACCTGTGAATGTTTCTTCCAGAGTCATGTTCTTCAATATCTTATGTGGACATCTATCCTGTACATATACATTGGTTCTGGATGCTTCTGCCCACAAGAAAATTTTAAGACTCTGGTCATGTATCATAGCTTTGGATGCCTCCACAATTGTACGATTATTTCTTTCTGCAACCCCATTTTGTTGAGGGTTGTAGGGAACTGTGAGCTCCCTCTTAATTCCTGCTTCCTTGCAGAAATCATTGAATTCTGTAGAGGTATATTCTCCACCATTATCTGATCTAAAAATCTTGATCCTCTTTCCTGACAGATTCTCAACTTGTGCTTTAAACTCTTTGAACTTGCTGAGCACTTCCTCGGATTCTTTTGACTTGAGAAAGTAAATCCAATTCTTTCATGAGTAATAATCAATAAAGGTGATATAGTAATGATAACCACCTAATGACACAACTGTCATGGGCCCGCACAAGTCAGAGTGTACTAGATCCAAAATCCCTTTGGATCTACTCTAGCTGTCTGGAAAGGACTTCTTGACATTCTTTCCAAGTGCACATCCTCTACAAGTTCCATCATGGTCTACCTGGAGCCTTAGAAAACCTGTCACAATATTCTTCAGAACTGGGAGAGCTCAATAGTTCAGATGAGCTAACCTTCTATGCCATAACTCGCTCATACTTGCAGCATCATGTATTAGGGCTTGTACTGTAGAAGTGTTTAGTCTATACAAGCTCTCTTCTCTTATGCCAATAACTTTGGTTTTGCTCATGCTTGAGTTCTTGTGCCAAGCAAGGACTTTCCCTTCTGAGAAAGCTACTTTATATCCCTTGTCCTCCAATGTTGAGATGGATACAAGATTTGTTTTCATACCAGGTACATAGAGTACATCACTTAGGCATAATATATCATTTGATTCCAATTGAAGGGTGGTGGCTCCAAACCCCTTCACAGTGTAAATTGCATTATCTCCAAGTACAACACGGAGATGTGAATATTTCTCAATTAATTCTGAAAGATTCTCTCTATAACCTGTCATGTGTCTAGATGCACCACTATCTATGAGCCAAGTGTCACTAGTGGTAGCAATAGTACCTGATAGTGCTAATATGAATAGAAATTTTATGTGATCTTCATTCTTTTGCTTCTTATGATGATGATCTTCTTCTACATCAGCAGTGGATGCTTCATGCTTCCTTTTGATTTGACTTCGACAGCTACTGGCGTAATGTATAGCATTGAACTTGAGATACAAACTTCTTCTTCTTTTGTTCTTGGCGGGGACTTGATCTCCTTTCTTGGTGCTGATGTGTGAAGAACCTGCAACAATTAATTAATGAAAATACACAAGATAGCAGAAATGATAGAACTCAAAATCACTTTTATTGATCACAGGCCACTTCGAGGGGGCAACCTCCTTTGAGCAAGTTCAATACAAATAACTTCATGGTACCTTCATTGGTCTCAACAAAAACTTATATACTAAGTCTAGGCTCCAATACCATGGGTCAATACCATGTGTCAATACAAACCATGGGCCAATACAAACTATGGATCAACAATTACTATAGGACGACTTACAAAGCATATGCGTCCAACAACAATAAGACAAACTATGGATCAACAAGTACTACGGGATGACTTACAAAACATATGCATCCAAAAACAATATACTAACAAAGTAAATAGAAGGGTTGACATGGGTTCCTAACATCCCCTCTGTTAGGATATTTCTACACTCCATCCTAGTCCTACCAGCATTTTCATCCTTTGCATTTTCAATCTTGCATGCATTCCTGCATGCAGCATGCATTCCTGCATGTAGCATGCATTCTGCATGCATCCGCATGCTTCCCAGTCATTAGGTTGACACCTCCAGCACCTAGTCCCTAGTCTTCCAGCACTCGGGAGCTAGCACTCGGGAGATTATTTCCACTCAGATTGAGCCCTTCTATCCAGTGATGTGCCCACATCTCACCATCCACTTGACAAAGGCACCCTTCTTCACCTACCAGTCCAGTTGTCTTCAGTTAACTGAGTTCTCTCAATTTTAGGCTTAACTGACTCTTAACTGACCTTACCACTCCGATGGACCTCCAGTGTGACTAGACTGCTCATTATGACTCGAGTTAGCTCCTCATACACCCTCCATTGAGCCTCCTTCATTTAGTTAGTTCCAGTTACACTCAATTACACCTACCACACTCAGTTAGACTCAGTTTGACTGATGGTTGACACTTACTTGAGCATTGATGACTCCATTGATGATGAGATAGACTACTAGTTCTGCTCCGATGACACTCCCATGATCTTTTGATCACTCCATGAAGGCTAATTTGAATTGCCACCTTGGCATTCGAATCCTCATGCATTGTACTACTTATTTGTCCATATTGTGATTAATTAATTAGTGTGTGTGAAGTTATTTTGCTTCTATCCGAGTTCTACTGTATTATTCTGTTGCTCATTCTAATACATTGACCACTCTTAATTTTATTGCTAAATTCTTTCATTGTGAGGTATACATCAGCTCTTAGATCTGCTGTAAGGATTTTCACACCCTCTCCCATAGAAAAAGCTTTGTCCTCAAAGCTTTAGATGTGGAAATTGATGCAGAATATGAAGGAGTGGTTCCCTTATAGCATCCTCGTGTTGCATTCCGGGCCACTGACGCCTTTTGAGTTGCAGGGAGGGTTTCTTGGAAGGCTGTAGATGAAGAAGAACCATATCAGGTGCGTGAAAAGTGCACTCAAAATGGTGCTGATTGGCTTGTTGTTTCAGTCAAATTCTTGCCATGTGAACATTGTCCTGTAAAATGAGAAGAATCTGGTCATCGTGTCGAAGAATCGAGTCAATTGCTTGAACTGGGGAGATGCTGAGGCTGTATGGAAGAATAACTGGTGCTGCATGTCCATATATTGCTTCATATGGTGTCCTTTTAGATGTGGTATTGTACCACTAGAGTGCTTCTAGGAAATCCATAGAAATAGTTGTCCAAATATCTATAGGGATGGGCAAGGGTTCGAGCAGTCCCGAAAGGAGTGTCGTTTCACCCTTGTTGACCTGGAAAGTATCACAGAAAACTACCATCTGTTGAATTTTCATGTTCATTCCTTGCCAAAAGAAGTTACATTGTTCCCGGTCATACATGTGTAGGAACCCAGAGTGCCCTGTTGATGAAGAAGCATGGAGTTCATAGAAGAGATAGCCCTGTTGAACAGATTGCAACTAATTTGGAACAAGCATAGAAATAGTTTTAATAGAAACAAGGTCATCAAATGTGCGAGAAGGAGCATCTACCACCATATTGTCCTTACCCTTCTTGTAAGTGATCACATAGGAATAACCCATGAGTTGGATAACCCATTTCAGGTGTGTGGGGGAGGAGACCCGTTGTTCCAGGAAATTTTCCAGACTCTAGAGATCAGTCTTTTGTATTGCATGCAAAATAACCATCATTTCCTATTGAGATGTAGATGCAGCTAAATTCTTACCGGAAAGGTCTCTTGAAGGAGACAAGCACACTGGTTCAATAGGGACACCTGCATATCTATCCAAGGAAGTAGGGGAGACCACTGATGGGTGCATCTGAATGGAATGGAATTGAGTGATAACACCATGTGAATTCTTCTTAAGGATCTTTTCCAAGCGATGTGAACTGATGATGCAGAGAGACCATTATTGTAAGCCCTTAAATTTGTGTTGTTTCCCATTGACTGAAAACTGCATCCAAAGTTCAGCAAAATCCTATAAGATGGGGACAAGTGTGTGTAACCATTGAATTCCCAAAACCACATCACATCTGCCTAGGGACAAGGCAAACATGTCAGAGTGCAAGTTATAATATTCTAAAGAGATACGCACATTGTGACACTTCCTCTTGCAAGGTAAGGTGCCCCCATTGGCAACCATGACTTCAAGGTTGGAGCAAGCATGGACAAAACAGTCAGCATGTTTGTCGATCTGAGGGTCAATGAAGTTATGAGTGCTACCAGAATCAATGAGTATTGTAATAGGAAGCTTCTTGAAGCAACCCCTGACCCACATTGTTTGGGGGGTGGTGACACCGGATAAAGCATTGAGAGATATCTCTGGTTGTTCATCCTGAGATGGGGGTTCAATAGGTGGCTCCTGAATGTCGACCTGATCATCCATTATATCTGGAGCTTCTTCACCAATTTTAGAGGTAGGCGGAGAATCCATATCCAAGAGATAGAGCTTTTGTTGAACACATCTATGTCCTCGAGGGAATTTCTCATCACAATTATAACAAATCCTTTTTTCTCTGCGTGCCTGCATCTCTGTTTCAAACAAATGCTTGATAGGAGTTGATCGAAGAGATGGCGGGATGGGAGGTCATTTAGAACCCATATTTTGGAAGGGAACAAAAGTGGGTTTGGAGAATTTTTGGGCTACAATCTTGTCTTCTACCAACTTAGCCAACCTTAGGACTTCCATCATTGTGTTGGGATAGAAAATTTTAACCTCTTACCGGATTTCATCCTTAAGACCACTGATAAAACAACTCCTGTAGAATTCATCAGACAATCCTTCTGTGTGATTGGCTACTTTCTCAAATTATGTCTGATACTCTCTCACAGTGCCACTTTGAAAAAGTTTAGTGAGTGCTCCAGTGAAGTCATCAAAAGCACTAGGACCAAATCGTTGCAAAAGGAGTTGGCAAAAATCTGTCCATTTTGGCTTATCATGAGCCTTGATGTACCAATGGTACCATTGAAGGGCTTCCTGTTCCAAATGAAAGGATGCAAGCGGAAATTTTTGGACATCAAAAGTATTATCCATACTGAAATATTGTTCTGCACGATAGATCCATCCAGTCGGATCAGTACCATTGAAGCAAGGAAATTCAAGCTTCGGACCACGGGAATTGCTGGAAGAAGAGAACCCATTGGCTATAGAAGATTCTTCCTCTCGGTTATTGTTCATGGCTGAATGTTGAAGATGGAGGCTGAGAAATTTTTCATCCAAATCTTGGAGTTTGGTTTGGATGGATGCAAGTGCTTCCTCCATGGTTTTTGCTCCTGCGCGGGTGACAACCATAACCAGGATTTTTTGTTTGTTTGTTTGTGGGTAATTGGGGTTTGACTAGGTTTTGGACACTTTCTGATGGATAGGGAAGCAAAAAATGGGGATTTCAGAAGCAGGGTGAAAGAATGAGAAAATTAGTCAAAGAGGGACAAGAGGGACAAAGAAGCAGAAATAGGGAATGAACATGGTGGCAAAATTTGGAGGCGAGTGGATGAAAATTGAAGAAGTTATGGCAAACCCTAAAAAATACAAATGTGAGATTTCTGACTTTGGGAAGTAGAATTTGGGATAGGTCCTCAGGAATAAAATATGCAGAATGGAATTGTAGGGGTGTCCAGGAAGTTTCAAGGGAAACAGAGTTAAAACAAGGGAGATATGGCGAAAAAACAATTTTTTTTCTAGAATGGATCTGCTACGACGCATAAGTGAACAGAAACAGATGGATCTGCAATGATGCAGATGTGATTGGCAACAAATGGATCTGAAATGACGCCAAATGGATCAAAAAATGGTTGGATCTGAAACAAATTTTAGAATAGATCTTAAACGGCTGGATCTGGAATGACTTTCAGAATGGATCTCAAATGGTTGGATCTAAAACAACACGGAAGTGATCGGCAATAGTTCAGCTGAAAATAGATATGGACCCAAGGTATGTGCGGCTTCCTAATAGTTCTGGGGTTTCACTCGGCCACCAATGCTGTCTGAAGGGTTGGGTATTGGGGTAGTACCCCTCACTCCACGGCTCAGGTAAAACGGATAACCGCTTTGCCACAAACGACAACTCTTGGTTTACCTCATGGGTGGGAACTAGTCAATTAGGTAGGGGTCGTTTCCCTTTTCGCTGGAAGGTCCTCTCAATGGGACAGCTACTTCGGGGTTCCTTTGGTACTCCTCACAATGAGTTTTAGGGATTATGCACAAGTACTTCCTAGAGTTAAGCGGATAGGGATTATTCCCAGATCCGAAGCCGCAACAGATGTGAAAAATGAATTTTGGCAGAAATTTCACCCAACGAGCCTAAGAAAGTGCTCTGATACCAGATGTGAAGAACCTGCAACAATTAATTAATGAAAATACATGAGATAGCAGAAATAATAGAACTCAGAATGGCTTTGATTGATCACAGGCCACTTCAAGGGGGCAACCTCCTTTGAGCAAGCTCAATACAAATAAATTCATGGTACCTTCATTGGTCTTAACACAAACTTATATACTAAGTCTAGGCACCAATACCATGGGTCAATACCATGTGTCAATAAAAACCATGGGCCAATACAAACTATGGATCAACAATTACTACGGGACGACTTACAAAGCATATGCGTCCAACAACAATAAGACAAACTATGGATCAACAAATACTACGGGACGACTTAAAAATCATATGCGTCCAACAACAATATACTAACAAAGTAAATAGAAGGGTTGACATGGGTTCCTAACATGATGTTTATGGAACTTCTTTCCTTTTCCCTTACCTTTCTTGGCATGGGAAACAAATGCTTGAGTCTCTTCAAGTTGAGTGCCATGGAGTCTTTGATGTGTTGCAATTTTGGTCTCCTCCTGAGAGCAATCTGCCCAAAGCTTGTCAAACTTTTGTAGTTTGGATCTACCACTTATGCTTTGGATAAAGGAATCCCATGGTGGTGGAATACCATTTAAAGTGTGTAGGACAAGCTCCTTATCGCTAAAAGGATCTCCACTGGTGCTAAGCTTGTCTGAGAGTTCTGTGATCCTCATGAAGTATGAGGAAATGGATTCTGACTTTGCTATCTTCATATTTGAGAGTTGGTTTCTCAAAGTCATGGATACATTTAGGCTAGTGTGTTCAAACAGCTTCATAATGGTATAGAACATTTTCCTAGCATTCTTCTTTCCTGAGATTTGAGGAACCAAATGGTCTCTCACTGAATCCACAAGAATCCTTCTTGCTTTAGCATCATTCTTCCTCCATCGGGATTTATCTTCTTCGGCTTCTGGTTCAGGGACCTTCTCATTTACATATAGCAAGAGATAATTTTATTCTAGGAGTAGAAGAACCCTAGACTTCCAGGAGATAAAGTTGGAGGCTCCTTCCAAACGATCTTCAACCTTCATCCCAATCATCTTGATTGCAGACCTGGTTGAGAAACCCTAGCAAGAGCTAGGTAAAAAATGAAAGTTAATAATTTGAAAAATGGAACCCACAGATAAATTCGCCTTTCCAAGGAGAGTTGAATAGAGGGTGGGATGGTCCAAATCTGTGGAGAGAGATGAGTTAAAATTGAAACCCTAATTCTATTGCAGCCACATAGTTAGGTCAAAAATTGAAAGTTCTTGGAATTGAATTATGTTTTCACCAATAGATGCACCTTGACAAAAACGAAATTCCTATAGCTTCTTTTCTCCAAAATGATGGTTGGAGACTTCACAAGATGAAACCCTAGTTTCAACAGGGTTCTGACAATGCTTCAGTAATGGCTTCTTCTAGAATGGCTCTGATACCATGTTAAATTTCATACATTCATAGCATAAAACAAAAATGCATTACTAAGGTCACTAGAAGCAAGACAAAGCAAAAAACAACAACACAGAGTTTGACCTGGGAAACCCAAATGGGAGAAAACCCAACAACCTTCACAAAGAGATGATGATTCTGAGATCAAAGTACAAATAAGAAAAGAGAAAGAATGTGAAAGTATCTTTCACAAGTAGATGCCCCAAATAAGCTTCCTCCTTCAAGTGATGCGAAATCAACCTCCTCCAAGTGATGCGCACTTTCTAAGTGAGTGAATGAGATAATGAGGTGTACTAGCCTCCTACTTATATAAGTGCAAAACTAGAAAATTCCCTAACTAGGCCGACTTCACCTGGGGGCAATAAATAATTTAAATTTAATGTTTTTATTTGTTTATTTTGCACCCCAAGGCTTATATTGATTCTTTCATGTGTTTACATAATTGATTACATAAATTTATTCTCCCTTAGGAGGCATAAACAAGTACAATGAAGGTACAGTAAAATATAATGAATAATATCTTCCGAAGTTGTACAAAATCCAACAAGATTCATGGAGTCACCAAAATAATCTCGTTGGAAAGTAGGTAAAAGAATTCTGAGGTATGTGAGTGGAACAAAAGACTTTGGTATTTTTTATTCAACCTCAGAAAATTTCAACTCATTGGATACACTGACAATGACAATGGAGGCAACATAGATGATAGAAAAAGCACATCTGGGAAGACATTTCATGTAGGAATAGGTGTTGTATCATGGGCTTCAAAGAAACAACCCATAGTAACTCTTTCTTCAGCAGAAGCAGAGTATGTCGCAGGTACAAGCGCTGCATGTCAATCTATTTGGATGTGGAGGATGTTAAGTGATCTGACAGAAAACCAACAAGAACCCACGGTCATTTACTGCGACAACAATTCAGCTATCGCACTTTCAAAGAATCATGTGTTCCATAAGAGAAACAAGCACATCGACACAAGGTGTCATTTTATCAGAGAATTGATAAAAAACAAGGAAATTTTGTAGGTCTGAAGATCAAGTAGCAGACATCTTTACCAAACCATTGGAAAATGACTCATTCCAATATTTGCGAAGTTGTTTGGGAGTGACAAGTTTTGCACAATGAACTTTGTCTTACACAAAGCATGCTTCAGCTCTGAAATATTTTGTAAAATTTTATTTTTTGTTTAATGATCCCCATTCGCTCATAATTAAGGGGGAGTGTTGGAAATATTGTATTTATGAGCTGATAGCATATCTGATATGCGCTGACTATGTCAGATTCCTAGTTAGTCATTTTGTTAGTCTGCAATATCAGACAGTCAGTCAGTTTGCAGCCAATCTAGCTCACGACAAGTTAGTATTTCTGTAATTGTCTTTGTATTTCGCAGGCTCATAACTTCTTAGGTAGAAATTTATTACAGTCTTTAATTTAACCCTGTAACTTCCAGGTGAAGCTAAATCAAGTTTGTGTATAAAATGAAGTTCATTGACAGAGGATTAGATAGAGATGTAGGAGTGAAGAGAAGAAGAGAAGAAGTGAAGACCCGTGAAGTATATCAAGAGCCCAAGCTCTGTGTAAGAAGTGAAAGATTAAGAAAAATCCCATCTCTTTGTAGTGCCGCAAAGTTACTTTGTTTTACTATTGTAATATATAAGTCTTTAGTTTTATGCATTCATTCTCAAGAATGTTGGTTTATGCATCCCGCAGATCTTCTTCATATTTAACTGTGTAAATGCTATTTACATTTACGATCTATAAATCAAATCAAGATTCCAAGTATCTCATGATGGTAAATGTTCCTATTTTTATGCGCAGTAACTTCAACATATCTTTCGGTTCTTAAGTTTTAGCATGAATATCTTTATACAAAGTTTTTTTAAGATTGGGTTATGCACAGTTAAATAGGTATGTGAAGTTAACTTGTGTAAAGTTAATCTTCGTAAAGATAAAGAAGGTTGCAAAAGTAAATTTGTGTGAAGTGCGAAGTTCATGCAAAGTCTAGTTCCGCGAAGTTAGAGAACTGCGCAGTAGAAAGTTGAAATGCACAGTTAATCTCTGCGCAGTAAAAAGTGGAGATGCGCACTTAATTTCCACGCAATTAATTTGTGAAATAAAATGTTCATCAAAAAGGGAAGAAAAAATTAGAGCAAAGTATTTGCTAGGAGAAGCGCAGTCCTAAAGGAAAGAAAAAGAAAATTATTTATTTACTGCACAGTCCAATCTTTTGACTATGCAATGTGCTTTTCCCTTGATATTCATGAGCCTCTTCTATCGGATTTATCGTTTGAACTTAATTAACAGTTATGTAGTGGCATGCACTCCAATCTTTATTGTCCAGAAATATTTCCTGGGTTAACTATGGTTTAATCCTATCTATATTCTGCAGACATATTTCTTGGGTTAACTAATATTCTAGACTTTTGTAGTGATATTGCATTCCAAATTGGCTTGATCACGGGCACGATTTCCTTTACCTTTTCATGGAAGTTGCATTATGATAGGGCGTGAACTGTGAACTCAACCATAATAGTTATGAAGTAGTAACCTCATAAGGGCTCGAACTCTCTGCCATCTTAGTGGTATAATTTAAAAACAAATTACGAAAGAATTGATCTCTTATAAATTGGAGATTGATTCCTCATGTCCAATCCTATTGGTGTTTAATCCGCTGTTGAGCAAGACAAGTTTGTGGAGTTGGAGGAGCGTAAGCTTCAGATCTTGAGAGTGGAAGAGGCAATTTGGCATTTGAAAACTCGTGTTGTTTGGTTGTCACTAGGTGATATGAACTCTAAATACTTTCACCATTTTGCTGGGGTCAGGAAGATACAAAACTCTATTTGGGAGCTTCATGAATGATGTGACAAAGTATTTGGGTTTTTTCATTAAACCTAAAAACTACTTGGTAGGAGATTGGGAGTGGTTATTGAAGATATTTAACCTAACAACTACTTTGTAGGAGAATGGGAGTGGTTATTGAAGAGATTCGAGAAAATGATAAGTCATTGGTGTGTGTAGTGGCTATCTCTAGGGGGACAATTAATTCTGGTGAAATCGGTCCTATAAATAATCTGGTTTATTGGTTTTCATTGTGCAAGATTTTGAAGTCCATTTTACTCGGTATGAGAGGTAGAGTTTTTAAATTTCTTTGGTCTGGGTCGGCCATTAAATCCAAATATCATTTGGCTAAGCATTTGGGTGGGTGGGAGGTTAAAAAATTTCCTTTGTTTTCCCAGGCTCTAGCTGCTAAGAGTATGTGGTGGGCTCTTTTTAATGATAATCTCTAGAGCAGTCTCATACTGGGAAATATTTTTAAAATATTTGTATTTTTCAATGGACTAGTATGGATTACAAATAATGGTGCCTCGATCTGGGTGGGGGTTGACTCTATTATTGGTGTCCCTTCAAATTACAATATACCAGAGGATATCTTATTAGTGCTTAGGAGTATTGGTGTGTCTACTTTGGATCAGCCAGTTTCCCCGAGGTATTTTTCTATTATTAGTACCTATTGGCTTCTTGGTGAACAATTGGGCCTACCTGGTTCCCTTGGCATAGAATGGTTAGAATATACTAGGGGCCTTCAAAGGGGTGGCGTTACTCTTGCCAATGGGGAGGATGAGTTATGCTAGGATGGGCTGCAATCACATTTTTATCAAGGTGGTGTTGGTGCCTTATTAATATTGAAACAATCTTTTAGTTGTAGATTGAGCTGGAATTGTGGGGCATGAACTAACTCTCGACCGAAATTGTTGGCCATGTGGATGCTTCTGTTTTCTGTGAGACATAAAAACATTGAATCCCTCCAAGTGGTTGGGGACTCAAAAACCATAATTTATTGGGCTAACAATTTATGTGCCATTCATGTAAATAAGCTAATTTTTTGGTTGGCAAAGTTCAGGACACTGATTTTTGAGTTCAAGGATATTTCTTTTCAGCATTGTTATCGTGAATATAATCAGGAAGTGGATGGCTTATCGAAGGAAGCATTGTTGGAAAGGGAAGGATATAGATGGTGCCATTCCTACATCGGGGATAGCATGCTGTCTGAGGAGATCATCCACTTGTAGATATTTACATCTTTTACCAACTTCTCTGTTGATTGTCCATCTCCACTCTACGTATTTGGATCCTATGTTTCTAATTATCTGTATTGTAGTATATGCATTTTCATTGGATCTGAGGTTATTTGTTGATCTCATGTCAATCCCTGGTGGGATTTTTTTGTTATTTGTCTTGAACATGTCTTGGCTTTACTTTCTTTATTTTCGACAATTATCATGGATCGAGAATACTTGTTATTATATTTTTTGTCCTCGTTGGCATTAGAATTTTTATATTTTGTGATTGTTGGGGTTTCTGAGGGGTCGTAATACTTGTTTTTGGGCTTGTTGTGACTATGATAGGTCGTTCTATTTCGATCTATATATTTTGGATAATGTTTTCTTATCTATTTTCTTGGGTGGTGTGTGATAGATGTGCTAGATAATTTATGTGGTTCCTTATTTGGGCTTTGACATGTTGTTGCTCTTGTGAATTGTATTTACCCGAGCTGTGTCTCTCAGGGTCTTGAGACACTTTCATATATTTATAATATAAATATAAACATTTTATTATGGAAAAAAATTAAGATCTTCTTTATACATATTCATACATATTGTTTTATATCAGTATCAAGTTATTAAACAAGAGCTGCATGCAGCTTAGTCCCTGCCTTACAATATAAAATAATAATAATATTAAATAGTAATTAATAATGTATACAAGATAATATTAAATATTAATTATTTAATATTTATATTGTAATAATGCTAATAAGCCAATAAAAAAATAATGTTAATTTTAAAAAATACAAACAATAATAATATTGTTAGTATGCAACATAAAGCAAACCAAATTTTATTTTTGACATTATGACCTAAGTATAGGTCAACAGTATTTCCCATGATTTGATGGTAATTAACGTATTTATGTGAATTTTTTGAGCGAAGAGATTTTGAATAAAAACCACATGAGCATACAACTTTGTATTACTTCCAAACATAGTTCTAGATAAAAAACACTTTTGAGTTAGATCCATTGTGAAAAGAAATAACTTTGGCATTTGACAAAAATATGTCGAGCCATTCACATGCTTTTGAAAATATACTAAAAAGACATTTTTAAAAACCTCACACAAAACATTAAAAAATGTCCAAAATATTAATAACAACATTTATAATTGTCCTCTCCACACACCTTCCCTGGTCCTTCCCGTTCCACATTCCGCCGTGCATGTGGCCACCTGTCCCTATTTTCACCAACATCCATGATTGTATTCACTATAAACTATATGTTTTTTATGTATTAGATTTGTTTTTAAAGTAATATTGTTCAATATAAACAATCATTAAGGTGATCTTACATTTTTATGTTTTTAAGAATTTTCTACTTCTTTTTATCATGTGTAAAATGATTAATAATTTATGAAACAAATCTTCTTCTTCTCCCCATTTTTCAACTCATTTCATATTTTTAGTCCTGTAGGCAGAGACTATACGTTCCACTAAATGCTATTAATTTACTCTCTACCAAAATATTTCTAAAACCCGAGTATACTTTGTCTAATGTTGACTACTTTTATTTATTTATTTGTATTTATTTAATAAAATATATTTTCCATTATGTAATGTCTATTGGTGGAAAGTGTTTGACAAGACTGTTTTTATCATTGCCGCGAATTAAAATAAATAAAAATAAAATAAAAAATAGAACATGACTTTAATCTTGCAAATGTAACATCTAAATATTTGCTTCTTAGTGGATTGACGTGCCAACCCTACCTTGTCACATTGTCTATACCTGTCAACTGACCTGCCACCTGTCAACTGACCTGCCAGATTGTTTGTCAGTTCACTATCCAACTATTAGTCTCATATTTTTTGTGTACCAACTCTTAATCCCCTCATAGCCACTTTTCCAAAGTGACATTATTTTTTTCCAAAATTATTTAATGAGATCTCACTCCAAACTAAGCAACCATTAAAAAAAACACTTTTTATACCAATGTTTTACAAAGTAAATTTTTCAATTTCCAATTTCACCTTTAAATTTATTTTTACATAAAATAAAGTGCTTCATACCTCTTCTTACATGTTTATATTAACACAATTTCTAATTATAATTTGAATCATATACTTATAAACAAATGATCATTATTATATGATTTAAATATAACGACAATATTTCTCTCTTAAATAACTATTAACTTTACTTTAATCTTAATATATTTAAGAATAATCTATATATTTTATCAATAACATAATAACATTTACATAAATAACCTTTTAACCGATATTCCTCCCCTCTCTTGTCTTGTCCTTCCTTCTCCTCTATTAATCTCTCCAACCAGTCAATCAAAAGGTGACCTTAACTAATATTCTTCTCCTCTTTTTTCTTCTCCTCAAACCAGTCCATCAAAAGGTGACCTTAACTAATATTCTTCTCCTCTTTTTTTCTTCTCCCTTCTCCTCAAGTAATCTCTCTGGCCAATCAATCACTATAAAAATCTTGTAATAAGAAAGATGTCCTTACAATATGAATGGATGGGATGAGTAAACGTATGGTTCAAGGATGGCTACGCATTTTGTGGTTACACAACTTTGTGGCTACGGATTTTCATAAATTACTGAATCTATGCGACTTGCAATTTACAGCCTTCTCATATAAAAAAACAAAAATAATTAGCTAATAAAATGGACGCCACAAACGTCTCTATAAATCAACCCTCTTGGCTTCGTGCTTTGACAGTAGGAGAAATCGAGTCCAGGAGTATCTGGTATACTTGTCTAGATTCTCCAATTATGGCAATCGCATTTTTCTCACTGAACGCTCTATTATGCATTGTTTCACTTTCATTTATTGGATGTGCCAGGACTCATCTGAGCCCTACTTTTTACCAGAATACATGTCCCAATGTTACAAGCATGGTAGGGCAGGTTATCCAGCAAGTTCTGCAGACAGATCCAAGGATGGCGGCCTCTCTCCTCCATCGACATTTTCACGAATGCTTTGTGAACGTAAGTAGACTGTGTCTATTAAATTCTTTCCATAGCAGATGCTTCACTTCGCATTACAGTTAGTATAGCACAACATGGATGAAGTACTAATTACTACCAAATTCATTCAATCTAAGCCGATGTACAACTGGAAGGCGATCCTTAAGCTCAGGCCAACTGGCAGGGCTGCGACGCATCAATTCTTCTAAATAACACCGCAAATTTTATCGGGGAGCAGACGAACAACACTTTCCTCAGGGGCTTCGGCGTCATTGACGACATTAAGACGGCAGTAGAAAATGAGTGCAAGGGAACAGTTTCTTGTGCTTACTTACTAACCATAGCTGCGGAGCGGTCCATCTCACTGGTTTGTACTCTTAATGCAGCCGCGGCCTTCTCTTCCCAGAAACCCTTTCAGGTAGTCTATTTTTTTTGTATGTAACGATAATGATACATTTCTAGCACCCTGTGAGAATCTGTAAGCTCCAGAGAGACTGTACACCTATCTGGTTCACTAATGGAATGGAATGCAGGACAATGTGAACACTTGGTTACTAGATTCAACCAATATTTCATTGTACCTTTCAAAATACAAAATACAAGTAGTTTGAACTCGATCCAGCTTCGTCTACAAAGATCATATCTGTAGCACTTGAAGGTGTGGAATCCTCACACTCAAATTTCTCCAAAGAATAAAACTGTTTTGCACGCTAGCAGGCACGTATAGTCCTGCAGATCAGTAGAAGAAACAAAATCATTATGAATTGAAATTTCAAACCTCGGTGCAGATCGGTAGAAGAAACAAAAGCATTATGAATTCAAATTTCAAACCTATAAAGAATCTTGGCTTTTTCATATTGTTTCATTGCAAACTCATTACAGAAAATTGTCTCTGCAATAATGAAAATAAAGCCTAATTATCAATGAATGATTTAAGCTTTACGACTTCCTGATTCTCGTTTTTTTAGTGTCGACAAGATAATTTATTAACGAAAACATGTGGCAAGGACTGATGACCGCACAATGCCAGAATCGGCCAGTAAATCTTCGCTTACCACAGTAAGAAACGGATCAGTCGAATATTCTTCCGAATCGGAAGAAGCTAAAAAGAAGGAAGGAGTCACATCCGTAGCAATACAGGAAGAAGCAGTAACCTGTTCTTCATAGTAGATATCATCATCAAGTTTAAAGTTTGAATTTCAAACATCAAATACTGAGTCAGCCCACGACAATTCCTCTGAATACACAAAACTTTGTCCAAAGTCTGGCTTCCAGGTTTGGAGACTCGGAGGCGTAATTCGCTGTTCTGAATAGACGAGTAAGGAATTATGTTTTCCACCTTCACATCGCGCGGTACTGTTCTTGCACGAACAAGAGAGTTCTATAGAAGTGGGCAAGCATGAATTCTTGGAATTAGACTGAATTTAGTTTCAAGAAGCGGCCTCTTCCCTCGACGCAGAACTTGAACTCTTAAGAAGCGGCCTCTTCCCTCGACGCAGAACTTGAACTCTTACAGCTTAACTTATTGCTCCTACGCTTGTACTCCAGCATCCCGACATTGTCATATCGCTTAGACAGAGTCTTACAGCTTAGTGCGAGGATGGTTTTGTTCAAACCTACAACTAAACTTACAGCTTAATGCGCCGATAGTTTTGTTCCAACCTCTCGCTAGATGTACAACTCAGTGCGTCGATGGTTTTTCTCAAACCTCCCGCTAGAAGGAAATATCTCCAGGGAAAAAGGTAAAAATACGGCTTCAGTGTAATTGGATTTCTTAGAAAATAGCGAAACTCCATTTGCCAGCACTACGGTGAGATTGGAAGCTCCCACACGTCTACAGTGTGCTCTCTCCAGCTACGGCGCGATTGGAAACAGAGTTAAAGAATTTTAGAAATTCTCCAGCTACGGCGCCATTGGAAACAGAATTAAAGAAATTCAGAAATGCCATAAATAGCTCAGGCACACATTTTAAAGAATTGGAGAAATAAACGCCACACCTAAATAAAAGGAGTCAAAATACATACACAATGTCATTAAATACACGCAATAATTCTGCTCTGGGTTATGTTTCTCTTTTTCGACTTACTCGATTTTGGCTTGTAACTCACACCACACGGACGGGGAACCTTTTGAGTAAACCTAGAAAACAGAACTAGACAACTATTGCATTTCGGTGTTATTACTATGAAGCCATACATTATAGCGATATCTCTAAAACCAGATCATGTCGTGGCAATGCGAACAAGTAAAAATAAAAATAAGAATAAATTAAGTTTCCTACTAACAAAAAAATATTTTATTTCTAATATATGAATGATTGAAAATACTGTAGTTCTAATATAGGAATGTTTTAGGGTAATAAAATCTTTCAAATGATTTAGGGTTTAAAAGTGTAATACATACAAAATTTAATTAAAATGCAAAATCTAAAAACATCCAATACAGCTATTTCTATGTTTGTGCTGCATAGAATACTGCTCCATAATTTTATAGTGAATATAAGTGTAGAGTTGGTAAAATGACTCAAAGATGTATTATTTCACAATACCAATACTCTAAGCGGCATCTCAAGTTAGCCGTTATGTAAGTGTTATGTAAGTGTCTTTTAAAACATACGTAAGTGTCTTTCAAAACAAATTTGAAGCCCTTCAATTCCATAAAGTCTTATCTCGAATAAAAGCATAGAAATCAACTTAATGCAGCATTTAACAAGAATTTTTATTTATTTAGAATTCTCTTGCATCATACAAAACCAGACAAAACACATAGCATTAAAACCCAAAATTCAGAAACAAAAGGAGAAAGAAAAATGAAACCATCGATCCACCATAGAAACACAAACAAGAGTCCAATGAATAAATAATTAGAAAAAAAAAAACTTAGAGCTTACCATAGGAGCTTACTGTTGTAGATGATTCACAATAGTGACCAAGACATGGTTAGGCAAGAGTACCAACCTACCAAGCATGCAAACTCGTCCATGGTTTAGCATCTTGACACCTCTGCCATTGACCATGGTCTCATATACAAGTTCGCATAGAATAGGCAAATGAAGAAATCAGTGGACAAACAAAAGGTTTTAGGGTGAAGAGCACATAGGTGGATCTGATGTTCATCCTACAGGTAGATTTTACTTTTTATTTACTTTTTATTTATTTTAATGTTCGACAATGATAAAAATAGTCAATTCAAGGTGATTGTCCAATTATAAAATAGTAAATTTTGTTTTCTAACTAATTTAAAATACTAATTTTATGTTAACATTAATCTAACTTTAGTAAAAACAATATATTGATTGCAATTAATAGAAACAACCAGAACATATAGTCTCCTATCTACAACCTACCTACCTACGGTAGAGACTAATAATGTTATTTATAAATTAAAAAATAAATTAAAAATATTTAACCAAACTACTTAGAATAATCAAATAATGTAAAGAAAATATAAAAAATAAAAAATAATTATTAATGTATTCAACTTTTACCTATTTTCAGAGTTTTATTTCTAAAACTAAATATTAAAACACTAACTTGTAGGAAATATACATGGATTATTATAAATGATTTGTTAACTATTTTAACATTTTAAAGGAAATATACATGGATTATTATAAATGATTTGTTAACTATTTTAACATTTTAAGGATGAGAAAAGTGGAGCTATATTTTTTATTCAATTTTGGAAGTAAAACCTATTGTAATGATTTAAATATTCTTTATTTGAAGTAGGTGTATTTCTATATTTTATGAATATAAAAATTAAAAATATAATAAAATTTATTTTAATTTGTTTATTGAATATTTTATAAATATATTATAACATAATAGAAGTGATGATTTTAAATGATTAAATTGAAATTTCAAAACCAATTTTATTTTTAAATAGTTAAATTTAGAAAGTCTAATTTGCTAAAATTATGCCATAGCTTGCATTAGTTGAATATTAAAGAATATACATCTTTTTAATTACAAAACCTTATTTTTATTAGATATCCCATATTTTTACTAAATAGTCTTTTTTATACCTCTAATACTATAAACTGTCTATATTCTATATCCCCCAATACTTATAATATATTAACCTTATTTTCCAGAATTTGAAAATTACTTTATATGAATGAATGTGATAAGATATTGGTCAACATGGTGAAACCTCTACATATACAAAATGATAATTTTTTTATCACTTAGTCCTAAAGAAGTCATAGGTTCCTTGTCCTATAAATAAAGGTGTCTTATACACTATAAACTTAAAATTTGATGATGTTGTTATGGTTGTTGTTGTTATACTAAATTTGAGCAATGAGAGACATAAAGTACTAATATAATGAGATAGTTGAATTGATAAACATATACTATTAGATAATAATTATGTGAATATAAATTAGTAATATTTCTTACTTATATGTAATTGAGTTTTACTAATGTAATCAATTTACAATGCTTTATCTTGTTAATTCTCATTTTTCATCTTCAATTAGATTGTTTCTCAACTATTAATTATATTTGATTTGTTTTTCATTAGCATTAGTTAATATTGGATTGCTTAGTGGTAGAGTGTTCGGGCAAAGTGTTAGGGGATTGTAATCAATTTACAATGCTTTATCATGTTAACTATGATTTTTCATATTCAAATAGAATGTTTCTTAAATGTTAATTACATTTTATTTGTTTTCCATTAGCATTAGATAATATTAGATCACTAGGTGGTTGAGTGTCACAGTGTTTGCATTTATAACATATTAAAATACACATATTTCCAATTACAAAATCTTATTCTTATTAGATATCCCATATTTTTACTAAATACTTTTTTATATCCACATTATCGATTAAACTTTCTATACTCTATATGTCCAATACTTACAATATAGTGACCTTATTTTCTACAATTTTAAAATTACCAAAAGGTGTAGACTAAATATTCTATGTTTTCAACTAGTCCTATTGGAATTTTGTTAAAATTATTAGAATCATATATATTAGCTATAGAAATTGCATAATCACCACCGGGAAGTCCAAAACCTATAATAAATAGACTTCTCCTTACCAAAAGGGGTAGAATTTAGCATTCCATGGTCCTTTTTCCACAAACAAGGGGTCTCATCCACCATAACCTTCTATTATTATTATTATTATTGCAGCACCAAATTTGAGCAATAATAAATATCAACTAATAAGATAGTCAATAGTCATTGATAAACATATACCACTAGATAATGATTATGTTAATATAATTAGTAATGTTTCTTACTTATATGTAATTGAATTTTATTAATGTAATATTTTTACAATGCTTTATCATGTTTTTTTTTGTAAATAAAAGGACTTCATATTACTTGCATAAAACATAGATACATAGCCGCTTGAAGCGTAAATGAGTTTCAGAACTAAACCCCCTTATCCAAAGTCTAGACATAAAAAGTTACATATCACGTAATGTGAAGAACCTGCAATAATTAATTAATGAAAACACACAAGATAATGGAAATAATAGAACTCAGAATCACTTTTATATTGATCATGGGCCACTTCGAGGGAGAAACCTCCTTTGAGCAAGCTCAATACAAATAACTTCACGGTACCTTCATTGGCCTCAACACAAACTTATATACTAAGTCTAGGCGTCAATACCATGGGTCAATACCATGTGTCAATACCATGTGTCAATACAAACCATGGGCCAATACAAACTATGGATCAACAATTACTACGGGACGACTTACAAAGCATATGCGTCCAACAACAATAAGACAAACTATGGATCAAAAAATACTACGAGATGACTTACAAAGCATATGCGTCCAACAACAATATACTAGCAAAGTAAATAGAAGGGTTGACATGGATTCCTAACACGCAGCCTGCATCCCATGGCCGTACCTTTCAGTTGGAAATTCAAAAATTACAGACACATTCTCAAAACTGGACTGACACCTATCTCCGAAAAAACCTTTACTTTCTATAAGCTGAAATACAGACATGAAAAAAACACAAAGCTAAAACCCTTAAAAACCTGGCGATCAAACCCTAGCCCCATCAAAGACTCCGACCGAGGAGCCAATCACGTCCATCTTTGGGCATGAGAAACCACTGTCGACAGCTGGGGAGAATTCGTGGTTGTGAAAGCAGCAACAGTTGGCTGGGAAGGCTCCGACCTGGGAGTCTTGCTAGAAGGAGTCCAGTTTCCCTTAGCGTCCAAACCAGGATAAGAGAAGGATAGACCCATTTTCTTTGCAATTGCGTCAATCTTGCAATGCATGAGTCAGTTATCCGCGTTGTGGGATTTCCAGGCCTTAATAGACTCCTCATCCCCTTGCTTCTTCATAGTCCCTTCCATCAGCACATTAGCCAAGAGGTTCTTGGTGACCCAATAGGTCATTACCATCCTATCATATGTCGAGGCATGGCCCACAGTAGTGCCTGGATCAGTAACCCATTCTTCAACAATGCTCCTAACCTCCTCAATAGGCATGGTTGTAACATCCTTCCAGAGATTCTTCTCCATAACTTCAATATCCTCCCTCGTAGGATTAGGAATGCAGTCACGGAAGAAAACTATGGCCGATTGAGCCCGCATTTGGGATCTCGTGACCCTACCCAGCCCACCACATTTCTCAGAAGCCTTTGCCTTACCTTTCAGAGCCAAACCCGCAGTAGTTGACCTAGAAGGAACCACAAACTCACGTTTTGGGGCAATAGCAGAAGGAGAAACAGACAGTAGAAGGAACTCGGGAGGTCGTAATTAGAAAAAACCAGACTGAAACAACGAACTTAGAGCACAATTAGCAAACACACAACACTCACCACTAACTTATCTGGATCAGGAGTGAAGCTAGTGCAGGAGGGAGCTTGAATAAAAATACCACTTGCTAATGATGAGGATTCCCAGGTCATAAATGTCCGAGCTCTCCGAAAAGCTATCCAAGTCTAGAGAGATACCATCAACATAGCCCAAACTGATTATGGCCATCGTGCGAGAAGATGGAAATCGTAGCAAATATTCCACTTGGATCACAAGAAGCCTCAAAACGTACAACCATCGCATTCCCATAATAACTAACTTATATGGATTATTATTTCTCGAAGTAAGCCACCCCATCATCCAGATGTCATAGATGAAACCTCCGAGTGACCTCTGTCCTGTCCTCGGGGAACAGGTTGTCCTTCATTATCCACCTGGCTACTACTCATTTCCGCCATGGCCAAATGTAAGCACCTCGGGTCCCGGGACTCATTACGAAGATCCACCATATTTCCCACCATGTGGCCTCCTCTCCTATCCACCCCAAGGTTAGCCAAAAAATCAACCACTTTATTGGCTTCCCGTCTGACGTGGAGAAAGGACAGTTGGTTGTGAGATTGGAGAAGGTGGTGCAGAGCATCCAAGTGGTGCGAAAGACGCCAACTGGACATAACATGTTCTGTAGATTTTCCTTGCACAAGACCTCTAGCCATTTGGATGATGATGTTTGAGTTTCCATCAAGAATGGTAGGGAATATTCCTAGATTATTATCTGTAGGCCGAAGAGAAGCCCATCCAACTCGGCTGAGTTATTCGTATCTTGGCCCAAGTGACCAAAAAACACCTGAAGAACTTATCCCTTTGCATTTATACATACCCCTCCAAAACTAGCATTCCCTGGATTTCCTCGCGAGGCCCTGTCGAAATTTATCTTGAAAAATGCCTGAACAGGAGGGGACCAGAATTTAGGGCTAGAAGGTTTGCATAGTTTGTCTCGTCTACGAAGCCCGAGAAGGTCCTCTTTACCCAGGGCCTAGCCGTTGGCAATGAGCATATCTCCCTCCATGAGATTTTTGTCCTCATCATTTCATTGGAGACTACGAATAGTCTCCTAGATATTGCAAACCAGCGTAGCCCAATGTTGCAGCCTAGGCTGCAGCTATGGTAAAGCTGCGAATTTTGAGGAAAAAGCACAAGTGTTGAAGGAAAAGTGCTAATTTTGAATAAGCACCAATTTTTGGGCAGAAGTAAACGATGCGCAGTACGGTGCCAGAGGGATGAGCTCAGAGCAGATTATGGACCAGAATTCATGGAGCTCGCGCGCACATGTCATAGCAGAATGAATGTGGCCGAGTAGAAAGCTCAACTACCACAATAAATGAAGCGATGGAGTAGAGGGCTCCGCTACCCTCATTAAGACTAAGTACAGAAGTTATGGTTGTTATGATCAAGGAAGAGCAACAGACCACAACATTGAAGACGAAGGACAAGGAGCAGTGAACGATGAAGCGGCGCCCATACCCGCAATCCATGCCGAAATTCACGGAACTTGCAGGAAACGGCGGCGTGACTGCAAGCGGCGCCTATAGTACACCTAGCCATGTCCGTGGTTAAGGTTTTTGGGGAATACTACTGGGAAAGATCCACAGTTTTGTAAATGTGCGACCGTCATGGCCACCTATATATATGTGTAATTGAAAAGGTTAGACGTTAGAAAGTTAGCTAGCCATTAGAGGTCGAGATGTAAGCTAGCTGTTTGAGATAAGCTAGTTAGCTAGGTAGTCTTATATTGTGTCGTTAGAAGATGAGAGTTAGAACTAGATAGCCGTGAAGCTAATCCCTGAGTTGCAGACAGTCTGAGTTGACGTCTGAACTATTGTAATCTCTGTAGAGGAAGAGACTAGGTCGAGAGAAGGGCTCCCAGCTGTGTGCGTGGAGTTTCCTGGAAATATCTAAGGTTGCAGTTGTGTGCATAGCATATTGTGTAATTCCTTCTCTGATTAATATAAGATACACTCCCGTGGACGTGGTTTCCCTGTGGAGGTGAACCACATAATTCTCATTGTTATGATGTTGTGTTGTGTGATTGCGCGTTTTAGTTCACTATCTGTGTGTACATGAACATTGCGTTATCTTTATGAATATGTTAAGTAAGTTCTCAAAGCTTCATTGGTAGTCATAATTGCTAAGCGTCGAAGGAATCTGTAGAATGCTATCGCTGCGGCGATCAAGGAGTGTGTTGCTGTGCCGTGGCGCAGCGCCAAAAACGGTACAGTATTGGACGCAGAGGATAATCGCCTCGTGCGCCGGAGCGGAGATACCCCACAGCTAGGATGGAAGTGAGAGCTTCGGCGCTGTTGCACTGAAGTCTGCGGAAGAGTAAGACGTTCCATTTCGAGGAATCATCAAGGAAGAAAGAGAAAGATAGCAGTCTCCGCGTCGCCTAGGTTAAGGAAATCTGATTCCTTAGCCCCCCCATAGCCACTTCGGGTGAGACCTCGAGCTGCTGCACAGCTCGTTGCTGAGAGGGCTAGTGCGCCAAGGGGTTTTGTTGCTGCGCTTCGTTAAAACCCGGGTCTATCCAAAAAGCAGCCAACAAATGGTTTTGTTGCCTTGTGACTTGTTACTGTGAGACTTGTTATTTCGGCGACGTGTGAGATACTGCTGGAGACAACAAATGGTTCTGTTTCCTTGTGACTTGTTACTGTGAGACTTGTTATTTCGACAACGCACGAGATTGATGCGAAACCCAGAGAAAGAAGGAGCCAACAAATGGTTCTATTGCCTTGCGACTGCTGAAGCCAACAAATGGTTTTGTCCTTGGCTTTGACCCTATTACCTTGAAGGCAATGTGCTACTGGAATCCTACAGCTAAAGAAATTCAAGACTGGTTTGATTTAAAGGCTGGAGAGTTCACTGAACGAGAAAATAGAAGCTCTAGGCTTCAGACAGAAGACTGGTTGCAGAAGTATATTTATACCGACCTTCACAAAATTTTCTTTGTCACATTTGCACTTGCGTTGCATGCGTGGATAGCCAAGTTAGCAGATACTAGACCCATTGTGCATGTTGATCGACTCGTCGCTTGGACGCCTGAGCTAGTCAGTATTTTGAAGCAAGTAGTAAATTATGTGTCCCGCGCAGTAGACTTTTGGTTGAACAGTCTACTGGAAGGTTTCATCACTGATTTTGCAGTAGATACGAGAAAGAGTTTCATCGAAGCTGAGAGGAGTTTCTTCCAAGAACACAGAGGTAAGTTCTTAAATTCTCTGAACTTATGGATTAAAATGCTTCTGTATGAAAAAGCAAAACTATGCATAGCTTCCGATGAATAGCATAGACAAGTAATGTCCGCAGATTCTGATAGTGATCCTGAACTTATTGGTTGCACTCATAGTGGAAAACGGTATAAAGTAGGCATTGACCAGCATTCTTTTGAGTCTAGCCCAGAAGATAGTCAAGTTCCTAGAGCAAGCCATATAGAGAGACAAGGGAGTGTTCATATCCCTTATCAACCCTTTACACCGCAAAAGCCAAATGGAGTTCAGTATAACCCTGCAGTAACACCTTCTAGTGCTGCACGGTACTTCTAGTACTTATGTACCACCTTTGTTTAACCATCCCAGAGGCACTGCTACAGCACCTCCACCTCAACCTAGCACAAGAAGGATGGGTGATGACATGAAGCTACCAACTTTTATAGGAACAAGGATAGAAGACCCTGAGCATCACTGGTTCCTATGTGAAGCCATTTGGACAATTAAGCAAATTAATGATGATGCTATTAAGCTGGTTCAGTTAGCAACCACACTAAGAGAAAGAGCCTTAACTTGGTTCATGAAATACTCAGCAACACAGAATAGGACGCTTGCTGATGTAAGAAATGCTATGATTAGAGAATTGAAGAAACCTAAATCAGAATCACAGTGTATAACAGAGCTCAAAGACATAAAACAGTTACCTATAGAGTCAGTATGGGACTTTGACCAGAAGTTCAAAGCCTTGATAGATCAAGTAAGCTTTGATTTTGCACCGCAGCAACATAAGGAATGGTTCATTGCTGCACTGCTCCCACACATTAGACTTCCTCTTATGCAGCAGAATCTCACTACTCGGGAACAAGCTCTAGAGATGGCTATGAAACTAGAAGCTTCACCAATTCCTGGAACAAGCAATGATGTTGCGCAGTTGCAGAACCAATTAGCAAACTTAACCTTGCAAGTGCATGATATTAAGAAAGGAAAGGAAGTTAAAGAAGAAATTTGGTGTACAAAATGTAAAGCGCAAGGTCATTCAAAGGACCATTGTCCCGTTTTCATAGAGTATATTGCAACTGGAGCACCTAACCCTTTACCACAGGCACAGGGGCCTTGGTGTGAAATATGTAGAACTAGAGGTCACAGACCACAAGAATGTCACTTATTACAGAAATACGTACAAACTCCAAAGAATCTATATTGTAATTTATGTAAATCAGTAGGCCATGATGAGAACAATTGTAGAGCATATGATCTTATGATGGAAAGAAAACATGATGTTTACAGAGTACAGTCAGAGACACAAGGACCCACAACAGGTCCACAGTATGACCAAACTCGCGACGGCCGAGGAGGAAATTATAGAGGCCGCGGATGCACAACAAATTTTGGTCGTGGAAGAGGACAGATCACTTGTTATAATTGTGGAGCGCAAGGTCATTTTGCAAGGGATTGCCAAAATCCTACAACCATCTACAGATATTGTAAATCTTATGATCATATCATTGAAGAATGCCCTCAGTTGATGGCTAAGATGCAAGCAAAGACGCCACAGGTCAGTCAGAATATTCAGTTGATTGGAGCAGAAAAAAGAGAACCAGACCCTACAGTTAATATAGTGACGCGCAGTGGAGCAACCACTGGTGCGCCAGAGTTGGGAATTGGAAAGCAAGCGACGCAATGGGTGCACCGCGCTAATATTAAATCATCTCCGCTCGACCTGCAGAAGCAGAAAGAAGCATTCAAGCAAGCTCAAGAGTATTTCTTAGATCCGAGAGCTTCAAGTTCTGTCGCAATTCCGCATAATGATATCAGATCGCAAGTGCTAAGACAAGACAACCTGGTACAAGAACAAGCCACTACATCTGGAAGGCTTGATGAAGAGGATGCACTAGGAAGTGTCCATACTTTTCTGAGGAACTGCTTAAATTTGTTGTACAATGAAAAAGAAACAATGGAACTTCAACACCTATTAGATAAGTGTCAACAATCTGCTTCGACGAACACACCGCAGTGTGTTGTTCACCAGATTGGAAGTCATACTAGAACTGGAAAAGAGATGAGGCTCACAGCGCAGATTGGAGCATTTGAAATGGACGAAGTCATTTTAGACTTGGGCTCAGAAGTTAATGTTCTCACCATGCAGACATGGGAACAGATGGGTAGCCCTTAGCTTACAAGATCTCCTATCCAGCTAAGACTCGCGAATCAGCAACGAGTCTCTCCATTGGGCAGATTACCCAATGTACCTATTGATATCGAGGGAGTAAGAAGTTTTGCAGACTTTGAAGTAATCAAAATTCTGGATGACAGTAGACCTTACCCAACACTTTTAGGCATAGACTGGGCATTCGATAATTTGGCTGTCATTAATTTGAAGAAAAGATAGATGACCTTTGAGGATGACCAGATTAGGGTCATTGCACCGCTTGATCCTATTCAAGGACCAAGGTATATAGAACCCATTCGAGCAGAAGAAGAAGCGCGCCACATGGAAAGTTTGTATCAGATTACTGTTAGTCAGAGTGACTATGTCAATCCCACAGCAGACGACCACATCAGCTGGCGATGCAATAGCTCGTGCACCTCAGATTCAGAAGTAGGATTGGAAAACTCGCAGAATCGTTTAAATGAGGTTTCTGCAAGGCGTTGCGCCATGATGACTAAATCCATTCGATGGATTGGCACAGAACTGACTGACACTCCAATTTTTTATGTTTTAATTGAAGTAAGTAAATTCATACATACATATGAACAGCAGATTCCAGATGAGCAGCGCATACAAGCATTGGATGTAGCACTGCGCGCTACACCTGCAAGATGGTGGGGTGCGCATAAAGAGAATATTCACACATGGAAAGACTATCGCAGATTGATACTGCACAGATTTCAGGGAACTACAGCAGAAGTGTTGCATAAATATGATGGACAGAGTGACCCCATTCACACATTGAAGCATGTATTTAGCAATGGTCAGATATTCCAGAAGATGAGTGGGTTCACCTTTTCATCCACACATTGGATACAGTTCCAAGGAACTGGTACACTGAAACAGAATTGCGTAGAGGTACTATCAATTGGTCTCTTATGATAGAAAGTTTTCAACTTACCTTCATCTTTGAGTCAGAACATCCGAGCATCAACCACGCTTTAAAGTGTATTAAAAAGAAGGTATTTGAACCATGTCCATTACCAAAATATTCCCAACCAGATTGGGATGTCCAGATAGAACATGCCCTGGAATGCTATAATTTCACCGTTGGAGAAGAGGAGGATGATCCTCGCAACGTCAATATTCCAGAATCAGAAGGGACGCGCAACGTTGAAGGTACTCAGCTTGATATCCCTGCCATTACAGAACACATCAAGCTCAAAAAGATTAACATTGGTACAGAAGCCGAACCCAAGTTTGCTTCTATAGGAGATTATTGGGATGATGAAACTGTTGGGCATATTTCAGATTTATTACGTGACTACCAGGATATCTTTCCTACTAAGTTCACAGAAATGAAAGGCATCCTAGGAGATTTAGGAGTGATCCGCATACCTCTGAAAGCAGACGCCAAGCCAGTAAAACAACGCCCATACAGGTTGAATCCCCGATATAAAGAAAAGGTTAGAGAAGAAATTGATAAAATGCTCGCAGCAGGTATCATTGAGCCAGTAGAGGAAAGTGATTGGATTAGTCCTATGGCGGTACAAGAGAAGAAGACAAAAGGTGAAATAAGAATCTGCGTGGACTTGTGCAAGCTGAATGACGCATCAGCGCATGATCCATTTCCTACTCCCTTTACAGATGAAGTGCTTGATAATGTTGGAGGACAAGAGGCTTACTCTTTCACTGATGGCTTTTCGGGATACCATCAGATCAGAATCCATCCAAACGACCGCCATAAGACGACTTTTGTGACTGAATGGGGCTCATTCCAGTATACGGTAATGCCCTTTGGTCTTAAAAACACTCCTGCTATATTCTCTCGAGTCGTTGTTGCTGTATTTAAAGAATTCATTCATAAGTTTCTAGAAGTCTATTTTGATGACTGGACTGTGTTTGGTTTACTAAATAACCATATAGGGAACCTGTGCATGATGTTAGAAAAATGTAGACAGTATCAGATTTCCCTTAACTTGAAAAAATGTATCTTCTGTGCTCCTTTTGGTATTTTGTTGGGTCATATTGTATGCAGACAAGGACTCCTGATGGATCCTGTGAAGGTTGCCATCATTGCTAATTTACCTGTGCCCAACTCAGTCAAACAATTGCGCACTACATTGGGACATTGTCATGTCCCAAATTTGGTATTGGGTCACAATGGCCTAATCACATTGGCCCTATTCATTAGAGTTTGTCAAATTGATGCTAAAGGTCAAATAATTGCCAAGGAGGAAAATTACTAGTTTCCTAGGTTTGGGGTGGAAGCTTTGGGATTTGGAATAATGGGGATAATAAATGATGTTTGAACATTAGAATGGCATAAATATTTAATAAAGGAGCTAAATAAATATATACAAGTGGAAATCAAAGTGGCATTTCATCATGAAGACACATGGAGGAAGTGGGACCCACATATGGCTAGATTTCCCCACTACACTTGGCATCATTCTCTCACCAATTCGAATTCAAGGTGAATGGTAACATACTTGGGGGAGTCCAAAAGGTATTATTCATTGCATGACTCATCCAAGGTCGAAATATAGAGGAAGAGTAACTCCCATGGAAGAGGAAGAGGCAATTTGGAGCTAGTGAGACACTTGGGCTAGATTCCCTAGCTCTATGACAACAATGATGAAGATGCTATGACACCTATGACACAAATCAGACCTGAAGGCTGACATATGACATATATGACATGTCAGGGCTAAAAATAGACTCCAATAGGTGGCTCAAGGGTGTTAGGGCAGCTAAGATGCTTCCACATGTGATTTGGTGGAAGTGGGAGACTAGGAATTGTTGTACAAGTGGCGTTCTTTGGAATCTCTTCCCAACATGAGTTGGCATGAGTCTCTTGGAATGAATTCGACCCATGGAGGACATTAGAAGTTTATAAATGTCAATAACAAAGAATGAAACCAGCTTTTGATCATTTGTAGAATTTGCAATTGCATTTGTGAAGAGGGAGAGCTAGTGGATGACTAGTTTCTTGCCTTAGCCAATTTCGAGGGTGAAAGATTCCCATCCAAGTTGGTAATTGGAAAGGCCATTCAGACCTTTCATTTGGAGCTTTAATGGAGTCTTTATTTGCAGGTGTAAGCTACAGGGCAGCTCATGGTTTCTTCTATTGCAGCTCACTCCTCCAACCATTTCCAGTTTTGATGGCATATTCTTGATCCTTGAGGGAGGGCGTTTTTGGTGAGCTATTGTACTCTTTGGGGAAGCTTTTAATGCCCCATTTATTTTGTAATATGAATTAAATACTCTGTTCTTCATCTCCAAAAAGTTTCAGGTCGAAATTCCAAGTAGAAATGTATAAATCTCAATTTTAATGGAAGAACAATGTCATTTCCCCACTACCTTGTTGTGAGCCAATGTATTGATGATTATTTCGAATGAATGGATGATTCTCTGATATATTTGTGATAAATATACTACCATGGATGTCTTCTACAAGTTTCATGTACTGTACTTGAGCATTTGAAGCATTTTTACTCAGTGTAGTTGTATTGGGAGGTGAAATAGTGCCATTTCCCCAAGGGTCGAATTGGGGATTTTTGCAGTTGAATGGGAGAGGGTGAGAACAGTTGTAATAATCCATTAATGGTTCATATGAGACTTTAATAACATACTTAACACATTAAATACCTCTGTTCATAAATTTGAGTGGGTTTGGAGGCATTTGGGAAGCCATTTTCATTGTTTACCCCAGGGGGATTTGAACCCCAAATTACTAGTAAAATTGCATAATTGGTCCAGAATATTAAGAGAGTTTGCAGAGGTCTTTTGGTGGCCATATGTCATCCATAAACATCATATTCAAGTTATAATATCATTCATACACCTTCCTTGAAGATTTGAAGGCATTTGGAGTCAATTTGAGACCTAGAGACCAATACTAGTCAAAGGAAAATCACTAGTAAAGTTACCTACATTGATCAGAATTGAAAGAGGATTTGCAGAAGTATTTTAAAGGTCCAAAGGCATCCCTGAAATACATATTTATGTTCTAATATCATTCATACACCTTCTCAGAATATTTGGGATCATTTGGGGCAAATTTGGGACCTAGAGATCAAAACTAGTCAAAGGTCGAACAAGGGAAAAAAAGTGGAAAATTGCAATTTTAATAAAATTCCTAATAAGGGACATTACAGTGGTATCAGAGCATGATCTTGGCACCTGATGTGGTATAATATCTATGAGGAAAAGAATTTAGGTACCACCATTATATATTGAAACCAAAAGTGCTTTTGTTGAAGAGGAAAAAAAAAAGTAGGAGAAGAAGAGCAAATTTTTTGAGGGAACTATGACTAGGGATGAAAAGGGAGCCTCATATGATGGTGAGGAGCATATAAAAATTATGAAAACAATATTTGAAGATATGACCAAGCAAATTAAGGAAGGATTCGAATTGTTTTCTATCGAACTTGTGGAAAAAATTATTGATTTTAAGGAAACCAAGGGGCAAAATGCAACAGCTTGCTTGAAGGAGCAAAAGGAAGAGACATCACAAGATAGTGAAGAATATTCTATTGAAAATATGGAAGATCATTTCGAGACACCTTCTAGCTTAGACATGAACCAAAGAGCATCTACTGATGGATGTTTAAACTATGAAGGAGTACCTATTGATGGGTGCTCACACCTCTATGTTGGTGACATAGAGATCACTTTTGAAAGTGTTGCTGCAAGCCCAAGTTCCATTAAGCATGATAATGAAGACCTTGCAGCAGTTGAAGAAGAACCAAGATCAACTTCCCCATCACCACTTGAGCTTCATGAAGTTGGTCCAAGAAAAAAAGAAGAAGATGAGGAGGTTCATTTGCAAGAGCCTCATTTTCTTGAAGGGTCCTTAAAGATGAATGAAAAGAAGATCCAAGAGTCCCTCAGCATTCTCCATGACACTCAAGCATTGGTGTCAAATTCTTGTTGGAGAGCTACTTCATTGGAGGAAACATCCTTCCTTGAAGACATGGAGAAGATTCAAAGAGCAATGTGCCACATCAAAGGTAATTTCATGTCTTTGCTTTTTGATAGAAACCATTTGTTTGAGCTTAATGAATTGTTACATGATGCATACTTGAAGAATAATGAGGATATTCATAAGCTCACAATTCAAAATGAGCAACTTCTTGAAAAGTTGCAAGATACTTGTTTTTCCTCCTATGTTTCAGATTGTCAAATGGTAGATTGTTTGGAGGATTCTCATGACATGGTGGATCATGAGAAATGTGAAAATTTGAATGTTCTTGATGTGTTTGAAGATGAACTTGAAGAGATCCAAACACTTGATGTGGTGGAAGAGGAATTTGAATTGCCTCTTGATGAAGGTTATGCAATTTTTAAAGAAGAGCATGATTCCTCTACATTGGAACCAAACTATGACAAAGAGTTCACACTTTTGAAGGAGCTGCATGATACTACCCATATGGATCCTTCCCATGATGAAACTTCTGCACTTTTTGATCATTTGGGTGAGTTAGTTCATTCTCCTACTTCCTACAATTCCATGTTTTGCAACATTAGTCTCAATGAAGTATGGGTGAAAGGGTTCTTTTTGATGGTGCCACATGAGGAGCATGGAACTCCTAGATTTAACTTTTATGATGACATGGTTGGAGCACATTCTTATTCACATTTGCAGCAGCATCATTTGTCACTTTATGATGATTCACATCTACATGGATGTACCTATGATATGGATTTGAGTCACTTGAAGACTCATGGTTTTTCTTGCTCAACACTGGGTTCATTTTATGTTAGAGGAACTTCATCCAACACTTGGGTGAATAGATTTATGATGGGAGAACATTTTTGTTGGCAGCCACATACTTTGTTACATCTTTATGATTCTCACATTCATGGATGTATGGGTGAGACTTCTTTGAGTCATTTGAAGTCTCCTTGTTTTTTCTGCTCATTATTTGGTTCAGATTTTAGTGGAGATTCTTCATTCACTTCTTGGATGAAAGAATACATGGTTGAATATTTTGATGCATATCACATCCTTTTGGAGCAGCATTATAGGACATGGGATCCTCACCTATGTCATTGGAGCAGATTTGATTGGTCACTTGAAGCTTGTATGCACTTGGAAAATGGTGGTCTACTTGCTTGGAGGTATAAGCACCTTCATGACTCTTTGATTAAGCATATCTTTGATGTACATTTTCATTATGTTGTTATGTACTTTGATGATATATATTTGGTACTCATGATGTTTGGAAGGATGCATACAAGAAAATGGGATCCAGGAATCCTCTTAACTAATGGTGTGGGTTGGAGAGCACTCTTAATTATTGGGGTGCAATACAAGCAATGGGACCCTGGAATAATTTTTATCTCATTGGTTTCAAATTTTTTGGGGAAACAAGCAGTATGGGATATGGATTTCCCCACTTAATAAAGTGATTTTTATCAGAGTAGTGCAGCAGCAAGCATGGTGGTTCCTCTCTAAAATCTTCATGGAAACTCAAAGACTCAAGGTTGGGCAATTCAATGGCAACTTCAAAGAATTATACAGAAAGCAGGTTCTTCAACACCCATGTTTAAAATTGCTTGAGGACAAGCAATATTGGGAAGGGAGGATTTGTCATGTCCCAAATTTGGTATTGGGTCACAATGGCCTAATCACATTGGCCCTATTCATTAGAGTTTGTCAAATTGATGCTAAAGGTCAAATAATTGCCAAGGAGGAAAATTACTAGTTTCCTAGGTTTGGGGTGGAAGCTTTGGGATTTGGAATAATGGGGATAATAAATGATGTTTGAACATTAGAATGGCATAAATATTTAATAAAGGAGCTAAATAAATATATACAAGTGGAAATCAAAGTGGCATTTCATCATGAAGACACATGGAGGAAGTGGGACCCACATATGGCTAGATTTCCCCACTACACTTGGCATCATTCTCTCACCAATTCGAATTCAAGGTGAATGGTAACATACTTGGGGGAGTCCAAAAGGTATTATTCATTGCATGACTCATCCAAGGTCGAAATATAGAGGAAGAGTAACTCCCATGGAAGAGGAAGAGGCAATTTGGAGCTAGTGAGACACTTGGGCTAGATTCCCTAGCTCTATGACAACAATGATGAAGATGCTATGACACCTATGACACAAATCAGACCTGAAGGCTGACATATGACATATATGACATGTCAGGGCTAAAAATAGACTCCAATAGGTGGCTCAAGGGTGTTAGGGCAGCTAAGATGCTTCCACATGTGATTTGGTGGAAGTGGGAGACTAGGAATTGTTGTACAAGTGGCGTTCTTTGGAATCTCTTCCCAACATGAGTTGGCATGAGTCTCTTGGAATGAATTCGACCCATGGAGGACATTAGAAGTTTATAAATGTCAATAACAAAGAATGAAACCAGCTTTTGATCATTTGTAGAATTTGCAATTGCATTTGTGAAGAGGGAGAGCTAGTGGATGACTAGTTTCTTGCCTTAGCCAATTTCGAGGGTGAAAGATTCCCATCCAAGTTGGTAATTGGAAAGGCCATTCAGACCTTTCATTTGGAGCTTTAATGGAGTATTTATTTGCAGGTGTAAGCTACAGGGCAGCTCATGGTTTCTTCTATTGCAGCTCACTCCTCCAACCATTTCCAGTTTTGATGGCATATTCTTGATCCTTGAGGGAGGGCGTTTTTGGTGAGCTATTGTACTCTTTGGGGAAGCTTTTAATGCCCCATTTATTTTGTAATATGAATTAAATACTCTGTTCTTCATCTCCAAAAAGTTTCAGGTCGAAATTCCAAGTAGAAATGTATAAATCTCAATTTTAATGGAAGAACAATGTCATTTCCCCACTACCTTGTTGTGAGCCAATGTATTGATGATTATTTCGAATGAATGGATGATTCTCTGATATATTTGTGATAAATATACTACCATGGATGTCTTCTACAAGTTTCATGTACTGTACTTGAGCATTTGAAGCATTTTTACTCAGTGTAGTTGTATTGGGAGGTGAAATAGTGCCATTTCCCCAAGGGTCGAATTGGGGATTTTTGCAGTTGAATGGGAGAGGGTGAGAACAGTTGTAATAATCCATTAATGGTTCATATGAGACTTTAATAACATACTTAACACATTAAATACCTCTGTTCATAAATTTGAGTGGGTTTGGAGGCATTTGGGAAGCCATTTTCATTGTTTACCCCAGGGGGATTTGAACCCCAAATTACTAGTAAAATTGCATAATTGGTCCAGAATATTAAGAGAGTTTGCAGAGGTCTTTTGGTGGCCATATGTCATCCATAAACATCATATTCAAGTTATAATATCATTCATACACCTTCCTTGAAGATTTGAAGGCATTTGGAGTCAATTTGAGACCTAGAGACCAATACTAGTCAAAGGAAAATCACTAGTAAAGTTACCTACATTGATCAGAATTGAAAGAGGATTTGCAGAAGTATTTTAAAGGTCCAAAGGCATCCCTGAAATACATATTTATGTTCTAATATCATTCATACACCTTCTCAGAATATTTGGGATCATTTGGGGCAAATTTGGGACCTAGAGATCAAAACTAGTCAAAGGTCGAACAAGGGAAAAAAAGTGGAAAATTGCAATTTTAATAAAATTCCTAATAAGGGACATTACAGACATACAGGGTACTACAGAAAATTTATCAAAGGTTATGCAAAGATCACAACACCTATGGAAAGATTGCTGAAAAAGGATTCGAAATTCCAATGGACAGAAGAATGCCAACAGAGCTTGGATACACTTAAAGAAAAGATGATCACTGTTGTTAACACCCAAAAAGTGTTCACTACCTCATCTACCACATTATATGGCTCATTTGTCCATTTTCCTACCATATTTCCCTTAAAATCCCGTTAAAAAGCCTCCAAAAGGCCTAAAATGCCTCCAAAAGGCCACAAAACCCTCAAAATAGCCTAAAAAAGGCTAAAAAAACCCCTTTTTCCTCCAAAAATAGCAAAAGTCCCCTAAAAAGGGAATAAAAAATATAAAATAATGAGGAAAAGGAGGAAAAAACCCTATACAGCTGCCCTAAACCATGTGTTTCCCAAAACCATGGGTCAACACTCCTCCACCAAAAAACTATAAATAGGTGATGGAGATCCCTTATTCCATATCCACAATCACAAGCACCCTTACTCTGCCAAAATCTCTCTCGAAACCCTAGTTCACCATTGAACTACTTTCACCTTGAGAGTCACCTTTGGCCCATTCCCAACATTAGAGAAAGAGAATGAGCATATTGGAGCTTGGAGCATCCTCTTGGACCTTGCAAGAAGCTTCATCAACCTCCACATTGGAGGTAATATCAATACAAAAAGCCATTCTTTAAATTTGTTGTTTATGTTTCATGCATGTTTCAGAAGTAATTTAATTTTCTGTTTTAGCTTAATTATTTCCATTTACTGAACTGCTACTAAGGAGTCCATTCTCCTTAGTAGGTGCTCATTTGCACAAGCTAGGGGTAAAACCCTAGCTACAGTTTTTGGCGACTCCCCAAGATTTTGAATTTCTGGTTTCGTGTTTAAAATTTTTTCTTTTCGGCTGTCCCTTTCGGCCGCCGCACAACGCGCTTTTTCCTTTGCAGTCGCGTCCTGACCGCGTCTTTCAGGCCTTTACCTGCGACCCGACCGCGGCTCTCAGACGGTTTCCGATGCCCTGCCGGCGGATTCAAGTCTGTTACCTGCGATCCGACCGTGGCTAATCAGCCTGTTTGCTGCGATCTGACTGCGCCTGTCGGCCATTTTCCCGTGTCCCGACTATGGCTCTCTGCCTCTTTCGGGCATCCCGACTGCGTCTGTTAGCCCTTTTGCCACGACCCGACTGCGTCTTTTTCCCAGTTTCCGGCGTCCCGACTGCGTCTGTTGGCCCGAAAACCGCGACCTGACCGCGTCTGTTTCCCTCAAACCCGCGGTCTGCCTGTTCTGATTCGCCACAGACCCGCGGTCTGATTTCTGCATTTTTCCTGTTTTGAGCCCAGCCCCTTTTGCTGCAATATTTTCTGCATCTGAACAGCCCCCTGTCCTACCTGCAGCTCACTTCCTTACAGCCTTTCTGCAACATAATTTTTGTTCCCTTTACAGAATCGTTTTAAAATTTTAGTATTTTTAATTCAGAAAATTTTGCAAGTTAAAGTTTCAATTCCAGCATTATTGATATTTAGAAGTTTCCCCCCTTGTGGCACTTCTATTTTGGGTTCATAACCTCACGAGCACACACTCTGTCACATAATTCAAGTGAGCCTTAAAAAGTACCTAACTGAACCAACATTCTAACCCCACTTGGGGAACACAAAAGAATCATTGTAGTTAGGTAGAATCGGGGGGATAGGCTTCCAATAACACCCCTCGGTTACTTTCACTTGAGACATAGTTGTTGTCCAAATAGGGAACCAAAATCCCCTAGTACTTTTTGGCACGGTCACGACCAGTTTATCAGAGGGCCTCTCCCTTAGGAGGGTTGAAGTCGGGAGACTGGTTCCGGAGGCCTGCGTGGAATACCGCACTCCATTCAGTAACCGAAGGGCTACCTTTCACGGTTCGCGGGATATCCCTGTATAGGGGTATTGCGGTCAACGAACTAAACGGAAGATTCACCTTTCTGGATGTGTCATGAACGGGGTATCTTAGTTGCCATTCTTCTAGGATTGACTACCCGGTGTCCCTCCCGGTAGGGGGATATCATAGCCACTTGGCTTTCCTACTCATATTGTCTGACTTGGATTTCATCACCTTGCAGAGGATATGTTTAGTTGAGTCAGAATACTTTTAGTTAGGGGTTTGCATGCTCCTTTACCTCCCTTTGGTCTAGTGAGTCCACCATTTTTTCTTTTTAGGAAACCTGCTGCTTGTTGGTATTCTGACCATCTTTGTTGATACTCCACCTATTGTAGCACAACTGTTGCAGTAGGTGTTTTGAGTTGGTTGTTGTCCTGAGTGCCTTGTTTTTTAGCTCCCCTTCTGCACACTCGGTTGCATTAGGCCTTTTTGAGCTGTTTTTATACTCACCTCAACCCACATAGATTTGACACCATTCTTCACCATTGAGTCCCTGAGACATTCTCGACGCCTCAGGGGCGAGCCCGCACAGCACGGTTCTCTTGACACCACCCGTCATAGATTCCGATCATCATCCGTTGATACCACTCATCACAGATCTAGAGCCTTGTCACTTGACTCCACTCGTCAGCGACGTAGGACTCCGTCACCAGATAGTGACGCCCCTTACTTTACCTCCGATTCTGACGAAGAGTCTGAGAACCCTATTTACACTGCCCCTACTAGCCCCATGGCTGGCACAACTTCCACTACGTTTGTTATAGGGACCATCGGTGGCACATCCACCACTACACCAGTTACTACACCTATTTTGGGTATGCCCTCCATGGGACCCTCATCTACCGTTCCCCTCACGGTACTTATTCCTGCAGCGGGAATACCTATCCCCACTACATCAGTGGCTCACACTACCCATGGTGGTGCTGGACCATCCTCCACTACCTCAGTTCCCCCACTTGGGGGCACCACCCCAAATCTTGTCCCTCCACTTGGGGGCACTGGCCCCAACTTGGTCCCACCCACTACTGTGTCACATCCTTCTTCCAGTTTGCCATTCATGGCTAGCATCAACCTACCTGACCTGGCCAGATTGACCAACGATCCTATTCGACACGACCCTACGTGGCCTCATATGCCTACCAAACTCCCCTCTAACATCCCTAAGTTCGAGGGCAAGGTTGGTGAGTACCCACAAAACCATATCATGTCTTTCCACCTATGGTGTTCCTCTAACTCCATAGTGGATGACTCTGTTCGCCTCCGTCTCTTACAGCGCACCTTCACTGGCTCTGCAGCCAAGTGGTATATCGAGCAACCTCATGGGACCCACGCCACCTTTGCTTCCCTTGCCTCGACCTTCCTGCAGTTCTTCCAGCTGCCTGTCCGCTATGACGCGGGCGTTGAAATCCTCCTATCCTGCAGACAAAACACGGCTACCCATATCACGGACCACATCCATGAGTGGCATCGACGCCGTAGCTTATGCAAGATCAAACTAGACGACCGCATCTTCCTAGATTGGTTCCTCAAATCCCTTCTCCCTGTTATTGCTAAGGATGTGGCATCAGAAAGACCCCAGTCTGAAGAAGAGGCCATCCTTAAGGCACAGCAGTTCGACCTCATTTACGCCCAGTCGGGTTACCTCTATACCATTATACCTGACGCCCCTCACGGCGAGTCCTCCCATCACGATGCGCCGGGGGCATCCCACACCGCAGACGGCATCATCGGTCGTGTTTCTTCGCATCCTCAACCATTTTCTATTGCACGTCCTACCTCTGGCCCCGACCTTTCGCGGGCTACCTCACAGTCTGGAGCAACCAACTCGTATGCTCCCATGACCCATCACCATTCCCACGGACCCTCATGTCCACCACAGTGCTTCGGTTATGCGACTCCTGCTTATGCTCCCCCAGTCACACCTCAGCCTTACTACCATCAGCAAGCTGCCCCAGCTCCTGCGCCTTCACAAGCCCAACCCGCTTATTATCCTCCATAGGAAGCCCCTGCGGCACACCCACAACCCGCTCCGCAGCCATATCAGCAACCCCCTCAGGTTGCTGCACCTGCTCAGCCTCAACCTGCATATCATCCACCGCAACCTGCTCCAGCACCTGCGCAACCTCAAAATCCACCTGCTGCCCAAGGGAAAGTTTACGCCCAATAGAACCCGCAGCAAAACCAGAATAACCAACGCAACCAGGGCCAACAGAACCGCGGCAAGGGCCGTAATCGTGGGAACAACCAACCTGCAGACCAAGCTGGTCAGCCGGCTAATCCCCACGACAACAACAATGCGGCCCCCGCTAATCAAAACCCTGATCGCCTGCCCAAACAGGCTAAAAACCCCAATTTGCGAACGAACCATTCTTTTTCTATTTGCGGGGTCTATGGCCATTACACACATGCTTTCCCACACTTGGAGCGAGCTCGGCAACTATGGGTTGATGAGGCCCATCGCCAAGGGCATGCGGCTCCCCAAGCACCGCCCAACCCCCCCCAACCTCAGCAACCCCCCTTGGTGCTGCAAAACCCCTTACCGACCCAAGGCGTAGTGAACACTCAGCCGTTGGCTCCCCCTCAAGCCAACGCGCCCCAACAACAACAGATCACTTACGCTGCTCCTGATCAACCCATGTTTGACTCAGGTACCCACCACTTGTTGATGATGTCATCTGCTGACGTCAACCTCCAGACCCGTCGAAACCAATATGGCTCCACCTCTGAAGCCCTTCCCACGGATAAACCCACTAATGCCCATCCCACTGATCAGGCGTTATGTATACCTCCACCTCCACTAGATGGCGCTTCCAAAGCCCCTCGTTTCCCACTTCGCCGTATCAACAATAACCCCAATGCGCGTGCTGCGTCAAACTACAACATTGTAGACGACCTAGCCCAATCTCCCGCAGCCATGTCTGCGTTAGAAGTCTTGAAGAACTGTCCTTCCCAGCGCAAGAATTTACTCTCCGCCATTGGGGGGATTGACCCAAATGATTCGAATTTGATGGCATTTGATTTAGACCATTCTGAACCACGCCTACCTTCCAGCTTAGCATTCCAAGTTACTGTCTCCGTTCGAAATCTTGTCATCCATCGGTGCATCATCGATGAGGGTGCCTCCACATGCGTTATGTCTACATTCGTATGGCAGAAGTTGGGATCCCCTCCTCTCCAGCAGTCCACCACTGCATTACGCGCCTACGACGGTCGTTCGGCTCAGCCCCAAGGCCTCCTAGCCAATGTCCCCGTCCAGTTAGGTGGAAAAACTGTACTCATTGACATTGAGGTAATCAATGCCCAACTGGATTATAACCTTTTACTCGGCCACAGCTACATGTATGCCATGCGGGCGGTTGCCTCTTCTGTCTTTCGCACCATGATGTTCCCCCATGAGGGACGCGTGGTTAAGGTTGACCAGCTCACCTACTATGATCCCAGTGCTCCTGCGGCACCTGAAAATGTTCTCCCCATGGTTGAACAACCTGTTTCTCGTGCCACCACCTCGTTTGTTTCCTCTACGGGGCCTGGAGTCTACTCAGACACGCCGATGACCTCCACCTTTCAATCTATTCCTCCTCCGTCTTCTCCCACCGACGTGTCTAACTTATGTACCTTGTCCCACGACAACCAACCACCTAACAATCAACCACCCTTGTTGCCTAAACCACCATTGGTACCTAGCCACATTGGTGTTACACCTATCCATACGATCCCCTTCCTATTTCCTCCATCAGGAGTAGTAAGCGCCCCGGTCATGGCAACCCTTAGTCTCCCTGGGTTAACTTTGGGATTACCCGTATGGTATCTTTCGCCTCCCATTCGCCCGCCGACACCAGATGTCGTCCTCCAACCGGTGCAACCCATGGCTACTACCTCTCAGCCACCTCCAGGTGTCTCTACCCCTTCGTCCTCCATGACTCATCCTCCTACTCCCAAACCCACTGGGGGCAGAGGTCCACAACCTTACATTGTTGTACCACCTCCCAAGACAGTCAAAAACCCGCCAGTGTTTCATGCTCCTCCCAAATGCTCGCTGTGTGACGAGTTGGGCCATGCAACCCACCAATGCCCACAGTTACCAGCATTGCAGAAGCACATGCAGATGCTCGATGATGACCACAACATCCCAACTGTCAAACTCAACCCCACTCCCAAGCCTAAAGACAAGTCCCTACGCACTAACCACTCCTGTGCCATATGCGGTGTTTACGGGCATTACTCCCATCATTGTCCCGATCTCCCGGATTACATAGCAGCTCTCCATGAGATGAACAATCTGGATCTTGAGACGGCACCACCCACCATTGAGGAGATCTACCCCCGGTCTCTCCCCCTTCTGGAGAGGTTAATATCATCTATATGATCTCTTCAACCACTATCCCCTCGTCAACCAATTTGACGACGCAAACTTTCCGTACTGATGAGGAGATTCTTGAGGCCCCTACTACCCCGGATTATCCCTGGGATGACATGCACCACCGTTCCTATTTCATCCCAGAAGAATCCTCCTCTAGCACAGCTACCCAATTCACAGTTGAATCCAAAGACTTCCTCCCTACCAAGGTCGACTGGTTCAAGGACCCTATTCCTGCTCCTGACGCCTTCGAGGAGGGTAACATGGCCAACATCTCACCTGTCATCCAAATTGATATCGCTGCCCCAGGACGTGCCCCTGAACTCATCACTTTAGGAGCCTTCTGCAGTGAGTCTGAGATTGAAGAGTACAAAAAACTCTTCCAAGAATTCCGTGATGTCTTTGCCTGGTCCTATACTGAGATGCCTGGTCTCGACCCCGCCATTATAGAGCACCACCTTGACACCTCTGAGTCAAGGGGCATAATAGATCACCTCGACCCTGGGATAGGGGGCACGATCAATCACTTTGAACATTCCCCATCACATCTATCTCAGCACGTCAATGAACCCATTGTTCAAACCCACACATATGTGATCCATAATCACAAACCCCATGCACATAGCATGGGGGCAAGTCATTAACCCTGCTCACTTTTTCACACTTGTGATCTCAACCATTTTTGAGGTCACATATCACTTGTAGATTTGATTTGCTTTGATACACCTAGTATTCTTCCCCCACGGGTCATCATTTCTCCCCACCACTGCATCCTTGGCTTGGTGGGCTCACCTTTTACCATTCCGGAGTCTTTATGACCTCCGTTTTTCGCACCATTTGCACCGCCGGATTCATATTTCCGTGCCCGTGACGATGCTTGAGATCATTTCTCGCTCTCACCAGGACCAATATCAACATTGTGTCCAGACACCACTAGTCACCCCGGTTTGCATGCCACATTGGCCATCACCCATTTTTGACACTCGTTATATCACCGGATTCATTTTTCCGAGCTCGTGATGATGCTTGAGATCATTTCTCGCTCTCACTCGGTACGATTTCCCCATTGTGTCCTGATACCTTGCTGCCTCGATTTGCATGCCACATCGGCCGCTATCAGATTGTTCCACATTTTTTACATGAGCCATTCACTCCTGTCATACTGCAAATGTTTCGTTATTTTGCCACCATTTCATCTACCCCGCAAGGAGGCCCACCAATGTTCCCCCCTACCCTCGTTCTTGGTCATCATTACTGATCCTTGATTGAACACTTCCTCCTTGCCTGGCCATTCCTTTTTTTCGGTATAATTTTATCCCTTTTTCGGGCCGGACAAGTCCTTTACGAAAAAGGCACTTAGGGAGTTTATGTTAAGCTCTTTTCTGACTCCTAAAAGAATGAAAAGATCACCGAGCAATCTTGCTTCCTTTCATGCTCGTTAAAGTACCTGAAAGGGCGTCTATCTGGTATAAGTTTAACCCTTTTCCGGACCTGGTAGACTAATTACGAAAAATGAATACTCTAGTCACACCGGCTAGAAGAGTTCTTCATTGCATCCTTTTATGCTTCTTTGGGCCTTGGAGACTAAATCTACGAAAAAGCAACCCCCTGGAGTCTTCTTATGTGCTTTCAGACTCTCTAAAATTGAAAGCAACCACGAGCATGCACTGTCCTGGGCTCGGAAAATCCACACGACAGTACCATTCCATCATTTCAGAGTCTTCTTATCGCTTTCAGACTCCTTAAAATTGAAAGCAACCACGAGCATGAACTGTCCTGGGCTCGTAAAATCCACACGACAGTATCATTTTACACAAACTTCTTCTAGTTCCTTAACCCATGAAGAAGTCCCCACCCGTGCCTCCAGGCACTACGATCGATCATCTCGGCAGCACCCCCAATCAGGTCGCCTTTGTTCAGAGCATTCTGCAATCTCCTGCCATTTTACACCAGCTTGAGTCTCCCTCAGCCCAGTTACCCTCCCAGATCCATTACAGCTGTGATCCCTTTCCCTCAGTAAGTTTCATATGCTTCCAGATGATTCCCATTATCATACTCTGAACAAAGGAAGTTTGAGTCCACCCACTCTACTTGCCCAGTTGTCACCACCAGTTTGTCAGTCCTGCCCTCAGTACTATCACATTTCGGTTCTTCACCTCGCGCTCCTGTCAAGGAAACATCATTTCCTTGATAGTTGCAGGTCTCCCTCTGTCGACGACAGCCCCTCTATTCCAGAGGATAGGCCCAGAGGTCCCTACGCCTTGGACTTATCACCATCTGTGGTAAGTGCCTACGGACCATTCTGAGAGGAGTCATCATTGCCTCTCTGAGTGGTTGTTCCTCACATGCTCGACTTCAGCACCTTGATTGCATCGTTGAGGATCGCGTAGGATTATATCCCATCAGTTTTTAGTCGAATACCCCGGATTTCCCCCGACTCTAGCACATTGGTGACTCATTTCGGAACGCCCAGTTGTATGTTCTCGTGGATGTCCGGGCTGCGTTGGCGTTTGTATTCCGAAGCCATCTAGTTACATGCTTCCTTGAGTACCCAGATCAGTTCCAGTTTCGTGTACCATTGTGAGTGTACCCCTTGTCACTCTGATCCAGCAGCTCATCAGCCCCTTTGGTACCACACTCAGTAGCACTGTTGATTATTCCAGTGTATCAGTTTTTCAGCTCAGACATGGTCCGCCCAGCAGTATGTCCCAGATTTTGTGTCCCCTCTGGACTCTTATGATGTACACGGTGGCTATGTATCTTACAGGTCCCCCTTTTTGGGCCTCACAAGTTATGTTTATGTATCTTGATACGAGCATGGGTATGCCCGCCTCGTCCATATATTGAGATTCTTCCTGAGTCAGTATTTGAGGTCATGTATATTTCAGGTCCCCATTTTTGGACCCCATTGTTATTGTTATGTTATATCCTGATACGAGCATGGGAATGCCCGCCTCGTCTATATGATCAGATGATTCCTCATCCATTATTGAGGTTATGTACTTTTAGTTCTTGCAGTTGTTCGGGATCGTTGTTCCGGGCTTCAGTTTGTTTCTTCTCTTCTCTCCACACCCCAGGAAAACCATTCATGACTTATGATGTCCATCGGCCATACGATGAGCTCCTGCCCTCGCACATCAGGGGGCAATCTGTTAACACCCAAAAAGTGTTCACTACCTCATCTACCACATTATATGGCTCATTTGTCCATTTTCCTACCATATTTCCCTTAAAATCCCATTAAAAAGCCTCCGAAAGGCCTAAAATGCCTCCAAAAGGCCACAAAACCCTCAAAATAGCCTAAAAAAGGCTAAAAAACCCCTTTTTCCTCCAAAAATAGCAAAAGTCCCCTAAAAAGGGAATAAAAAATATAAAATAATGAGGAAAAGGAGGAAAAAACCCTATACAACTGCCCTAAACCATGTGTTTCCCAAAACCATGGGTCAGCACTCCTCCACCAAAAAACTATAAATAGGTGATGGAGATCCCTTATTCCATATCCACAATCACAAGCACCCTTACTCTGCCAAAATCTCTCTCGAAACCCTAGTTCACCATTGAACTACTTTCACCTTGAGAGTCACCTTTGGACCATTCCCACCATTGGAGAAAGAGAAGGAGCATATTGGAGCTTGGAGCATCCTCTTGGACCTTGCAAGAAGCTTCATCAACCTCCACATTGGAGGTAATATCAATACAAAAAGCCATTCTTTAAATTTGTTGTTTATGTTTCATGCATGTTTCAGAAGTAATTTAATTTTCTGTTTTAGCTTAATTATTTCCATTTACTGAACTGCTACTAAGGAGTCCATTCTCCTTAGTAGGTGCTCATTTGCACAAGCTAGGGGTAAAACCCTAGCTACAACTGCGCCTATTCTAGTTTTTCCAGACTGGAGAAAACCCTTTCATGTTCATGTAGATGCTTCTTCCATAGCATTGGGGGTTGTGCTTACACAACCAGGAGAAGGAGGTATTGATCACCCGATTGCTTACTCCAGCAGAAAGTTGTCCACAGCCAAGACAAACTACACCACTACAGAAAGAGAAGGACTAGCTATGGTGTGAGCCCTATAGAAGTTAAGACACTACCTATTGGGCACACATTTTAAAATGTATACTGACCATTCTGCTTTGAAATACTTGGCCAATAAGCTAGTGTTAGGGGGAAGAATTTGCAGATGGCTACTGCTCTTCCAAGAATATGATTTTGAGGTTATTGTAAAGCTAGGTAGATTGAATGTACGACCTGACCACTTATCTAGGATAGAGTCAGGAGAGGAACCTACAAATCTGGAGGACAATCTTCCTGATGCGCAGCTATTTTTTGTTCAAGAAGCAGATGAATATTATTCCGATATCCTTGAGTTTCTCACTACTGGGCAAGCGCCAGTTGAGTTTACAATCCAGCAGAAGAAGCAACTTGTTGTCAAAGCCGCAGACTTCACTTTGATAGCTGGCCAGCTCTATAAGTTGGGCCCCGACGAAGTCTTGCGCAGATGTATCCTACCGCATGAGAAGAACTCCATCATCGCAGAAGCGCACTCAGGAACCACAAGAGGCCATTTCGTAGGAAAGCCGACTGCGCAGAAGATCTTAGCTGCAGGTCTTTGGTGGCTGACATTGCACAAGGATACTAAGGAATTCTGCAAATGTTGCGAGGTGTGCCAGCGAATAGGAAAACCCTCAAGGAGAGATGAAATGTCGCTAAGACCCCAGATAACACTGCGTGCTTTTGATAAGTGGGCCATTGATTTTGTAGGACCTATCAACCCACCAAGAAAGAGAACCGACGCAAGATACATCATTACAACTACTGAATACCTCACCAGATGGGCTGAGGCTAAGCGAGTTAAGAACTGCGACGCTGCCACTGCTGCGCAGCTCATTTTTTAGAACATTATCACTAGGTTTGGATGTCCACTAATTCTAATGATTGATCAGGGTACACATTTACTAAATGAGACTATAGAGACCCTTACTGAAGAATTCCACATTAGTCACCATAATAGTACACCCTACCACCCTCAAGCTAATGGTACAGTGGAGGCATTCAATAAGATTCTCGAGAATGCCCTGACGAAGATATGTAATCAACAAAGGGATGATTGGGACCTTAGAGTCACCGCTGTATTATGGGCTTACAGAACCACATGCAAGAAACTAACAGGTCATACATGTGAGGCACCTGCAACAATTAATTAACAAGAATACGCGAAATAGCAGAAATGATAGAACTCAGAATCACTTTTGTATTGATCACAGGCCACTTTGAGGGGGCAAACTCCTTTGAGCAAGCTCAATACAAATAACTTCACGGTGCCTTCATAGGTCTCAACACACACTTATATACTAATTCTAGGTGCCAATACTATGGGTCGAAACCATGGGCCGTTACAAACTATGGATTAACAATACTACGGGCGACTTACAAAGCATATGAGCCAACAACAATAACACAAACTATTGATCAACAAATACTACAGGACGACTTACAAAGCATATGCGTCCAACAACAACATACTAACAAAGTAAAGACATGGGTTCCTAACATCCCCTCCCCCTTAAAAAAAGCTTTGTCCTCAAAGCTTTAGATGTGGAAATTGTAGTTGAATCTGAAGGAGTGGTTCCCATGTAGCATCCTCTGGTTGCATGCCATGCCACTGAATTAAGACCTCTGTGATAGAGCGAGAGCGAAGCTGACGCGTGCGCCGATTGAGGATGGCCTCTGGCTCCAAAAGGATGGATCCTTCATTATCCAGTTCGGGTAAAATCGTTTGGCCGCTGATGTTGGTGCCAAGAACTTTCTTCAGACAAGAGACATGAAAGACTGGATGAATGCGGGAAGAAGGAGGAAGTTCCAATTTATAAGCAATGGACCCAATCCTCTGAAGAATCCGATATGGCCCATAGAACTTTGGAGCGAGCTTATGACGCCCTTTGAGTTTCAAGGAGGATTGTTTGTACGGCTGGAGACGAAGAAAAACCATATCACCGACTTGAAAAGTGTACTCCGAACGGTGCTGATCAGTTTGTTACTTCATGCGATTTCTTGCCATGTGAAGATTGTCCCACAAAATGCGAAGAATCTGATCGCGGTTGCGAAGGACCTTGTCAACTTCCTGAACTGGTGAACTGGTGGGGGTGTATGGAAGAAGAGCTGGAGGTGCCTGACCATAGACTGCTTCATATGGGGTCATTTTAGAGGCAGTATGGTAAGAGGTATTGTACCACCATTCAGCGAGAGGGAGCCACTTTTCCCACTGATGTTGTTGTTCCGAGGTGAAGCAACGAAGATAAGTTTCCAAGCATTTATTGACAATTTCAGTCTGACCATCTGTTTGTGGGTGATACCATGAACTCATCTTCAGTTTGGTGCCAGTGTGGCGAAATAGTTCTGTCCAAAAATGACTAGTGAAAGTCGCATCACGATCCGAGACAATGGAAGAAGGGATGCCATGAAGATGAAAGATCTGGTCCATAAAAATTTGAGCGACGGAGGAGGCTGTATACGGATGGCTGAGAGCACAAAAATGACTATATTTGGAGAGACGATCAACCACAACGAGAATCACTGTCTTCCCTCCAGATTTAGGGAGCCCTTCAATGAAATCCATAGAAATATCTGTCCAAATCCGTGTAGGTATGGGAAAGGGTTCAAGAAATCCTGGAAGGAGTGTTGTTTCACCCTTATTGCGCTGACAGGTATCACATTCGGCCACCATCTGTTGAATTGTCCTTTTCATGCCCTGCCAAAAGAAGTTACGCCGTGCTCGTTCATATGTTTTGAGGAACCCAGAGTGCCCGGCCGATGGAGAAGCATGGAGTTCATAGAAGACAGCCTGTTGAAGATCTGTGCTCTGGGGAAGCACCAGACGACCCTTGTATCGCAGCGAAGCACCATCCCAAGAGTAATGTGGGACATCAGAAGGATTGTTGGTCAAGCGTTGGATGATCTGAGATAAGGAAGAGTCATTGACATAACCTTGTTGAACAGATTGCAACCAATTTGGAATAGGCATAGAAATAGCTGAAAGAGAACCTTGGGCATCAAATGTGCGAGAAAGAGCATCTGCCACAATATTGTCTTTACCCTTCTTGTAAGTGATCTCATAGTCATAACCCATGAGTTTGCTAACCCATTTCTGTTGTGCCGGGGAGGAGACACACTGGTCCAAGAAATATTTCAGACTCTGGTGATCAGTCTTGATGCAGAAATGATTCCCTAATAGGTATGGGTGCCACTTCTGTACTGCATGCAAAATAGCCATCATTTCCTTCTCATAGGTAGAGGCAGCTAAATTCTTACCTAAAAGGGCTTTGCTGGTGAACGCAATGGGGTGTTCATCTTGAAGGAGAACGACACCAAGTCCATTGCCGCAAGCATCACTCTCAATAGTGAAGGGCTTGAAAAAATCGGGCATAGCTAGCACAGGTGTAGTACACATAGCTTGTTTTAGTTTTTCAAATGCACACTGAGCATCAGGTGTCCATGTAAAAACATCTTTTTTCAATAGAGCAGTTAATGGAGCTGCAATCTTCCCATAATCCTTAACAAACTTGCGGTAGTAGCCAGTCAACCTCAAAAAACCACGAAGGCTCTTGAGTGTCTGAGGATGTGGCCAATTGTTCATGGCCTAGATTTTGGCAGGATCCACGCGAACCCCTTGTGCTGAGATAATGTGCCCGAGATACTCAACTTCCTTTTGTCCAAAAACACATTTAGACTGCTTGGCATGGAGGTGATGGTCAGAGAAAAGTTGCATGACAAGATCCAGATGCTGGAGATGTTCATCCCATGTTTTACTGTAGATGAGGATATCATCAAAGAATACCAGAATGAATTTCCGCAAGTAGGGTCGAAATATTTTATTCATTAAGGCCTGGAATGTGGAAGGAGCATTAGTGAGGCCAAAGGGCATGACCAAAAACTCATAATGGCCATCATGTGTGCGGAAAGCTGTTTTAGGAATATCATCCTCATGAACCCGAATTTGTGTAAAATTAGTCACAGCAGATCTAATGAACAAGTAAATCAATCACAACAGATGAACATAGAAAATATGGTGCAAAACTGTGCAAAACATGCAGCAGTGCTCTCTATCCCAGAAAGGGTGAATGAATTACAATACAAACTGTCACAATGACTGAGCAATTCGAATTGCCTAAGGAGGTCATTCAAATAACTGAAATGGAGTAGCTTGACTCTATCTAGGAGTCCTCATCAATCATCGGTGTTGCTCATCAATCACAACAACCAGTCATCCAGGTGTCAATCTGAGTCTAACTGAGTGTAATAAGTGTAACTGAAGTGTGTAGCACTGATTTAGGATCTGGAGGCTCAGTGGGGGCGCATGGGAGGCTAACTGAAGTCAGAACAAGTCACCTAATCAAACTAGAGGTCAAACGGAAGTGATACAGTCAGTCGGGAGTGAAACTAGCCTCAAATCAGGGAGAATCAGAGCTAACTGAATGTAACTGAAGTGGAACTGCAGTGGTAGGTGAACAAGTGCGCCCTTCTCTGGCCGTAGGTGAGAAGTGGGCGCCTTTCAGCTTAGGAGGGCTAAAAATATGTGGTAGGTGGCTCCCAAGTGCTAGAATGAAGTGGATAAGGTGCTGGAGGCATCAAACTGGTGACTGGGATGCATGCCAGTGCATGCCTGTGCATGCCAACCCTAGATTCTGCATGCAAACCCTAATTTGCATGCAAGATCCTGAAAAAGATGATGTGGATATCCGAACACCCCCCCCTCAAGCTAGACTATGATGTGCCAATAAAATAATGTGGGGCCCTAGTAACTAAGACCAAAGGTCACCCCAATACAATAATCCAAAAACTAATAACAGTCAATAAACCGAGGAAATGGGGAAAACCTCATGGGAAAAATACCCCCCCTCAAAATAGACTGTAGTACACCAAAAGATTTAACTGCTCCAAAATCAAGTAGATATGTCTGGAGGTATCTTACTCTTGGAAGTAAATGGATCATGCTCCAAAAACATGTGCTTGAATTCTCCATCAGTGGATGCAAGCGAATGTGGAGACTTTAAGAACTTGCTCTTCATACAGAAAAAGGTGAGAACAAATCTGAAAATATGAGGATGATCCTGGAACCTGTGATTCGAACCAAGTGAGGTAGGAATAGCTCTAATCGGATCAAATAGATCTTGAAACTTGAACTTCTTATCAATAGAATTTAAATCAGCTCCAAAAATAGATGAATGGTTTCTTGAGATCTCCTTTGAACCAACAAGGGTGAGATCAAAACCAAAATCAGCAAAAAGTGCATGAGAATTGAACTCAAGCGAATGGTAGTGCTCTTCATCTTCATTAAAAATCTGAGAAACTTTGCAAATGATAGAACATAAGTTTAGAGAAGGCATGCAATCAAGGAGGGCGAATGCTTCACCTCCAAAATCAGATTTTACCTCCAAAACATCAAGTAGATCATTATTCTGCATGTCGACAATCTCATGTGAAGGAGAGGATTCAAGAACCTCTTCGGAATCTAGAGTATGAGCTTGTTTATCTTGCTCAGAATTCGAAATAGAAGACTTTGAGAGAATGAGTGTTGAATCTACAGTTTCTTCTTCATCTTGAACAATTGTTGAGGCCAACACATGATCAGAAAGAACACATAAGGAGATCTCACTGGGCTTGTTCTCCAAAAGGCTAGCATGATCCTCTTCTTCCTGCTTTCCAAATTCTCTGTCAAGTTGGACCCATAGATCACTTGGATTTTCAGCAGTCTTACTGAGGTAGCGCATACAAGGAGACATAGCAAGACATATTGCTCCAAAATCTCTGTCACAATCATTGAGCCAATCATTCTCCTCTTCATCAGAATCAAAATGTCTTGTATTACCAATGCACATATCAAAAAGACATTGTCTCTTCAAGAATGCAATCATCTTTGGTTTCCATTCATCATAGTTGAATGGAGTAAGACTATTTTGTGAAGAAGAAGTCTCCATCTTTGCATTAGCGAATGCACATGGAGGAAGTAAGAAACCTGCAAATCACACACAAACAAACACTATGTTTTCATCCTTGCATGCACATGAGCGAATGCACATGAGATTTTGCATGCCGCTGCTGAAATATATTGGTGAGCAAAGATTGCTCTCTCTTCATGTAGAACACCTGTAGAAAAGAAATCTTGTCCCTATCATGGCTCTGATACCATGTAAAATTGGTCACAGCAGATCTAATGAACAAGTAAATCAATCACAACAGATGAACATAGAAAATGTGGTGCAAAACTGTGCAAAACATGCAGCAGTGCTCTCTATCCCAGAAAGGGTGAATGAATTACAATACAAACTGTCACAATGACTGAGCAATTCGAATTGCCTAAGGAGGTCATTCAAATCACTGAAATGGAGTAGCTTGACTCTATCTAGGAGTCCTCATCAATCATCGGTGGTGCTCATCAATCACAACAACCAGTCATCCAGGTGTCAATCTGAGTCTAACTGAGTGTAACAAGTGTAACTGAAGTGTGTAGCACTGATTTAGGATCTGGAGGCTTAGTGGGGGCGCATGGGAGGCTAACTGAAGTCAGAACAAGTCACCTAATCAAACTGGAGTTCAAACGGAAGTGATACAGTCAGTCGGGAGTGAAACTAGCCTCAAATCAGGGAGAATCGGAGCTAACTGAATGTAACTGAAGTGGAACTGCAGTGGTAGGTGAACAAGTGCGCCCTTCTCTGGCAGTAGGTGAGAAGTGGGCGCCTTTCAACTTAGGAGGGCTAAAACTCTGTGGTAGGTGGCTCCCGGGTGCTAGAATGAAGTGGATAAGGTGCTGGAGGCATCAAACTGGTGACTGGGATGCATGCCAGTGCATGCCTGTGCATGCCAACCCTAGATTCTGCATGCAAACCCTAATTTGCATGCAAGATCCTGAAAAAGATGATGTGGATATCCGAACAATTTGATGATACCCAGAACGAAGATCCAACTTGGAGAAAAAGTGAGCCCCATGAAGCTCATCAAGAAGCTCATCAACAACAGGAATTGGAAACTTATCCTTGATGGTGAGGTGATTAAGTGCTCGGAAGTCAATGCAGAGGCGCCATGACCCATCTTTTTTGCGGACAAGAATAACTGGAGAAGAAAATGAACTAGTGCTTGGGCAAATAATACCTTGCTTCAATAAGTCCCGAATGAGCATTTCAATCTATGTTTTTTGGTGAAATGGGTAGCGATAGGGCCTGATGTTGGGAGGAATGCTACCAGGAAGGAGCTGACTACGATGGTCTTCTGGCCTAGAAGGTGGTAATCCCACTGGTTCAGCAAAGACACCTGTATATTGATCCAGAATTTGTTGTAGATCCAAAGGAGTAGTGGGGACCGCTGATGGTTGCATCTGGATGGAATGGATCTGAGCGATGACATCATGTGAACTCTTCTTGAGGAGTTTTTCCATGCGATGTGAACTGATGATGTTGAGAGAACCTGGTTGTAATCCTGTCAATGTGTGTTTGTGTCCATTGAGGAAAAATTGCATCCAAAGTTTGGCAAAATCCCATACGATAGGGCCGAGTGTGCGTAGCCATTGAGCGCCCAAAACCACATCACATCCGCCTAAGGGCAAGGAAAACATGTCAGAGCGCAAGGTATAATCTCCCATAGATATACGCACATTTCGACACTTCCCTTTGCAAGGTAAGGTGCCCCCATTGGCAATCATGACTTCAAAGTTGGAGCAAGGATGGATAAAACAATCAGCTTGTTTGGCGATCCGAGGGTCAATGAAATTATGAGTGCTACCAGAATCAATGAGGATTGTAAGAGGAAGCTTCTTGAAGTAACCCCTGACCCACATTGTTTGGGGGGTGGTGATTCCAGCTAAAGCATGGAGAGATATCTCTGGCTAGTCATCCTGAGACGGAGGGTCAATAAGAGGTTCCTGAATGTCGACCGGAGCATCCAGTGTTTCTGGATCTTCGTCACCCATTTCAGAGGCAGGTGGAGACTCCACATCCAGGAGATAGAGCTTTTGTTGAACACATCTATGTCCCCGAGTGAATTTCTCATCACAATTATAGCAAAGCCCCTTTTCTCTACGTGCTTGCATCTCTGTTTCAGACAAACGCTTGATAGGAGTCGGTCGAGGAGCCTGCGGTATAGGTGGTCGCTGAGAACCCATATTTCGGAAGGGAACAAAAGTGGGCTTGGAGCGTTGTTGGGATGCAAGCTTGTCTTCTACCAACTTAGCCAACCCGAGTGCTTCCATCATTGTGTTGGGGCAGAACATTTTGACCTCAGAGCGAATGGCATCCTTTAGACCATTGATAAAACAACTTCGGTAAAATTCATCAGACAATCCTTCGATGTGGTTGGCTAGATTCTCAAATTCAGTTTGATACTCTCTCATAGTGCCAGTTTGGCGAAGTTTAGTGAGGGCTCCTGTGAAGTCATCAAAAGCACTAGGACCAAATCGTTGCAAAAGGAGCTGGCAAAAGTCTGGCCAGTTGGGCTCTCGATGAGCCTTGATGTACCAGCGGTACCATTGAAGAGCTTCCTGTTCCAAATGAAAGGAAGCCAGCGGAACCTTGTTGACATCAAAAGTATTATGCAGACTGAAATACTGTTCTGCATGATATATCCATCCAGTTGGATCGGTACCATTGAAGCGAGGAAAATCAAGCTTCGGACCACGGAAATTGCTGGAAGCAGAGAACCCATTGTCTACTGAAGACTCGGACTGTCGTTTGTTGTTCATAGCTGAATGTTCAAGATGGAGACCGAGAAATTTTTCATCCAAATCCTGGAGTTTGGCTTGGATGGTTGCAAGTGCTTCCTCCATGGTTTTTGCTCCTGCACAGGTGACAACCACGGTTTTTTTTTTTTTTTTTTTTTTTGACTGGGTAGGAAAACAAAAACAGGAACTACTTCAGTAAGGGAAAATTTGGATTTGGGAAAAAGTTAGAAGGGTAATTGGGGTTTGACTAGGTTTTGGACACTGTTGGATAGATAGGGAAGCAAAAATGAGGATTTCAGAAGCGGGGTGAAAGAATGGAAAAATTTGGCAGAGGGAAACAAAGGAGTAGAATTCAGAAAGGAACTCTGTGGTAAAATTTGAAGGTGATTGGGTGAAATCTGAGGAAGTTATGGAAAACCCTAAAAATAGAAAAATGTGGGATTTCGAGCTTTAGGAAGGTGAATTGGGGATAGGGTCCTCAGGACTGAAATATGCAGAATAGGATGACAGGGGTTCCTCGAAAATTTCAAGGGAAACAGTAGTGATCGACAATAGTGATCGACAATAGTTCAGCTGAAAGTAGATATGGACCCCAGGTATGTGCGGCTTCCTAACAGTTCAGGGGTTTCACTCGGCCACCAATGCTGTCTGGTGGCTTGCGTGTTGGGGAAATACCCCTCACTCCATGGCTCAGGTAAAACTGATAACCGCTTTGCCACAAACGACAGCTCTTGGTTTACCTCACGGGTGGGAACTAGTCAATCAGGTAGGGGTTGTTGCCCTTTTCGCTGGCAGGTCCTCTCAATGGGCCAGCTACTTCGGGGTTCCTGTGGTACTCCTCACAATGAGTTTTAGGGATTATGCCCAAGTACTTCCCACATTTAAGCGGATAGGGATTATTCCCAAATCTGAACCTGCAACAGATGCGAAAAAAAATTTGGCAGAAATTTCACCCAGTGAGCTCAAGAAAGTGCTCTGATACCAGATGTGAGGCACCTGCAACAATTAATTAACAAGAATACGCGAAATAGCAGAAATGACAGAACTCAGAATCACTTTTGTATTGATCACAGGCCACTTCGAGGGGGCAACCTCCTTTGAGCAAGCTCAATACAAATAACTTCACGGTGCCTTCATAGGTCTCAACACACACTTATATACTAATTCTAGGCGCCAATACTATGGGTCGAAACCATGGGCCATTACAAACTATGGATTAACAATACTATGGGCGACTTACAAAGCATATGCGCCAACAACAATAACACAAACTATTGATCAACAAATACTACGGGACGACTTACAAAGCATATGCGTCCAACAACAACATACTAACAAAGTAAAGACATGGGTTCCTAACAACACACCTTTCAGTTTGGTGTATGGACAAGAAGCAGTTATGCCCATGGAATACATTGTTCCCAGTGTCAGAATTGCACAAATTACAGAAATGGCAGATACTGATACTATGAGTGAAAGACTCTCACAATTGCTTGCCTTAGAAGAAGACAGACTTTTAGCCGGATTCCATCAACAGGTACAGAAGGCAAGACAGAAATCTTGGCATGACAAGCATATTAAGAATAAACACTTTGAAAAAGGAGACTTGGTACTCCTCTATGATAGTAAATTCATCAAGTTTCCAGGCAAGTTTCGTGTACATTGGTTAGGCCCTTTTCGGGTCATAAAGATAACTGAAGGAGGAGCAGTTCAGCTTGCGAAGCTTAATGGAGAATTGCTGCCTACAATGATCAATGGGAGTCGGCTCAAGCTTTATCGCGACGGCCACTCTGCCCTGTTGACCTAATATAGTGCTAAAAGAGGTGCAGATGTCCAGTGTAGTTGAAAGAGGCATCGCATTATCACAGTCTACACGGAAGTCGCGAGACACTTTCAGTCTCTAGCTTCCCACGCAGTTCCTTGAAACATCCGCGCATATCAATAAAGTTTGTTTTGAGCGAACCTATATTTGCGCTCTTGCGAAGTTTTTCCGGGTCGTCGAACCGTCGCTCTTGCGGAGTTCCCTGTGTCAAGTTGCTGCTTGAGGAGTTCTCGTTGTGGACCCCTCTATATGTACAGTTACCTATGCTGAAATGACCTGCCAAAAAATTTGAATTATAGTATTCCTATAGCCTCTTTGAATATTAATGTAGGATAAGTTCGCCATTTAATTGTATCCGCTCTGACAGAGTCGTCTTGATCTCCCTAAGATTTGCATTTATGTCATGCGCCGAAAGCTTTAGCTTCTCTCGGAAGGCTGTCAGAGCCCGTCCATCACAATTAATGCACCGCAAAGGCGCGGGGGTAGGAGTCTTGTCAATTTATGCAGTATCGCCTACAGCTAGTAAGCCCACTTGCCTACATTTACTATCGCCTTTAGCTATAAATACCCCACACTTGTATATTTTCGGGTTACTTTTCTCGAGTTGCATAGTCTTGTTTGAGAATCTAAGTTATTGTTTTCAGAGCCGAGTTGTGCAGAGTGCTTCCTTTGTTTTCAGTGTTCGTATCCTACGTTGTTCCGCCATTTGTCTGTTTAAGTCCTTGTTGTCTATACCAATTCACGACGGAGAACCTGTCCACCGAAGAAATTGTTCGTCAATTTAAGCGCAGAGGCTTAGATTTCGGCATGACTACCCCGGTGACGACCTCGGCTTACACGCACCCTGGTTGGAATGATCCCAGACAATCTCCTAGAACGAGGGCATCTTAGCAGCAGCAGCCGAACGAGCCCGTTCCAAAGCCGTTGGCCACTATGGTGAATTACATTCCGCCGCGTCCAGATGATGCACCAGAGGTGTATATTTCGAAGAATGCAAAGTATCCGATTCCGTTGCCTCCATTGCCAGAAGGCGCGCGACAAGAAGGGTCCCTGCTTGGACACCTTCCACTGGTCAAATTTTCTGATTTTAACTTGGGCGACTACAGAACATATCCTCAGTTTGTGCCAGATCGCTATTTGACAGTAGTCTACAATACCACCAGAAAGGTTGATGAATTTGTCCCCAAGGAATTCGCAGCAAATTTAGAGAAGTCTGGACTATTGAACGTGTTGAAGCTACCGCACTTCGGGCGTAGCAACGAAGTCAATGCAGTTGTTAAGGCACTGCTATCTTGCGTTCATGGTGGTTACCTTTGGCTGGGGAGGCCAATTGATTTAAATGTCGACTTAATCCATTGTATTACCGGCCTATCTAAGGTTGGTAAGGACCCAAATATTCATCTTGGTGCAGAAGTACAAATTGACAAGAGAAGGTCGGGCTTATGACCTCACTATAGTTGAGGATGAAGCACTTAGATTTACAGGCAGTCTGCTTGCAGGAAGACTTCTCACGAAGTGCAGACCGAAAGAAGTTACTGGAGTTGTCGTGGATCTCGCTATCCCAGCTGCGGAGGGAGAACAATACAATTGGTCTCTCTTCCTCCTCAATTGTTTCTTGGAAGACTGTCGGAACGTCCAAGACAACCCCGGTCAGTTGTTCCAATTTTCTTGGCTTTTAATTTTATGCGCCTTGGTCAGGTGGAAGGAGCCCCTGAACACTCAGTTCCTTCCGCGCCGCGCAGGAGAAGTCGCAGGAATGCGATATGTCAACCTCTGGGATTCCAGCAATCCCGCGAAGCGCAAGATGAACCGTGCCGTATTTTGTGAATACTACCATCTCCTCAAAGATACCATTCAGGAAATGCCGAGGCTGAGTGAGGAGACAGCAAAAATATATGAAGGAAAGTTGGTTTTTTCTGCCAACTTGCATGAAATTTACCTCCGCCCTTGCGGCATTCACAAAGAATGGGCCGTAGGCCTTTACAGGATGACCACTGAAGATGTTGAAGAAACTATCAAGTCTTGGTCGGATGAATGGAGGGAGGCCGCCGACATCGCACCCGCGATGCCACCTCCTGCTGCGCAAGAGAAGGATAAAGGCAAGGAGGTGCCTGAGCAAAGAAGTGATGAAGGTTCGACCGAACCAGCGACCAAGAAGCAAAAGGTGTCGCATCCCCCTGAGACCATTCCCTCAAGGATCAACCAGTATTTAAAGGAGCAATTTCGCGAGCTGCAGACCGCGCACGCTCATATCAGAAGTGCTCTGGACCTGTAGTTCGTGGAATTAAAAGGTCTCACAGGAAGGGTTGCGTAGACCCACGCGCCAGCATCTACTTCGCAGGTGCCACAAGCAACCACAATTACTGAGCGAGTGGAAGTACTTACAGAAAGGCATACTATCGTGCACATCCCGACTACAAGCATGACACTTCCGGATCCTTTGGCTGCACTACAGGTAAGCGCATTTGGCCCCATTGAAGTAAATTTGTCTTTGATTTCGATAGAAACCTTGCAGCTAGTGCAAGAGAAATTTTCTGTTGAGTTGAGAGCTAGAGAGCTCTCTACCTTCCATGCAAACCAAAGACTGCAATCGCAGGAGATAGAGCTGAAGGCAGGCTACAAGAATATCTCCGAGAAGTTTGCACTTTATGAGGCAAAAGACATTGGGATAAGAAATGCAGTTGATGAAATTTCCCAGGAGTTGCCGGCCTGCGAGATTCAACCAAACCTTCCTCTGGTTGAGAAAGTTCAAATTATTGGAGGAAGGGTGAAAACCCTGGAGCACGAAATAGTTGCTATGGCTGAAGACCATAGAACGCAGATCGCCGAGTTAGAATCTTGTGTTGCAACGCATTCTACAGATGATAGGCAGGAACAATTTGAAACGCTGTGCAGAACTTCCACACAAATGAAGAGCAGAGCAGACGAAGTTGAGAACCTGATGACCCAAGCTATGGAGGCTTGGACGGAGCTTGAGAAGCTCCCTTTCAAAGTCAGTCTTTTGGAACAGGTACAAGCCACATAATAGTCCCTAACTGTTCTGACTGAAGAAGCTAAGGCCTTAGAAGGCTTAGCAAAAATGAGGAAAATGAGTGAAGAGCGCAGAATCCAACAGCAACTGCACAAGCTCATAAATGAAGATGCTAAACTCACCAAAAAAATTCAACCATTTATGGATGAGTATGCTGACCTCGCTGCCCAAGTCGAGGCAAAGTTTAAAGAAATTGCAGAATCTCAACAGGTAGTTGATGGCATAACTGAGGAAGAAGCCACTGCAGAAATGGTGCAGACAGCTGTGGAGTGTGTTGATGAAATGGACTCCGCTATTGCGCAGTGGAAGAAAACATTTGCTGAGACCCAAGCAAAAGCAGATGCGCAAGTAAAGCGACCACACGCTAGTGCGAGTGGCTCGAGGACGAGCCACAAGTAAGTGTTAGGGGCCTATTGGAGCCTAGGCCGCAGCTATGGTAAAGCTGTGAATTTTGAGGAAAAAGCACAAGTGTTGAAGGGAAAGTGCTAATTTTGAATAAGCACCAATTTTTGGGCAGAAATAAACGGTGTGCAGTATGGTGCCAGAGGGATGAGCTCAGCGCAGATTATGGACCGTAATTCGCGGAGCTCGCGCGCACACGTCATAGGAGAATGCATGTGGTCGAGTAGAAAGCTCAGCTACCACAATAAATGAAGCGATGGAGTAGAGGGCTTAGCTACCCTCATTAAGACTAAGTACAGAAGTTATGGTTGTTCTGATCAAGGAAGAGCAACGGACCACAGCATTGAAGACGAAGGACAAGGAGCAGTGAACGATGAAGCGGCTCCCATACCCGAAATCCGCGCCGGAAGTCACGGAACCTGCAGGAAACAGCGACGTGACTGCAAGCGGCGCCTACAGTACACCTAGCCATGTCCGTCGTTAGGGTTTTTGGGGAGTACTGCTAGGAAAGTCCCACAGTTTTGTAAAGGTGCGACCGTCATGGCCACCTATATATATGTGTAATTGAAAAGGTTAGATGTTAGAAAGTTAGCTAGCCATTACAGGTCGAGACGTAAGCTAGCTGTTTGAGATAAGCTAGTTAGCTAGGTAGTCTTCTATTGTGTCGTTAGAAGACGAGAGTTAGAATTGGATAGCCGTGAAGCTAATCCCTGAGTTGCAGACAGTCTGAGTCGACGTCTGAACTATTGTAATATCTGTAGAGGAAGAGACTAGGTCGAGAGAAGGGCTCCCAGGTGTGTGCGTGGAGTTTCCTGGAAAGATCTAAGGCTGCAGCTGTGTGCGCAGCATATTATGTAATTCCTTCTTTGATTAATATAAGATACACTCCCGTGGACGTGGTTTCCCCGTGGAGGTGAACTACATAATTCTCATTCTTATGATGCTGTGTTGTGTGATTGCGCGTTTTAGTTCACTATCTGTGTCTACATGAACATTGCGTTATCTTTATGAATATGTTAAGTAAGTTCTCAAAGCTTCATTGGTAGTTATAATCGTTAAGTGTCGAAGGAATCTGTAGAATGTTGTCGCTGCGGCGATCGAGGAGTGTGTTGCTGCGCCGTGGTGCAGGGCTGGAAACAGTACAGTATTGGACGTAGAGGATAATCGCCTCGTGCGCCGGAGCAGAGATACCGCATAGCTAGGCTGGAAGTGAGAGCTTTGGCGCTGTTGCACTGAAGTCTGCGGAAGAGTAAGACATTCCATTTCGAGGAATCATCAAGGAAGAAAGAGAAAGATAGAAGTCTCCGCGTCGCCTAGGTTCAATAAATCTGATTCCTTAGCCCCCCCATAGCCACTTCGGGTGAGACCTCAAGCTGCTACGCAGCTCGTTGCCGAGAGGGCCAGTGCGCCAAGGGGTTTTGTTGCTGCGCTTCATTAAAACCCGGGTCTGTCCAAAAAGCAGCCAACACCCAAACCACTTCCTTGCTCTGAATTTTGTCCCTGAAAATCCTTCCATTTCTCTCTTTCCACAGATTCCAGCAAAGCATGTCGGGGAACATTTTCCAAATGAACGCAATAATGGGGTTATTAAAAGCTCTGGCATCCCAATTGCAGAGTGATAGCCCCAGTTGACCATGAGCCTGATCGCTCCTTCAAAAGATCATCGCTCCTTTGTCCCAAAGGAAGGAGGAAAACTCGCACTCGTCTAGTAGGTGGCTTAGATTTTCCTCACTATTCTTGCATCATTGGCAGCAGGATGGTCCTTGGATTCCCCTTTTTTTAAGGCTCTCCCCTATTAGGACTCTTTGCCAAATAACCAACTAACAGAAAATGGTTGTTTTCGACCATGGGTTCATTTTCCAAATCTTATCCCAAGGGCTATTACCGTCATCTTCTCTATTTGTATGGATGTCATAGGATTCCTTGATACTAAAAATCCCTTTCTGCTGATAACCCCAGCGGATCTTGTCAGGGCTAGTTCTTTTTCGGATATATCGTTCTTGAAGGATTTCTCCAAAAGCTTGGCCGTCTTCGTTATTAGAGAGACCATTCCACCATTGTTGGTCCAACCAAGTTCTGCTGAAATCCCCAGGTGTATTAGACCAAAAGTGATAGACCTTCGATTTCCCTTCCATCAAACTTCGGTTCCTGATATCCTGCCACCGCTGATCAATCCTAAGTTTTGGGAATTGATTCCACGAGTCATCCCAGAAGTTGGCTGATTCCTCGTCTCCAATTTCCCAGAAGCTATGATCTTGGACCATTTTCCTCCCTTTCAGAGCTTTCGTCCAAATGTGGGATCCTTCGACATCTGCATTGAAACAAATTAATTGGTTGGAAGAATGGGTCCTGGCATACTTGACTTGCCATAGTTTTTCCCATGGCTCATTATTGTGATTACACCAGTGCCACCACAACTTAGCACCTTGTATATCACTGACAACTTCAAGATCGCGAAGTCCCAATCCTCCCTTGTCCTTAGGCTGGCATAAGACATCCCATCTAATCAGGGCGAATTTAGATTTCGACTCACGACCACCCCATAAGAAATTATGCTGGATACCTTTGATTTCTCTAAGAACTGACTTAGGAGCAGATAAAAGAGAAAAAAGGTAAATAGGCATGGCCTGTAGGATAGACTTAACCAGAATAAGACTACTAGGAAGGTTAAGAGGTCTATTGATCCAATTATGCAGCCTATTCTTTATACGGTTCAAAATATCATGCCAAGAAATCCCCTTTAGGGAGCCCTCAAAGAGAGGCACTCCAAAAAATTTTGTAGGAAGGGATCCTTTAGAGAAATTGAGTATGCGCAGGATATTACACTGATTAATAGTGGGGGTGTTCAAAAAGAATACCTGGGATTTATTTGGATTGACTTCATGCCAAGAGGCCTTGGAAAAAAGATTGAGACTTTTTTTAAAGGCATGGGCTTCTTGGACTGAAGGGTGCCCCATGAGCATAGTATCATCAACGAATTGTTGGTGGGTCTATTTTGTCAAACCAGCATGGAGGTCTAGACCCCGTATTTCACCTTCCATCACACGAGCCTGAATGAGGCGACCCAGCCCTTCCTCCATAAGGATGAAGAGGAAAGGGGACAAAGGGTCACCCTTCCTAATTCCATGAGAGGATTGAATAGGCCTAGTGGGAGAGCCATTGAGAAAAATAGAAAAAAAGGGGGTAGTGACGAGATTCAGAACCCAGTTCACCCAATCAGCACCAAAGCCATAAGCCTCCAATAGTCCATGCATATAATGCCAATTTAATTTATCATATGCTTTGGCGATATCAAGTTTGATCAGCATACCCAGTTTTCTGGTGGATTTCAGGGAATGAATGGTTTCATGGGCTAGAATAATACCATCTAGGATCTTCCTGTCCTCAACAAAGCTCGACTATTCTAGGCTAATCAAGATAGGGATAAGGGGATTCAGACGATTAGCAATTGCCTTGGTGATGATCTTATAGATAACATTGCATAAAGCAATCAGGCGAAACTTGTTAGGCACCTCCGCCCCATATTCCTTGGGTATTAAGGCAAGGAAGGTGGCATTGAATGCCTTCAGAACCCCCCCACTTCTGTGAGATTCTTCCACTATGTTAGCAACTTCTTGCTTAATAAGATCCCAAAAGAAATGAAAAAAATTAGTGGTGAAACCATCTGGGCCAGGGGCTTTTCCAAGATCCATCTGCTGCATAGCTTCCTCGACCTCCTACATGGAAACCGATTTATTCAGAAGCTCATTGTGCTAATTTGTAACCAATCTAGGGATGTGCCTAGTGATCCTAGCAATAGCAGGGTTGCAATCCACACGATCCTCGCTGAGGATATCAGAAAAATGGAGGACAAGTTCATCTTCAATCTCCTGTTGAGTCTCATCCTGGGTCCCATCAGCTTTTCACAGCTTGTAAATTTTTTATTTATGGCAGTTGTGGACCACAGAATTATAGGAAAATTTTGTGTTCCTCTCTCCTTCTTGAAGCCATTGAATCCTAGATTTTTTCTTCCAGAAAATCTCTTCCTGTTTTTCACGAGCTTCAATTTGAGTCAATAGATTGAACTCATGTTCTTTTAGCTCATCTGTCCATCCTGCTTCCATGCCTCGACGTTGCACCATCTCCAAGTCAGCAATCACCCTAGTCTTATCCTGGAAGATATTCCCAAAGTCTGACTTGTTCCATTCTTTGATTTTGACTTTTAAGGGTTTTAATTTCTGTTGGAACTGAAACATCCTTGTCCCCCTTGGAGGGACAATCTCCTTCCACCACGGTCCCACTAGCTGCTTGAATTATTTATGTTCAATCCAGAATTGTTCAAACCTAAAAGGTTTGAAACGGGAGGCATTGGAGCCTTCCCATTGGAGGCAAATGGGCCAATGATCAGAGCCAACCACCGGAAGGACAATGGCATGGGGCTCACCTCCATTTATAACCAGATATTCTGTGGTAAAAAATATGTCTATTTGTGAGGCCACCAGGTGGGTGCCCCCTCTCTTATTGTTCCATTTATACAACCCGTTTCCCGTCTCAACATCGATGAAAGGGCCTTGGGTAATGAAGTCCACAAAATCTTCCTGGTACTTATCCAGGTTTCTCCTTCCTCCTTTTTTTTCCTCCAGAGACACGATCAGATTAAAATATCCCCCAATGATCCAGGAACCACAGGAGGCTTTGTCTCGCAGCCATGCTAACTGCTGTAGAAAAGCACTTTTTTGAGGGAACGCACTTGGCCCATAAACATTTACAAGCCTACCAGAAGAGACAGACACTCGATCTTTGAACATGGCACTCAGGGAGAAGTGGTTAGCCCACCAATCTGACAAACCCACTGCATCAGGCTGCCAAAAAATCACCATGCCTCCCTTAAAGCCGGTGGCATCAAGGGCCATAAATTCACTTCCTTTCCAAATTTTCTGCTTATTTGCTCCAAAACAAGAGAACTGCACTTTGTTTCTTGGATAAAGAGTATATCCGATTTTTCTTGCTTGATCTTCCTGGCCAAATTTTTGACCTTCCTGGGGTGATTGCACCCTCTAATGTTCCACGATATCAACTTCATTGAGTAACCTTATTGACTTCAGAAAAGGATTCCAGGATCGTGGGATACTAGCCAGACTCAATGAACTTTACTCCTATCTCAGCAATCCTCTGCTTATTTGTCTTTCTACCTCTTTTTAGGTCTTCCTCCAGAGGTTTACTTTTATTTCCTTTCTGAGGATCAGATGCAATACCTAATTGTCGAGGGACTTTAGCACTGATGATAGATTCCTTGAGAAGCTCCAGTTGTTGTCTGGTGACATAACATTTCCCTTTCTTGTCCCATTCCCTCTCAATCTCATCAAGATTTAATTATCTAAGCTCCATATCATCCTCGTCATCCTCCGCCATTGGTTCTGCACGATCTATCTCTTCTTGAACTTGCTTTCTATCCTCGATCACTTCTTCCATGGGATCAAATTTTTCTTTGTCTTTATTCTTAACAGTTGTCCCATCTTCTTGATGATCCTCCAGAATCTGGAACAGATTGGATGATTTGATCCCCTTCCCTGGGATCTCCTTCACCATCTTATTCTTTCCTGTCGTCTTATTTCTTCTCCTATTACGAACCTGGGAAAAACCTTCCTTGTCCATATCACCTACCAGGCCACTTTTCGGGGGGGGCAGGGGGGGGCGATCTTACCTGTGGGAAATTCCTACCCAGATGGCCATAGGCATGACACTGATGACAATGAAAAGGGAGCTGCTCATAATCCAAAGGTTGAACCCATTCCTCATCCTCCCAGTTTCAACTGATTGCTTCAAGAAGATCCTTTGATATATCCATGTAAACACATATCTGGGCATATGCTGTGTAACGTTGTTGTTTAGTATGGTCCTCAATTTTGACAAATTCACCTAGAGTATTGCCGATATCTTGAAGAATCTTTAGATCCTAGTATTCACGGGGCAAGGAGAAAATACTGATCCATACCGGGGCAACTATCACATCTTCAGTTTCATGGTTAAATCTTTCCTTCCATGGTCTTAGGTATAACCCGGCTGAGAAAAAGACGTATGGGCCTCCTTCCAAAATTTGATCCCAATCTTCTACATTAAAGAAAATTATAGTGAAAAACCCTTTGGCCCCCAATTGGATATCATAATGGCCCTTTGGTTTCCAAGTGGAATTGATCCAATTTACCAAATCTCGTTCTTTCGAACCAATTCCCACAAACTTCCCAATTAGGGTTTTTTCGTGCCATTCTTCTATTCGCTCACGGATCTTGTTTGATTTCATTTGCATAGCTGGGATCTTCAGATATCTGGGAAGCAATCCTTTCGGTCCCATTCTCTGTTTGGTTCCCATCCCAAACGTGGCTTGAGACTCCACTGAACTATCCGCCGGGAGACCTGTTGGCAGTGGTCGCGGGGGGGAGCTCGTCCCCATATGGAAACCTGGGGAGAGGGACCCGAACCCGATTCACACGATATTTCAGGGCTAGGCTCGTGTTCAAGCTAGAACCGGCCCCCAAACCCTGGAGCCATGAAGCTCCAAATTCACCACCCCATAGAGCTAGGGTTTCGCTTCTTCCTGTACCTGATTATTCAATGCTTTATCATGTTAATTGTGATTTTGAATATTCAATTAGAATGTTCTCAACTATTAATTACATTTGATTTGTTTTCCATTAACATTAGAATTGTACATTAATTCATCTTCAATCGACATCATAGATGTATCTAATTATAATTCAACATCACCCAATGTTACTAGGTGAAGTAAATATCTTCTCTATAGGATATTTTTTTGGTAGTGTACCATAGTTTTTGGGAACCTTCTTATGTATTAGTGTTTTCTGTTTTATTCTCTCTCTTTTTTTTCTAATATTTTTGTTGTTTTATTAAAATTAAAATTCTTATTTCTTTTTTTTAAACTCGTACTAAACATGATTTAATATTTATACAAACATTTATAAATTCATATTATCTAAAAAGATTCTTTAGTTTTTATAACTCTTTAATATATATATATATATAAAGAGATTAATATTATATAAAAATTGGTATATTGTAAATTGGTATCTTTCAATTGTCAAATAGCTTTGATAAATAGTTTATGAGAACAGTACTATTTTATATATGAGATCATTAAAGAATGAAGCCCTTATTTTTTATTTTGACTATTTTAAATTTGTTTTTGTAGTTGAAATTTTTATTGAGTTGAGTTCCATTCGTAAAGTAAATTAAGCTTTCCATCTTTCAAAATCCTTAAATACATTCTTGAGTTGCTTAATGAAATCGAAAAACAAAGCAAAGAACATGCTAAGTTGGCAGCAACTACCAAATGATCAATTTATATAAGCTAAGTTGGAAGCAACTACCAAATGACCTCAAAATATGTGTTGGCACACAGTGAGAATACCTAGGATTCAATGTAAATTCACCAACAATACCCTATATACCGTCCCTTTCGGCTTCACTTGCAAGCAAATGAAGTCTCACCCGAGGAACCTACGGGGAATATAGGAACTAATCTTCTGCAGTGTTGAAGGGATACAAGGAATTCATTCTACTTATCTACCATACATTAACTTTATGCACATAAATGGATATCCTATTCATAATGATTGATAATGCATTCAAAGCAATAACAAAAATAGAGCATACATGCACGCAATAAACAAAACATCCATCACATCAAACACGTAAGAGATTTGCTCCAAAATAGTTTCACTTCAATATTATTATCACCTGGAACGGTCTTACAAAACCGGTGCTCTAGGCATCATCTCCCAGTCACAAAACCAAAAATGCCCCAACATTACATAGCATCAGAACAACCACTACGGACTCCACCATGATAACAATTTTCCAACCCCCTAACCCAAATATCCCTTACATATTTATACATTTCAAAATATATTGAGCTCGTTACAATGTAGACACAAGTGCCCAAATACTTCTAACTAACTTCCAAATTTTGTGTGCATTGGTCCTTTGGCTGACTTGTTGCATAGTCCACTTCCAATGTGCAACTCCCAAAACTGGTCCAAAAATATGCTCCACTAATATGCAAGTAATAGTGAATCGATTTTATGCATTGATCTCCTCCTTTCGATCATCTTATTGTTACAGTGAATGACATGTTTTGGAGTTCACATATGATAACAACAATTTTAATTGTTTCTCTTTCTCCACATTTTTTTTCATGCTTGGAAAGGAGTGACTCAATGTGCTCAATGCTTCTACTTTTGTCTCTCAAGATAAATTTTGTTACCTCCACTCAATTGCAGAGCTAATTCCACCAAACCCCATTTGCACTTAGTTGCAACATAAGAATCATAACCACATGCTGCAATACCTTTCTATTCCCGCTTCTTCTTCTTTTTTTCAAACAAACATTTGGTAAACCTACACCTACATCAAAATCGCGCCTATGTGTGTGTGACTCTTTATACAAACTGACATAAATCCATTTCTTTTTAAAAATAAAATCAAAGTTATAAGTTACAAATTTCATATTTTAAGTTCTAAAATGAGTTTCAAGGTTGTGAAAGTTCTAGATTGCATAAGGCATTCAAATTAAAAAAAAAAACTTTAGAGGTTGAAACTGGCTTCAAAGTTTAGATTGTACATTTTATATTTTAATGTTTAATCATTCAAATTATTTCTTTAAAACCTTGAAATAAATTTAAGTTTCACAATCTAAAAACCACATAATAAACAAGATGAATAATTTTATTAAATTTAGATTGTGTAAATAAACTAGGTAGCTAAACAACTTTAATAAATTTAGAATGTGTAAATATTTGTATAAACATGATAAATCTATTAAAAATAAATTATAATATATATGCCTCTTCCTAATTACAATAAAAGTACCTTCTTTAATTTTCACTATTATGATGATTTATGTGGGTGTGACAAGCAATGTTCTCTTACATTGCGGTGCACTCAATGGTGGAGACAGGTGCAATAGGATTCCAAGCTTGTTTGACTTCAAACTCAATTGTACAATACATAGCATAGGTGCCCCCCCCCTTCAGATTGGTGGTAAGACATTTTCTATTACTTTTTATAAATTATCGATTTAAATGATTAAAAACAATTTAAATTTCAAATACATTTTTATGAAATTATCTCTCTTATATTTCTATAAAAATATTATATATTATCATATTTTTAAAATATCATATTTAAGATATTAATATCAAAATTATGAAAAACGGAAAACACATGTATGCCAATAAATTGTTATGCCAAAAACTTCTATGGAGAGAAGGAATACATAGAAGAAATGATCTATTGATATGATATGAAAAATACATGAAATATTATCTCCATTTATAGTGATGTAGAGGCCCGACCATTTGATAAAAATATATGGGTGATAAGGTTTCCTACATGGGCTTACAACTCACAAAGCTTGTGTGGATCGTAAAAGAGATGCATTGGGAAATACAAAACAACAACACCCCCTACAAAAGTGAATCATAGGGAGGAAACATAAGAAAACAAATATGGGTCATGAAAACTAGGCCTAATGAGGTATCAATGTACAAACTCTCATAACCGAAGAAAAGGAGAAAAACCATGGGAAAAAACTCCCCCCCATAAGAGAAAACACGTCATAAAAAAAGTGAAGGTAGGAGGAATCAAGATGAGCCCCCAAGGACAACTTCCTTCACCATGAGTGTTGATCATTTTGATGTACCAGCATATTTTTTATGTCTTATTCCGGTCCCCCTTCTTGAGACTAATTGTTATGTATATGTCTTGATACGAGCATGGGTATGCCTGCCTCATCCATTATCAGATATTATTCCTCATTCATATTGAGGCCATGTAATATTTTTTTCTTTTTGCAGCTTCCAAGGGCCGTTGATCCAGTCTCCAACCGGTCTCTTCTCTTCCCCAAACTCCAAGAAAAAGACAAAAGAACTATGATGTCTATCGGCCATACGATGAGCTCCTGCCCTCACACATCAGGGGGCAATCTGTTAACACCCAAAACGTGCTCACTAGCTCATTTCCTTATTCACATGACCCATTTGTCCACTTTTCCACCATTTGAGCCTCTAAAGCCATCAAAAGGTCACCAAAAGACCATAATACACCCCCTTTTCCCCTCAAAATGAATATTTTTCCTCAAAAAGCATAAAAAACCCTAAAAAAGGGTCCAAAATTCCCAAAAATATTAAAAAGGGAATAAAAATATTCAAAATATTCAAAAAAGGAAAAAAGAGGGAAAAATGTGCCTAAATCATGTTGGTCAATACCATTGGTTTCCTCAAAACCATAATGGTATTCCCCACCACCAAAAACTATAAAAAGGTGGTAGGGGCTCCTCACTTTCCATCCATCCATCATCCTATTCTCACGCTGTCAAAATCTCTCATGAGACTTTTCGCCATTTTCAGCATCTTGGAGAAGAGACCATTGGAGCTTGGAGCTACTCACCCTTGGAGTTGTTCAACACAAATCCTCACTATTTGAGGTATCTTAATACAAAACATCTATTCTTTTATTTCTTGTTCTTTCCATGAATCGTTTTTAAATTTATTTGTTATATGCACATGTTAGTTTAGATTTAGATTTAACTCATAATCGTTTTTGCTTTCTATATTGAAACTGCTATAACATTGTTGATAGGTGCCCATTGCACAAAGCTTGGTTGCAAAACCAACCCAACAGTTTTTGGCAACTCCGCTGGCTTTGAATTCTTAGATCTTGGTTGTTTTCTTTAGATCTTAGTTTTTGTTAGTTTTAATCATTTTAATTCATAGATCTGCCATCCTAGACAACAGATCCATTGCTGTTCTAGATCTTGGCCCTTTCTATTGCCATTAACAGCCTGAAATTTCCATTTTCGGGTTCGTTTTTCGGCGTCCGTTTTCGGCTTTCGCCTCGGGGCTTTTCACCCGATAGGCGCGCGGCTCATCGTGACCTCGCGACCTTTCTCCACGTGGCACGCCGCAGCTTCGCGACCATTTTATGCGTTGCACATCGCGGCTTCGCGGCCATTTTCCGCGCTGCACATCGCGACTATTTGACCAAAACCCACGCTGCACATCGCGGCTTCACGACCATTTGCCACGCTGCACATTGCGACTGCGCGGCCGAAATCGACGCTGCACATCGCGGCTGTTTCCCCAAAACCCGCGATGCGGTTAATTTGAATTCGGCCAATTTTTAGAAAAAAATTTGCTGTATTTTTTGCCCATTTATCCTATTTTACATCATTATTTTTTTTGCATTTTTACAACCATACTAAATATTTTTCTATTTATACATGCTCCATAAAAGTCTTTTTAAAAATTTCCAGTAATTGAAAGAAAGATTTTCTGCATTCTATTTAGATCAAAGGTTTTACTGTTTACATGCTTAATAGTTTGCCCAAGCAATTTTCTAAGAGATCCATTTATTTCTTGAAATATTTATGTTATTTGCTTCCCTTTAAATTATTTCAAAGATCCATTATTTTTGAATAGTTTTTTCAAGCATTTACATTTCAAAAAATGCCTTTATTTTTTGCAAATTGGACGCGTCTTTTCTTTCATTTGTAATCAATCGCCCAAGCGAGGCAAATCAATTTCAGTTTAAATATCACACTTGCACCCACTCTGCCACATAATTTAAACTGAGCCTTAAAATCTACCTTAACTCAACAAACTTTTTAACCCCACATGGGGAGCACTTAAAAGAGTCTTGTAGTTAGGTAGAATTGAGGGGATAGGTGTTCCAATAACACCCCTCAATTATTTACAATTGAGACATAGTGGTTGTCCTCTACGGTACCAAAATCCCTTATAATTTTGACACGGTTATCAACCAATTTATCGGGAAGGCCTCTTCCTTAGGAGGGTTGAAGTAGCCAGACTGGTTCCAGAATTCTGAGTGGAATACCGCAATCCATTCAGTAACCGAATGATACCTTTCAAAGTTCTCGGTGTACACCCGAATGGGGGTACAGCGGCGATAGAACCAAACTGCATATTCACCCAACCGAACATGTCATGAACGGGGTATCCTAGTTGCCACTCTTTAGGATTGTCTACCCGGTGTCCCTCCCGGTAGGGGGATATTTAGCCGTTGATGCAACACTCTATATTGTCTGACTTGGATTTCATCACCTTGCAGAGAATATCGTTTGTTGACTCACAATACTTCTAGTTAGGTGTTTGCATGATACAATACCCACCTTTGGTCTAGTGAGCACCTCTTATAATAAGTGCTTTTGAGGTTGGTTGTTGGCCTGAGAGCCTTTATGTTTTTACTCCCCTCTTGCACTCATTGTTGCACTAGGGTTTCAAGTTTTTTACGTCACCACCTTCCACTGAAATTTTTAAATATTTCTCACCATTGAGAATTTAAGACGATCTCGCCGTCTTCAGGGTGAACCCCATCAATTTGGTACACTTGGCTCTACACATCATAGACGTAGAGCCTTATCCCTTGACTTGACACATCATCGGCCAAGAACACATTCATCCGATTCTAACGTGCCTCACTTCACATTTGATTCTGAGGCTGAATCCAAAAACCCTACTGAAATATCACCAACCAACCCCATGGCTAGATCAAAATACGACCCCCTATTCACCAATGTTATTGGAGATACATTGAAAAATCCTTCTACTACTGTGCCACCCAGGGTAACAACAACCCCTTTAGGCATGCCTAATATAGGGGCCACTCCACCTTTAGGTATGTCCAACATAGGACTACCTCCTATTATGGGTATGTCCAACATAGGAATCACACCCCCTCTCATTACCACAACCCAGATCCCAGGAATTCTTGGCACTATTCCTAACCCCTCTGCAACCCATGTTGAACTTGGGAGCGCTGGCCCATCCCACACCACAACGGTTGGAGGAAACATACCTTCAATACCTAGAATACCCTTAGGATCCACTGGACCACTACATAATGCCACCATTAACAGTTATGTCCCAGTCACTACGCCACACCCATCTTCTAGTTTACCATACATGGCTAGTCTGAACTTCCCAGACCTAGCCAGGTTAACCAACGATCTTATCAGGCATAACCCTACATGGCCACCCATGCCTACAAATCTCCCCTCGGACATCCCCAAGTTTGAAGGAAAACCTAGGGAGGATCCCCAAAACCACATAATGTCATTTCATGGTGTTCATCTAAATCCATAGTGGATGACTCCATTAGACTAAGACTGTTGCAATGAACGTTTACTGGCTCTGCAACCAAGTGGTACATTGAACAACCACATGGGACCCACCATACATTTATGTCCCTCGCCTCCACCTTCCTTCAGTTTTTTCAGCTACCTGTACGCTATGATGCAGGAGTTGAAATATTGTTGTCTTGCAGACAAAACACAGCTACCCACATCACCGACCATATCCATGAGTGGCGCAAGCGTCGTAGCCTCTGCAAGATAAAACTAGACGACTATATATTTTTGGATTGGTTTCTCAAATCACTCCTACCCCTCATAGCCAAAGATGTAGCTTCTGAATGACCCCAGTCAGAAGAAGAAGCTATCTTAAAAGCTCAACAATTTGACCTGATTTATGCCCAGTCAAGCTATCTCTACACCATCATACCAGACACCCCACGAGGCGATTCTTCATGCGGTGATGCTCCGGGGGAATCACATGCTGCTGATGGTATTATCAGCAAAGTCACGGCACAAAATAGACCTTTTAGTATGGTGAGCACCATAAATTCCCCAGACCTCTCTAGGGCTACATCTAATTCTGGAGCAACGACTTTGTACGCTCCAACGAATCAAACTCATCACACTCATGGACCCTCTTGTCCACAACATTGCTATGGGAAAGCACCATCGACATATGTACCACCCACATACTATAATCAACCGGCCACCCAGAATCCAATTCATTTACCGTCCCAACCAATGTATTACCCACAACAAGCTACACCAGCTAACCCAACACTTCCAATAGCTCAGGGTTACCAACAACTCTAGCAGGCAACTGGACCACCTCCATCCCCACAAGCTTATTATCCACTACAACCTGCTTCCGCACCTGCGACAACCCAAAATCCTCCTACTACTCAAGGGAAAGTGTACACACAACACAATCAGCACCAACACCAAAACAACCAACGCAACCAGGGCGGACAACAAAACCGCGGAAGAGGACGTAAACGTGGAAACAACCAACAACATAATAAAGGTCCACCACCACCCAATCCTCCAAATAATAACAACGTTGCTCCCCCAAACCAGAATCCTGATCATCATCCCAAGCAGGAAAAAAACAATAACCTGAGAACAAACCATCCATGTTCTATATGTGGAGTTTATGGACACTACACTCATAACTGCCCCCATTTAGAGAAAGCACGTAAGCTTTGGGTTGACGATGCCCAACGCCAGGGCCACGCTGGATAGCCAGCTCCACTTAATCAACCGCAACCCATGATATTGAAAAACCCATTGCCAAACCAGGGAGTAGTAAATGCTTGCCTAATGGATCCCCCACAAGGATCTGCTGCACCTCAGCAGCAAATCACCTATGCTGCAACTGATTATCAACATATGGATTTAGAAACACACCATTTATTAATGATGTCATCCAATGACATTAACCTCCAGACTCGTAGGAATCAGTATGGCCCACCCCCAGAAACGCCTCCCACTGACGCATCCACCTCCCTTCCATCATATCAACCACTATTCATACCAAATATGCCGTTGGACGGAGGACCTAAAATCCCTCGCATCACTTTGGGAAGGATTAACAACAATCCTAATGCTCGCACAGTATCCAATTATAATGTCGTGGAAGATTTAGCACAATCCCCCACTGCTATGTCTGCTTTAGAGGTATTGAAAACATGCCCTACACAACGAAAACTACTACTATCCGCCATCAGACGAGTAGACCCTGACGATACACATCTGATGGCTTTCGACTTAGACCAATCTGAACCTCGATTGCCATCAAATTTGGCCTTCCAAGTATCAGTAAACATTCGAAACCTTGTTGTGCATCGATGCATCATCGATGAAGGAGCTTCAACCTGCGTTATGTCCACTCTTTTGTGGCAGAAACTTGGCTCCCCCACTTTACAACCATCCACCACATCATTACGAGCTTACGACGGGCACTCAGCTCAACCACAAGGCCTCTTCGCGAACGTACCCATAAAACTAGGCGGAAAATTATTTCTCATCGACGTCGAAGTGATCAATGCCCAGCTTGACTACAACCTCCTTCTTGGACATAGCTATATGTACAAAATGAAAGTCGTCACTTCATCTGTGTTCCGCCTCATGATGTTCCCACATGAAGGATGCGTTATCAAGATTGATAACGCGTCCTTCAAAATGTCCACAATTACTTGCACTCCAAGAATACATGAATATGTTGGATGATGACACCGGAATTCCAGTGATAAGACTTGAGCCACCTTCTCAACCTCGCGACAAAATGCTTCGCACTAACCACCCTTGTGCGATATGCGGCATTTATGGCCATTATTCACACCACTGCCCTGATCTCCCAGATTATAGAGCAGCCTTATACGAGATGAACAATGCCGACTTAGAGATATCTCCTCCCCTCATCGAGGAGATCTACCCTCCGAAATCATCTTCTTCGGAAGAAATCAATACCATCTATATGATTTCAACCACATACAAACCCGAACCCGTTGATTTATGGTCTGATTACTTCCGTACTAATGAGCAAATTCTAGAAACACTCACTACACCGGACTACCCTTGGGATGATATGCACCATCGATCATACTTCCTCCCTGAGGCATCTACATCCACCGCAGAAAACCAACTATCAGTCGAATCAAAATATTTTCTACCAACTAAGGTTGATTGGTTCAAAGACCCCATCCCAGCACCAAATGCCTTTGAAGAGGGAAATATGTCCAACATTTCCCCTATTATACAAATCGACATTTCCACCACACCTGGAAAACCTGAGCTCATCTTGCTAGGTGCATCATGCACTCAAGTAGAGGCTCAGGCATATAAGAAACTCTTCCAAGAGTTTCGTGATGTCTTCACCTAGTATTACACCGAGATGCCTGGCCTCGATCCTAACATTGTGGAACATCACATTGACACTTGTCCCAATGTGCCTCCTGTCCGACAAAAACAACGCCCAATTCACCCATCTAAGCTCCCAGCTGTTAAGGCTGAGATTGAGAAACTCCAAAAAGAAGGATTCATATATCCTATTGCCTACACCACCTGCGTTTCAAACCTAGTGCCAGTAAACAAGAAAGTGGGCACCATACGCGTTTGTACTGATTTCCGAGACCTCAACCTCACTTGTCCCAAAGACAACTTCCCCACACCATTCATTGACCAACTAATTGATGAATGTGATGGGCATGAGGTTCTTTCTTTTATGGAAGGTTTCTCTGGATATAACCAAATCAAAATCTGTAAAGACGATCAATACAAGACAGCTTTCACTACCCCATGGGGCACCTTTGCCTATCGCGTCATGCCTTTTGGTCTCAAGAATGCTGGAGCCACTTTTCAACGCGCCATGACTTATTGCTTCCACGATCTACATAGAATCATAAAAGTTTATATAGATGACCTCACTGCTCGATCTAAGAAACGATCTAACCATTTAGACGACCTTCGACAAGTTTTCTTGCGTTGTCGAAAATACAACATCCGCTTGAACCCACTCAAGTGTGTCTTTTGCATTACAATAGGTCGCCTGCTGGGGTTTGTCATTTCAGAAAAAGGAATCATTGTAGACCCCTTGAAAGTCCAAGCCATTGTAGACTTACCGTCGCCCCGTACATTAAGACAACTTCAAATCCTTCAAGGGAGGTCCAACTTCCTCTGTCGCTTTGTCCCTGACTACACCACGACGGTCCACGGTTTCCTTCGACTACTACGTCTGCATACCCATTTCATATGGGACCAAAAAGCAGAATCAACTTTCACCGACTTAAAGAAAGCACTCACAAACACCCCGTTGATCTCTCCTCGAGATTTCACAAAATATTTCACACTCTATGTTTCAGCATCCGAATATGCCATATCTGGAGTTCTTTTCCAAGAAGATACTGCTCGCCAACAGCATGTCATCTACTATGTGAGCTAGACCTTATCAGACCCACCCCTCCGCTACCCACATGAAGAGAAGATGGCCCTTGCCATCGTATTTTCAGTACAAAAGATGCGACATTACATTCTACTCAGCCACACCACGGTTGTAGCCAATTCCAATCCAATGGTTTACCTCTTGACACATCGCCTCCTTCAAGTCCGCGTAGCTAAATGGGTGATTATCCTGCAAGAATACGACCTAACTTTCAAAACCCCAAAGAGCACCAAGGCCCTAGCACTTTCTCAACTCATCACAGATCTCCCATCCTCTTCGTCATCACCCGCTATCCAAACGGACCTAATTGACGACCACATTTTCATCATTTCCTCTAACGACCCATGGTACGACGACATATTAATCTATCTCCGCACACAAAAATTTCGACCCAACATTGATCGTGACAGACGCCGTCGTATACGACACCATGCCCCCCGATATCTCCTATTAGGCGATGTACTTTATCGATGCGGCGTCAATACCATCTTATGACGCTGCCTTTCTCATGACGAAGCAGAACAAGTCCTTAATGGCTGCCATAGCAGTGCCTGCGGAGGCCATTTCTCTGGCATGGACACCACCCAAAATATCATATGTGTAGGTTACTTTCGGCCCTCATTATTTACTGATTGCATCACTGTAGTCAAACATTGTCAAAAATGCCACCTTTTTGCCCCCAAGGCAAGAACCCCACCCACCCCCCTTCATCCAATCGTCACTGTTGGACCATTCTGCAAATGGGCCATTGACTTCCTAGATTGCAATCCCACGTCAGCCGATGGTCATAAACACATCATTGTGGTCGTAGATTATTCCACCAAATGGGAAAAATCCATTCCAACTTATAAATGCAAGGCCGACACTCCAGCACGTTTTTTCCTCAACCATGTTATCGCTCGTTTTGGAGTGCCAAAGCAACTCGTCTCAGACTACGGATCTCACTTTGAAGATGTCGTTTGGAGAGAATTATCAACCCTACTGAAATTTGAACACCATTTCTCCTCCGCCTACTACCCCCAAGGGAATGGCCAAGTCGAAGCGATTAACAAAATCTTGAAGACCATCCTCCAGCGCACTGTTGACAAACACAAATCAAATTGGCATCACATGCTCTTCCCGACACTATGGGCATACCGCACGTCAACCAAAACCGCCACTGGTTTTACCCCTTTCCATCTAGTTCACAGTGTCGAATCTCTCCTCCCCATTAAGTGCCAGATTCCAGCCCTACATATGGTCGTTGAAATCCTACTGGACACTTCCCCAATTGAGCAACGCTTACTACTTCTGGAGCAAGCCGATGAAGATCAGCGCACAGCCCTCCAAACCATGCAAGCAGCCAAGAACCGAGCCAAACTGAGTTACGACAAACATGTCCACCCAAGAACCTTTACTAAAGGGGACCTTGTCCTCGCCTATGATCAAGATCATGAAAAACCGGAAAAGGAAAGTTTGTGTCCATGTGGTAAGGCCCATGCATTATACATACAAGCCTCGGACAGGGGGCATACATTCTGACCGATTCAGAACGAAACCCCCTACGCAACCCATGCAACGGGTTGTACCTCGAGCGATTTTACCCATAGAAAATCTGATGGACACCACCGTCCATAATTGTATAGTCTTATTTTGTTTTTTACAAAAAAATACAAAAACCTAAAATTTTGTTTTTCCTACATGACCACAGATGGATCTTGTTCCACTTTGCTACATTGGTTTTGCTGATGGTGCAAGCCATTGGTCCCCCAATCTCGCCTCCGCAACTTGGGTAATATATTCCTCTTCACATGAGTTTATCCACATCGACGGAGTGTGCATAGGTGCCGCCACCAACAACCAAGCTGAATACGATGCCGTGACCGGTCTCCTGGCCACTGCTCTCCAAATGAGCATAAGTCACCTTAACGTTTTCTTGGACTCACAACTCCTTGTTTCCCAGCTCAACAATGATTACTAGGTACACAATCCCTATCTTTTCAGAAAATTCCTACGCACTAAACAAATGGTTCGATAGTTTGAATCCATTTCATTCACACATGTCCCAAGGAATCTCAACAGTGTAGCAGACCATATGGCCAACAACATTCTTGATTGGCACACCAATCAAACCATTTAGTAAATACAAAATCTCCCTCCACGGGCATAAAGAAAAAGTGCATCCACGTGCATAACATGTGCCTCCACAGGAATATACATAAACAAAAAGTGCATCCACGTGCATAACATGTGCCTCCATGGGCATATACAAAATCAAAAGTGCATCCACGTGCATAACATGTGCCTCCACGGGCAAACAAATAGACAATAAATGCATCCATGTGCATACACGACTATATACCAAAACATATATATATATATATATATATATATATAATCATATAGTCAGCATGTCATAGGTGCCCTCAACACCCAATATACAAAAATACATAAGCCGTACAAAAAGGTACTTCCCCATATGCTCATCATCATTTGGGGGTATTTACAAGATCATCTAATCATCATGGTCTCTGGGCTCCTCTAGCGCCACCTCCTCTGGACCTACCGGATCATGCCGAGCCCGAACTCTCCTCTTTGCCGGCCCCACTGGATCATCCCGCACCCTAACCCTCTTCTTTGCCGGCCCCGCTGGATCATCTCGCACCGGAATCCTCCCTTCCACCGGCCCTGTCGGATCATGCCGAGCACCATCCCTCCAGTCAGCCACCACCAATGCTGCTCGGAGAAGGATAGAGAGCCACTCACGAGGCGCATCGAAACAACACTCGACGATGTCCCGATCCAAGTCCCTCCACCCATCCTCTGGCAATCCTTCTAGGATCATGTCTAGTGTCTCTTGTACAACCTCCACGACATCATATCAAGGCCCAGCTCCTCAACCGCGAGGCCCAAATCCTTGAGCATGAGGAGGCGGTACTGCTACAGGAGGTGGAACGACCACCATCGCCCGTCCCCTACGAACCACATGATCGACTGATGGTACAGGACCAACATCTGCACAATCACACAAGTGAACCATCATATAAATATCTATAACTCTAATAATAACAAAAACATCTAAAAAACACATGATATAGTAGATAACCAAACACAAAAACATACCATCTAAACCCCAGGCCTGTCCCTGGGCTTGAGGCATCTCTGGATCTCCTCGATAATCCATACCAGCATATGGATAGTCATCAATCAGCAGGGGGATCTCCTCCCACTGCTCATACATATCCTGTGAAAAGAACCCGCGAATACCACCACCACCGTGGGCCATCATCTACCCCCACTATACCATGTGCGGCTCGCTCACCAACCCGTCTCGAACCGACACCCATGGCCACAAGGTCGATACCCGCTCAAAGAAGAAACAACACAGGAAGGAGGCATAGCAGAACTCTCCCCCCTCCCGACTGACCTTGTCTAGATCTCTTCGGACACCAGCCAAAAACATCTAACCTCACACGTAGTAGGTCCCCCTCAGCACATAATCCACCATCATCGTTTTTCCCCCAAACAAACGATGTGGCACCGCGACACCCAACACCCGCAGATCACAAGCCCCAACATCCCGCATATCCCACTCCCACAGAGATCTTAGGCTCAAAGCGTTGTTTTGCACGATAGCCCCAGGAACACAGAATGTCTCCAGCAGATCCTCGATATCCAAACCTACCGGGATCCTCGGCAGAAGATCCCTTACCTCCCCTAAGCGAGGCAACCCGGTAAGAAAGTAAACATCAGTGAGGGTGATCTCTAACCTCTCACCCCTAACAATGAAAGCACCCTCTGGAGGGACCCAGAGACCCACCAATTTGTTCAGCAGTGGTCCTACTAAACACATCGGTGGAATCTAAACAAAATTCAAGAGCCCGCTCACAGCCAGAGTCTATCGGACCCCCTGATCGGTCCGAATCTAAATCGTCAGGTCCTCCTCCATCTATCACTCTCTCCATGACACCAGTGGTCTCCTCAACATCCTGCCAAAAAACAAAGAAAATTTTTTAGAAACAGAAAAAATTTTCAAAAAATTTCATCGCGACTTTTCCATCAAAAGCCGCGATGATCCATGAACCCGCGATGAACATCACGGGTATTGACCCCATAGTCGCGATGAGCATCGCAACTATCAACCCCATAGTCACGATGAACATCGCGACTATCAGCCCCGCAGTCGCGATGAACATCGTGACTTTCAGCTCGACAACCGTGATGAACATCGCGACTGTCGGCCCCAAACTCGTGATGTTCATTGCGGAAAAGGACGCGAAACCGCGATATTCCACGTTGGAAGACCAACATGGAATTTCGTGGCCTTCGGGGGTCCGCCGCTAACCAAAAAAGACATAATTAAAAAGGCTAAGGAGAATAGGGTTACCTGAAACTCGCGGAATCGAAAACCAACGGTCGAATCTCCCGGAAATCAAGAAAGAGCTTTGATTGCTTTGCCAAACTCGCACGTAACAATGACACGTCATATTGGCCCCACACCCTATTTATAGAGATTTGACCATTTTTCAAACAACCATTGCACTATCATACGACATCTGTTCCTCAAACCGTTGGTACCATTGGAATCATCATAGCGAGAACTTCATGATAGTCCTTTCCTTTTCCTATTTTCACCAGGTCCATTTTTTAACCATTTTTTCACGCCCTCGTCGTCTCAATTTGCATGCCACTTCGGCCGTTCTCCATTTTTTATGAGTCTTATATCGCCAGATTCAGTTTTCCTCTCTCATGATGACGCTTGAGATCATTTCTCGCTCTCACGCCCAGATTTTTTGAGCATCTTTCACATGCCCCCTCGTTGCCTCGGTTTGCATGCCACATTGGCCGTTGCACGTTTCTGATGAGTCTTATATTGCCGTATTCAGTTTTCTGTGCTCATGATGATGCTTGAGATCATTTCTTGCTCTCACCTCTAGATGTCTCAAGCATTTTCCCATGCCCCCTCGTTGCCTCGGTTTGCGTACCACATCGACCATCGTCCATTTTTGACAAGTTTGATATCATCGGATTTAGTTTTCCGTGCTTGTGATGATGCTTGAGATCATTTCTCACTCTCACCCCCATAATTTTTGGGCATTTTTTCAAAATGCCACTCATCACCTCGGTTTGCATGCCACATTGGTCGTTGCCCGTTTTTGACAATCTTTATGTCACCGGATTCAGTATTCCGCACTCATGCCGATGCTTGAGTCCTTTTCTTGCTCTCATCAATACCTTTTTGTTCGGCATAGTTTTTCCCCTTTTTCAGGTCGAGCAATCCCTTTTATGAAAAAGGCACTTAGGGAGTTTCTGTTAAGCTCTTTTCTGACTCCTAAAACAATGAAAAGATCACCGAGCAACCTTGCTTCCTTTCATGCTCGCTAAATGTATCTGAAAGGGAATCTACCTGGTATAAATTTACCCCTTTTCCAGACCTTGTAGACTAATTACGAAAAAGGAATACTCTAGTCACATTGGCTAGAAGAGTTCTCCATTTGCATCATTTTATGATTTTTTGGGCCTTGGAGACTAACTTACGAAAATGAACAACAATGGAGTCCACTTACCGCTTTCAGACTCTCTAAACATGAAAACGACCACGAGCAATCACCATCCTGGGCTCATAAAAACCCACAGGACGATACTCACAACCACTGTAGAGTCTTCTTATCATTTTCAGACTCCTTAAAAATGAAAGCACCTATGAGCACGAATAGTCCTGGGCTCACACAATCCATAGGATAGTACCATTTCAGAGCACACTTTTTATCCCTTCTTGGATCTCATTAAAAATACGAAGAAGGACCCAATGGTGCTTCTTGGCGCCACAACAGATCATGTCTACTCATATGGAAGCTTCCCCATTTCGGTCTCCTTTGTTCAGATTATTCTGCAGTATGTCACCCTGAGAATCCATCGATAGCACCCATCAGCTTGACCCCCCAGAGTCAATACATACCCTTCAATCCTTAAAATCTATGATCCCCGCACCTACATGTCAGTTCCCTATGCTGCCAGGTCAACCATGTCATCATACTCTAAACAAAGGAAGTTTGAGTCCACCCACTCTATGACCTCAATTACTTCCTATCCCCACAAGTATGTCAGTCCTACCATCAGTACTACCACACTTCAGTTCTATACCTCGCGCTCCTATCAAGGAAACATCATTGCCTTGTTAGTTGCTGGTCTCCCTCTGTCGACGAAAACCAAATTTATTCCAGAGGATAGACCGAAAGGTCCCTATGTCTTGGACTCATCACCATTTATGATGAGTGCCTACGAATCATTTTGAGAAGAGTCCTCAGTGCCTCTCAAAATGGTTGTTTCTCACATGCTCGACTTCAACACCTTGATTGCATCCTTGAGACTCGCACAGGGTATTGGCCCTTTCAGTTATTTGTTGAAGACCCCGGATACCACCTGACTCTTCCACATTTGAGAGTCTACTCATGGAAACAACTAGTTACATTTTCCTATAGATATCCGGGTTGCGCATGGCAACAATATTCAGATGTACCCCAGTTTTATACTCCCTCGAGTATACAGTTACATGTACTTCTCAGAGATGACTCATAGTCATTGAGTTCCTACAGATGTTGGACACTTCCACTTTCAGCAGTTCATCAACCCTTCTAAGACCTTATTCAGAACGGTTGTCCCTTTATTCTAGTGTATCAGTTATTGAGATCAGTCATGTTATGATCATGAGTACATCCCAAAAATAGTGTCCCCTTTGGACCATTATGATGTACCAGCATATTTTTTATGTCTTATTCATGTCCCGCTTCTTGGGACTAATTGTTATGTATATGTCTTGATACGAGCATGGGTATGCCCGCCTCGTCCATTATCAGAGATTATTCCTCATTCATATTGAGGCCATGTAATAGTTTTTCTTTTTGCATCTTCCAAGGGCCATTGATCCAGTCTCCAACTGGTCTCTTATCTTCCCCAAACCCTAGGAAAAAGACAAAAGAACTATGATGTCTATCGGCCATATGATGAGCTCCTGCCCTCACACATCAGGGGGTAATTTGTTAACACCCAAAAAGTTCTCACTAGCTCATTTCCTTATTCACTTGACCAATTTGTCCACTTTTCCACCATTTGAGCCTCTAAAGCCATCAAAAGGTCACCAAAAGACCATAATACATCCCCTTTTCCCCTCAAAATGAATATTTTTCCTCAAAAAGGGTCCAGAATTCCCAAAAATATTAAAACGGGAATAAAAATATTAAAAGTATTGAAAAAAGAAAAAAAGAGGGAAAAAGGTACCTAAACCATGTTGGTCAATACCATTGGTTTCCTCAAAACCATAATGGTATTCCCCACCACCAAAAACTATAAAAAGGTGGTAGGGGCTCCTCACTTTCCATCCATCCATCATCCTATCCTCACGCTGTCAAAATCTCTCATGAGACTTTTGGCCATTTTCAGCATCTTGGAGAAGAGACCATTGGAGATTAGAGCTACTCACCCTTGGAGACCATTTTGATTCTAGATTCCCTTGAGCATTACAAAAGTTACAAATCTCATATAAAATTGTTTTCTGTCTTGGAAGAAGACTCACTGGACTTGGAAGGTGGAGATCATTTTGTTTTTCTGAGGTTTGAACAGATACTCATGTTGATGTATTTGTAACTTCGGAATGTATTTCATATATGTATATTGTATTCCTATAGAGATGTTATTATTCCTCTATAGAGAAGTGTTTGTATTCCTATAGAGATGTTATTATTCCTCTATACGGAAGTGTCATCATTTCTATTGTAAGTGTCGTAACTTATACTTGATGGGTTATTAGACTACCTTGTTGGGGTCGGTCCTATATAAGTCATGTGGGTTAAAGGGTTATTTGACCACCCTATTGGGGGTCGGCCCTATCAGCATTATGTTATGTGGTTAAGTTGAGGCCGACCTAGTAAAGGTTAATAGGCAAGTCAAGTCATGTATAAATAGAGTGCGGGAGGCACTCTATTTGATCATTCACTTTCTCACTCATACTCTCATTGGAGAGTGGCGCACTTGTGGAGGAGGAGAAGCTGCTGCTAGGAGAAGAATATCTCTTATGCTTGGGTTGTATCATTTCTCTATCTATCTCCGAGGAAGTTGTGGGATTTTTCACCTTTATGGTTTTCCCCAGTGAAACTCTGTGTGTCTATTGTCTCTTGTGTGCTTGCATTATTATGTCCATGATTGATATGCTGTAGATATGCTATACATCTTGTTCTCTCAGTTAAGATCCTATATCATATTAAAGTAAATTCTGAAAAACTAACATGGTATTAGAGATAGCCTGAAAGAAGGCATGGTACGACATTTATGACACTTGTTGCACTTGCGAAGCTAGGGCTTGATATAGCAAAAACAAGTCATCGTAGCACTTTCGCTATAAATCCATTTTGGAGAAGTTTAAGGATCGAAAATTTTTACAAGATGAATATAAGATCCCAATGTGACTTGTGTCCAAAGCACAACATCTAATTCGTTGTACTTTGTGTTTTATGATCTATACAATATAGGGTTTCTGCCTCTTCCATATCTCAGTCATAAATAGGTGACCTAGGAAAAAAGGTCACAACTTGGGCTAGGAAGATCCAAATGAAATTTCGTAAAAGTTGACAGGTATGGAACGGACATTAATTTCACATGCGGAAGGTTCAGAGGCCAAAAATGAACCAGTGACACGTGGCACTCTGTACAATTTCGCTCTCCTATTTTATCCAATAAATAGGTAACATTGAGACACTTGGAATAACTCTCTTTGAGAGAATCCAATTGAGGTCAGACCTATGGGGTTGGAAATATGACAGGTCAGGCTACCACAGGTAGCAATTTCAGACCCTATGGATTCGTAATTTCGGAGTTACACCGGAAACAATTAGGTGCATATTTCTGTCAAAACATATATGGATTTTGAGCACCTTCATTCATGGCTCTGGGAATTTAGGGTTTCGAAGAATGTTGGAATTTTCGTATCAAAGACCACAGCTGAATGCTCCTCATCAAAATTGAAATTTAGAGACCAAGATTGAATTTTTTTGTTGGGCAGAAGGCTAGGCTTGATCAAACCCTAGTTCGGGATTTTGATCGGAAAGGTGGAAAATTAGGGCTTCTGCAAAAGTTGGAATTTCTGAAGTCTGTGACCACAGCTGGAATATACTTAGAAAAAATCAAATTTTAGAGCTTTGGATCGAACCTTTTGGTTGGGAAGAAGGGTGGTCTTTATCAAACCCTAGTTTAGGATCCTGTCCAGAAGATCCAGAAGTTTCGAAGACAATTTTGAGGGGTGAAACTTTGCAGTTTTCAAATTTTGAATATACCAACTTGATTAGCTCATCAAGGCGCATCTTGTTATCCTTTCAGAAGTTTGAAATTCAAAGTTTGAATTTTTAGGGTTTCTCTGGCAAACCCTAATCCAGCTCCAGATCCAGTTTCTACAAATCAAGTGGATTGGGTTAATCCTAGAAGAGAATGGATTGGTCACCTGCATAAGTGAAGAAGTTCCAATTTCAGAGGGAGATAAATCTAAGGCCTTACATAAGAAGATTACAACCGATTTCGATAGCTATGACTTATCCAGGTATGTTTCGAGATCTGTTCATGATTAAGTTTATGGTGTGTTTGTCTTCATTAAGATTAGTACAATGTTGATTAACTTTAGACTTGTCATATCACCTTAATAAAAATATGAATGCATGATAGAAGATATTCATTGATTAGGGTTTTGACATTTATGATTGTACTAATGCATTGTGGTGTTGTATGAGGTTGATGTTGTTCGCTAACATGAAAAGTACATCAAGAAAGACAAATCATGTTCTAGTTCAAGAACATATGACCATGGTGACATGAAGACAAAGATTCATCCATTATCATGGATTACATAGAAGCTCTACTTACAAGGTATGTATACTTTGGTTCTACAATGCTTAACCTATGAGATATGTAGGTTACTAGCACAAGTCATTGAAGACAACAAGAAGACATTGTGTTAACACCCAAAAAGTGTTCACTACCTCATCTACCTCATTACATGGCTCATTTGTCTATTTTCCTACCATATTTCCCTTAAAAACCCTAAAAATCCCACTAAAAAGCCTCCAAAAGGCCTAAAATGCCTCCAAAAGGCCACAAAACCATAAAAAAAGCCTCAAAAAGGCTAAAAAACCCCCTTTTCCTCTAAAAATATCCAAAATTCCTCTAAAATAGCAAAATCCCTCTAAAAAGGGAATAAAAAATATAAAATAATGAGGAAAAAGAGGGAAAAAACCCTATATAGCTGCCCTAAACCATATGGTTCCCAAAACCATGGGCCAGCACTCCACCACCAAAAAACTATAAATAGGTGATGGAGACCCCTTATTTCACATCCACAATCAAGTATACCCTTACTCTGCCAAAATATCTCTTGAAACCCTAGCTCACCCTTGAGCTACTTTCACCTTGAGAGCCTCTTTTGGCCCATTCCCACCATTGGAGAAAGAGAAGGAGCACATTGGAGCTTGGAGCAACCCTCTTGGACATTGCAAGAGCTTCACCAACCTTCACATTGGAGGTAAAATTAATACAAAAACCATTATTTACATTTTGTTGTTTATGTTTCATGCACATGTTTTAGAGTAGTTTACATTTCTGTTTTAGCATTTTAATTTCCATTTACTGAACTGCTACTAAGGAGTCCATTATCCTTAGTAGGTGCTCATTTGCACAAGCTAGGGGTAAAACCCTAGCTACACATTGCTAGACATAACCAGCAAATATGATAACTAGGTATGTTTTTCCTATATCAAGTTAGAATCCTACCTTGTGTTAGGATCTTATACTGTTGTATGGTTGATAATGATTGTTCATGAAGTTAGAAATGTAAGTAATCAAGGTTTTATGCATATTATGTCTCTTACATTGGTTGATGATATGACTAACCAGAAAAGTCTTTTGGTCAAATAGAGAATATGCATGAGTAAAAGAAGTATTCTCTGAAACCTTGAATACTAATGTTTATTATCTGTGTTTGAAATGATCATGACTATACATGTTTAAGATTATTGTGTCTTGATAGTATTGACATTATACTAATGAATGTATGTATGAGACCTCGAGGATAACACAATGATGATACTAGTAAGTATGCATAAGTGATCGAGGATGGACATAAGTTCAAGGACAGGTAATCCAGGAAGCAAAGATCAAGAGGGAGCACACTCCAGTAGTTCCTGCAAGGAAGCAAATATTGAGAGGGAGTCCACCCTACAAACCAAACAAAGATAAGTATTTGAATTGTCATTTCTTGCATATTTGTTTGTTTAAATAATATTGTTCAATGATGTATATGCTTATGTTCCTAGACTCAGGGTGTGTATTATGCATATTATAATAATTGCATTAATGAACAATATACTACTAATATGCATGTGATGGGTAAGTGGCCTATGGCACTGTACAACATTCCATTGCTACTTATGTAGAATGAAACCTCTTCGCTGTCGTGTTGGGAGTAGTGAAAACTCTTAACAATGTTCTAGTAGAGATTAGAAGGCATCTAGAAAGTTCCAGGATATGGATAAATGTTGTATTGAAGCATTGGCTAAAATAATTGCATGACTGTATGACATATTTATTTATGTGTAAGAATTTGTTCTAAAAACTATGAGAAATTTCTAATCATGCAATTTAACTTGCCTTGTAGGAAAGATTGTATACCATCACCTACAAAAGAATGACTACAACATTTGTTCCAACAACAAAGTTATCTATTGAAGATATTGAATATATTGAAGTTCCCAAGATCCGAGAAGAATGCCATGATCCATTGATAATGAAGAATGATGTTTGGGATGTGGTCCCAAGACCTGAAGGGAAGTCTATTGTGACTTCCAAGTGGATATATAAGATCAAGCATGTTGCAAAAGGAAACATAGAGAAATACAAAGCAAGTGATGAAATGGAAGATACACCAAATGAATGTCAAGACAACTTTCTTGCTTGGTGTTCTTCAGATTGACGACACTTCAAGGAAGAAGTGATGGACACATTTGCAGGATCCATTCTGAGCATGGAGAGAGGGGGATCCTTCCCATGGCTGTGGATGTAAGCGCTGTGTGATGAGCATCAGGACGATGCTCCAGTTACTGCTTTGTATATGCATCAGTTGGATGCTTTGTATGATCAGTTGGATCATGTATATGTATATGAATCATGTTGGATACTTGGTATGATAAGTTGGATCGTGTATATGTATATGCATCATGTTGGATGCTTGATATGATCAGGTGGATCATGTATTTGTATATGTATCAGGTGGATGCATTGTATGATCAGGTGGATCATGTATGTGATATGCATCAGGTAGATGCATGATATGGATACATTGTATGATCAGGTGGATAATGTATGATGACATGTATCAGGTAGATACGTTGTATGCATCAGGAGGACGCAATGTATGATCAGGATGATCATGGATGATGAGCTTCAGGGTGTTGCTCCAGATGATATGCATCAAGATGATGTCGTGATGATGATCAGGATGATCATGTGATGATGTATCGTATGATGATTGGGTCCTTGATGTACCTGACGAATATGAGACCAGATATCTACTTTGTGGCGAACACCTTGAGCAAGCATTTGACAGATCCGAGACATGTTCACCTAATATCTGCAAAGCATATTCTGAGGTACTTGAAGGGTACAATTGACTATGGGCTCAAGTATGAGGTGAATCAAAAGTTTAACCTGGAGGATTATGTTGATTCAGATTGGGCAGGCAGTGCCATTGATCAGAAGAGCACTTCGGGGTGCTTCTTCAGTATGGGATCTGGTATGATCTCTTGGTTTAGCAGGAAGCACTCCTGAGTGGCACTAAGTACAGCCGAAGCAGAGTATGTCGCAACTTGTTCGGATAGTTGTGAGGCAGTATGGCTTACGAAGCTACTGTCTGATTTGTTTTGATCTCCAATTGAGTGCTACTTGTATATATTGCGACAACCAGAGTTATGTGAGAACCCGGTGTTCCATGACAAGTTGAAGCACATTGAGATCAAGTTCCACTATATCAGGGATATGGTGCAGAGAGGAGCAGTGAAGCTCCTGTATGTTGCGACGGATGAGCAGATAGACGATGTGTTGACCAATCCACTGGCGAGAGTGAAGTTTGAATACTTTAGAGGGAGACTTGGTGTACTTCAGATCAAGATTCCCTCAAAAGGGAAGTGATGAGTCCGGAGACACAGATGCACATGAGCCATTCCGACATGGTTAAAGTTTGTCTTACCATGGTCGTTGATGTAAGGGCTGGAGCCATTCCTACATGGTTGAAGTTTGTCTTACCATGGTCGTTGATGTAAGGGATGGGCCATTCGAGCATGGTTGAGGTGTGTCTTCCCATGGCTTCGATATAAGTGCTGGGCCATTAGAGTATGGTTGAGGTCTGTCTTCCCATGGCTGCAATATAAGTGTTGTGCCATTCCTAGCATGGTTGAGGTGTGTCTTCCCATGGCTATGGATATAAGTGTTGGGCCATTCGAGCATGGTTGAGGTGTGTCTTCCCATGGCTGTGATATAAGTGTTGTGCCATTCAAGCATGGTTGAGGTGTGTCTTCCCATGGCTGCGATATAAGTGTTGTTCCATTGCTAGCATGGTTGAGGTGTGTCTTCCCATGGATATGGATATAAGTGCGGTGCCATTCTCACATGGTTGAGGTGTGTCTTCCCATGGCATAGATATAAGTGTTGAGCCTTTCACGGATGGTTGAGGTGTGTCTTCCCATGCTGGTGAGTGTTAGTACTGTGTGATGTGCATCTGGGTTGTGCTCCGTGGACGATGAGGTGTTCTGAAGATGATTGTAACATCTCCAAGAAGAAGAATTAGAAGCTCTAGTGAAAATTTTCAAAAAATATACTTTTCTTTACATTAACGATTTCCACAAGGGAAGCTCAATCATTAGTCCAACAATCTTTCCTAAAAAGATGGTGATTATTTTCAAAATGAACATGCATAATTATTTCCTTTCGACGTCGATACAACTTCAATCTACCTATCTTTATGTGTAACATCCATCTACTTTCATAGATCACACTTGGAACAACTCCATGTAAGGAAAAAAAAACAATACATTTGTGCACTACAATTAACTCGGCACATTCGACAATTAACTAAATCCACAATTTCATCTAATTAACATCTAGGTGAACCTTTGTGTAAATTACATGTGCCCGAACTAAGACGAGTAATACATCCATATCGTATGAATAAACGAATAACAGGAAAACTTTTATCAAGGAATAATTAACGAATACATTTACACAACGATGTTAACCATAAAATCATCAATAACACATAAATACACATAATCGAGACAAGGATATAGGTGGTTCACCCCGGCTGGGCTACGTCCACAAAGGCAGGTCAATTCTTGTAATATTCAAGGTCAAGGGATACATTATGCAACTCAATGTCGCTATTCTTCCAGCTTCTCCTCTAGAGGGAGATCCTTCTCAATAATCAAACTATACTCTTCTCGAAAGAGATTACATCTTGCGACACAATTGCCGCCATAAATAATCGCCACTCTCATCAAGAGCATACACATAAAATTATCTTCTTATGGGATTTTTTCCAAGCCTATTATATATAAAAAAATACTCACAAAACATTGCGCTATTGCTTACCCATTTCCACTATACATAAATGGGTCTATTAGTTAGATTAGTGATTCAACACAGTTAAAGAACTAGCCAAGGTAAACATCAAAGGTGAACTGTTGAAGATAGACATTAAGCCTTTAATCCGCCCAACTATCCTTGGAGAATCTCAGCAGCTTTGCCATATATTGGCTTCTTCCAACACCATAAATATAAAATTTCAACACTTAACCACTTACTTTTAATCGAGTTAAGGGCCATATCCTTGCTAGGTAAAGTATTCATCCCTCTTCGGTTTAACACTTTGAATGTATATAAATATACAATAATGACTGTTTATTTTTAAGAGGATTTCTATCAACCCAGAACATTTAAAAGGTCGATACGATAATTAACCGTGATCAATAGTTCAAATCGTTTATTAAACTAGGGATTGCTTATCAATAAGAACCACATACACATTCTTACATAGGTACAAGTATTACAACAACAAATAGATAATAACGTACATCATGTACTACAAGGAGAATCAAACGCCGAGAATGCGATCTCTTAGTTAAGATCTCTGGGTGATAGGTCAACGCTCAAAGCCGACAAGGAGATTATTACAGCGATGCAGATAGGATTAACCAAAAATAAGAAAACAGTAAACAGATTCTTTTACCCACTAACCTTCAATTAAGAAAGGAAAACAAGATCATGTCGCTTTAATAATTAATATGATTATTGGGAATCAAATGGTTCTATATATAAATATCTTTAGATAGATTTTAATATTTCTACAGACCTTCGTTTTCATCCAAGAGTAATAACAAATAAGTTTACTGCAATAACGAAACTCAAACGAACTGGGCATTAATTTAAGATTTAAAAGCGGATTTTATGCGATGGCAACAACACAGGTTACTGCAATTTCGATCTCCAGCGAGGGCAATATAACCATCAAGCCCAGTAGTACTCTTGGCAATATAATACATATACTAAAAGAAATTGAAATCGTTATTCCCTAGTTCAGAGATGCGATCAGGAATGAAAATTTACTATTCAAGAAAATGGATTGAGATTGGTCCTCTCTTAAGTACAGATCGTTCAGCTTCCTATAAAAAAGAACAGAAGGGCTAATCCATAGTCAATCCGATAAACGAGAACCCAGGCTTTTGAACAGCCTACGCGTTTGATGGTTTGGGATGCATGGACGCGGATTTTGACCTGGACTTGGAGATTAACTTACCAAGTCAAAAATAGTAAAAACTGAGATCGAAGCAGAGATCATAAACATTACAATTTTCCAACCCAGCATGCAATGAGCAGAGTTACAGGGTTCATAATGCATATAACTTATTTTAAGCAGAGTGTAATAAGACTTCCCTGTTATTAGCAGTGTACAGGAATCCAGAATTGGAGGTCTTCTAATGGTCACGCCGAGGATCGCTTCTCCTTCCTCATCGATGGTGGCAGTCCTCGATCCGTCTCAGAATGATGACAGTCTTTAAGAATTCTCGGATGGAGATAATGAGCACCCAGAAACCTAGCTGCCTCACACCTCCCCGATCGCTTTGCACACAGCCTTCCCCTAAAAAGAGTCATTCGTCTCCCGATTATAGCCTAAGTTTACACTTCTATTCCACACATTCGATTGCAGAGGATCCCAACCCTCACGCGTAGATCAAGATCAAGATAGAAGAACCGCCTTTTTCCCCTCTCCCCCAAATCCCCAAGCACTCTTTTAAGAACGCCGATAATTCCACCTCAAAAGACACTTGTCAGATTCGAGAGGACAAGTGGAGAATGAAGCATTAAATTTAAACGACAAGACTCCCTTGGAGAGTCCGTCCACTCCCAAACACTTTAAGTGGTAGTTAAGGAATTACTCTCACGTCCCCCAACTCTTCATCGAATCTTCTGTGAGATTACTCCTCCATACAGTGTCCATTCCTCGTTATAATCGACAGGTGTAGTGTTACTGCCACTTGACAACAAGAGTTCCTACTAAAACTCGATATGGTCGGCCTTAAATGCCACTGTCTAACTACACGAGGTAAGGAGAAAATTCTTTTTAATTATAAGGTCTAAGATCGAGCCTCTTAACCTCTATTACGTGCTTGAGACTTATTAAAGCAAGTAAAGGTTTCTATGACTTTTAATTTAGGATTGTGTGCCTTTACCCATTCGATTATCATGATGAAACCTTACACACAAACACCAATGATGTTAATACGTATACATGGATTATGCATAAATTTTAACTATTGAGTCACCTCAATGAGGAATCTTATTTTATAAAGACAAACTTAGTTTTCTTTATATATGTTATTACTCTTGTAACATATGTACAAATATTTATAACTCTATAAGTCTTACACACACACATTTTAACGTATCCACTTAATAATGGTTTTCCACTATAATTGTATATATATATATGATATTCACTACTATATATATATATAAAAACTATCTTTATGGCTTAAATAATCTAGGCCATAGTATTTTTGTTTAGATAGTAATCCTACTGGGATGAACCTGTGTTCCCACCTATCATGATTTACATGATATGATCAACCCATATTATCTTTTCTTATACGTGCATGTTGTTACTTAGCAGTTAGTCGCCTTACCAATATTTTAACCTTCTAGGATTAAACTAACATTTGTATTCAGATTTCTCAAGAACTTCCTTGACTTTACCTTCTTAATGAGTTCAGTTGTCGTCGTTTGTGTCGCTGCCCTTTGTCTACATTTTCCAACTTAGATATTAGCTTCTTCGGTTACAAGGTCTATTCGTGGGGCCTTGTCTTTTAGCTCCTCACCCGAGCCATGTACACATTTCTAATTTCATTTACTAAAAAAAATAATGAGGCATAAAGGAGGGATATTACATCCTCCTCCCCTCAAGAAGAACACCGTCCTCGGTGTTCACGCTTTTTCAATAGTTCTTCTTTGACCTGAGTCATCCTTTGCATGCTCTATATTTCTATTTGGACCGTCTTGGGACTTTTCCTGGACTTTTTGCAAGTTGCTTTCAATCATACCTGCAACTTGTCATCAATTTCAAACTCATATTCATAAATACTGAGTCATTTATTATAACATAACATTTGCAGTCTATGGAATATATTTTAATCATTGTTTGTGCTTTTTTTTTTTTTTTTTTTTTTTTTTTTATCACATGCACACATAATTCAAGTGATCCAGGAATGTAGACTATGAACTTAATCACAACAAACCATTTACTTGATCCAGAAATTTTTGTCAAACGCCCGATTGCTCACACAACAATCCTTTCGAAATTTCTTGCCTAACACTCCAGTGCTCACACAGCAATTATTTCACAGATTTCTTGCCTAACACCACAGTGCTCACGCAGCAATACTTTCTCTCATGCATACTAAGCAGCGTCCTGCCTCCCGCATATGCATTCTTTTACAATTTGCCTAGGTCTTTACAGCTCGCCGATTCCTTCGAGAATCCTGGCGACTGTCAACTCCCTGATCTCTAGAGAGTGGTTCAGTGCCCTTAACGCACTTTTACATAATTCCCCTCAAGCCTTCTCGCTTGAGTCCCAGAATCTATTCCCCTCAAGCCTCCTCGCTTGAGTCCAGGAAAAATCTCATTCAATTTCATCAATTATTTCGGCATATTACATTTTATAACCCTACAATTTATCTGGCCCATTTGGTCTAGTTCTTTATTCAACAATAATTAACAATAATTAAAAAGTTGCAATGTGGATCTTTCATCCTTACCCCTCTATTGTACCATGCATAATATATTAAGCCTTTTTCCTTCAACAAGTTCTACCGAGCTTTGACCATCTGCCGAATTCAATTGTTAGTAACGCTTATATAACAAAATCAAATATTTGTAAATAAGAAAATCATTCATTCTTCATACTACAATCTCCATACTTGATCATACGAAGTAAACGTTTCCTCCTTCCAAGCATAACTAACTTACTTAATAGGATTACATAATTCATTGAACACGAAATAATATTCTTCCGGTGATGGCCCGTGGACATCATGATTTCTTAACCTCGAAGGTTATCTTTCACCATTTCAAACACCCTTCCTATTTTAATTATACAACTTCTTTTGTATATACCAACATCACATAGAAATAACCAAATTTCTAAAACATACTTGCATACCTTATAATGATAACCATATACCTTGGTAAGGGTGACCGCATATCTTCTTATTATAAGATCCTCATATGTCGAGGTACCAGTTTACCTGTATCATCACCTATTAGTATCACACTAAAATCACATTAATCTATATAATCCAATTTTACTTCTTGACAGTTGTGGTGATGTGTGGGAATATAACATTCCGCTCGACCACAACACTAAAATGTGTTAGTCGTAACAAGGTAGTGTAATTAAATCACAAGAGCAATCATGCATAAAACATATGTCAATCGTTCCCTTGACTTGTTTCCTAAAAGTTTATATATCAATTACTATTTGATATTACTTCTGATCTATCATGGAAATTCCATGATATTAAAAGGTTTCCTTAACTCCTAATGCGGATATAAAATAGTCATTATAAAGATATCAGAAAATTAAGGTGTTATGTATTACCATCCCGTGGCGGTTCTAGTTTTCCAATACTTTTATTCATACAACGACACATACTCACCATTAATTACATCTATACATTCATTATGTGAACAACATGATTAACTATAATTTTATCTCTTAACCAAAATAATCATTTTGACACCACATATAATTGTATGTGACGACAAATCATCATAAATCATGATCTCATAAAAGTATAGTTTTATTACTACCACTCATAGTATTCCAACATCCATGGATATGAGATCATGCATTTCATATATTCTTTTTTTATCCAACTTTTCCCTCGCAGTCATAGGGAAATTTTTCAAATTCTCTTAGTTTGCAGTTAACAGAATCTAGACTAGAAAGTCTACATTTCTCGTGGGAGGTTAGAAACATCATAAATTTATCATTCAAAGTGGCTTTATATATGAAAGGAACTTGACAGTTTCTAACATAATCAAAACATTCGACCATCTTCTTTAGTCAAATATTAGCATATATAATTACTTTATAAACAACTTAACATCTATAAGTTGCTTACTGAATCTCATATTCGGAAATCCTGACGAATGGATCACTAGAATTTGACTAGTCGGAAACAATTAACAAAATGTATCGACCCTATTCTCCCATACGACGCGTTTACTGAAACTGAAAGATATCCACTCCTAAGAACAACAATAAAGGTAGAGAAGGTAATACGTATTTAAGACGAATTATGAAATCAACAGATTTAGGAGGGTTCCTCAGTTTAGCACATTCACAACTAGGATGACTTTCAATATACGAAGACTCATTCCACAAAACCTTAACCGTTATCTTTCTAAAGATTATTTTCTCGTCGTACAATGAACCTAATTGTAAAATAGGCGGATCTATTCTTCAGCTTATATTTACCAATAACAGATCATTCATCTCCATAATGAAACATATACTATCCTTACCTACAACAATGTTGCGCCATTATAATGCTTTCACCAAATGAAACATACTTACTTGCAATTCAATGACGACTGGTAAGCTACCTGTTGTCGATCTGTTGAAATGAAATTTTCTATTGCGTCTTGTGCCGCCAGTTCGACAAACTCATATATGTTTTCCCCGATTGAGCCCAAATAAGCCCGAGTGTTTGCAACCTGTGCTCTGATACCATATGTAACATCTCCAAGAAGAAGAATTAGAAGCTCTAGTGAAAATTTTCAAAAAATATACTTTTCTTTACATTAACGATTTCCACAAGGGAAGCTCAATCATTAGTCCAACAATCTTTCCTAAAAAGATGGTGATTATTTTCAAAATGAACATGCATAATTATTTCCTTTCGACGTCGATACAACTTCAATCTACCTATCTTTATGTGTAACATCCATCTACTTTCATAGATCACACTTGGAACAACTCCATGTAAGGAAAAAAAAACAATACATTTGTGCACTACAATTAACTCGGCACATTCGACAATTAACTAAATCCACAATTTCATCTAATTAACATCTAGGTGAACCTTTGTGTAAATTACATGTGCCCGAACTAAGACGAGTAATACATCCATATCGTATGAATAAACGAATAACAGGAAAACTTTTATCAAGGAATAATTAACGAATACATTTACACAACGATGTTAACCATAAAATCATCAATAACACATAAATACACATAATCGAGACAAGGATATAGGTGGTTCACCCCGGCTGGGCTACGTCCACAAAGGCAGGTCAATTCTTGTAATATTCAAGGTCAAGGGATACATTATGCAACTCAATGTCGCTATTCTTCCAGCTTCTCCTCTAGAGGGAGATCCTTCTCAATAATCAAACTATACTCTTCTCGAAAGAGATTACATCTTGCGACACAATTGCCGCCATAAATAATCGCCACTCTCATCAAGAGCATACACATAAAATTATCTTCTTATGGGATTTTTTCCAAGCCTATTATATATAAAAAAATACTCACAAAACATTGCGCTATTGCTTACCCATTTCCACTATACATAAATGGGTCTATTAGTTAGATTAGTGATTCAACACAGTTAAAGAACTAGCCAAGGTAAACATCAAAGGTGAACTGTTGAAGATAGACATTAAGCCTTTAATCCGCCCAACTATCCTTGGAGAATCTCAGCAGCTTTGCCATATATTGGCTTCTTCCAACACCATAAATATAAAATTTCAACACTTAACCACTTACTTTTAATCGAGTTAAGGGCCATATCCTTGCTAGGTAAAGTATTCATCACTCTTCGGTTTAACACTTTGAATGTATATAAATATACAATAATGACTATTTATTTTTAAGAGGATTTCTATCAACCCAGAACATTTAAAAGGTCGATACGATAATTAACCGTGATCAATAGTTCAAATCGTTTATTAAACTAGGGATTGCTTATCAATAAGAACCACATACACATTCTTACATAGGTACAAGTATTACAACAACAAATAGATAATAACGTACATCATGTACTACAAGGAGAATCAAACGCCGAGAATGCGATCTCTTAGTTAAGATCTCTGGGTGATAGGTCAACGCTCAAAGCCGACAAGGAGATTATTACAGCGATGCAGATAGGATTAACCAAAAATAAGAAAACAGTAAACAGATTCTTTTACCCACTAACCTTCAATTAAGAAAGGAAAACAAGATCATGTCGCTTTAATAATTAATATGATTATTGGGAATCAAATGGTTCTATATATAAATATCTTTAGATAGATTTTAATATTTCTACAGACCTTCGTTTTCATCCAAGAGTAATAACAAATAAGTTTACTGCAATAACGAAACTCAAACGAACTGGGCATTAATTTAAGATTTAAAAGCGGATTTTATGCGATGGCAACAACACAGGTTACTGCAATTTCGATCTCCAGCGAGGGCAATATAACCATCAAGCCCAGTAGTACTCTTGGCAATATAATACATATACTAAAAGAAATTGAAATCGTTATTCCCTAGTTCAGAGATGCGATCAGGAATGAAAATTTACTATTCAAGAAAATGGATTGAGATTGGTCCTCTCTTAAGGACAGATCGTTCAGCTTCCTATAAAAAAGAACAGAAGGGCTAATCCATAGTCAATCCGATAAACGAGAACCCAGGCTTTTGAACAGCCTACGCGTTTGATGGTTTGGGATGCATGGACGCGGATTTTGACCTGGACTTGGAGATTAACTTACCAAGTCAAAAATAGTAAAAACTGAGATCGAAGCAGAGATCATAAACATTACAATTTTCCAACCCAGCATGCAATGAGCAGAGTTACAGGGTTCATAATGCATATAACTTATTTTAAGCAGAGTGTAATAAGACTTCCCTGTTATTAGCAGTGTACAGGAATCCAGAATTGGAGGTCTTCTAATGGTCACGCCGAGGATCGCTTCTCCTTCCTCATCGATGGCGGAAGTCCTCGATCCGTCTCAGAATGATGACAGTCTTTAAGAATTCTCGGATGGAGATAATGAGCACCCAGAAACCTAGCTGCCTCACACCTCCCCGATCGCTTTGCACACAGCCTTCCCCTAAAAAGAGTCATTCGTCTCCCGATTATAGCCTAAGTTTACACTTCTATTCCACACATTCGATTACAGAGGATCCCAACCCTCACGCGTAGATCAAGATCAAGATAGAAGAACCGCCTTTTTCCCCTCTCCCCCAAATCCCCAAGCACTCTTTTAAGAACGCCGATAATTCCACCTCAAAAGACACTTGTCAGATTCGAGAGGACAAGTGGAGAATGAAGCATTAAATTTAAACGACAAGACTCCCTTGGAGAGTCCGTCCACTCCCAAACACTTTAAGTGGTAGTTAAGGAATTACTCTCACGTCCCCCAACTCTTCATCGAATCTTCTGTGAGATTACTCCTCCATACAGTGTCCATTCCTCGTTATAATCGACAGGTGTAGTGTTACTGCCACTTGACAACAAGAGTTCCTACTAAAACTCGATATGGTCGGCCTTAAATGCCACTGTCTAACTACACGAGGTAAGGAGAAAATTCTTTTTAATTATAAGGTCTAAGATCGAGCCTCTTAACCTCTATTACGTGCTTGAGACTTATTAAAGCAAGTAAAGGTTTCTATGACTTTTAATTTAGGATTGTGTGCCTTTACCCATTCGATTATCATGATGAAACCTTACACACAAACACCAATGATGTTAATACGTATACATGGATTATGCATAAATTTTAACTATTGAGTCACCTCAATGAGGAATCTTATTTTATAAAGACAAACTTAGTTTTCTTTATATATGTTATTACTCTTGTAACATATGTACAAATATTTATAACTCTATAAGTCTTACACACACACATTTTAACGTATCCACTTAATAATGGTTTTCCACTATAATTGTATATATATATATGATATTCACTACTATATATATATATAAAAACTATCTTTATGGCTTAAATAATCTAGGCCATAGTATTTTTGTTTAGATAGTAATCCTACTGGGATGAACCTGTGTTCCCACCTATCATGATTTACATGATATGATCAACCCATATTATCTTTTCTTATACGTGCATGTTGTTACTTAGCAGTTAGTCGCCTTACCAATATTTTAACCTTCTAGGATTAAACTAACATTTGTATTCAGATTTCTCAAGAACTTCCTTGACTTTACCTTCTTAATGAGTTCAGTTGTCGTCGTTTGTGTCGCTGCCCTTTGTCTACATTTTCCAACTTAGATATTAGCTTCTTCGGTTACAAGGTCTATTCGTGGGGCCTTGTCTTTTAGCTCCTCACCCGAGCCATGTACACATTTCTAATTTCATTTACTAAAAAAATAATGAGGCATAAAGGAGGGATATTACAATGATGATGTGACAGTATGGTACACAGGTTTTGCAGAGGCATATAATCAGTCCTGAGATGCTCTTGTAAGGTTTGCAGAGGCAATGTAATTAGTCCTGGGAGATCTTGCAGGTTTTGCAGAGGCAGTGTAATCAGTCCTGGGAGATCTTGCAGGTTTTGCAGAGGAAGTGTAATCAGTCCTGAGGTGTTCCTACTTGATGGCTTGCTCGCAAAGATGTTGAAAGACCTACATGGAGACTAGGCCTACATCCAGTATGAAAAAGGACTGGCTCTGTAGAAATTCCTATGACGATTAGATGAGAGATTGATTGAGATAGCAGCAACAGTGTGTTGGTAATCCTATATGTCAGTTAATTAAAGCTAACACACAGAATGGTTAATATAAATTGTCAAAACTAGGAAGGTCTTTTATTTCAAAGGCAATAAGCACAATCTATGCATAAACAGATCAAGCAGTTGATTTACTAAGTGCAGATAATAACCCTACCTATGTGCCCAGCCAACTCATTCCATAAGAAAACTAATCTAATTCATACATCTAAGAATCCAAAGTGAAACAACCTTCCTACAGAAATAAACCCAGCAGGTTAATGATCTAATAATGAAATGGAACTAGATTACTTTTGCAAGAAGTTAAATCCTATAATTATCAAACTACAACATTCAATCTTTACCAAAATGATCTATCCAGTGGCTACTGTAATTCTACCATTATCTGTCTAGTCTATGAATGCAATTCAAGATACAACAACAACCAGAATTAAAATACAAGCTTGAACTCTAACTGCTAATTAATGGAAATCCTAGAAAGCATAAACAACTAAAAGATAATTGGAATTGAGCTTGGTTGTCATAGCAGATTAAAACACACATGAAATTAAATAAATTATCCTACACAGTCGACTGTAACACCACTCTGTTACAGCTATTCAAGATGCGATTATAAACTACCAGAAAGGAAAGCTAATCTTTGTTACAGCTACCAGTAATATTTGCAATCATTCCACACCACACAACATAAGTAAAAATAAACTACTCTATCTACTTAAATTGGCTATCTCTGTGAGAAGGCGGGCCCTGGCCTTCTAACAGAGACGCCGAGAGTCACAACAAATTAAGACACAGAAATGAAGAACTCTGCTCTCATATTAATGATGGAATACCGTGAGTCTCAGTGCTCTGTTACAGCTTACACAAAGTGGTAATTGTCCAACCCCAGGCTATGAGAGCCTTCTGGAATTTATACAAGGAAAATACAGTTTCAGATCCACTATATTTGTGAAGCAATGAAGATTTATGATCTTCATGCTGCAGAGTTACAGCTAACTGATACAGTCGTATTAAACAGGGTTGTTAATCATGAAAGATGCGGTTTCTCTGATAATTAATGGATCAACAGACTCAGTAGATGGAACCACCTGTCTGTCGCAGCTAGGCTCTGCTTCAGTGAAATTTGTTACAGCTTGCATGGAGGATGCGTTGTCCCTGGGAGTATGAGGAGATGGTGCTTTGAAGAGTAACAGATGGTGCTACTGGGCTGATACACTTGCACTTTATATTTTAACAAAGTGAACTCACAAATGTTAGCATAAACCAAAGGTCAGGATTCGCAACCATAACAATCTTAGGCATAATTAAATGAAACAATAATGACTTATACCTTGTCAAGATTGCTGGTTGATTTGGAAAAAGGGCATGTATATGATTTACAAAAGTAAAGTAAAATTTGGCAAAATGATGAAATAGGTATGATTAAAAAGGGACATTTCCAGGGCCCAACATCTCCCACCAACTATCCATTTGCACGTCCTCATGCAACAGCTGATTAGTTTGATTATGAGGCTGACCCCTGTTCATATTATGCCGGTTGAGAAAATAAAAAATTCCAATCAATTATTGGGAATGCTGGTTCTTGTGTGACAGTACCCTACTACCCTTAGCAGCTTAATTCTAATAATAGACTTCCAACAAAATTTTAAGGTGGTTGGTTCTTGTGTGACATCGCCCTTTTTACTGATAATTTTAGTCTGTTGGGTCGTCTTGATTCCTTAAAAATGATGAAGTTGAGCTCGAAAAGAACTTCTCTGATTACCTTTCTCTTGTAGATCCCTGGACTGCTAGGTCTACCTTTGTAACTTTAAGCCTTGCCAGATTAAAAATTTCTCCACATTCTGGACATATTATCTCTTGTTGTACTCCAATTCCCCAAATAATCAGTAAATTCCTCAATTGATCTACAGCTTCCACCCTTGCATCCACATACTTCTTTTCCTGTTCCCTGTGAATCTCCTTCCATTTATCTAGTTCTGCCCGAAGATCTTGCACCTCCTTCTTTAACAACTCATTTTCAAATAGAAGATTATCTAATCGAGGTTCTTCTACAACAGGTTCTTGTGTGTTAGTAGGTGGTTAGGGTTTCAAAATCGGAGTCCCACTGTCTACCCTAACCACATGACCTGCTTCTGCTGTAGTCACAATTTTTATTCTCCTCTTCTTCATTGGGAAAGATGACTGGCCCATGTTCAACGGCCCTCTCTTTCTCCAGGGCAAGGAAAATCCTATTTCCTTAGAAATAGAGCCAACTCCCTCCTTCTGATTTAGAGTCCTTATGATTGTGGGAGAAGATTCTACGCTCGGGACTGCTTGTTCACTTTCTGATATTACCTTTGCTTGAGGGTTTTCATTTTCCTTTTTAGTTTCAGATGCCCCCGTTTCATCCTTCTCTGTTTCTATCTTTTCAGGTGTTCCATCTTCCCTCCCCCAAGCTGAATTTGAGGAACTCCAGTCCGCATACAATATTTCTACAGACATTTCACGAGGGAGGTTTGGCCGGTCTAGAAATTGATCCCATGTCAAATTATGTTGTGCAAGGGCTCGTAATATTAACAATTTAATGAGCCCATGATTTGTGAGGGATGCTAAGGGGTGTTGAGCACCTTTAACATAGTAAGCCATGCATTGCAAAGATTGAAAAAGAAAGTACGACATGTTTAACAACCGGTTGTGTCGTAAATGTGATAGGAGTAAAAATTCATTCATATAAACAACACTATACCTCCCCTCGCAGGTAATATATTTCTTCAAAAATATTGAAACTTGGTTCCAAGGACGTGGAAGAGTTTCCAAGGCTATTCCCCTGCGCAATGGTCGGACCCTTTCTCGAGTTGCAAGAAAGTCTTCAACTGCGGTTGGATGATAGCGTTTTCGACTAAACCAACGACGCCCAACTTTGGGAAGTCCCGTTCCTTCCACCATAATTACCTCTGAAACATCTACCCTTATTCCTTGAACCTCTGAATGAGTGTTCGTCAAATTTTGAGCAAATTCAAGGGTTGCTTCCTCATGAAAACCATTCAGGCGTTGGAAATAAGTTGTCCATCCTGCTTCTTGAAAAATGAAAAAGACATCTCTGTTTCTGTACAGGGATTCTGTTGTTAGAGGTTCATATCTCACAGGAATACCCATATTACTAGACTTCTGCAAGAATTTGTAACAAATGTGCCAGTCATAGATCAAACTATCGAACTGTCTACATGCGGGCACGATCGATGGATAGTCAGGAGTTGAATTGAGTTGTGTTGGAAAGGTGGTAGCGTTAGTTTCGAAGTAAGATTTATGGCTGGTTTGTCGCATGAATCGGATAAAATGATAATCATGATTAAGAGTATGGGTAATGGATTTAAACATAATATTCGCTGAGATAAATGGCATGGATAAATGGTAGGTATAAATGATAGGCATAACCATTATTATTCACGACATCAATAAATGCCTAATCATGATTATAGTTAGAACCCATACCTTCACGCTATGCATTCATTCATGACTTAAGCGTCATGGTGCACCAACCATCATAGACTACCTTCATCATCTTCGTCATTAAAAATAAGAATAAATGCACATGTGCTGAAATGATGTGGCTACTACTACTGGGGCTGACAGCTACTCAAAGCACCTGAAATTTTCCTTCATGACAAACCATGATCGGATCTTGTGGAGCGAGCGACAAAACTGACACCTAATCACATCATTATTGGCATCATTAATATGAGAGAAGACAAACAGGTGGAGTCACAGATGCAAAATTTAGAAAAATAGGAAAAAATGGCAGAGTCGCAGCTGTACGGAAGGAGTGAGAATGAGGTGAAAAAAATAGAGTCACGTCTGCTAGATTTAGCAGAATTAATCAAGGATAGCGGAGTCACAGATGCTAGGTTTAGTGGATGGACAAAGGTAGCAGAGTCACAAATGCTAGGTTTAGCGGAATGGACAAAGGTAGTGGAGTCGCAGATGCTAGGTTTAGTTGAATGGACAAAGGTAGTGGAGTCGCATCTGCGTTGGAGTGAAGTAGAAGCAAATTTTAGCTATATGTGGAAGACTATGAATTATCCATCTTTTCAAAAGAGCTTTATTAGATTAGGAACAAATGTGGGGTGTTTGCAGTTGACTGGCCCAGCCACAGCTGCTGCTCCTCCGATTAGATACTACACACAGTTCTCCAAAACAAACCAATCAAATGAAAAAATAAAAATAGATAAAATAAAAAATGAAAGAAAAACTAATTATTTATGTACAAAAAAATGTGTGGAAATTGCAAATTTTAGGAATTCACAGGGTTTAAGGAAAATCCCTGCCCTGGCGTTAACTGATACTCTGGATCAGCTGCAACTTGTGAAATAAAAGCCTCCCTTGATATCGGCTTGTGATACAGTTGCAGCCGATAACCATTTGTGAATAATGGTACTTTGTTCTCGTCAATGGTGATCAATCAGACTGTTCCATTATCAAATACCTGATCTATCTGATAGGGTCCCAACCAACGAGTGTGCAATTTGACTTTAAAGTCCCTCTTAAACCATGAATCATACAACAGGGCCCAGTCTCCTTCCTGGAAGACCCTTTTTTTTATAAATCTGTCATGCCATCTAGAGCACTATTGTTGGATTAAAGTTGTATGATGTACTGCAGCTATGCGCTTCTCATCCAATTCATTGAGCTTATTCAGTCGATTCTTCTGTTCCTTTGATGAATCCAGATTTGCTTCCACAACTGTTTTCAAGGTCCTGATTTCAAATTCAATTGGAAAAACAACATTCTTGCCATACACTAGCTCATATGGGGAAAAACCAGTGGTGTCACGCCAAGTGGTACGATAGGCCCACAGTGCCTCTGGAAGCCTTTCAACCCAATATTTATGATGGCTCTTCACTGTTTTTGTTAGAATAGCCTCGATAACCTTGTTTGTGCTCTCCACCTACCCATTGGCCTGTGGATGATATGGTGAGGTTATTTTGTGCTGAATATGAAATTTCTGCAACAGTGCTTCTAGATTGTGAGATACAAACTGTGGTCCATTGTCTATAATGATCTCCTTAGGTACTCCAAACCGAGTAAAAATCTCTTCATATAGGAAATCAATCACAACCTGATCATTTTCCTTGACCAAGGCTACAGCTTCTACCCATTTGGTCATGTAGTCTGTCCAAACCAAGATATGAAATTCCTGCTTTGAGGGAGGGTTGATAGGCCCTACAAAATCTAGAGCCCACCTATCAAACGGTTCAACCACAAGCTGTGGCTATAAAGGAATCTCATCTAATCTGTCGGGTTGGCCCATACTTTGGTAGCTATCACATGCCTGAACATACTTCTTCAAATATCTGAACAATGTAGGCCAGAAATAGCCCATTCTCAAAAATTTATGACCTGTCATCTTGTCAGCAAAATGTCCCCCACAGGGCTCATCATGGCAAGCCTTAAGAATGCTAAAGATTTCATCTTCTCTCACACATCTTCTGATTTATAAATCAAGCCCTGTGTAGAAAACATGGCCATCAATCTAGCAGTACCTAGCACTATGTTGTATGATCTTCTGTTTCCCTCTTTTTGACAGATGTGCTAGGAGCTTACCTGCAGCCAAAAAGTTAGCAATATCTGCATACCATGGGGAATGAGCTGACACTGCAAACAAATTTTCGTCAGGGAAGGAATCTTTGACCGGTAAATTGTCATCACTGTTAGTAAGTCGAGATAAAAAATATGCAACATTTTCCTTTCGTGGTCTATCAATAATTGTGATATCAAATTCCTGTAATAGTAACAGCCATCTAGTAACTCTAGCATTTGTGATTGGTTTATTCATTAAATACTTGATAGCAAAATGATTAGTGTGCACAAAAGTAGAATATCCAGTAATATAATGTCTAAATTTATTGATGGCATAAACAATGGCAAGATATTCATTTTCTATGACAGTATAATTTAGTTCAGCAGGCGATAAATTTTTACTAATGTAGTAAATGGCATAATGAGCACTACCTTCCTGCTGTCCCAAAATTGCTCCAATGGCAATGTCTGAAGAATCTGAAGAAATGTGAAAAGGCAGAGCCCAATTGGGTCCTCGTAAGATGGGTGTTGTAGACAGCCTCTTCTCGAGCTCAGTAAACGTTGTTTGGCATGCATCATTCCAAACAAACTGTGCATCCTTCATCAACAGAGTGAACAAAGGAGAAGCTAGTTTGGAAAAAATTTCTATGAACCTTCTGTAATAGCCAGCATGCCCAAAGAAGCTACGTACATCCTTCTATGTCCCAAGAGTTGGTATATTTTCAATTACCTTGATTTTGGATGGATCTACCTGGATACCATCAGAAGAGATGAAGTGCCCCAGTATTATTCCTTCACTCATCATCATGTGGCACTTTACAGTGCTTAAAGAGAGCTGGCTTTCTTCACAACATTTCAAGACCTTTTCTAAGTTCTTCAATGCTTCTTCATAACTATCACCATATGGATTAAAGTCATCCATAAATATTTCCATGTAATCATTCACCATTTCTGAAAATATTCCAATCATTGTTGTCTAAAATGTAGCTGGTGCATTGCACAACCCAAATGGAAGTACTCGGTATGCAAAAGTCCCCAAGGGACAAGTGAAAGTGGTTTTGTCTTGATCTTCTAGAGCAATATGAATCTAGTTATAGCCACTAAATCCATCCAGAAAGGAGAAATACTTTTTCCCAAACAAGGTATCAAGGACCTGATCGATGAAAGGTAAGAGGAAATGATCCTTCTACGTTGCCTTGTTCAATTCTCTATAATCCACGCAGATCCTCCATTTCCCGTTCTTCTTTGGCACAATCACAAGTGGAGAAACCCACTCACTGTCTGAAATTGGATATATGAATCCTGCTTCCAACAGTTTTTGGATTTCTTCTTTCACTATATCTCTCAGGTTCGGGTTCATCCTTCATTGTGGTTGACGTACAGGCATGGAGTCGCTCTTAATATAAATGTGATGGGTGCATAGATGAGAAAGAATTCCTTTCATGTCTGTGTAATCCCAAGTGAAATCTCCCTTACGTTGTTTCAACAAAGTGACTAGTTGTTCTTTCTCATTAGGTACCAAATTAGGATTAATATTCAATGTTTTTCCTGGCCCAATTTCTACTGGAACACTCTTTGAATTCTTAAGTACTGGAATTATACTATCATCACTGATTAGATTTTCTTTTGTAAGCTTTTCTTGTTCTGTTGCAGCTAGATTACTGTCCAAGATCTGATAGATACTTTGATTGACTGACGTGGGCTCACTGATGAAACTATTAATTGCATCATCCTCTGTTTCATCTTTAAACATTAAGGATCTCCCTATGGTTAGTAGTGTCTACACACCCTCTTCCTCCTCCAAATATGCCCATAATGGAGTCTTAGATTCTATGCTTGGTCGAGCTGGAGGGTACAGGGTTAGGCTCTTGATCTCAGTTCCGTCTGAAATGGTCATAGATCCTGACCGACAGCTGATACAAGCATCTGTTGTGGCCAACCACGGTCTTCCCAAGATCAGTGGGTGTCTCCCCAACTGTGATTTCGACTGTAACACAAAGAAATCCGCAGGGTATTCCCACGAGTCGACTGAGATCACAAGGTCATCCAGGATCCCTTCAGGCTTGATCATTGATCTATCAGCAAGTTCCAAAACTATAGGGGTTGGCCGAAGAGTAGTGAGTCCCAATTTCTTCACAGTTTCTATGGACATAACATTAATAGTTGCACCTAAATCCACCAAGACATTTGGAATTTGTGTGTTCCCTATGTGAATTGTAACAGTCGGGTTCCCAGGGTCATCGTATTTTTCCACAGGGGCCTTTCCCATTATTAATTCTGAAATCTTTCCCAACATGTGGACGGTGGGGTGATCCCTGGGCCTTCTTCCTGGTTTCTTAACACACAAATATTTAACCATCTTAGCATAAATGGGCACATCATGGAGGGCCTGTAACATTGTAATTTTAACATACAAATTCTTCAGTTCTCCCACGAGATCAAATCAGGGTTGTTCCACTATTTTCTACAGTTGCAATCGTTCAGGGTATGGTGGTTCTTGATTCAACTGTGTAGGCTATGACACATCGTGTGTTGCTTTCTGATTTTCAGCTGCTGCTTTAGTAGGAGTATCAACATCCTCAATAATGGGGCTTGCTTAATTAACCATGTTCTCATAGTGTTGATTGACTCCAAGTTCAATCACTAAGGGTGACACATCCTCAGTGATAATAAGCTCCACTACCCTCCCTGATCGTAATTGTATATCATTGCAGGGAATCTGAGTAATGGAATACGCAGGCATGTTGGCAGTCTCAAATTTATGGACTTCTTTATTGTTTGGGTTCGGGTTAGGTTGTGCAGGTAGCTGTGGTCGAAGTGGTGTATTCATAGGTGCAACGTTGTTTTGGAAAGGGAGATGTGGTTGCTGATACTGCTGGTGCCGATACTGTTGAGGAGGGTATTGTTGATACTAAGTCTGGTGAAGGGGAAAGTTATTTCCTTGGTAAGGGTTTCTCCAGTTGGAATTCCAAGGAGCTTGGTTCGACTGCTGTGGCCATGGTGTCCATGAATTAGGATTTTGCATTGGATTCTGGGATGGATGCCACTGGTTGCTGGAATAATGTGAAGGGAATTGTGTATTCATATTGTGCATATTGTTCAGTCCATTCATATTATGCAGAAAAAATGTTGGATCTAGATTCATACCTTGGTTTCCAGGCTGCCAAGGTTTCTTCTGTGCCATAAAGTATGCTGGCTCTACATCTGGAATAGGTTCCTGCAGGACTGCTTTGACCTTAGGTAATGATGGACACTTCTTGGTATCATGCTCAAGTTCACATATCCTACATACCTCTGCTTTTTCCAACGGGCATTCCTTTAGTGGATGCTTCTTCCTACATTTAGGACATAATACCCCAAGTGTAAGATCTTCTACCACTTGTTTCTATTTTTCCCTCATGACATCCAACTTTGAGTAAATGGATCTCATCTAGTATGTTTTAAATTTCTCCAGTAAGTTTCCTATTTCTGCTCGAGTGGCCCCCCCACTAGCAGACTTCTGAGTCCTAGTGAAGACATCCTAGTCTCGGTCTTTGTCTCGTTTGCTGGTTTTGGAAGATCCGCTGGAGTACCTTCAACATAATTCAACAATATTTTCAAAAGGTTCCTTCGAGATATCCCCCTTTCCTAGCAGATTAAACATATCAAGGAAATCTTCTCTAATTCCTCTTAGTAAGATAATCTTGAGCACATCCTTTCCAATCTTAGCATGACCAGATCTTTGTAAATTGTACAACAATGTTTCCACAAAGTCTTCCAAACTCTCTTCATCCTTTTGAACCATCTTAAACAACTCTTCCTTTCTATCTCTAGTTCTGCAATATTCTTGATACTTAGAAAGAAAGGTGTTTTTCATTTGGTCCCAAGTAGTAATGGTCTCACGACCCAGACTCATGAACCAGCACAGAGCATTTCCCTTCAAGGTGGCTAGGAATAACTTCAGCTTCTGAGCACTAGAGGTGTAATCATATCTATGACAGAGGATATCAAACTCAAAAAGAAACTCATCAGGGTCCTCAGTAGACTTACCATGAAAATTAGGAAGAACTGATGGTGAGATGTTCTTCATGGGAGTTGCTCCAGGTATCTGGAGGATAGGGAATTCTAATGTAGCCACAGTATTACCAGGATGATTATTTTCTCCTTCTTCCGGTGATTCCCATGTTCATTCTCACCCTCCTGCTCTCTACCAGACATGGTTCTAGTCCAAAATTCAACAGCTTCCTTTATGCGTTCTTCCTCTACTTTAGCTTCTTCCTCTCTTCTCCTCTCTTCTTCTCGCCTTATTTCTTCCTCTGCTATTCTGCGAGTCTCCAACCACACCTATTTAGTAACTCTGGTTCCGTCAATATGATAGATGTCCTCTCTATCTGGTGCACCTACAACACTTCCCTTATCTTCAGGAGGTTTACTTTCTGCAACAGGAGTTGAAGGTCCCGTTGTATTCTCCACTGTAGATGTTGAATGTTCAAGATTGGGAGGAACGGGATTTCCCATGCCTGTAGAGTTCCGCGGTGGTCTAGTGGAAGAATTATCTCTAGCAATTATCTCATAAATTTATGTGTGTCTTCCCTAACCTGCATTACGACCTCAACCTCTTCCACCTGCAATGTTAGTACTCAAAGGGGGTTCCTGATTTGTTTTTCTTGTATTAATGCATGCTGTAAAAACTTAAACTAAAATCAAATCAAATGAAACCAACTACTAACTCTGTCTATCTATTACCATCCGTGGAAACGGCTCCAAAATGTTGGTCATCATATATGTCAATTAATTAAATCTAACACATAGAATGGTCAATATAAATTGTCAAACCCAGGAAGGTCTTTTATTTCAAAGGAAATAAGCACAATCTATGCATAAACAGATCAATCAGTTGATTTACTAAGTGCAGATAATTACCCTACCTATGTGCCCAACCAACTCATTCCATAAGAAAATTAATCTAATTCATACATCTAAGAATCCAAAGTGAAACAACCTTCCTACAGAAATCAACCCAGCAAGTTAATGATCTAATAATGAAATGGAACTAGATTACTTTTGCAAGAAGTTAAATCCTATAATTATTAAACTACAACATTCAATCTTTACCAAATTGATCTATCCAGTGGCTACTGTAATTCTACCATTATATGTCTAGTCTATGAATGCAATTGAAGATACAATAGCAACCAAAATTAAAATACAAGCTTGAACTCTAACTGATAATTATTGGAAATCCTAGAAAGCATAAACAACTAAAAGATAATTGGAATTGAGCTTGGTTGTCACAGCTGATTAAAACACACATGCAATTAAATAAATTATCCTACACAGTCGACTATCACACCACTCTGTTACAGCTATTCAAGATGCAATTATAAACTACGAGAAAGGAAAGCTAATCTCTGTTACAACTACCAATAATATCTGCAATCATTCCACACCACACAACAAAAGTAAAAATAAACTACTCTACCTACTTAAACCGGCTATCTCTGTGAGAAGGCGGGCCCTGGCCTTCTAAGAGATACGCCGAGAGTCACAGCAAATTAAGACACATAAATGAAGAAATCTGCTCTCATATTAATGATAGAAGATCATGAGTCTCAGTGCTCTGTTACAACTTACACAAAGTGGTAATTGTCCAATCCCAGGCTACGAGAGCCTTCTGGAATTTATACAAGGAAAATATTGTTTCAAATCCACTATATTCGTGCAACAATGAAGATCTATGATCTTCATGCTGCGGAGTTACAACTAACTGAAACAACCGTATTAAACAGGGTTGTTAATCATGAAAGATGCGGTTGCTCTGATAATTAATGGATCAAAAGACTCAATAGCTGGAATACCACCTGTCTGTCGCAGCTAGGCTTTGCTTCAGTGGAACCTGTTACAGTGAGGATCTGTTACAGCTTGCGTGGAGGATGAGCTATCTCTGGTAGTATGAGGATTTGGTGCTTTGAAGGGTAACAACTGGCACTACTGGGCTGATACACCTATGCTTTAGATTTTGACTAAGTGAACTCACAAATGTTAGCATAAACCAAAGGTCACGATTCGCAACCATAACAATCTTAAGCATAATTAAATGAAACAATAATGACTTATACTTTGTCAGGATTGTTGATTGATTTGGAAAAAGGGAATGTATATGGTTTACAAAAGTAAAGTAAAATTTGGCAAAATGATGAAATAGGTATGATTAAAAAGGGACATTTCCAGGGCCCAACACAGTGACGATGATGATGATTCGATGACGATGATCCAATGATGATGATCCAGAGAAGAAGAGTTGTGCTAGAATACATGTTTCGAGAAATACCTTCCTAGTTAAGAGGGAGTGTTGATGTATTTGTAACTTCAGAATGTATTTCATATATGTATATTGTATTCCTATAGAAATGTTATTATTCCTCTATACGGAAGTGTTTGTATTCCTATAGAGTTGTTATTATTCCTCTATACGGAAGTGTCGTCATTTATATTGTAAGTGTCGTAACTTATACTTGATGGGTTATTAGACCACCTTGTTGGGGTTGGCCTTGTATAAGTCATCTGGGTTAAAGGGTTATTAAACCACCCTATTGGGGGTCAGCCTTGTCAACATTATGTTATGTGGTTAAGTTGAGGCCGACCTAGTAAAGGTTATTAGGAAAGTCAAGTCATGTATAAATAGAGTGCGGGAGGCACTCTTTTTTATCATTCACTTTCTCACTCATATTCTCATTGGAGAGTGGCGCACTTGTGGAGGAGGAGAATCTACTGCTAGGAAAAGACTATCTCTTATGTTTGGGTTGTATCACTGCTCTATCTATCTCTGAGGAAGTTGTGGGGTTTTTCACCTTTATGGTTTTCCCCAGTGAAACTCTGTGTGTCTATTTCTCTTGTGTGCTTGCATTATTATGTCCATGATTGATATGCTGTAGATATGTTGTACATGTTGTTCTCTCAATTAAGATCCTAGATCAGATTGAAGTAAATTATGAAAAACTAACAACTCACCACCTTGTGCAAAATATTTCTTCCTTTTATATGACCCTTTCTTCTTACTTTTGGAGGTATGGGCCAACAAAGCTTGATTGCTAGGATTTGAGAGGGAATCAAGCTGCAACAACTTGGATTGCTCCCTAATGAGATATAAAAAATCTCAATAGAAGGCATTTTAAACTCATATCCTAGTGCATCCATCGTAGAGTAAAATGTGTAAGAGAATACCTAATAAGGGCCTTTCAACTTGGACAGAATCAGAAAAATGCACTCAAAAACATCTGATTTGGTTTTCCCACACCCTTTTAGCTATGCTACCAATGACCTAAATTTTGAAAGATAATCTTCAATGGTGGAATATTCATCAGGTATAAGTGATGGCAGTCTAACTTCCAACTCTAAAGCACATAAATCACTGACTTTCCCAAATAGGGAGGCCAATTTTTCCCAACTTGCATTTGGATTTTTGCATCCATAAAGGTGAAACGATAAAATTGGAAACATGCAACTTGATCAATCCCATAGCTTCATCAAGCTTCTTTCGATAGGAAAATTTAGCAATTTCCTTGGTGAACATTGGTTTCTCCTTATCCAACATCTACCAAATTCCTTTTGATTTTAGCAACTATTGCATCTTATGTTTCCATATGTAATAATTATGGGAAAACAAATGAATGAAACTAGATATTTTAGAAGGGATGTTTTTGATGAAATTACCTGTGATGGAGGATATGGATCCGCTTGGTGGAAGATGGTGTTTCTATGTTCCCTAATCACGTTTGTGATTTGACCAATTGGGCGCCTGAAAGTCTATTGTTCGCATTGCAATGGAGGAAATGAGTAATGTGGGATTATTTGGGAAATATAACATGTTTTAGAACTCGCATATGCATTTTATTAGAAAAAAATGCGTATGCATTTCCTTTTCCTATCTCGCATGGCCTTTACTATGGCAGGCTCGAGTTTGCACATTGCTAGATGAAATAAACATGTACATATTTTTAGTTTTGAAAAACTTGAGGGATTTTTTTACATCTATAATTGTATCTAAAAAGTGCCTCAACATTGTGCAAAGGACCCTTTACATTGACACACATCGCACAAAATGTAAAATGTTTGATAAATGATAAGTAGAACAATATCTTGAACTCACATTAACACATTAATACTGTAGAAAATGTTAAAGGTTCTCAAGACATTTACATGATATTGCTTTGAAAGTCATATGCTTGCAATACAATTTTTGTAGAGATGCAACACTTTATATATATATATATATATAAACAAAAGATAATAAATAAATTAGACAATTAACTTTTTATTATTATAAAAAATAGAAGACATTTTTTTTTCCGAGGAAAAAGATATTTTATTCATATTGAATAATATTGACTATCCAAAATGGACTTACATCAGTGCTCAAAGAGATCACATTTCATTTCTGAGTTCCACAAAAAACTCTCTTGAGTCGGAAATTGCCTCTAATGTTGTTATCCTCCCAATTTTATCACTTTACATATACTATCCATTAATTGCTTTCCGCAAAAATGTACTATCTAAACTTCCAAAAAAGATAAAACTGAATTTAGCTCTTCCTTTTGTCTTCCTCAACAATAGTTCTAGGTACCAAGAGTAATGCACTTTCAGAAAGTGCATCTGCCTCCTCATTTAGCTCCCGGTATACATCGTTGAAAGAAATGGAGCCAAACATTTCAATTTGTCTTTGGATAGCCTCCAGTAAATGTTGTAAATGAGGAGCTAGGATCTATATCCTGTTATTTTCCCAATCTATAACCATTTTTGAGTCCCCAAATATCTGTAAATTGCTAATGTTCTGAGCTAGAGCTGAGTTGAGGATAGACCATAGAGCTGATAATTCTGCCTTATTATTTGAGCAGTGACCTAGACCATACTTAATTACAATCTGCACCTCTTCTGAAAGATACATAATTGCTTTGGATCCTCCCAATGGTGTATCTCCTTAGATAGCTCCATCGAAAAAGGCCCATGGAAAGTTTTTATCTATTATGGGAGCTTTTATCACGTTTTCCTTTTCTGATTTTCCATATTTTTATGTGTTGACACAACAACTGTCGACAGGGGCTCACTTCGCACTATCGTCAACAAACCATCAACCAAAATCCCTTACTCACTGGCCTAGAAAGGTTTTACCCTTTCTAGCAACACTTGGAGAGTGAGTGAGGTCTCACCCGAGATGAATAAGGGGGCTGTAGGAACCAAGTTTCCACAGTGGATTTGAGGTCATGCATAAAACACACATTACACTCACAGAAACCAGAGATTATATCTTTCGCATTATGCTAACAATTCATCATTCGCATATTCATCATTTGCAAATTAAATACATAATGGACATTCGTATCAACATGATCAAATTACTCATTCGCATGAACATAAATTACCCAATCATAAAATATTAAACATTTCGCAAATATTTGTTTTCACCATCTAGCAGAATCAAAGACAAAAGATAGAACCATAGTCTAACATATCCATGCAATCATTAAAACCTGCGGAATGACCTTCGCAGATCAGTCAATACATCATAACGTGGATACAAAATAGATCAAAACTGGATCAAAATCTCAAAAGATCGATGCTCTATCAATCTTTGGATGCCCTTAGGATTACAATCATGCTCTTATTTATATGAAATTAAGTGGTTACAAAACGGTCCACATGACCAATTCTAACAACCTAAACTAATCTTGCGCTTCCTCATTCTCCACGAATGACCCTTCTTTTGTGGATTATCCATTTCATAGTTGTCAACTTCTACACTTTATGCGGACTGATCCCGTGTCAACAGGTCCCCAACACAAACTTGTGGCTCGCCCTTAAGACACCTCAGCTAGACACCGCTAGTATTGGTCTCATCCATCACTGTGGTAAAATTCTCAAGCTATTCTTGATGTTTGGACCTCGCTGTCATGTCCTTATCCAAATCATCCTCCAGTCTCTTGAAACCTTGATCATCTACCTCGAATTCATCCTCCAGGATCCTGAAACCTTGATCATCTACATCGAATTCATTTTCTCGGATCTTGAAACCTTGATCATCTACCTCTTCGGCACTTGCTCGGGCGCTCCAGGATCGCTACGACCTGGGGAAAATTTCATCGTTGTCGCCAAATTGTGAAACCAACTAGTTGCTCTGGCACATCTGTTTCACACATTTGATCGTTCGCTGCTGGAACTAGCGGGCCTCCGCCCCTGGTGTTCTGGTGGTCGAGGAGACCCTGACTCTTCTAACTACTACTGCACTCTTAGACATCTTGGGTGATACCTCATCTCTATTTCTCCCAAGTGTCTGCACTGCTTCCTTTGCTGGTTGTTCATGGATAGACATCGTCCTTTCTCTTAGAGCACCTGGAGTGCTCCCGCTTGAAATGAAGTGCAGCATTGTGTTAAATTTTTAGAATTTACTTCAATCTAATCTAGGATCTTAATTGAGAGAACAACATGTACAGCAAATCTACAGCATATCAATCATGGACACAATAATGCAAGCACACAAGAGACACAGAGTTTACTTGGGGAAAACCATAAAGGTGAAAAACCCCAATAACTTCCTCAAAGATAGATAGTGCAATGATACAACCAAAATACAAGAGATAGTCTTCTCCTAGCAGCAGAGCCTCCTCCTCATAAGTGCGCCACTTTCCGAATGAGAGAAGTGTATGAATGAATGATCAAATAGAGATCTCCCAATCTCTATTTATACTTGTTCTGTTCTTCCCAATAAACTAATGGGGCCTACATGTCTAGCTTAACCCATGGTTAACTTAATCCGGACGAACCCACACTTGGTGGTCTAATAACCCTTTGACCCACATGGCCTACCCCCAATAGGGTGGTCTAATAACCCTTCGACCCATATGACTTATACAGGGCCGACCCCAACAAGGTGGTCTAATAACCCATCAAGTATAAGTTACGACACTTAGAATATAAATGACGACACTTCCGTATAGAGGAATAATAACATCTCTATAGGAATACAAACACTTCCGTATAGAGGAATAATACCATCTATATAGGAGTACAAAATACATATATGAAATACATGGGTGAAATACATTCTGAAGTTACATATACATCAACACTCCCTCTTAACTAGGAAGGTATTTATCGACACAGATCTGCTAGCACAAGTCTTCTTCTATGGATCATCATCCTTGAATCATCGTCATCGTCACTGCTGCTGCTATCTCAATCAATATCTGAATCTACTCGTCATAGGAAGTTCTACAGAGCTAGTCTTTTTTCATACTGGATGTAGGCCCACCACCTGCAGGTCTTCATCATCATTGGCCATAATGTGGAATCCTCGGGACTTATTATGTGTATCACAAAACCTTTAAAGAGTCTCTTTCCTAGCAAGAATCCTAAATAGCATCTGAGGCCTTTTTCATCCTGTCCAGATCTCTAGGACTTATTACATGTGACCTCACCACAAAACCTAGCAAGAGCATCTCAGGATGTTACGAGTACACAACTACAACCTGAAATCTCCCAAGGGCACAAATTACATGTGGTCACCACAAAACCTAGCAAGAGCATCTCAGGATGTTATGGGTACACAACCTGAAATCTCCCCAGGGCACAAATTACATTTGGTCATGGAAAAACCTCAAAAGAGCATCTTAGGATGTTATGGGTACACAACTCCAACCTGAAATCTCCCAGGGCACAAATTACATGCCATAGGAAAAAAACTCGCAAGAGCATCTCAAAATGTTATGGGTACACAACTTCGACCTGAGATCTCCCAGGGCACAAATTACATGTCCTCCCAGAGCAATGTCTTGAAAGAGCATCCCAGGTTGTTACGGGTACACAACTCCGACCTAAAGGATCTCCCAGACATGCTCATCTGCACAACCTAATTCACAGCCACAAAGTATCATCCTGATACTCACCATACATCATCCTGATGTACACATGATCATCCTGATCATTATCACTGCAACATCCTGTTGCATGTCATCTGGAGCAACATCCTGAAGCTCGTCATCCATGATCATCCTGATCATATAATGCATCTACTTGATGCATACCAAGTATCTACCTGAAACATATCATCATACATGATCCACCTGATCATACAATGTATCCACCTGATACAAATACAAATACATTATCCACCTGATACATATCAACATACATGATCTACTTGATCATACAATGTATCCACCTGATACATATACTGATACATGTTCCAAGCATCCAACATGATTCATATACAAAATACATACAAATGATCCAACTGATCATATCCAGCATCCAACTTGATGCATGTATACATAAATGATCCAACTGATCATAACAAGCATCCAATATGATGCAATGATCCAACTGATCATATCCAGCATCCAACATGATGCATATGCATAAAGTAGTAATTGGAGCATCGTTCTGATGCTCATCATCCATGATCCTCCTGATCATCATAGCATCGTCCTCTTCAGATCATCTCATCGTCCACGAAGCACAACCCAGATGCACATCATCCAGCACTTACACCACCGACATGGGAGAACACATCTACCACCATTCGGGGAAGGCTCCAACCCTTAATTTTTCACCATGGGAGAAAACATCTACCACCATGTGAAAAATGGCTCAGCAATTACATCACAACCAAGGGAGAATACATCAACCATGTCAGAAAAGTCATGTGCATCTGCATCTTCCGGACTCATCACTTCCCTTTGGAAGGAACCTCGATCTGAATTGCACCAAACATCTCTCTGAAGTACTCAAACTGCACTCTGGCCAATGGCTTGGTCAATACATTTGCAACCTGATCATCCATCGCAACATACTCTGCTTCGGCTGTACTTAGTGTTATGCAAGACAGCTTCCTGCTAAACCAAGAGATCACATCTGATCCCTATCTGCAATACTGCCTGCCCAATCTGAATCAACATAACCCTGCAGGTTAAAATTTTGATTCACATCATACTTGATCCCATAATCAACTGTACCCTTCAGGTACCTCCGAATATGCTTTACAACAACCAGGTGAACACTCCTCGGATTCGTCAGGAACTGGCTCAATGTGTTCACCACAAAGTAAATATCTGGTCTCGTGTTCATTAGGTACATCAAGGACCCAATCATCTGACGATACATAGTGATATCAACCGGCTCAGATGAAGCATCACACAGAAGGGGCAGAAACCCTATATTGTACAGATCATAAATCACACAGTACAATGCATTAGAGGTTTTCCTTTGGAGACACGGTACATGAGGATCTTATCTTTGACCTTTAAAAGTTTCAGATCCGAAAACATCGCCAAAATGTATTTATAGCGAAAGTGCTACGATGACTGGTTTTTGCTATATCAAGCCCATGGTATTGACTGGGTCAATACCATGTGTCAATACAAACCATGGGCCAATACAAAATATAGATCAACAATTATTATGGGTCAAAACCATGGGCTAATACAAACTATGGATCAACAACACTATGGGCGACTTACAAAGCATATGCGCCAACAACAATCACACAAATTATGGATCAACAAATACTATGGGACGACTTACAAAGCATATGCGTCCAACAACAATATACTAACAAAGTAAAGACATGGGTTCCTAACATCCCCTCTCCCTTAGAAAAATCTTTGTCCTCAAAGCTTTAGATGTGGAAATTGATGCAGAATCTGAAGGAGTGGGTCCCCTGTAGCATCCTCGGGTTGCATTCCGAGCCACTGGAACCTTTTGAGTTTCAGGGAGGATTGCATGGAAGGCTGTAGATGAAGAAGAACCATATCAGCGAACTGAAAAGTGCACGCAGAATGTTGCTGATCAGCTTGTTTCAGTCAAATTCTTGCCATGTGAAGATTGTCCTGCAGAATGAGAAGAAGCTGATCGCAGTTTCGAATTGAGTCAATTTCCTGAACTGGGGAACTGCTGAAGGTGTATGGAAGAAGAACTGGAGGTGCCTGTCCAGAGACTGCTTCATATGGTGTCCTTTTAGATGTGGTACTATACCAGTGGAGTGCTTCCAGGAAATCCATAGAAATAGTTGTCCAAATCTGTGTAGGGATGGGCAAGGGTTCGAGCAGTTCCGAAAGGAGGGTCGTTTCACCCTTGTTGACCTGGAAAGTATCACAGTCAACCACCATCCGTTGAATTGTCATTTTCAATCCCTGCCAAAAGAAGTTACATTGTTCTTGGTCATACATTTTGAGGAACCCAGAGTGCCCTACTGATGAAGAAGCATGGAGTTCATAGAAGAGATAGCCCCGTTGAACAGATTGCAACCAATTTGGAACAAGCAGAGAAATAGATGTAAGAGAAACTAGGTCATCAAATGTGCGAGAAGGAGCATCTGCCACCATATTGTCCTTACCCTTCTGGTAAGTGGTGGCATAGTCATAACCCATGAGTTGGAGAACCCATTGCAGGTGTGTTGGGGAGGAGACCCGTTGTTCCAGGAAAGTTTCCAGACTCTGGAGATCAGTCTTGATGCAGAAATAATTCCCTAATAGGGATGGCTGCCACTTTTGTACGACATGCAAAATAGCCATCATGTACTGCTGAGATGTAGATGCGGAAAAATGCTTACCGGAAAGGTCTTGTGAAGGCAACAAGCCCACTGGTGCAACAAAGACACCTGCATATCTATCCAAGGAAGTAGTGGAGAACGTTGGTGAGTGCATCTGAAGGGATTGGAGCTGGGCAATGACACCATGTGAATTCTTCTTAAGGATCTTTTCCAAGCGATGTGAACTGATGATGCAGAGAGACCCTGGTTGTAAGCCCATAAATTTGTCTTGTGTCCCATTGACTGAAAACTGCATCCAAAGTTCATCAAAATCCCATAATATGGGGCCAAGTGTGCGTAACCATTGAACGCCCAAAACTACATCACATCCACCTAAGGACAAGGCAAACATGTCAGAGCGTAGATTATAATATTCCATAGAGATATGCACATTATGACACTTCCCCTTACAAGGTAAGGTGCCCCCATTGGCAACTGTTTGGCAATCCCAGGGTCAATGAAGTTATGAGTGCTACCAGAATCAATGAGTATGGTAAGAGGGAGCTTCTTGAAGTATCCCCTAACCCGCATTGTTTGTGGGGTGGTGACTCCAATTACATCATGGAGAGAGATCTCGGGTGGGTCGTCTTGAGATGGGGTGTCAACAGGCGGGTGTTGAATGTCGACCTGAACATCTATTGTATCTGGAGCTTCTTCACCAAGTTCTGAGGCAGGCGGAGAATCCACATCCAAGAGATAGAGCTTTTGTTGAACACATCTATGTCCCCGAGTGAATTTCTCATCAAAATTATAACAAAGCCATTTTTCTTGGCGTGCCTGCATCTCTGTTTCATACAAATGCTTGATAGGAGTTGTTCGAGGAGTAGGCGTGATGGGAGGTCATTGGGAACCCATATTTCTGAAGGGAACAAAGGTGGGTTTGGAGCATTGTTGAGATGCGATCTTGTCCTCTGCCAACTTAGCCAACCCTAGTACTTCCATCATTGTGTTGGGACAGAAAATTTTGACTTCTGAGCGGATTTAATCCTTGAGACCACTGATAAAACAACTCCTGTAGAAATCATTAGACAATCCTTCTGTGTGATTGGCCAATTTCTCAAATTCTGTCTGATACTCTCTCACTATTCCAATTTGGTGAAGTTTAGTGAGTGCTCCTGTGAAGTCATCAAAAGCACTAGGACCAAATCGTGGCAAAAGGAGTTGGAAAAAATCTGTCCAGTTTGGCTTGGGATGAGCTTTGATGTACCAATGGTACCATTGAAGGGCTTCCTGTTCCAAATGAAAGGATGCAAGTGGAAATTTCTGGACATCAAAAGTATTATGCATACTGAAATATTGTTCTGCTCGGTATATCCATCCAGTCGGATCAGTACCATTGAAGCGACGAAAATCAAGCTTCGGCCCATGAAAATTGTTGGAAGAAGAGAACGCAATGGCTGCAGAAGATTCTGGTTGTCGGTTATTGTTCATGGCTGAATGTTGAAGATGGAGGCTGAGAAATTTTTCCTCCAGATTTTGGATTTTGGTTTGGATGGCTGCAAGTGCTTCCTCCATGGTTTTTTCTTTTGTGTGAGTGACAACCATAACAAGGAATTTTTTTTTTCTTTTTTTTTTTGTGGGGGGGGGAGATGGATAGAAAAACACAAACACAAGCTTATTTAGTAAGGGAAAATTTGGATTTGGGAAAAACTTGGAGGGGTAATTAGGGTTTGACTAGGTTTTCGACACCTTCTTGAGGGACATGGAAACAAAAAATGGGGATTTCAGAAGCTGGAACTCTATGATAAAATTTGAAGGCAATCGGGTGAAAATTGAAGAAGTTATGGAAAACCCTAAAAATAGACAAATGTGGGATTTCTGGTCTTGGGAAGTAGAATTTGGGATAGGGTCTTCAGGAATTAAATATGCAGAATGGGATTGCAGGGATGTCAATGAAGTTTCAGGGAAAACAAAGTTGAAACAAGAGAGATATGGCCAAAAAATAGAATTTTATACTCCTTTTTTTTTTCAAAAATGGATCTGCAACAGCGGCGCGGAAGGGATTTGCAACATATGGATATGCCACGGTGTGGAAGGGATCGAAAACGCCTGGATCTAAAACGATGAATGGATATGGAACGAATTTCAGAATAGATCTGAAACGGCTGGATATGGAGCGGAAGTGATCGGCAACAGTTGAGCTGAAAATAGATATGGACCCCAGATATGTACGACTTCCTAACATTTCAGGTGTTTCACTCGGCCACCAATGCTATCTGACGGCTTGCATATTGGGGCAGTACTGTAGCTAGGATTTTACCCCTAGCTTGTGCAAATGAGCACCTACTAAGGAGAAGGGACTCCTTAGTAGCAGTTCAGTAAATGGAAATTATTAAGCTAAAATAGAAATGTAAACTACTCTAAAACATGTGCATGAAACATAAACAACAAGATGTAAATAATGGTTTTTGTATTAATATTACCTTCAATGTGAAGGTTGGTGAAGCTCTTGCAATGTCCAAGAGGGTTGCTCCAAGCTCCAATGTGCTCCTTCTCTTTCTCCAATGGTGGAAATGGGCCAAAAGGGGCTCTCAAGGTGAAAGTGGCTCAATGGTGAGCTAAGGTTTCAAGAGATATTTTGTCAGAGTAAGGGTATACTTGATTGTGGATATGAAATAAGGGGTCTCCATCACCTATTTATAGTTTTTTGGTGGTGGAGTGCTGGCCAATGGTTTTGGGAACCATATGGTTTAGGGCAGCTGTATAGGGTTTTTTTCGTCTTTTTCCTCATTATTTTATATTTTTTATTCCCTTTTTAGAGGGATTTTGCTATTTTTTTGGGGGGGAAGGGGTTTTTTAGCCTTTTTTAGGCTTTTTTGATGGTTTTGTGGCCTTTTGGAGGCATTTTAGGCCTTTTGGAGGCTTTTTAGTGGGATTTTTAGGGTTTTTAAGGGAAATGTGGTAGGAAAATGGACAAATGAGCCATGTAATGAGGTAGATAAGGTAGTGAACACTTTTTGGGTGTTAACAGATTGCCCCCTGATGTGCGAGGGCAGGACCTCATCGTATGGCCGATGGACATCATAAGTCATATATGGTTTTCCTGGGGTGTGGAGAAGAGAAGAAACAAACTGAAGCCCGGAACAATGATCCCGAACAAACTACAAGAACTAAAAGTACATAACCTCAATAATGGATGAGGAATCATATGATCATAAAGACGAGGCGGGAATTCCCATGCTCGTATCAGGATATAACATAATAATAACAATGGGGTCCAAAAAATGGGGACCTGACATATACATGACCTCAAATACTGAATGAGGAAGAATCTCAATATATGGACGAGGCGGGCATACCCATGCTCGTATCAAGATACATAAAAACAACTGTAAGGCCCGACAAAGGGGGACCTGAAAGATACATAGAGAACCACTGTGTACATCATAAGGGTCCAGAGAGGACAAATATGGGACATACTGCTGGGCTGACCATGTCTGAGCTGAAGAACTGATACACTGGAATGACAACAGTGCTCCTGAATGTGGTACCAAAGGAACTGATGAGCTACTGGATCAGAGTGACAAGGGGTACACTCGCAAAGGTACACTGAACTGGAACTGATCTAGGACTGAAACTGGGTACTCAAGGAAGCATGTAACTAGATGGCTTCCGAATACAATCGCCAACGTAGCCCAGACATCCACGGGAACATATAACTGGGCGTTCCGAAGTGACTCACCAATGTGCTAGAGTCAGGGGAAATTCGGGGTCTTCGACAAATAATGGTAGGTATGTAAATCCTGCATGATTCTCAACGATGCGATCAAGGTGCTGAAGTCGAGCATGTGAGAAACAACCATTCGGAGAGACAATGATGACTCCTCTCAAAATGGTCCGTAGGAACTCACCACAGATGGTGATGGGTCCAAGGCGCAGGGGCCTATGAGTCTATCCTCTAGAATAGAGGGGCTGTCGTCGACAGAGGGAGACCTGCAACTATCAATGCAATGATGTTTCCTTGACAGGAGCGCGAGGCGGAGAACCGAAATGTGATAGCACTGATGGTAAGATGGACAAACTGGGGGGGACAACTGGGCAAGTAGAGTGGGTGGACTCAAACTTCCTTTGTTCAGGGTATAATAATGGTGATGATATGGCAGCATATGAAACTGACTGATGGGAAAGGGATCATAGCTGTATTGGATCGGGGATGGTGACTGGGCTGAGGGAGACTCAAGCGGGGGAAAAATGGCAGGAGACTGCAGAATACTCTTAACAAAGGCGACCTGATTGGGGGTGCTACCGAGATGAGCGATCATAGTGCCTGGAGGCACGGGATGACTTCTTCATGGGTTAAGGAACTAAAAGAAGTGTGTATAAAATGGTACTATCGTGTGGATTTATACGAGCCCAGGATAGTTCATGCTCGTGGTTGATTTCAATTTTAAGGAGTCTGAAAGCGATAAGAAGACTCTGAAATGATGGAATGGTACTGTCGTGTGGATTTTACGAGCCCAGGACAGTTCATGCTCGTGGTTGCTTTCAATTTTAGAGAGTCTGAAAGCAAATAAGAAGACTCCAAGGGGTTGCTTTTTCGTATGTTTAGTCTCCAAGGCCCAAAGAAGCATAAAAGGATGCAATGAAGAACTCTTCTAGCCGGTGTGACTAGAGTATTCCTTTTTCGTAATTAGTCTACCAGGTCCGGAAAAGGGTTAAACTTATACCAGATAGACGCCCTTTTAGGTACTTTAACAAGCATGAAAGGAAGCAAGATTGCTCGGTGATCTTTTCATTCTTTTAGGAGTCAGAAAAGAGCTTAACAGAAACTCCCTAAGTGCATTTTTCGTAAAGGACTTGTCCGGCCCGAAAAAGGGATAAAATTATACCGAACAAAAGGAATGGCCAGGCAAGGAGGAAGTGTTCAATCAAGGAACATGTATGATGACCAAGAACAAGGGTGAGGGGGAACACTGGTGGGCCTCCTTGCGGGGTGAATGAAATGGTGGCAAAATAACGAAACATTTGCAGTATGACATGAGTGGATGGCTCATGTAAAAGTGTGGAACAATCTGATGGCGACCGATGTGGCGCGCAAACCGAGGTAGCAAGGTGTTGGGACACAATGTTGAAACTGTACCAAGTGAGAGAGAGAAATGATCTCAAGCATCATCACGAGCTCGGAAAAAAGAATCCGACGATATAAAGATTGTCTAAAAAGGAGAACGGCCGATGTGGCACGCAAACCGAGGTGGGGGGCATTTTTGAAAAAAACCCAAAAAAACTGGGGGTGAGAGTGAGAAATTATCTCAAGCATCATCATTGAAAAAAATGAATATGATGGTATAAAATATGCGAAAAATGGAGAATGGTAGATGTGGCATGCAAACCGAGGTGACTAGTGGCATCTGAAAAATGTGTAAAAAATGACGGGGACAAAATAATGCAACGAGGTGACCATCAGGACGGTCTCGTCGTGCTGATTCCAATGGTGGAAACGGTTTGAAGAACGGACTCCGTATGGGTTCAGAAGGGCTAAAACATGAAAAAGTCAACTGACTATAAATAGTGAGTGGGTCCAACATGACAAGTGTCATTTGTACTTGTTTGACTTTGACGAGTGATCAGAGTGGACCAGAGGTGAGGTGGCATTTCAGGACGATCCAATCGTCCGATTTCAGATCTGGGAGATACATGTATTCCATTAAACTCATACCTACACATTTTTTGGGTTCGGGGGGTGGGTAGTCGGTCCCAGGGTTTACTTGTACGGTCCACGTGGGGTGGACCGTGGTCAGAGACCGCGAGTTCCACGGCAAATGACGCACGTGCAGACCGCGGAGTTCGATGCGGAACACACGGTCTGTGACCGGGTGTTCCGAGGCTGAACACGCGGTGTGGGACCGCGTGTTCGGGACTGACAGTCGCGGATGTGGACCACGCCTGTGAGCCAAATAGCCGCGGTCGGAAACCACGGCAAGGGGGCCTAAAGCCGCAATTTGGATTGAGCTGTTAGGACTTCCCGGGGAGGGGGGGGGGGCAAGGTTTATTTCTTTGACATGAGTCTGATGAGTTTGCCTTGCGTGTTTGACAGGATGCTGCTGGTAGTATGGAGAGAGCGGGAGATCCCAGATGGGATAGTGGATTACATCCAGGATGATAGTCATGTGCGGATGGTGTTAGGGATGTGCGGACTGCTGAAGTTCACACAGGTGCCCATGATGCGTTCAGCAGGGTTGCTGCTGAACCGATTAGTGAGTTTCTGGGAGCCAGACATACAGGCTTTCATGGTGCAGGGTGAGAGGGTGGACCTTACCCTGACTGATGTGTACTTCTTGATAGGGTTACCCTGTCTGGGTAAAGTGGCGGATATGCAGCCGAGAGTATCCGCCGATGTGGATATGGAGGACATGTTGGAGAGATACTGTACTCCAGAGGCTAGTGTGCATAGGAATGCACTCCGGGTTTTAGATCTACAGGAGCCGGCGATACGGGCGATTGCAGCATGCGTGGTACGTGTGTTGGGGTCCCAGTCACCGAAGAAGGTGTCTGGTGGCCAGATGCAGCTTGTGGAGCGTGTACTGGACGGGGTCTACTATGCGTGGGGGCAAATGTTCCTCACCTGTGTGCAGCGACAACTGATAGCGGTAAAGGAATCTGGGAAGGGGTTTTGCTATGGTTCCTTCCTATGTGCATTTTTCATGGAGAGGGTACCCACCCTGCGGCCGCGGGTACTGATCAGGGAAGGAGGTTTGAGGGAGCCGCGGATGGTGCGGTGGGGCGAGATGATGCGCCGCTGGGGTGGCGGGGAGGTGGGTAGGTACTTTACCCATGATTTATACCTGCAGTGGCTACAGATGCCACTGCCACTGGACGACTATCCGTATAGGGATATGGACTACACGGGAGACCCAAAGGCGCCGCAAGCACCAGGACAAGCATCGGGACCAGACGATACGTATTGGTTTACTTGCATTTTATGGATGTCAAGTTTTATATATGATGTGTGGTATGATATATACTGTTACTGACTGATGGGTGATCTACATATGTGGGTCTGAGACCTCCGCCAGGACATGTGGCACGAAGGGGACATGTGGTGGCACCAGCCTTACCCAGCCGAGGCGAGGTGCGTTGGAGGGACGCGGAGGGGACTTTGGAGTCCGTTCGAGTGTTGTTGGATCGGTTACTAGTTGGAGTAACCGACGAGGGATGGCGGGATGTGGATCCCAATGTAGTTCAGGATTGCATGAGAGCACCCCGAGAGTTCATATCTATTGCGATCCGGGTAGCTATCTTGGCGGACAGGGCACGGGCATAGGAGCCTGCAGGGGATGAGGACTTGCCGGAGGAGGAGCGGGGGGAGGACTCAGAGGTGGCCGATGCAGGCAGTGATTCAGGGTACGACTCTCACTAGGGAGTGCGGGGGACTCCCCCCAAGTTTTGTAGGCTTTAGAGATGTATAGCCATTTTTTGTATAGCTGAGTACAGGGGTACTCAGGACATGTATAGCACTGAACATGTATTTTTTTGTTATATATATATATATATATATGCACGTGGATGCACCTTCTTGTGATATTGGTTTAGTTGTATGCACGTGGATGCGCTTTATGATTTGTGATATGTTTTACATTGCACGTGGATGCAAGTAGTATAGGATGTTGGGCACATGGATGCCCCTTGTGTATGTTATGTGATGTATTGCACATGGATGCAACACTAGGTATGCAGGACTAGGCACGTGGATGCCCCTTGTAATCTTTTTGGGTTTTTATATATTTTTATGAGATGCTATCTATGATGGAGGTTTTAGATGGTGTGATTGATGTGCCAATCTAGAATGTTGTTAGCCATTTGATCTGCGACACTATTTTGAGCTCTTGGGACATGGGTGAATGTTATGGATTCAAATTGTCGGCTGAGTTGTTTTGTGCGCAAGAATTTTCTAAAGAGGCAGGGATCACGCACCTGATAGTATTTGTTGAGCTGGGAGACAAGAAGCTGGGACTCAAGGAACACATGGCGGTGACGTATGCCCATCTAGAGGGCAGCAGTCAGGAGACCGGTCACATCATCATACTCCACCTGGTTATTGGTAGCAGCTCCTATACAGATTCCATCGAGGTGAATCATTTCATGGGAAGGGGAATATAGGACCCACGCTGCAAAAGCCAGGTTGGGAGATCAACGGCTTGCTCCATCGGCGAAGCCAGTATAGTGAGGTGGAAGATGGTCCATCTGTGGTCATGCAAAAAATGAGGAATGTAAGATCGTAGTAAAAAAGGTGAAAAACAAAAAAAAGAGCAAACTGTACAATGCAGACCAATGGGGCCGCGAGTTTTTTAGGGATAAAAGCGTTTGAGATATAACCCATTACGAGGGTTACGCAAAGTGTGACCATCGGAGTCGGCTAAGATGTATGCCCCCTTGCCGAGACAAGTTTGCACGATGTAAGGGCCTTGCCACATGGATTCAAACTTCCCTTTTCCAGTTTTGTCATGGGCTTGGTCATAGGCGAGGACAATGTCCCCTTCGTGGAAAGTTCGAGGGTGTACATGTTTGTCGTAACCAGCTTTGGAGCGGTTCTTGGCAGCTTCAATGGTCTGGAGAGCGGCACGACGGTCTTCATCGGCTTGTTCGATGGATAGCAGACGTTGCTCAAGTGCGGAGGTATCGGGGAGAAGCTCAATGACGATATGTAAGGCAGGTATCTGACATTCGATGGGAAGGATAGACTCTACGCCGTGAACTCAGTGAAATGGGGTGAAACCAGTGGCGGTTTTAGTGGATGTACGGTAAGCCCATAAGGCGAGGAAGAGCATATGGTGCCAATTGAATTTATGTCGGTCAACAGTGCATTGGAGGATGGTCTTTAAGATTTTGTTAATGGCCTTTACTTGGTCGTTCCCTTGGGGGTAGTAAGCAGAGGAGAACTGATGTTCGAATTTGAGTAGGGTGGATAACTCACGCCAAACGGAATCTTCGAAGTGTGAACCATGGTCTGAGACCAACTGTTTAGGAACCCCGAATCAAGTGATAACATGGTTAAAAAAGAAACGGGCTGCTGTGTCAGTGGTACAATTGAAGGTAGGCATGGCTTTGGCCCATTTGGTGAAGTAATCGATGGCGACAATGATGTATTTGTGGCCATTGGTAGACGGAGGTCTACACTCCATGAAGTCGATAGCCCACTTACAAAAGGGACAAACAGTGACGACTGGGTGTAACAGATCAGGTGGTGTCCGAGCCTTGGGGGAAAAAATTTGGCAGTTATGGCAGTGCTTGACCGCAGTGATGCAGTCGGTGAAAAGTGTGGGCCAGAAATATCCAGCGCGGATGACCTTTTGGGCAGTGGCAATCCCAGAGAAATGGCCGCCGCAGGCACCGCTATGACAGTCATTAAGGACGTGTTCAGCTTCCTCGTGTGTAAGGCAACGACGAAGAATGGTGTCAACCCCCCGCCGGTAAAGGACATCGCCTAAGAGGAGATATCGAGAGGCCTGGTGACGGATGCGACACTGTTCATTACGGGTGACTTTGGGTCTGAACTTCTACGTGCGCAGGTATAACAAAATATCACCGTACCATGGGTCATCAGACGAGATAGTGAACAAGTGATTGTCGGGTAACTCATCAGAGATTTGTGGGGCCGGGAGAAGGGAAGGTAGATCAGTGATGAGTTGGGCAAGAGCAAGGGATTTAGTGCTCTTAGGTGTTTGGAAAGTGAGGTCATATTCCTGGAGGATAATGACCCATTTAGCAACGTGACCTTGAAGTAGTCTCTGATTTAGGAGATAGACCATGGGGTTGGAGTCAACAACGACTGTGGTATGACTAAGTAAGATATAGTGTTGTAGTTTTTGGATGGAAAAGACCACAGCTAGGGCTAGTCTCTCCTCATATGGGTAATGTAGGGGTGGACCAGACAAGGTCTGGCTAATGTAGTAAATGACATGCTCTTGGTGAGAGACATCTTCTTGAACCAAGACTCCAGACACAGCGTGCTCGGATGCTGAGACATAGAGGATGAAGTCCTGAGAGAAATCCGGAGGGGAGATCAAGGGAGCTTGCATGAGAGCTTTCTTGAGGGCTTCGAATGCGGCTTAGGCTTGCTCATCCCAGACAAATGGTATGTGGGTACGGAGTAGGCACAAGAAACTGTGAACGGTAGTGGCGTAATAAAGGACGAAGCGTCGAAGGAAATTAGATCGCCCCTGCAGACTTTGGAGCTGTCGGAGCGTGCGAGGAGCAGGAAGGTCTAAGATGGCTTGGACTTTCGGGGGATCAACAGTAATTCCTTTCTGGGAAACAATGAAACCCAACAATCAGCCTGCCGGAACGCAAAAAACACAGTTGTGTGGGTTCAAGCGAATTTGGTATTTGTGACAACACAGAAAAACTTGCCGAAGGTAGTTAAGGTGGTCTGATCGTTTCCGGGAACGAGCTGTAAGGTCATCAAGATAGACTAGCAGGATATGCACCAAATCGTGAAAGCAATAGGTCATGGCCCGTTGGAATGTAGCACTAGCATTTTTTAGGCCGAAAGGCATGACGCGATAGGAAAAGGTGCCCCATGGGGTGGTAAAGGCAGTTTTGTACTGATCTTCCTTTCGGATCTGAATCTGATTGCATCCAGAAAAACCGTCCATGAAAGAGAGGACTTCATGTCCTGCACATGCATCAATGAGTTGGTCAATAAATGGCGTGGGGAAGTTGTCCTTGGGACAAGCACAGTTTAAATCGTGGAAGTCAGTGCATACTCGAATGGTGCCTTGTTTTTTGTTAACGGGGACGGGGTTTGAAACCCATGTGGTATAGGCAATAGGATAAATGAATCCTGCCTTGCGTAGTTTCTCAATCTCTGCTTTGACAGCTGGGAGCTTTGAGGGATGAATGGGACGATTTTTCTGACGGACGGGGGGTACATCAGGCCATGTGTCAATGTGGTGCTCTATAATGGCAGGGTCAAGACCGGGCATTTCAGTATAGGACCAGGCAAAGACATCACATAATTCTTGGAAGAGTTTTCTGTACTCCTCAATCTCTTGTTCACTACAGGAGGCTCCTAAGGCAATGCATTCATTGACGCCAGGTGGGTCAGAGATATCTATGTGGATAATGGGGGAAATATTGGCCATGTTTCCTTCCTCAAAGGCATCCGGAGCAGGAATAGGGTCCTTAAACCAGTCGACCTTGGTAGGAAGAAAATCTTTGGATTCAACTGCAAATTGTGTAGCGGTGCTAGAGGAAGATGCTTCTGGGAGGAAATACGAACGATGGTGCATGTCATCTCAGGGATACTCCGGGGCAGTGAGGGCCTCAAGAATCTCCTCATCAGTACGGAAAGTTTGGGCCGTCAAATCGGTTGATGTGGGAATGGTAGTGGAAGAGATCATGTAAATGGTGTTGACTTCCCCAGATGGGGGTGAGATCAAGGGGTGAATCTCCTCAATAGTGGTTGGTGCCGTCTCAAGATCCACATTGTTCATCTCATAGAGAGCCGCTCTGTATCTGGGAGATCGGGACAATGATGTGAGTAGTGCCCGTAAACACTGCATATAGCACAGGGGTGGTTGGTATGCAGGGATTTATCTTTAGGCTTGGGGGTGGGGTTTAGTTCAACCACCGGGATGTTGGGGTCATCATTGAGCATCTGCATGTGTTCCTATAATGTAGGAAACTGTGGACACTGATGAGTCGCATGGCCTAACTCATTGCACAATGAGCATTTGGGAGGAGCACGAAATACTGGGGGGTTTTTTACTGTCTTGGGAGGTGGTACAACAGTATAAGGTGGGGGACCTCTACCCCCAATGAGGTTGGGAGTAGGGGGAGGATTCGTAGAGACACCGGGGGGTGGCTGAGTGGTAGTAGCCATGGGTTGCACCGGTTGGAGGACGACGCTTGGTGTCGGCAGGGGAACGGTCGGCAAAAGATACCAGACGGGTAATCCCAAGGTTAGCCCAGGAAGGCTAAGGGTAGCCATAACCGGGGTGCTTACTACTCCCGATGGAGGGACTAGGAAGGGGATTGTATGGATAGGTGTAACACCAATGTGGCTAGGTACCAGTGGTGGTTTAGGCAAGAAGGGTGGCTGATTGGTAGTTGTTTGGTTATCGTAGGAGAGGGTACATAAGTCAGACACTTCGGGCATAGATGATGGGGGAGGAATGGATTGGAAGGTGGATGTCATCGGCCGGTCTGAGTAAACTCCAGGTCCCACAGAGGAAACAAATGGGGTAGCAGCACCACTGACCAGTTGTTCAACCATGGGGAGAACATTTTCGGGTGCAGCGGGGGCATTTGGATCATAGTAAGTGAGTTGGTGGATCTTAACCACGCGTCCATCATCGGGGAACATCATGGTACGAAAGAAAGAGGAAGCGACCGCCCGCATAGCATACATGTAGCTGCGACCGAGTAAGAGGTTGTAATCAAGCTGGGCATTGATGACCTCGATATCGATGAGGACGGTTTTACCACCTAACTGGACAGGGACATTGGCTAGGAGACCTTGGGGCTGAGCCGAACGACCGTCGTAGGCGCATAACGCAGTGGTGGACTGCTGGAGGGTAGGGGATCCCAACTTCCTTCCTATTGAATGTAGACATAATGCATGTGGAGGCACCTTCGTCGATGATGCATCGATGGATGACAAGATTCCGAACGGAAACAGAAACTTGGAATGCTAAGGTGGAAGGCAGGCATTGTTCGGATTGGTCCAAATCAAATGCCATCAAATTCGAATCATTTGGGTCAATAGCCCCAATGGCTGAGACTAAAGTCTTGTGCTGGGAAGGGCAGTTCTTCAAGAATTCTAATGCAGACATGGCTACGGGAGATTGGGTGAGGTCGTCTACAATGTTGTAGTTGGACGCAGCGCGCGCGTTAGGGTTGTTATTGATACGTCGAAGTGGGAAGCGAGGGGCTTTGGAAGCACCATCTATCGGAGGTGGAGGTATACGTAACGCTTGATCAGTGGGATGAGCGTTAGGGGTTTTATCAGTGGGAGGGGCTTCAGAGGTGGAGCCATATTGGTTCCGACGAGTCTGAAGGTTGACATCAGCGGAAGACATCATCAACAAGTGGTGGGTACCTGATTCAAACATGGGTTGATCAGAAGCGGCGTATGTGATCTGTTGTTGTTGGGGTGGTGCATTGGCTTGGGGGGGTGCCAACGGCTGAGTGTTCACGACACCTTGGGTTGGTAAGGGGTTTTGCAGCACCAAAGGTGGCTGCTGAGGTTGTGGGGGGTTGGGAGGTGCTTGAGGAGCCGCCTGCCCTTGGAGATGGGCCTCATCAACCCAAAGTTGATGAGCTCGCTCCAAGTGTGGGCAAGCATGTGTGTAGTGACCATAGACCCCGCAAATAGAACAAGGATGGTTTGTTCTCAAGTTGGGGTTTTTAGCCTGCTTGGGCAGGCGATCAGGGTTTTGGTTAGCGGGGGCCGCATTATTGTTGTCTGGGGGATTAGCCGGTTGACCACCTTGGTCTGTAGGTTGGTTGTTCCCACGATTACGGCCCTTGCCGCGATTTTGTTGGCCCTGGTTTTGTTGGTTGTTCTTATTTTTCTGCGGGTTGTTTTGGGCGTAAACTTGCCCTTGAGCAGCAGGTGGGTTTTGAGGTTGTGCAGATGCAGGAGCAAGCTGCGGTGGATGATAGGTAGGTGGAGGTTGCACAAGTGCGGAACCTTGAGGAGGTTGCTGATATGTCTACAGAGCAGGTTGTGGGTTAACCGCAGGGGATGCCTGTGGCGGGTAATAAGTTGGTTGGGCTTGGGAAGGCACAGGAGCTGGTGCAGCCTGCTGGTGGTAATAAGTGGGTTGAGCCTGAGAAGGCGCATGAGCTAGTGTAGCCTGCTGGTGGTAATAAGGCTGAGGTGAGACCAGGGGGTTATAAGCAGGGGACGCATGCCCGAAGCACTGAGGTGGATAGATGGGTCCATGGGAATGATGGTGATGTGTCATAGGAGTGTATGAGTTGGTAGCCCCAGACTGTGAGGTAGCCCGTGAAAGGTCGAGGCCTGAGGTAGGACGTGCTATGGAAAAGGGTAGGGGATGCGAAGAAACCCGGCCAATGATGCCGTCTGCAGCGTGGGATTCCCCCAGCGCATCGTGCTGGGAGGACTCACCGCGAGGGGCGTAAGGTATAATGGTATACAGGTAACCCGACTGGGCATAAATAAGGTCAAACTGCTGTGCCTTAAGGATGGCCTCTTCTTCAGACTGGGGTCTTTCGGAAGCTACATCCTTAGCAATGACAGGCAGAAGGGACTTGAGGAACCAATCTAGGAAGATACGGTCGTCTAATTTGATCTTGCATAAGCTTCGGCGTCTACGCCACTCATGAATGTGGTCCGTGATGTGGGTAGCTGTGTTTTGTCTGCAAGATAGGAGTATCTCAACGCCCGCGTCATAGCGGAAAGGTAACTGGAAGAACTGCAGGAAGGTCGAGGCAAGGGAAGCAAAGGTGGCATGGGTCCCGTGGGGTTGCTTGATATACCACTTGGCTGCAGAGCCAGTGAAGGTGCGTTGTAATAGATGGAGGCGAATAGAGTCATCCACTATGGAGTTGGAGGAACACCATAGATGGAAGGACATGATATGGTTTTGTGGGTCCTCACCCGCCTTGCCCTCGAACTTAGGGATGTCAGAGGGGAGCTTGGTAGGCATGTGAGGCCATGCAGGGTCGTGTCGGATAGGATCGTTGGTCAGTCTGGCTAGGTCAGGTAGGTTGAGGCTAGCCATGAATGGCAGACTAGAAGAAGGATGTGACACAGGATTGGGTTGGACCAAGTTGGGGCCCATGCCACCAAGTAGAGGAGCAGGGTTAGGAATGTTGCCCCCAAGTGGGGGAACTAAGGTGGTATAGGATGGTCCTGCACCACCATGGGTAGTGTGAGCCACTGATGGAGTGGGTATAGGTATTTCGGCTGCGGGGATGGGAATGGTGACCGAGATGGTGGACGTGGCCGCCATCGAGGGCATTCCCAGAGCAGGTGTGGTAACTGGTGTAGTGGTGGACGTGCCACCAATGGTCCCTACAACGAAAGGAGTGGAAGTCACGCCAGCCATGGGGCTAGTAGGGGCAGTGTAAATGGGGTTCTCAGACTCTTCTTCAGAATCGGAGGTAAAGTAAGGGGCGTCAATATCTGGTGACGGAGTCCTATGCCGTTGACGAGTGGAGTCAAGTGACAAGGCTCTAGATCTGTGATAAGTGGTATAAAGTGATGATGATCTATGGCGATGACGGGTGGTTTCAAGTGAATCGTGTTGTGGGGGCTCGCCCCTGAGGCACCAAGAATGTCTCGGGGACTCAATGGTGACAGATGGTGTCGAATCTCTGTGGGTTGAGGTGAGTAAAAAATAGCTCAAAAACCCTAATGCAACCGAGTGTGCAGAAGGAGAGCTCAAAAAACAAGGCACTTAGGCCAACAACCAACTCAAAACACCTACTGTAACAGCTGTGCTACAATAAGTGGAGTACCAACAAAATGGTCAGAATACCAACAAGCAGCAGGTTTCCTAAAAATAAAAAATGGTGGACTCACTAGACCAAAAGGAGGTAAGGGAGCATGCAAACACCTAACTAAAACGTATTCTGACTCAACTAGACATATCCTGTGCAAGGTGATGAAATCCAAGTCAGACAATATGAATAGGAAAGCCAGGTGGCTAAGATGTCCCCCTATCGGGAGGGACACCGGGTAGTCAATCCTAGAAGAATGGAAACCAAGATACCCCATTCATGACATGTCCAGAAAGGTGAATCTTCCGTTTGGTCCTTTTACCGCAATAACCCAATACATGGATATCCCGAGAACTGCGAAAGGTAGCCCTTCGTTTACTGAATGGAGTGCGGTATTCCACTCAGGCCTCTAGAACCAGTCTCGCGACTTCAACCCTCCTAGGGGAGAGGCCCTCTGGTAAACTGGTTGTGACCGTGCCAAAAAGTACTAGGGGATTTTGGTTCCCTAATTGGACAACAGCTATGTCTCAAGTGTAAATAACCGAGGGGTGTTATTGGAAGCCTATCCCCCCGATCCTACCTAACTACAAAGATTCTTTTGTGTTCCCCAAGTGGGGTTAGAATATTGGTTGAGTTAAGTAGTTTTTAAGGCTCACTTGAATTATGTGACAGAGTGTGTGCTCGTGAGATAATGATGAACCCATGTAGAAAGTGCCACTAGGGAGGGCAACTTTCTATCTAGCAATAACAATACAGAAATTAACTTTTAAAATGCACAATGTTCTTTTTCAAATTTAAAATGCTAAAAATGAAAAAACGGTTCTGTAAACGAAACAGAAAAAACTGTAGAAAAATGCTGTAAGGAAGGGTGGCTGCAGGTAAGACAGAGGGCTGTGCTAGTGCAGAAAATAGTGCAGCAAAGTTCTGGGCTCAAAAATGGAAAAAATGCAGAAATCAGACCGCGGGTCTGTGGCGAAATTGGGCAGTTGGACAGTGGGTTTGAGGGAAACAGGCGCGGACAGGACGCAGGTTTTTGGCAGACAGATGCAGCCGGGACGCAGCAAAGGGGTCAAAAGTCGCAGTCAGGACGCGGGAAATACGCCGAAAGGAACCGACGGGTTGCGGGAAACTGGCGAAAAGCCGCATGCGGGACGCAAGAAAGATGCCGAAAGGCGCCGGTGGGTTGCGGGAAACTGGCCGAAAGCTGCAGGTGGGACGCAGGAAAGAGGCTAATAGCTGCAGTCAGACCGTCCCAAACAGGTTAATATCCGCGGCCGGATCGCAGGTAACAGACTGAAAACGGACGGAAGGTCGCCGGAAACACTTTGAGAGCCATGGTCGGGTCGCAGGTAAGTGCCTGAAAGACGCGGTCGGCGCGCAACTGTGGGGGGAAAAAAACGCGGTATACGGCGGCCGAAAGGGACAGCCGAATAGAAAAAAGATTTAAAAATTATAACCAAAAATTCAAACTTAGAGGAGTCGCTAAAACTGTAGCTAGGGTTTTACCCCTAGCTTGTGCAAATGAGCACCTACTAAGGAGAAGGGACTCCTTAGTAGCAGTTCAGTAAATGGAAATTATTAAGCTAAAACAGAAATGTAAACTACTCTAAAACATGTGCATGAAACATAAACAACAAGATGTAAATAATGGTTTTTGTATTAATATTACCTTCAATGTGAAGGTTGGTGAAGCTCTTGCAATGTCCAAGAGGGTTGCTCCAAGCTCCAATGTGCTCCTTCTCTTTCTCCAATGGTGGAAATGGGCCAAAACGGGCTCTCAAGGTGAAAGTGGCTCAATGGTGAGCTAGGGTTTCAAGAGAGATTTTGGCAGAGTAAGGGTATAGTTGATTGTGGATATGAAATAAGGGGTCTCCATCACCTATTTATAGTTTTTCGGTGGTGGAGTGCTGGCCCATGGTTTTGGGAACCATATGGTTTAGGGCAGCTGTATAGGGTTTTTTCCTCTTTTTCCTCATTATTTTATATTTTTTATTCCCTTTTTAGAGGGATTTTGCTATTTTTTGGGGGGAAAAGGGGTTTTTTAGCCTTTTTGAGGATTTTTTGATGGTTTTGTGGCCTTTTGGAGGCTTTTTAGTGGGATTTTTAGGGTTTTTAAGGGAAATGTGGTAGGAAAATGGACAAATGAGCCATGTAATGAGGTAGATGAGGTAGTGAACACTTTTTGGGTGTTAACAAGTACCCCTCACTCCATGGCTCAAGTAAAACTGATAACCGCTTTGCCATAAACGACATCTCTTGGTTCACCTCACAGGTGGGAACTAGTCAATTAGGTAGGGGTCGTTGCCCTTTTCGCTGGAAGGTCCTCTCAATGGGCCAGCTACTTTGGGGTTCCTGTGGTACTCCTCACAATGAGTTTTAGGGCTTATTCCCAAGTACTTCCCACAGTTAAGCGGATAAGGATTATTCCCAAATCCGAAGCTGCAACAGATGCAAAAAAAAAAATTGGCAGAAATTCCACCCAACGAGCCCAAGAAAGTGCTATGATACCAGATGTGAAGAACCTGCAACAGTTAATTAATGCAAATACATGAGATATCAAAAATAACAAAACTGAGAATCACTTTTATATTGATCATGGGCCACTTCGAGGGGGCAACCTCCTTTGAGCAAGCTCAATACAATTAACTTCATGGTGCCTTCATAGGCCTCAACACACAGTTATATACTAATTCTAGGTGCCAATACCATGGGTCAATACCATGTGTCAATACAAACCATGGGCCAATACAAAATATAGATCAACAATTATTACGGGTCAAAACCATGGGCCAATACAAACTATGGATCAACAAAACTATGGGAGACTTACAAAGCATATGCGCCAACAACAATAACACAAACTATGGATCGACAAATACTATGGGACGACTTACAAAGCATATGCGTCCAACAAAAATATACTAACAAAGTAAAGACATGGGTTCCTAACATTAACCCATGGTTAACTTAATCTGGGCTGATCCCACACTTGGTGGTCTAATAACCCTTCGACCCATATGACTTATACAGGGCTGACCCCAACAAGGTGGTCTAATAACCCATCAAGTATAAGTTACGACACTTACGATATAAATGATAACACTTCCATATAGAGGAATAATAACATCTCTATAGGAATACAAACACTTCCATATAGAGGAATGATACCATCTCTATAGTAGTACAAAATACATATATGAAATACATGGGTGAAATACATTCCGAAGTTACATATACATCAACACATTACAACTATCTCACTTCCCTTTTACACAGCTTCCTTGGGCTTGTTCACCCAACTTCCTAACTCTCTACATCTAACTTACTAACTCGCATCATACGACTCACTGGTTCTCCTCTTCGGAGTCTCTCTACTTTGACTTGCGTTCTGCAATCCTTACGCCGGTATTTATGCTTGCTTCTTGACACTTGATCATTATTGGCAAAATCTTATCCACAACCAGCTGAATCTGTCATCATACTTCCCTGTTATCTGTCTGTTATGCTTCTCCGCAGTGATCATACTCGGATTTGACTCCCGCGTGCTAAAACGTGCAAAGCATCGATGGGCGACCTGGATGGCCATGCTTCCCGCATGCTTTCCACTTTTTGTCATCATCATTTTTTTTAACCATGTTCCTCAACCACTATGTGCCTAATCATGGCGATAGGGTTTCAATCGATTCCCGTTTACTATCTTTGGAAACAATACCCCATCTAAACTTTGTAGTTGCATTGCACCTCCGTCAGTGATGAAATTTATGATGTAGGGACCTAACCAATGCACTTCTAACTTACCTGGGTGCTTAGAAAACTTACTGTCATATAGCAGAACTGTATCATTGCGCTGAAAGTGATTTTGTTTAACGTGTCGATCATGCCAAGCCTTCTGTCGATCCTTTTCTACCTTATGATGAAAGCCTGCGATGAACCGGTTCTCATCAAGCTATACCAATTGTGCCAACCATTCTTCTAGTGATCCATTGTCTCTCATGCCTGTGACAACTTCATTTCGTAGACTGGGGACAATATACTCCATCGGCATTACGGCTTCCTTCCCGTACATGAGCTTGAACATCGTTTAACTAGTCAAACGTTTACAAGTTGTGTGATACGCCCAAAGTACCGCAGGGATCCTCAAATCCCAATCGTCTTGATTCATGTTGCATACCTTCGTCAGCGCATGCTCCAAGATTTTGTTAAATGCCTCCACTGTTCTGTTTGCTTGCGGATGGTAAGGGGTGCTCTTTCTGTGTTGTATTTGAAATTCCTCTGTCATCGCTGCAATTGTCTGATTAACAAACTGAGTCCTTTGGTCACTCATTATTATATTTGGGAACCCGAACCTAGTGACCACATTGTTGAAGAGGAATCTTGTTGCCGTCATAGCTGAGCAATCCTTTACCGATAATGCTTTTTACCATCGCATCAAGTAGTCCGTTGCAGTAATTATGTAGCGCGACCCTATTCTTTTTCCTAGTGGGTTGATGGGTCCCACAAAGTCAACTGCCCACTTGTCAATTGAGGTACTAGTGGCATTTCATCCCTTCGTGATGGCTTCCTTGTCCGTTGACATACGTTGCAGCTTTTAGCATAGTCCGCAGCATCTCCATGCATCGTCGACCACCATAATCCTGCTCGAAGGATCTTCTTCATAGTGGTGCATCCTCCGCAGTGTCCTCCAACGATCCCATCATGGGATTCCACAAGAATCCTCTCCTGTTCATGTGGAAGGATGTATCATCGAAGTATCTCATCTAGCCCCATTTTATACAATTTCCCTGCAATTAATTGAAAATATGCAGCTCTGACGACTAGCTTCTTTTTTTGGTTGGTAGTGAAGCCTTCTGGCGCCTCCCCTGTTGCTAAAAACTGAATGATTTTTTCGTAATGGTCATCAACCATTTCGACCTTGAATAACTGAGCATCTAATGATCCTTGGCTCTTCCCCTGACTCGATCTGTGATAAGTGGTCTAGTCCTACATTCAGTCATCCTTGCTTTACGATTATCTCAAAATCAAATACCTAGAATAGTAACAACTATCAACAGATCTTCCCCCCCAACACAGGCTTGTTCACCAAGTATTTTAATGTTGAATGATCGATGAAAATTTTAAAATGGAACCCTAATAGGTAGTGTCGTAATTTTTGTAAGGCGTATACCATCTCCAACCCTTCTCATCCCGTGGTCATATAATTCTTCTTCACACTAGACAACTTCCTACTTGTGAAGGCTATTGGGTGGTTGATGTCGCCTTCTCTTGGTCGGGCCAAGATGACTCCTAATGCAACTGATGACGCAGCGACATGAACGTGGAACTCCTTCGTCCAATATGGGAATGCCAATATGGGTGCGGTAACCATCTTTGCTTTTAATATGTCCAGACTCTTCTAGCACTCTTCACTCCACTCAAACTTGGCGTCTTTCTTCAAAAAATTCTCCATTGGTACTGTGATTGTGGCATATCCTCTGATAAAATTCTTGTAGTAGCCTATGTGGCCCAACATCGCTCTCGATTGCTTGATTGTTGTCGGTGGTGGGAGGTTGATACTAATTCGAATCTTCACCGGGTCTACCATTATTCCTTCCATGCAAACAATGTGCCCTAGAAAAATCCTGAACGGAGCACAAAAGATGCACTTTTTCAGGTTCAATGAAATTTGGTACTGTCGACATCATTCCAACATTAGCCTCAGGTTTGCGACATGGTCTTTGACCAACCCATACACTTTCCAATCATCCATATAGATGGAAAGAAATTTATGAATGTAGTCTTTGAACGCCGAAACTACTAATCTTGAAAAAATTGTTGGAGCATTCTTTAGTCCAAATGACATCACTGTATACTGAAAGCAACCCCATTATGTGATGAATGTATTCTTATGCCGGTCTTCCTTCATGATTTTGATCTCGTGATAGCCTGAAAACCCATTCGTAAATGAGTATATTTCCTTACCTCCTACTCATTTGATCACATCATCCGTGAATGGTTCGGGAACGGGTCGTGTAAGCATGCATCATTCAACTTCCGTAAGTCGACACAGATTCAGACTTCGCCAGTTTTCTTGTCCCGGACCACCATCGAGATGATCCACTCTAATTCTTCAGTTGGTTCTAAAATGCCTACTTCTAGCATCCTTTCAATCTCGGCCTGTACTCTCTCCTTGTGCCCTGGATTCAACTGGTAGGGATGTTGCTTGACTGGCTTTGCATCGGAATTCAGGGGGATCTCCATTTCACCTAAGTCCCCAGAAATTCCTTTCATCTCTGAGAATTTCGTTGGGAACAAATCCTAAAACTCATGCAATAGATCAGTCATCTTTGCAATAGTTTAGTCATCCCAATAATCACCAATACTTGCGAACTTCGGGTTCTCCTCCGACCCAATGTTTACTTTCTTGATCTTCAGCGGTTGTTAGAATTTGTCTTTTTTTTATTGTGCCTCGAAACTGCGACTTCCTTCCGACAAAGGTACATGCATAGATCTTGGATCATCCTCATCATCTGGCTCGCCTGTGATGTTATAGCATTCCATCATCATTTCTGGTGTTGTATTCCACTGAAGTTCTAATGGTTTCTCTGTCGGTACTAATTCAAATACCTTCTCTCGAATCACCTGCAATGCATTATGGATGACGAGGTTCTCATTTGAGAAACAAAATGTTTGGCTGAATCCAATTGTTAGTTGTTCCCAAGAATTCATTCCACGACATTGTTCTGCTGTGACATACCAATTCCGTGGTACTTCATCCAGTGTGTGAATAAATGCATGGACCCATTCCTCTTTTGCTCGTAATCCCCATTTGCTTGCGCACTCAGCCAAATGCGCCTTCGGGTCACTTCTGCCATCAAAATTCCTTCCTCCAGATCCTTCTGCATCGCCGAACCTCACCATCATAAGGTGTCGACATAGTGGCCAATTTGTGATATTAGACTTGTGCATCATTCACCAGCGTGTAGGAGTAGCCTTCAAGGCTAATAGACGTTGGAGTTTGTAACGTCCCCTTCTCCTTATTAAAAGCAGGGAAGGAAACATTAACAACGCAGCGGGCTTTTAGCAGACTTAGCCCCACATATTTCTACTCATAAATCTGTAATAATTAAAACCTCTGTATGCAAAGTCGAACTTCAATAAAACACAGAGGAATTTAACCATGACATATGCACACAGATTCGTCATGCGTTCAATCATATAAGCAGCAACCATTAATTAAATATTTGCAGAGCATAGAATTAACATAATTCAACCGTAAGAATACTTATCTCGAATTGTAATGGCCCAAATGACTGGCTACGTGAGAGCAACGTTCCACCCAACCATAGATCTCTGTTCAGCAAATAACCTAAATCCGTCACTGGTTTTTCTAGGTAGTTAAACTGGGTTTTCCCATGGATTTTGGGGTATCTATCGCTCCCAAATTCTCCCCAAGGTTCCTACCAATGGATCCCCCATTGGATTCCACTGTCCAATACCAAATCAGGATGTTTTTGGCTTCCCAAAACATGGGTTCTCTCACAGTCGCGATTTCTCATTTTCTCACTGCTGGGAGCTCGTTTTTGGATGGAGAGTGAAGCTGTCCCCCCCACCATGGGATAGGGATGAGAATGAAGCCCCTTCCCATGAGGTAGAGTGACTTGTGGGACAAGTAAACAAATCCCATACCTACCCATACGAATTTCAGGGCTGCCCATGCTCCATCAAAGCCATTGACTTAATTCTTCAACCACTCTCTTACAACATGAATAAATGTCCTCTAGGGAAGTCAAAGGGTTCTCATAATGACATATGGCAGCCTAGGGTTCACTCCCATAGCCCCCTCACCACTCCCTAGTGGATACACGTGGCCCCTTCTCATTCGTTGCCTTCGTAGCCAGTTTTGGTATTTTATATTGCATGATGTTTAATTACAGCCTTTTACAATGTTCCATGGCTTCAGAGCACATAGTATCAAAATATCAAATACTTGCCCTTAAATAAAATTTGGGCTTTCACTAGCGGGGCCTTGGCCTTGAGCTCCACGCTAGGAAAATATACATCACATGTACACATTATTTACATTAAAGGCTAATATATCCTAAGGGTCGAATTGGGAGTATTACACAGTTCCGCCACTTTTTCCTCAAATTTCATGAGAAATGTAGCCAAATTGGGAAATCCTTCATATCTTGGTAGCTCACATTTGTCTGTGGCTACCCTTCGCAGCGACTGATTGATCCTTGTGCACCTTCTAAATGATACTTCATGCATCCAGTTCTGCCAATTCTTGAGCGCCTCATATGAATCCGATGATGTCGAACTGACATTGCGCCATCCCAATTCTCCATTTGCAGTGGGATTAATGTAATCTTCGAATATATTGTACACGCTATCCCATCCCTCCGTAAATTCATCTCTCGCTGGTTCAACGTATCGCTTCCCGTCTGCAGGATCAAGAGGTGAAAAGACCATCATTTCGTGATTTTCAGACGATATAGTCCACTTCTTGAAGTTGATAATAGCTAGATTATCCATTACCCATTCTATCCATAGCAGCGTAGGGTAGGGGCTGGTATTGTCCACAATTTCAATTACATCAAAATTTGCATAATTCTTGAGGCCCTCAATCTCAACTGAAAGATGGCACACCCGACCAAGTGGAGTAACCTTACTCTGATTTGCTAATCGCAACTATATCAGTGACCAGGCCAAATGCAGTTTTTCCATTGTTTCCCATGTCTACTTGGTCAGAATATTGACTTCCGACCCTAGATCCAAGACAATCGAGTCAACATCAAATGCTCGAATTTGTGTCGATATTCGCATCTCTCTCCCCATCTTTCTCTTGTGTATGTGATTGACCTTTTTTTCCTGGTGTGCACCCTCTCGTCGATTCAACAGATTGGATATCTCTTACAAAGCATCCTAATCCTTTTCCAACTCCAAACAACTCTCCAAGAAGCCTCGTAAGGTGTTCACCTTCCTCCATGACTTCGTCGTGTCGAACATTGATGGCATATCGTACATAACTTCTTACTGAAGAGGTAACTGCCTCCTCTATCTCATCGCCTCCTGCGCTTTTAAGAAAACATCCCTTTCGAATTCCGTGTCAAAGATGGCATGCTTTCGTGTTGTTGGTCGGACAGTAGCCTGTGACCTGTCCAATCCTGTCACATCTCCTCCTTGTCTCACTAATCCAACAATTGCAGTGTGGCTTCGAACCTCCATTGATATCTTATGTAGAGTTGGTGGCATATTCTGATTATGGTTCTACGGAGGTGGTGGCAGATTCTTGGTTTTCCATTTTACAATGAGCTGGGGATAGTCTTCAATGCCATGATCCACAACACTACAATAAGTGCACTGTGGCGCTAGATTTGGGAAATCCCTTGGATAGTTCCCTTTCTTCCCACCATTGTAACATATAATTGGTCCTCTTCCTCGTCCAAAAAGTCCTCCTCATCCTGCGCCAGCACCTCGACCTCCACAGAATCCTCCTCTACCACCTCCATGTGGTGGCCCATATGGTGGGTACTAAAGTGGCAGATACTATGGTTCCGGATAATGTGGTTGACCATACTGCGGTTTCTCATACTGCCCTTGATCATACTGTTGTGGTTGGTGATTGTATTGGACCGACGGTTGACTATACTACTGCTATTGCTGACCTGGTGGCTGTTCTTCTCCTGTCATGAAGTATGCAGTCGCATTCCTCTCCTGGAGTAGGCCATAAGCTCTTTTTGTTGTTCTCATCATGGCCAACCGATTTAGAGAACTTGCAATACAAGTTCACTGGTTTCGACACTATCTTCTGCAGGTACACAAACTCTTCTAGTCAATGGCCTCTCATCTGGAAGATAGGACACCAAGGAAACCCTTCCTGACTAAGGGGATTTGGTGCACCTGATTGCAAATATTCTCAAAATTCTGGGCATTGATCCTTGTGGTGTCCTTCCATCCTGCATCTAGTGCACCAGACATCTTTGCGGGCCTCTTTTCCTTTCTTCATGTCTTGCAGTTGGATCGTCAATTTTTCCAGCTGCGCTTGTATTTGATCCATGCCCAACCCCATTTCACCGATTGGTGAAGCCTCCAGCTTCATCACAATATCCAATGCTTTGGCTTGGGTTGCAACCTTTTATTGCATTAGTGGTCCGCGTATGTGTGGTACCAATCCTGCGATAAACCACTCCTTGTACTGCATATCATTTATCCCAAAACTTACCTTCGCTATCAGCATTTTGTAGCACTGATCAAATTCCCATACTGGATCATTTGGGTATTTCTTGATTTCTTTGAGCTCGGTGACATACTGAGACTCCGACTTTGGCTTTCTAAATTCATCAACCATTCCTTCTTTGATGGAAACCTTGTAAACTTGATAAATCAATCTAGCGCATGGCCCCTAAGGGTCATCGCTAGCTATCATTTCTTAATATCTTCATCCTAGACCTGCTTCATAGTCCATACTGCTTCACACAAAAACCAATACTGCTCGAGATCCTCAATCTCGTTCTGCTGGAAAGTGGGCATTCTTGTGTCGTCTTCCATTCTAACGTTCCTAGTGTTATTGTTTATTGATGCACTACTTTTACCGCTGCATGTAGGGAAACTTTGTGAATAGCTTGTGTTTATTCCTATGAAATTCTGGGTAGTGCATGGGGTTGTACGTATGTTGTAACTTGCGATTCATCCCTCTTCTATTTCTGGGGTATCCTGGCACCATCCTTGTCGCAATAAGGTCGCTTCCTCCCCTGTGGTCCTGTTTTGCAGTCTTCTGTTCTAGTTTTCTTAGGAGACTCTCTCTCAGTCCTCCTCTTCTTCTCAGGACACTGGAATATCACCCCACTGCTCAAGGTACCACACTCTTCGTCAGCTTCCCTTAGAAACTCATCGTCGCTCATGTCCATCTACCGCACATATTTCTGTCGGATCTGCATTTACGCGATACCCACAACCTTCGCACACTGATTTTTCTACTCGTCGAAAGTCATCCTCAATATTTCCTTTTCGCAAACGAGCATCTTAATCCCCATCGGTCCCTTGAAGAAATTCCTTTCCTCGTCATTGTATGATTTGATTGTATCTACTGTGAACTCAGTAATATATCCCTCTAGGATACTATCCACCCATAAATTGATATCCCTTGATACTGTATTATTGACACGTTTCAGCTGTCGAATCAACTCTAGATTCCAATGGCCTAGCTCAGTCTTTTGGAAATGGTTCTTTTGAAATGTTAGCTACGCTAACCACTCGTGCAACAGTACTGGCAATTCGCGGAAAAATATCTCGTGGATATCTAAATAAATGTACTTCTGCAACCAACTGCTTATCGTCTGTCTAGGGTTTTAATTTTTTCCTTCTACGAATTCTTCTGTCTTTTTGTCAAACCACTCTTGAATCTTTGGTTTCGTTGGGTTCCATAGCATATCCTCTTCTATTCCTCTTCAAGGTCCTAGAAATAGAACCATTTGTTGACACAACGACTATCGACAGGGGTTCACTTCGCATTGTCATCAACAAACCATCAACCGAACTCCCTTACACACCGGCCCAGAAAAGTTTTACCCTTTCTAGAAACACTCGCAAAGCGAGTGAGGTCTCACCCGAGATGAATAATGGGGCTGCAGGAACCAAGTTTCCACACTGGAGTTGAGTACATGCATCAAACACACATTGCACTCGCAGAAACCAGAGATTATATCTTTCGCATTATGCTAACAATTCATCATTCGCAGATTCAATACATAATGGGCATTCGTATCAACATGATTAAATTACTCATTCGCATGAACATAAATTACCCAATCACAGAATATTAAACATCTCACAAACATTTGTATTCACCATCGAGCAGAAGCAAAGACAAAAGATAGAACCATAGTTGAACATCTCCATGCATTCATTGAAACATGCGGAATGACCTTCGTAGAACAGTGAATACATCATAATGCAGATAGAAAATAGATCAAAACCTCAAAACATCGATGCTCTATCGATCTATGGATTCCATCAGGATTACAATCATGCTCTTATTTATATGATACTAAGTGGTTACAAAACGGTCCGCATGACCAATTCTAACAACCTAAACTAATCTTTCGCTTGCTCATTCTCCACGAATTACCCTTCTTCCGTGGATTATCCCTTTCGCAGTTGTCGGCTTCCGCACTTTATGCAGACTAATCCCGTGCCAGCATTATGCTCCCTTTTGTTGGTTGTGGATTTTGATCTCCAGATTCAGAGATATTATTATTTAGTTGTGTCCATACCCCAGGTTTTGTTATTATTCAGCGGTTGTGCTACAGGTTGTATCCCTTCACTTTGCTGGATGGTATAATAATAAGTATTGGCAACTTCAGTGTGGACATAGCCCATCCTGGGGTGAACCACGATATATCTGTGTCTCTCTTGTAATGTGTGTGTGATTATATTTGCATTTCTGTTTATTGTTATTGCTTTGTGATCCTATTTTCTAACACCTTTTCCACTGCATAATCATGGAACTAGTTATCTCTCTTGGAATTTTGTGATCTTGAAAAATGGCTGAATTTTGTTCCCACCAAATACCATAAATAAACAAGGATGGGAAAGCATCAAAGACTCCTACCAATGGGTTCTTCCACCAACTGATACAACCTTTTTCAAGATTTTTTGCCATCAACATTTCCTATTTACGCAATTCTTTTGTGTGGACGCGTCCCATACAGACCCTGCATAGGGGCAAGAAGCAAATATGTGAGATGATGTTTCGAAACTCAATTGACATATCACACACATACTTGGTCCTGCCCACCCCCATTTCATCATATTTTCCCAAGTTAACATTTTATTATTTAAAGCTAACCAGAGTGTTATCTTCTTCTTCGGTGGGTTGGCATTTTTCAAGATTGTATGCCACCACCAAACTTTTTCTCCTGAAAAGGAATCATTTGCTTGAACCTCATATCCTAATTTAGCAGAAAAGACTCATATAGATCTATTCTTCGTCCAAACCAGCTTTTCTGGAACATTGTCCTTCAGAGAGATGAAATTTTTTATTTAAGTTGTGTATTGAACATGACCATTCTTTTGCAGCTTCGTTCTCAAACCCAAGATCCTGAGCGGTTTTGCACTTATCTTTGTCTATTCCATTGGAGGGCCTTATCTTTGCATATTCTAATGTTTTTATATTCTGTCTCCATAGCTGTGAGACTGTATTTGAAGACATCATGAAAGCACCTTCAGAATCGACCCATGGGTCCTCCCCTAATAAGACACTCTTACAGTCTCCTATGTTCCAAGCCGTCCAATTGCAAATTAGAGGGAATGAGAGCACCAATGCTTTCCACCCGAAAGAACCTACTTTGTGACTCTTTTACTTAATTCTGTACCAATCTATAATAGATGAATTTGGGAAATACTTTGAGGTCATTAATTTTCCCCATAACGAGTTGGTATTTTTCGTCAATCTCCAAAGGGATTTTGCTCCAAGAGCTTTACAGAATAAGTAGGGGTTCTTTATCTCCCAACCCCCTGGATCCTTTGGGTTTTCCATTGTAGTCCACTTCATCAAAGGAATACCTTCCTTCTTTTTATTGGATATCCATGATCCGTATCGTGTCCAGGAAGCACGAGGGGGACAACAGTTTGACTGAATGAGTCGGCTATGTTATGGTGGAAGCTTAATAAACAGAAAGAGCAAAACAGGGTTACACAATACAGATAACACAAGTACACACAGACAATATCCAGGAATGTGAACTGTTCTAGATTGATCAAGATGAAGATCTGATAAAATATGATTAGCTCTGATTAACTGTATATTACAATAGTTTACATGCTTATAAAGAAATCTGAGACGCTTGGGTGCTTTCCCGTTATGTTCAGTTACAAAGAAGAAGTTAGAGCAGTTCAACTGTTCAACCGTTACAGTCGAATGGAAGACAGAAAGACAATCAATCAAGGTTCGACAGTCGTAGGCGAATGTCGACGTTGTATGTCAATGTTGCCAACTATGGGGTTGCTGAACATGTCGAAGGTGTGAAGTTGTTGAAGTCCTGTTATGTCAAAACCTTGTCGAAGTTGTATCGATTGCAAAGACTAGTCAAGAATATGTCGAAGTTAACATCTGACAACAAATTCCAACTGTGATGTGGATCAGACCTCCTTCCTTAAGAAACAATGGACCCCATTGTTTGCTCTTGAAGGTGAGGAAACTTGTTGATCATTTCAGTAGCAGAGTACCACTTTCCTTGAGATGGGATCTGGCCAGCTTTGGCAACCTGAAACAAGGCAATTGTGTTCATCCTCGTAATGCATACCCATTGTCCCACAATGGTGTCGCAAGGAAGAGGCTCCTGAATATCTAGATTGATATCTGTGGGATTTGTTGTTGAGAAATCATTATGTTCCAACAAGGGTGCATGGTATGGTCGAAGTAAATCCACATTAAAGACTGGATGCAGACCCAGGCAAGTAGGAATGTCGAGCTGGAAAGTGTTCTCACCAATCTGTCGAAGAATACTGTAAGGACCATATCGTAAAGGTTTTAACTTCTTGAAAGGACCTGTGAAGCGCTCCTTCTTAAGATGTAGCCAAACCTTATTCCCAATGCTAAATGTATGAGGAATGCGATGCTTATCATGTCGGGCCTTAGCTTTCTCATTTTCTCTATGCAACATATCCTATGCTTGTCACTGAATGTCTCAAATCGGTTCTCGAAACTTGACTACTTTATCAACTTCTCACTGACTGCGATCTGTGTCGGAGTTTGGCCATGTCGAGGAGTTGATCAAGTCAATAGGTGTTGAGGGTTGAAATCCATAACATACTTCAAAGGGACTCTTTCCTATAGAGTTGTGCTAACAACGATTGTAGCTATGCTGAATGTATGGAAGACTATCATCCCATGTGCGTCGATGTTGGTGATTGTACATGCGAAGCAGTTGTACTACCAGGCGATTCACAACTTCCGTCTGTTTGTCGGTCTGAGGGTGGAAATTTGTCGACAATGAGAGTCATGTGTCTAGATGTTGCCAAAGGGTATTCCAAAAGATGCTGACGAATCTGGAATCTCGGTCGGAAATGATGGTTGTGGGTAAACCAATGTGTTTCAAAACATGTGTAAAGAAGAGCTAAGTAGTCTGCTGTGTTGTCATGGTCTTCTTACATGGTATGAGAATGGCCATCTTGGAAAATCGGTCGACTACTACTAATATCACGTCATGCTGATGTTTGGTAGTAGGATAACCCGTCAAGTAGTCCATAGAAATAGATTCCCATGGTTGACTAGGAACTGGCAGAGGTGTATACAATCCCTGTCATTGATTAGGTGGCATAGCAATGGCAGAAACCACACATGATCGAATGTACTTTTTGATGTCAGATTTAAGTGTAGGCCAAAAGAAATACTTCTGCATTATAGAAAGTGTCTTTGCTACTCCAAAGTGTCCTACGGTCTTGCTATAGTGCGCGTCCCTGCTGTCATTGCTCATCGGTCGATACACAAAGCTATCCAAGCTTGTATAGCAAGGTGTCTTTCAGGAAGTATTCGAAGTCTGAGGTCGACGACTTGTTGGTCTATAAATGGTGGTAGACTACTGAGAATTCGTTGTCGTCCTCATACAACTATTGCTAAGTGGTCGTGTCATAACCCTGCATACTCATCATTGTCAAGAGGAGAGTAATGGGTGGTCGACTGAGGCAATATACAGTGGCATTAGCCTTGCCTTTTCGATACTTAATCATCAACTGAAATTGTTATAGGTAATTAATCCACTTGAGCTGTCGGTTTGTTTGCAAATTTGATTGTGTCGGAGTGAACTGTAGAGGCTTGTGATCAGTAAGAATGACCGTTTCCTTTCAAAGGATGTAATGCCTCCATTGCTTGAGAGCTTGCACAATGGCATACAATTCTTTTTCGTACGTCGAGTATCTTTTAACGGTGTCGTTAAAAGTCTCGGAATGAAAAGCGACTGGGTGACCAGATTGAGTGATCACTACGCCTAGGGCATAGTCTGATGCATCCATCTCAATCTCAAAGGGCTGATGCAAATCAGGTAACACAAGTACAGGTGCGGTGCAGAGCCTGTGTTTGAGCTATTCAAAATATGCTTGTTGTGTTTCTGTCCATTGAAAGACATTTTTCCCGTTTCCTTTCGTTAACTTAACTGGTTCAAGGGCCAGGCTATGTGACTGAAGCCAAGTATGAACCGTCGATAGAAATTCGCCAAACCAAGAAAACTTCTTAGTTCTTGAATGCTTCTAGGAATGGGCCATTCTTTGAGGATCTGTACTTTGTCTGGATCGATGTGAATGCCTGCAGAGTCAATTACATACCCCAAATATTTGATGTTGGTCATCGCAAAAGAGCACTTTTCCATGTTCAAATAGAGCCGATGTTGCTGGAGAGTGTCGAGGACTTGTCGAAGATGTCCGACATGTTCTTCTCATGATCGACTGAAAATCAATATGTCATCGAGATAGACAATAACCCATTTGCTGATGAAAGTTCAGAGAAGGTTATCCATATGTCGCATGAAGGTCGCGAGTGTGTTGGTTAAGCCGAAAGGCATAACTAACCATTCAAACAATCCTTCCTTGGTCTTGAAAGCAATTTTCCACACATCTGAGGGATCGATTTGAATTTGATGGTATCCCGACATGAGGTCGAGTTTAGTAAAGAATTTAGCACCTTTCAGACAGTCGATAAGCTCGTCTATCCATGAAAAAGGGTACCGATTATTCACTGATATTTTGTTGAGAGCTATGTAGTTGATGCACATGTGCCAAGTCCCGTCTTTCTTCGGAACTAGGACAACTGGACTTCCACAAGGAGAGGAGATGGGTCATATATGACCTTTGTCTATTAACTCTTGGATTTGTCTGCGAATCTCTTCATTTTCGAAAATGGATCTTCTATAAATAGATGCGTTAGGAAAAGAAGAACCAGGAACAAGTTCAATGGAGTGTTTTACCTGGAAATGCTCAGGTATTCCATCAGGAGCTTGAAAGAGGTTCTGGTACTCATCGAGAATATTATCGACTTGTTGATTCTGTCGAGAGCTACATTGGTTGGTGACTCAACTAGTTGCTGCAGGCTTCTTAGAATGTTGCGGCTTGATCATGATTAATGCAAATTTTTGAGCATGATTGATGAGCTTCTTTGTCTGTTTGGCAGATATCAGTGTAACCGTCGGTGTAGGTTGATGCTCTGGTATGCTGAACCATCGATTTTGGATTCTGATAATCACCTTCTAAGGCCGTGACTGATAAATTCCATGTCTATCCCAGAGCTAAGGTTTCCCAAACAGGGCGTCCGCTACGGAGAGTGGTGCCACGTCACAAAGTACTTCATCTTCAAAAGGTTTTATGAAGTAGGCAAGTTTGCATTGTCGAGTGATCCATATTTCTTGTCCATCCTTCATCCAACTGATGTTGTAAGGTTGAGCATGTGGGGTGGTGACAAGACCTAATTTCTTCACCAGTTCTTCAGAAACAAAGTTCTTTTGGCTCCCGTTGTCCACGATCCGATGCAATGGGTTTCTCTGGACCCATATCTGTGTATGGAATAGGCACTCTCGTTCCTCCTTGTTGACAATAGTCAAGGATTATTGAGTTGTCGAGGTCAAAAGGGTCGTTGCGTCTGGATCAGATTCTTCCACCATCTTGTTGAATGTGTCGGAGGTTGACACTTTCGCTAAAAATGTCTTCCGAGCTTTGCATTCAAACATATCATGCCAAGATGAGTGGTGGTAATCACACCATTTTTCGGTCGGCGATTGTTTGCTATGTTCCTTTTTATGAAAAGGCTTCTTATCGTCGTTAGGTTTTGGTGGTGTCGGCTGAGAAGATCTCGACTTGTCATAGTCGGTGGGTGTCCTTTTATTGGGTGGTCTTCCTAATGTCGGCTTTGTCGCGAAACGTGCTTTTCCTTTCTGCTTGGTTTCCAGTTTACTGGCGTAGTGGAAAGCATCCGCAAGTGTATTGACAGTCAAAAATTCCATCTCCTGTTGGATGTACTGAGACAATCCACTTGTGCATTTCAGAACAAGCAATTTCTCTTCCTCTTGGATGCCAAGTCTTGCCATGAGTCGGTAGAACTTGTCAGTGTAACTCTGTACTGATTGGTCTTTCCATTGCCTTAGCTACTACCACATCTTATACTACTGCTCGAGGTATTTCGACGGGTAAAATTCCTTCCGAATGTGTTCGACGAATTTATCCCATGTGTCAATGGGGTCTTCGTTTTTATCCATTTTTTTCGAGAGGTTCTCCCACCAGCAGTGCACGGAGGTTGACATTTTTAAGGATGCAATGGTGACTTTTTCAGCTTCGGAGAGTTGATTTACGGCGTAATAGGATTCCAATTGTTACACCCAATTATCGACGGATTTTGCGTCAATCTTTCCTTCAAGATTCAATATATCGATATTCATTTGTACTTTGAAGAGGCTGATTTTATCGAAGTGAGTTTTCGTCGACGATCCTCCGGATGTCGAGGTGAATCACAAGAGAATCTCATTGAACTGGGCAAACATTTCAGTTCTTTGTCGAGCCAGAGCTTGCTCAATAAGCTTTTCTATCTTGTCGGCTGCATGTCTATCATCTGTTTCTTCTGTCATATCTGAAGATCACATTTGCTTGGATTGCTGAGATTGCGAGCGAGTTTGAACTGGCATAAGTCAGGTAACTTCGAGAGAAGTGTATACGCAGAACTTAAGCAAGAAAAATGAGTACGCTCTGATACCAATGATCCGTATCGTGTGCAGAAAGCACGAGGGGGACAACAGTTCGACTAAATGAGTCGGCTTTGTTATGGCAAAATCTTAATAAAAAGAAAGAGCAAAACAAGGTTACACAATACAAATAACATAAGTACACACAGACAATATGCAGGAATGTGAACTGTTCTAGATTGATCAAGATGAAGATCTGATAAAATATGATTAGTTCCGATTAGCTGTATATTACAATAGTTTACATGCTTATAAAGAAATCTGAGATGCTTGGGTGCCTTCCTGCTACATTCAGTTACAAAGAAGAAGTTAGAGCATTTCAAATGTTCAACCATTACAGTCGACTGGAAGACAGAAAGACAGTCTGTCAAGGTTCGACAGTCGCAGGCGCATGTCGACTTTGTATGTCGATGTCGCGAACTATGGGGTTGCTGAACATGTCGAAGGTGCAAAGTTGTTGAATTCCTGCTGTGTCAAAAACTTGTCGAAGTTGTATCAACTGTGAAGACTAGTCAAGAATGTGTCGAAGTTAACATCCGACAACAAATGCCAACTGTGATGTGGATCAATCCACAGGAAGGAAAATCACAACTTATGAATCTTCGTAAGAATTCCTTTCGGGATGTAGGAAATATAAGCCCAGTAAACATAAATACTATGAAGTATTGATTTTAAAAAGTGTTAGGCATCCTCCTCTAGAGAGGAATCTGTTAGCCCGACATGAGATGAGATATTCCACCTTCTTAAATAACCAAGTACAATTTTTGAAAGAATAAGCATTGGGCTTAAGGAATATGACCAAATATTTGAAACCTTCACTTACAGAGCTAAGGAAAAAATCAACTTTTGTCCTGAACCTTTGTTGAATCTCTTCAAGAACTTTGTTTAAAGCTAGACTTGACTTGTCCAAATTTATTTTCATTCCTGTATTCTTTCTATAAATATTTAATATCTATGTTAAAGATTGCATATTTTCCAATGTTCCTTATCCCATCAAAAGCACATCATCTACAAACAAGATATGTGACATTTCTACGGTCTCAGAGACTAAAATCCCCTTTAGAAGTCCTTCTCTTTTAGCTTGATGTATCAATTTGCTTAAAGATTCAGCTAATAGTAAAAATAAAAAATGAGAGAGAGGACATCCTTGTTGCAATCGTCTTGAAGGCCTAAAAAAGGAGGATGGAGATCCATTGATTAAAACCTCAAAGGATGCCGAGGTTATACATCCCATTATCCAATTCACAAAGTCTACAGCGAAACCCATCTATATAAGAAAAAGTCTTAAGAAGGTCCAATTGACTCTATCACGGGCTTTAGACATATCAAGTTTTAGGGAAAAGGAATTAAGCTTCTTCTTGATTATCGAGTGAAGAGATTCTTGGGCCAATGAGACCACATCATGAATTTGTCTATTGTACAAAAACCCAAAATGTTCTTCTTCGATGATCTGGCTAAGGATCGGCTTTAACCTCTGAGCAATTATTTTGGCAATTATCTTATAGACTGTATTGCAACAAGAAATAGGCCTGAAATATCCAAAGTCTGTTAGTTTTTGTTTCTTTCGGATTAAGTCCAAAAAGGTGGATACGATTTCCTTGGATTCTGTTTGATTTTATTTTATTCCTTAATTAGAAAGACAGTTTCCTGATTTAGACAGCTTTATCCTGTTTTTTTTCTACTTTCTAGTGGATAAGGAAAAGCTAGTTGACTTGGAACCTCTTACCACTTGGGAAATTTGTCCTCCACATATTTTATTCTCTCCTAAAGCCATCATTGCATTCCATTTACCTCACTCATGAGATTCCATACCATATTCATCCAATTCGTGAGTCTTTAGACTATTTAGGAAAGTGTTTTTGACACCTAGGTTTTTTTTTCCTTTAGTAATCCTTTTCTTTTTATGATTTTCAACTTGCCTCTAAGGCATTCGATTTTATCCATGGAAGATGTATTATATATTGTAATCATATTGATGAATAAGATACAGATATTTTTCCACAAATTATATTCTTTATTCTTCTTCTCTCATTCTTAGAAATATTCCATGTGAAGTTGTCTTATTGATTCTAGATCTAAGCCATTGAAAATATTACATGGTATTAGAGCTAGATTGATTCGAAACAATTTCCGGAGTGTTTTTTGCAGGGTATTTCCATCACCAGGAGTGCATTAGCATGGATCAAAATCAAGCTAAATATGTGACTCTCACTCCCTTCAACTACTTTGACTGGAAGGCGCATTTAATCATCCAGCTTCAAAGCAAAGGATTGTATAGAGTCACTATGGCGCTTGAAACTGATCCAGGAGTTGTTGCATTAAAATAAAAATGGTTCAATAGGATTGATGAATCTTATGGGTTAATTTTTCTCTCTTTATATCCATATCTTCTATTCCACATTGACTCTCTATCCACTCCAAATCAAGTGTGTACAAAGCTAGACTCTCTCTTTGGAAAACAGGACGAGCTCAGAGGTCATTTATTAGCGATTGAGCTAATCTCACTTATTCCAAGTAATTTTGATTCAATATAAGAGTTCATATCAAAATTCAAGAAACTAGTGCTTCAAATCAAGCAATGTGGCATAGATAAGAAGGATGAGCAGCTAATCCTTACCATTTTGTCAAAACTGAGCTCTGACTACTCACTATTTGTGTCTGCTTTTCATACTACAAGACTTGCAGTTCCCAATTGGAAGATGCCAACCTTGGATTCATTAATTAATTCACTCACTAAGGAGAAGGACAAGATGGTTCTAATGAGTTATATAACACCCTCAAATGAATTTTCACTTGTTTCTCATCGAGAAAATATTTCCAAGAATGACAAATCCAAACAAAAGATGTTGTCGGATGAAGAGGGATCTGATGAAGATTCCAAAGCCAAGAATATGAAGAAGGAGAAGCTCAAGTGTTCTTATTGCTGCAAAGGAACTCATCTTGAGAAATATTTTTTCAAAAATAAATTGGACATCATAGCCAAGATGCTTGAATAGCATAACATATATGTTCCTGACTTTGCAAGAAAAGAACAAGGCAAGCTTGTTGTAGAGCAAGAACACTGTCTCCAAGCCTCTCCCAAAGGTAATCATGCTTATGATTTGATTAATAGAGTGAAAAATCCTTCTTATGTATCTTATTTTGATTCACATTCTGATATATCAGAATAAAAAATCTCCACCTCTTCCTTGGTACAATCTCCAGTTAGTTCACCCAAGTATCCTCTCAAACCTAGTCATTTTTCACCAGTTTTAGACTTGTCTTCTGAAAGGTCTTTCCACCTCCATTCAAATATTTTAGATTCTGATTTTGAAGATGATATACAGTTCATGACACCTCACACACCATTTTCCAATCCATTGGATGCACAAAATACCCTATAACCCCCAAGTTCTCCAGTTAAGAAACCACAGAATTCCATGGTTTCCTACAATGTGTCACTTGTCTCTGTTGTTCTTATGTCTACCATATATTTCATTGGTTGGAAATCCATATACTTGGCATAGTTAGACTTATATTTAACACATATGGACCTGACTCCATCACTCATGGTTCAAAATTCAATTCCTCGAACTCTCTAGGCTCACTCAACTGTTAGGGTGACCTAGTTCTTCACTCGTTTCCTATCGAAACTCTATCCGATCATGCAGAATATGCATCCTTATTGTTTGTTGATCCATATGACTCAAATTCTGATATTTCAAAGTTTTAGGATCTCCTTTACAATATTAGAAAGGTTCTACATCAGTTTGATGAGAAGGTACAAGAATTAGTGCACCACATTGCAGCTAGACAAGAAGTTGATCATGTTGAGTCCATTGATGCTGTTTGGGAAGGAGTTTGCACAGATATTCTTTCCATAATTGATTATGTTTCCAGATCATATTATATATGTTATAATAGAAATAATAATTCATAAGATACTCCTCCATCATCAGAAGATGAGCTTCATGGAGCCTCTACACATGATTCTTGCTACCACATTGATGCACTGATGCATGGTCATGACATTCACAATCTCTTCATCAAGTCTGTTACTCAGAAGCAGCCCATTCATCTCATTCATATCCTCCAAATTAGGAACAAGATAGTATGAATACTTCCAAGAATTTCCATTTTTGAGGGAGGGTTTTGTTCCCATGAGGTTTTCCTTGTTTCGTCGTCTTACATGGACTAGTTAGTTTTGTATTGGGGTGACCATAAGCCTTGTTGCTTGGGCCCTATATTTCTTATATTTTTCTGATTTCCACCACATAAATTCAGGCTTAAGGGGGGGTGTTGGAGTATTAAAAAATCCACTTATACCATTTTATACTTAGGATATAATTAATTAATCAAGAGGATTAATTTCCTAAGTTTTGACTAGGTAAATAGGGCCAGTTTTGTCTTTTAGTGGACCACATGATATCCTGATTCACCAAAACGAATTTGGATATATTTTGGATAATATTTACTTGGATTTTGTCTGATTTTATTCTATTCCTGAATTAGAAAGACAGTTTCTTGATTTACATAGCTTTATCTTGGTTTTTTTCTACTTTCTAGTGGATAAGGAAAAGGTAGTTGACTTGGAAGCTCTTACCACTTGGGAAATTAAACCTCCACATATTTTCTTCTCTCCTAAATCTATAATTACATTCCATTTACCTCACTCATGAGCTTCCATGCCATATTCATCCAATTCGTGATCCTTTAGACTGTTTAGGAAAGTGTTTTTGACACCTAGGGGGTTTTTTGCCTTTAGTAAGCCTTTTCTTTATGTGATTTTCAACTTGCCTCTACGGAATTCGATTTTATCCATGGAATATGTATTATATATTGTAATCATATTGATGAATAAGATATATATATTTTTCCACAAATTATCTTCTTTATTCTTCTTCTCTCATTCTAAAAAATATTCCATGTGAAGTTGTCTTCTTGAATCTGGATCTAAGCCATTGAAAATATCACATTATTAAGCTAAGAGATTAGGGTTTAGGAGGATATGTAAATTATTTAGAAGGTTGATCCAATACTCTCTTTTCTCTCCATTTCAAAAACATGCCAAAACATTCCAAAGAAACTTCCTCAAACCAGTTTGACTACAAATAAAAGATTGATATTTAAAAGAGAATAAAACATCAAATTGTAATTAGATATGAAGAATACATGAACAAATAATTTGGAAAAGGAAGAATGACTGATATGTATTAATTAATGAATCAGTTACATAAAATTATACCTTCCTTCAAGCATGGCACTTCATGAAACTAATATTCAACGTCTACTGCTCCTCTCCTCCAAGGATCTCAACCTTTGATAAGATGTCTTAGGGTTTATAAGAAACTAGGGCACAAGTTAGGGGGATCTGAGTCCAAATTTTTCCAGCATAAAACTATAATTGGATTTATCCCCTTTTCATGGTCCCTCTCCCTCTCTTATATAGCAAGTGAAGAAGGTAGGGTCCAAGAGGAAGTAGTTACAATGGGACGAGGAGGTTCCAAACCCACCCGAACCACCCATTTTTTGAGATTGTATATATTTGTTTTGGTATTTATGAGGAATTCACGACTTGAAAATGGAAAAAAAAAGTAGGTGACCTGTGACTTTTCCATGTGCAACTAACCTATTTTTGGCAAAACTGTGGGTGAAGATCCTTCCACCTACATTTTTGTGGAAAAAAACAACCTTTCCTGGGGTTTTCTGGAGAAGTTTTGGTCTCCAAAATTGTTCCTGCGGTTCCTGTCTATTAAATGGTCCATGAATTAAGTAATTCCATCCTTTTAAAGTCCCAAATATGGCTCTTCCATCCAGAAATGTCCTTTTATGTGACTCACATTAATCTCATGAAGTGTCATCATGCAACCAAAAGATGTAAGTGTCGTCATAGACGGAGAAGTGCCAATTTTGGATATAAAAATCCCTAACGGTCTAGTAGGTCTTCTATTAAAGTCCAATATCTCATTAGTGATTGGAACAATCTGAAGAGAACCTATAGCTTTCCAATCAGTTGAGGATAAAATACTAATAGAAGCTCCCTCATTAACTATAGTGTGAAATATTTCCTTATCGTCAACTCCTACAGATATATAGAAAGGAACACCTGAAGGAAGACGAGATTCTAGTAGACTATTCCAATCAAAGGAAATTACCTTAGTACTTGGAGGAGGTCCCATGGAAATGCATAGGATTTCCCTTTGCCTCGAACAATCTAAGTTTACTAGGAAAACATCAGTGGTTTTCAATTCACTCTCAACTGGAAGAGTAGAATGAGACAAAGATTATGTCATGGTGACTACTTTAGTATTAGCATTCTCAAATGAAAGAGTGGGATAGAGTGGAGGTGATATAGAATTGACCACTTCAACTTCACTCTTCAAATGAATAGTGGGATGAACTACTTGTTTTTCACTCTTTTAGGAAAGAGTGTGATCGACCAAGGATGAAGCTAGACCGACCACTTCATCAACCAATGGAGGGTAAAGAGACAACTTACAATATCTTGTTGGAAGATGTTTCTGAGATACAGTAATTTATTCCAACAACTGTGAATATTCATCCATACATGGACAAAGGTAAGTAAGGTGCATGTCCTTGCATAAAAAACAAGGATTATTGACTTTACCTTTCCGACCCTTAACCATAGAGTCGCTGGTTGATGGGGTGTCATCAGTATGATGTACAAAGGCTGATGATATGGGTTTTTTGGAGGATTTAGACCACTCTTCTAACACATTGGAAAAACCGGGACAATCCTTAAGAAGGTGATCACCTATGCAAATATTACAAGGGAACTTAGGTCTACGAGGTGTTTGAATAGAAAGAGTGCCATAAGAGGAAACCAGTTGATGCTCGGTGTCTTTCTTATCCTTATTATTCTTAATGTTCCATTTCTTCTTCTTCTTATCCTCCAGATTACTAACACAACTGCTTTGATTAGGCGATGAAAAATAAATGGAAGAAGAAAATCCCGACGAAGAAGGGGACGTATCCGTTTTGGATCGAAAATATCATGGTGGAGAGATAACATTTGAAACATTGGGTACAACCAGAATCACCAGATCGAATAACCATAATGGTAATCCTATGGTTAATCTAGGAAGATTTAAAGTAGTAATAAAGGGAAGACCAATATCTCCAACTGGAGGAAAAACAAAAGGTACCCCTTGAAAAGGGGTCTCGTGATTAGTAGTCCCAGAAGCATTTTCCATATCTAAACTCTCTAAGAACTTATAATTATCATGCACAAAAAATGCTACTCAAACTAAAAGCAATAGGGAAACTTGTGAATAGGAGGGATACTAAAATTGGATCCTCACAGGAGTGTCAAGCTATCACAATTCGCGATATACTGTAGGGTCCAACAGTTATGCTCGGGCCAATTCTCTGTATCACTAAACAAAGAGGATTGGGCTTGTGTCCTTGCTCTTATAAACTGACTACATGACAATGTGTGCGTAGTAATCTCCCCAGGTGTTGTTCTCGGTGTATTGCGACAAAAAGACTACCAGAAGGTTACTTACTTTGTCTCATGATCCTAATGGTGTCTCCCGATATACACAAGGTATGTGGGAGCCCAAATCCATAGTAGTGTTGTCTGATGCACAACTATTCGACTTGAGCCTTCCTATATACTTTCGAGTATGTGAAGAACATTTCTATATACCATGAAGTACATAAAAGGTTGTTCGATATACCAACTTGTACATGGAAGAACTACAAGCCCCTGGGATGTAGTGTAGGAAAATAACGACAAATCCTACGCTTTAATACGTCCGAACATGTCTCTAACCTATCACTCAAGTTTCTAAAGGTTTTCAACTTAAACGAGCGCTTGATTTTATCTTATGTGGTTAAGCAGACATATGAAATTTGAACTTGACTCGAAGCCATGCAAGTATGAAAAGCAAATATTCTTTTTGATGACATCCTACTTAAGAAGGAGAGAGAGATATTTTTTCTTCCCAAATGAACAAGCCTATGCAAATGCAATTTTATCTTTTTCAAAATGATAGAAAGAAGCCAAAAATTTCAAAATCATGCACCCAAAACTATCATAAAGTGATAGAAGAGATATTTCTATGAACACCAAATGCAAGAACTGTAATTCATTTCCTATATTTTTACACTTGAAAAAGACACATCTAAGCTATGGAAAGAAATATTCCATAAACATTTCCAATCAAATGCAATACAAATAAAAACACTCCACAATATTGTCTAACTCAAATGCACACAAATCTAAAACAAACCTTTCTTCTTCTTATGAGTGTAAGACCAATAATGTCAAATGATCAAACTAAGCCAAGAAGAATATTTTTGGTTTCCAAGTTTGTGAATCTAGAAAAAGAGGGACAAAATTAAGCTTCTCTTTGAACTAAAGAGGAGACAAAGAATCAATATTTTCCAACAATCACTAGATATCTCTGCATGTAAAAGAAACAAGATGCACAACCCAAGAAAATGAGGCTAAAAAAGACATGGATATTCCACACTTTTCGAGTCTTTAAAAAAATTCAATTCACACCAAACCAAAAAATTATCTTGAAACCTTAATATGGGTCAAAGATACTATATGATACATGATTCATGCCCCCACCCCGTGACCATGAGGGGGATTTTTGTTTCAAAAATGCAATCCATTTCACTTAAAAATGCAAGCAAAATACTAGTTTTGACTCAAAGGGCCAAACATGGATGCAAATCTCAAGAAAACCCAAGAAAAGAGGTAAATGATAGATCTAGACTAAGACTATGACTGAAAGAAGAAGTGGAAAAATATCAAAGGAACACTTGATCCAACCCTAAGAGGGGATATTGACCCTATGGAAAAAGTTTGCACAGAGTCACAGTCTGCTATGGAACATAGCGCACCAAACTGGATCAATGCGGTTTAGTATACTTCCCAGGCGCGTGGTTGACACACTATATCTGAAGACACAACATGTCAATGTCAATAAAGGGTGATTTTTTAGAAGAAAAATACCAAAACGGTAATCAACCTCAAGGGATTCAAATGGATTACAAGTGTAAGACCCATACTGGTTCACCCAGTGACTCAGAAATGCAAACATTCAGTCATGTAATACAAGGTATGTGACATAATTCAAAGAAGTTCCAGGAAAAAACAAGGGATATCTATTGAGAAATCCCCAATATGGTTGCCAATTTTGTTATAGGATTTCTCAATCGATGCAAACAAAGATCAAGGTCCCTATTCTGAATGATTTAGATCTAGAACAAAAGGAGACAAATTGTACAAACCTTCACCTAGATCAATGAAATAGTAACAATGGATGAGTATAGAAGATACATACCACTGATATAGCATTCATTGTGGTGATCCAAGAGAAATCACAATCCAACTTCACATGTAAAATAACCTGCCAAAGATCGGAACAAGACAACAACAAGTGAAATAGAAACAATATAATTGACCTATGCAAGTGACCAAGGAATATCACAATACACCATCAATAACATCATATGTATGGGAAGGGAAATACAATTGTATTAAGAGTAGTAGAAAGAGATTAAACTGTCTAGGCATTGGTGTTGTAGATTCTTCCCAATGGGCTCTTCTTGCTCCAACAAGTCAAGTCACCTTCACCTTGAACAAAAATCACTTTAAGAGCCTCAAAGTATAGGGATATTTCTCCAGCATTTACCTACTTCTAATATTCCTCCCCTCACCCATGGCCCAAAGCATCAATTTATAGGACAATGTGGATAGGGAGAGGTTGAGAAAAGTGTCGAGAGTGGATGAGATATGATCTCCCTCAATGGTGGAATTCGATGCAGTTCCATAACAATAGGAGGTAAAGGCTATCATTCAAGATTTCTCTCTAGAAGATTATTGAAAACCTTTTTTTTCCCGTGGAGACATCGATGCGGCCTATAGTGGAAAAACCTGTGCCAAAGGGAATCAACATGGGTTTCTATGAATTCACACTATGTCATCAATGTAGGTTGACAGTGAAGCAGACTACGTTGATGGGTTTCAAAGTGTGTTTCTAGAAAAGAAAAGCGCGTCAAAGTCACCAAAAATTTAAGTTGCAGGGAAAAATAATTAGAGCTCATTCACCATGGAAGTGACTATAAGGATTGTGGAAAGCCATTGTCACATGGTTTTGTATGGGTGATGAAAATTTCGTGTAACAAAATTTCTTAAATTTGAATATCCTATTAGAGTAAAGAGCACAATTGTTTTCCTAGTAGGCCCCCTCACAAGCAAGGAATTCCATGAGAAAAACCCTATCCCAACCAGCTTAGATAAGGTGGGAAAACACATTCTAGTTGATGTAGTAGCCCAACAAGACAACAACAAGCACATTGCTAATTTCCAAATGAAATCACCACAGTGTTTCACCATACCCAAACAATCTCAAAAATATCAACAACATGAAGCAATACCTTAGAAATCCCACCATATTCAGAGCCAGCATAACATAACCATCAAATGCAACCTCGCACAGGGAGAACTGTAAGCCTAATTTCACCAAACCGAACCAGGACACCACCCACATCATAGACAAAAAGTGACAACCAACAAATGACAAGGCCAAAATGCCGATCAATTCCACAAAATAGTTCCAAAACCATTCACACGGGAACCCTTTAAACGCCATCCTCCACGCATTAACTCCAACAATGTATGAAATTGCCTATGTTAAACCTCCCATCGGGCTCCTAACCAGCAAAAAAATGCAAATGCAACATGATGATAACCCTCTCACTAAATCCACATGTGAAATTCAACACTCTCGTAGCCCTATGTAGCAAAAAATTGCTCTACATCGCAGGCACGCACACACCTTCCTGCAGTTAAACACCCCACCGGTCTCCCGACCAGCAAAACTAAACAACACATCCACATCCTTCCCTCCAGGTCCATATGCAACATTCCCATGTCAAAGACAAAATCAATCTTAAACCTCCTCCGATCACACAAACTCCAACACAGACAGGCATCACTCCAAACCCACTCTCCAAGATTCAAGGCATCTAAACCATGGAACGATCTATAGTCCTCCAAGAGCAAGTTACACATAGTGAAACTGCAAATAAAACTAAAAAAAATGGAAACACAAACCACTAAACTTGGTTAAAAGTTGAGAATTTTTTCATTAACACCCCATGCACAAGATCATTCAATGTGGGAACATGCATTCATGTCAACCCTAGATTTGTAGATGGTAGCTTTTACAAGTTTGCAACCATTAACCAATGAACGTGCTATAATCTAGCCACGTCAACATGCCATGTCAACCTTCTTCCATAAAAGAAAAATTTTAAACAAATTCCAAGGTTGTCGGTGCTATTATGGGACAAATCTCATCATATCCTTTGATAACGGTGAAAAATAAATTTTCGATTGTGCTATCGAAAATCAACGTATATGCATTAAATTTATATAACAATTCCACCACATTTTTATAAGGTTTGAAAACCACTATAGCCATCTTGTTGGGGCTATATGCAACATGCCCCAAAATATACGACACAAATCCCACATCAAACACCTGCACACAAACTCCAATGTGGACATGTGTCAATCCAAACCCCATCTCCAACTTTCGAGACACCTTGATCAAATCCTAACCATGGAACGAACTTTCAAAATCCCCAAAAATGTGGCATCTTTCAATCATATGGACCAACTAATAGGTGCCAAAATGATTGTAGGATGCAACAAACATATGTTTGGCAGACAATCTACCAAGAGTGGACTCAAGGCCTGATCTCCCTAACTTAATGTAAGACTAGAACAAATAAGATAGAATATAAGTTACTTCCCTAGATCTAATTAAAGATAAAGTAGATAGATGCTTTACCTTTCATATCGTGGATCCTTTCTCCTTGATGTTTGTTCCAAGCTTGATGTTATTGAGATCTCAGCTGCAAAACCTGTCAAGACAACACATAACAACAGAAGTAGTAAAATGCACCTAAACAATAACATATCTAAGTAAGCAGTTAAGCAGGCAAACTACACAAACATCATCAATGCAACAACATTTGGTGGAAAGCATTTATATTATTGTATAAAAGGGAAAGTACACAGAAGGAAGTGATTACAACCAAGACTTTAACGTAGCAATCCTTCTCCAATCAAGCCAATGCCAAAGCCTCCAAAGGAAGTATGGATCTCCCAAAGATGGATAGAGAGCTCCTAAGCTAATTTCACCATCATGTAGATACTATAGACTTCCTCCCTTTGGAATGGGAATGAGCTTCACTTATATAGGACTAAGAGGATAGGATAGGTTGAGATATGGTAGGAGAGAGTTAGGGGATGTCACCAAAGAGCTAGGGAACCGAATTCCATCTCCCGTATAGGCTAGGGATAGGGATCCACATCACTTAGATTCGAGAATGGGATCGAAGATCATCTTTTATCCAATTAACTGACATCTCGCAGGCTTCATTAGGACAACCTGCAACGTTGCAGGTTGCACAAGGGTGAATTGCGATGACCAATAAAAATGGGTCAGTTAATCCCTGTAGTCATAGGAAGCTTCAGGGATGTTTACACTGAGTCTCATGGTAGCAAGATTTAGTTGTAATAGAATACCCCCCAAAGCATGAAGCTGTTGAAACTTGACAGGTGAAATGCTTTGATAGAAGGAATGGAAATGGACTTGTCAGACAAAGAATGTTGCTGCAGTACAGCTAACTTTGAGTACACAGTCTCATATGAATCACAACATGGTTTTCGACCAATACAATGCAGATCCATGGTAGTAATGACCGACTGAAGACAATCATTGCTACTAGACACAAGCATAGATTTATGATGAGATGATAACACAGCCACGACCAATACAAAAGTGGATCCGTGTAATAAGACTCAAAACAAACTCCATCACAACCTGGGTAAAACATGACTCCCCACTGTCTTCAAGCCGAACCCGCAATGATACGAATCTATCCATGTGATTACAAATGTCTTGACGTCGAACATGGCAGAAACCACTTGATTACTGATCATCGATGTATATCGTTAATAAGTGCGAGGGAAATCACCATTAATGTCAATGATCCCAAGGTATCACAATACATATCATCAAGCGCGAATAAATGAGTTGAAGTCGAACGCATGATGAAATCTATCAATCAAGATTCAATGATGTAAACTCATGTCGAAAGCAAGGTAACCTGCCATTGAGGCATGTAGGCCCAAGGTACTTGGTTGGTTTCTAGATTCAATCCTCGGATAATTTGCTGAAGTCGACAAGGATGAATATGTCGAAGGAGGGCCATGGTGAATCCCCCATCATCGACACAAAAATCAATAACAGATGTTTGAGTAGATCGGATGGTACAGTAACATACAAGACTGACTCAGAGTAGACCTGACATGGCAGAAGGTGTACTGGCTGCAAATGATGAGTGGTGAAAGTATTCTTGAACATGGGCATGGCATGACTTGGTAGCATTGACATGATGAGTATTACACCAAATCCTGATGCAACTGATAGTGGAAGTATTCTTTGGATGACCCAAAGGAGTAACAAGACTCAGGAAGTGGGTAAAACTCGAAGAAAAACAGATGACCCAAGTACGGTATGCAAATGAAAATGAGTGCCATGTTCAATAACGACTAGGTACTGCCACAGGTAAAGAGTGTAACATAAAAGCTTTCCATTTTCCCCATCATGAGTAATGAGTGCCTCATGTGTTTTTTACAAGCTTTATGAGGGTAACCAGATGCTCGGTATAGCTCATCTCATAGATGAGTCCAATCCAAATATTTTTTGAACCTTGGAGAGGAGGGGTTTGTCCCATAGCGGGCCCTTCAATGTTAAAATTTTAACGAGTCCATAGAAGGTAAACTCGACCATCATTTCATGTTTAGAGAGTCTGAAAAGAACTAAAGAAGACTTCAATGGTCCTTTTTCGTAAGGTTATCCTCTTCACCCGAAAAAGGGTAAAACAACGCAAGAGAGGACTCTTCCAATCATGATTTCCTGGAGTATTCCTATTTCGTAAATAGTGCCCCCTAGTCTGAAAAAGGGGTAAACTATCACCAGAGAGATGACTGTTCAAATACTTTATCAATCGTGAATGTGACAAGTTCGCTTGGCGATCTTTTCGTATTTCGAGAGCCTGAAAAGAGCTTAAAGATAGACTCCGGGGGGGTTCCTTTTCCATAGGATTTTAACGAGCCCGGAAAAGTGATAAATCATATTTCGGTGACTTATTATCATGGTTTTATGAGCACGAGAAAGAACAAAGAGTTAGCTTATCATCATTAAATAATCGAATTCTAACGGGTGAAAATAACAACAAAATATTCAACGGGTTATTCATACCTGACAACATTTATGAGATGATCGCTATGATGTGAGAATGGTGCAAATGAAACACTTAACATCTCCTACATGCTTGAAAACTAGGTCAAATAGTCAACCGGGTATTAAAATGCAGTAAAATAATCCAAACTATAGCAAATGACCCATAAAGCATCTAAATTCGAAAAAGAATATTCCCTTTTTGTTTATAAAATAGGAAAAATGACCAAAAATAGTTACCATTGTCATTTGCCAAGTTTGGGGAGAAGAAAGTGCCATTTGGAGCAGATTTTCATTCGTCGATTGTCGGAGCTACGATTGACCATTTCACATACCTTTAGAAGCAGGTAAGCCTAGACCTCAGCCAACAAGTTTCTAGTGGTTTACAATTTCATTTTTTGTTCATTTTTTAGGTTTTTGGGTTGATTTGTGAGGGGATTTTGCACCCTTGGGTCGTCGCAGGTCTCCTTTACGGGAACTACAACGAACCTGGGTCATCGCAAAACCTGCAAGAGTGTCTTACGACGATGTCTCCCTATCAGCAAAGATGAGGTACGACGGAGGAAACGTCCATCTCCAAATCCAAACCTAGCCCACAATAAAAAATTTCAATGGTTTGGGTGAGTTCTAATAGTGTTTAAATGCTTCCTTTGATAGGTTTACGACCATCACCATGGTCCTTGAATGGAGTGAGCATGAACATGAAGTGGAAGATGTACAAGCAACAAATGATCCATTGTGTGTGGATGCATTGAGAAACTGTGGACTGTTGAAGTTCTTCCAAGTCCAGGGCATGAGGGCCCAAGTCCCCCTACTGGAGAACATGCTCCGGAGTTGGGATGCAGCGCAATAGTATTTCATGATTGGGGAGATTGTGATGAATATAGATGTGGATGACATCTATTTCTTGATAGGACTATCCCGGAGGAGGGATAATGTGTCGCTCACCGGATCACAATGGAGTGACCGGACGGTGGATGACTTGATTTCCCAGCATTGTACTCCACATGCCCGTGCCTCTAGGGGGGAAATTCTCATTAAAGAGGTTCGAGAAAATCCATTGTGTGTTATACTCTTCACTATAGTGAGGATAGCAGGGAGCCAAGTAGCTCATCTGGATACTAAGTCCCAAATGTTATATGTGGAGGACTGTATGTCTCCAAAGGTGTTTAACTTGTGTGAGGGACTCCTCACCAACCTTCGAGCTCAACTAAACAAGTGTCGGTGTGGTGAACTCAAGCAGTTTGGTTACGGATCAGTAGTGATCTATTTCTTGCTAGAGCAGGTCCCTCTCTTACGCCTGCAGGTGACCTTGGATGATAGCGATGCCGAGGATCCTCATATGGCTCGATGGACGGAGGTGATGGCCCTCCATGGTGGTGGGGGTATGATCATTGGATATGGTTCCAAATTCCTCACCTGGATGGAAGGCCAACTGCTCATGATCGAGGACTATTCGTACAGTGGTACAGACTTCAGGGAGGATCCAGACCTTGTGTTTCCTAAGGGAGCAAAGTGGGGAGAGAGCAGTAAGAACAATGACCATTGTACTTTTTCATTTTGTGTATTTATAATTTTTTTTGGGTAGTGCTGATGAGTTAATAACATGTGTGTGCAGATGTAGGTCCTTCACAACCGGTGGGAGTTTCACTTGTCGTGAGGAGGTGAGAGGCACCATCTCTAGCCTCATCCATGCATAATTCCATCATAGAGATGGAGGATGTCTATGAGAACCTCACTAGGTTGACATTAGACGTTCCAGATCCAGAAATGCATGAGTTACCAAGGCCCATGCAGAGGCACACGGTTGGTGTGACCTTGCGTTTCAGTGAGTTTCTCCGCAAGGTAGCAAGAGCGGTAGACTGCTTCCAAGGTCAGTAGGTGAGAGCTGCGAGACCCAGGGGTGCACGGGCCAAATGTTAGGCCCCATGATATTATGTATGTACTGAGAGCTTTGTGAGACTCATATTTTGTACTACTGAAAGCTATCAGGCTTCATATTTTGTATAGACTCACTAAAATCCATCGTGCTTCAGATTTTGTATCAACACTACTTTATCTCGATTTATATATATACAAACATTTTGGCGACTTTATACATTTGTGTTCCATATGATATCTTGTTTATGTGTTTTCTTATGTGATGAATGATTTACATGTTATGTTCGCTTTTATAGTTCATGAATATTCTTGTGTGTGTGCAATGTACAAATCTGGAATGAAGTTGGCCATGGAGTTGGTAACTGTGTTCATATCTCATGGAATGTGTAGGCACTGAATGGATTCAAAGGACCTTTCCAGAATACGAACTCATCGGAAAAGACAGAATAGGGTAGGGTCGTGGATGGCGTAAACCCGGTTAAAATGAGAGACCACCAATTGAGAGTCCAAATGAATGACAACGTGGTCCATACCAAAGGAAAGAGCGCCGGTTAGGGTTCCAATGACTGCTTGATATTCTACAGCATTGTTGGTTGTGAAACCTAGACACATTCCTCCTGAACTAATAAGTTCAACGGTCGATGAGTATAACACCCAGGCTGCTGAGGCAAGGTGGCGGGTATGTCAACTAGCGCCGTCCGCGAATCCATAGAAAGTTTCCATATGCACACGCAGAAAGAACATGGTATAAATATGTTAAATTTTGAGCATTAATTCACAATACTCTAGGATCTTTACTAAAAGAATGACATATACAGTATATCAATGCATGACAATCACAATAAGTATGACAAGCATCAAAAGAATCAAAAGCATAAGAGACAAGAGACATAGAGTTTCCGTGGGGAAAACCCTAAGGTGAAAAACCCCACAACTTCCTCAGAGATAGAGAGAGCAATGGCTCAACCAAAATACACTTGAGATAGTCTCCTAGTAGCAGATGATCCTCCTTCTCACTAGTGCGCCACTTTCTGAGTGAGAGAGATGTACTTTTCTGAATGATCTAAAATAGAGATCACCTGATCTCTATTTATACTAATCTGTTTGCCCAGTGACCTTATGGGGTTGATTTGTATAGCTGGGTACATCCACATTATAATATATATATTTCAGGGCCGACCCGACACATGCTGGTCTAATAACCCATCGGCAAGTACACACACTTGCGACACTTGTCAATCCACATGACGACACTTCCTTATAGAGGAATAACACATCTCTTATAAGGGTACAATAAATATATATAAAATACACAGATGAAATACATTCCGAAGTTACATATACATCAACAAAATAATGAAACAAGACCTAAGCATGCAAAAATCAAAGCGTCACACCACACAAAACACACGCCATGTACAGTATATACAAAACACTTATGCATGAAAGACTTAGGCATAGTACCTCTTCAGGTAAATCCCATTGCGGGGTTCACCTAAATATATCCCGTCGTAGTCTTCAAGTTCGTAATCTCCCTTATCCAAAATGCGCTTCACTATGTAGGGCCCATGCCACATGGACTCAAATTTTCTTGCCCCGAGCTTATCATGTCTTTGGTCATATGTAAGGACCAAATCACCCTCACTATAGACGCGAGGTTCTACCGACTTGTCATATTGTGCTTTGATGCGTTTCTTATGAGCCTCGTTGGCAAGAGTGGCATTGCAGCAAGTCTCGTCAAGTTTTTCTAGGTAGATGAAACATTCTTCCTCAGTAGTAGTGTTAGGGAGAAGTTCAACTATGATTTTGATTGACAGATTCTCGCACTCAATTGGTAGGATAGCCTCCAATCCATAAACTAATTGGAAGGGGGTAAATCCAATGGCAGTCTTGACGAAAGTTCAAGAAGCTGATAGTGTGGAGAAGAGCATATTATGCCAGTTGGACTTGTGCATACCCACCATGCATTGGATCATGGTTTTCAAGACCTTGTTAATGGCCTCTACTTGTCCATTGGACTGTGGGTAGTACGGTGTTGAGTTTTCATGGTAGAAACCCAATCTAGTGGTCAATTCGTCAACCATGTGGTTCATAAAGTGAGAACCATGGTCGGTAACTATAGCTTGAGGAACTCTGAACTGCGCTATAACATGATTAAACATGAAGAGTGTGGCGGTTTTGCCGTCATCCGTGTATGTAGGCATAGCCTCGGCCCACTTTGTAAAGTAATCCATGGCTATTATGACGTAACCATGCCCCTCGGCCGAGGTAGGCTTACAGTTCATGAAGTCAATGCCCCATTTAGCGATGGGGCCAATGGCAATAACCAAGTGTAACGGGGCTGGGTGGGTGCGCTTCTTAGTTTGGAAGTGTGTTGGGTAAAATATATGCTATCTAATTCAACATTTAAATTGTCAACCCGGGAAGGTAGCTTATGAGATGCAAACACTATATGTGCAGGATTGAAGGCTTGAACTAATCTAAGCTAAAGGTGGAATGAACAACTTCTAGGGTAGTAACAAGCTATAAAAACAGAGCTAATGTATTGACTGCAAATCCAAATACAAGCTAGAAATGAAAACTAAAGGTAGGCTAAAGAGATGAACAAGGACTAAAAATCAACATGAAACTTAAACAAAACTCTATGTCATTCAAAAAAAGGTTTCAACTACATATGCAAGTACTAGCCAGCTACAGGAAATAATGCAATTCAAAAAATTGAGAAATTAAACTCTAATTAAGCATAAAAGCACAACAAAAAATATTAAAGTGCGGATGGCAGTTTGGATGACAAAAATGATGCAAACTATGAAAATAAACAAGCTAAATTATTTTAATACCAGTTGGGTTTATGCATACTACTCTATGGTGCAAGCATGATAGTAAATAAGCTATTTAAATTAAAATAACAAGAAGCAACTACACTAATTTGCATTCAAAGGAGAAAATTGTTTTCTATTGCATAGTAAAACAAAGTTAAAAGGTAAATAAATCCAATTACAACTACAGTAAAATGAAGTTAAGTGTAAATGAATTTCATCATGACTTATAACATAAATAGTTGATGTATGTGTTAATATGAAACTAATTATGGAATGCTAAAGGTGGATTTGAATCCCAAACTAGCTACATAACATAATAAAGTATTGGAAAATTAACCTAATCCCTAACTAATTATTTATGCACAAAAACGTAATTCTAGAAATTCTGGAAAATACTGTAAATTCTGTCTAAATATGGATGGAAGGTTGAAAGATAGTTCAAATGAGGGTGCGAATGGTCGACCGTATGAATTCTGGAAATACAAATTACATGTAAATAACAGAAAAAATTGCATTTGATGAACAACATAACAATTACAACCATTAAACAACTCAAAATCTATATATTCTAGGACCAAAGACTTATTATTTTGAGAATTAAAATATAATTATGTTATACGAATTTAAATTGTAAACTAGTTTTGAGAAAAGCGAAGCTTGCTCTATTATGAAATAGAACTAATTATGAGCATTTGAAATGAAAGTCTATTTAACTAAACTAAAACTTATTGTTCTATGTAAAATAAACTATTTAATTGCATTTAGCTTGAAAAACTAATTCATATTGCAAATTAACCAAACGAAATAGAGAATGCATTCTTTCTACTTGATGAAAGCTACAACAGTGAAAATTAGTTCTTAGATCCAAGGTGCATGAAATAGAAATGAATCTACAGGTATAAACAATAAACGGAATTCAAACCCTACTCTATGCTAAAATAAATAATATTGCTTGCATGAAATAAACTAAAATGCTATAGTGCAAAGTAAATAAAAAAAAAACTATTGTGTGAGAAAAAATAATTATTATTGAAATAAATGGAAATACTAAATAGAGTAAATGTTATTTACGAAATTTACTTAAACTCCATTTATTAATTGAAAAGCTATCTATGAAATACAATAACTATTTATAAAATGCACGTAGAAGAGATCTCTTTTCCTACTTAACGAATTACAATGAGCTCATTTGACATAACACATAATACACATGGACATCATTTAAAACGTTTATACAGTAACAAAAGGAAAGAACGTTGTTAGCATTTACAAAATGAAAGGGACGTTTGCATATAGTGAAAACAGAGCACAATACTCAGCTGAAAGAGACAAGAATGAAAACATAAGCACACAACGAAACCTTCCACTTCTGAGGGGCCCTCTCAGGAGCAGAGGATACTTCTGCCAAATCAGAAAATCAACGCATGAGAAGAAGATGAATCTAGGACAGAACTGAGCAGAGCTTCATTATGAAAACATGGAGCAAAAAATACATTATTTCTCAGCCCTATGGGGCTCTATTTATACATCAACAACCCAGTGGGGAAGGATAGAGTCGAATCCCCCAAATTCCTGAGCTATTACAACTAATTTCTAAATTTAGAAAACGGGCAACCACGTTTTAACGTTTTTTGGGAAAATCCATTTTAAGGAACCACGAACTGCTCCCAAATGGCTTCGAATTTTAGCAAATTTCCACACGGTCACCTAAATGGGCCTATTCCGCACAAAACCCATGTGCCGAAATTTTTAATTTTGCCTCCGTTTGCCCGCAGATTCAACCCAAAATTTTGTTGTCTGTTAAAACACGTTTTTAACAGAAATCCGAATGGGCATCCGAATGAAGGTTTGAATGACCTGTAATGGAAATTTAATTAATAAATCCTGATTCCTGGGGCTGAATTGATGTCAGTTTGTTGCATGGATTGTTCTACTGGCTTGCTAGGCTCTACCCGTTCCGTGTGAATGGATTCTCGAAGCATTATCCATTGAAGCTTGAGATCCGTTGCGTAAAACACTCCATGAACTGTTGTATATTAATCTACATGCATGTTCAAAACAAAATCTAATGGCATAAGTTATATATTAATTTGTATGCACGTTAAAAACAAAATTGAATTGTTAAATGGCATAAGGAGTAATAAATTATATTTGTTTATGCCACTTAAAGACAAAGTCTTGTTATTTAACTTAAATGGCATAACAATCTTAAAATATGTAAGTGACTCCATGTTGTTACGATAATCACTTTATTTTATGAATGTTTCTAAATTGAAACAAAATTTATTTAAGAAGGATTAATATATGTAATTTTAAATAAAATAATTATAATGCTTTTGATATTTTATTAAATGTTTTATTTTTACTTGTTTGTTTAAATTTTGAAACAATGTCAAAAGCTCATTTTCAAGCCGTGATTTTAACTTGCACATGCAAATATTACAGGACCAACAAGAACCATACGACGAAGGTAGGTCAACAAACCAATGAACCAATGTGAAACATGCTATCAAACCCAGGGCGGAACTTAGGGTTGGATGAAGGGTCAGATGGAGTACTGAAATGCTTATCATTTGCATAATATTGCATTTAATACATCTAAAAATAACATATTAGGCTTCATTTACATGAAGTGTTTTAATTGATGAAATACAATAAAAGATAGCCCTTTTTAAGGATAGTTGTATCAAATTACATAAAATAGGCCGTGAAATTAACGTGAATAACATCATTACAAAAGACAATTCCAGAGCCCAACAATTCCCCAGACCAAAGATATGGCACATCCGTGTGCCATGAATGAATTGCAAGTGGTCTTTCATTTATTCAAAAACTCTGTTTGATCATCAAATAGTTTTTAGGCAATCTTTCTGCAAAACTAAGCCAACTTTATTACTGCATGAAAAACTAGAACTTAGAAAAAAATTATTAATGTTATGTTATGAGAATACCAAAACAACTATTAATTAAGATTTCTTAATACGAACAATTCCACCAACTAGTAATAATTCATAATTATGAAGACCATATAAATTGAGACTCTTCTCCCCCAGACCGAAGGTATGGCACGTCCTCGTGCCATGAATGAATTAAGACTGGGTCGTGTTTTCTTATGTTAACACTCTGGATCAACAACACTAAGAAGGTAATATTGTACCAAGGCAGATGCAAATTCATCAGTTTATGTTCACGAAGACCACATATAAGCTATCATAGAGGATTTTTCTCATGTCTCTTGAAATGGAAAGCATGAGGGTACATATGATCTATAAATCCTATAGGAGACCAGTCATCCCTGGTACTTCTCAAAGGTTTATCATTATTCAAGTAATGAAGGACACAGTTTGTATTTGAGTTCATTAGGCTCCTAAGTTTGTGGGTCCCACTTCTAGGATAGTGACATCCTAGGTATAGTATGAATTAGACGACAGGGTCTTAAGTGAAACTTACAAACATTCTCAAATGGCAGATTGATGAAGTTCATTTACCATAACTTAACCATATATACTCCTTTCTAGCTAAACTCACAAACAGTTCCATATATTGAGGCATAGAAAAACCATAAACTTTGCATAAATTATCCTCTCTAGGTAGATTCCTTTCTTTCAGCCAGTCCTGTTCAGTACCCTGTCGGGTTTACCTAGTCATAACATAGGCCGGTACCCGCTGCCAACAATCCTGTTCAGTACTCCGACGGGTCAACCTCTTAAACCCATTTTGCATCGGAGGCTATTGTCCCAATGTTTCCACTCCTTATAGATTTTCGGCAATTAAATTTTCCTATGAAGGAGTGAATGGGGGAGCAGCTCTGAAAACTGTGCTACAGGATGGGATGGTATATAGGTTGGAGGATAATTTATTTAAAACTTTTTTTTAACCAAATAAATATATTTCTCCCAATATAGTGGATATTGCAAGTGAGCTAACCAAATCAAAGACATAAATGATTGAGTTTATTAATATGAAGTGGATGGAGCCATAAGATAATGAATGAAAGGTGTCTCTAGTCCCAAAGCTCGTCTCTTTCAAATAGAGTTATAGTAGTGTTCCCCACAAACTAGGAACTTCATTCACCCTTATGATACGGTGTAGTAGAGATGCTTAAATAACAAGTCCTGATAATGAAGCTAGGATGTACAAGTGACCTCTAGGTTTTAGATAGACCCTAATTTATGACAAATCCCCGTGATGTTTAAAGTTGGTCTTGAGTAACTGGTATAATAAGAAATATGCATGTATGAAAATTAATAATGATGTAAGATTGTTTTGGTTTAGTCATTAATATGATCTTATTCTTAGTTATTTTATTTTAAAGGAAAACAGAAAGTGAAGTTGTATAAATATCTAAAGCTAACTAACCACATACAATGTTTTATTTATATACATACTATCCTATGCTATCTAAAAGAAAGAAAAACCCTTTATTCAAGTGTAAGAACTTTTCCAATGTAACCATGTGCGAAGCAAAATGAAAAACATACCTATATCCACATATGAAAATTTTAAAGCAGTGATTACCTGGATGTGGAGAATCAACCGACTTACTTTCTTTTGCAACAGAAGGTGTTGAATGAAGGAATGGTATTGTGGCCTCATTACCTCTTGGAACTGTCTTTCGATGTAATCCTGATACTCACCTTCCTTCCTCATGCCATGCATATCCTCTTCTTCTGAATGTTCAATTGCTTGAGTACATGAAAGATATGTCGATAGATATGTGGAGAACTCTTCAATTTCAGGTCTCTCTCCATCAATGTAGTCTCCAAGTTTTTGGTTTCCTTGGCAGATTGGCAAGGAGATTCGGTTTGTAGCTCATGGAACTGTTGTTCTTCTATTATTTCTGTAGAGGTAGATAAATTCTTGACTTCTATCAAGATGTGTTCTTCTTGAGAAGAAGATATTGCGATCCCAATTGTTGCTAGGATTCGATAGAGTTCTCTCATGCTAATAAGCAGCTTTGAATCTATGTCATTGGTTTGTAGGTTCTGCCTCACACATGGGTTAGTGTCTAGGGTTCTTACAACACCATGTTTTTTTTTTGTGTTTTTAAAATACTTTCTACTACTAAAACAAATTTGTGAACTAAACACACCACACTTTTGAAAGAATAACACACTTGAAAAGAAGGAAGGCAAACTTTACGAAATAAATTGCGGAAAATTAAACACTTAGATGTATAGAAAGGAAATCACACTTGTGCGGAAAGGAACAACAAGGATTTGGGGCACCCCACTATAGTGGATGTGCAGGTTCATACCTATCGTCTTACCATTCTCCCCTCCCCCTTGTTGTGTAATGTAAAAGCAACCTATCTACCTAGACTCCAACCCCTTTAGCACCTTCCCGGAAACGGTGCCAAATAATTGGTGAAAATATATGCTATATAATTCAACATTTAAATTGTCAACCCGGGAAGATAGCTTATGAGATGCAAACACTATATGTGCAGGATTGAAGGCTTGAACTAATCTAAGATAAAGGTGGAATCAACAACTTCTAGGGCAGTTAACAAACTATAAAAACAGAGGTAAAGTATTGATTGCAAATCCAAATACAGGCTAGAAATGAAAACTAAAGGTAGGCTAAAGAGATAAACAAGAACTAAAAATGAACATGAATCGTAAACAAAACTATATGTAATTCAAAACAAGGTTCTAACTACATATGCAGGTACTGGCCATCTACAAGAAATAATGCAATTCAAAAACCTGAGAAATTAAACTCTAATTAAGCATAAAAACATAACAAAAAATATTAAAGTCCGGATGGCAGTTTGGATGACAGTCCAAATGACAAAAATGATACAAACTATGAAAATAAACAAGCTAAATGATTTTAATACTAGCTGGGTTTATGCATACTACTCTATGGTGCAAGCATGATAGTAAATGAGCTATTTAAATTAAAATAACAAGAAGCAACTACATTAATTTGCATTTAAAGGAGAAAACCGTTTTCTATTGCGTAGTAAAACAAAGTTAAAAGGTAAATAAATCCAATTACATCTACAGTAAAATGAAGTTAAGTGTAAATGAATTTCATCATGACTTATAACAGAAATAGTTGATGTATGTGTTAATATGAAACTAATTATGAAATGCTAAAGGTGGATTTGAATCCCAAACCAGCTACATAACATGATAAAGTACTCGAAAATTAACCTAAGCCCTAACTAATTATTTCTACACAAAAACGTAATTCTGGAAATTCTGGAAAATACTGAAAATTCTATCTAAATACGAATGGAAGGATGAAAGACAGTCCAAATGAGGGTGCGAATGGCCGGCCGTATGAATTCTGGAAATACAAATTACATGTAAATAACAGAAAATTGCATTGTATGAACAATAGAGCAATTACAACTATTAAACAACTCAAAATATATCTATTCTATGACCAAAGACTTATCATTTTGAGAATTAAAATATAATTATGTTATGCGAATTTAAATTGCAAACTAGTTTTGAGCAAAGCGAAGCTTGCTCTATTATGAAAGAGAAATAATTATGCACATTTGAAATGAAAGTCTATTTAACTAAACTAAAACTTAATGTTCTATGTAAAAGAAACTACTTAATTGCACTTAGCTTGAAAAACTAATTCCTATTGCAAATTAACCAAATGAAATAGACAATGCAATTCTTTCTACTTGATGAAAGCTACAGCAGTGAAAAGTAGTTCTTGGATCCAAGGTGCATGAAATATAAATGAATCTACAGGTATAAACAATAAACGGAATTCAAACCCTACTCTATGCTAAAATAAATAATATTGCTTGCATGAAATAAACTAAAATGCTATAGTGCAAAGTAAATAAATAAAAACTACTTTGTGAGAAAAACTAATTACTATTGAAATAAATAGAAATACTAAATACAGTAAATGTTATTTATGAAATTTACTTAAACTCCATTTATTAATTGAAAAGCTATCTATGAAATACAATAACTATTTATAAAATGCACGTAGCAGAGATCTCTTTTCCTACTTAACGAATTACAATGAGCTCATTCAACATAACACATAGTACATATGGACAACATTGAAAACATTTCTACAGTAACAAAAGGAAAGAACGTTGTGAGCATTTACGAAATTAAAGGGACGTTTGCATACAGTGAAAATAGAGCACAATACTCAGCTGAAAGAGACAAGAATGGAAACATAAACACACAACGAAACCTTCCACTTCCAAGGGGTCCTCTTAGGAGCAGAGGTTACTTCTGGCAAATCATAAAATCAACGCATGAGAAGAAGACGAATCTGGGATAGAACTGAGCAGATCTTCATTAAGAAAACGTGGAGCAAAAATTACATTATTTCCCAGCCCTATGGGGCTCTCTTTATACATCAAAAACCCAGTGGGGAAGGATAGAGTCGAATCCCCCAAATTCTTGAGCTGTTACAACTAATTTCTAAATTTAGAAAACGGTCAACCACATTTTGACATTTTCTAGGAAAATTCATTTTAAGGAACCACGAATTGCTCCCAAATGGCTTCAAATTTTGGCAAAATTCCTTTGTTTGACCTAAATGGGCCTATTGCGCACAAAACCCATGTGCCGGAATTTTTAATTTCACCTCCGTTTTCCTGCAGATTCAGCTCGAAATTGTTTTGTCTGTTAAAACACATTTTTAACATAAATCCGAATGGGCGTCCGAATGAAGGTCCAAATGACATGTAATGGAAATTTAATTAATAAATCCTGATTCCTGGGGCTGAATTGATGTCGGTTTGTTGCATGGATTGTTCTGATGGCTTGCTACGTTCTATCTATTCCACGTGAATGGATTCTCGAAGCATTATCCATTGCAGCTTGCGATCCGTTGCGTAAAACACTCCATGAACCATTGTATATTAATCTGCATGCATGTTGAAAACAAAATTGAATGGCATAAGTTATATATTAATTTGTATGCATGTTTGAAACAAAATTGAATTGTTAAATGACAAAATGAGTAATAAATTATATTTGTTTATGCCATTTAAAGACAAAGTCTTGTTATTTAACTTAAATGGCATAACAATCTTAAAATATATAAGTGACTCGATGTTGTTACTATAATCACTTTATTTTATGAATGTTTCTAAATTGAAACAAAATTTATTTAAGAAGGATTAACATATGTAATTTTAAATAAAATAATTATAATGTTTTTGATATTTTATTAAATGTTTTATTTTTACTTGTTTGTTTAAATTTTGAAACAATGTCAAAAGCTCATCTTCAAGCTGTGATTTTAACTTGCACATGCAAATATTACGGGACCAACAAAAACCATACGACGAAGGTAGGTCAACAAGCCAATGAACCAATGCAAAACATGCTATCAAACCCAGGGCGAAACTTAGGGTTGGATGAAGGGTTGGATGGAGTACTGAAATGCTTATCATTTGCACAATATTGCATTTAATACATCTAAAAATAACATATTAGGCTTCTTTTATGTTAAGTGTTTTAATTGATGAAATACAATAAAAGATAGCCCTTTTTAAGGATAGTTGTATCAAATTACAGAAAATAGGTCGGGAAATTAATGTGAATAACATCATTATAAAAGACAATTCTGGAGCCCAACAAAGTGCTAGCATGGAGGACATTGTTTTACGGCTTCGATACAATTTTTAAAGATAGACAGCCAATAATATCTTGTGCGAAGTATCTCTGGGCTGTAGCCATCCTGGAGAGATGAATGCCACACGCCCCAGCGTGACAGTCATTTAAGATGTGTTCAGCCTCTTCATGAGTGAGACAACGTTGAAGAATATATTCGATACCACGACGGTACAAGGTATCACTGATGATCATGTAAAACTTTGCATGGTGCCCGTATTCGACGACGGTCGTCCCATGAGAGTTGAGGGATGAAACGTTGGGTCTTAGGATATAAGGTGATATCTCCATACCACGGATCATACATGCTGATGAGGAACAATGATTCGTCCGGAAGAGAATCATTGGGCTCAAAGTCGACATCAGCCTAGGGAAGATCATAGATCAGCTCAGCAAATACCAAATACTTTTTAGACTTAGCCTTTTCGAAAGGAGATCAAATTCCTATAGTATCACGATCTAGCGTGAATACTTACCCCCAAGCACTTGACGTGTTAAAACGTGGTACATGGGGTTCGAATCGGTGATGATGGTGGTCGTGCGGAGCAAAATGTAGGACCTTGAAACTTTTGGACGACAATAACTACCGCGAGAGCAAGTTTCTCAACATGTGAGTAACAAGTTTCGGTGTCAATGAGACCCTTACTTAAGTAGTATATCACATGTTCCTGGGCGTTGTTGTATTCTTGGACCAAGACCATGGCAATCATGGTGGCAGAAGCAGCAAGATAAAGGATATAATCCTTGTAGTAATTGGGTGATTGGAGCACAGGGGCATGTGTGATAGCATGTTTTAGGATTTCAAAAGATCATTGAGCTTGGTCATCCCATATGAACGGGACATCCTTCTTCATCAATCTCATATAACCCTGCATCTTTTGCACGAAATTATAGACAAAACGCCTTAAATAAATTTCCTTCCTTTGCAAACTTTGAAGTTCTGTAATATCAGTGGGAGGTTGGAGAGTGATGATGGTCGCAACCTTCAAGGGATCAATGTGGATCCCATCTTTCAAGATAATGAATCCAAGGAGGTGTTCAGACTCGATGCAGAATATGCACTTGTGAGGGTTTAGGCGAATGTTATACCACATGCATCTGAGGAATACCATCGTCAGATGGTCAATATGGTACTCATGCTACCGTGAATGGGAAGCTAGATTGTCCAAGTAAGATGCCACAAAGTCCTTCATGTCGTGAAAGGCGTACGACATGGCCCACTAGAATGTGGCACCAACATTTTTAAGGCCAAAAGGGAGCTTGTGATAAGCAAACGTACCCCAAGGATAGATGAAAGCTCTCTTGTGTTGATCAGCTGGGTGGATCTCAATCTCGTTGTAGCCGGAAAATCCATCTATAAAATAGAAGATGACACTTACAGCATATTTTCAATGATTTGGTCAATAAAGGGAGTCGAGTGATTGTCCTTAGGACAAGCCTTGTTGAGATCCCGATAATCAACGCAGACACGAATGGTACCTTTGTTTTTAGCTACAGAGATCATGTTTGAGACCCATTCTGTCAACGGGACAAGGTAGATAAAATCAGATTTCAAGAGCTTTTCAATATCTACCTTGATTGTTGCAGTCTTTCGGGGGTGCACTGGTCACAAATTTTGTCAGACTGGTTTAGCATCAGGATAGGTTTGAATTGTGTGTGAAATAATAGCGGGGTCTATCCTGGGCATCTCCTCGTAAGTCCAAGCAAACACATCTCGAAATTGCTTGAACAAGGCTGTAAACGTTGTAATTTCTTCAGGGGAACACTTCTGGCCTAAACGAAAGTGTTCCACTACACCAAGAGTAGCCGATATGTCGACCAAAATGGTAGGCTCAATGTTGGCCAAATTTCCTTCAGATTCCATTTGACACATGAGTATCGAGGACTAAGAGCCAAGGTAGACATCTGGTGTAAAGATGGTGGTGATGCTATTCTCTATAGTATCAGATGAAGGAAGGAAAGATGATCGATGATGGATTTCTTCCTGTTAAGTCATGAATTTGTTTCCTTTAATTTTATATTTTGATTGTGATTTTATCTTTAGTTTGCTCATATGCTTAAATTTTCTCATTTGCTCACTTTATAAATTTTTGGTTTTAATTGAAATTTGTTTTTTTTTTATTAGATTTGTTTTATTAAGTTTGTTTTCTTAGCTCTTGAAGGGTGTTAAAGGTCATATTATTGAATAATGGACTCACAAATCATATTAAAAGCAGACCCATCATTCAAACATCACGTAAACTTCATGCAAAATGGAAAAAAGCTGTAAAACAGGGCCAAAATTGAGTTTAAATTATTCTTGTATCGCAACTGCCAAAAATTAACAAAGACGCACTACAAGAAAATTGTTTTTTGCCAGAATGGTCATTTTTCAGTCCGATTTTTTGGAGATTTCGCTGGGGAAGTGTTAAATAAATCATTGGTCATGTTTGATATGTGTTTTGCCAAAAAAAAATTATGTAAACAGGCGTCAGTCTCATGTGAGGGATATTCTGGCAACTGTATGCCGATTTATGGCAAAATCGTGATAGACCATGGAATGGGGCGTCATTTCCGGCAGGAAATTCTCAATCTGAAGGTTACGAAGTTGGTGAACACTGAGGTGGAAACATCTGCCAAAAATCCAGAGATTGTCTTTACAGAAGTAGTTGGTGCACTAAAGGCTGGAACAGAACCAGCGCAGGAGGCAGCTCTTGATGCATTATGCTTGTTAAAGAATCATTGGCCATCTATTCCTACTGAATTCGAAAAAGAACAAGCCATAGTTGCAGCGGAAGTTATTCCTGTATTACAGCTATTAATACGTACTGGTCCACCTCATTTCCAATAAAACACTGACAGTTTGTTAAAATGTTTACCTGGAAGCTTGACAGTAACAGCAAAACGTGGCAATAACTTGAAGCAGATGAATCAGACAAAGTGTTTCTCAAGCAGTCAGAAGTATTTATCCAGTGAAATGCACAGATCACTGAGAATTCTGCTCATTTTTTCCTGTTTTGGGTCATTGAGGTAAAATACCGACCAAAAGATAAGGGAGAGGAATTTTTTATAACAAAAAGAGGTTTTTGTTCATAACATACCAATCTACAAAAATCTCTCTCATTTTTGCAACAACTATCAAGGTTTGAAAGATTCAGTTTAATCTTTGCAACCTATTTTTCAGGGATTTTAAAAATTTAATATTTTCCTGTTTTAGTGTTCATTTTACGAGGCAGATTCGGATTGATTGGAGATGCATTTTCAGAAACCAAGAGATGTTTTTGTCCATCACGGACTCATTTAAAAAATATTCTCTCAGTTTTTACACAGGTGTCACCAATTGAGAGATATGGAAGCTTCTTTGACACCTATTTTTCAGAAATTCGCCATATTTGCCAGGAATCCGATTTGCTATTTTTAGTCAATTAGTTGAGTTAGTTAGTTAATGTAACTGTTGGGTAGTTTCAATTTCTACCTAATGAAGGGTAGATAGAACTACTTCTTTGTAATTATAAAAAAAGGACAAAGGGACTGAAGAAGGGTTCTGATTTTTGGGAGCTTCAAGAGGTCTTCAGACTGCTTTTGTCTTCAGACTTGTTCAGGAGTTAAGTACCAAGACTCTTATATACATTTGATGATGAAATTATGATATATATGACATTTTTCCCCTTCAGTTTTCTGTGTTGGATTCATTATTGAACTTGTTTAGTTTCTTAATTGATATATTCATTACTGGTTTCTGTGTATTTTCTAGTGATGCTTGTCTTTTATGAATGAACCTCAGCATAGTGTTTCTGTTGGATCTTGTGTGATATATTATGCATCTTTATCATCTTCTGTTTATGATTTAGTTATTATCTTGCTCATGAATGTATTCCCTGATTGTTCCCAAAGATTACAACCATTAAAAACCTTTTAAACAAACCCTAAACCCTAGTTTTATTGAGTTTTACAATTGAGATTGTGTTGGCTTGTTTCTTTGGCCTTGGAAACAATTTCTGGCACAAACATCTTTGGCACCGTTGCTGGGGACAAAGCTGAAGCATATCTTCCCTGGGATACTTATCAGTTTTACTGGTTTTAAGAGGTGGACTTAAACAACCATTTTATAAGGCTATTTTCACTAGAGTTTGACACAGTGGCTAATAGAGGAGTTGGAAGAATCAGAAAGTTTCAGTTATCCCCAGCTTTATGCAGCCATAATTAGTTTCAAGTATTGTTATCCCTTTCTCTTTCTGAGAAGAAGAAACAAAATCTGTCTTGACAAATTGTTTGGCGACTCCACTATTTCAAGATGCAGATACCAATGTCCATGGAAGCTATTCTGGCTCGAAGGTTTGCACCTTTCAATTTTTCTGATATTCCAGATTTTCCAAATCCAGTACCTATTATGGATGTTTGGGGAGATTGTCTTCCACATTTTAGAGAAAACAAAGAGGATAATCCTTTAGATCACCTCATCAAATTTCATCAATGTATGGTCCAGTTAAATATCCAGCATGAAGATGTGCTCATGAAGATGTTCATGTATTCACTTGAGCAAGATGCACGAGATTGGTATTTTTCTCTTCCCACTGCTAGTATCTCCTCACTGAAAGAATTCCACACATGTTTTCGGAAACATTGTAAGTATTTGTTTTCAGCTGAACTCTTTTTAAAAGATTGTTGTGAGCAGGATGAGGTTTATAATACAATTTCTAATTTAAAAAATCATGATGATGAGTACAATTGTTGATGTATATGTAACTTCGGAATGTATTTCATCTGTGTATTATATATATATTTATTGTACCCTTATAAGAGATGTGTTATTCCTCTATAAGGAAGTGTCGTCATGTAGATTGACAAGTGTCGCAAGTATGTGTACTTGCCGATGGGTTATTAGACCACCTTATGGGGTCGGCCCTAATTAACATATAATATAATGTGGATGTACTCAAGTAGACAAGTCGGCCCCAGTAGGTCACTGGGCAAAAAGGTGAGTATAAATAGATATAGGAGATCTCTATTTTACTCACTCGGAAAAGTAACTATCTCTCTCTCTGAAAAGTGGCGCACTAGTGAGGAGAAGGAGGATCATCTGCTAGGAGACTATCTCAGTGTTATTTGGTTGTATTTTGGTTGAGCCATTGCTCTCTCTATCTCTGAGGAAGTTGTGGGGTTTTTCACCTTAGGGTTTTCCCCACAGAAACTCTGTGTCTCTTGTCTCTATGCTTTTGATTCTTGTGATGCTTGTGATGCTTGTCATATTATGATTGTCATGCATTGATATACTGTAGATGTTATTCTCTCAGCAAAGATCCTATAGTATTGTGATTTAATACTAAAAATTTAACATGGTATCAGAGCTTAACTGAGAAGAAGACATTTTGCAGTGACAGAAGCTTGTATTCCTTGTTTATTGGGTTTCTCTCCATAGATTTTTGAAATTCAGTATAGTAGATTGGATCTACTCATCAAGGCGCATCTATCTGTCCAATCAGAATTCAGTTCCGAGCATTTTCAGATTTGGCCCTAAAAATTAGGGTTTCCACAAAAATAGGAATTTCTGGAAACTGAAGGCACAACTGGAAGCTCCTTGCAAAAATCGAAGGTTTGAGCTTTGGATCGAGATTTTTGGCTGGGTAGATCTCCGGGAAACTCAAACCCTAATTCAGGGCTCTCCCTAGTGAACCCGGGAGGACAAAAAGGCAATTTTGAAGGGCAAGACTTTGCTGATCCCAAATTCTGAATGTACTAAGCTGATCAACTCTCCAAGGCGCATCTTTCTATCCTTCCGGAATTTTGAAATTCACATTTCGAATTTTTAGGGTTTCACTGACAAACCCTAATCCGGGACCAGATCCAGTTTTCAGCACTTCAAGTGGTAAGTTCTAAATCTTTTCTATTTCCATTTGATGTACTCTTAAAGATGTCTCTTCACACCAAGCTTAAGGATAAGCTTGAAGGGGCTGATAACTTCCGAGATTGGAAGTATAGGATTGGGCTAATCCTGGAAGAGAATGAGTTGGACTCATATGTGAAAGAAGACATCCCTATCCCAGAGGATGAAGAGGCCAAGGCATTGCACAAGAAGAACTTGGTCAAGGCAAAGAGAATCATTGCTGATTCTATCAAAGACCATCTCATACCCCATGTGTCTTTTCTCAAGACACCCAAGGAGATGTTTGAATCCTTGACCAAGCTATTTGAAGGAAAGAACATAAATCAGAAGATGACCCTGCGGAACCAATTAAAAGCAGTAAAGTTTCAGAATGGAGAAACCATTCAATCTTACTTTTCAAGGGTCTCTCAGATCAAGGAACAATTAGAAGCAGTGGATGAAATGGTGGAGAATGGTGAGGTGGTGATGACTACACTAAATGGCCTTCCCAGGTCATGGGATTCCTTTATTCAAGGAATTTGTGCAAGGAAGAAGTTGATCTCTTTCGGTATACTTCGGGAGGAATGTTCTCAAGAAGAAGCTAGACTTATAGCTCGTGAGGAAAAGATGGGAGGAGAAGATCAAGCTCTTGCAGCTCACACCAAAAGAAGCAAAACCAAGAAGGATCTCTCTCGCCTGAATAGATCCCATCAAAAGAAGAACAAGAAAGACCTAAGATGCTTCACATGCAATGAGAAGGGTCACTTTGCTTCAGATTGTCCTAAGAACAAAAGGGATAATAACAACAACTCTAGTAAGAAGAAGAAGGGCAGCAAAAGAAGATTTCATGCTCATGCTGCCGAAGATGATGAACCCCCAAAGAAGAAGGCTAAGGCAGAAAGTAGTAGTGATGATGACTCATCAAGTGAAGAAGAGTATGTTCTGATCTCTGCACTCACTGGTACAATCTCCCATGGTTGTAATGATTGGTTGATTGATAGTGGGGCCTCCAAACACATGACTGGGTTCAAGGAATCCTTTGTGAACCTTTCTGAACATGAATCACCCCATAAGGTGAAACTTGGGGATGATTATCAATATCCAATCAAAGGAAGTGGTGAAGCCTCCTACAACCTAGATTCTGGAAAATCATTGAAGATGAAAGAAGTGTTGTATGTACCTGGACTCAAGAAGAACTTACTCTCCATATCTGCATTGGATGCAAAAGGCATGAGGGTTGCATTTGTGGATGGCCAAGTCCTAATGTGGCCAAAGGGAAAGAACATAGATGATGCAGTAGTGATTGGAGAGCAAGAGGGAGGCTTGTATAAATTGAAGGGACAACCTGAACATGCCATGGTACATGAATCCATGGAGCCAAGTGAACTTTGGCATAGAAGACTTGCTCATATGCACTATAGGGCACTTCCAATTGCAAGCAAGGTAGTAGAGGGTCTTCCTGAAATAAAGACCAAACATGAAGGTGTTTGCAAAGGATGTGCAAAAGGAAAAGGCTTTCCCAAGCAGTGAAAGCAAGGCAAAAGACATTCTGGAAATCATCCACTCAGATGTATGTGACCCTATGTCATCCAGCTCCCTGAGTGGGTATGTTTACTATGTATCATTTATCGATGACTTCTCCAGGAAGACTTGGGTATACTTCTTGAAGGGAAAAGATGAGGTGCTTGATAAATTCAAGGAATTCAAAACCTTGATGGAGAATCAAACTGTCAAGAAAATCAAGACATTCAGATCTGACAATGGTAGAGAATTCACCTCAAATGACTTCAAGAAGCTTTGCAGTGATTCAGGGATTAAGAGGGAGTTGACTGCTCCTTATAATCCTCAACAGAATGGAGTTGCAGAAAGGAAGAACAGAACAGTCATGGAAGTAGCAAGGGCAATGCTGCATGACCAGGATCTACCTATGCATCTATGGGCAGAAGCAGTTAGAATAGTTGTATATGTGCAGAACAGAACTCCCCACAAGATATTGGACAACAAGACACCAGAAGAGGTCTTTTCTGGGTTCAAGAATATTGATGTCAGCAAATATGAATATAAGGATAGATAATCCAGGAAGCAAAGATCAAAAGGGAGCACACTCCAGCAGCTCCTGCAAGGATGCAGATCTTCAGAGGGAGTTGACCATCTTCCTACATTCCACAATAGAGAGGTGTAGAAGAAGCTACTTCAGCAGCTCCTACCAGGAAGCAAAGATTTAGAGGGAGTCCACCCAAACAAACAAACAAAGATAAGTATTTCAATTATCATTTCTTGCCTATTTTGTTTGTTTAATAATATTATGCTTATGTTCCTAGACTTAGGAGATGTATTGTGCATATTTGAATGATTGCATTAATGAACAGTATACTACTAATATGCATGTGGTGGGTAAGTGGCTTATGGCACTGTACAACATTTCAGTGCTACTTATCTAGAATGAAACCTCTTTGCTGACATGTTGGGAGTAGTGCAAACTCTTAACAATGTTCTGGTAGAGACTGGAAGGCATCTAGAAATTTGTGGAACATGGATAAATGTTGTATTGAAGCATTGGCTAAGATAACTGCATGACTGCATGACATATTTCTTTATGTGTAAAGAATTTGTTCTGAAAATTATGAGATGTTTCTAATCATGCAATTTAACTTGTTTTGTAGGAAAGACCGTATATCTTCACCTACAAAAGGAGTACAACATTTGTTCCAGCAAGAAAGATATCTATTAAAGATATTGATCCGTAGATCATGAAGAAGATGTTTGGGATGCATTCCCAAGACCTGACAGGGAGTCATATGTATGCAGATTGAAGAAAGCCTTATATGGCTTGAAGCAAGCTCCCAGAACCTGACTGATTGCAGATACTAAAAGGAAGCTTGCAGTTGAATTCGACATGAAATATTTGGGAATGATGCACTATTTCCTAGGTATGGAGGTGTGGCAGAGTGCAGGTGGGATCTTCCTTGGTCAAGGGAAGTACACAGTAGATATCCTGAAGAGATTTGGGATGATGGACTGCAAGGCCATGGCCACACCTATGGCATCGAATCTGAAGCTTCTATGTGATGCTTCATCTGAGCCAGTTGATGTCTCTATGTATCGTCACATGATTGGGTCCTTGATGTACCTGACGAACACGAGACCAGACATTTGCTTTGCTGTGAACACATTGAGCCAGTTCCTGACAGATCCAAGAAGTGTTCACCTGGTTGCTGTAAAGCATGTTCTGAGGTACCTAAAGGGTACAGTGGATTATGGGCTCAGGTATGAGGCGAATCAAAAGTTTAACCTACAGGGTTATGTTGATTCAGACTGGGCTGGCAGTGCTGCAGATAGGAAGAGCACATCTGGGTGTTGCTTCAGTATGGGATCAGGTGTGATCTCTTGGTTTAGCAGGAAGCAGTCCTGCGTAGAACTGAGTACAGCTGAGGCAGAGTATGTTGCAGCCTGTTCAGCTAGTTGTGAGGCAGTATGGCTACGAAAGCTACTGTCTGAGTTATTTGATCTCCCGTTGGAGGCTACTGGTATCTTCTGTGAAAACCAGAGTTGTGTGAAGCTGTCCGAGAACCCAGTGTTTCATGACAGGTCGAAACACATAGAGATCAAATATCACTATATCAGGGATATGGTGCAGAGAGGAGCTGTGAAGCTCCTGTATGTTGCGACGGACGAGCAGATTGCAGATGTGCTGACGAAGCCACTAGCCAGGGTGAAGTTCGAGTACTTCAGAGAGAGGCTTGGCGTGCTTCAGATCGAGGATACTTCGAGGAAGAAGTGATGGACACATTTGCTGAAGCCATTCCAAGCATGTTGGAAGGAGGATCCTTCACATGGCTGTGGATGTAAGCGCTGGATGATGAGCATCAGGATGATGTTCTGGTTTCTGCTTGGATATGATCAGTTGGATCATTTTATGTATGTATGTATGCATCATGTTGGATGCTTGGACCATGTATCTGTATATGTATCAGGTGGATACATTGTATGATCAGGTGGATCATGTATGGTGATATGTATCATGTATTTGTATTTGTATCAGGTGGATACATTGATGATCAGGAGGATCATGTATGATGATATGTATCAGGTATATACTTGGTATGCATCAGGTAGATGCATTGATGATCAGGAGGATCATGTATGATGATATGTATCATGTATTTGTATCAGGTGGATACATTGATGATCAGGAGGATCATGTATGATACTTGGTATGCATCAGGTAGATGCATTGATGATCAGGTGGATCATGCAGCAGGATGTTGCAGTGATGATCAGGATGATCATAGATGACAAGCTTCAGGATGTTGCTCCAGATGACATGCAGCAGGATGTTGCAGTGATGATCAGGATGATCATAGATGACGAGCTTCAGGATGTTGCTCCAGATGACATGCAGCAGGATGTTGCAGTGATGATCAGGATGATCATAGATGACGAGCTTCAGGATGTTGCTCCAGATGACATGCAGCAGGACGTTGCAGTGATGATGATCAGGATGATCATGGATACATCAAGATGATGTATGGTGAGTATCAGGTTGATACTCTATGGTCGTGGATCAGGTTGTGCATATGAGCATGTAATTCGTTGCCCTGGGAGATTTGCAGATGGTCTTTCGAGGTTTTGCCTATGGCATGTAATTCGGTGCCCTGGGACATCTGGCAAATGCTCTTTCGAGGTTTTTCTCTGGGAGGACATGTAATTCGTTTCCCTGGGAGATCTGCAGATAGTCTTTCGAGGTTTTGCCTATGGCATATAATAGCGCCCTGGGATATCTGGCAGATGCTCTTGCGAGGTTTTGTCCTATGGAATGTAATTCGTTTCCCTGGGAGATCCGATAGGTTGGGCTGTGTGCCCGTAATCAGTCCTGGGATGCTCTTGCGAGGTTTTTCCATGACCACATGTAATTCGTTGCCCTGGGAGATCCTATAGGTAGAGCTGTGTGCTCGTAACATCCTGGGATGCTCTTGCGAGGTTTTGTGGTGAGGTCACATGTAATTCGTTTCCCTGGGAGATCCTATAGGTAGATCTATGTGCTCGTAACAGCCTGGGATGCTCTTTCGAGGTTTTGTGACACACGTAAAAGTCGTGAGGATTCCACAGTATGGCCAGTGATGACGAAGACCTGCAGGTGGTGGGCCTACATCCAGTATGAAAAAGGACTGGCTCTGTAGAACTTCCTATGATGAGTAGAGTCAGAGATTGGTTGAGATAGTAGCAGCAGTGATGATGATGATGACGATGCATCGATGACGATGATCCAGAGAAGAAGACTTGTCTAGCAGATCTGTGTCGAGAAATACCTTCCTAGTTAAGAGGGAGTGTTGATGTATATGTAACTTCGGAATGTATTTCATCTGTGTATTATATATATATTTATTGTACCCTTATAAGAGATGTGTTATTCCTCTATAAGGAAGTGTCGTCATGTGGATTGACAAGTCTCGCAAGTATGTGTACTTGCCAATGGGTTATTAGACCACCTTATGGGGTCGGCCCTAATTAACATATAATATAATGTGGATGTACTCAAGTAGACAAGTCGGCCCCAGTAGGTCACTGGGCAAAAAGGTGAGTACAAATAGAGATAGGATATCTCTATTTTACTCACTCGGAAAAGTAACTATCTCTCTCTCTGAAAAGTGGCGCACTAGTGAGGAGAAGGAGGATCATCTGCTAGGAGACTATCTCAGTGTTATTTGGTTGTATTTTGGTTGAGCCATTGCTCTCTCTATCTCTGAGGAAGTTGTGGGGTTTTTCACCTTAGGGTTTTCCCCACAGAAACTCTGTGTCTCTTGTCTCTATGCTTTTGATTCTTGTGATGCTTGTGATGCTTGTCATATTATGATTGTCATGCATTGATATACTGTAGATGTTATTCTCTCAGCAAAGATCCTATAGTATTGTGATTTAATACTAAAAATTTAACAACAATCAAGGGTTCAAAACATGTCATGAAGAAGTTGAAGTTTCAGAATTTGTTGAAGATGAGAAGGTAACATTTTCAGATATTGTTTTCAAGGAAGAATGCCATGATCATTATGATAATCAAGTTGTTGTTTTAGGTCAGTTTGAGGATTATTCAAGTGATGAGATCAGTAGAGATAGTTTGGAACATTCTCATAATGATCTCAACACCCTTAATAACAGTTTGAATGCAAATCCTTTTGAAGATCAGTTTCTAGTTCAACAAACTGTTGAAAATCCTTATTGTGTTAAAGATCAACTTTGTATTGAAGGAAAAGATGAACCTTTAGCATCATCATTCGAAATTTCTCTGAATGCTCCTTGTTATGATGAAGAGGTTAGGGTTCCAAGACAAGAATTTTGTGATGAATTAAATTCTATTCCTTTTGGTTTTGATACTAAAATCGATGAAGGCCAAGCTGTTCACATTTCTTCAGAAGTTACTCATATTCATAGTTATGATAGATCTGTTGTTCAAAATCATTATGAAGATGCTCTACTTTTTAATAAATATGATGATGAAATTGAAAAGAAAGACCCAGAAATTTGTGAGGTGTGTGATATGTCACAATCTGATCAACAGATTCAAGAATGCATTCAGTCTATTATCCTTGAACAGCACAAGCCAATGCATGATAGTCATTCATTTGAAGACAGTGTGGAAAAGGAGGTTCAGCCTACTGATATTATTAATGATACTATCCAAAAAAATCCGGAGCAAATTCAGGCTGATTCAGATATCTTTTATCGCCAATGCCTGATTGATATTCATGGAACAAAATATTCTTATGGACAGCCTGTCTTTTTCATAGAGCAGGGAGAGGTAACTTATGGAAATTTTTATGATCCAATAGCAGATTATTTAGAGTCAATACCAGGTTATAAATCTATTATTTCAGAGACACTATTTGATGAAAGTGGGTATAAGTTGTTAAATCTTTGCTCTTCATGTTTTCCAATATTTCTGATTATATATATATTTGGAGTTGGAAACAAGTTTTGGTGGGTTGATCAAATTTTTTCTTGGTTACATTGGAAATGGGATTTCGATTTGATTCAGTAGATGGAAGGTTCCTCAGAGAAAGAGATTTGATTTTCATTGTATATATCAGTGTGTGAAGGATTGAATAAAGACTCCATAGCCCAATGGGAGTTTTGCAGACATATAGATAAGATAACAGACAGAAGGCACTGGTCTACAGGTTCTTGAAGCCTCACAAGGAGGACTTCATCATGCAACTGAAGCGAGATGTTAAGTCATGAATTTGTTTCCTTTAATTTTATATTTTGATTGTGATTTTATCTTTAGTTTGCTCATATGCTTAAATTTTCTCATTTGCTCACTTTAGGAATTTTTGGTTTTAATTGAAATTTGGTTTTTTTTATTAGATTTGTTTTATTAAGTTTGTTTTCTTAGCTCTTGAAGGGTGTTAAAGGTCATATTATTGAATAATGCACTCACAAATCATATTAAAAGTAGACCCATCATTCAAACATCACGTAAACTTCATGCAAAATGGAAAAAAGCTGTAAAACAGGGCCAAAATTGAGTTTAAATTATTCTTGTAATGCAACTGCCAAAAATTAACAAAGGTGCGCTACAACAAAATCGTTTTTTGCCAGAATGGTCATTTTTCAGTCCGATTTTTTGGAGATTTCGCTGGGGAAGTGTTAAATAAATCATTGGTCATGTTTGATATGTGTTTTGCCAATTTTTTTTTATGTAAACAGGCTTCAGTCTCATGTGAGGGAGATTCTGGAAACTGTATGCCGATTTATGGCAAAATCGTGATAGACCATGGAATGGGGCATGATTTCCGGCAGGAGATTCTCAATCTGAAGGTTACGAAGTTGGTGAACACTGAGGTGGAAACATCTGCCAAAAATCCAAATATTGTCGTTACAGAAGTAGTTGGTGCACTAAAGGATGGAACAGAACCAGCGCAGGAGGCAGCTCTTGATGCATTATGCTTGTTAAAGAATCCTTGGCCATCTATTCTTGATGAATCCGGCAAAGAACAAGCCATAGTTGTAGCGGAAGCTATTCATGTATTATAGCTATTAATACGTACTGGTCCACCTCATTTCCAGGAAAACGCTGACAGTTTGTTAAAATGTTTACCTGGAAGCTTGACAGTAACAATTGAACGTGGCAATAACTTGAAGCAGATGAATCAGACAAAATGTTTCTCAAGCAGTCGGAAGTATTTATCCAGTGAAATGCACAGATCACTGAGAATTCTGCTCAGTTTTTCCTGTTTTGGGTCATTGAGGTAAAATACCGACCAAGAGCTAAGGGAGAGGAATTTTTGAAAACCAAAAGAGGTTTTTGTTCATGAAACACCCGTATGCAAAACCCTCTCTTAGTTTTGCAACAGCTATCAAGGTTTGAAAGATTCAGTTTAATCTTTGCAACCTATTTTCAGGGATTTTAAAAATTTAATATTTTCCTATTTTAGTGTTCATTGTGCGGGGCCGAGTCTGATTGATTGGAGATGAATTTTTAGAAACCAAGAGAGGTTTTTGTCCATCACGGACTCATTTACAAAAACCTCTCTCAAGTTTTATACAAGTGTCACCAATTGAGAGATAGGGAATCTTCTTTGACACCTATGTTTCAGAAATTCGCCATATTTTCCAGGAATCCGATTTGCTATTTTTAGTCAATTAGTTGAGTTAGTTAGTTAATGTAACTGCTGGGTAGTTTCAATTTCGACCTAATGAAGGGGAGATAGAAATACTTCTTTGTAATTATAAAAAAGGGACAAAGGGACTGACGAGGGTTCTGATTTTTGGGAGCTTCAGGAGGTCTTCAGACTTCTTTTGTCTTCAGACTTGTTCAGGAGTTAAGTACCAAGACTCTTATATACATTTGATGATGAAATTATGAGATATATGACATTTTACCCCTTCAGTTTTATGTGTTGGCTTCATTATTGAACTTGTTTAGTTTCTTAATTGATATATTCATTACTGGTTTATGTGTATTTGCTAGTGATGCTTGTCTTTTATGAATGAACCCCAGCATAGTGTTTATGTTGGATCTTGTGTGATATATTATGCATCTTTATCATCTTCTATTTATGATTTAGTTATTATCTTGCTCATGAATGTATTCCCTGATTGTTCCCAATGATTACAACCATTAAAAACCTTTTAAACAAACCCTAAACCCTAGTTTTATTGAGTTTTACATTTGAGATTGTGTTGGCTTGTTTCTTTGGCCTTGGAAACAATTTCTGGCACAAACACTTCCCACGGAGGGTCATCAACACTCATGATTTCCATAATGGACTCATCAGAATGAAAATTCCAGAGCAGAGGATCGGGTAGGGATGATGTCCACTGTAGAGAATAGGAGGTGGAGGCCATAGCTAAGTGGTCCTTCGGTGCTGAATGGATATCCTCGTAAGTGATTTCAGCGGGTGAAAGAGGCATAGTGTCTCCAATCAGGTGTGTGGTGGCTTTATTAGGTACAATCCATTGATCAATAGAGTTGGGGTAGATGAAATCCAAGAGGAGATCATGTTCACCATGGAAACATGATTTGGGGGATCCGAGGTTGGAAAAACGCCCATAAGGGATGAGTCCTTGATGAGGCCAACCCCCACGCCTTCATAAAGATGCAAATATTATCCAAGTAATGGAACATTATCGCCCGGATGAGTATCGTTGTCAGGTGTACAGAAATCCAGTTGGTCGATAGTAACAATTCAGCCTTGATGTGGGAATTGCACTATGCGGAAGACAGATGATGCGACCGTAGTCATGGCGTAAAACCAATTATGACCAAGTAGAATGTTATAATCTAACAAGGTAGCTACCACTTCCAAATTAATGGTTGTGGTCTTTCCCCCCAACTAGACTACTAAGGCTTGTAACATCCCATGAGGTTGAAAACCACGTCTGTCGAATGCTTTCAGGGTGGTAGGAGAATGGTTCAACTTGGGACAGTCAATGGCTCTCCAACATGAAATCGACATGATTAAAGTAGAGGCACCTTTGTCCAAGATGGTACGATGGATTGTCTTCCTAGCAATGTTTGTGGCAAATTGATATTCCAGCTGATGGGAAAGCCTCGACTTAAATTATTCGAGCAGGAACATGATAGTGTTCAAAGAATCCTAATCAATCACGCTGATGGCAGCGAGGAGAGTCTTGCGCTAGTTAGGACAATTCTGCAAGACCTTAAGCGTCGACATAGCACAAGGAGCTTGTGCTAGGTCCTCTACAATATTGTAGCTCTAAGTGGCCCAAGAATTGGGATTGAAAACATATTTTCAAATCGTGATCTTGGGTGGACACAACACTGACTCTAAAGAGGGTTTCTCAATGGTGATAGAAGAGTACGGTACGGTGACCTCGAGAATCGAAGTGGAATCTATTTCAGTATTACTTCCAATGGGTTCCTTTGGTGGGACGGAGTCATATGAACGGGAATGTGTGTTCAAGTTGATGGTCTCACTACGCATCATGAGAACATCCACGGTTGAGGATGCTTTTCCTTGGGAAGGAGAGGTGTGTGCGATTAGTTGTTGGTTTCGAGTGGGGAAGGGATCATTGAGAACTGCAGTAGTAGAGTTTCCCTTGAGAAACTTCTGAACTTCGTCTCGGTGGGGACATTCTTTTGAGAAATGGTCTCCACCGCACAACAAACAAGGATACTTTAACTTCCTCTTTTGTTTGGTGTCTTCCTGGGTGGGCTTGGGTTCCTGTTGGTTAGAAGATTTCTTAGGTTTCCCTTTGTTCTTCTTCTTACCACCAGACTTCTGAGATGAAGTTGATTGCACAGAATTCACCTCTTCGGTGGAGGTAGAAGTGGTGGACTTGGTAGTGTTGTTTCCAGCCTGTGGTGGTGATGGGGAAGAACCTTGAGGGTTCGACGAGCCACCAGTTTGACTAGAAGGCTGGGAGGTAAGGGAACCAATGATTCCATCAGCCTATGGTCCCTTGGGTGGTTTCGCGGGATCATACGTAGGGCGGGATGCATCAGGAACAATTTCATACAATGTGTCGGATTGAGCATAGACCAAGTCTAGGTAATGGGAATGGGCGATAGCCTATTCCTTAGTGATAGCCCCTCCCATAGATATGTGTCGAGCTACAACAGGTAAGAGTGACTTTGTAAACCAGTCAGCTAGGATTTGGTCCAGAATATGAGCCTTAATGAGACGTCGTCTTCACCGCCATTCATGAATATGATTAGAAATATGAGTAGCAGTGTTCTAGAGAAGGGATTTTAATAAGTCCATACCAGTCTCATAGCGAATGGGCAACTGAAAATGGGTCAAAAATTACATAGCAAGAGATCAGAAATATGGAAAAGAATTGGGTGGTAGTTCAATATACCACTTGGCAGCTGGGTCGATGAGATTCCATTGAAATAACCTAAGACAGATCGAGTCGTCCATTAAGGAGTTGGATGAACACCATAGATGGTATGTCATCACATGGTTTTTGGGATCCTCACCAGGCTTGCCATCAATTTGGGGATATCTGATGGTAACTTAACCAGAATGGGCAACCAGTTTTTCCCATGGAAGATGGCATCTTCGTTAGATGAGACAAGTTGGGTAAGTCCAAAGTAGCCAAAAAGGGCAGCTATTGGTTCAGCTAGGGGTATTAATAGTACTGATAAGGCATGTATGGACCAGTAGGACCTTGAATTGACTAGTTTTAAGGTGTCCCTGGAGGGAACTTACCGTAAGGGGGTGTGTTTCCCAGACCATAGGTAGGTCCGCCACCATAATAAGGTGGTCCATTACCATAATAAGGTGGGTTGTTATCATAAGGTGGGCGCATGCCTCCACCGCAGGGAGGGGGTGGGCCACCTCCAAATGGTGGGGGTCTGCCACTACCACTAGGATAGAATGGACCTCCATCGCCTCTGCTAGGAGGAGGTGGTGGTCCACCGCTGCCACCAAGACAGGGTGGGCCTTCACTGGCTCCGCCGGGAGGAGGTGGTGGTCCACCACTGCCTCCAGAAGGGTAAGGGTTTCCCCCTCCACCTCCACTAGGATAGGATGGTCCTCTGCCATCACCACCACAAGGATGGGATGGTCCTCCACCACCACCACCACCAGGATGGGATGGTCCTCTACCACCATCGCCAGGATTGGATGGTCCTCCACTGCCAGCACCAGGATGGGATGGTCCTCCACCACCACTGCCAGGATGGGATGGTCCTCCACCGCCACCACCAGGATGGGATGGTCCTCCACCACCGAGGGGGGTGGCCCTCCGATTCCACCTGAAGGAAGAGGGCCTCCACCTCCGCCACTAGGGGGGGTGGGTTGTAGTTTCTAGAATGAGGTGGTCCTCCACAAAAAGGTAGAGGTCTACCTCCTCCAAAATTGTGTTTAGGACTGCTACCTCCAATGGGAAGTGGGGGTGGACCAAATGGGGGTGGTGGGACTTGAGGGACTATAGGTGGGGGTCCATGTTGTAAAACATTTTGGTGCCCCCACAGAGTGTATGGATTTCTGGGATAAGGTATACCATAGAGTGCATTTCCGGGATTGAGTTGTCCCGACACAGGGTTAAGATAACCTGGATACCCTTGACTCCATGGCGATTGAATTACATTGGATGGTCCCCCAACATGGGATAATCCTTTGGTGGAAGTTCTGACAGGTAAGGAATTTCCAATGGATGGACTGATGGGAACTCCTCCTACAATGTTATGGTTAAGAGACGTGGGTTCCCCCCCAACAATAACTTGCTAACCACTAAGTAAAGGTTGACCCAACACGGGCTGTTGATTATCTACTGTAGGGTTAACATTACCCGCAAGAAAGGTAGGGGGTAAAGAGTATCCTCCCCGCGAGTTTTTGGATGGGGAAGGAATGGGTAATGTAACCATGGTAGTAACAGGTGTGTTGGACTATTGTCCTTCAACAGGTTGGGTCATTGCAGGTATAGAACCAGTCTCCTGTCTAGGGGGTGTATGTGCAGGAAGTGCGGGTTGACCATGTTCAGAAGTGGTCACGCATTGGGTGGATGATTCTGGTGAGTCAAAAGATAAATAACGATTGTGATAAGGAGGTAACGTCGGGTCTTCAACCCTTCGTAGAAGACTTTGTCTTCGAAAATCCTCACCCATAGCACGTAATCAAGTCAATTGTTCACAATAAGGTGCCAGAAAGTCGTCGGGAGTATCCCAACTGGGTGGGGATGCAACAGCAAAATGATCCATTGGGTGGCCTAGAGATGATGTCCAATAAGCTACAGCTAGACCAACAGTTGTTGCAAGGTCATCCTAGGGTTGATTTAACTATTCCACCGATCCAAGCTCTCTCGGTACAACGTAAGGTAGGTCTTGTGAAGTAGAAGTTTGCACCACTTCACCCTGTGGGGGGTTGTAGGGAGGTGAATCTGGAGGAAACATATGGGCTCCAACATTCAAAGTAGGGTTTTCTACTTCAAGTGACACGACCGTGGCTTGTGGGTCCATCCTTACCCTCAAAATTACCTCCTGGTTAAGGGGATATTGTCACGTACCCACCCATCCATCCAAGGCAAGGGAGGGCACATGATGCCAATCTATGGGGCTTTCACATAATCTCTGCCCATTCATTAGAATCATATGAATAAATCATTTGTTTGCAGATGTAAAACAAATCAATTATGCACAGTGGAATTAAACTATCCACACACATTACTCATGCATACAACATATCAACAGTCATCAAATTAATATAGTGCATAAGTAAATACATAGACAAAAAAACACTTATCTCCATTTTGCAATTGTCCCAAACAACTAGATATGTGGCTGCAATGTTCCACCCAACCATAGGCCAGTTGTGTTCATCAATCTCTCAACAAAACTGCCACCACCGAGCTGGGCATGATTCCTACAAGGAAAAAAGGGGACATTCAACTCATATGCAGCCAATTAAGCATTTCATTTGAGCCAAGCCAGTCCATAGCTGGATTTATCAGGCTACATCAAAACCCTGGATGCTTGCACTCAAGCTCAATCCAAAACAATGGAGACCCATAACCCATACCCCAACATACTATTTTCTCACACAACAAGCACAATCATTGGGCAGGGATACACATTTAACAATGGGATTTACAACAATATGGTTATGGGTTTTACCCAATTCGTTTCCAACCAAAAACGGATTATGGGATGGGGAGAAACAATCACAGGGAGGAAAATGATTTCTTCCCCAACTAACTGAGCATTCAACAGCCAAATGATCTCTATGGAACCCCAATTCCATTCTCCTTCTTCCCCACTGGTATACAACACAAAAATGCCCATCTCCTAGATAAGAATGAAGGAAAACATAGGAAAACATGGCTGGAAAATGCCCAGGTAGCTCCAAACTCGTGAGGGAGAGAAACTAGTTGATGGATAATGGCTTGGGGATCAATTCATGGCTCTTTTCTTGCCCAAGAAGCAAAACGTGATTTCCCATGCAAGGTGGCTTGCCCATACCTGAAATTGGATAGCCATACCTCTCATTCCCCAAGGCATTAACTACCTCAACCAACTCTTGGGAGAAATCAATGATTGGGTACAAAAGTCAACATGGGTATTTGAGGGTTATCTCATTGACACTTGGCTTGACTTGATTGGCTCCAAGGGTTTGAATGTTTTCCCTCCCAATTCCTTGTAAAATCATGCCCCCATCTCTTGTTGCATTGCATAGCTAGTTGTGGGTATTTTATTAAATACATATTTACATGATATTTACAATTCCATTGTGTCGGGCTAGCACGTAAACCATATGCATCAATAAATCGATGGCGGGGCCTTGTCCTTGAGCTCCTCACCACGATTATATAACAATATTACATCATTTACAATTTTAATGTGATAGGGTCAAGATGGGGACGTGACAGATATTCGGGCAATAAGTTCAGAATCTTATGGGACCTTATCCAAGGAAAGTCAACCAGAGTGACTCCTAGGGTAGTCTAAACAAAAGAAAAGTAGTCCAAAAAAATCTACACAAACTAAGGCCACAAGCAAGCTTATGTGATAGGAGTGGATTCAAAATTATGGAACCTCGCAGGATTTTCAAGGCTTTGCAAATCGCTATATACCGCAGGGTTCAATAGTAAGACACGACAAAGAGGATTGGGACCATACCCTTGCCTGAATACCCAACTACTTGGACAGTACGTGCGTAGTAATCTCCCCAAGTTCTGTTCTCGGTGTATTGCTCTGCCAAGATGGCCAAAAGGTTAACTCAGTTGGTTTCAGGAATCCTAATGGTGTCTCTCGATATACTCAAGGTACGTGGGAGCTCAAATCCGTAGTGGTGTTGTCTAATGCACAACCGCACATCACCAGACCTTCCTATATACTACCGAGTACGTGAAACACCTTTCTATATACGCCAAGTACGTTAAACACCTTTCAATATACGCCAAGTATGCGAAGTACTTGGTGGGTATATGAAAGAGCTTCGATATACCTGGTTGGTATGTGAAAGAGCTTCGATATACCGATAAGTACATGGAATACTACAATACCCCCGGAATACAGTGCTAGAAAGTAACAACAGCTGCCATGTTTTACGACGTTGGAACACGTCTCTAGCTTAACACACAAGTTGCTAAATATTTTACCCTATTTCTACCGTTAATTTTATCTGGACGGTTAGGTGAATGCATGAGGTGAGTACATAAATGTAAACATAATGCAGGCCCTAACTACATGCAAAAAATCTACTTTTATTTTGATGAACTCTATATATGGGAGGGAGAAATTCCTTTCCAAGTGATTTTACCAAAGCAACCAAATGCAACACAATCCCAAATCTATCAAATTTGATAATAAAAGTATTCTTTTCGTTTTTCCGTTTTTCCAAGCAAAACACAAAACAATCAACAAGCATAACAACCGAATCCAAAAATTTTCTTTTGTCTTTTCGAATTGAAACTAAGAGATGAAAAGAGAGAAATTTCCTATCTAGAGCACTCTAACTTTTCAATTTCACTATGATGGATTAAAAGCATAAGAAATCAAGAAGGCATACAATTTCTCCAAACATGGAATCACTTCTGTAAGAACTTGATCTCACTCAAATTTTTCAAGAAAATGAATGATTCACAATTCCTGAAAAGTACAAATGATTAATTTTTCTCTCAAACTTTTTCAAAAGACTAATGAATGACACTTTCCAATGCATGAAGCAATTTCTACAATAATTTTCAAATGCACTTGAAAACAGTAAAAATTATGCACCTACAATTTTTCCAATGATATACCAAGATTACAACTTGATAACAATGATATTTTTAAGCACAAAAAACTGAAAAGAAATTTGATTTGCAGCACTCTAAACACTCAGGAAATATCAGGAAAATGGCAAGCACTCGTGTGAACTAAAAACACTCCAAAACGCTCAAAAACCTCAATCAAACAATTGAATGCAAAAAAATCCAAATGACATGTGCAAAGGAGTCTGGGATTAAATCCAATGCAAGGATCATATCAGGTGGGGAAAGGAGGGAAAACAAGGTTAAGTGGATGAAGGTGGGGGAACCCAAAGTGTCCACCACTACCAAATTCAAGCTTGTTAAAATGGGACCCAATACAAATCCACACAAAATCCAAATACTTTCAACACATAGATAAAAAAAAGGGGTCTCTGACTAGATCTTGCAGCACAGAGGGGTCTGCACACCAAATCAAAAAATGGAGGGGAGATGACCTTGCATCAAAGTTAACAGATTGGCACAGTCTGTGTTCAGACACAGAGCGACCGTCGTAGGTCACTAATTCGGGGATTGCGATGATGTTGCATGACACTAGTGAGGAAACTTCGATGACAGAGAAGCAGCATGCAAAATGAATGATAGATTGACGCTCTGGTTCCACTGCCTAGGTGCGATGGGCGAGATCCAAACTCTAGGATCAACAGATCTCCAAGAAATGAGCAATAAAATGGTCTAAATATTGTGAGTACAGACTCATATGAGGACAACAGACTCTTCAGAGTGAAGATCTGATGGTTAAAAAGACTTAGGAAGCAAATGAGTTGGCTTGCAAAAGAAATCAAATGAAAATGGAATTCAAATTGAAAACTAAAAACAATGTTCTTCCTCAGTATGGTCACCATATTTGTTTGACGAACAAGCTACCAAGAGCAGACTCAAGGCCTGATCTCCCTAGCTTAATGTAAGACTAAAACAAATAAGACATAATATAAATGACTTCCCTAGATCTAATTAGAGATCAAGTAGATAGATGCTTTACCTCTCAGATCGTGGATCCTTTCTCCTTGATGTTTGTTCCAAGCTTGATGGTCTTCAGATCTCAGCTGCAAAACCTGTCAAGACAACACATAACAGCACAAGTAGTAAAATGCACCTAAACAATAACAGATCTAAGTAAGCAGTTAAGTAGGAAAACTACTCAAACATCATCAATGCAACAACATTTGGTGGAAAGCATTTGTATTACTATATAAAAGGGAAAGTACATAGAAGGAAGTGATTACAACCAAGACTTAACATAGCAATCCTTCTCCAATCAAGCCAATGCCAAAGCCTCCAAAGGAAGCATGGATCTCCCAAACATGGATAGAGAACCCCTAAGCTAATTTCACCAGCATGTAGATACTATAGACTTCCTCCCTTTGGAATGGAAATGAGCTTCACTTATATAGGACTAAGAGGATAGGATAGGTTGAGATATGTTAGAAGAGAGTTAGGGGATCTCACCAAAGAGCTAGGGAACCGAATGCCACCTCCCCTATAGGCTAGGGATAGGGACCCACATCACTTAGCTTTGAGAATGGGCTCAAAGATGCTCTTTTATCCAATTAACTGACATCGTTGCAGGATGCATTAGGACAACCTACGATGTCACAAGTTACACAAGGGTGAACTGCAATGACCAATAAAAATGGTTCAATTAAGCCCTCCATTCATAGGAAACTTCAGGGATGTTTACACCGAGTCTCATGGTAGCAATATTTAGGTGTAACAACATAATAAATGAAAATATATCAAAAATATATTTACTCATACCTTTATCATTACATAAACTTTCATTGTAATAATTATATAATGAATGTTTAAAATTTATATTTATTTATATAATGAATGCTTAAAATTTGTATTTATATAACAATGTTTAAAGTTTATTGGTACAAGTCTCTAACATACTTGTTAATTGAATAAATTACTTAATTGTTTCGATGTGACTATTCTACAACATAGCTAGTTACAACTAGTTGAATCTCCTCTTAATATTTTAAATCCTAAAATTATCCACCATACATAGAAGTCATTCTTATTTGTTCAATAATGGGAAGAGACATAAACAAAAGAGTTACAAGCACAAAATTATGAACTATAGATTTCATATTACACTATAGTATATATAATTACATGCTTTGTTGGTTCAAGCCAATAACGAGTTAACTGATCCTCCATCTGAATAACAGAATGTAACTAACACACTTTAACACACTTAACCAAGAGATTACTACTTCTAACACTCCCTCTTAATATCAAGGGTTAGATTCTTAATAAACAATCCCTCTTAATTATGATACTCTAATAATGCTAACATGAAAATCTCACAAATGCAAATGCCCAAATACTTGTTGGTCTATGTCTCAGCTAGGTTTACAAAACACTTAAAACAAAATCAACAAATAAATTGGCTTCATATTAGGCTCCTTAGGCCTATTTCTTTCATCTTCATCTTCAAAGATAGGATTTTTTCCTGGATCCCAAACCTGATGTTGTTGTCGTCCCCCTGCCTTGTTATCAAAAGTATTTTCAGTCAGTTGATCTTTGTGGTTGACTGTATTCTTTGCCTCATTGTGTCTCCACTCAAGAATATTAGTCAAAAACTTCCATAATTCTTCTATCTCAATGTTCAACTCTATTCCTTGCAAGTGCATATTGCTTAACTTCATTTCCTACGGAATTTCTACAATGCTAATTTCAACTTCTTAAAAAATAATGTTTTCATATTCTTTATCCGTTGCAATCTTCTTATTTATGTATTCACAAATCCTTGGATTTTCTAGACATTCTTCTAGCATTATCAACTCCTCATCATAATTTGTTAACACTACATCCAAATGATTTTCTTCTTTCTCACTAACTGCATAATATGAGAAAAATGGAAAAATTGGCATTGATCTTCTCAATATTCAATTTATATGTTCTTCTTCATTAGGTTTATTCTGCTCTAGATCTTTATTGCTCTGCTCCATAACTAGAAATACTCTATATTTCTCTGCAAAGTTTTCTCTTTACAGCAGCAATTCTTCACATCAAACAAATTCTTTTTTCTTCTCAAGATCAGTTGACACTGATCAATATAAGGCTGCTCATTTTTGTTAATATATGTGCTAAAATATTAACAGTCAGCACACTTCACAAAGCTTCCTCTTTACGCTAGACCACATACTGATGGGCTACAAAAATTTACATTAACTGGGCTCCTTCAATAATTTCTTTCACACAAACTCTTTTATACAAACTGAATCATTGATGTGGATACAAACTGGTATTGTGAGACTCAAACTCAATGCATTCACGGATGCTCTTTCTTTTCACTTATCCGATCTTTTTTATAAAAATTTATTTCACCAAATATAAAAATATCCTTTTTTCACAAAAATCTTAGTTCCGGATTCTTGAGAAATATGGTAAAAATATTATTTCACAAAGTTCTTTTCAAAAACTTTTCTCTTTTCCAATATTAAAACAAATATATATCTTTCTCTTAACTTGGCATGTTAAATGTGTGCTAACTCTCTCAAATTCAAATTTAAATAAACTCCTTTTTTTTAAATAGGCCGTGTTGTGACTTACTTCCAATGATAAATATTCCTGTGAAGATATTTACAGATACAAAACTATTTCTCATATACCAAGAAAAAATTTATGATCACGATCATAGTACCTTTAATATCCTTTTAGAAATGAATCAATGGCTTGAAATTGAATCTCCTTTGGCGTATCTTTAACACACATGGAGCAGAATGATGAAACTGCTCGGTTTTTATCAAGTAAATTTGATTCTCTTCGCTCCACATCCAATATAGGCATAATGATGAAAATTACGAACTATTACAATCTCACGATATGTTCTTTTGTGTAGATGGAGTTAGAATGAAAAAAATTATTTTCCTCACAAAAATATTTCTTACATCAAAATTTTGTTATTGGATGGCACTGTCCAATGATTGGCTCAACCTTCTCCAAACAAATCTATCTAAACAGATCTACTCCTGCTTCGACGGGACTTTCTCTTCAATATTTGAAGAGGTTCTCCATAAACTAATCCAACTTTGGATCAACCAATTGCTCTACTTGCAACACCGGCTTCAACAAAATTCAACAACAAACTTCACAACAAACTTCACTAGAGAGAAGATTTCCGTATGTGTATGCAGCAACAACTTCAACAAAACTTCCTACAACTCAACAAAACCATGAATCAAGAAGAGGTTCCTAAATGGATCTTTGGATTGACCAATGGATTGAAGAACGGCTTGACCAACGGCTCTGATACCATGTTCAAATATTGGAAAAGACATAAACAAAATATTTACAAGCACAAAAGGCTGAACTATAGATTTCATATTACACTATAGTATATATAATTACATGCTTTGGCAGTTCAAGCCAATAACAAGTTAACGGATCCTCCAACTGAATAACGAAATGTAACTAACACACTTTAACACACTTAACCAAGAGATTACTAATTATAACATTATCAAGTCATTAGAAGTTTAGGAATCCCTTTTTCTCCATACCTCTTCCAATGAGCTATGGGGAGCTCTGGGAAGCACTCTTGCAAAGAGTTCTAAGAATACTTAGGAATGGATTCTGAAATTCCACAGGGGTATATCACTAAGCTTGAACAAACCTCACAATTTCACAGTGGTTATTGCAGAGAAGAATTAGCAAGAAACATGATCAAATTCACTCATGAAACTCAAAAGATATGAGAAACTGTTGTTAATACCTTCATTAGTTGTAACCTGGAAATTTTTTTATAAAACAATAGAATGAATTCAATACACCTTGGAGGATTCGAATTCTCCTCAAGTCATGGCTTAGTTTGCATTGTAACTATCTCCTGATAAGGTATAGTGGCCATTGAGGGTGAATAATCAATCAGCTAAGGTTGAAATGAACATCATTGAGCATGCGGGCACCAAAATAGGGGAGGAGACTCCAAGGGGGTGCATAAATAGATTTCCGTTGTCAAGGAGGATGCTCCTACACTCAGTAGAAGTCAAAATAGGATATATAGTCAGTTAATTGTGCAATCAAGGGGACAAGGCTCCCTAAACCATGGTACTAACTATCAGATATCCTAAATATATGCATGAGGGTGCATTTGTAACTCCAACAATGGAAACAAGGCACACTAAGTGGCTAGGAGGGCTAATGATGGCCAAAAACAAGCTCCAGGGGTCCCAAAATAGGGACTAGGTGCTAGGAGACTCAACTGCCGATGCATGTATGCATGGAGTGCTACATGGAGTGATGCATGGAATGCAAAACCAAAATAAGATGGTTATAATATTCCAACATGGATTAGTAAACTTATGTTCCTTGCTTGCAAGTTTTGTATCTATGCAAACATGTTGAGTGAATTCATATTTATTATCGTTATTTTTATGTCCTCTTGGCTCGAGCTTACAACCAGCTAGAAAAAATTCTCAAAAATGGTTAGGTCCTTCTAATAATCTGTATAACTTCTAGGACTCCTCTTGAAGTTTTATGATCTAAATTTGTTGAGTTTTAGGGTCACATTTGCCACTATCATGACCAAATGAACCTTTATGGCCAAAATTATATGGTGATCTTAGGAGGCCATTGAACATGAGTTGGTATGGAAAATATATTCTCTAAAGTCATGAATTTATTTTAATGATCACAAACCTTGGTGTTCACTATTTATTCTTCAAAATGGTAATCCAATAGCCATGATTTCCTAGTTCTCAATTTCTCATTCAAGAGATTGTTTAGAAAAGGTATCCAATACATGGGAGATACCTTTTCACACAGAGTAGTGAAGTGCTCTATAGTCGATCATGTGGGATATCTGGTCATGTAACATAATGTAATGGGTGTGAAAAAAAATAAAATAATATAGATTCATATTAAACACAGATCTATCTGATCACCAAGAGGGATCAAATTTATTGTGTAAATGAAATAATACATGGCATGGAATTAAATGATAAACAAATATACACCTCAAGAAATTTGATCCCTCTTGGTGTGTGAGCGACCTGCAACAATTAATTGATAAAATGCACAATATATTGGATCACGGAATATTTTTATTGATCACGGGCCACTTCGAGGGGGCAACCTCCTTTGAGCAAACTCAATACAAATAACTTCACGGTGCCTTCATTGGCCTCAACACACACTTATATACTAAATCTAGGTGCCAATACTATGGTTCAAAACCATGGGCCAATACAAACTATGGATCAACAAATACTACGGGCGACTTACAAAGCATATGCGCCCAACAACAATAACACAAACTATGGATCAAGAATTACTACGGGATGACTTACAAAGCATATGCATCCAACAAAAATATACTACCAAAGTAAATATAAGGGTTGACATTGGTTCCTAACATCCCCTCCCCCTTTGAAAAAGCTTTGTCCTCAAAGATTTGGATGTGGAAATTGCCGCTGAATCTGAAGGAGTGGTTCCCGTGTAGCATCCTCTAGTTGCATTCCGTGCCACTGAATTAAGGCCTCTGTGATAGAGAGAGAACGAAGCTGACGAGTGCGCTTATTGAGGATGGCCTCCGGCTCCAAAAGGATGGATATTTCATTATCTAGTTCTGGTAAAATAGTTTGTCCTCTGATGTTGGTGCCAAGAACTTTCTTCAGACAAGACACATGAAATACTGGATGAATGCGGGAAGAAGGAGGAAGTTCCAACTTATAAGCAACGGACCCAATCTTCTGAAGAATCCTATATGGCCCATAGAAATTTGGAATGAGCTTATAACGCCCTTGAGTTTCAAGGAGGATTGCTTGTAAGGCTAGAGATGAAGAAAAACCATATCACTTGCTTCAAAAAAGCGCTCAGAATGGTGTTGATCGTCTTGTTGCTTCATGCGATTTCTTGCCATGTGAAGATTTTCCCGCAAAATGCGAAGAATCTTATCACGGTTTTGAAGGACCGTGTCAACTGCTTGAACTGGAGAACTTTTGGGGGTGTATGGAAGAAGAACTGGCGGTGTCTGACCATAAATTGTTTCATATGGATTCATTTTAAAGGCAGTGTGGTAAGAGGTATTGTACCACCATTCATCGAGAGGGAGCCAATTTTCCCACTGATGTTGTTGTTCATAGGTGATACAATGAAGAAAAGTTTCGAATCATTTATTGATAATTTAAGTCTGACCATCTTTTTGTGGGTGATACCCTGAACTCATCTTTAGTTTGGTGCCAGTGTGGCGAAATAGTTTTGTCCAAAAATGACTGGTAAAAGTCGCATCACGATCCGAAACAATGGAAGAAGGGATTCCATGAAGATGAAAGATCTGGTCTAGGAAAATTTGAGCGACTGAGGAGGATGTATAGGGATGGTTGAGAGCACAAAAATGACTATATTTGGAAAGGCGATCAACTACAACCAAAATCATTGTCTTCCCTCTAGATTTAGGGAGCCCTTCAATGAAATCCATAGAAATATCTGTCCAAAACCAAGTAGGTATGGGAAAGGGTTCGAGCAATCCCGGAAGGAGTGTCATTTCACCCTTATTGCGCTGGCAGGTATCACATTCTGCCACCATCTCTTGAATTTTCATTTTCATGCCCTTCCAAAAGAAGTTACGACGTGCCCATTCATATGTTTTGAGGAACCCAGAGTGCCCTGCCGATGGAGAAGCATGGAGTTCATAGAAGAGAACCTGTTGAATATCTGTGCTTTGGGGAAGCACCAGACGACCCTTGTATCTCAGGGAAGCACCATCCCAAGAGTAATGTGGTACAACAGAAGGGTTGATGTCCAAGAATTGGATGATTTGAGATAATGAAGAGTCATTGACATAGCCATGTTGAATAGATTGCAACCAATTTGGAACAAGCATAGAAATAGCTGAAAGAGAACCTCGGTCATCAAATGTACGAGAAAGAGAATCCACCACAATATTGTCCTTACCCCTCTTGTAAGTGATCTCATAGTCATAACCCATACGTTTTCTAACCCATTTATGTTGTGCAGAGGAGGATACACGCTGTTCCAGGAAATATTTCAGACTCTGGTGATTAGTCTTGATGTAGAAACGATTCCCTAATAGGTAGGGTCGCCACTTTTGTACTGCATGAAAAATAGCCATCATTTCCATCTCATATGTAGAGGCAGCTAAATTCTTACCTGAAATGGATTTGCTGGTGAACGCAATGCGGTGTTCATATTGAAGGAGAACATCACCAATTCTATTGCCACAAGCATCACTCGTAATAGTTAAGGGCTTGGAAAAATCAGGCATAGCTAGAATAAGTGTAGTACACATAGCTTGTTTCAGTTTGTCAAATGCACACTCAGTAGCATGTGTCCATGTAAAAGCATCCTTTTTCAATAGAGAAGTTAATGGAGCTGCAATCTTCCCATAATCCTTGAAAAACTTGCGATAGTAGCCAATCAACTCCAAAAAACCACGAAGGCTCTTGAGTGTCTTAGGAGGCGTCCAATTGTTCATGGCAGCGATTGTGGCAGGATCCATGCGAACCCCTTGTGCAGAGATAATGTGCCCAAGATACTCAACTTACTTTTGTCCAAAAACACATTTAGACTGTTTGGAATGGAGATGATGGTCAAAGAAAAGTTGCATTACAAGATCCAGATGTTGGAGATGTTCAGCCTATGTTTTACTGTAGATGAGGATATCATCAAAGAATACCAAAATGAATTTTTGCAAGGCTGAAATATTTTATTCATCAAGGACTGGAATGTGGAAGGAGCATTAGTGAGTCCAAAGGGCATGACCAAAAACTCATAGTGGCCATCATGTGTGTGGAAAGTTGTTTTAGGGATATCATCCTCATGAACCCGAATTTGATGCCTACCCAGAACGAAGATCCAACTTGGAGAAAAATTGAGCACCATGAAGCTCATCAACAACAGGAATTGGAAACTTATCCTTGATGGTGAGGTGATTAAGTGCTCGGAAGTAAATGCAGAGGTGCCATGACCCATCTTTTTTGTGCACAAGAAGAATTGGTGAAGAAAATGAACTAGTACTTGGGAGAATAATACCTTGCTTCAGTAAGTCCCGAACGAGCATTTCAATCTCTATTTTTTGGTGAAATGGGTAGCGATAGGGCCTGATGTTGGGAGGAACGCTTCTAGGAAGGAGCTGAATACGATGGTCCTATGGCCTTGAAGGTGGAAATCCCACTGGTTCAGAAAAGTCACCTGTATATGGATCTAGAATTTGTTGTAGATCCAAAGGAGTAGTGGAGGCCGCTGATAGTTGCATCTGAATGGAATGGATCTGAGCGATGACACCATGTGAATTCTTCTTAAATATTTTTTCCATGCGATGTGAACTGATGATGCTGAGAGACCCTGGTTGTAATCCTATCAATGTGTGTTTTTGTCCATTGGGGGAGAAATCCATCCAAAGTTCAGCAAAATCCCATAAGATGGGGCCAAGTGTCCATAGCCATTGAGCGCCCAAAACCACATGACATCCATCTAAGGTAAAGGAAAACATGTCAGAGCGCAGGTTATAATCTCCCATAGCGATATGCACATTACGACACTTCCCTTTACAAGGTAAGGTGACTCCATTGGAAACCTGTTGATGCCTCGGTTGTGCAGGTGCTGGAATGGTGTCCAAGGCAACAACAGGGGATAAAAACCCAGCCAAAGGCTTCAGATAATCTTACGCAAGTATTACCCTATCCTCGAGTTGTTTGGTGTGGTTAACGCCCACGGATATTCGGCCTCTGCTGGCACTCTATGAGTTGGTGGGTTTTCTCCTTAAAAACGAGGCTTTGGATTAATTGTGAAATTAATCCTAAATGTAATTTGAATGCAATCTAGAATTAATAGTAATATAAAATTAATAGTTCTGCAACTATGAGAATAAATTCTATAATTACAAAAATAGAGATTTAAACCAAAAGATTAAAGTAAAATAATAGCTAAATTAAATATTAATTAGTAATCTATCCTGAGAGCCAAGAATTTTAAAACAGAGGAAATGATTTAATGTTCAAAAGGAATAATTGGATCATCAATGATTTTAAAAGAAATTTTAAAATTATTGACGTCTTTAGCACATTAATTCTAACATGAGAAGTAAGAAATTATCTTCACTATGTTAAATTATTTGAACATAGAATTGTTTATGCAATGATTAAACATAATCAGGTTAACACATAAACTACATAAATGTAGAAAGTTGCTTGAATTTGATTGTGATCTGATCTGTGCCCAAAAAGATAAATCTGATTAAATGCACATGAACAAATGAAAAAATAATTGCAGAAAAGAAATTGTATTACCATTTCAGCTCAATAAAGAAATTTACAAAGCTTCAAGTTGATAATCAGCAACCACTTCCAGTAGATCCCACGATCTCCAATCTCTTAAACACAAGAAATTTCTATCAAGATAATCATAGTAGAGAAAGAAGAAATCAAGTTCTCTATCATACAAAGATCATCTACTCCCTCTGGCATCAGCGTTTCTCCTTCTTCCCTATCAATTGAAAACATTGCAAGAGGAATGCAAATATAGGAAGAATGAAAATCCTTCCATTCTTATGAGACCTCTTCCCCCTCTTCTCTGAACGTTTAGGTCAAATTTATAGAAGTGGAGAGAACTGGGAATGATAACATCAAATCCCCAGATGCCTGGTTTGTTCACTGTATGCAAAAACGGCCAGAATAAATTTCTGGAAAAATCACCTCTGTTAGGTCATGTTTTCCTCCCAAACTGTTCACATATTTGCAAAATTGTCCCCACGTAAGGGTAAATTGGCCCATTTGGGAAGTGGGTTTTCAATCGTTTCAGCTAATACCTCACGTTTTTCTCACAATCCTCCACGCAAAAACATGACTTCTACAGGTGCGCGATCCATTTTTAAACTTCATCCTACATGTCATATTAGGGTTTAGTGAAATACTATGCATTAACATTGTAAATAGCATGATATACTAAATTCAATTATATAAATCAATTATTAATATTGTCCTTTAAAAGTATATCGAATATAATTTAAACCATAATAATAATCTTATCAACAAGCAAAGCTAATTATTCTTTTGTAAAATATAATACTTTGCTTAATGAAAAAATATTGATTTTTTGCATGATTTGAAAGTATTTTTTTTCTTTTCAGGATTCAATTGAATTATGCATAACAAGGCCTTGTAAAATCTTGTCATAAAATTATAGATTTTCCCAAAAGGACAAATTTTATCAAATATTCAAGGTGTAGTAAAATTCAGTAATCCTTTCATAGTTGAGAATTAGATGCATGGTCCCATTATTTGATATACACCATTTCAAGTCATAAATCAAAATGATTAAAAATAAGTGTTCAATCAAATTATTCGAACCCATCAAGATGTTCTTTAAACTTATTGATTTAATGAAGTTCAACTTTGTTGCCAAGATTACCGAAACATGAATTTAATTATTCAAAATTGAAGCATGTAAATGACTCAAACAAGTTCAAATAAGGATAAGAAATCATTATGCACAATAGTTGGAATCAAATGGCAATATCTTTGAAATCTCCAGAAACCCAATGAAATGAATCAACTTATGCTGTGAAGACCAAATCTAGGTGGGGAATGTGAAAGATAACATGTTCAGTTAACCACCGAGATTATGAAACCAACTTAAATGAATCAAAACAAATAAGTAAAAATGAAAATAATTGTGAATAATTATTCAAATCACGCAGTGTAATCTCATCCGCGGGATCAAAACAAATAAAGGGTTAAGGTTAGACACGCGGAAGTAGAGTTGTAGAAGTTTTATTCTTGCAAATATATATATATTCATCCCGCAATCCGCAATCTGTAATTGCAGGTTGCGGGATGCGGGATCACAACCTTTAAAAGAAACTAAATCAATATCTTCACATTCTGCAATGCGCGTTGCGGGTTGCGAAAATGCAACTTCAAACAAACAAACAAAGGTGCCCGCAATTCGCAATCCACAGGTGCAGGTTATGGGTTGCAGGTTGCAGTTTTGCGAATTACAAAGCAATGGATCAAAGTGTTTCTTAAATCTGCAACCCGAAATCACGAGTTTTAGGTTTTGGAAACAAAAACAATGCTTAAAATCAAAATAACTTTCCCGCATCCCGCAACCTGAAATTGCGGGTTGCGGGTTTCGGGAACACACAACGTTGTTTATTTACATAACATCTTTCTACAATCCGAAATCCAAAATTGTGGGTTTCTGGTTTCGGGTTGCAGGTTCGAGTTTTTTCAAAAAAAATAATCACATGGTCTTCCCGCAACCCGCAATTTCGGGTTGCGGGTTTTGGGTTGACGAAATTCCAAAAGAAAGGAAAAAAGATTCCTGCAATTGCAGGATTTTGGGTTTTGGGATTTCGGATTTGCAGGAAGAAAATTACATTTTGAAGGAAATGAAGGCTTTTCCGCAAACCAAGAAAACAACCAAAAACTCAGAAATTTTCTAAGGGAAAAATGATAATTACACAAACCAAAGCAAAGGTATGAGATCACGCAAACCAGGTTTAAGAATCTCGATTTGATAAGGAACTTACCCAAATACCTTTGTATTTACAAAAAAAGGGGCTCCATGGTCAAGTGAAGCATGGGATATGTTGTACCTACAACACAACCATGACTTCAAAGTTGGAGCAAGGATGGATAAAACAATCATCCTATTTGGAGATCCGAGGGTCAATGAAATTATGAGTGCTACTGGAATCAATGAGTATTGTAAGAGGAAGCTTCTTGAAGTACGTCGGACCCACATTGTTTGGGGGGTGGTGATTCCAGCTAAATAATGGAGAGATATCTCTGGCTGGTCGTCCTAAGATAGAGGGTCAATAGGTGGCTCCTGAATGTCGACCGGAGCATCCATTGTATCTGGAGCTTCTTCACCAATTTCAGAGGTAGGCACAGAATCCACATCCAAGAGATAGAACTTTTGTTGAACACATCTATGTCCCCGAGTGAATTTCTCATCACAATTATAATGAATTCATTTTTCTCTATGTGTCTGCATCTCTGTTTCAGACAAATGCTTGATAGGAGTTGATCGAGGAGCTAAAGGGATGGGAGGTCTTTGAGAACCCATATTTTGGAAGGGAACAAAAGTGGATTTGGAGCATTGTTGGGCTGCAATCTTGTCTTCTACCAACTTAGCCAACCATAGGGATTCCATCATTGTGTTGGGACAGAACATTTTGACCTCAGAGTGGATTGCATCCTTTAGACCACTGATAAAACAACTCCGGTAGAAGTCATCAGGAAATCCTTCGGTGTGGTTGGATAGTTTCTCAAATTTGGTTTGATACTCTCTCACAATGCCAATTTGGCGAATTTTAGTGAGGGCTCCTGTGAAGTCATCAAAAGCACTAGGACCAAATCATTGCAAAAGGAGCTGGCAAAAATCTGGCCATTTTGGCTGTTCATGAGCCTTGATGTACCAACGGTACCATTGAAGAGCTTCTTGTTCCAAATGAAAGGATGCAAGTGGAATTTTGTTGACATCAAAAGTATTATGCAGACTGAAATACTATTCTGCACAATAGATCCATCCAGTCGGATCAGTACCATTGAAGTAAGGAAAATCAAGCTTCGGACCATGGAAATTGCTAGAAGAAGAGAACCCATTGTTTGATGAAGACTCGCACTGTCGTTTGTTATTCATGGATAAATGCTCAAGAGGGAGGCTGAGAATTTTTTCATCCAGATCCTAGAGTTTGGCTTGGATGGCTGCAAGTGCTTCCTCCATGGTTTTTTCTCCTGCACAGGTGAAAACCATAACCAACAGTTTTTTTTTTGAGTGGGTAAAAAAAAAAAAATTGTTTTAGTAAATGCAAATCTGGATTTGGGAAAAAAACTGAAGGGTAATTTGGGTTTTACTAGGTTTTGGACAGTGTCGAATGGACAGGGAGGCAAAAAAGGAGGATTTCAGAAGCAGGGTGAAAGAATGAGAAAAATTGGCAGAGAGGGACAAAGAAGCAGAATTAGGAAGGGAACTATGTGGTAAAATTTGAAGGCGATTGGGTGAAAGTCGAAGAAGTTATGGCATACCCTAAAAATAGACAAATATGATATTTTTGGCTTTGGGATGTGGAATTTGGAATAGGGTACTCAGGAATGAAATATGCAAAATGGGAAGGGATCGGAAACAGATAGATCTGCAACGGTGCATAACTGATCAGAAACAGAAGGATCTGCAATGGCATGGAGCTGATCGGAAACAGAGGGATCTGCAATGGCACAGAACTAATTGGCAATAGATGGATCTGCAATGACGTGGAATTGATCGGCAACAGTCATAGACAGAGGAAATCTGTGATTTTGCAGCTGAAAATAGATATGGACCCTAGGTATGATCATCTTCCTAACGATTTAGGGGATTCACTCGGCCACCAATGCTGTCTAACGGCTTGCATATTGGGGAATTACCCCTCACTCCAAGGCTTAGGTAAAACTGATAACTGCTTTGCCACAAACAACAGCTCTTGGTTCACCTCACGGGTGGGAACTAGTCAATTAGGTAGGGGTCGTTGCCTTTTTCATTGGCAGCTCCTCTCAATGGGCCAGCTACTTCGGGGTTCCTGTGGTACTCCTCACAGTGATTTTTAGAGCTTATGCCCAAGTACTTCCCACAGTTAAGCGGATAGGGATTATTCCCAAACACGAACCTTCAACAGATGTGAAAAACAATTTGACAAAAATTTCACCCAACGAGCCCAAGAAAGTGCTATGTGTTGATGTATATGTAACTTCGGAATGTATTTCACATGTATTTATATTGTATTCCTATAGAGATGGTATTATTCCTCTATAAGGGAGTGTCGTCATTTATATTTTAAATGTTGTAACTTATTCTTGATGGGTTATTAGACGACCTTGTTGGGGTCGGCCCTGTATAAGTCATGTTGGTCAAAGGGTTATTAGACCACCCTATTGGGGGTCGTCCCAGTCAGCATTATGTGATGTGGTTAAGTTCGAGCCTACATGAGTTAGGTAAAAAGGCAAGTCAAGTCAAGTATAAATAGAGTGCGGGAGGCACTCTATTTACTTAATCACTTCTCACAAATGCACTCAAGGAGGAGTAGCGCACTTATGGAGGAGGAGGATCTGCTTCTAGGTTGTGTCTATCTCTTATGGTTGGTTGTATCATTGCTCTATCTATCTCTGAGGAAGTTATTGGGGTTTTTCACCTTTATGGTTTTCCCCAAGTAAATCTTTGTGTCTCTTGTGTGCTTTCATTATTGTATCCATGATTGATATGCTGTAGATATGTTGTACATGTTGTTCTCTCAGTTAAGATCCTAGATCAGATTGAAGTAAATTCTGAAAAATTTAACACTATGATACCAGATGTGAGGGACCTGCAACAATTAATTGATAAAATGCACAATATATTGGATCACATAATATTTTTATTGATCATGGGCCACTTTGAGGGGGAAACCTCCTTTGAGCAAGCTCAATACAAATAACTTTACGGTGCCTTCATTGGCCTCAACACACCCTTATATACTAAATCTAGGCGCCGATACTATGGGTCAAAACCATGGGCCAATACAAACTATGGATCAACAAATACTACAGGAAGCTTACAAAGCTTATGCGACCAACAGCAATAACACAAACTACGGATCAACAATTACTATGGGACAACTTACAAAGCATATGCATCCAACAACAATATACTAACAAAGTAAAGAAAAGGGTTGACATGGGTTCCTAACATGGTGCTTAATAGATCCAGGTTTAAAATGTATTTATTTTTATTAATAAGTTGACTAGATACTAGAAGAATTGGAACACTTTGAAAGCTAAATTTTATCTCAATACTTTAAACAAGATAATTATAGCTAGAGTTCAAAACATGCTTCCAAACAATTTGTTTTAAATCTCGGCCAACAAGGCCACAAGCCCGGTGGAAACAACAAAGAACCAAAAAAATATTGTTTATTATATGGTCGATATTCCATGGTAGGCTATGTGTTGGAAATCCCATGAAATATTTATCGGTTCCCTAACCCAAAATCCGTTGTGTCATAATAATGAAACCCTACAAAATGTATTCTAGTACTATAAATATGTTATTTCATTTAGAGATTGGACGTTTAGATTTTGTACTGAGGTTATTATGTCGAATATTATCTACAATTCAATCAATTAGGAGATTCTCTCCCACGGGCTATAAAATTTCACACAAAATGGTAATGGATCAAAGAAGTAGATATACTATATCATCTATAGAGAAAAACAAGAAATGGATGTTTGTTTACTAATGCACATCACTGCATGAAATTTAAGTGTCATTACAATTCGCTAATATGTGCTCCTCTACATCTATAGATCCAAATACAAATGAAAAAGGTGGAGATGGAAGTTGTGCATATTGTAAGCTAGTGAATCACTGCACCATATCGCCATGTACCATGAGTAGATTAATTATTGAACGAGAGCTTGTTAGAAAACTCAACCTCATTCTATATATTTTGGTGGTTTTCAACCATATCACAAGGTAGGTCAAGTTCTTTGAGAGCATTGCAAGAGTTGAAGAACCTAGTCCCAACCCAAGCTCCTTAGGTTCCTTAATTTGTTAGATTTTCACAATTTAATTCAAGACTATCTAGGATCTTATCTCAGAGAATAACAAGCACAACATAAACACAAGAGACACAAATGTTTTCCTCGGGGAAACCATGTAACACCTCCAAAATCCATCAAAATTTAAAAATTCTCTAAGTAGTATAAACCTATCATTAAGTTCTATAATCTACTACTTATTAATTTGTGGAATGTATAATTGTAAATGTTTCTTCTTATTGTTTATATTCAGAGTACGGGTATGACTCCTGTGATTGTAATGATGTTGCTCTTTTATACATGAGAGTCTTTTGATTTTTAACAACTATAACACTTAACTTATATTATTGTCCAAATCTGCTTGTCGACTACGTCATTTATAAAACATGAATTATGTTATTGCTATTATTACGATGTTAGACCGATTATGCTATTCCTCTGTTGAAGGGGTTCTTTTGACACCCCAAGCTTACTTAGATTTTTAAAAGCTAACGCATGTTGATAACGTTTGTCCAGGTTACAGTTAAGGGTTCACATGCAAAATATTTGGTTAATGCTTTTTATAATTATTGAGCGCTAAGGTTATATGATAACCTAGCTTGATATTCCAAAACATGATGATTTTAAAATTAATTCTAATGTCAAGCTATAGGTATGTTAACCAATCTATAAAAGGGTCAAGGCTAAGGTGATGGTATGCAAATGTTAAGAATTATAGTCAACTATAAATTAAGGGCGCATCTACATCGTTAGACCAACAACTACAGAGAAAGGGGTTTATTCTAGCAACATTACTCCAAGGTATTAATTCAAATGATATCGTATTTAAAAAATATGGAAAAGGGGGGTAAGAATTTGAAATATAGTGGTTAGCAATTGTTTGAATTTAATGTGGCCATGTGATTACTTGCCAACTCGGCTCCTCAAATGCAGAACCCTAAACCCTATCATCAAAAGGTTTGTAACGAGGGTCATTTGGCTCATTTGCATTTTGGAGAGCCGAGCTATTGGAGCTCTCGGTCGCCATGGTTAAGCTAAAATGTACGCAGAGGTTATTTTTTTGGTCACAGTGCAGAGATGCTTTGAAAGTGATCATTGTGATAATGGTGTTGGTTATTTTGTTGAGGTAAACTACTTAACTCGTTCTGCATTTTATAATGTATTCATTTTAACACTATATTCAATGCATGTTCTAATATATTACTGTTTGGATGTAGTGACAAGGTTTTTCCTTTTCTGAAGTCTAGGTTGTTTCTTGGAAGGCTTGGAGTAAATGCGAATGGTAGTTCTAGTATTAGGTAAGCCTCGGGCCTTCCACATACAACGCCTCTGTTCAAGAAAGCTTGTGTTGCGTGCTGTCAGCATTGGTCTACATTTATTGTTTATGTTTATTCTTTGAAGCCATATGGCATTATAGTAATGTTGTAAAATTTTCCTCTGGATATACGCCAGGGTTGGGGTTTCGCTCAACAAAAGGGTGTATAATGTACAAGGTTAATGTTGTTTACTTGGGAGCCACTTTGGCCAATCCTAAGAAGTATTACTGCATTGTAATTTTTTTATTAATCTTTTCGCTTCTATTTAGTATTTCGTCAATGAAATGAAAACAAATTTAGAAGTTACAGCGTACTGTTTATTATTGGCCAATTCGGCATTATTGTTATATATTACTTTGTTTTAAAACCTGGATTCGTATCCAGTTTTGGGTAAAACCCTACAATGTGAATGATGTTTCTATTTTTGGTTCGCTTATTGGTTACACCATTACTGTCTATGTATTATTTTTATTTTGTTATCAAAGGGATTCGACCCAGAATCAACCTTCGGGGTTTTATAAATGAATTTTTGTTTAATATTTAACAAAGGGATTAAATAACTCTATTGACTTGTATTTTAATACTGGGTCTATTCGTAGATTGAGTATATGTATAGAATTTTCGATATGAGTTCTCACGAGCCTCGAACCCTCGTCTTGTGATTGAAAACCTATCTATTTTGATTGTATCATTTGTTTGATTCTTAAATCCTGTTCTAACAATTTATATATATATGGAATTCATTCTTATTATTACTACAGTCTCTCAATTGTTTGATGCTTATTGCTAGAAAGTGCATTGTGAATCAGTTATGGGAAAAGCCATAAAATATAGTTTGTATTCTGATTAATGGTTCTTCTTTTAAATGCTTTCAGACTCATTCTGGAGTTGTTGATTATTAATTTCAGTGATGTAAATTATTTATTTGACTATGTAGCTACGTGCTCTGTTGTTGAACTGAGTTATTTTAATTAAGATACTCCATTCATAATGTTTTTGTATAAAGTAGTAGAATTTAATCATAAATATGGGCGATGACCCTATTAAGAATTAATGTGCTTATATTCTTTATTTGAAACTGAAATATTTACTTAGATAGATGATACTTGATATTACTATGTAAAATAGTTTCGTTATTAGTGGTAAAACTGAGCATAGTCTCTATTATGTAAGTTGTGCTTGTTTAAGGGATTCGATACAATGAACTCATATGAATTTTATCTATGGAAGATGGATCATATAATATATTTTGTTTAAGTATATCTGTTCATTTAATTTCTAGGTTTTAACTTATAACTGTTTATTATTTAAACTAGCTACTATTCTATAATTATAAGTACTGTAAAAGAAGAATTATAAACTGTAAACTTTTAAGTTTTCTGTATATTATTGTAGTATTAATTTGATATGTCTAAATATGATATTTTAAGAAGTTCAACATTCTATCTATCAAAATCCGAATATTTCTAATCTATTTACTTAAACACACTCTTTGTACTATAGTACAACACTTTGGTGAAAGGAAAAATACAGAGAGGATTGATATTCATCATTCTATATTTTCCAATTTTAGTCATTCAATCATTTGTGCATAAATAGATTATCAGTTCAGTACTCTATTAAATTTAACAGTTAGAGAAACATTCAAAAAGCATTTAAGCCCTAACAGCTTACAAACAGTATTCTTCAGAATATATAGAGTAACTGAGAAACAAATAACCATATTAAAAATAGAACCTGTTAACTGTTGAGGTGGACAAACACCCAAAGAAGACAGTTCCTCCCAACCGTCTCCTAGAAGAAGCCAAGATTACTTGCTTCAGGACCCCCGAGCCTGTTCATTGAACCACCAGGACGAAGAAACTATGTATAATCATGTACTAGTCTCTTTGTATCTCAACAATCATAAAGACTTGCAGATAAAACACTCTCTGCAAACTCAGCAAGTTAACTTGTAGTCCTTACACTAGCAACTCATTCTAGCTTTCCCCTCATTGAATCCTCTTGTGTGCTCAACTTTTTAGTTTCCAACAATCCACAAGGTAAACAATTGTGAGCCTCCTACTCCTTCGATGTATATAAAGATTACCTAGGTATTTGGGTCAGTTTAACATTTAATGAGCCACTTGCTTGGTTCCACCTTCCTTGGGGAACATGACCACATTTTTAGGGAATTTTCCTCCTTCAACAACTAGTAAGTGAGTGTAGATGCTGCCACTTGTCAATTTCCTTCTACACCAGTTCATTCCTCCTAGTGGGTCAGTGAACACTCTTCAACAGTCCTCTTTGGATGAGTGTCTCCTATTTTAATTTATTAAATACTAAAAGTATTCAATTACAGTCATCCTTGACCATCCCTGGTCAATAACATAAAACTTTACATTAACTTTTAATGTAATGTTTTCCACAACATAAAATGTTTCAAGTTCTAGGTAGCTTACAAACACCCTCTCTTAAGTTCAACATCATCCTCAATGTTGCTAAAGTATCATCTGAGTCTTCTTGGAACAAAATTGGATATGTTTCCCGCATATGACTCTCCAATTCCCAGGTTACTTTCTGGAATAAAATGCTTCCATTGCACCTTTACTTGTCCAATGGTGTGATTCCGGAGTAAAATTTCTCTCCTGTCGAGGATACAATCCAATTCCACCTGTATATCATTCCAAACGATTACATGAGTAGCATCATGTACATACTTTTTCAAAATAGAAATATGAAATACATTATGTATTTTAAGATTAGGTGGCAAAGTTAATTGATAATCCATTGACCCAACTCTTGACAATATCTCAAATGGTCCATAATACCTGGGTGCTAATTTAGCACAACTCCCCAGCTTAAATGATATTTTTCTTGGTTTTACTTTGACAAAGACATGTTCACCTACTTGGAATTCTTTCTGGGTTCTTGTAAGGTCTGCATGACTCTTATGTCTATCTTGTGCAATTTTCTTTCAATAACTCAGGTCCTAACATCAACCTGTCAACCGGATTACTCCATGAAATGGGAGTATTACATTTTCGACCATACAATATTTCAAAAGGACTAAGTTTAGCTGAAGCTTGATAATGATTGTTATAAGAAAATTCAACTAAGTGCGGATATTCTTCCCACTTGTTTGGTTGATATTTAACATACATTCTTAACATGTCCTCTAAAACCTTATTTACTCTTTCAGTTTGTCCATCTGTTTGTGGATGAAAAGATGTGCTGAAATTTAATTTAGTATCCAAACCTTTAAATAATTACTTCCAGAAATTTCCAGTAAATTTAGAATCTCTATCAGAAATGATTACCTTAGGAATTCCATGCAAACGAAAAACTTGTTTCATAAATATATCAGCAATATTAGCAACATTATAAGTGGTTTTAACAGGTATAAAATGGGATGCCTTTCTAAACTTATCTACTACTACCATCACAGAATCATTTTTCTTTTGATTTTTAGGTAGTTCTGTTATAAAATCAATGATGATAATTTCCCATTTCCAATCTGGAATTGGTAATGGCTGCAACAAGCTAGCTGGGTGTTGATGCTCAACCTTGACTTGCTAGCATTCAATACACCTAGCTATGTATTCAGCCACATCATTTTTCATATTTGACCAGAAATAATATTTTCTTAACATCATTATCATCTTTTGGTAACCATGATTTCTTGAATAAGGACTTTTGTGTACTTCATTTAAAATCAGCAATTTAATTTCTAGTACGTTAGGTACATATAACCTATTTTTATACAGCATTAGACCTTTTTCATTCAAACTGAAATCTGTTTTTATATTTTCAGATTCATTTTCTACAACTTTTTCTTGTAATTTCAGATAATTCTTATCCAGTTTTACCCCGTCTTCAAACTTAGTTTCCAAATCTATTTCATAGAGGCTAACAACGGCCATAAAATTTAGTTTTGCATTTCTGCTTAAGGCATCATCCACCTTGTTCTTTTCCTTTTATATGTTTGATCTTGAAATCATATTCGCTAAGGAAAGCTAACCACCTATCTTGCCTTGCATTCATATTTTGTTGATCCAACAGATATTTTAGACCTTTGTTATCCGTCATTAATAAAAATCTTCTACCAATTAGATGGTGGAGCCACATTTTCAAACCATGTATTACGACAGCCAACTCTAAAACGTAGGTAGCATAATTATTTTCATGTATTTTTAACTTTCTTGATTCATAAGTTATTACGTGACCTTCTTGCGTTAAAAATCCACCCAAGCCTTCATTGCATGCATCACTGCATACAACGAAGTCTTTGTTTGGATCCGTTATTTTTAAGATAGGTGCAATAATTAATAATTCTTTTAAATTTTTAAAACTTTCTTCACATTTTACATCCCACACAAATATTTTTCCCTTTTTCTACAATGAGGTTATAGGATTCGCAATTCTCCAAAATCTTTCTATGAACTTTCGGTAATAGCTGGTAATTCCCATGAATGAACATACATCTGTTACATCTTTAGAGACAGGCGATTCATTTATTTCTTTTATTTTATTCGGGTCAACTGAGATTCCATATTTGGATATCACATGACCTAAATACTGTATTTTATCCTTAAAGAATTCACACTTGCTAAATTTAGCGTATACTTTATGTTCTCTTAATACTTGTAAAATTATCTGCAAATGTTCATCATGTTCTTCCTTTTTTTTTAATAAATTAGTATGTCATCAATGAAGACAATTAAAAATTTATCCAAATACTTGTGTAAAACATTGTTCATTAAGCACATAAAAATTGTTGGAGTGTTTGTTAGCCCAAAAGGTATACTACAAATTCATAATCCCGTAACGGGTTCTAAATGTAGTTTTAAATATATCTTCGTCTTTAATTCTGACTTGATGATATCCAGATCTCAAGTCTATTTTTGAAAATATCGTTGCTCCGCGTACTTGATCAAACAGATCGCCTATTGTAAGACCCCTCATTTAGGGTCCCCTTGAAATGAACCTGAAACTTTAACAACTTCATACAAACAAATTAGCCATCATAGTTATTGGAAAAATAAAATAAAAAGCGTGAATAACTTAACAAAAATAAGCAAAACCTTAACCTATCAACCCGATCCAGTCAGTCCATTGTCGCCTTCTTCCTCCGTAGGATCCCTCCAGCAAAGCTCGTATAACCATTGGCGAAGCAACCGTTAGCTTCGCCACCCAACCATAGGCTCATTCTTTCAGTCGCAGGGCCTCCCCCGAGCTTTGGGTCGTAGAGCTCACACAAGTATTTCAGAAATTCATCTTGGGCTTCCCTTTCCACCAGGATTTCTAAGCCAAACCCTTAGATAGCAGCAAGTCTTTGAGGAATTCGAAAATTACGACAATCGTCCAAATTATGGGCCCTTTACCCATTCCCCAAGCCTTCCTTATAAAGGAAAATCTCATGCGACACATGTCGCTTCATGCATAATTACATATTTTTAATTAATTATTTAATTAAAACACTCACCCATCCAAGTGTCAGTTTCTCTGGGAAGTGCACCAACACCCCTAAATTTGCTCTAGTTTGTCCCCCAGATATTTTAATTAACTCCTAGCTTTTAGTTGACTAGGTGTCTAATCTTAGGATTCTATTTTGCTCCTAAATAATGATTTCTATTATTTTAAATGCTCAACAAAAATAACTATTCATGTGCAAATGCCTAAATTATTTTTATGCATTTTCTAAGTAATAATCTAGAGTTATTCTCATAAGTTTTTATGCAGTTAAATTTAACAATCAAACTCACTAGGATCACGGTGCCGCGCCGTTGGGCTCCTAGTTCCTTAATTTTAATTCCCTGACATGGCACCACTCCGTCGGGTCCAGTCATCCATGGTTTCCATTCCTTGGCATGGTACCGCATCGTTGGGTCCTTGCGTGCATTCTTTCCGTTCTCGACAGGGTACCGCATCGTCGGGCCCTTCTGCCACCATCTTTCCGTTTTGACTTGCGGGAACTCTTGTAGGGATTTTAGGAATCGTTACCATCCATCTTCCGTCTACATGCTATCTAGGGACTAATGGCGCTGAGGAGTGAGTCCGTTCTCACTACGTGCCCCTCAACTCGTACGTGACCAGCTTCGTTGTGGCCCACCTCGTACGCTTTCACGCATTCCTCTTGAGCAAGTGGATCAGTGCTTATCTGCTCATGCGTGGTATTCTTGTCGAAAGTCGACATCGTCGTCGCTCCCCCTGTGTGTGATTTACTCGTACTCTACGACCCTTCATATTCGTTTGTGTGTCCGTTGGTGAACCGTTTCACCTGTCGCTACACACATTTCTCACAAACGTAAATTAGTAGCACTGTCCTCAATAATCACAATTTGGTTTATAAATCTGTTGCTTCATTAAGCATCTATAATTTACTTAATCATTACTCTTTCGTCTAATCACATAATCAATTGCACAGCTAGTCGTTAAGCATCATTCATATGTACAGTTTTCATATCAGAGTTAATCGTTAAACAACATGAAATTGTCCATTCACAATAACTACCCAAATGCACATATATCAATCAATCGTAATCATAAATATACTCAAAATAAAATCATAGGGTTATTTTATTAATGTTTCAAATAGTCAGGTGACTCAGCAGGTGCCCTCAATGTCTATAGTAGTCTAGGGGCACTACATACACCCCTACTTATTTAGAACTTCGTCCCGAAGTTCAGAATAAAAAAATGGAAATCTATGATGCATCTCAGTTGCGTCCTCCCCGGTCGCAGAGTTAGGACTGTCACTGTCTCACTGCACTTTGACTTGATCAATCAAGGCTAATCAGTAAGCAATATGTAATCAATCAATTATCCCACTCCACACATATAATTTAATTCCTTAATTCATTTATCAATTATTGTCATCATTCACATCTTCAGGTTTTTCTCAATCATTTAAGACATACTCGATAGGTGCCCTTAAGGTCCATAGTTATTCTAGGAGCATTACATACACCCCCTCTTGTATAGAACTTCGTCCCGAAGTTAATTTTTTTTTTTTTTTCTTGTACTTTCAATGCTAGGCTTTATCTTATTTTTATATTCTCATCCTCATGTCATCCTCTTCTATTTTTCTCCAATAATCAAGGCCCTAAGCACTAGTGGTTCTAATCATTAGTTTTCTTTTTCACCCACCCAAACTGGTTCCATATTCATTCTCAGGAATTTAATCATAACTTGCATAATGCAAATCCAATAATACCTTCATAATTGTCAATATCAACTTAGATCTGCTAAGGTCTATGATATCCAAATTAATTACAAGCTCTATAGCATCAAAAGCCACCCATTAGTTAGCAAATCACCACCAAGCAAGAATCCAAATCTATTTGGTCATCCTTCCCTCCAAGATGAGAAGGTAAACATCATTCAACCGAAGATGGGTAAGGCATGGTCACATTTTTAAGAAATCAAGAGAGAGACCCTCAAATAATCCAAAACCAATTTCCACAAGGTTACTTCCAAATACCCCTAAACAGTTTAATAATGTTGGTTCTCAATAAGATAGCATTCGAGTCATCGAAATTTAGTGACTTAGTCGAACATATTGAAATTTAACTCTTAGTCCTTTCATTAGTAATATCATGTCCAAGTCGATTAGCTGATCACATCCTTACCTCATTTCATCATTTCCGTTGTCATAGGACTACTTTGACAATCTCATCAAGTCACAAAATGTGTGTTCTCTTAACCTCATCGAGTTCCATCTCGAGGGCTAGTTGTTGCTTCATCAAGGTTTAATCATGACCTAAGGTTAGCTTCATTACGTTTGATTTATTATGCTAATTGTCTCCATACCTCGTTTTACGAAAAATTGTCTTTATTTGACCATTTCGATACCATGGTTAAACTTCATGTTCGTAGTCCTAAGTTTCCCATAAATGGTTTTGTCATAATGCAAATGCATGACGTTGAGTTCAGCTCATCATACCGATAACATTGATATCTCATTTTCAAATTTTTAAGTCTTTGTTTCTCCCTCAACAATCTCTTAAAGTCTTGTCAATCTAAGTATCTTGTTGTCTTGTCAGTTAATATTTATCAATTTCCCATCATTAGTAAATCCACCAATATATTCATCCACTTGTCTTCTCATCATGGCTATGTAGGTAAATTTTAAATATCCTAACCTAGATTTGTGATTTCCTTTCCTCTTCGCAAGGTCCTTACCCCATCTTGGTCTACCCATAATAATCATTGAGTAAAGGTTTAGGGTATTGTCTACTTTTGATTTATATAAAATTTTGATTTATGAGTATAACTAGACATCTTAGGCATAATCATAATGCATCATAACTTAAATGTATTTATTTAAGTAATTTGAACACAATCCATTTTTTTCCATAAGGCTTAACCTCAACCAATGTCTATTCATTATATAATGTATTAGCACCTCTCCATTCATTATATGTAACCGTCATATGAAAAAATCCTATAAATACATTTATTAAATGCACAATTTCTCCAACATAATTTCTAATATGCATATCAACATGACCATCTAAAGTTGTATTGATCTCAACAGACTTAAATGTGGGAGTGCTCATTCTAATCTCCTACCTAAGTTACAAGAATAGTTATTTGTATACATTCTTCTATTTCATTATATTTTGTACAACTATGATACATTGCATCAATTACTCTTCCTACTTCTATAATGTACAATTACTCTTTCTACATCAATTAATCTCCTACCTTCGGACATACATATATTCTTAAAGTCCAACCTACTACACACATACTACTCCACCCAAATTGAAATGCCACATATATATAATTTCATAGATTTAATTTACATTTCTAAAATAAACATATAAATATGCTATAAAATCTTTACTATTTGGCTACAGAACAAAAATAATATTTTACACAATAATTTAAATGTAATCTATATATAAATCCTTAATTTTAAATTTACATCATTATCTCTCAAAAATTATATAATACATATGAAGTCTTTACTCCTCTTTAAAGGAAAATGATGTATATATAAAACAATTCTACAATAATTTAAACCTCATAAATATATAAACTTTAAACTACATCGTTCATAAAACAATTCTATTGTAAAGAGGGCTAAAAATAACAACATATATGAACAAAATGTAGTTAACACCTTTATATACAATTAAGATGATATCCTTTCTTATCACCTATTAATATTCATAGCCTTATTTTTATATTTTTTTTTTTTACCTTTTTTATTTTTTTCTATAACAGGAGCACCATCATAAATTTCTATACTAATGCATAATTTCCTTTTTTGCATAATTTCCTTTCTTTCCAATTTGTAATTTGACAATATCTAAATAGCTTTTATTTCAATTATTCATTATAAAATAATGACCCAAATCGCCGTTTCCTTTCCATTTCTTGTGCTCATAACATATAAGTAATCTTATAAATTCAAACACCCAAACATAGTGACATCACATATAGGTAATTTTATAAATGCAGTTTATAAATTCACATGTCTAAGTCATAGGAAATACAACATATCAGTAAATCTCATTTCAAATGTCTTAAATATAATATCATACCGAATCCAAATACTAATTCCCTCTTTATTTCCGGCATTCACCTATCCACAAATTTTATAGGAAAAATGTTAACTCTTAATTTTATTATATATATATATTTTTTTAACTTGAATTATTATCCTTATGAAATAGGGATTTACATCTAACATAAAATTATACTGGAACTATTCATTTTTATGAGATGTAAAAGGAAATAATTCAGAATATTCTTCAAACACGGAAATAATGAAAACCTCTTATTCTTTATAGGCGTGATGACATGGCCCATTCATACTTAACAACTTACTCAAACGATGGTAACACTGTAAAATGGTAACTGTAAAATTTCATTTCTTTTTCCTTTCGAATTATCATAGTCGTAATTTTATGAACTAGCAATCTGTCTCAAACCATAATAATATACCGTTTACCTTATGCAACTTTGGTGCTCCGCTGGGTATCTATCAATGGTTTAAGATTATATATCATTATATATAATTAAGTTATACGTGCTTTTACCCATTACTTACCAGAAAGAATGAGAGCTCAAGAATGTGTCTTATAAAGAATATGAGAAATCTAAACGAATCTCAACTTAACCATTGAGCTGGAGATTGGCTATCAATTAATTAATTAATTCATAAATTAAGGGTTCCTTTTTAGCATAATATAATTTGACTTCAAAATCTACCCAAAACGAGATCTGATAAAAAAAATATACATATATATACCAAATGTAGGACCCTACAGGAATATATATATATAATCTCCAACCCCAACAGAAAGAAAAAAAAGGTTCCAGCTACCATTAAAACGATAGACAGAGTTTTAACTTAAAGAAAGATATACTGAGAAGGTTTAAAGCTTCAGTATTGGGTCAATCCATCTTTTACCCACAGATCGCCCTTCTCTTTCTATGAATAGCCATTTTATCAAGTGTAAGGAATGACAAAAACAGAAATCCAACTATGTCAATTTATCATCCTATCAAACGTTGTACGGAGACTTGCTGGTGAAAATTTTAACCACACAACAAACCCTATTGAAACCAGTGGATGTGGGAATCTTTATCAAAAGTTAAGAGCTGTAAACATATTTATGCGTGTATGATACATACATAATGATGTATACCGTCAAACTATAAGTAGACCGAGACTCAACTCTGCGTACAGAGCGTATGCATCTAAACAAGGGATCTGTTCTCGGGTGCAGCCTATAAACCAAGCAGAGTATATATACTGCAAAAAAAAATATCTAAAGAAAAGGAGGACAACACCGATCCTCCGTCACAAATGAACAATAGGATTATTAATTCAATGGATGGACCTCTATTATATAATTCGCCAACAAGAATTTAGTTAACACGTAGCCATCCTTTTCACATTATACTAATACTTTTCAGTCCTCCAATCAATTTGTAATTCGCATAGCTCCAAATTAGAGAAATTCATATTATAATTTCAAACCGGACTTCTAGTTCATCCCTAGATCAATGCCTAAATTACAACTTCCAAGAGTGGTTGCCACTAAAGCTAACAACCTATTAAACCAACATTAAAGCATTAATTTCTTAGGTTCCGAGTGGATCGCCAAAATGCATAGGCTGTCGATATTCTCGGTGGGTAAGTTAATTAAAAAGAATCTAATAAAGAGACACAGAGACAATGTCGAGTTGCTCTGGTCGATTCTACCAAGAATCGCTTTGGATTGGCATTGCACGAAAAATAAACATCATTGGGGTTAATGCCGAGTCTGGAGGTGGTGTTATTGCAGGAAGCATCATCAACGGAGGCGAGATCTGGTTAATCAACATGTTGGCAGAGTGGTAGTAAGTAATTTCACATTGACCCACACATGATAGACAAAGTTATAAACAGAGCCACGACCTGGGTGTGTTACAAGAGGTTTAGATGAACACGGCCAGAACAAAGTTGTGAGGTGTGGATTTGTATCCGCACAGGACTATAATAATCCAGGTAGATCAACTCGAAGGATTATGACGCCCAAATGTTAGATTGGTAAAAGTGCAAACTTAAGTACGGATCACGGGTTCCTCCATACTTAAATAAACAAAATCAGGGCTTAATCGAAAGAGGTGGAATCATTCCCCCGGGTTGGGGTTCGATGGTTGCTAACCCAAAAAGGAGTATATCCGGACTCACCCACCAAAGAATTTAATAAAATAAAAAGATCTGAACTTCCTGAGAGAGAGGTAATCAAGCATAGATTCGAGCTTGTTGACAGAGATACAACTTAGGACGTATTTGAGAGGGATCTAAATAAAATAAACATATCTCATAGTGATTGACAGAGATCAAATATTTACCACAGTTATTAGATTCATCGAAGGGGATCATATGCGGTTAGGCGGAGATCGGTTCATTTACTCCGTAAATGGATTTTACAGAGATCAAGTTTATAAAAAAAAAAAATTACATTAAATTCAGAAATCTATTACTTAGTGTTCTGAATGGTAACACAAGTATACTCTAACAATTCACAAGAATGCGTTCTAACTCAGAGATCAGATTTTGACCTTTTCTATAAAATAAACAGAGATATAAAATCAATCATCAGATTTGAAATCTAGGAGCGTTCTAACTCAGAGATCAGATTTTGACCTTTTCTATAAAATAAACAGAGATATAAAATCAATCATCAGATTTGAAATCTAGGAGTTTGTGCGCAGAGCATGGATCTACATATAAAACAGGGCTTACTTCCAGGTCGCATTTACTAAACAATTAGAATATAAGAATATGTAAAATAGATTTCACTTCAGTATTGCATTCATAAACAGTAAAGACAAAGTTCTTAAATCGTTTTCCAGGACGTTTCAATAAATAACATCTAATGCAAAACATAGTTACCTCCAGAACATATTAGTAAATTTTATCAAATGGAAAACAGGGATTCAGAGCTTTCATAATTAATCCCTAACATATAAATATGAATTTTTCTTTTACTGATATCATGACAGAAGTATTAATTTCATAGATTTCAGAAATTGCATATCGACACAGAAAATAAAATAATTCACAGAAACTGTTGATCGACACAGAAATGAAATTATTTTGCAGAATTTACTCATCGACACAGAAACTGAAATATAAAATATTCTAGTAAATAAGAACCTGTGGATTAATGGTTGCTCTGGTCGAATGCGTGATCCCACGAAGTTCACAGCTCCAATACCGTCCGGTGCCCTTTAGGCTCGACCGGCTCTGATACCAAATGTAAGACCCCTCATTTAGGGTCCCCTTGAAATGAACCTGAAACTTTAACAACTTCATACAAACAAATTAGCCATCATAGTTATTGGAAAAATAAAATAAAAAGCGTGAATAACTTAACAAAAATAAGCAAAACCTTAACCTGTCAACCCGATCCAGTTAGTCCATTGTCGCCTTCTTCCTCCGTAGGATCCCTCCAGCAAAGCTCGTATAACCATTGGCGAAGCAACCGTTAGCTTCGCCACCCAACCATAGGCTCATGCTTTCAGTCGCATGGCCTCCCCCGAGCTTTGGGTCGTAGAGCTCACACAAGTATTTCAGAAATTCAGCTTGGGCTTCCCTTCCCACCAGGATTTCTAAGCCAAACCCTTAGATAGCAGCAAGTCTTTGAGGCATTCGAAAATTACGACAATCGTCCAAATTATGGGCCCTTTACCCATTCCCCAAGCCTTCCTTATAAAGAAAAATCTCATGCGACACATGTCGCTTCATGCATAATTACATATTTTTAATTAATTATTTAATTAAAACACTCACCCATCCAAGTGTCAGTTTCTCTGGGAAGTGCACCAACACCCCTAAATTTGCTCTAGTTTGTCCCCCATATATTTTAATTAACTCCTAGCTTTTAGTTGACTAGGTGTCTAATCTTAGGACTCTATTTTGCTCCTAAATAATGATTTCTATTATTTTAAATGCTCAACAAAAATAACTATTCATGTGCAAATGCCTAAATTATTTTTATGCATTTGCTAAGTAATAATCTAGAGTTATTCTCATAAGTTTTTATGCAGTTAAATTTAACAATCAAACTCACTAGGATCATGGTGTCGCGCCGTTGGGCTCCTAGTTCCTTAATTTTAATTCCCTGACATGGCACCACTCCGTCGGGTCCAGTCATCCATGGTTTCCATTCCTTGGCATGGTACCGCATCGTTGGGTCCTTGCGTCCATTCTTTCCGTTCTCGATAGGGTACCGCATCGTCGGGCCCTTCCGCCACCATCTTTCCGTTTTGACTTGCGGGAACTGTTGTAGGGATTTTAGGAATCGTTACCATCCATCCTCCGTCTACATGCTATCTAGGGACTAATGGCGCTGAGGAGTGAGTCCGTTCTCACTGCGCGCCCCTCAACTCGTACGTGACCAGCTCCGTTGTGGCCCACCTCGTATGCTTTCACGCATTCCTCTTGAGCAAGCGGATCAGTGCTTATCTGCTCATGCGTGGTATTCTTGTCGGAAGTCGACATCGTCGTCGCTCCCCCTGTGTGTGATTTACTCGTACTCTACGACCCTTCATATTCCTTTGTGTGTCCGTTGGTGAACCGTTTCACCTGTTGCTACACACATTTCTCACAAACGTAAATTAGTAGCACTGTCCTCAATAATCACAATTTGGTTTATAAATCTGTTGCTTCATTAAGCATCTATAATTTACTTAATCATTACTCTTTCGTCTAATCACATAATCAATTGCACAGCTAGTCGTTAAGCATCATTCATATGTACAGTTTTCATATCAGAGTTAATCGTTAAACAACATGAAATTGTCCATTCACAATAACTACCCAAATGCACATATATCAATCAATCGTAATCATAAATATACTCAAAATAAAATCATAGGGTTATTTTATTAATGTTTCAAATAGTCAGGTGACTCAGCAGGTGCCCTCAATGTCTATAGTAGTCTAGGGGCACTACACCTATGTGAGGCAATGTATATCTGGTTTTAATTGTCATTTTATTTAATTGATGATAATCTATACCCGGGCGTAAAGTACCGTCTTTATTTTTAACGAATATGGCAAGTGCTCCCCAAGGAGACACACTTGGTATTATGTAATTTTTATCTATTAACTCCTTTAACTGTAGTTTTAATTCATTAATCTCTAGGATATTCATCTGGTAAGGATATTTTGAGTTTGGTACAGCTCCAGGTACCAACTCAATGGTGAAATCCAATTCTATTTTCAGAGGTAAACCTGGAATCTCTTATGGGAATACGTGTGAAATTTTTTTAAAGATTGATATATCTTCAAATTTTAATTTACCTTGTTTATTCAAATTTTCATCATTTATTACATGTATAGCAAAAAATTTACAACCCTTACGTATAGCCTTTTTCATTTGTAAAACAAAAATCTGTCTAACATAAACTTTTCTAGGTACTCCTTTCACTACAACTGTTTCTCCTTTTTCGTTCAAGCATGTAAATGTTTTCTCAAATCAATTCAAAACTACTCTATGCTTTTCAATCCATTCCATGCCTATTAAAACATCATACGACCCTAAAGGTAATATATTTATTTTACTTGGGTCTTAAATTGACTCAGAAATAGTTCACAATCTTTCACATAATTAACTACCTTTCGCTTGGTTCCTGTAGCTGACTGAACCTGCCAAGATTTTTCAAACTTTTCCAAATGTAATTTACAACTTTCTACTATATTGGGAAATACATAGCTTAAACTAGCACCAAGTTCAATTAGAATGGAGATGGGTCTATTCTTTAGCATACCTTCTATTTCGACCATGGATGTTTGGTGATCAGCCTGTCGATTCTCCAAGGCTGCATTTATTCTGGGCATCTCATTTGCTAAGTTACCAACTGTTGCCTCTTCCTGTACTGTGTGTACGTTGCTGAAGTTTCTTTTTTTGTTAGGACATTTTGATGCATAATGAGGTCCCTAACAATCCCAACATTTAACTGGTTCTTTTTGTTCATTATTTTTAACATTTGTATTAGGTATTTCCCTGTTTCTTGCTGCTGTAAAATTCTGTTGTGTATTGCTTTTAAAATTAGTTCCTTGATCATTTCTGTTAGGATAATTCCAAGAATTATTATTTCCAACATTTCTGTTGAATTTAAAACTTTTTCTTCTTTGTTTGAAATTGCATGGTCTTTTAACCTTCCAGCTAGATACACTTTCCTTTTTTTTGTTCTGTTCGTAACAGAAATTTTCCTTCCTCATAGCTTCCTCAAGGGTCTTAAAGTTATCATATTCAATTTTATCGTTCATGTGGAAAGGTAAACAGCTCAGAAATATTTTTATTTTAGGATTTTCATCAATGATATATGGTACATATCTTAATAGACTTAAGAATTTACTGCTTAGCTCCTTCATGTTCATAGAGCCTAACTTTAAATCATAGAATTTTTTAGCATTTTCTTCATAGTATTGTTCAGACATAAATTTCCTTTTAAAATATCTCTTAAAAGTACCCCAAGTTAGATTCTTTTCTTTAATGTTTTTCACCCTTTTTATATCCTTCCACCATATATCAGCCTTCCCAGTTAAATTGTAAATAGCCATTTTAGTTTCAGCCTATCTGAGTAATTTTAGATTTGGAAGTATTTCTTCATCCTAGATAGCCATGCTTCATCTTCTTCTCCTTTCTCTATCTCTCCATTAAACATTAGAGGTTTTATCTTTTTAAACTCTCCTCAGATTTCTTCATAGGTTTATATTTTCTCTTCTTAGGGCTACAGTCACTATCATTGTTATCACTGGAATACTTATGTTTATTTCTATGTGATTTACCATTAGTTTCTAAGGATGATTTACTTTCATTATGAGAGAATTTTAACTTTTTAACTTTACGTTTGTAGGACATAGCTCCATATTCAGATTCAGTTTCTCTTCTTCTATCCCTTCCTTCACTATGTAATTTATCTAGCAACACTTGATTTAGTTCTTCTTGTGCTTTTAAGATTCTTTCATTATCTTCTTTAACATTCTGCAATTCAGCCTTTAAATCTATAACAATTCGAAGTAGTTCAGATGATTGATCATTTAATTCTACGTATATATTTTCTTCATCAATATTTTCATGTTCATGATTATTATGATGGGATCCATCCTCGGCAGATGCCTCTATACCTTCCATGACCTGCAAAATAAATATATAGTTTTCTGTACAGAAACAAATTTGAAACAAATCAGTAATTTTATTTTTCTTGTTTTGTATAGAGCTTGCATGTTGAGTCCATTTCTTAGGCCTAGTGTTTGAAACTGTCACTCTGATACCACATGTAACACCTCCAAAATCCATCAAAATTCAAAAAAAATATATTTAGTATAAACCTATCATTAAGATCTATAATCTACTACTTATTAATTTGTGGAATGTATAATTGTGAATGTTTTTTCTTATTGTTTATATTACGAGTACAGGTATGACTCCTGTGATTGTTATGATATTGCTCTTTTATACATGACAGTCTTTTGATTTTTAACAATATATTTAGTATAAACCTATCATTAAGATCTATAATCTACTACTTATTAATTTGTGGAATGTATAATTGTGAATGTTTTTTCTTATTGTTTATATTACGAGTACAGGTATGACTCCTGTGATTGTTATGATATTGCTCTTTTATACATGACAGTCTTTTGATTTTTAACAACTATAACACTTAACTTATATCATTGTCCAAATATGCTTGTCGACTACGTTGTTTATAAAACATGAATTATGTTATTGCTATTATTACAATGTTAGACTGATTATGCTATTCTTCTATTGAAGGGGTTCTTGTGATGCCCCGAGCTTACTTAGATTTTTAAAATCTAACACATGTTGATAGCGTTTGTCCAGGTTACAGGTATGGGTTCACATGCAAAATATTTAGTTAATGCTTTTTATAATTACTGAGCGCTAAGGTTATATGATAACCTAGCTTGAGATTCCAAAACATGATGATTTTAAAATTAATCCTAATGTCAAGCTTCAGGTATGTTAAACAATCTACAAAAGGGTCAATGCTAAGGTGATGGTATGCAAATGTTAAGAATTATAATCAACTATAAATTAAGGGCGCATCTACATAGTTTGGCCAACAACTATGGAGAAAGGGGTTTATTATAGCAACAATACTCCAAGGTATTAATTCAAATGATATCGTATTTACAAACTATGGAAAAGGGGGGTAAGAATTTGAAATATAGTGGTTGGAAGCTATTTTAATTTAATGTGGACATGTGATTACTTTCCAACTCAGATCCTCGAATGCAAAACCCTAAACCCTATCATCGAAAGGTTTGTAACGAGGGTCATTTGGCTCATTTGCATTTTGGAGAGCCAATATCTTGGAGCTCTCCGCCGCCATGGCTAAGCTACAATGTACCTAGAGGTTTTTTCTTCACAATTGCAGAGATGCTTTGAAAGTGGTCATTGTTGTAGCTAGGGTTTTACCCCTAGCTTGTGCCAATGAGCACCTACTAAGGAGAATGGACTCCTTAGTAGCAGTTCAGTATATTAAACTAATTATGCAAAAACAAAAATTAAATTATTTCTAAGACAAGCATGAAGCATAAACACCAAAATGAAAGAATGACTTTGTATTGATGTTACCTTGAGTGTCAAGGTTGGTGAAGCCCTTTGCAGTGTCCAAGAGGATGCTCCAAGCTTCTGAATGCTCCTTCTCCTTCTCCAATGTTGGGGATGGGCCAAAGGTGGCTCTCAAGGTGAAAATAGTTCTAAGGTGAACTAGGGTTTCGAGAGAGATTTTGGCAGAGTAAGGGTGCTTGTGATTGTGGATATGAAATAAGGGATCTCCATCACCTATTTATAGTTTTTTGGTGGTGGAGTGCTGACCCATGGTTTTAGGAAACACATGGTTTTAGGCAGCTGTATAGGGTTTTTTTCTCCTTTTCCTCATTATTTTATATTTTTATTCCCTTTTTAGGGGATTTTTGCTATTTTTGGAGGAAAAGGGGGTTTTGTGGCCTTTTGGAGGCTTTTTAGTGGGATTTTTTGGGATTTTTAAGGGAAAAATGGTAGGAAAATGGACAAATGAGCCATATAATGTGGTAATGAGGTAGTGAACACTTTTTGGGTGTTAACAGATTGCCCCCTGATGTGCGAGGTCAGGAGCTCATCGTATGGACGATGGACATCATAAGTCATGAATGGTTTTCCTGGGTGTGGAGAGAGGAGAAGAAACAAACTGAAGCCCGGAACAACGATCCCGAACAACTGCAAGAACTAAAAGTACATAACCTCAATAATGGATGAGGAATCATCTGATCATATGGACGAGGCGGGCATACCCATGCTCGTATCAGAATATAACAATAACAATGGGGTCCAAAAAATGGGGACCTGAAATATACATGACCTCAAATACTGACTGAGGAATAATCTCAATATATGGACGAGGCGGGCATACCCATGCTCGTATCAAGATACATAAACATAACTGTAAGGCCCGAAAAAGGGGGACCTGTAAGATACATGACCACTGTGTACCTCATAAGAGTCCAGAGGAGACACAAATCTGGGACATACTGCTGAACGGATCATGTGTGAACTGCAGAACTGGTGCACTGGGACAATCAACAGTGCTACTGAGTGTGGTACCAAAGGAACTGATGAGCTGCTGGATCATAGTGACTGGGGTCATACTCTCCATGGTACACTGGACTGGAACTGAAATGGGTACTCAAGGAAGCAGAGAACTGGATGGCTTCCGAATACAATCGCCAACGCAGCCCGGACATCCACGGGAACATACAACTGGGCGTTCCGAAGTGACTCACCAATGTGCTAGAGTCGGGGGAAATCCGGGGTCTTCGACAAAAAACTGATGGAATATAATCCTACGCGATCCTCAACGATGCGATCAAGGTGCTGAAGTCGAGCATGTGAGGAACAACCACTCAGAGAGGCAATGATGTCTCCTCTCAGAATGATCCGTAGGCACTTACCACAGATGGTGATAAGTCCAAGGCGTAGGGACCTCTGGGCCTATCCTCTGGAATAGAGGAGCTGTTGTCGACAGAGGGAGACCTGCCCCTATCAAGGCAATGATGTTTCCTTGACAGGAGCGCGAGGTACAAGACCGAAATGTGATAGTGCTGATGGCAGGACTGATAAACTGTGGTGGGACAATTGGGCAAGTAGAGTGGGTGGACTCAAACTTCCTTTGTTCAGAGTATGATAATGGAAATGATTTGGCAGCATATGAAACTGACTAAGGGGAAAGGGATCATAGCTGTAATGAATCTGGGAGGATAACTGGCTGAGGGAGACTCAAGCTGGTGTAAAATGGCATAAGACTGCTGAATACTCTGAACAAAGGCGACCTGATTGGGGGTGCTGCCGAGATGATCGATCATAGTGCCAGGAGGCACAGGAGGGTACTTCTTCATGGGTTAAGGAACTAGAAGAAGTGGGTGGATAAAATGATACTGTCGTGTGGATTTTACGAGCCCAGGACAGTTCATGCTCGTGGTTGCTTTCAATTTTAAGGAGTCTGAAAGCGATAAGAAGACTCTGAGGTAGTGGAATGGTACTGTCGTGTGGATTTTACGAGCCCAGGACAGTGCATGCTCGTGGTTGCTTTCAATTTTAGAGAGTCTGAAAGCAAGTAAGAAGACTCCAGGGGGTTGCTTTTTCGTAGATTTAGTCTCCAAGGCCCAAAGAAGCATAAAAGGATGCAATGAAGAACTCTTCTAGCCAGTGTGACTAGAGTATTCCTTTTTCGTAATTAGTCTACCAGGTCCGGAAAAGGGTTAAACTTATACCAGATAGACGCCCTTTCAGGTACTTTAACGAGCATGAAAGGAAGCAAGATTGCTCGGCGATCTTTTCATTCTTTTAGGAGTCATAAAAGAGCTTAACGGAAACTCCCTAAGTGCCTTTTTCGTAAAGGACTTGTCCGGCCCGAAAAAGGGATAAAATTATACCGAACAAAAGGAATGGCCAGGCAAGGAGGAAGTGTTCAATCAAGGTTGAGTACTGATGACCAAGAACGAGGGTAGGTGGGAACACTGATGGACCTCCTTGCGGGGTAGATGAGATGGTGGCAAAATAACGAGACATTTGCAGTATGACAGGAGTGAATGGCTCATGTAAAAATGTGGAACAATCCGATAGCGACCGATGTGGCACGCGAACCGAGGCAGCAAGGTGTTGGGACACAATGTTGAATTTGTACCAAGTGAGAGCGAGAAATGATCTCAAGCATCATCACGAGCTCGGAAAAATGAATCCGGCGATATAAAGGATGTCAAAAACGGGTGACGGCCGATGTGGCACGCAAACCGAGGTGACGGGGGCATTTTGAAAAATGCCCGGAAAATCTGGAGGTGAGAGCGAGAAATGATCTCTAGCATCATCACCAGCTCGGAAAAATGAATCCGATGATATAAAACATGTGAAAAACAGAGAACGGACGATGTGGCACGCAAACCGAGGCGACTAGTGGCGTCTGAAAAAATGGGTAAAAAATGACAAGACAAAAATAATGCAACGAGGTGACCATCATGACGGTCAAGTCGCGCTGATTCCAGTGGTGGAAACGGTTTGTAAAAACAAACAACAAAAAAGAAAGTACTGTACAACGCAGACCAATGAGGCCGCGGGTTTCTTTTTTATGGGTAAAAACGCTTAAGATACAACCCATTACGAGGGTTGCGCAAAGGACGGCCTTCAGAGTCAGCTAAGATGTATGCCCCCTTGCCGAGGCAGGTCTGTACGACGTAAGGGCCTTGCCACATAGATTCAAACTTCCCTTTACCGGTTTTGTCATGGGCTTGGTCATAGGCGAGGACGAGGTCCCCTTCTTGGAAAGTTCGAGGGTGAACATGTTTATCATAACCAGCTTTGGAGCGGTTTTTGGCAGCTTCGATGTTCTGGAGAGTGGCCCGGCGGTCTTCATCGGCTTGTTCGAGGTGCAGCAGACGTTGCTCGAGGGGGGTGGTGTCAGGGAGAAGCTCAACGGCGATCTGTAAGGCAGGGATCTGACACTCGATGGGGAGAACAAACTCTATACCGTGAACTAAATGAAATGGTGTAAAACCAGTGGCGGTCTTAGTGGAGGTGCGATAAGCCCACAAAGCAGGGAACAACATGTGGTGCCAATTGGACTTATGCTTGTCAACTGTTCGTTGGAGGATGGTTTTAAGGATTTTATTGATGGCCTCTACTTGGCCGTTCCCTTGGGGATAGTAAGCAGAGGAGAATTGGTGCTCATACTTAAGGAGGGTGGATAACTCACGCCAGACGGCATCTTCGAAGTGTGAACCATGGTCAGAGACTAACTGCTTAGGAACCCCGAATCGAGCGATGACATGGTTGAAGAAGAAGCGGGCAGCAGTGTCAGCGGTACAATTGAAGGTAGGCATGGCCTCCGCCCATTTGGTAAAGTAATCAACAGCGACAACAATATATTTGTGGCCGTTGGCAGACTGGGGTCTACATTCCATGAAGTCTATGGCCCACTTACAAAAGGGACCAACGGTGACGACTGGGTGTAACGGAGCAGGAGGTGTCCGGGCCTTGGGGGCAAAAAGTTGGCAGTTATGGCAGTGTTTGACCGCAGTGATGCAGTCAGTGAAAAGTGTGGGCCAGAAGTATCCGGCGCGGACGACCTTTTGGGCGGTGGCCATCCCTGAGAAATGGCCTCCGCAGGCACCGCTATGACAGTCATTAAGGACGTGTTCAGCTTCCTCATGGGTAAGGCAACGACGAAGAATTGTGTCAACCCCGCGCCGATAGAGGACATCGCCTAAGAGGAGATATCGAGAGGCCTGGTGGCGGATGCGACGGCGTCCATTTCGTGTAACTTTGGGTCTGAACTTCTGCGTGCGTAGGTATAACAAGATATCACCGTACCATGGGTCATCGGACGAGATAGTGAACAGGTGATTGTCGGGTAACTCATCGGAGATGGGGTTGGCCGGGAGAAGGGAAGGGAGATCAGTAATGAGCTGGGCAAGCGCGAGGGCTTTAGTGCTCTTAGGTGTTTTGAAAGTAAGGTCATATTCTTGGAGGATAATGACCCATTTGGCAACACGACCTTGGAGTAGCCGCCGGTTCAAAAGATATACCATGGGGTTAGAGTTGGCAACGACGGTGGTATGACTCATTAAGATGTAGTGTCGCAATTTTTGAACGGAAAAGACTACTGCGAGGGCAAGTTTCTCTTCATATGGGTAACGTAATGGTGGACCAGACAAGGTCTGGCTAACGTAGTAAATGACGTGCTCCTGGTGAGAATCGTCTTCTTGAACTAAGACTCCAGATACGGCATGCTCGGAGGCCGACACGTAAAGGATGAAGTCTTGAGTGAAATCCGGAGGGGAAATCAGAGGGGCTTGTGTGAGGGCCTTCTTGAGGGCCTCGAATGCAGCTTCTGCTTGCGCATCCCAAACGAAGGGTACGTGGGTGCGGAGTAGGCGCAAGAAACCGTGTACCGTAGTGGCATAATCAGGAACGAAGCGTCAAAGGAAGTTAGATCGCCCCTGCAGACTTTGGAGCTGCCGGAGCATGCGAGGAGGGGGGAGGTCTAAAATAGCTTGGACTTTTAGAGGGTCAACAGTAATTCCTTTCCGGGAAACAATGAAACCCAACAATCGGCCTGCCGGTACGCAAAAAACACACTTGTGTGGGTTCAAGCGAATTTGGTATTTGCGACAACGCAGAAAAATTTGCCGGAGGTCGTTAAGGTGGTCAGATCGTTTCCGGGAACGAGCTGTAAGGTCATCAAGGTAGACTAGCAGGATATGGACTAAGTCGTGGAAGCAATAGGTCATGGCCCGCTGGAAAGTGGCCCCAGCATTTTTTAGGCCGAAAGGCATGACGCGATAGGCAAAGGTGCCCCAAGGGGTAGTGAAGGTAGTTTTGTACTGGTCTTCCTTACGGATCTGAATCTGATTATATCCGGAAAAACCATCCATGAAGGAGAGGACCTCATGTCCCGCACACGCATCTATGAGTTGATCGATGAACGGCGTGGGGAAGTTGTCCTTGGGACAAGCATAGTTTAAGTCACGGAAGTCAGTGCATACGCGGATGGTGCCTTGCTTTTTGTTAACTGGAAAAGGGTTTGAAACCCATGTGGTATAGGCAATAGGATAAATGAACCCTGCCTTGCGCAGCTTCTCAATCTCGGCTTTGACAGCTGGGAGCTTTGAGGGATGAATGGGGCGCTGTTTCTGACGAACAGGGGTTACATCAGGCCATGTGTCAATGTGGTGCTCTATAATTGCGGGATCAAGACCAGGCATTTCGGTATAAGACCAGGCAAAGACATCACGGAATTCTTTGAAAAGGTGTGTGTAGTCCTCAATTTCTTGTTTACTGCAGAATGCTCCTAAAGTAATGAGTTCAGGAGCATGACCTGGAGCAGCAATATCAACTTGGATGACAAGTGAGATGTTGGCCATGTTGCCCTCCTCGAAGGCATCAGGAGCAGGAATAGGGTCCTTGAACCAGTCAACCTTGGTGGGGAGGAAGTCTTTGGATTCGACCGCGTATTGGGTAGCGGTGCTAGAGGGAGACGCTTCTGGGATGAAATAGGAACGGTGGTGCATATCATCCCAAGGATAATCCGGGGCAGTTAGGGCCTCAAGAATCTCCTCATCAGTACGGAAAGTCTGCGTCGTCAAATCGGTTGACGAGGGAGTAGTGGAAGTGTTGGTTGAAGAGATCATGTAGATGATATTAACCTCTTCAGAAGGGGGAGAGACCGGGGGGTAGATCTCCTCAATGGTAGGTGGTGCTGTCTCAAGGTCCAGATTGTTCATCTCATAAAGAGCTGCTCTGTACTCCGGGAGATCGAGACAATGATGTGAATAGTGCCCATAAATACCGCAGATGGCGCAGGAGTGGTTGGTACGTAGGGACTTATCTTTAGGATTAGGAGTGGGGTTTAGTTCGACAGTTGGGATGTTGGGGTCATCATCGAGCATTTTCATGTGCTTCTGCAATGCGGGTAACTGTGGGCATTGGTGGGTCGCATGGCCCAACTCGTCACACAGCGAGCATTTGGGAGGAGCACGAAATACTGGAGGGTTCTTGACTGTCTTGGGAGGTGGGACAGCAGTGTAAGGTTGTGGACCTCTGCCCCCAGTGGGTTGAGGAGGAGGAGGAGGTGTCGTGGAGGACGAAGCGGTAGAGACACCGGGAGGTGGCTGAGTGGTAGTAGCCATGGGTTGCACCGGCTGGAGGACGACATCTGGTGTCGGCGGGCGAACTGGAGGTGAAAGATACCATACAGGTAATCCCAAGGTTAACCCAGGGAGGCTAAGGGTAGCCATGACCGGGGCGCTTACTACTCCTGCTGGAGGAACTAGGAAGGGGATCGTATGGATCGGTGTAACTCCAATGTGGCTAGGTACCAATGGTGGTTTAGGCAACAAGGATGGTTGATTGTTAGGTGGTAGGATGTCGTGGGACAAGGTACATAAGTCAGACATTTCGGGCGTAGATGACGGTGGAGGAATGGAGTGAAAGGTAGAGGTCATCGGCGCGTCTGAGTAGACTCCAGGCCCCGTAGAGGAAACAAACGAGGTGGTGGCACTAGAAACAGGTTGTTCAACCATGGGGAGAACATTCTCTGGTGCCGCTGGAGCATTGGGATCATAGTAGGTGAGCTGGTCAATCTTAACCACGCGTCCTTCATGGGGGAACATCATGGTGCGAAAGACAGAAGAGGCAACCGCCCGCATGGCATACATGTAGCTGCGGCCAAGTAGAAGGTTGTAATCCAATTGGGCATTGATTACCTCTATGTCAATAAGAACTATTTTACCACCTAACTGGACTGGAACGTTGGGTAGAAGGCCTTGGGGCTGGGCCGAACGACCGTCGTAGGCACGTAACGCAGTGGTGGACTGCTGGAGAGGAGGGGATCCTAGCTTCTGCCATACAAATGTAGACATAACGCATGTGGAAGCACCCTCATCGATGATGCACCGATGGATAACAAGATTCCTAACGGAGACTGTAACTTGGAAGGCTAAGCTGGAAGGTAGGCGTGGTTCAGACTGGTCTAAATCAAACGCCATCAAATGTGAATCAGTTGGGTCAATCCCCCCGATGGAGGAAAGTAAAGTCTTGCGCTGGGAAGGGCAGTTCTTCAAGACTTCCAATGCAGACATGGCTGCGGGAGATTGGGCTAGGTCGTCTACTATGTTGTAGTTTGACGCAGCACGCGCGTTAGGGTTATTGTTGATTCGGCGAAGTGGGAAACGAGGTGCTTTCGCAGCGCCGTCTATGGGCGGCGGAGGTATACGTAACGCCTGATCGGTGGGATGGGCATTAGCGGGTTTATCCGTGGGAGTGGCTTCAGAGGTGGAGCCATATTGGTTCCGACGGGTCTGAAGGTTGACGTCAGCGGATGACATCATCAGTAAGTGGTGGGTACCTGAGTCGAACATGGGTTGATCAGGAGCAGCGTAGGTGATCTGTTGTTGTTGGGGTTGCACGTTAGCTTGAGGGGCCAACGGCTGAGTGTTCACCACGCCTTGGGTCGGTAAGGGGTTTTGCAGCACCAAAGGGGGTTGCTGAGGTTGGGGGGGGTTGGGCGGTGCTTGGGGAGCCGCATGCCCTTGGCGATGGGCCTCGTCAACCCAAAGCTGCCGAGCTCGCTCCAAGTGTGGGCAAGCATGGGTGTAATGTCCATAGACCCCGCAAATAGAACAAGGGTGGTTCGTCCGCAAATTGGGGTTTTTGGCCTGCTTGGGCGGGCGATCAGGGTTTTGATTAGCGGGGGCCGCATTATTGTTGTCAGGGGGATTAGCCGGTTGACCAGCTTGGTCTGCAGGTTGGTTGTTTCCCCGATTACGGCCCTTGCCGCGGTTCTGTTGGCCCTGATTACGTTGGTTATTCTGGTTTTGCTGCGGGTTATGTTGGGCGTAAACTTGCCCTTGGGCAGCAGGTGGATTTTGAGGTTGCGCAGGTGCAGGAGCAGGCTGCGGAGGATGATATGTAGGTTGAGGCTGAGCAGGTGTAGCAACTTGAGGGGGTTGCTGATAGGACTGCGGAGCAGGTTGTGGATGTGCCGCAGGGGCTGCCTGGGGCGGATAATAAGCTGGTGGGGCTTGTGAAGGCGCAGGAGCTGAGGCAGCCTGCTGATGGTAGTAAGGCTGAGGGGCGACTGGAGGAGCATAAGCAGGAGTCGCATACCCGAAGCACTGTGGTGGACATGAGGGCCCATGGGAATGGTGATGTGTCATGGGAGCATACGAGTTGGTTGCTCCAGACTGTGAAGTAGCCCGCGACAGGTCGGGGCCAGGGGTAGGACGTGCTATAGAAAATGGTTGGGGATGCGAAGAAACACGGCCAATGATACCATCTGCAGCGTGGGATGCCCCCCGCGCATCATGATGGGAGGACTCGCCGCGAGGGGCGTCAGGTATAATGGTATAAAGGTAACCCGACTGGGCGTAAATGAGGTCGAACTGTTGTGCCTTAAGGATGGCCTCTTCTTCAGACTGGGGTCTTTCTGAAGCTACATCCTTAGCGATGACAGGAAGCAGGGACTTGAGGAACCAATCGAGGAAGATACGGTCATCTAGTTTAATCTTGCATAAGCTACGGCGTCTACGCCACTCATGGATGTGGTCCGTGATATGGGTAGCCGTGTTTTGTCTACAAGATAGAAGGATCTCAACGCCCGCGTCATAGCGGACTGGCAACTGGAAGAACTGCAGGAAGGTCGAGGCCAGGGAAGAAAAGGTGGCGTGGGTCCCATGAGGCTGCTCAATATACCACTTGGCTGCAGAGCCAGTGAAGGTGCGCTGTAAGAGACGGAGGCGAACAGAGTCATCCACAATGGAGTTAGAGGAACACCATAGGTGGAAAGACATGATGTGGTTCTGTGGGTCCTCACCGGCCTTACCCTCGAATTTAGGGATGTCAGAGGGTAGTTTGGTAGGCATATGAGGCCACATAGGGTCGTGTCGAATAGGATCGTTGGTCAATCTGGCCAGGTCAGGTAGGTTGAGGCTAGCCATGAATGGCAAACTGGAAGAGGGTTGTGACACAGTAGTGCTATGGACCAAGTTGGGGCCAGTGCCCCCAAGTGGAGGGACAAAATTAAGGGTGGTGCCCCCAAGTGGGGGAACTGAGGTAGTGGAGGATGGTCCAGCACCACCATTGGTAGTGTGAGCCACTGATGTAGTGGGGATAGGTATTCCCGCTGTGGGAATAGGTACCGTGAGGGGAACGGTAGATGGTTGCCCCATGGAGGGCATACCAAAAACAGGTGTAGTAACTGGTGTAGTGGTGGATGTGCCACCAATGGTCCCTATGACAAATGGAGTGGAAGTCGTACCAGCCATGGGGCTAGTAGGGGCAGTATAAATAGGGTTCTCAGACTCTTCGTCAGAATCAGAGGTAAAGTAAGGTGCGTCACTATCTGGTGACGGAGACCTACGTCGCTGACGGGTGGAGTCAAGTGACAAGGCTCTAGATCTGTGATGAGTGGTATCAACGGACAATGATCGGAATCTATGACGAGTGGTGTCGAGAGAACCGTGCTGTGGGGGCTCGCCCCTGAGGCGCCGAGAATGTCTCGGGGACTCAATGGTGACAGATGGTGTCTAAATCTCTGTGGGTTGAGGTGAGTATGAAAACAGCTCAAAAATCCTAATGCAACCGAGTGTGCAGAAGGAGAGCTAAAAAGCAAGGCACTCAGGCCAACAACCAACTCAAAACACCCAGTGTAACAGCTGTGCTACAATAGGTGGAGTAACAACAAAGATGGTCAGAATACCAACAAGCAGCAGGTTTCCTAAAAAAGAAAAATGGTGGACTCACTAGACCAAAGGGAGGTAAAGGAGCATGCAAACACCTAGCTAAAAGTATTCTGACTCAACTAAACATATCCTCTGCAAGGTGATGAAATCCAAGTCAGACAATATGAGTAGGAAAGCCAAGTGGCTATGATATCCCCCTACCGGGAGGGACACCGGGTAGTCAATCCTAGAAGAATGGCAACTAAGATACCCCGTTCATGACACGTCCAGAAAGGTGAATCTGCCGTTTAGTTCATTGACCGCAATACCCCTATACAGGGATATCCCGCGAACCGCGAAAGGTAGCCCTTCGGTTACTGAATGGAGTGCGGTATTCCACTCAGGCCTCCGGAACCAGTCTCCCGACTTCAACCCTCCTAAGGGAGAGGCCCTCTGATAAACTGGTCGTGACCGTGCCAAAAAGTACTAGGGGATTTTGGTTCCCTATTTGGACAACAACTATGTCTCAAGTGAAATAACCAAGGGGTGTTATTGGAAGCCTATCCCCCTGATCCTACCTAACTACAATGATTCGTTTGTGTTCCCCAAGTGGGGTTAGAATGTTGGTTTAGTTAGGTACTTTTTAAGGCTCACTTGATTTAATGTGACAGAGTGTGTGCTCGTGAGGTGTTGAACCCAAAAACAGAAGTGCCACAAGGGAGGGCAACTTCCAATCTATCAATAATGCTGAAATTGATTCTTTTAACTTGCAAAATTTTCTGAATTAAAAAATACTGAAATTTTAAAAAGTCTCTGTAAAGGGAACAGAAATTTGGTTGCAGAAAGGCTGTAAGGAAGTAGGCTGCAGGTGGGACAGAGGGCTGTTCAAATGCAGAAAATATTGCAGCAAGAGGGGCTGGGCTCAAAACAGGAAAAGAGCAGAAATCAGACCGCGGGTCTGTGGCGGATCAGAACAGGCCGACCGCGGGTTTTAGGGAAACAGCGGCGGTCAGGTCGCGACTATCGGGCCAACAGTGGCAGTCGGGACGCAGGAAACAGGGGAAAAGGCACAGTCGGGTCGCGGCTATCGGGCCAACAGTGGCAGTCGGGATGCAGGAAAACTGGAAAAAGACACAGTCGGGTCGCGGCAAAAAGGCTAGCAGGCGCAGTCGGGACGCACGAAAGAGGCAGAAAGCCGCAGTCGGGACGCGTGAAAAAGGCCGACAGGCGCAGTCAGATCGCGGCAAACAGGCTGATTAGCCACGGTCGGATCGCAGGTAACAGACTTGAATCCGCCGACTGAGCGTCGGAAGCAGTCTGAGAGCCACGGTCGGATCGCGGGTAAAGGCCTGAAAGGCGCGGTCGGGACGCGACTGTAGAGGGAAAAAGACGCGGTATGCGGCGGCCGAAAGGGACAGCCGAAAGGAAAAAATTTTAAAAACGGAAACCAGAAATTCGAAAACTAGGGGAGTCGCCAAAACTGTAGCTAGGGTTTTACCCCTAGCTTGTGCCAATGAGCACCTACTAAGGAGAATGGACTCCTTAGTAGCAGTTCAGTATATTAAACTAATTATGCAAAAACAAAAATTAAATTATTTCTAAGACAAGCATGAAGCATAAACACCAAAATGAAAGAATGACTTTGTATTGATGTTACCTTGAGTGTCAAGGTTGGTGAAGCCCTTTGCAGTGTCCAAGAGGATGCTCCAAGCTTCTGAATGCTCCTTCTCCTTCTCCAATGTTGGGGATGGGCCAAAGGTGGCTCTCAAGGTGAAAATAGTTCTAAGGTGAACTAGGGTTTCGAGAGAGATTTTGGCAGAGTAAGGGTGCTTGTGATTGTGGATATGAAATAAGGGATCTCCATCACCTATTTATAGTTTTTTGGTGGTGGAGTGCTGACCCATGGTTTTAGGAAACACATGGTTTTAGGCAGCTGTATAGGGTTTTTTTCTCCTTTTCCTCATTATTTTATATTTTTATTCCCTTTTTAGGGGATTTTTGCTATTTTTGGAGGAAAAGGGGGTTTTGTGGCCTTTTGGAGGCTTTTTAGTGGGATTTTTTGGGATTTTTAAGGGAAAAATGGTAGGAAAATGGACAAATGAGCCATATAATGTGGTAATGAGGTAGTGAACACTTTTTGGGTGTTAACAATTGTGATAATGGCATTGGCTATTTCATTGAGGTAAACTACTTAACTCATTCTGCATTTTATAATGTATTCATTTTAACACTGTATCCAATACATGTTCTAATATATTACTGTTTGGATGTAGTGACAGTGTTTTTCCTTTTCTGAAGTCTCGGTTGTTGGTTGGAAGTCTTGGAGGAAATGCGAATGGTATTTCCAGGCTTAGGTAAGCCTCAGGCCTTCCACATACAATGCTTCTATTCAACAAAGCTTATGTTGCATGCTGCCAACATTGGTCTACATTTATTGTTTATGTTTGTTCTTTGAAGCCATTTGGAATTCTGGTAATGTTGTAAAAGTCTCCTCTGGCTATACACCAGGGTTGGGGTTTCTCTCAACAAAAGGGTTTATAATGTACATGTTTAATGTTGTTTACTTGGGAGCCACTTTGGCCAACCCTGAGCAGTATTACTGCGTTGTAATTTTGTTATTAAGATTTTCGCTTCTATTTAGTATTTTGGCAATGAAATGCAAACAAATTTACAAGTTACAGTATACTGTTTATTATTGTCCAATTCGGCATTATTGATATATATTACTTTGTTTTAAAACCTGGATTCATATCCAGTTTTGGGTAAAACCCTACAATGCGAATGATGTTTCTATTTTGGGTTCTATTGACAGGGTGACTATCGACAGGGGTTCACTGCACACTGTCGCCAACAAACACCAACCCAAACTCCCTTACGCACCAGCCCAGAAGGGTGTTAACCCTTCCAACAAAACTCGTAGAGCGAATGAAGTCTTACCCGAGATGCACAAGGGGGCTGTAGGAACCAAGTTTTCGCAGTAGAGTTGAGGACATGCATCCAACACACATTACCTTCATAGAAACCAGAGATTATATCTTTTGTAGTAAACTATTCATCATTCGCACATCATACCATTTGCAAATTCAATCAGATAATAAACATTCGCAACAACATATTTAACCTACTTATTCGCATCAACAGTAATCATTCAACCCACAGAGTATTAAACATGTTGCAAACATTCATATTCATCATCGCACAAAGATAGATATAGAAATGGAACCATAATCGAACATCCTCATGCATTCATTAAGACCTGTGGAATGAACCTCGCAAAAACCGTCAATACACCATGTTGCGGATACAAAACAGATCAAAGATGGATCACTTCTTATCATATCTTGGATCGATCATGCCCTTAGGCTTACAATCATTTCCCTATTTATACAAAACGGTCCACATGACCCTTATCTAACTATTTTAACCGCTTCACGCTTCTGTGATATCTGCGAATGGTCCTTCTTTCGCGGCTTGTCGGATTCCACACTTCCTGCAAACGTATCCCGCGCCAACAGGTTCGCTTATTGGTTGCGCCATTATTGTCTCTGTATTATTGTTATTTTTTTTATCAAAGTGATTCGACTCAAAATCAACTTTTGATAGGGTTTTATAAATGTGTTTTTGTTTAATATTTTACAAAGGCTTTAAATAACTCTGTCCACTTGTATTTTAATATTGGGACTATTGGTATATTGAGTATATGTATATAATTTGGGAGATGAGCTCTCACGAGCCTCGAACCCTCAACTTGTGATTGAAAACCTACCTATTTTGATTGTATCATTTGTTTGATTCTTAAATATTGTTTTAACAATTTATATATATATGGAATTCGTTCTTATTATTAGTACAGTCTCTCGACTGTTTGATGCTTATCGATAGAAAGTGCATTGTGAATCAGTTATGGGAAAAGCCCTAAAATATAGTTTGTATTTTGATTAATGGTTCTTATTTTAAATGAGTTTCATACTCATTTGGGAGTTGTCGATTATTAAGTTCAGTTGTGTAAATTATTTTTTTGACTATGTAGCTACATGCTCTATTGTGGAACTGAGTTATTTTATTTAAGATACTCCATTCATAATGTTACTGTATAAAGTAGTAGAATTTACTCATAAATATGGGCGATGACCCTGTTAAGAATTAATGTGTTTATATTCTTTATTCGAAACTAAAATATTTACTTAGATAGATGATACTTGATATTACTATGTAAAATAGTTTCGTTATTAGTGGTAAAACTGGGCATAGACTCTATTATGTAAGTTGTGCTTGTATAAGGGATTTGATACAATGAACTCGTATGAAGTTTATATATGGAAGATGGATCATATAATATATTTTGTATAACAATATTTGTTCATTTTATTTCTAGGGTTTAACTGATAATTGTTTATTATTTAAACTAGCTATTGTTCTATAATTATAAGTACTGTAAAAGAAGAATTATAAACTGTAAACTTTTAAGCTTTCTGTATACTATTGCAGTATTCATTTGATATGTCTAAATCTGGTATTTTAATAAGCTCGTCATATTATCTATCAAAATCAGAGCATTTTCTAATCTATTTACTTAAACACACTCTCTGTACTATAGTACATCACTTCGGTGAAAGGAAAAATACAGAGAGGATTGATATTCATCGTTATATATTTTCCAATTCTAATCATTCAATCATTTGCACATAAATAAATTATCAGCTCAGCACTCTATTAAATTTAACAGTTAGAGAAACATTCGAAAATCATTTAAACCCTAACAGCTTACAGATAGTATTCTTCAGAATATATAGAGTAACTGAAAAACAAATAACCAAATTAAAAATAGAACCTGTTAACTGTTGAGGTGGACAAACACCCAAAGAAGATCATTCCTCCCAACCATCTCCTAGAAGGAGCCAAGATTACTTGCTTCATCACCCCCGATCCTGTTCATTGAAACACCAAGATGAAGACACTGTGTAGAAGCATGTACTAGTCTCTTTGTATCTTAGCAATCATAAAGACTTGCAGATAAAACACTCTCTGCAAACTCAGCAGGTTAACTTGCATTCCTTACACTAGAAACTCATTCTATATTTCCCCTCGTTGAATCCTCTTGTGTGCTCAATTTTTCAGTTTCCAACAATCCACAAGGTAACAACTGGTGAGCCTCCTGCTCATTCAATGGATATAAATACTTCCTAGGTCTTTGGGTCAGTTTAACATTTAATGAGCCACCTGCTCAATTCCACCTTTCTTGGGGAACATGACCAAATTTTTAGGGAAGTTGCCTCCTGCAACAACTAGTAAGTGAGTGCAAATGGTACCACTTGTCAATTTCCTTCTACACCAGTTCATTCCTCCTAGTGGGTCAGTGAACACTCTTCAACAGTCCTCTTTGGATGAGTGTCTCCTATTTTAATTTATTAAATAATAAAAATATTCAATTACAGTCATCCTTGACCATCCTTGGTCAATAACATAAATATTTACAATAACTTTTAATGTAATGTTTTCCACAACATAAAATGTTTCAAGTTCTAGGTAGGTTACAAAACCATAAAGGAGAAAACCCCGCAACTTCCTCAGAGATAGAATGAGTAACAATAGAATAGAATAAATATAAACCCCAAAAGTAGAAATGGTCTTTAGCAGCTTCTCTCTTCTCCACTTGTGAGAACATGTCCTTCTCCTCACTAATGCAAACTTGATGAGTGAGTGGATGAGAAAATAGAGAGGAGCACCCTCTCTATTTATACTTTTACTTTCACTTGACCTTAACCCCAAACAGGTCGGCCCCTAGGTGTAACTCACTAGTCTGAATTCTCTACGAGAGTCTAATAACCCATTAACAACTTAACTTTGGGGTCTATGCCTTGACATACAATGGAGGGTTAAACTCAATGACTTTACATGACTCAATTACAATAATGACTCTCCCGACCGGAGTAATAAACATCTCCATCGGAGGTACAATAATAAAATACAAATACAACATAAAATATACAAGTAAATATCTTCCAAAGTTACAAATACATTAACACTCCCTCTTAACTATGATGGTATTCTCTTGACACAGTCATCAGCACATGTCTTCATCGTTGGATCATCATCAAAGCTAGATCATCATCAAAGTTGGATCATCATCAAATTTTGATCATCATCGTCACTGCTGCTGCTATCTTGACTATCAATCTCCAATCTACTCATCATAGGAAGTTATACAGAGCCAACCATTTTTCATGTTGGATGTAGGCGTAGCCTCCATGTAGGTGTTCATAATATCTACGAGCAAGCCATCAAGTAGGTACGTCTTAGGAATTATTACAATGCTTTTCCTTAACCTGTGTACATCTCAAGACTGATTACAATGCCTCTACAAAACTTGTGTACATCTCAGGACTGATTACAATGCCTCTGCAGAACCTATGTACCCTACTGTCTCCTCATCATGTAAAGATCATCTCATTGTCAACGGAGCACAACCCAGATGCACATCACACGTCTACCAACATGCGAGGACTTTCCTACCAGCATGTGAGACACAACACTTACATCAACCAACATGGGAGGACTTTCCTACCACCATTCAGGAAAGGCTAAGCACTTACATCAACGGCCATGGGAGGAATTTCCTTCCACCATGCCGGAATGGCATGGCCCCTACATCTACACCATGGGAGGAATTTTCTACCACCATGTGAGAATTGCTCAGCCCTTGCATCTACACCATAGGAGGAATTTCCTACCACTATGTGAGAATGGCTCAGCCCTTACATCTACCAACATAGGAGGACTTTCCTAACACTGTGCAAGAATGGCCCATGTGCATCTGTGTCTTCCAGATTCATCACTTCCCCTTGGAAGTAACCTCGATCTAGAGTACACTAATCTTTTCTCTGAAGTACTTGAACTTCACTCTGGCTAGCGGCTTGGTCAACACATCGGTTATCTTCTCATTTTTCGCAACATACGGGAGCTTCACTGCTCCTCTCTGCACCATATCCCTGATATCGTGATACTTGATATCAATGTGCTTTGACTTGTCATGGAACACTGGATTCTCAGACAACTTCACACAGCTCTCGTTGTCGCAATGTATATAATTCGCATCCAACTAGATATCAAACAAATCAGACAGTAGCTTCCTCGGCCATACTTCCTCACAACTAGTTGAACAAGCTACAACATACTCTACTTCGGCTGTACTCAGTGCCCCGCGGGAATTATAAATGATAAAACAAGAGATCACACCTGATCCCATATTGAAGCAACACCCCGAAGTTTAATGTCCCTTTTTAAGCAATTTATTAAAATGGAAATTTTCACTTTTTCCACTAGTTTGACCCCTAAACTAGTCTTGCTTGTTTTATTTCCAAGTGACTCCAAATGCTCCCAAATTGATACAGAAGATACTTGGATGATATTAAAACATATTTATAATGTTTATGGATTCTCTGGAGTGTTCATATGACTTCTGCAACTCCTCTTTCAAATCTAGTCAAGATAGGGATTTTGACTAGCGATTTCTCTTTGACTAGTATTGGTCCCTTGGTCTCCAAATGATTCCAAATTCTCCCAAATTCGGTCTGAAGGTATTTGAGAGTTATTCATACATATAAATCATGTTAATTTATTCTTAAAATCCCCTAAAACACTTCTGCAACATTCATTTACAATATGGACAAAGTAGGGAAAGTTACTAGCAATTTCGAGCTTCAAATCCCCCGAGGGTAGTGGACAAAGATGGATTCCCAAATGATATTAAAACCTTCATGTTCTCTTAACAGAGGCATGGTACTGATAATTGGATTTAATTTTCTCCCCAATGTATCATTAATTAATTCTTATGGCCTTTTGAAACTCCTTTAAATCAGATGTTTATATGCAAGATTTCACATAGGGGGGAAAGCTAGTTATTTTCACCATGACTTAGGAAATTCAAATTTTAGGTTCCAAGGGCTTATGATATGTTAATGTAACTCCTTCAAAACTTTAATAAAATTCCATACATCCATAAAATCATATATAAAAACTTATATAACTCGAAATGGTGTCTCTTCAAACTCCAACAACAAAATCTAGGCGAAATGGCATCATTTTTGCATTGTTTGATATTTTTACATAAATCCACTTAGTATTTCGACCTGAGAGTCTCATGAACAGAGAATACAGAGTATATATATCAGAATACAAATATATGGGACCTCAAGATCTATCCCAAGGAGTTCATCACCTCAACAAGTGCGCCTCTCGTCAAGGATCAAGAATAATATGCCAAGAAATGGAAGAATGGTTGTAGAAGCAAAATGAAAGAGATGTGACCATGAGCTTCCTTGTAGATTCAACCTATAATAAAAGACTCTGTTAAAGCTCCAAATGAAATTTCTGAATGTCCTTTCCAATTACCAACTAGGATGGGAATCTTTCATCCTCGAAATTGGTGCTAAGGAAATTAGAGTAGCACTCCACTAGCTCTCCTCTCCAAATGCCAAATGCAAATTCTAAAATGATCAAAAACTATCATTCTTCTTTTTTATTGTATTTTATAAAATTCTAAGGCCCTCCATGGGTTGAATTCCCCCCAATAGCTTCATGCCACTCAAGTTGGGAAGAGATTCCCAAGTATGCCACTTGTCCTTCCAATTATAGCTCCCTCCTTCTCCAAATTTGACTTGGTATCTCTTTGGATACCCTAACTCACTTGAGCGCCCTCTTGGAGGATATTTTTATCCCTGACATGTCATATATGTCATATGTCATCCTTCATATCTGATTTGTGTCATAGGTGTCATAGCATCTTCATCATTGTTTTCATAGAGCTAGGGAATCTAGTCCAAGTGTCTCACTAGCTCCAAAATGCCTCTTCCTCTTCCATGGGAATTACTCTTCCACTCCAATTCGACCTTGATTGATTCATGTCAAGTATATTGACATTCCAACTCATCCTAAGAAACTTTTTCTTCTTATGGATTCGAAATGACAAGAGGAGGATGCCATGTGGCATAGAAAATCTAGCTTGTGTGGGTCCCACATCCTCCATGTGTCTTCATGATCAATTGCCACTTTGATTTTCCCTTTTATTTATTTATTTATCTCCTTTATTAAGTATTTAATCCATTCTAATGTTCAAACATCATTTATTATTCCCCTTATTCCAAATCCCAAAGCCACCCCCAACCTAGGAAACTAGTAATTTTCCTCCTTGGAAATTATTTGACCCTTAGCATCAATTTGACAAACTCTCATGAATATGGACAATGGGATTAGGCCATTGTGACCCAATGCAAAATTTGGGACATGAAAAATCCTCCCTTCCCAATATTGCGTGTCCTCAAGCAATTTCAAACATGGGTGTTGAAGAACCTGCTTTCTGTATAATTCTTTGAAGTTGTCATTGAATTGCCCAACCTTGAGTCTTTGAGATTCCATGAAGATTTTAGAGAGGAACCACCATTCTTGTTGCTGCACTACTCTGATTAAAATCACTTTATTAAGTGGGGAATCCATCTCCCATACTACTTGTTTCCCAAAAAAATTGAAATCAATGGGACTAAAAACTATCCCAGGGTCCCATTGCTTGTATTGCACTCCAAAAATTAAGAGTGCTCTCCAACACATACCATTAGAAGAGAGAATTCTTGGATCCCATTTTCTTGTATGCATTCTTCCAAACATCATGAGTACAGAATATATATCATCAAAGTACATAACAACATAATAAAAATGTACATCAAGGAGGTGCCTTATCAAAAAATCATGAAAGTGCTTATACCTCCAAGTAAGTAGACCACCATTTGACAAGTGCATACAAGCTTCAAGTGACCAATCAAATATGCTCCAATGAAATAGGTTAGGATCCCATGTCATATAATTCTGCTCCAAAAGGATGTGATATGAATCAAAATATTTATCCATGTATTCTTTCATCCAAGAAGTGAATGAAGAATCTCCACTAAAATCTGAACCAAATAACGAGCAAAAAAAACAAGGAGACTTCAAATGACTCAAAGAAGTCTCACCCATACATCCATGACTGTGAGAACCATAAAGATATAACAAAGTATGCGGCTTCCAACAAAAATGTTCTCCAATCATAAGTCTATTCACCCCAATGTTGGATGAAGTTCCTCCAACATCAAATAAACCAAGTGTTGAGCAATAAAAACCATGAGTCTTCAAGTGACTCAAATGCATGTCATAGGTGCATACATGTAGATGTGCATCATCATAAAGTAACAAAAGATTCCGCAGCAAATGTGAATATGAATGTGCTCCAACCATGTCATCATAATAAGTAAATCTAGGAGTTCCATACTCCTCATGTGGCACCATCACAAAGAACCCTTTCACCCATACTTCATTGAGACTAATGCTGCAAAACATGGAATTGTAGGATGTAGGAGAATGAACTAAATCACCCAAATGATCAAAAAGTGCAGAAGTTTTATCATGGGAAATATCCATATCGGTAGTATCATGCATCTCCTTCAAAATTGTGAAACCTTTGTCGTAGATTGGTTCCAATGTAGAGGAATCATGCTCTTCTTTAAAAATTGTGTAACCTTCATCAAGAGACAATTCAAGTTCCTCTTCCACCACTTCAAGTGTTTGGATATATTCAATTTCATATTCAAACACATTCAAATTTCCACATTTTTCATGTTACACCATGTCATGAGAATCCTCCAAACAATCTACCATTTGACAATCTGAAACATAGGAGGAAAAACAAGTATCTTGCAACTTTTCAAGAAGTTGTTCATTTTGAATTGTGAGCTTATGATTACCCACATTATTCTTCAAGTATGCATCATGTAACAATTCATTAAGCTCAAACAAATGGTTTCTATCAAAAATCAAAGGCATGAAATTACCTTTGATGTGGCACACTGCTCTTTGAATCTTCTCCATGTCTTCAAGGAAGGATGTTTCCTCCAATGAAGTAGTTCTACAACAAGAATTTGACACCAATGCTTGAGTGTCATGGAGAATTCTAAGGGACTCTTGGATCTTATTTTCATTCATATTTAAGGACCCTTCAAGAAAATTAGGCTCTTGCAAATGAACCTCCTCATCTTATTCCTTCTTACTTGGACCAACTTCATGAAGCTCAAGTGGTGATGGGGAAGTTGATCGTGTTTCTTCTTCAACTACTAAAAGGTCTTCATTTTCATGCTTAAAGAAATTTTGGCTTGCCAAAATACTGTCAAAATTGATTTCTATGTCACCAACATAGAGTTGTTAGCACCCATCAGTAGGTTCTCCTTTATAGTTCAAGCATCCATCAGTAGATGCTCCTTGATTCATGTCCAAGGTAGAATGTGTCTCAAAATGATCTTCAATATTTTCAATAGAATCCTCTTCAAGTTCATGGGATGTATCTTCATCTTTCTCCTTCAAGCAATCTGATGTACGTTTCCCCTTGGTTTCCTTAATATCAATACATTTGGAATATATTTTTGAAGAGTACCCAAGAAGTCTCTTCAAGAGGGAAATACTTGCATTCCCTGAAGCTTCAGATTTTTCATTGCTCTTTTCACTCACACACATATGATTTTCTCTGCAATGTCTTTTACAAGAAGGGCATAATCCTTTCTTCACTAACTCCACATCTTCATTTTTGGGCTATTTGCAAACACCCAATCAGTAAAGTCTTCAAAAGGAGGGGCCTTATATGGACTTTTCTTATACAAATCAAGATATGCCTGATATTGTTGGAGCAAGGTTTTATATGTTTCTCTCCATCTTTGTAACTCATTCATAGAATTATCCTTTGGTGGTGTTACATACTCATATTTATCATACATATGGTCATAATAATAATCTTCATTCCTCCTGAAACTGTAATAAGCATTGCATGATGGCACCTCTTCCTCGTACCACTCATATTCTCCTTCATATTGTTCACAATCATCTGCATATTCTTCATAAGAATTGTACTCATAGGATTCATCATAATAATAAGACATGGCTGCAACTTATTCTTCAATGTATGATATTAATTCACAGGTGCAAGTACCATGCTCTGATACCACTGTAATATCCCTTTTTAAGCAATTTATTAAAATGGCAAATTTTCACTTTTTCCACTAGTTCGACCCCTAAACTAGTCTTGCTTGTTTTATTTCCAACTGACTCCAAATTCTCCCAAATTACTACAGAAGGTACTTGGATTATATTAATACATATTTATAATTTGTATGGATTCTTTGGATTGTTCATATGACTTCTGCAACTCCGCTTTCAAATCTGGTCAAGATAGGGATTTTGACTATCAATTTATCTTTGACTAGTATTGATCCCTTGGTCTCCAAAATGATTCCAAATTATACCAAATTGGGTCTGAAGTTATTTGAGATTTATTCAGACATATAAATTATGTTAATGTATTCTTAAAAACCCCTAAAAATACTTCTTCAACATTCATTTACAATATGGACAAAGTAGGGAAAGTTACTAGCAATTCCGAGCTTCAAATCCCCCAAGGGTAGTGGACAAAGATGGCTTCCCAAATGATGTTAAAACATTACAATTATATTAACATAGGAATGGTACTAATAAGTGGCTTTAATTATCTCCACAATGTATCACTAATTAATTCTTATGGCCTTCTGCAACTCCTTTAAATCAGATGTTTATATGCAAGATTTCACATAGGGGGGAAAGCTAGTTATTTTCACCATGACTTAGAAAATTCGAATGTTAGGTGCCAAGGGCTTATTATCTATTAATTTAAATACTTTATACCTTTAATAACATTCTATACATCCATAAATACATATATAATAACTTATATAACTCGAAATGGTGTCTCTTCAAACTCCAACAACAAAATCTAGGGGAAATGGCATCATTTTTGCATTGTTTGATATTTTTACATAAATCCACTTAGTATTTCGACCTGAGAGTCTCATAAAAAGAAAATAAAGAGTATATATATCAGAATACAAATATATGGGGCCTCAAGAGATATCCCAAAGAGTTCATCACCTCAACAAGTGCACCTCTCCTCAAGGAGCAAGAATATGCCAAGAAATGGAAGAATGGTTGTAGAAGAAAGCTGAAAGAGATGTGACCATGCGCTTCCTTGTAGATTCAAATTGTAAAAAAAGAATCCATTAAAGCTACAAATGAAATGTCTGAATTTCCTTTCCAATTACCAACTAGGATGGGAATCTTTCACCCTCAAAATTGGTGCTAAGGAAAGTAGAGTAGCACTCCACTAGCTCTCCTCTCCAAATGCCAAATGAAAATTCTAAAATGATCAAAAACTACCATTATTCTTTGTTGTTGTATTTTATAAAATTCTAAGGTCCTCCATGGGTCGAATTCCTCCCAAGAGCTTCATGCCAACTCAAGTTGGGAAGAGATTCCCAAGTATGCCACTTGTCCTTCCAATTCTAGCTCCCTCCTTCTCCAAATTCGACTTGGTGTCTCTTTGGTTTCCCTAACTCACTTGAGCGCCCTCTTGGAGGCTATTTTTAGCCCTAACATGTCATATATGTCAGATTTCATCCTTCAGATCTGATTTTTGTCATAGGTGTCATAGCATCTTCATCATTGTTGTCATAGAGCTGGGGAATCTAGTCCAAGTGTCTCACTAGCTCCAAAATGCCTCTTCCTCTTCCATGGGAGTTAATCTTCCACTCCAATTCAACCTTAATTGATTCATGCCAAGTATATTGGAATTCCAACTCATTCCAATAACATTAGGCTTCTTATGGATTCGAAATGACAAGAGGAGGATGCCATGTGGCATAGAAAATATATCTTGTGTGGGTCCCACATCCTCCATGTGTCTTCATGATCAATTGCCACTTTTATTTTCCCTTGTATTTATTTATTTAGCTACTTTATTAATTATTTATGCCATTCTAATGTTCAAACGTCGTTTATTATTCCCCTTATTCCAAATCCCAAAGCTTCCACCCCCAACCTAGGAAACTGGTAATTTTCCTCCTTGGCAATTATTTGACCCTTAGCATCAATTTGAAAAACTCTCATGAATATGGCCAATGGGATTAGGCCATTGTGACCCAATGCAAAATTTGGGACATGATAGAAGTTCTCTTCCTATTAATGGCACTGCTTGCTCAATCCAAATCACCATAGCCCTCCAGGTTAATCTTCCGATTCGCATCATATTTGAGCACATAATCCACTCTACCCTTCAGGTACCTCAGAATATGCTTTGCAGTAATCAAGTGAACATGTCTCATATCTGTTAGGAACTAGCTCAATGTGTTCACAGCAAAAACAATATATGGTCTCGCATTCATCAGGTACATCAAAGATCCAATAATCTGACGATACATAATGGCATCAACCAACTCTGATGAATCATCATTTAATAGATTCAAGTTCGATGCCATAGGTTTGGTCATAGTGTTGCAGTCCATCATCCCGGACCTATTCAAGATCTTTACTGCATACTTCCCTTGTCCATGGAATATTTCATCTACACTCTGCCACACCTCCATACCTAGACAGTAGTGCATCATACCCAAGTCCTTCATCTCGAACTCAACAACAACCTTCCTCTTTGTGTCAGCAATCAACCTGTCCTCACCTGTCACAAACAGGTCATATACATAAAGTAGGAGTATCACTGGGTTCCCTTCCTCAACCTTGTAATAAATGTTGGAATCCTCTTTACTCTTGTTAAAGCCCAAACTAGTCAGGAACATGTCTATCTTGTCGTACCACGTCCTGGGTGTCTGTTTCAATCCATACAAGGCCTTCTTCAATTTGCACACATGAGTCTCCCTTTCATGTGTCTCAAATACGAGTGGCTGCTCCACATACACTTCCTCCTCTACTACACCATTCAAGAACATTGTCTTGACATCCATCTGGTGTACCTTCCACTTCATCACTACAGCCAAAGCAAGTATTGATTTGATGGAAGTGTATTTGGATACAGGTGAAAATGTCTACTCATAGTCTATCCCTTCCTTCTGGGAGAAGTCATGTGCCACAAATCTTTCCTTTTCTTTCTCTATGCTTCCATTTGCATCATGCTTGATCTTGTAGATCCACTTGGAAGTCACAATATAATTCCCTACTGCTCTCGGGACCACATCCCAGACATCTTTCTTTTTCAATGATGTCACACAGTAGGGCTACATAACTGGAGTATGGCCTCGGTCTCTTGCTTTCTCTATGCATCCCTTCTGGAACACCATATCTCTCTACATATTGAATTGATTCTCGTACCCATGTTGGTTTCCTCTTGTGATAATTCTTCTCACGTGGTGGATCTACCAGTTCGTGTGGGTCTTCCATCTCGCGTTCTTCATGATCTTCTACATTTGCTTCATTCATTGTTGTATCTCAGATCTTGGGTGCTTCTGGTTCTTCAATGTATTCAATAGTTATCTTACTGGATTTGTGATATGTTGAGTCTCCGTTGAATGTTAGATCTGTGTTGATGTCGATCGTCTTGAACCCTGGAAAAAATATTATGTAAGCCTTCGAGCTTTCACTATATCCCATGAATATGCCCTTTTTTCCTGAAGGATCTAACTTCGTCCTTTTCTCCTTCGGAATATGTATCTATACAGGGAAACCAAATATCCTGAGATGGTTGAGCTCTAGTTTCTTGTTGGAGAAAGCTTCTTCTGGTGTCTTGTTCTTCAAGTACTCTATGTGGAGTATGATTCTATACATACACGACTATTCTAGCAGCTTCTGCCCATAGATGCATTGGAAGATCCCGGTCACGAAGCATTGCTCTTGCTGCTTCCATGATTGTTCTATTCTTCCTTTTTGCAACTCCATTCTGTTACAGATTATATGGAGTGGTCAACTCCCTCTTAATCCCTGAATCTCTACATAATTTCTTGAAGTATTCTGATGTGAACTCTTTGCCATTTTCTGACCAAAAGGTCTTGATTTTCTTCTCTGTGTGTTTCTCAATCAAGGCTTTGAATTCCTTGAACTTGCTGAATACTTCATCCTTTTTATTCAAGAAATATATCCATGTTTTCCTAGAAAAATCATCAATGAAAGAAACATAATATACATACCCATTCAATGAACTGGATGACATTGGACCACATACATTTGAATGGATGGTTTCCAAGATTACTTTTGCCTTAATTGCGTTGCTTGGAAATGACTTCTTTATGTTCTTTCCTTTCGCACATCCTTTGCAAATTCCTTCATGCTTTGCTTGGATTTCTGGAATACCTTCAACTGCTTTGCTTGCAATTGATAGTTCTCTATAGTGCACATGTGCAATCCTTCTATGCCATAGTTCACTTGGCTGTAATGTACCCACCTACTGACCCAATGCAAGGAAGGGAACATGGCACTAAAATCTGGGCATTTCATAAAACTCAACCCACTAATTAGAATCATAAGAATTTAAACATTGGTGAGTAGATACAAATTAGGAAATATGCACAGCAGAATTTAAAACTAATCCACACACACAATTCATGCCCATCCAGCATATCAAAACAATCATTGAATTGATGCATTGCAGAAGTAAATACATAGACAAAAAACACTTAACTTCATTGTGCAATTGTCCCAAGCAACTAGCTATGTCGCTGCAATGTTCCACCCAGCCATAGGCTCTTCGACAACTTATACTGAGTCCGTCCGAAGGCCACCCCCGAGCTGAGCATGATTCTCAAAAGGAAATGGGACATTCACTCTCTCACAACCAATTAATCATTCCATCTGATCCAAGCCAGTCCATAGCTGGGTTTATCAGGCTACAATTGAACCATGGATGCTTATTCTCAACCTCAAGCCAAAACAATGAATACCAGTACCCAAACCCCAACATATTCGTTTCTCACACAGCAAGCACAAACATTGGGTATAGATACCCATTTCCAGCAATGGAATTCACAAACAAGATGGCCATAGATTTTCCCCAAATCATGGCTCGCCCAAAATGAGCTGTGAGAAAGGAAATGCATCCATAGAGAGGAAAAACGTTTTCTCCCCAACTCTCTCAGCATTTAACAACAACAACGGTTCTCTAGGGAACCCCCTGTTCCATTCCTCTTCTTCCCCACTGGTATACAACACAAAAACGCCCTTATCTACTAGGAGAATGAAGGAAAACACAACAAACATGCCTGGAAAATGCCCAGGTAGCTCTAAACTCATGAGGGAGAAGGAATGATCATGGATAATGGCTTGGGGGAGAAATTCATGGCTCTTTTCTTGCCCAAGGAGACAAACACGTTTTTCCATAAAGGGTGTCTTTCCCATACCTGAATTTGGACAGCCATACCTCTCCATTTCCAAGGCATTAACTACCTCAACCAACTCTTGGGAGAAATCAATGGTTGGGTACAAAAGTCAACATGGGTAGTTGAGGGTTTGATGGGTTCTCTCATTGACACTTGGCTTGACCTGATTGGCTCAAGGGTGTGAATTTTTTCCCTCCCAATTCCTTGTGAAATCATGCCCCCATCTCTTTGTTGCATTGCATAGCTAGTTGTGGGTATTTTTATTAAAATGCATATTACATGATATTTGAATTTCCAATGTGCATTGCTAGCACACAAACCATATGCATCACTAAATCGATGGTGGGGCCTTGGCCTTGATATCCTCACCATGATTTCATAACAATATTACATCATTTATAATGTTAATGCCATGGGGTCAAACTAGGGACATTACATTCCCCTCCCCTTGGAATAACACCATCCTCGGTGTTCCAACACTTCGGACTATATACCCACTTTACACATGATTCAAAATTCACAAAATGTGATAGGTCTACCCTACGTTTCATCTCTTTACTTTGAGCTTTCAGGACCAAGTCCTTTGGCTTCCACAAGCTTCTCTAGCTGGCTTGATCTTCCAGTTTTGCAGGTGGGCATCGCTCCACAACAACCCCTTCCGTTTGTTTATCTTCCAGTTGATTTACAAGTCTGGAATTTCATGGATTTCATCTTCCTTACTGTCTTGGTAACTAATTGAGGAAGACTTCCAGCCAAAACAAATAGCTTATGGTCTGCTGCCATGATCATGGTGCACAAATGGCTCTCTCTTTTCTCACCAGCAACACTTGGCTAGTAATAGCTGTAATCAATGGCTTTTAATTTCTCACCTGTGAGACTCATCATAGCAATTCGTATTAGGACAAGCATAACACAATGTTAAAATTAGTCAATTATTTTCCTAATTGACTTGGAACGTCCATGCTTTACTCATGAGACTTCCACACATTTCATGCTTTCCCACATACACATGAACTCATTCATGTTCATATTTTCACAAGAAAATAACTATTTCAGCATTCACAATTCATTTCAAGCAATGAAACACAATTTGGTTCCATTTATGACATGCACTCAACAATCCTTTATTTCTAAGATGCATCAATCAAAAGGAAAGAGAAGAGTAAGAGTTTTCCCCCTCTTAGTCTTGTTCCAATCCGGATCCACACCATCACTGGTGGTTCTATGCTCCTTAGCCTCTTTCACTTCAATGTGAATGCTTGAATTTCCCTTTCTTGGCTATGACACTTGGTGTCTAAGGTCTGTCTAATGCCTTTCAACTAGGGAACCCTTGCCCATTGTTGCTTATAGAACCTTTGGCTGCTAGGACCCACACAGTTCCACCAGCACCATATTTCATTACTGCTCATACTGATCTCTTTAGGACAGTCATATGTCCACATGCATCCTCCAGATGCTTTCATAATCCTTGCTTCCAGCAATACCTACACTCAAACATTGAATCAATTCACATGCTTAGTGTATTTTTTATAAGTTTTATCTCTAAACAAGAGTTTAAGAAATCATAATTAAATCATATACACATGTATATTCATAAGCAAGAGTTACAAGATAACCAAATACTTATCTGTACTGGATGTCTTCACTTTACTCTACAGGATCCTTCTTCGCTTTCCAAGCATTGGATTTCCCTTGGATACAACAATGAATGTTGGGCCAGCACGCAGGCTACTCCTAAGCCATTCGAATAGGAAATGCCAGGCCAGTACGTTGACTGATTTTATCAATTGTTTAAGGGAATGTTTGGCAAGCACGCCGGCTGCTCCACAACATCCAGTGGTTAATGTTCCCACCAACTATTCTCTGAATTTACCAAGAATTTTATAGCGCCCAACCAGTTACTCTCTAGATTTACCAAGCATTTATAGCTCCCAACCAGTTACTCTCTGGGTTACCAAGAATTTATATATATATATATATATATATTTTTAGGGTCCTTGCTTCCTGTAATGGACAAGGTTTCCAACAAAGAAACAACAGTGTATTAGCTTGGTTTTCATAAGACTTATACCTGAAGTCTTCATTATTCCAAACAAGAAATAAATGAAAATGAATACTTATCTGTATTGTGCATTTTTCTCGCTACTCCATAGGTTTCCTTCTCTGCTTTACAAGCCTTGGATCACCTGTGGGGTGGATGTTTGGCCAGCACACCTGCTGCACCACAACATCATCCGAATAGGCAATGCCAAGCCAGTACGCCGACTGGGTTTATCAGGCATCCCTAAAATCAGTATGCTAAGCCAGTACGCTGACTGGGTTTATCAAGCATTTCAAAAATCAATATGCTAAGCCAGTACGCCAACTGGGTTTATCAAGCATACAATAACCATTTCCAAGCCAGTTCTCTGACTGGGTTTGTCAGGAAATAACACCCTTCACCAATACCCCCACAACATGCAAATAACCAATGCCAAGCCAGTACACCGACTGGGTTTGTCAGGCATTAATTTAACAACATGCCAAGCCAGTACACCGACTGCGTTTATCAGGCATCCAACAACCATTTCCAAGCCAGTACACCTATTGGGTTTATCGGGCAATGAGAACAACATAATATGATTATGTGGCTCCTTATCCTTCTCTTATGCAAACCAATGGTTCCCTCCAGGAACTCCATAGGTGACTCACTTTACTGCAAGCTATCATGGCCCCACAATACCCACTCACAATACACAAGGATGATACCCATTTTCTGCAACACATCTCCTCGGGCCTATCCATCTCTTCTAGTGTCCTTTAGTGTGAGCATAGAAAGGTTACCACTGCCCATACAGTCCTCTTGAGCACCCTTTCTTCACTTTGCCTCTTACGTGCAACACCAAATTGCATCTATGTAAGCTATTAGCGCAATAATAATAAACAGGCTCATCAGTATTGCTGCTCAAAAATCGTAATCATATTTCATATCATTCACTATCAAGTATTGAAACACCAGGAATGCGTCCATTCCCTTAGGGTGTAGTCAACATTGAAAACCCTTATCATAACCCAACATCTGAAAGGTATGCATCCCTTTCCGATGTGAGCCATGTAAGACCTAATCATACTCAAGCAGTCTGGAATAATAATGAAATAATAAAACATGCTTTGCATATTAACTCTAGTAGCCAGACATGCATATTCTTTAGCTGGGGTTATAGAATACTCACTTGTTTCACAGATGTATATTTTCTTCATTTGTGAAGAATGTGTTAACACCCAAAAAGTGCTCACTAGCTCATTTCCCTATTCACATGACCCATTTGTCCACTTTTTCACCATCTGAGCCTCTGAAACCAACAAAAGGTCACCAAAAGACCTGAGTACGCCCCTTTTCCCACTAAAAAAGATTATTTTTCCTAAAAAAACATTAAAAAACCCTAAAAAAGGGTCCAAAATTCCCAAAATATTAAAAAGGGAATAAAAATATTAATTTTATTCAAAAAAGGAAAAAGGAGGGAAAAGTACCTAAACCATGTTGGTCAATACCATTTGGTTTCCACAAAACCACGAATGGTATTCCCCACCACCAAAACCTATAAAAAGGTGGTAGGGGCTCCTCATTTCACATCCATCCATTATCTCATCCTCATGCTGCTGAAATCTCCCTTGAGTATTTTGGCCATTGTAAGCAACCTTGGAGAAGGAGACCTCTTGGAGCTTGGAGCTACTTATCTTGGGAGTTGCTCTACATCAACCTTCAACATTGGAGGTATTACTATTGCAAGCATTAGCTTGCCCCATTTTTAAATACAAATTTATTATTTCATATTTTCTTGTTCTTGTTTTTAAAATATTTCCATTATTTGCTTATATTCTTGCATAGATCCATAATTAATTTTGTTTAGATTAGCTAGTTGTTTATTTCTATTTGAGACTGCTGCTACTAGCTAGCAGGTTCCCATAGCACTAAGCTTGGTTGCAAAACCAAGCCAACAGTTTTTGGCGACTCCGCTGGCTTTGAACAATAGATCTCAAGTTTTGCTTTCAATCTTAGTTTTTTTTATTAGTTTTTAGCCTTTAGATCCATAGATCTGCCATCCTAGACAGCAGATCCATTGCTGCTCTAGTTTTTGGCCCCATCTATTGCCATTAACAGCCCAAAATTATCAATTTTCGGGTTCATTTTTCGGCTTCCGTGCACGGCTTTCGCCTCGCGGTTTTCAGCCTCACAGTCGCGCGGCCCATCGCTACTTTTCGGCTTTTTTCCACGCGGTTCCCCGCGGCTTCACGGCCTGTTTGCGTGCTGCACATCGCGGCTTCGCGGTCATTTACCGCACTGCACATCGCGACTGCGCGGTTCCCCGCGGCTTCGCGGCCTATTTGCGCTGCACATCGCAGCTTCGCGGACATTTTCCGCACTGCACATCGCGACAGTGCGCCGAAATCCCGCGCGGTCCATCGCGACTGTGCAACAGAAACCCGCGCGGTCCATCGCGGCTTTTCTGTCAAAACCCGCGATGCTAATTTTTTCATTCGGCCATTCCGATTTAAAAAATTAATTTTTACTGTATTTTCTGTCCACATAGCACATTTTTACAATATTAAATTCTGCATATTTTACAGCCATAGAAATTTTTTTTACTATTTGAATGCACATCTAGAAAGTCTTTTAAAAAAAAAAAAAAAAATTCAAGAAAGTGAAAGAAAGACTTATTTTGCAGTTTATCTAGGTTAAAAAAAAATTCCTGTTTACTTCTTTAAAATCTTGCCCTTAGCAATTTCCTTGAAAAAGAAATCCATTTATTTCTTTAAGAAGTCTATTATTTTCTTTCATGATTCAAAAGATCCTTTGTTTTTTGAGTTGATTTTGCAAAGCATTTAATTCCCATTTATTGAAAAAAGTCATAAATATTTGCTTTTTTATTTTCAAAAGATCCTTTGTTTTTTGAAAATTTTCTGTAAAACATTTACTTCTTTCAAGTTCAGTTTACAATACCACACGTGCACCCACTCAAACACTTAATTGAACTGAGCTTTAAAACTTACCCTAATTTCAACACACTTTTAACCCCACTTGGGGAACACTAAAAGAACTTTGTAGCTAGGTAGTATTGAGGGGATAGGTGTTCCAATAACACCCCTCAGTTATTACATCTAAGACATAGAATTTGTCCATTTAGGGAGCTAAAATCTCTTAGTATTTATTAGAGCGGTCACAGCCGGTTTGTGGGAAGGCCTCTCCCCTAGGAGGGTTGAAGTCGCGAGGATGGTTCCGGAAGCCTGAGTGGAATACCGAAATCCATTCAGTAACCGAAGGGCTACCATTCACATTTCTCGGGATATCCCTGTATGGGGGTATTGCGGTAAAGGACCAAACGGCAGATTTACCTTTTCTCGACGCGTCATGAACGGAGTATCCTAGTTGTCATTCTTTAGGATTGATTACCCGGTGTCCCTCCCGGTAGGGGGATATCTAGCCGTTGTCTCAACACTCATATTGTCTGACTTGGATTTCATCACCTTGCAGAGAATATCGTTTGTTGATTCACAATACTTTTAGTTAGGTGTTTGCATGATTCAACCTACCTTTGGTCTAGTTACACCTATTTTTTCTAGAAGTTGTTTGCATGTTGGTATTCTGACCATTTTTTGCATCCCTCCACTTATTCTAGCACAGTTGCTACAATAAGTGCATTTTTTGAGGTTGATTTTTTGGCCTGAGTGCCTTCATTTTCACTCCCCTTCTTACACCCTTGGTTGCATTAGGGTTTTGAGTTTTTTATATATATCACCACCTGATACTTAAACAGATTTTTTACACAAAGCTTAATTCTCACCATTGAGAATTTTAGACGCTCTCGTCGTCTTCAGGGTGAACTCCCAGAGTTTAGTCTACTTGGCTCTCCACGTCACCGACGCAGAGCCTTATCCCTTGATTCGACACATCGTCAGTCAACCAGACGGTCATCCGATTCTGACACGCCTCACTTCACATCTGATTCTGAGGCAGAATCCGAAAACTACGTTATATTACCACCAACCACCATTATGGCTGGAACACCATTTGACCCACTATTTACCAGCACCATAGGTGAGACATCCACAGACCCTTCTACTGTGGTGCCATCCATGGAAACAACCACCCCCCTGGGTATTCCCAAAATGGGAAACACTCCACATTTAGGAATGCCCAACACAGGGCCACCTCCTGTTATAGGAATTCCCAACACAGGGCCACCACCTATTATGGGTATGCCCAACATAGGGGTCACACCCCCTCTGGTTTCCACAAACCCTATCCCAGGAATCACCACTACTATTCCTAACCCTGGTGTAACCCATGTTGCACTAGGAAACGCTGGCCCTTACCAGACCACAGCTATTGGAGGATATATACCTTCAATACCTAGCATAACTTTAGGTGTTACTGGACCCCCACATCATACCACCATGACTAGTCATGTCCCAATTCCAGTCACTACATCTGCTAGCTTACCATACATGGCGACTTTGAACTTACCAGACTTAGCCAGGCTCACCAATGACCCCATCAGACATGATCCTGCGTGGCCTCACATGCCCACCAAACTCCCCTCTGACATCCCTAAGTTTGAGGGCAAGGCAGGTGAGGACCCCCAGAACCATATCATGTCTTTCCATCTATGGTGTTCCTCCAACTCTATAGTGGACGACTCTGTCCGCCTCCGGCTTCTACAGCGCACCTTCACTGGCTCTGCAGCTAAGTGGTATATCGAGTAGCCCCATGGGACGCATGCCACCTTTACCTCCCTTGCCTTGACCTTCCTGCAGTTTTTCCAATTACCTGTCCGCTATGATGCGGGAGTCGAGATCCTACTGTCTTGCAGACAGAACACGGCCACCCACATCACTGACCACATTCATGAGTGGCGTTGATGCCAAAGCCTCTGCAAAATCAAGTTAGATGACCGTATCTTCTTAGATTGGTTTCTAAAATCCCTACTCCCTCTCATTGCGAAGGATGTGGCATCCAAAAGACCCCAGTCTGAAGAAGAGGCCATCCTCAAAGACCAACAGTTTGATCTCATTTACGCCCAGTCGGGTTATCTATACACAATCATACTAGACGCCCCACGAGGCGACTCTTCACGCAGTGACGCACCGGGGGCATCACATGCCACTGATGGCATTATTAGCCAAATCACGCCACGAGCTAAACCTTTTAGCATGGTAAGCACCATACATGCCCTAGACCTTTCTAGGGCTACATCCAATTCCGGAGCAACAACTTCTTACGCTCCTACAAACCAGACCCATCACACTCATGGACCCTCTTGTCCACAACATTGCTATGGGAAAGATCCATTGGCATATGTACCTCCTACATATTATAATCAACCTACCACACAGAACCCCATTTAGTTCCCACAACAACAGATGCATTACCCACAACCAGCTGCACCAGCTAATCTCACACCTCCAACAGCTCAGGGGTACCAACAACCCCAACAGGCAGCTGGACCACCTCCAGCTCCACCAACATATTATCCACCGCAACCTGCTCCTGCACCTGCGGCTCCCCAAAATCCCCCTAATGCTCAAGGGAAGGTATATGCACAACAAAATCAGCCCCGATACCAAAATAACCAACGCAACCAGGGTGGGAAACAAAACCGTGGAAGAGGACGTAACCGCGGCAATAACCAACACAATAACCAAGGTCCACAACCTCCCCATCCTCCACAAAATAATAACGCGGCACCTGCTCATCAGAACCCTGATCGGCCGCCCAAGCAAGCCAAAAACCCTATTTTGCGAACAAACCATCCTTGTTATATTTGTGGGGTCTATGGCCACTATACACACGCTTGCCAACATTTGGAGCGAGCTCGACAACTCTAGACTGACGATGCCCATCGTCAAGGAAAAGCAGCTCCTCAGCCACCACCCAACCCTCCACCACCACAACATCAACCTTTGGTGCTACAAAACCCTTTTCCAACACAAGGAGTGGTGAACACTCAGCCATTATCTCCCCCATAGGGCAACGTGACACCACAACAAATCACTTACGCCGCTACTGATCAACCAATGTTTGATTCAGCTACACACCACTTGTTGATGATGTCAACTGTCGATGTCAACATCCAAACCCGTCGGAACCAGTATGGCTCTACCTACGAAGCCCCCCCCACTGATAAAGATACTAACGCTCATCCCACAGATCAGATGCTACGTATACCCCCGCTTCCACTCGATGGCACCTCTAAAGCACCTCGCTTCCCACTTCATCGTATCAACAGCAACCCCAATGCACGGGCTGCGTCAAATTACAACATCGTCGATGACTTAGCTCAATCTCCCGCAGACATGTCTACGTTAGAACTCTTGAAAAACTGTCCTACGCAGTGCAACACTTTACTTTCCGCCATTGGGACGATTGACCCAAATGATTCAAAATTGATGACCTTTGATTTGGACCAGTCCGAACCACGTCTGCCTTCCACCATAGCAGTCCAAGTTTCTATTTCCATTCGGAATCCTGTCATCCATCGATGTATCATCGATGAGGGTGCCTCTACATGCGTCATGTCCACATTCGTTTGGCAGAAGTTGGGATCACCTACTCTCCAACAATCCACCACTGCATTGCGGTTCTACGACGGCTGGTCAGCTCAACCCCAAGGTCTACTACCCAATGTCCCCGTCTAGTTGGGTGGTAAATTTGTGCTCATCGATATAGAGCTCATTAATGCCCAACTCGATTATAACCTCTTACTTGGCCGCAGCTACATGTACGCCATGAAAGCAGTTGCCTCATCCGTGTTTCGTACCATGATGTTCCCCCATGAGGGATGCGTGGTCAAAATTGACCAACTCACCTACTATGATCCCAATGCCCCTGCAGCACCAGAAAATGTTCTCCCCATGGTTGAACAACCCGTTTCTAGTGCAACCACTTCCCTTGTTTCTTCTGTGGGACCAGGAATTTACTCAGATACGCCAATGACCTCAACCTTCCAATATATTCCACCCCCGCCAGCCGCGACCGCTGTATCTGACCTATGTACTCTTTCCCACAATCTACAAACATCCAACAATCAACCGCCTCTGTTTCCTAAACCACCATTGGTACCTAGTCACATTGGCATTACACCTATTCACACTATCCCCTTCCTATTCCCTCCCTCGGGTGTGGTAAGTTCCCCGGTTATGGCTACCCTTAGTCTCCCCGGTTTAACCTTGGGATTACCCATGTGGTACATTCCCCCTCCCGTTCCACCTCCGACACCAAACGTCATCCTCCAACTGGTACAACCTATTGTTACCACTACTCAACCTCCTCCTGGGGTCACAATCCCTTCATCGTCAACGAATCCTCCTCCTCTCGTCAAGCCCACTGGGGGCAGATGTCCACAACCATACACTGCTATACCACCTCCTAAGGTCGTTAAACCCCCACCCATGTTCCGAGCTCCTCCTAAATGCTCGTTGTGCGACGAAATAGGCCATCCAACTCATCAATTCCCACATTTACCGGTGCTCCAGGAGCATATGAATATGTTAGACGATGACATCAGCATCCCAGTAGTTATATTAGAGCCACCTCCTCAACCTCGCGACAAATCACTACGCACCAACCATCCTTGTGCCATATGTAGTGTGTACGGCCACTACTCTCACCATTGTCCTGATCTCCCAGACTATAGAGCAGCATTGTACGAGTTAAACAACGTCGATTTGGAGATATCTCCTCCCCTCATCGAGGAGATTTACCCCCCGCCATCATCCTCGTTGGAAGAAGTCAATACAATCTATATGATTTCAACAACTTTCAAACCAGAACCCCTTGATTTATGGTCTGACTACTTCAATATTGATGAGCAAATTTTGGAGACACTCACTGCACCCGACTACCCTTGGGATGATATGCATCATCGCTCGTACTTCCTCCCGGAAGCATCCACATCCACCGCATCCAACCAGCTATCGGTCGAATCAAAAGATTTCATACCCACTAAGGTCGATTGGTTAAAGGACCCCATCCCAGCACCGGATGCCTTCGAAGAAGGGAACATGTCCAACATTTCCCCCATTATACAAATAGATATTTCCACAACACCAGGGAAACCTGAGCTCATCTCGCTGGGCGCATCTTGCACTCAAGCAGAAACTCAGGCGTATAAAAAGCTTTTTCAAGAATTTTGGGATGTTTTCGCCTGGTCCTATACCGAAATTCCTGGTCTTGACCCCGCCATTATAGAGCACCACATTGATACATGGCCTGAGGTACCCCCTGTTCGTCAGAAACAGTGACCCATTCATCCTTCCAAACTCCCCGCTGTTAAAGCTGAGGTCGAGAAACTTCGCAAAGCAGGATTCATTTATCCTATTCCGTACACCACCTGGGTGTCAAACCCCGTTCCCGTAAACAACAAGCAAGGCACCCTTAGAGTATGCACTGACTTCCATGATTTAAAGCACGCTTGTCCAAAAGACAATTTCCCCACGCCATTCATTGACCAACTCATTGATGAGTGTGCGGGCCATGAAGTCCTATCTTTCATGGACGGGTTTTCCGGATACAACCAGATTCACATCCGCAAGGAGGATCAGTACAAGACTGCCTTCACCACCCCATGGGGCACCTTTGCCTATCACGTCATGCCATTCGGCCTTAAAAATGCTGGTGCCACTTTCCAGCGAGCCATGAAATATTGTTTTCATGACTTGGTCCATATCCTGCGAGTCTATCTTGATGACCTTACAGCTCGTTCTCGAAAACGATCAGACCACCTTAACGACCTCCGGCAAGTTTTCCTGCGTTGTCGAAAATATAAAATCCGCTTGAACCCACACAAGTGTGTCTTTTGCGTTCCGGCAGGCCATTTGTTGGGTTTCATTGTTTCCCAAGACGAAATTACTGTTGATCCCCTAAAATTCAAAGCCATCTTAGAACTTCCCACTCCTCACACGCTTCGGCAGCTCCAGAGTCTACAAGGGCGGTCCAATTTCCTTAGGCGCTTCGTTCCTCATTACGCCACCAAAGTCCAAAGATTCTTATGCTTACTTCGTACCCACGTACCCTTTGTTTGGGATGAGCAAGCAGACACGGCATTCGTAGCCCTCAAGAAAGCTCTCACACAAGCCCCCTTGATATCCCCTCCGGATTTCTCTCAAGACTTCACCCTTTATGTCTCGGCATCTGAACATGCCATGTTCGGAGTCTTGGTCCAAGAAGATGCCTCTCACTAAGAGCATGTAAAATACTACGTCAGCCAGACCTTGTCTGGCCCACCCCTACGTTACCCATACGAGGAAAGATTAGCCCTAGCTGTAGTCTTTTCCATACAAAAATTGCGTCACTACATTCTACTCAGTCATACCACGGTTGTGGCCGATTCCAACCCTATGGTCTATCTCCTAACCCGGCGGCTCCTACAAGGTCATGTTGCTAAATGGGTCATTATCCTCCAGGAATATGACCTTACTTTCATAACTCCTAAAAGCACCAAAGCCCTCGCGCTTGCTCACCTCATCACCGACCTCCCGTCCTCTTCGTCATCACCCGCTATCCAAACGGATCTAATTGACGAACAAATCTTCATCATTTTGTCTGACGACCCATGCTACGAAGACATTTTGATTTACCTCCGCACACAAAAATTTCGACCAAACATCGATCGTGACGGACGCCGTCGCATACGACACCATGCCCCCCGATACCTCTTGTTAGGGGATTTACTTTACCGACGCGGCGTTGATACCATCCTACGCCGCTGCCTATCCCATAGTGAGGCAGAACAAGTCCTCAATGATTGTCATGGCGGTGCCTGCGGAGGCCATTTCTCCGGCATGGCCACCGCCCAGAAGATCATTTGGGAAGGTTACTTTTGGCCATCATTGTTTACTGATTGTATCACCGCAGTCAAGCATTGCCAGAACTGCCAACTCTTTGCTCCCAAAGCAAGAACCCCCCCCCGCCCCCCTTCATCCAGTCATCACTGTTGGACCATTCTGCAAATGCACCATCGACTTCCTCGACTGCAACCCCGCGTCATCCGGCGGTCACAAACACATCGTTGTGGCCGTAGATTATTTCACCAAGTGGGCGGAGGCCATGCCGACTTACAATTGCAAAGCCGACACTGCAACACGGTTTTTCTTCAACCATGTTATCACTCGTTTCGGAGTGCCGAAGCAACTAGTCTCTGACCACGGCTCTCACTTCGAAGATGCCGTCTGGAAAGAATTATCAACCATGTTGAAATTTGAACACCGTTTCTCTTCCGCCTACTATCCCCAAGGAAATGGCCAAGTCGAAGCGATCAATAAAATTTTGAAGACCATTCTCCAACGCACTGTAGACAAACACAAATCCAATTGGCACCATATGCTTTTCCCGGCACTATGGGCTTACCGCACCTCAACCAAAAATGCCACCAGTTTTACCCCTTTCCATTTAGTTCACGGTGTCGAATCCGTCCTCCCTATCGAGTGCCAGATTCCAACCTTACATATCGTCGTTGAACTCCTACCAGACACTTCCCCGATTGAGCAACGTTTACTACTCCTAGAGCAGGCCGATGAAGATCGGCGCACAGCTATTCAAAACATGGAAGCAGCCAAACAACGATCAAAACTAAGTTACGACAAACACGTCCACCCTAGAACCTTTTTTGAGGGAGACCTTGTCCTCGCTTATGATCAAGCCCACGACAAAACCGGAAAGGGAAATTTTGTATCTATGTGGCAAGGCCCCTACATCGTACACACTTGCCTCGGGCAGGGGGCATACATTCTGACCGATTCAGAAGGCAATCCCCTACACAACCCACGCAACGGGTTGTACCTTAAACGATTTTACCCATAGAAAATTTGATGGACACCACCATCCATTCTAGTATAGGCTTACTTTCTTTTTCTCACAAAAAATTCAAAAAACCTAAATATTTGTTTTTCTCTGCATGACCACAGATGGATCCTCTTCCACTCTTCTATGTCGGTTTCGCTGACGGTGCAAGCCGTTGGTCTCCCAATATCGCCTCCACAGCTTGGGTAATATACTCCCCTTCACATGAGTTAATTCACATTGACGGAGTATGTTTAGGTGCCGCCACCAATAACCAAGCTGAATACGATGCCGTGACCGGTCTCCTGGCCGCAGCTCTCCAAATGAGCATCCGTCACCTCAACATTTTCTTGGACTCACAGCTCCTGGTTTCCCAGCTCAACAATGATTACCAGGTACGCGATCCCTGTCTTTTCAGAAAATTCCTGCGCACTAAACAAATGGTTAGACAGTTTGAATCCATTTCGTTCACACATGTCCCAAGACACCTCAATAGTGTAGCAGACCATATGGCCAACAATGTCCTCGACTGGCACACCAATCACATCATGTCATAACCAAAAGGTGCATCCACGTGCATAACATGTGCCTCCACGGGCATATCCATAAACAAAATGCATCCACGTGCATAACATGTGCCTCCACGGGCATATACAAATAACAAAATATTGCATCCACGTGCATAACATGTGCCTCCACGGGCATATACAAAAGACAAAATGTGCATCCACGTGCATACACGACAATATATCCAGATATATATACACACATATATATATATATATATATATAACCCAATAGTCAACATGTCATAGGTGCCCTCAGCACTCGATATACAAAAATACATTAGTCGTACAAAAATGCTTCCCCATATGCTCATCAGCATTTGGGGGCAGATACAATATCATCTACTCATCAGGATCCCTAGGCTCCTCCTCCGCTGGCCCCGCCGGGTCATGGCGAGCCCGAACTCTCCGCTCTGCCGGCCCCGCTGGATCATCCCGTAGACGTATCCTCCTCTCAGTCGGCCCTGCCGGATCATCTCGTCCACCGTCCCTGTGCTCCTCCACAAACACCGTTGTCCTCAACAAGAGCGACCGCCACTCAGGCGGCGCACCGAAGCAACCCTCCAAAATATCCCGATCCAGGTCTCTCCAGCCATCCTCGGGGAGTCCAGCTAGGATCATGTCGAAGGTCTGTCTAACACCCTCTATAGCGTCATATCGAGGGCCAACCCCTCGCCCACGAGCCGCAAATCCTCCACCGCGTGGAGGCGGTACCGCTGCAACCACCATCGCCTGCCCCCGACGAGCCACGTAGTCAGCCGGTGGCACTGGACCAACATCTGCACAAAGCAAGTAAGCCATCATATACTATCCAACTATAATCATAGATGATAAATCAAACAACACATGATATAGTATAAAATAAAACACAAAACATACCGTCTAAACTCCAGGCCTATCCTTGGGCATGAGGCATCTCTGGGTCGCCTCGATAGTCCATGCCGGCATAGGGGTAGTCCTCAATCAGCAGGGGCATCTTCTCCCACTACTCATAAAAATCCTCCGTAAAGAAACCGCGGACACCACCGCCACCACGAGGCATCATCTGCCCCCACCGCATCATGCGAGGCTCACTCACCAGACCAGCACGAATGGGTACCCGCAGTCGCAAGGTCGGCAACTGCTCGAAGAAAAAACAGCATAGAAAGGAGGCATAACAGAACTCTCCTCCCTATCGACTGGCCTTGTAAAAATCTCTCCGGACACCAGCCAGAAACATCTGCCCCCAGGCATAATAAGTCCCCCGAAGAACAGATTCCACCAACATCATTTTTCCCCCAGAAAAACGATGTGGCGCAGCAGCACCCAATATCTGCAGAACACATGCCCCAACAGCCCGCATATCCCACTCACGTAGGGATCGCATACTAATAGAGCTGTTCTGCAAAACGGCATCATCAACACAGAAGGTCTGTAACAAATCCTCCATATCTACACCCGGCGGGATCCTCGGCAAGAGATCACCCACCTCCCCCAAACGAGGCAACCCAGTCAGAAAATAGACATCCGTGAGGGTGATCTCTAACCTCTCACCCCCAATAATAAACGCACCCTCCGTCGGCACCCACCAACTCACCAACTTGTTCAGGAGCCTTCTCACTGAACGAATAGGTGGGATCTGAGCGAACTTCAAAAGTCCACTCACAGCCAGAGTCTGTCGCACCCCCGGATCAGTCTGAATCTTCTCCATCAGATCATCATCGATCTCCCGCTCTCGCCATGAGGACAATGGTCTCCTCAACATCCTGCCAGAAAACAGAAGAAATTTTTAGCCCCAGCACAATTTTTTTTTAAAAATCCCATCGTGGCTTTTCCACCAAAAGCCGCAATGACCATCGCGGCCTCCATGCTAAAACCTGCGATGACCATCGCGGCCTCCATGCTAAAACCCGCGATGAACATCGCGGATATTGGCCAGACAGTCGCGATGAACATCGCGACTATCTCCCATGAACTCGCGATGAACATCGCGGGTTCCAACCTCACAATCGCGATGAACATCGCGGCTGTCAGCCTGAAACCCGCGCGGTTCATCGCGGGAATAGACCCAAAACCCGCGATATTCCACATTGGAGGGTCAACATGGAATTTCGCGGCCTTCGGGGGCCCACCGCCAAACAAAAAAGACATAATTGAAAAGGCTAAAGCAAATAGAGTTACCTGAAACTTGCAGAATCGAAAACCAACGGTGAAATCTCCCGAAAATCAAGAAATAGCTCTGACTGCTCTGCCAAACTCGCACGTAACAATGACACGTCATATGGGCCCCACGCCCTATTTATAGAAATTCCACCATTTTTCAAACAACCTTTGTGGTATCATACGAAGTCCATTTTTCAAACCGTTGGTACCATTGTAATCAGCACAGCGAGAACTTCATGCAGGTTCTTTCCTTTTCCCGTTTTTACGGGGTCCATTTTTTGACCATTTATTGGCCCCCCTCGTGGCCTCGATTTGCGTGCCACATCGGCCAGTGTCCGTTTTTGACGTGTCTTATATCGCCGGATTCAATTTTCCGCGCTTGTGATGATGCTCGAGATCATTTCTCGCTCTCACCTTTAGATTTTTCGGGCATTTTTCCCATGGCCCCCCTCATGGCCTCGATTTGCATGCCACATCGGCCATCGTCCGTTTTTGATGTGTCTTATATCGCCAGATTCAGTTTTCCGTGCTATTGATGATGCTTGAGATCATTTCTCGCTCTCACCTTTAGATTTTTTGGGCATTTTTCCCATGCCCCCTCGTCACCTCGGTTTGCGTGCCACATCGGTCGTTCTCCATTTTCGACGTGCCTTATATCGCCGGATTCAGTTTTCCGCGCTCGTGATGATACTTGAGATCAATGCTCGCTCTCACCTTTTGATTTTTTCGAGCATTTTTCCCATGCCCTCTCATTACCTCGGTTTGCGTGCCACATCGGCCGTTCTCCATTTTCGAAGTGTCTTATATCGCCGGATTCAGTTTTCCGCGCTTGTGGTGATGCTTGAGATCATTTCTTCCTCTCACCTTTAGGTTTTTCGGGCATTTTTCCCACGCCCTCTCATTGCCTCGGTTTGCGCGCCACATTGGTCGTAGCCTCCTTTTGACAATCTATATGTCACCGGATCCAGTATCCCACACACATGATGACGCTTGAGACCTTTTCCTCGCTCCCATCAATCCCCCTTTGTTCAGTATAATTTTATCCCCTTTTCGGGCCAAGCAACCCCTTTTACGAAAAAGGCACTTAGGGAGTTTCTGTTAAGCTCTTTTCTGACTCCTAAAAACAATGAAAAGATTGCCGAGCAACCTTGCTTCCTTTCATGCTCGTTAAACGTATCTGAAAGGGCGTCTACCTGGTATAAGTTTACCCCTTTTCCGGACCTTGTAGACTAATTACGAAAAAGGAATACTCTAGTCACATCGGCTAGAAGAGTTCTCCATCTGCATCATTTTATGCTTTTTCAGGCCTTGGAGACTAAACTACGAAAAAGAACACCAATAGAGTCCACTTACCGTTTTCAGACTCTCTAAACATGAAAGAAACCGTGAGCATGAGCCGTCCTGGGCTCACAAAATCCACAGGACCGTACCATTTCAGAGCACACTTTTATCCCTTCTTGGAGCTCATTAAAACTACGAAGAAGGAATCAATGATGCCTCTTGGCACCATGACAGATCACATCTACTCCCATGATTGGTCGCCTTTGTTCAGAGTATTCTGCAGTATGTCACCTTGAAAATCCCTCGAAAGCACCTATCATCTCGTTACCCCTCCCCAGAGTCAATATATACCATTCAGTCAATCAAAGCAATGATCCCCAAACCTACAAGTCAGTTCCCTACGCTGCCAGGTCAACCATGTCATCATGCTCTGAACAAAGGAAGTTTTAGTATACCCACTTTTTGACCCAGTTATTTCCCATCCCCACAAGTATGTCAGTCCTACCATCAGTACTACAACACTTCAGTTCTACACCTCGTGCTCCTATCAAGGAAAAATCATTGCCTTGTTAGTTGATGGTCTCCCTCTGTCGACGACAACCACATTTATTCCAGAGGATAGACCCAGAGGTCCCTGTGTCTTGGACTCATTACCATTTATGATGAGTGCCTACGAATCATTTCGAGAGGAATCCTCAGTGCCTTTCCAAATGGTTGTTTCTCACATGCTCGACTTCAACACCTTGATCGCATCGTTGAGATTCGCACAGGACATTGATCCTTTCAGTTATTAGTCGAAGACCCCGGATACCTCCTGACTCCTCCACATTTGTTAATCTTCCTATGGATAAAACCAGTTACACTTTTTCTATAGATATCCGGGTTGCGCATGGAGACAATATTCAGATGTACCCCAGTTTCATACTCCCTTGAGTATACAGTTACATTAATTCCCAGAGATGACTCATAGTCTTTGAGTCCCTACAGATGTTGGACACCTTCAGTTTCAGCAGTTCATCAGTTATTCCAGTGTATCAATTATTGAGATCAGTTATGATCAGGAGTATATCCCAAAATAATGTCCCCCCTGGACCATTATGATGTACCAGTAGATTCTTTATGTATTAGATCCCCCTTCTTGGGACTAATTGTTATGTATATGTCTTGATACGAGCATGGGAATGCCCGCCTCATCCATTATCAGAGATTATACCTCATTCATATTGAGGCCATGTAATATTTTTTGTTTTTGCAGCTTCCAAGGGTCGTGGCTCCAGTCTCCAACCGATCTCTTCTCTCACCTAAAACCCCAGAAAAAGACAAAAGAGCTATGATGTCTATCGGCCATACGATGAGCTCCTGCTCCCACACATCAAGGGGCAATCTCTTAACATCCAAAAAGTGCTCCCTAGCTCATTTCCCTATTCACATGACCCATTTGTCCACTTTTTCACCATCTGAGCCTCTGAAACCAACAAAAGGTCACCAAAAGACCTGAGTACACCCCTTTTCCCACTAAAAAAGATTATTTTTCCTAAAAAAGCATAAAAAACCCTCAAAAAGGGTCCAAAATTCCCAAAATATTAAAAAGGGAATAAAAATATTAATTTTATTCAAAAAAGGAAAAAGGAGGGAAAAATACCTAAACCATGTTGGTCAATACCATTTGGTTTCCACAAAACCACGAATGGTATTCCTCACCACCAAAACCTATAAAAAGGTGGTAGGGGCTCCTCATTTCACATCCATCCATTATCTCATCCTCATGCTATCGAAATCTCCCTTGAGTATTTTGGCCATTGTAAGCAACCTTGGAGAAGGAGACCTCTTGGAGCTTGGAGCTAATTATCTTGGGAGTTGCTCTACATCAACCTTAACCATTGGAGGTATTACTATTGCAAGCATTAGCTTGCCCCATTTTTAAATACAAATTTATTCTTTCATATTTTCTTGTTCTTGTTTTTAAAATATTTCCATTATTTGCTTATATTCTTGCATAGATCCATGATTAATTTTGTTTAGATTAGTTAGTTGTTTATTTCTATTTGAGACTGCTGCTACTAGCTAGCAGGTTCCCATTGCACTAAGCTTGGTTGCAAAACCAAGCCAACAGAATGGGGGCTCCCTTCTCTGAGTCAATAGTCCTTTGGTTTGCCACCCCAATCTTTTCACATGCCATAACCCACACATGTCTTCTTGGCATAATTTACTGTCTCACTCACATGCTTTACCAACATGCAGTTCGACTGAGGCATTATCAACATTTACAATGGCGTTTCACCCGAAACCCATTTCCAAATCTTGGGATCCTTCCCATCTCATTCGGCTTCTGCATGCCATCACACATGGTCTTCCTGCAATGTGTCATCCTGGCACACTTTATCAAATAGCCAAATAGTCAGCAACATTTAGCATTAAGCTTCAAATGTGATTGTTCCATAACCAATCAATAGCATTAATAATTTAATTCAATATGAATTTACAATTCTGTCTCCTACAGAAATTGATTTGCTTAGCAATGAGGTTATCCTCATATTGTTTGGATCTCGTAAGTGGTATCACTCTATCTATTATGGTTTCACCCTTGCTACTATACCTAAAAATCCACCTACAACGTGTCCTCCTGACACAATTCTATATAAGCCAAACAATCATTAGCAATTATAAGCAAATTCTCAAACCTAAAATTTGTAGCTCTGTTTTCCTAAAGAAATTAGATTTGCAACTATGAGACTATTCTCATAAACTTTGGCTTCTGCACATGGTAGATCTCGGTCTTTACTATGGACTTATCCTCATTGCCATACGCAAAACTTTGCGACCTGAAAATTCATATTCCATGCAGCTCTGCCCTTCCAACAAAGTGCTCTGGTAGCCCATCACATTTCTACCTACTGCATTCAATCATTCTCCTACATTCATAGCAACTTATGAAATGGTCTCAAGATTATCAATAGTCCACCATTTCATCTATTATCTAAATGTATTGAAACATATATATGTTACACTCATGCATTCACACAACGCTTTTCAACATGTGTACCTACACATGCATGCATATTTACAACATTTACCGAATATTTCAATGCACATGTCTTCAATGCCATCTTGCATGATTTCATGAATACTATGCATTCAAACATACTATGGCCTAACCATGATTACTACGTACAACATGCACTACCATGACAGGTCCTTAAGTCCTCAGTTGCTTTGGTTGTTAAACTCACAACCAATATTCACAAATGGCATGATATGAATGCATTGAGGTTTCTAGAAACTATAGGGTGTAAGGCTCCTTGCCTTCATTTACCCACATATGACCATACTTGGTAGGTTAACATTCACATTTAGGCACTCAATACCACATGCAAACCAAATCATCATAGTTTAACTGTAGTTGAAGGGATCTTACCAAATCCTCCTTCAACATTCATACAACTAAGCATAAATAACCATTACCTACATGGTTGTCATTAACATCGCTTGATGTTACCTGATCAATTGGCCTCTTACCAAGGCTACTCCGTCATTTTTCCAACATCATGATCATGGATTTGTTGCACCATCCTCTCTTCATAAGGTTGTATGCAAGAATCATCGTCCACATCCTTAGCCATGCTTCGGTTGTCTTTGGTCCTACAACCAATCTGAACATGACTAATTATTAGCAACCACAATAATTATCTTAAGTGGCTCATTGCATATGTAAAACCTCATTATTTTACTAATATGCAATATCATATACATGCAAAAAAGACATTTTCACATGCACTGTGCAATATGCCATCTGGTACATACTCCCTTCATCTATCTATCCTTTTGCATTTCCAGCATCCCTATGCCATAATTTTCAGTATAGGCAACTCAGGAAATATAAATATAATAACAATGGAGGAGTTAAGGAATTCTCCCTTTATCAACACTGCCTTGCTGCTCCCATTGCTCTTCTGCAAGGCATATTACAGCCAACTACTCTTAATGCAATTCCTGCTTCTCATTCCCAAGCATAGAGAATGCATTTCACACTTTCAACGACTGTCTTCCATTTCACGCAATCTGGCGCATAAGTTCCATGGCAATTTTCCGTTTTCGGCACCTCAAAATCTCCCTGAAAACTGGCTGAAATTCCTTGTTTCGGAGCAACTCTATGAGTTCTTCCGACCTGTTAGTTCTTCCGCAATTTCGGGAGACATTTGGAAATTCTTCTTCTTCTTCTTCTTCTTTTCTTTTTTTTTCCGCAAATTCGGAAATTTCTTCCGCAAATTCGGAAATTTCTTCCACAAATTCGGAAATTCCTTCCGCAATTTCGGAAGAGATTCGGGAATTTTTTTCCGCAAATTCGGAAATTCCTTCCGCAATTTCGGAAGAGACTCGGGAATTCCTTCCGCAAATTAGGAAATTCCTTCCGCAATTTCGGGAGAGATTCAGGAATTCCTTCCGCAATTTCGGAAGAGATTCGGGAATTTCTCCCGCAAATTCGGAAATTCCTTTCACAATTTCGGAAGAGATTTGGGAACTCCTTCCACAAATTCGGAAATTCCTTCCACAATTTCGGAAGAGATTCGGGAATTCCTTCTGCAAATTCGGAAATTCCTTCCGCAATTTCGGAAGAGATTCGGGAATTCCTTCCACAAATTCAGAAATTCCTTCCGCAATTTTGGAAGAGATTCGGGAATTCCTTCCGCAATTTTGGGAGAGATTCGGGAATTCCTTCTGCAATTTCGGAAGATATTTGGTAATTTCTTCCGCAAATTCAGAAATTCCTTCCGCAATTTCAGAAGAGATTCGGGAATTTCTTCCGTAAATTCAGAAATTCCTTCCGCAATTTCGGAAGAGATTCAGGAATTCCTTCCACAAATTTGGAAATTCCTTCCACAATTTCGGAAGAGATTCGGGAATTCCCTTCAGAATTTCAGAAAAGATTCGGGAATTTCTTCCGCAAATTCGGAAATCCCTTCCGCAATTTCGGAAGAGATTCGGGAATGTCTTCCGCAAATTCGGAAATTCTGTTAGACAGGAGTTGTTGCAGAGGTAGATGTTGCCATTTCTGTCATACTTTGACTAGCTTTACAAAAGATTGATAGTTGCAGTCGATGCCTGAATAAATTATTCAAAGTCAATCTGTTCGTATCATGATATCGGATCGAGGAGTGATAGTTGCAGTCGATCTAACCTTGGAGACTTTAAACTATTGTAGATTCACTATTCATTTGAAACCCTACCTTGTTTGTGTAAAATTCTTCGAGATCTTGAGGGAGCGACCAGATCGTGGCTATGCCTTCAGTTTTATGTAACCCTTGATTTTATTGTGAAAGTTTAGGGATTCAGTTACTGCGAATCTTAAACCCTATCTTGTTTTATATATTTGGATGTAAGGACCCCAGATCCAATCTACCTTGTTTTTATTTAATTTTCTGCGGTCATTTTACAATTTCATTTGATAGCTCTCTGAAAATACATTGGTATTTGCCAGACCCGAATTACAAGAGCATTTAACCTTTCGACTATTTGTCTTAACAAACATCTGGGGATGCGTTAAGGGTAATCGCATTATTCCTTTTCCATTTCTTGAATTCGTGTTTCCAGAAATCCCACTGGCATTTGTAGATTGACATTATAATATGAAATTCTGAGAATACAGACCGATTATGTAACAGTTTGGTGAAATATTGTGATGAAATGGAACGTGACGTGTTAATGTTCAGCAAAGAAACCATTCGATGATGATTTGGCATATGGGAACTGTTTTAATTGTTAATTACACTGGAATGTGAATCGATTCGAAGAGTGAAGAAACGGCAGATGGAGGAGAACATAAAAGAGGGGGTGTTATGAATCAAAAGTGAGATAGGGAAGCAGGGATCGAAGGGGTGTGGAAGCTGAAATGGAAAGCAGTTGAACAGAGTTGTTATGATAGAAAGAAGACACCAGTCACAGAAGATTGTATGTGGAGCAGCGTAGACCTGAGGAAATGAGCAAGAAAGCTAAACAAAGGAACAATAGAGTAATGCTGAGAATATGAACAGATTGGCAAAACCGAGGAACAGAAGAGAATGCTGAACAAGTTGAACAGAGCAGAGCGTTGTGGTAAGCAGAGATACATCTGTACAATTGTAATTTGATTCATTTGTAAAAATCTAGCTATTAAGGGTGGTAGGGAGGTGCTAGGGGAGACTTTATGTCTCTGTCTGCAAGTGGGTGCTTGCAAAAGATGAAGGTGGGTGCCTTCACCCAGTTGGTGCTGGGTTAAGCCGGAAGTTGGTGCTTCCACCCAGTTGGTGCTGGGTTACATGAGAGTTGGTGCTCTCTGCAAGTTGGTGCTTGCATTTGGAGGTTGTAGCCTCATTGAGTTGGTGCTCAACAAAGAAGAGATGTACAGCTGATCAGCCATTGACATCCCAAGAAGAAGAGGTTTTTCCCTTAAGGGTTTCCTCATGAAAAACATGTGTCTCTCTCATGTGATTGAATGATGTGAATCTTTCCAACTGGTCATACTTATTAATGCTGGATGTATGAAGAACTATCACATAAATTTTTGATTAATAATTAACAGAAGCAATTTGTGAAATTATTTATTTAACTGATTCACCCCCCCCCCTCTCAGTTAAATACCTGTAACATTTGGTATCAGAGCAGTGTGCCTTTTGTATAAGGTAGATCCTAAAGGGTGATCATGGCTAGTCAAGATGGCTCAACAAACAAAGCACCCATATTTGATGGCACAAATTTTGCTTTCTAGAAGGTTAGGATGAGAACCTATTTAATGTCTCTTGGTGCTGATGTTTGGGAAGTAGTAGAGACTGGGTATGTAAAACCTACTTTGCTGGCATCCAAAGATGATAAGCTAGAATTTACTTTCAATGCAAAAGCAATGAATGCTATTCTGAGCGGTCTTGCTGAAACTGAATTTGTAAAAGTAATGCATCTTGATTCTGCCAAAGAAATGTGGGATAAACTTATAAGCAGTTATGAGGGAGATGATAAAGTAAAATGTGCCAAAATGCAAACTCTTAGACTAAAATTTGAACAGTTAAAAATGAATGAAGATGAAAGTGTCAGCAAATTCTTTCTAAGAGTAGATGAACTAATCAATGCTATGAGAGATCTGGGTGAGACCATAATAGATGATACTTTTCTTGTTCATAAAGTATTAAGATCATTGCCTGATAAATTCAATCCGAAAGTTTCAGCTATAGAAGAAATTAATGACCTCAAAACATTGACTATGGATCAATTGCTAGGAACTCTAACTGCCTATGAAATGAGGATTAATAAAGATCAAAACTCATCTAGAGAAGCTTCCTTTAAAGCTGAAAAGAATACTGAGTCAGACATGGATGAAATAGAAGCAAAATTTGTAAGAAGACTGACAAAAGGTTCAGGAAAGTATAAAGGAAAATTTCCTTTCAAGTGCTTTAATTGTGGTAAAGTAGGGCATTTTGCTGCCAAGTGTCCACATAAGAAAAAGGAACAGGGCTCTGCTGATGAAGAGGGTTTTCCCAAGAAAAGATATAATAAAGAAAATAGGTTTAAGTATAAGAAGAAAAGTCTTTGTGTGAATAATGATGAATCTTCAGAAACATCTGACAGTGAGTCTTCTCATGAAGATGAAGAAAATAACTTCATGTTGATGGCTATAGAGGATCTTGATGTGAACTTCACTGAAATGAATGATGAAGAAGGCATTGTTGATATGGAGGAAGAATTGATAAGTGCTCTAGAGGAAATAGATAGACTGAGAAGGAAGAAAAGAAAACAGAAACAATTACTAATCCAGCATGAAACAAGTAAACAAGGCATCATTCCAATAAAGTTGGAGCTTGAAGAAGCAAAGAAAATTGAAGAATCCTTGAAACAACAGTTGGGTGAGAGTAAAATCAGATGTGAGCTTCTTGAAAAGGAAGTTGTAACAGTTAAGAAGGAGCTGGGTAAATATCAAACTTTGTATAATCAGAACATTTCCAGTATTAAAGCTTCGGAGGAGCTAAGTAACATTTGGCAATGATGCTCCAGGAAAGGTCAGAGGTAAAGGAGTTGTGAATCTCAGCAATGGTAAAGGGAAAAGCTCAAGATGTTCTCTTTGTAGATGGGTTGAAGCACAATCTTCTCAGCGTAAGTCAAATGTGTGACAAAGGGTGTGAGGTCCTTTTCACAAATAAAGATTGTAAAATCAGAAATACTTCTTCAGGAAAGCTTGTTGCAAAAGGGGTAAGAACAGAGAATAATGTTTATGTTTTAAAAGAAGAAACAAAACAATGCTATCTTAGCAAATATGATGAGAGCTGGCTATGGCACAGGAGGTTGGGACACTTGCATTTTGATCATTTGATAAAAATCAAAAACAAAAACGCAGTAAGGGATTTTCCAGCAATATCTAGACCCCGAGATGATGTCTGTAAGCCATGTCAAATGGGAAAGTTAACAAGAGTTCAGTTCAAAACAAAAATTGTTTCTTCTACAAGTAAGCCTCTTCAACTTGTTCATCTAGATTTATGTGGCCCATCAAGAAAAGAAGGAACAGGTAAAGAAAATTACTTTATGTTGGTAATTGATGATTATTCCAGAATGATTTGGGTTGCTTTTCTTAAAGAAAAGTCTGAAGCGTTTGCCAAGTTTAAAATCTTCAAAGCACTAACTGAAAATCAGACTGGGAGAAAAGTTAAAGCAATCAGATCTGACAGAGGAGGAGAGTTCACCTCGAAAGAGTTCAAGGACTTTTGTGATGAGCATGGAATTAAGAAAGAATACACAATAGCAGGAACTCCTCAGCAGAATGGAGTGGTGGAAAGGCACAACAGAACAGTTCAGCAAATGGCTAGATCAATGATGAAGGAAAAGAACATCTCTCAAGGTTTCTGGGTTGAAGCTATTCATACAGCTGTGCACATCCTTAATAAAGCTCATTTGAGGCCAAACAGTGATAAGACACCATATCATTTATGGTTTGGTAGGCCTGCAACCATTAAACATTTCAGAGTCTTTGGGAGTAAATGCTATATCAAGAATAATGATGAAAATCTGGGCAAGTATGATGACAGAGCCGATGAAGGGACCTTTCTAGGATATGCTGTAGAAAGCAAAGGCTATAGGTGCTATAACAAGAGGCTGCACAAAATGGTTGATTGCATAGATGTGAAAGTTGATGAAGACTGCCATGGAAATATCAGTAAAAGTAATGATGATGATTCATGCTTGGAAGATACAAATGAAGAAACAGAAGAACAGGTCCAAGAATCCCAAAAACAAGAATCTGATTTATCAGAGTATGAAGAAACTGAATCTGAACAACCCACTGTACACTTCTCTTCTAGAATGACTAGAAAGAATCACCCTGAAAGCCAAATTATTGGTGATGGGAGTAAAGGGGTTCAGACTAGAAGGAAGATTTTGCTGGAATCTGAACAATCTCATATTGCCTTTCTCTCTACAATTGAGCCCCAAAGTTGTAATGAAGCCAGCAAGGACAAGGATTGGATAACAGCTATGAATGAAGAATTGGACCAGATTGAAAGGAATGATACATGGGAGCTGGTTCCTAGACCAGCAGACAAGAATGTCATTGGAACTAAATGGGTCTTTAAGAACAAATTAAATGAACAAGGAAAGGTTGTAAGAAATAAGGCCAGACTGGTTTGTAAAGGATATGCTCAGGTGGAAGGGAAAGACTTTGATGAAACATTTTCTCCAGTGGCAAGAATGGAGGCTATAAGGATGGTTCTAGCCTATGCATGTCACAAAAGATTCAAAGTATACCAGATGGATGTCAAATCAGCATTTTTGAATGGAAATCTTGAAGAGGAAGTATACATGGAGCAGCCTGATGGTTTTTCTCTCACAGATAAACCTAATTATGTATGCAAGCTAAAAAAGGCCTTGTATGGCTTGAAACAAGCACCAAGAGCATGGTATGCTAGACTGGACAAATACTTGCAAGATAAAGGATTCAAAAAGGGCTCAGTGGACAGCAATCTGTATATCAAATATGAAGGTGATGATTTGCTGGTTGTATTAGTTTATGTTGATGATATAATCTTTGGCTGTACTAACAATTCTTCTATTGAATGGTTTGCTAACTCAATGCAATCTGAGTTTGAGATGTCAATGATTGGAGAGTTGTCTTATTTTCTTGGACTTCAAATCAGTCAGAAGCCTGAAGGCTTATTCATTTCTCAAGAGAAATATTTGAAAGAAATGTTAAAGAGGTTTCAAATGGAAGACTCTACTCCTGTGAGCACACCCATGGTGAGTGGCTGCAAGCTAAGCAAAGAAGATACATCACCAGAGGTAGATCAAAAAATGTACAGATCAATGATTGGTAGCCTGCTATATATCACTGCATCCAGACCTGATATTATGCATGCTGTAGGGATGGTAGGAAGGTTTCAAGCTGCACCCAAACAAAGTCATTTGCTAGCTGTGAAACGCATATTCAAATATCTGAAAGGTACCCTGTCCTATGGCTTGTGGTATCCCATGAATCAGAATATTCAACTCATATCTTATTCAGATGCAGATTGGGCTAACTGTGTAGATGAAAGAAAAAGTACCAGTGGTGGAGCATTCTTCTTGGGAGAGTCCTTGGTAGCTTGGCTAAGTAAAAAACAGAGTTCCATATCCTTATCCACTACAGAAGCAGAGTACATTGCTGCTGCTACCTGCTGTACACAAATCTTATGGATGGTGCAATCTCTGGCTGATCTAGAAGTAAAGTATGCTAAGCCTATTCCCATTCATTGTGACAATACCAGTGCAATAAGTGTTTCCAAGAATCCTGTACTCCATTCCAAAACGAAACACATTCCAATAAAGTACCATTTCTTGAGAGAACAAGTGGCTAATCAAGCTGTGCAGCTGTATTATATCCCTTCTAAAGAACAAATAGCTGACATTTTCACTAAGCCTCTGCCTACAGCTCAATTTGAATATCTCAGACAAAAGCTGGGTGTTCAGTCAATGTCTCAATGATCTATGTATTGTGTAAGGGGGAGCCTGTTTTCATTGTTCTATTGTCTCATATATGCATCTTGTTAGGGGGAGTTTTTGTAATCAGATGTGCTGTAAATGCTCAGTTTTGCCTTTGTCATGGATGTCAAAAGGGGGAGAAAAGCTATTCAAAGTTTGCCATCAATGTCAAAGGGGGAGTTTGTTAGACAGGAGTTGTTGCAGAGGTAGATGTTTCCATTTCTGTCATACTTTGACTAGCTTTACAAAAGATTGATAGTTGCAGTCGATGCCAGAATAAATTATTCAAAGTCAATCTGTTCGTATCATGATATCGGATCGAGGAGTGATAGTTGCAGTCGATCTAACCTTGGAGACTTTAAACTATTATAGATTCACTATTCATTTGAAACCCTACCTTGTTTGTGTAAAATTCTTCGAGATCTTGAGGGAGCGACCAGATCGTGGCTATGCCTTCAGTTTTATGTAACCCTTGATTTTATTGTGAAAGTTTAGGGATTCAGTTACTGCAAATCTTAAACCCTGTCTTGTTTTATATATTTGGATGTAAGGACCCCAGATCCAATCTACCTTGTTTTTATTTAATTTTCTGCGGTCATTTTACAATTTCATTTGATAGCTCTCTGAAAATACATTGGTATTTGCCAGACCCGAATTACAAGAGCATTTAACCTTTCGACTATTTGTCTTAACAAACATCTGGGGATGCGTTAAGGGTAATCGCATTATTCCTTTTCCATTTCTTGAATTCGTGTTTCCAGAAATCCCACTGGCATTTGTAGATTGACATTATAATATGAAATTCTGAGAATACAGACCGATTATGTAACAGTTTGGTGAAATATTGTGATGAAATGGAACGTGACGTGTTAATGTTCAGCAAAGAAACCATTCGATGATGATTTGGCATATGGGAACTGTTTTAATTGTTAATTACACTGGAATGTGAATCGATTCGAAGAGTGAAGAAACGGCAGATGGAGGAGAACATAAAAGAGGGGGTGTTATGAATCAAAAGTGAGATAGGGAAGCAGGGATCGAAGGGGTGTGGAAGCTGAAATGGAAAGCAGTGGAACAGAGTTGTTATGATAGAAAGAAGACACCAGTCACAGAAGATTGTATGTGGAGCAGCGTAGACCTGAGGAAATGAGCAAGAAAGCTAAACAAAGGAACAATAGAGTAATGCTGAGAATATGAACAGATTGGCAAAACCGAGGAACAAAAGAGAATGCTGAACAAGTTGAACAGAGCAGAGCGTTGTGGTAAGCAGAGATACATCTGTACAATTGTAATTTGATTCATTTGTAAAAATCTAGCTATTAAGGGTGGTAGGGAGGTGCTAGGGGAGACTTTATGTCTCTGTCTGCAAGTGGGTGCTTGCAAAAGATGAAGGTGGGTGCCTTCACCCAGTTGGTGCTGGGTTAAGCCGGAAGTTGGTGCTTCCACCCAGTTGGTGCTGGGTTACATGAGAGTTGGTGCTCTCTGCAAGTTGGTGCTTGCATTTGGAGGTTGTAGCCTCATTGAGTTGGTGCTCAACAAAGAAGAGATGTACAGCTGATCAGCCATTGACATCCCAAGAAGAAGAGGTTTTTTCCCTTAAGGGTTTCCTCATGAAAAACATGTGTCTCTCTCATGTGATTGAATGATGTGAATCTTTCCAACTGGTCATACTTATTAATGCTGGATGTATGAAGAACTGTCACATAAATTTTTGATTAATAATTAACAGAAGCAATTTGTGAAATTATTTATTTAACTGATTCAACCCCCCCCCCCTCTCAGTTAAATACCTGTAACAAATTCCTTCCGCAATTTCGGAAGAGATTCGGGAATTCCTTCTGCAAATTCGGAAATTCCTTATGCAATTTCGGAAGAGATTCGGGAATTTCTTCCGCAAATTTGGAAATTCCTTCCGCAATTTCGGAAGAAATTCGGGAATGTCTTCCGCAAATTCGGAAATTTCTTCCACAAATTCGGAAATTCCTTCCGCAATTTCGGAAGAGATTCGGGAATTCCTTCGCAATTTCGGAAGAGATTCGAGAATTCCTTCCGCAATTTCGGAAGAGATTCGGGAATTCCTTCCGCAAATTCAAAAATTTCTTCCGCAAATTCGGAAGAGATTCGGGAATTTATTCGACAAATTTGGAAATTCCTTCCGCAATTTCAGAAGAGATTCGGGAATGTCTTCCGCAAATTCGGAAATTCCTTCCGCAATTTCGGAAGAGATTCGGGAATTCCTTCTGCAAATTCGGAAATTCCTTCCGCAATTTCGGAAGAGATTCGGGAATTTCTTCCGCAAATTCAGAAATTCCTTCCGCAATTTCGGAAGAGATTCGGGAATGTCTTCCGCAAATTCGGAAATTTCTTCCGCAATTTCGGAAGAGATTCGGGAATTCCTTCCGCAAATTCGGAAATTTCTTCCGCAATTTCAGAAGAGATTCGGGAATTCCTTCCGCAAATTCGGAAATTCCTTCCGCAATTTCGGAAGAGATTCGGAAATGTCTTCCGCAAATTCAGAAATTCCTTCCTCAATTTCGGAAGAGATTCCTAGACACTTAGAGAGAAAAAAAATTTTGAAATTTTTGAAATTTTTCTTAACTATCAGTGCTGAGAAGGAAGCATACTTACCTCTGCAACTATGATAGGTAGCTCATAAAGGCCCAATGCTGCAACCAGCAGCTCTGATACCAAATGTAATGTACCCACCTACTGACCCAATGCAAGGAAGAGAACATGGCACTAAAATCTGGGCATTTCATAAAACGCAGCCCACTAATTAGAATCATAAGAATTTAAACATTGGTGTGCAGATACAAATTAGGCAATATGCATAGTGGAATTTAAAACTAATCCACACACACAATTCATTCCCATCCAGCATATCAAAACAGTCATCGAATTGATGCATTGCAGAAGTTAATACATAGATAGAAAACACTTAACTTCATTGTGCAATTGTCCCAAGCAACTAGCTATGTCGCTACAACGTTCCACCCAGCCATAGGCTCTTCGAAAACTTATACTGAGTCCGTCCAAAGGCCACCCCCGAGCTGGGCATGATTCTCACAAGGAAAGGGGACATTCACTCTCTCACAACCAATTAATCATTCCATCTGAGCCAATCCAGTCCATAGCTGGGTTTATCAGGCTACAATTGAACCATGGATGCTTATTCTCAAGCTCAAGCCAAAACAATGAATACCCATACCCAAACCCCAACATATTCATTTCTCACACTTGATGCGACTTGCACCGTAGATGATTTGTGTAGAAGACCCCAAGCGATAGTGGCATTCAGTATGCTACTTATGATCATGACTTTACATTTGAGATATCACCTCTCAGATATCAGCAGTTTCTACCTCCAGTTTGCACCAGTTGTTTCCTTTTCAGTAGGACACCATATCTTACTGTAGAGGGATCATGGCTATGATCACTTATGATAGATATTCATTATGTACTATCTATTCATGGCCATTGTATCAGATTGTTGTACTATACCGTCATGTATTCAGAGATACTATTGTATTATGACGAGCGAGCTGCTCCTTCCACTTGTGTCTCCATCACTCCACTTCTGAGATTTATAATGTATTTCGGCCATCGTAGCACCATTCTCTAACCTCACACATTAGGGGACATCTGTTACAATGTAATTTTCCACCTTGTGAGCATCAGCACTCTTTGGCCTTTAGGATCCATTTTACTGACTCAGATCCACTTTATATCCTTCAGATACACTATTTCCCTATTTTTCTTCCTGTATGCTATCTATTCCACTTTAGCTTGCGTACCCGCGAGTTGCACCACTATAGCCCGCAAGTGACAAGTAAAATGGTAAAAATCACTAGTAAATGACTTTTTACTCCCAAAAAGCAATCTTAGGGTGACCTTTGGCCCTCCATTTTCCCCGAAACGCCTCGATGTGTCCTTTCACTTAACTTTGGGAGGACTATATATTGAGCACATATGGCATATGGAAGGGAGGAGAAAGAGAGAGCAAGATAACTCTAGTGGAGTTTTTCCGCATCTTGAGTCTACACTCATTGATCCTTGTTGTTGTGAACCTCTTATGTTCACCTTCCAAACTCCTATCATAGTTTGATTTTTTCATTGTATGGAGGATTGAAGTGGTGGAGGCACAAGTAGAGAGACCCAGTTCTTGGTTCAGATTGGTTGCCGACAAGAGGTCATATCACCTTGTACTTCTTGTTATGTATTAATAGAAATACTCATATTCTCATCCATTAATGTTGTGAATGTTGTTTATATTACATTGGGTTGCATTTACTTATGATATCATGTACCATTGCTATTGATGATGTTAATGTCTTTCATATATTATATGCACTTGTATATTAGCTGTCAAGACTAATTTGCAGGTTCAAGTGCATGAATTGAAAGCTCCAATGGGGATCTACACCGAACGTCCAGATCGAGGTTGGTTATATTCTTCATTATCTTAGCATTGTCATTTATATAGCATAGCATTGAGAATTGAGTTAATTTCTGGTAGTCAGCTATCTGTTGTGGTCTACCCCAAGCCATAGGAAGTTTCTCTGTAACAGTCATCCCCATGTTTCACCTTGTGGGGTGACTCATGTTCATATAGGTTCACAAAGGATTCCTTGAATCTTGTCATATGCTTGGAATCCCCACTATCTATAATCCAATCATTGCTTTTGTGTGTGACAGTGCCTGTGAGAGCTGAAATCATAACATATTCTTCATCACTTGAATAATATTCACCGTCTTATTTGGTTCTCTTCCTTGGAGTTTCATCATCCTCTGTGGTGTGAGCATGATGTCTTTTCTCATTGTTCTTCTTCTTGTGGGAGCTACCTTTTTTCCTGGGACAATCTCTGGAGTAGTGTCCCTTCTCATCACAAGTATAACATCGAATGTGAGAAAGATCTCTCCTGGATCTTCCAATGTTCTCCCTCTAATTCTGGTGATGGTGTTTACCCTTCTTGTGATGAGGATGCTCCCTCTTGTTGTTGTTCTTCCTGGTGTGTTTCGTGAGAGCCTGATCTTCATTACCCATATTTTCTTTTCAAGTTACAATTAGAGATTCTTCCTGTGAGCACTCTTCCCATAGACTACTGAAGGTGATTGACTTTCTTCTTGCATGGATTCCTTGAATAAAGGAATTCCATGATCTAGGAAGACCATTCAAGGTTTTCATCACAATTTCTCCATTCTCTATATCTTCTCCCACAGCTTCAAGTTGTTCCTTTATCTGAGAGACCCTTGTAAAGTAGGACTGCATGGTCTCTGCATTTTGTATTTTGACATTGTTCAATTGGTTCCTCAATGCCATCTTCCTATTTACATTCCTTCCTTCAAATAAGGTGGTCAAGGAATCAAACATCTATTTAGGTGTCTTCAGAGATGACACATGTGGTATGAGATGGTCCTTGATAGAATCTACAGTGATTCTCTTAGCCTTAACCAGGTTCTTCTTGTGTAAGGCTTTAGCCTCATCTCCCTCTGGAACCGGAACCTCTTCATTCACATAGGTTTCCAATTCATTCTCTTCTAGAACAAGCCCAATCCTATACTTCCATGCTTGGAAGTTATCATCCCCTTAAAGCTTATCCTTGAGCTTGGTGTGGTGAGACATCTTTAATAAGAAAATCAAATGAAAATATAAAAGATTTAGGTCTTACCACTTGATTTGCTGAAACTGGATCTGGAGCTGGCTAGGGTTTGATAGAGAAATACTAAAAATTCAAGCTTGGAATTTGAAACTTCTGTTTGGATAGAAAGATGTGCTTGATTGAGGCGAGCAATATGGTACACTTAGATTTTGAAAATTCCAAAAATTGACTTGCAAATTTCGGATCTGTAGTTTCTGGTCCAGAGTCAAACTAGGGTTTGACTTTTCTCGGGGTTCCAACCACTCAAAAACTTTGATCTTGGTCTCTAAATTTCGATTTTGATGAGGAGCATCTCCCTATGATGAAATCACTCTAAAATTCCACTTCTGTGAAAAGCCCTAATTTCCCACAGTAGTGACAGGCCAAAAAATGAAAATGCTCATAATCAATTTCTGTTTCGACAGAAAGATGCGCCTTCCTTAGGCGAGTTAGCTTAGCCTCCTTTTGTTGAAGATCTATGGAGAGAAACCAAAAAATTAAGAAGCCCTAGCTTCTGCAGCTGCACAGTGCCTTCTTCTCAGGTTAGCTCTGATACCATGTTAGATTTTCTCAATTTAATTCAAGATTATCTAGGATCTTATATGAGAGAATTACAAGCACAACATAAACACAATAAACACAAGAGACACAAATTTTTTCCTCAGAGAAACCATAAAAGAGAAAACCCTACAACTTCCTCAGAGATAGAATGAGCAACAATACAATAGCATAAATATAAACCCCAAAAGTAGAAATGGTCTTCAACATCTTCTCTCTTCTCCACTTGTGTGAACTTGTCCTTCTCCTCACTAATGCGAACTTGATGAGTGGGTGAATGAGCAAATAGAGAGGAGCACCCTCTCTATTTATACTTTTACTTTCACTTGACCTTAACCCTAAACAGGTCGGCCTTAGGTGTAATTGATTGGGCCGACTTCTCTAGGAGAGTCTAATAACCCATTAACAACTTAACTCTGGGGTCTAATGCCCCGACATACAATGGAGGGTTAACCTCAATGACTTTACATGACTCAAGTACAATAATGACTCTCCCGACCAGAGGAATAAACATCTCCGTCGGAGGTGTAATAATAAAATACAAATACAACATAAAATATACAAGTGAATATTTTCCAAAGTTACAATTACATTAACATAATTTAACAAGTTTATTAGCATCCTTTAGTTATATTTGAAGTAATATACTAAAGAACCCAATTCGGGAAATGGAAAATGGTAATCCATTGTGTTTAATATTTATCTAGCAATTGAGTGTTGGGGGGAACCATTTTAGGACAACTACACCCCTCACACAATGGCCTTGACTCAATATAGGCAATGTGTCTCTTTAATTTTTTTATTGTTGTTTGTCTCAAGTACTTTGAGAGTAAACCAGGCATAATTTTTTATGTCTTGTGTGGCAAGTTTGACCAAATATTAGGTATTTTTGCATTACAACTTTAGTTTGTGGTCTTTATTATCACAAACTTAGTTTGATATAAAATTATTGATAGATATAAATTTAAGGAGAAGTTATGGTGAAATAAAAAATTAAAAGATAAGAGAAAAAAACCATAATATAGAGGATCAAACGTAAAGAAGAAAATAAGCATTGTTGAAATAAGAGCAAACTCTTAAAGCTCCATCATCTTTATGGACACTAATAATGCTTAAGATGGAAATCACTTTCTTTTAAAATGCCACCTTCATTAAATGGTCATTTCAAAATATTTTTTACACTGTTGACCTTTTTTAACTCATTTTCTTGGCTTAAAGATTTTCCAATACTAAATAAAATTATAAAACAAATCAAATGATTTACTACCTTTTTAAAAATTCCATAAACTAAAATTGATTTTAATAAAAATTAATAATCATCATCATAATTATTTATATTAATAAAAAACAAAAAAACATTAATAATAAAAAATAAGTCCAAACCAAATATAATTTTTATTAAAATAGTATATATTTAAAATAAGTTAAGATTAAATTACAATTTAAAAAAAAAAAAAAACTAATAATTTCTATTTTCTTTTATATATATATATATGTTTTAATGAATTTTACATTTATGCACAAAACTCTTCTCATATCATTATGGTAGAAAGTTTACCAAACGCATAAATATCGTAGACATTTGATGACTTCCAAAAACATATCGTAGACATGCAAATAAATCGGTTTGATATGAGGAGGACAAGCCTCAGGCTGCCCGACAACCTGTCATCTTTTCATTGAAATCAAGAGCCACGTGCTTGCTTTTTCTTAGAGTTTGCAATGTGGAAATATTCGATATTCTTTGTATACAATGACAACCCATGGCCATAGTCGCTATATAAATATTTTCAATGAAATTTAGTGATGGAACCAAAAAAACCAAAAACAACTTGTATTAATAAAGGCTTTCATGGTCAAAGAAATTATCTGGACGAACAAAAGGCCCACAATTCAGAAACTCTGCCTTAATAAAAACATTATTTACAATAAACTGAAATGAAATTAATGTAAAAAACTATTTTAGATGTAAAAGATATAGAATATAGCTTATGTGTGCATCCATTTACCTGGAGAAGGCTAAACTTTATGGCTAATTACCTAATAAATTTTGAAGAAAATATGTGATGGCATACGTGGTAGTGTAGCAAGGATAATAACCTCAATTTGTAATATGGAACATCCCAATTTGTAATTGCATTTTATATGTACAAGCATCTTTTTAAGTACACTCCAATCCTTTTAAACAACAAATGATGGATATTGAGAGGTTGCAATTTCCCTCCAAGTTAAAGCCATACATTTATCCTCTTTACAATGGAATGCTATGAAAAGTAAATCGCAATATACAAATGATAAGCATAAGCCACAAAACGACACACCATTTTCTAAGAAAACCTAAAAGGAATCCAAAATAATGGCATGTTTGCTAGCAAGGTATTTCCTTGTTTGTTCTTTCCGCGACACATGGAATTTTCTCTTAGATGATTAAGCCTAAAATTTGCCTCTTGATTCAACATGGAACAAACTTTTTGGATTTGTAAGAGTTGTCATAGAATCGTCACTTTGCTCAAAATTCAACATTACAACATCCATCAACAACACAATAGGACATACACCCTATGTGGAGGCACGTCACTCTCTTGTAATAAATTAAGAATCATTAAATAGGTTTTAGCAAAATCATTAATGACACTCCAGATATTGTAATTCACTTAAGTTCACAAAACCAATTTCATAGTGAGTATCTTTGAGACGCAAAATAATTATCACATATCCAATCCCATATCTCCTACCAAGTAAACATCTGGCTAGCTTCTCAAAGCCTCATACCAAGAAAATAAAGCAAATTAAGGGGACTTGAAAACACACTAACTAAAGTTTTGCATTTATTAATTAAACTTGGGTATATCAAATAAATGGTTTGTGTTTACATGTTCATATTGGAGGGAAATTGTGCACCTAAAATTATTCAAATCCTCTTATATGTTTATGTTTTATGTCAAATGACCTATGTATTGAGTTGAATGAAAATCATAAATAACATTTCTTAACTTCTAACTATTATGAAAACCTATGTATCTTGACAAAAGCTACTTTTAGCATGGGCATGGGTTAAGGCAGTCATGGCCAGGGATGAAACCAAAATTTGAATTTAGATGTTGGCTTGCTTTCATGTTGTTACAACCTCCCTTCATGGAACATGATACTGGGTCCAATGTCTCATAGGGTAATTCCATGTCACACTAGAGAACTAGCCAACAATCCAAAGCTATTCAAGAAATATCCTCCAGAGATGAGATGGTAGAAGAAGCGCAGGCCCCATCTCTCGTACTTAAGTAAAATGATACCAAAAGAACCTTAGGGTCAGAGCTTGAATATCGTTGGGGTGAAATATATCAATTGTTTAAGACGAAAGAGTATCATATGTTTTGCATAGAAAACCAAGAGGAGATACCAATATATTAGAATATCAAAAGGTCAAGATTGAACAAGGAAGAATCCAGATCATAAGTCCTCCCCAGTTCCAAAGTGATATGATGGTTTCTTCCCCATATAGATTTTAAAAGGTGTATTATCAAATATTCCACTGGCGAATCCATCATTTCATTTCAATAATCCACCATTAATGATTATTACAATTTCCCAGCACTAGAAATAAACATGACAAATGAATGGATCGAGTGACTCAAAATTGACTATACAGTGTTCCTCAAACTAGCATGGGGTCCAAGAAAGAAGTTCCACAACAAAGAGAGTGGTGTATATGAAACTAAATGGCTAACGAATCCATATCAGATAATAGCCACCCTCTTGTACATATTGTACAGGAACCAAACACTTCTCACCTCAAGATAGGATGGATCCCCTTATTATATCATGTCACCTTACTCAACAAAAGATTCAACTAGGAACCAATCCTCTCCTCCAATTTGGAGGATGCAATATTGAGTGCACAAGTAGGTCTGCTCACGCAACAGTTTAGCTTCCACATTTCCTCATACCTATTAGATGCAGTCTTCTCTTTGAATAATTTTCTTGGAATGGGATGGAGTTGGAATCCCTTAGAGCCACTCATGCATGTTTACTGTCAATATTTATGGGCACAAAAGCACACTAGTCATTACAAACAAATCTATGATGAGTTCATCACACCTCTTTACATGATCATACATGGGAAAACAACCAAATGCATGACATATCATGCTATTGATGAGGTGACAAAGCCAGGGAATTGGTTCCTAACAAAAGGAGGAATATAACTATAGATCTATGGAGGGTCACAACCCCCTTACAATCTTCCCAAATATTTCATAGATCATATGATCCTGGGGGGAATAGTAAGGAATTCATTCATGAATGGGATTGCATCTGCTCTGTCCAAAGCCAAGAAAGCATCATGCCCACCTATACCAATAGTCATTGGGTCATATCGAATGACCAAGGTAAAGGAAGATGAGGAGCTAACCAAATATTTGAACATCTTCCACTTTTGTGAGGAGAAGTTCTGAAGAAATGATAGCCATAAGAAAATAGAAAATCATTGTGCAATGGTAAGGTTCAGTTAGCCAAATGTGGATGATTTTTTTTGAGAGGAATAAATCTATAAGCAAGCTCAGTATCTTGAAGATTCATGCAAGAGGTTGAAGAAGGGTAAGGGTTCAACTACAAACTCTACTCCCACAAAAAGAAAAAGAAAAAGTAGTAGAAATAGTCCAAGAAAATGCATGACAAGAAGCAGAGGAGGCCCATAGACAAATAGAAGAAAAGGCCCAAAATATATTTGAGGAAGAAGATAAGAGGAGAGATGAGGAAGAAAATCAATGGGTGGAAAAACAGAAGAAAGTTGAGGATGAAGCCCGCATAATAAAGGAACAAGAAGAAAATGATAAACATGCGTAATTGCAATAGAAGGCCAAAGAGCAAAGATAGCTAGAGGAAGCTCTTAAGCAGAGAGCCAAAGAAGAATTGAAGGAATTAAGGGAATCTCATAAGAAAGCCAAGGAGAAACAACAACAAGAAGAGGCTCAGAGGCAAGTTGAAGAAGAGCTAAAAGCTCAATAAGAATCCCAAAAGAAAGTAGAGGAAGAGAAAAGGTTGCAAGAAGAGGCCCAAGATAGAAATCCTCAATATATGGGTATAGCAGTGCTTGCTACCAGTTCCACCATTCCACACATTGAAGGGAACTTCTCACTAAGGAGCTTGGCATAGGATTGTATATGCCTTCTAAAAAATATTCAATGTCCAAACTTAGTACTTTCATATTTGATAAACACAAGAGAAAAATTGTGCAAAAGATGCATAAAAAGCTCAAACTATCTACGCTTCCTGAGATGGAGATTACTATTGAGATTCTAGTGATTAAGCACATCGATAAAGAACCTACATTTAATGTAGCATACACAAACGTTGCTACTGATTTTTCAAGTGATTTCAACATACAAAAGCTTACTAGAAATTTGGATCAGGCCAGAATGAAGATTAGCCTCTTCAAAGATCATCTCCTAGAAGCTAGAAGAGAAGGAGTTGAGTTGAAACATGAGTTTGATGCCTTGCTAGTCGAGAAAGGAACATTTGGAAATATTAGCAAAAGATATGCAAAGTGAAAAAGACACATTAATTTCTCAGGTAGAATGCCTTGAGAATGAAAAAGAGGCTATGACATCTCAAATGGCTATGCAGAACGAAAGTGATACACTGGAAAAAGAGGCAAAAGCATCCAAGGTGGAGAAGAAAAGTGTAGTAGAATTTCACACCTACACCATTCCATTGAAGCAATAATATTTCCCATGCACATGATCTAGTCACATAAAAAATCCAAGAAGTAAAAAATGTCATAGCAAGTCTAAAATTTGAGATCGAAGGCACCCAGGAGCATGATCACAACATTGACAAAATTAAGGAAAATTTGAATTGTATGGTGACTTGGAAGCGACAAACAAATGATATCCCCTGTGATCTTACAAGAAGAACGTTACAATAAATAAAATTGGACCATGAAACTATCGAAAACTTTTGGAAAGTCGGATTATCATTGCAAAAGGATACCACTACATCACTAAGTAAGTGTAAGAATGTGCATGCAGGAGTGGTGAAAGTATTTGATAAATGTTAGATGTCATCCCCGGGTAATTTTGAAGATCCTACATCGAAGGGACAATGAATGGAAGAGCTAAGGAATATTAAGGAAGAGGATATCAAATCCATCATAGGGATTTAATAGGTGACCTCACAGGCATTGCAAGACCATGTTGGCATCCCCACACAAAAGGTACACTTGATGACAATATGGCACTCAACCGCCACTAAAGGACTACTCATGTTAACCAAGGAGACAGTTGCACATGAAGTCTTCCTACAGTTTCTTAGGCTTCAATAACTAAATGTCATTTTATACGATTGTGAACTTTGGGATCAATTCATAAAGTCACAAGGGAATGCCCCTCCTTGAAATTATGTAATTTTAAATTGGGTTTTTATTTCTTTTAAAAGGGAATTAAAACTCCAAAGTGACAAGTGCCCAGGAAAACCAAAATTCATAACTGACTATTAGGAATCTAAAGGATCACTTTGGGAGTTACTTTTGTAATATTATAAAAGAAAGAGAAAGTGGGAAGAAGCGACTTTTGGCTAGAGCTTTCTCATTTTGTACGAACTTTTTTTGTTAATGAATATAGAAGATATTGGGCTCAAGTTGGCATAGGATTATGGCTATAATGTGGGTGAGTGTTGTGGAACTATTTCTCTCTTTGTATCATGCCTATATGCAGTATAATTGTTCTTGATTTCTAGTGGATTATTCCTGTAGTCTTATGCTTCTATTGTATGTGTATTTATATGTTATCTTTGCTTTCTACAAGTTATGGATGCAGAATATTATGATGTTGTAACAATTCTAATGTTCATAATATTCTCTTATTTTTATACATGTCTAATTTATAGCTCTATGGTTTTAGAATATGTGCATCGATGCTATCTCATTGCTTGTACTTTTAATCCTATTCCTAGCTATGATATGTTAGTGGAACATAGGACTACATTGTAGATTAGTTCACATTGGATTTCATCTCCTTAAAACAAAACCCTAAATGGTGGACTAGGCCATAATGAGTGAAACTTAAAACCAGTGAATGATAGTCACACCAGAACCCAGACAGGGTCCTTATTCCAAATGGTTTAAGGTCTAATTGGGACTTTCTACTGGGGAGAAACCCTACTGTCGATGAAAGGACATTTACGGGCGTCAACATGTTCTTAGGAATATGCCATTTTGTTATGGATTGAATCTTTTAAGGGTCCACCTTGACCCCTTCTTGTAAAACAATATGACCCAAATACTCTACTTCTTGTTTCCAAAAAGAGCATTTGGACCTTTTTACATACAGTTTTTTTTTCTCAACAATTTGTAGGACTTAATCCACATGTTTAGATGAAGTAAAAAAAAAATGTTTATAAGGATTTGAAAAGTAGAAGGAGCATTAGTTAATCCAAAAAGAATGACCAAGGACTTGTTGTGTCATTCATGTGTTCTAAAATTTGTTTTGGGAATGTCTTCTCTTAATTTGATTTCATAGTATTTGAATTTAAGATCTAACTTTGTGAAATAAGCCACCCCATGAAGCTCATCTAATATCTTGGAATGGGGAATTTATCCTTGATGATGATTTTGTTTAGATTTTTGTAATGAAGATACACCCTCCAAGCATTATCTTTGCTTTTCACCATCACAACTAGTGCTAAAAAGGAACTCTTGCTTGGTTGAATAATACATGCATCTATCATGTATTGTACCATTTTTTAATCTCTTTTTGTTGATGCGGATATCTATGTTGTAATCTCTAAGACACTGAGAGGGGGGGGGTGAATCAGTATAGGTAAGTTTTTACTTATTTTCAACTTGATTGTATTAACTTGCTATGAAACTTACTTATGCAAAAGATTCAGATACATTCAAACACAGTAATTTCAACATGGAAACCCATAAAGGGAAAAAAACCACAAGACCTCATATATTAATTCAAGATCATGAAGATAAACTACTCTTCAGTTTATCATCCCCTACTGATGGGAAGCTACCACTCCCATATTTATCCAGCTTCTACTAGATGAAATCCTCTACCTCCATAAACTGTACAAGCATCTACTTGCACAGAGAAATTTGCATCTTCTCGTAGCACCTCCCAACCACCCTCACAAGCAATTTTAACATAATTACAAAGCATATTTAAAACATCTATATGTTTCTTTTCTGTCTTGTTTTGACTCTGCATTTGTTGATACTAATTGTATGCATTGGAACAATTATTTGTTGAACAGGTGCAACACTACTTACAATTTACAATACTTGTTTTGCAGTGTGGTCCAATGATAATCTTGTCTTCATTTAGATAATTTTACCTTTAAACTCCGACTGTATCTCTGCTCTGCCTTCAAACATAACTGTATCTCTGCTCGGCCTTTATACTTCAACTGTATCTTTTCCCCGCCTTTAAACATCAACTGTACCTCTGCTCTGCCTTTTAATTCCAACTATATCTCTGTGTTGCCTTTAAATTAACTGTATCTCTGCTTCTTCCTTTGAACTTCAACTGTATCTCTGTTATGTTTCTGCAGTTGTTTATCAATGTATTTTTTTTAATCAAGCATATAAACTCTTGAACCTCATGTAGTCCATATCGTATATCCTTCAACGTTTTTTCTGGTTTTTCTAAGTCACTTTCATCACACATTTTTTATCATTACTCCACTTTACCAATCGAAAAACTGAAATCGTTTTTCTTCATTTACATACATCGACCTCTGTAACTGAATCCCTCTACTGGAAATTGTTTTACGCTTAATTAAGGAAACTTAATCTTGTTTTTTTGTTAAAATACAAACCCTAGCTCAATATGGACTCTTGATCTATTTTTTATCCAATGGTTGCCCATATGTGCCAAACTGACTTCTCAACTACCTTGGCAGGTCATGACTGCATTGCTTAATTCGATCCTCAACTACCTTGCCAGGTCATTCAGGTGCTAAACTAGCTTTTCTGCCAAGTGTGAGCAAAATGCTACCAAATATGACTGCTAGGCATGAGCAAAATGCTGAACTTGATTCTCAACTACTTTTCCAGGTCATTTAGTGAAGAATATGCATTTGAGCATTTGACTGTGGTATTTTTAATTTCTTCAGCATTTGAACTTCTACATCAACAACGAATTTTACAACGTTTTACCCTTGAGCTACAACAACAACGAATTTTACAACGTTTTACCCTTGAGTGTTTGACTATGGTATTGGATTTTACAATGTTTACCCATTCTACAGCAACGATGGTGCCATTACCCATTCTACAGAAACAATAGTGCCATATGGTTATAACTTTACAATGTTTACCCATTCTATAGCAACGATGGTGCCATTACCCATTCTACAAAAATGATGGTGCCATATGGTTTGAACTTCTTTGCTGGTTGACATCAATGACAACCTCAACATACTCTATCACATCTTTTTCACTTCCTATCACATATGTTTCACTGCCAACAAGCTCCCCCTTTGGAATTTATGGCAACCACCACCAACTGATCCCCCTTTGACAACAATGACAAAGGTTTCTGTCTCCATTTATAACTTTGAAAATAATGACAAAGGTTTTTGTCTCCATTTATTCATTCTCATGTGATCTTCCATTTCATTTGCTCCCTTATTCATTCTCATGTAATCTGCCATTTCATTTGCTCCCTGATTCATTCTCATGTAATCTTCCATTTCATTTGCTCCCTTATTCATTCTCATGTAATCTTCCATTTCATTTTCTCCCCCTGCAAAGATGCTTTGTATCTGGTTCTAAGTATTTATACCAAGAGACTCTTTCTTGTCTCTCCCCCTGTCAGATTATTCAAAGTACAATTATTCAAAGTACAAATTAAGTGTAAATTCTATGTTTAGTTTAGTTTCCCAGCATTAAGTGTAAGTGCAAATTATTCAGATTATACCAAGAGATTCTTCTGTATAGTTTAGTTTCCCAGCATTCTGGAACCATTTCTCTGCAAAATCTATGTTTTTGCTATTTTCTTTCTTTTCCAGCAGTGTAAATTCATCATTTACAAAGTGGATTAGAACATACACTTAGTTGTTTTCTGATATTTTCAAATTGCATTGTAGGAAATGGTTTTGTAAAGACATCAGCAATTTGATCCTTTGTACCTACATATTCTAATTTGATTATCTTATTCAGAACTTGATCTCTTAAGAAATGAAATTTTATTGGAATGTGTTTAGTTTTAGAGTGCATAACGGGGTTCTTGGAGATACTTATTGCACTAGTGTTATCACAATAGATTGGAATAGGATTTGAATAAGTCACATGAATGTCAGTAAGAGTTTTTGTCATCCATAACACTTGAGTGCAACAGTTTGCTGCTGCAATGTATTCTACTTCCGCTGTAGATAGTGACATGGTAGATTGTTTCTTGTTGGACCAACTCACTAGACAACCTCCTAAGTAGACTGCAGCTCCACTGGTACTCTTTCTATCATCTATACAGCCTTCCCAATCAGCATCAATATATGCAAATAGATCTATCTTATTTCCCTTTGGATACCATAGACCAAAATCAGCAGTACCTTTGAGATATCTGAATATTCTTTTAACTGCTAATAAATGTGTTTCTTTTGGTGCAGCTTGAAATCTTGCAACTTGACAAACTGCTTACATTACATCTGGTCTAGTTGCAGTGAAATACAGTAGGCTTCCAATCATGGATCTATATAATTTTTGTTCAACTGAAGGAGAATCATCTTCTTTGCTAAGTTTGCAACCTGTCACCATTGGAGTTCGTATAGGCTTGCAATCCTGCATCTTAAACTTCTTCAATATTTCATTAGTATATTTTGTCTGAGATATAAACATGCCTTCATTATATTGTGAAACTTGAAGACCTAAAACGAAGTTCAACTCACCAATCATAGACATCTCGAATTCATTTTGCATAGCTTGTGCAAACAGTTTACTGAGTTGTTCATTATTGCTTCCAAAAATAATATCATCAACATAAATTTCAACTATGATCAAACAATCTTGTTCTTCCTTAATATACAGATTACTATCAGCATTACCCTTTCTGTAACCTTGCTGCTGTAAATACTTATCAAGCCTGGAATACCAAGCTCTTGGAGCTTGTTTCAGCCCATATAGAGATTTATTTAACCTGCACACAAAATTCTTATCTTTGGAATGCTGAAATCCTTCTGGTTGTTCCATATAAAATTCCTCTTCCAGCTCACCATTTAGAAATGTTGATTTGACATCCATCTGGTAAAATTTAGTCTTCTTAGAACATGCATAAGCTAACATTAGTCTGATAGCTTCCATTCTTGCAACAGGTGCAAATGTTTCATCATAATCTATACCTTCAAATTGTGCATAACCTTTACATACTAACCTGCCTTTGTTTCTTGTCACATTTCCTGCTTCATCCATTTTATTTCTAAAGACCCATTTTGATCCTATAATATTTTTGTTTTCAGGTCTTGGAATTAACTCTTGTCACGTCCCCATTTTGACCCCCTTTGCATTAAATCGTAAATGATGTAAATATTGTTATTTAATCATAGTGAGGAGCTCAAGGACAAGGCCCCACCATTGATTTAGCGTTTTATGTATCGACAATTAAAAATAGATGCATGTGGTTCTTATGCTGGATATGCACAATGTAAATTAAGACATCATGTAAATACGAATTTTAATGAAAAAAAACCCACAACTAGATATGCAATGCAACAAAGAGATGGGGGCATGATTCTACAAGGAATAGGGAGGGAAATTATTCAAACCCTTCAGCCAATGGTGATAAGCCAAATGTCAATGAATGAACCCCAACTACCCATTTTGACTTATGCACCCAATCATTTAATTCTTCTAAGAGTTGGTTGAGGCAGTTAATGCATTGGGAATGAAGAGGTATGGCAGCCAATTTCGTGCATGGGCAAGCCATCAACCTGGGAAAACATACTTTTGCTTATGGGGCAAGAAAACACCCACAAAATTGTGCCCAAATCCATTCTTCACCCATGCCCTTTGCTCTCTCACGCAGTATGAGCTAGTTGGGGTTTTATCTTAACGTTTTCTACCATTTTCCTGTATTTTCCATGCCTGGGAACTCGTTTTTGTGTTGCACAGTGGCTGGGGGAAAGGGAGTCACGTTTTGGGGGTTTATAGAGGTTGTTTCTGCCCATGGAATGCATATAAACGTTTTCTGAAAACGAAATGCTCTCCTAGGGTTTATTCCCCATCTACCAATTTGTTTTGGTTGCCCACGTTTTTCAGCAGTTGTGTTTTTGTTGTTGGGTGCATCCCTATGTTGGTTGAAATTGTGAGTAAGAATTATGAGTGGAAGTGGACCAGAATTGGCTTGATAAACCTAGTGAGGAGGTAGCCTCTCAAGAGTATCAAAAGGGCTGGTTGCTCTTCTATGCACACCTTGAAGAACACTAGAATGGAAGGTATGGCCTGAGGGACTGTGTAATAGTGAAGGGAATACTTCCTTGTGCCAGGTGTGTAGTTATTGTGGGGACCAAGCTAGATAGATCTTGTAGAGGGTGTCCATAGCTCCGTGGATGAGCCACTAGCTTAGCAATTCATTCCTTTCCATTTCCTTAGCAGCCTGATAAACCCAATTGCAGATTGGCTTGGCTCATTTTGGTGTATGTTTGGCTATGTGTGAGTCTGCTTTTCCCCGGTTCCTTGTAGAAATCATGCCCAGCTCGGGGGTGGCAGTTGTGTTGTGAGATTGACAAGCACAATTGGCCTATGGTTGGGTGGAATGTTGCAGTTGCATAGCCAGTTGCTCGGGACTACCTTGTTATAAGATAAGTACTCTCTTGTGATAACTCTGTATTGTTTCAATTGATGAATGGTATGAATATCTTGAATGTATGACAGATGTGTAGTTGAATTTACTTCCGCCGTGTTTCTTAGATTTATACATCTGCATGCGTCTTTTTTATATTATGAGAATGTTTATTTCGTAAGCATGGGGCCAATTGCCTGGTTTTAGCATCACGATCCTCTCCATCGCACTGGTATGATGGGTGGGGACGTGACAACTCCCATGTGTTATTCTTTTCAATTTGGACAAGTTCTTCTTCCATTGCTTTAATCTAATGCTCATTTTGGAGGGATTCTTCAACACTTTTTGGTTCAACCAAGGATAATAATGCTACATGTTCTTGATTTGCGATGTATTCTTGAGTTTTTCTTCTAGTTTCCACACCTAAATTCATATCACCAATAATCTGATCTGCAGGATGGTTTTTCTGTATTCTTTTACTTGGTGTTTTTGAGAAATTTGGACTTTGTGCAGTAGAAGGAGCTGAAGATGTAGGACTATGTATTTCAGCAGAGATTTGTTTGTCTTTGCTTGTTGACTGAGTATTTTGTGTTTCACTAGGTTCTTCTTCATTTTTGTTCTCATAAAAAATATAATCTCTCTTTTCCCTTTTTGACTTCATTAAGTAGGATTCATCAATTTTGACATCTATGGCTTCCACTACTTTGTTAAGTCTTAGATTATGGCATTTATAGGCTCTTTTGGTACATGAGTAACCAACTAGGATTCCTTCATCAGTTCTGGAGTCTAATTTTCCCAAAAAAGAATTATTTCTTTTAATGTAACATTTGCTACCAAAGATTCTAAAGTGCTTTACGTTTGTTGATTTTCCATTCCACAGTTCATAAGGTGTTTTTCAGCATTAATCCTGAGTAGTCCTCTATTCAAAACATGTACAACTGTGTGTACAGCTTAAGGCCAAAATATATCACTTAGTTTTTATTCTTTGAGCATTGTTCTGTCCATTTCCATAATATTTTTGTTTTTCCTTTCTACTACTCCATTTTTTTGAGGAGTTTCTGTCGCCGTGAAATGTCTTTTAATCCCATTTTTATCACAATAGTCATTGAATTCATTTGAGGTGAATTCACCTCCATTATCAGACCTGAGACATTTTATTCTCTACTCTATTTCATTTTCTGTTGCTTCTTTAAAATTCTGAAAACAATTAAATGCTTCAGACTTCTTTTTAAGTAGGTACATCCATGTCATGCGAGTAAAATCATTTATGAACAACAAGAAATACTTTTCTCAATTCAGCCATGTTGTTCTCATAGGTCCACAAATGTAAATATGTACAAGCTCTAAGGGTTTTAATGTTGAGTACTCCTTAGTTTTGAACTTAGCTCTAGTTTGCTTACCATGTTGACACTATTTGCAAATTGAACTTGATAGATTTTTAATCTCAGGTAGACCTCTAACTACATCTTTCTGATTCAACTTAACTAGATTGTCAAAATTTATGTGTCCTAGTCTCTTATGCCATAACCAACTTTCATCTTCTTTTCCAAAATGACATTCATCAATTGCTTCATCTAAAATGTAGATATTGTTTGGTGTTCTAGTGGTTGTACCCACCAATTTGTTTGTATTTTTATCCTTTATTTGACATTGTTTAGAATAAAAAATCATGATATGTCCTTTGTCACAAGTTTGACTCACACTCAACAAATTATGCTTCATACCTTCTGCTAATAGCGCATTTCCACCCCTTAATTTCTTGTTATTTAGATTAACTGTGCATTTACCAATTATTCTTGTTGAATTCTCATTTCCAAAAGTCACAGTCCCATCTTTTCCTTCATATAAGGTGAAAAAATGATTTTTGTTTCCTGTCATATGTTTGGAGCAGCCACTATCAACATACCAACTCACTTTGTGTTCAGCTTGTAGGGCAAAGTTGCATTCTTCTATATTCATATTTTGAGGTTTCCTTTTCCAAGTTTTTGTTCGAATTTGTGTGTGCTTGTCTATTATTGGTTTTGAAATTTCTATAAGATTTAAAGGGCAGTTCCTTGCTACATGTCCAAAATTGCTGCATTTACAACACTCCAACTCAAAATTCAAGATATCAAAGTTGTTGTACAACCTGTTGTTCTCCTTTTTCTGAGTTTGCAATTCAAATCTTTTATCAAAAACTGATCTGGCCTTTTCATAGGTAAGTCTTGAAGAATTGTCTCTTGGAATGGTTCTACAGAAAATAGCTTTATGCCCAAAACAATTACAGGAATAATAGTATCCATAGAAACTAGAATAATACCTGGTATATGGTCTTCTCTCAGTCAGTTGATTTCTGAATTTGTTATTTCTCTCCTGACTTTTCTTTAACAAGCTCTGCTGCATTGAAACTTCAAGCTGCTTGTCTATGTTTTTCACATCTTTTTGCTCAGTTTCCTTCTTCAACTTTGTGATACTAGTATCTGTATCTGTAACATTTTGCTTGTAGCCCAATCCAGATTTGTCAGTAGTAGGTTTTTGACAATCAATAATATGATCCAATAATTTGGAACTGCTTTCAAAAGAATATAAAGTCTATCTATCCTTTAGTTTCTTTCTTAAAAGAGTGATCTCACATTTCAAACTTTCAATTTCTTTGTCTTTTTCAACAATCATGCTATTCAAAACTTCCTCAGATAGTTTAGCTTCCTCCAACATTATTTTCAGATCTACAATTAATATTTTTGTTTCCTTAGTTGTCTTATTTGACTTCAGTGTGTCAGCTCCTAAATTTCCATTTCCTTTTGAAGTGTTTTATATTTATTTCTAGTTTTTCTAAGTTCAGTTAGAGCACTGACCAATTCAGCTTCTAAGTCAACTATAGCTTCTTCTTTCTCCATATTTTCTTCATTATGATTTTCGAAAGCCATGAAAAGTCTATAATATGTACCATCATCACTTCTTTCTTCATTATCAGATGTATTGCTATCTTCCTTGGAATACAAATTCTTTTTCTTGTATGAATTACTATAAGATTGGTTTGTATGTTTCTTCATATATTTATTGGCTTTTCTATTGCATTCCTCTTCACCATCTGATTTTTTATTGAATGGACACTTAGATGCAAAATGTCCTATCCTACCACATTCAAAACATTTAAGAGGAAGCTTACCTTTATATCTGCTAGTACCCCTTTTTAATTTCCTAACAAAGTTTGCTTCTTCTTCATCTTCTTTAGTGTCTTCTTGATTATTGTCCTCAAACAGAGGCAATCCATGTTTAGTAAACTCAGTTTTTTTATCCATAATAAATTATCAAACTTCCAGTGGTTAAACTGACTTTGAAGCAACCTCGCTCTAATACCAATTGTTGTAATCTCTAAGACACTAAGAGGGGGGGTGAATCAGTGTAGGTAAGTTTTTACTTATTTTCAACTTGAACGTATTAACTTGATGTGAAACTTACTTATGAAAAACATTCAGATACATTCGAACATAGTAACTTCAACGTGGAAACCCATAAAGGGAAAAAAACCACAAGACCTCATATATTAATTCAAGATCATGAAGAGCAACTACTCTTCAGTTTATCATCCCCTACTGATGGGAAGCTACCACTCCCAGATTTCTCTAGCTTCTACTAGATGAAATCCTCTACCTCCATAAACTGTACAAGCATCTACTTGCACAGAGAAATTTTTATCTTCTCCTAGCACCTCCCAACCACCCTGACAAACAATTTTAACATAATTACAAAGCAGATTTAAAACATCTATATGTTTCTTTTATGTCTTTTTTTGACTCTACATTTGTTGATACTAATTGTATATATTGGAACAATTATTTGTTGAACATGTGCAACACTACTTACACTTTACAATACTTGTTTTGCAGTATGGTCCAATGATAATCTTGTCTTCATTTAGAGAATTTTACCTTTAAACTCCAACTGTATCTCTACTCCGCCTTCAAACATAACTGTATCTTTGCTTTTCCTTTATACTTCAACTGTATCTCTGCCTTCCTTTAAACATCAACTGTACCTCTGCTCTGCCTTTGAATTCCAAGTATATCTCTACTCTGCCTTTAAATTAACTGTATCTCTGCTTCTGCCTTTGAAATTCAACTATATCTCTGTTCTGTTTCTGCAGCTGTTTTTCAATGTATTTTTTTTAATCAAGCATATAAACTCTTGAACCTCATGTAGTCCATATTGTATATCCTTCAACTTTTTTTCTGTTTTTTTTGAGTCACTTTCATCACACATTTTTCATCATTACTCCACTTTACCAATCGAAAAACTGAAATTGTTTTTCTTCATTTACATACATCGACCTCTGTAACTGAATCCTTGTACTGGCAACTGTTTTACGCTTAGTTAAGGAAACTCAATCTTGTTTTTTATTAAAAGACAAACCCTAGCTCAATAAGGACTCTTGATCTATTGTTTATCCAACGGTTGTCCATATGTTCCAAACTGACTTCTCAACTACCTTGCGAGGTCATGACTACATTGCTTAATTCGATCCTCAACTACCTTGCTAGGTCATTCAGGTGCTAAACTAACTTTTCTGCCAAGTGTGAGCAAAATTATGCCAAATGTGACTGCCAGGCGTGAGCAAAATGCTGAACTTGATTCTCAACTACTTTTCCAGTTCATTTAGTGAAGAATATGCATTTGAGTGTTTGATTGTGGTATTTTTAATTTCTTCAGCATTTGAACTTCTACAGCAACAACGAATTTTACAACGTTTTACCCTTGAGCGTTTGACTGTGGTATTGGATTTTACAATGTTTACCCATTCTACAGCAACGATGGTGCCTTTACCCATTCTACAACAACGATAGTGCCATATGGTTTGAACTTTACAACGTTTACCCATTCTACAGCAACGATGGTGCCATTACCCATTCTACAACAACGATGGTGCCATATGGTTTGAACTTCTTTGCTTGTTGACATCAATGACAACCTCAACATACTCTATCACATATTTTTCACTGCCTATCACATCTTTTTCACTGCCAACAATCTATAAGGAATTTTATTAAGAGGAGTACTTCCTAGAATCACTTCAATTTAATGTTCATGATCTCTAGATGGAGGTAGTCATTTAGGAATATCTTGGAAGAGTCTATGGTTCTTTTCCAAGGTACACTTTGAGTCATTTCGAATATTTCCATCTTCATGCTTCACTCCATAGAATAAACTCTAACAATAACTCCACTACAACCCTTTTTAGGAGCTTTTCCATTCTATGAGAGTTGATTATTTGAGAGGGTGGAGATTTTATCCCTTTGATTTCATATTGAATTCCTTCCAATTTAAATCTCATGAATATTCATTATATCTTGCAGAAATCATGCCCAAGGTGCTCAACCGTTGAATCCCTAGAATAACATCTTATCCTACAATGGGAATGCTATACATGGGGATTTATATATTATAATATCCCATAGTAATTTTAATGTTATGGCAATTCCCTCCACAAGCAATGCTTCTCCCATTAGTAACTAATACTTGAAAATTGTCACTGGATAAACAAAACAATTGACGCACTTTGCTAGTATTTTATCAATCAATTTATATGTGCTACCTGTAAAATTAGTCACAGCAGATCTAATGAACAAGTAAATCAATCACAACAGATGAACATAGAAAATATGGTGCAAAACTGTGCAAAACATGCAGCAGTGCTCTCTATCCCAGAAAGGGTGAATGAATTACAATACAAACTGTCACAATGAACAGAGCAATTCGAATTGCCTAAGGAGGTCATTCGAATCACTGAATGGAGTAGCTTGACTCTATCTAGGAGTCCTCATCAATCATCGGTGGTGCTCATCAATCACACCAACCAGTCATCCAGGTGTCAAGCTGAGTCTAACTGATCATAATAAATGTAACTGAAGTGTGTAGCACTGATATAGGATCTGGAGGCTCAGTGGGGGCGCATGGGAGGCTAACTGGAGTCAGAACAAGTCACCTAATCGAACTGGAGGTCAATCGGAGGTGAAACAGTCAGTCAGGAGTGAAATCAATCAGAATCGGAGCTAACTGAATGTAACTGGAGTGAATCTGCAGTGGTAGGTGAACAAGTGCGCCCTTCTCTGTCAGTAGGTGAGAAGAGGGCGCCTTTCAGCTTAGGAGGGCTAAAACTCTGTGGTAAGTGGCTCCCGGGTGCTAGAAGAAGGTGGATAAGGTGCTGGAGGCATCAAACTGGTGACTGGGCTGCATATCCTGAAATAGATCATGCAAGATCCTGAAGTAGATATGTATCCTGAAATAGATGATCCTGAAATAGATATGTATCCCGAAATAGATGATGGATATCCGAACACCCCCCCTCAAGCTAGACTATGATGTGCCAACTAAAATAATGTGGGGCCCTGGTAACTAAGACCAAAGGTCACCCCAATACAATAATCCAAAAAATGCTGAAAATAAACTAAGTGAGGAAAGAGGGAAAACCCAGTGGGAAGAAAGCCCCCCCTCAAGTCTAAAGCATAATAATGAATCAGTCTGTCTCCACCATGATGGAACTCACCCCCAACAGTGAACGGAGGTAAGAGAACTTCTTCTCAGTGAAGCTCTTGGTGAAGATGTCTGCAATTTGCTCATCGGTAGGGCAATATTGCAGAATGATGGTGCGGTCATGCACCAACTGTCGAATGTAATGCATATGAATCTCAATGTGCTTGGTCCTCTGCCGCTGAACTGGATCTGTGGAGATCTTGATAGCACTTTGATTGTCACAAAATAGGACAGTCGAAGTAGTGCCACCAAAACCAAACTCGGAAAGAATACCCTGCAACCAAACTGCCTGAATGCAGGCATTGACTGCCCCTCGATACTCTGCCTCTGCTGAAGAAAGTGCAATGGCTGCTTGCTTTTTGCTGGACCAGCAAATAGCACCATGACCAATCATGAAAACATAACCGAAAGTGGACTTCCGATCAATGCTATCACCTGCCCAATCTGAATCAGTAAAACCAATGAAATCTAGCTCAGAATCTGCAGCATAATGTATGCCAAACTGTCTCGTACCTTGCACATACTGCAAGATCCGCTTGGCTGCTCGCCAATGAAGCTCATGTGGCTGCTGCATATATCTTGACACGGCACTCACGGCATATGAGATATCAGGCCGTGAATGTGTCAAATAAAGTAGTGAACCAATCAACTGTCGATACATACTGCAATCTGCAAGCGGTGTGGAATCTCCCTCCTCAAGACTGATTCCTGAGAGGAATGGAAACGGGGCTGCCTTACATTCAGCCATATTAAACTTCAATAACAGGTCGGAAGCATATTTTTGCTGAGATATAGTGATCCCATCGAAATTTTGAGCTATCTCCAAGCCCAAAAAGTGACTCAGCAAGCCCAAATCGCTCATGTCAAAAGCTAGATTTAAGGCAGATTTTAGCTTGTTTATTGAAGTAAGTGTGCTACCAGTAATAAGCAGATCATCAACATAAAGTACAATAACCAACAAATTACCTTTAACTCGCTGAAGATAGACATTCGGATCAGATTTGCATCTTTGGAAATTCTGAGAAAGAAGGAAGGAGTCCATCTTTGCGTACCAAGCTCTTGGGGCCTGTTTTAACCCGTACAAAGATTTCTTCAATCTACAAACCAATGATGGATCTGATGTATAACCCTCTGGCTGCTGCATATAGACCTCTTCAGCAAGGTCTCCATGTAAAAATGCACTCTTCACATCCATGTGATGCACCTCCCAGTGCTTGGATGCGGCAATAGCTAAAACAAGGCGGATGGAATCCATCTTTGCAACCGGTGCAAAGGTCTCTGTGTAGTCCACTCCTTGGACTTGGGAAAAACCTTTTGCCACCAACCTTGCTTTATATTTGCTGATAGTGCCATCAGCAGCAACTTTAGTACGGTAGACCCATTTACACTTCACTAATTTTCTTCCAGGTGGAAGAGAAACTAGCTCCCATGTATTGTTCTTTTGAAGAGAACTGTACTCTTCATCCATGGCATCTTTCCATCTCGGATCTCGATGGGATGAATAGTATGATTGGGGATCTGAACCAGCCATCAAATAACAAATCTCAGGAAGAAATGGATCAGCAATAGAAAGAGCCATACCTGCCCTTTGAAAGTCTCCTCTTGTTCGTCTCGGATCAGCAGGATTTCCAAGACTAGAACCAGCAGATTGTAGAGTATTTTGGGCCCACTTTGGTAACTGAGGGAGATCTGAATGGTCGGATTCCGAACCTGATATGTCATGATCATCATATGCTGCTACAATATCAGAAATATCAGAACTCATAACTTCATTATCGCTGCTCGAATCTTCTTCTGGTGAAGGCGGTGAATCGGCAGTTTTCTCCTCAACTAGTTGCAATTCTTGAAGCGGTTCTTCAAACTACACACTGCGCTCTATGAATATCTTTTTAGATCTGATATCCATGAGTTTATATGCTTTTGATTCTTCCCCATATCCTATCAATATGCACTCGATACTTTGTGGATCCAAAGCTCGTCTCTTCTCAGAAGGAATTCTAGCCCATGCAGTAGAGCCAAAAACTCTCAAATTTGACACATCCGGTTTGTGACCAAAGAATGCTTCGAAAGGAGTCATACCTTTCACGGATGAATGTGGAACTCGGTTCTGTATATATGCAGCAACATTGATTGCTTCAGCCCAAATATTTGCAGCCAAACCTTTTGATTCAATTATGCATGTAGCCATCTCTTTCAGTGACCGGTTTTTCCTTTCCACTACACCGTTCTGCTGGGGTGTGTAGGGAACTGTATGTTGGATCTTGATTCCGCTTTGGGCACAAAGTTGCAGCAACTCGGACTTGATATATTCCCCACCATTATCAGATCTAAGAGCTTTGATCTTTCTCTCAGTGGTGGTCTCAACAGAAGCCTTAAAATCCTTGAATTTTCCAAGCACTTCTGACTTGTTTTTGAGAAAGAATACCCATGTAAAGCGAGAATAATCATCAATAAATGTCAAAACATACCTTGAACCATTTAATGACATATGGGGCAGCGGACCGCTGATATCAGAATGGATCAATCCCAAAATAGTAGAGGCTCTGCTAGCCTTGCCGCGGTCGAATCTGTGCTCGGGGTGCTTCCCAATAATGCAACCGGTGCATATTCCCTTCGAGGAACGGAGTTGTGGAAGCCCATCAACCATGGATTTATTTGATAGCAGCAGCAAATACTTATAATTTAGATGTCCAAATCTTTCATGCCAAAGCCTACTAACCTCATTACCATGTGTGCGAAGAGCAGTGGGCTTTGCAAGCGGAATAAAGTGCGAAAACTCATAACATTTTGCAGTGTGGTTTGCCTTTCCAACCGCAACTAGTCTTCCACTTTTGATATCAGAAATTTCAACTGTATTAGGGCTGAATGTGACTTTCTTTGGATCACCAGTATGTGTCATTTGATACACAGAAAGGAGATTCGAAGCTAAGGAAGGCACATAGAGAACATTCTGAAAGCATCCATGATCTACATGAATCGTACCTTTGCCCTTTGAAGAAATTTTTGAGTCATCTCCCAAATGGATGGGGATGGAGCTGTTTGGATCGAATGAGGAAAAAGAATCAATATTTGCAGCCATATGATTTGATGCACCCGAATCTATCAAGAGAGTGGGCTTCGAAACCGTTGCCATGAGTGCTTGTCCTCTTTCATGATCGTCATTCCGATCCTTCTTCCTTGCACCGTCAGGAAGAGTTATGTTGTTCTTTTCCAAAAGGAGGGCCATTTGATCTATAGTCTTCTTCATACATGAACTTTCGGGATGAAAGCCACGGTTACAATAAGTACATTTAGATTTTTGGTTACCTTCTTTTCCCTTTTGCTTGGATTTCGAACTGGATGGTGCATCCGTTTGCTTGCCTTTGTCTTTTTGCTTGTGAGGCTCGAATTTGGGCTTCTCCTTCTTTAGCTTTCCTTTACCATTCGAGATCTTGGGTCCTTGAACAAATAGGGCTGAATCTTTGGAGCTTATGGACCCCATTTGAATCAACTTGTCATGCTCTTTCGTAACGGACTCAATGAAGGCATTCAAGGTAGGCATCTTCCAATTTGGGGTAGTTAGCCGACCGGAATTGAAAGTGGAGACAAATACCGAATAATCTTTCCCAAGCTTGCTTAGAATGGAGAGGATCAACTGTTTATCCTCTTTGATAACACCACTGTTCTTCAATTGCAAGTTCAAGTTCTTGAATTTTGTGAAGAATTCATTGATGGTCTCGAAATTTTCAGGATTAAGGCCAATCAATTCATTCTCTAATTGAAAATCCCTAAGCTCATCCTGCTTGCCGAATAGTGTCTCAAGTTGCTCCCATATGGCTTTTGGAGTCTTCAATCCGCTGAGATGGAAGTGAAGATCCTTGGAGATGGAGAGACAAAGAAGACCGTAAGCTTCATCAAGCTTGTTGTAGTGTTTAGTTCTTTCTGCTACATTGTTTGGCTCCAATTCAAGACCAAGAGTGACTCGGTAGTAACCTTTTGAACGTAATATGATCTCCATATCATCTTTCCAATCAAAATAATTGAATGGGGTGAGGATAGGCTTTGAAGAAGAGTATTCCATTGCAAGGATTTAGTCAACTGATGAAGAGGAAGCTTGCATGCAGACTAGAGCGAATGGAATTGCTGTAGAAATGCTTGCATGCAGAAGGTAGCGAATGCAATTGGAGGAGACAATAAACCTGCAAATCACATAAAAACAACCACAATAAGGTCGAACAATCCACCCTTTGAGAGTTGCATCACACCTGGGATTGGATTTCAAGCAATGTTGAATAGGTCCAATGTATCAGATCCAGGAATTATGTGGTAACTCAAGCTTCTGGAGTGGTATTGGAGTATTTTTCAAGCTTTGCATGCACAGGAGCGAATGCCCTTGAGATATCTCATGCCAAACTTTTGCAATTTTTAGCAATTCAGTCAAATCTTCTTGTATAAACACCTGTAGAAAAGAGATCTTGTCCCTGCAATGGCTCTGATACCATGTAAAATTAGTCACAGCAGATCTAATGAACAAGTAAATCAATCACAACAGATGAACATAGAAAATATGGTGCAAAACTGTGCAAAACATGCAGCAGTGCTCTCTATCCCAGAAAGGGTGAATGAATTACAATACAAACTGTCACAATGAACAGAGCAATTCGAATTGCCTAAGGAGGTCATTCGAATCACTGAATGGAGTAGCTTGACTCTATCTAGGAGTCCTCATCAATCATCGGTGGTGCTCATCAATCACACCAACCAGTCATCCAGGTGTCAGGCTGAGTCTAACTGATCATAATAAATGTAACTGAAGTGTGTAGCACTGATATAGGATCTGGAGGCTCAGTGGGGACGCATGGGAGGCTAACTGGAGTCAGAACAAGTCACCTAATCGAACTGGAGGTCAATCGGAGGTGAAACAGTCAGTCAGGAGTGAAATCAATCAGAATCGGAGCTAACTGAATGTAACTGGAGTGAATCTGCAGTGGTAGGTGAACAAGTGCGCCCTTCTCTGTCAGTAGGTGAGAAGAGGGCGCCTTTCAGCTTAGGAGGGCTAAAACTCTGTGGTAAGTGGCTCCCGGGTGCTAGAAGAAGGTGGATAAGGTGTTGGAGGCATCAAACTGGTGACTGGGCTGCATATCCTGAAATAGATCATGCAAGATCCTGAAGTAGATATGTATCCTGAAATAGATGATCCTGAAATAGATATGTATCCCGAAATAGATGATGGATATCCGAACACTACCTAAATCGATCAATACTATGATGCTTTGCTTCTTAACGTATCATGAAATCTTGAGGGTTTGAGGCGATGCCACACCTACCAATGCATGAAATGATATTTCATACCTATCTAGATATATGTTGTACAAGATGTCTACATCTTTTCCTTTCTCTTGTTGGTTCAAACGTTCTTCCTCACCCATTTGTGTGGATTCCTCTATTTCCACCTCATGCTTATTATCCAAAGTGAACAATTTTGTTTCTTAACATTTATACCCTTTTGACCCTTTACCATTACAACCATTTCTCTTGTTTCATCCATTTCCTTCTATGATATTTGAGTAGGTTGTTTCACCCATTTCATTATATGATATTATAGTAGGTTGAGATAGGGTTTCCCTACCAGGTAAAATCCATCTCTGCTTCCTACATATGTTCCAATGGTAGACTTGTTGTAGCCCTATTCTTAGCTTAAATATGGCGAGGATACTACATAGTTATCATAACATTTTTATGATGTTTTAAGAAAATCTCGTGTTAGAATTATAAGAAGGAATATTCATTTTAACTACCCATTGATACCATTGATAGGGCTTTATGTCAAAACACAATGTAGTTAAAGTAATCATTTTCTTATCATCCATAGTATTATGCAATCTAAGTATTGCTCTATTTGGTTCACCCATACCCAACCAAAAAATATGAACCTGTATGAAAACAAGTGTTTCTTAGAATTGTATCTACAAAACACTACTATGGGATTTCAAGTGGAAGGGAAAGCATTACTCAAGGTTGACTTGTATACACCTAACCACATATGCCCTATAACCCCTATATCTGATATGTGTAAGCACATACCCCATAACACCTACCCCTACCCCTACTCATGACCCTTGGCCACATACCCCTTTATCCCTATCCCAAACAAGATTGATATCTTAACTCGATGAAGATGCATATTCATGTTATATAGAAAAACATGTTAAGAAATATTCTACATCAAAATAATCTCATACCCATGTCAAATAACCCCATCTTTCTAACTATCCCATAACCATTACCCTTAGCCACATAACCCATACTATTACCACGTATCCATTAACCTATTATTACCTCTTACTCTCAACCCAAAACCCGTAAGAGCACATAATCCCATATCTCTAATTAACAACTTAAATGTTAACCCGTAACTCCAACTATCCCATAATCCCATATCTCTAATTAATACCTTAAATGTTAACCCATAACTCTAACTATCCCATATTCCAAAACTCTTACCTTACCCCTAAACCTCCTACCTCTAACCATCCCATACCCAACAACCCTATCCCCAACCCCAAAACTCTCACCATTTAACCCATTATATCCCCCATACTCGTGAGGCCATACCCCTGTCCCATAACCACACACCTACCATTAATATCCCATGTTAAGGTCAATTTGAGTTCCTTGTTTATACTTTTGATGTAAGGTACATCAAAAACAAAAAGTTGATGCCCGAAATTAAGACTAGTGGAAGTCTGCAAGAATGGTCTCGTCCTATGATTCGACCAAAAATAGGGCAGCAGGGCAGAAAACGAGGAGTTGAGACATCGCTTGGAACTCGAAATAAACGCAGTCAAAGACAGAACCGAGGCAGGCCGAGTAAACCGATGAGGAGAGATACATTTGGCTGCCCATGAGCAATTGAGTGAAGACCAAGGCATGCACACTCGCATGATGATAGGAAGGCAGACTGGATCATGCAGCTTGCAAGCTCCAAGAGTTTGTCAGGAGACTGAGTAGAGATTTCCATGTATTACTGCAGCATTGTGTCGTGAGAATCCATGACTCGTATGTACTCTACACCGATGCTTTGAATGTTATGTCTGTGAGAATGTACTCTACACCGATCGGCGTGAGTATAAAGACCTGGAGCTTTCTGACATGATATTGTTTGCGAGTTTGTTGCAGGAGGGTGGACCCATAACCCACAGAACCTTGGAAGACCGACTGCCATTGTAGTGAATCGAGGATTGCAAGCTAGCAACTCCAATCGATATTGTTGCAGGGCCATGTGTGCCTGAATGAGAAATGAGAGCTTCACGTGACATTGAAATCACAGGTCGTTGTGTAAGCCCATCACCTGCTTAGTAAAACTGGTCGGATTAAATATTGTAGGCCAAGCAGCAGGGCAGAATTGAATTCTATCTTTTAGATTCTTATAGAATTGAATTCTATGTTTTAGATTCTTACTTTATTGCAGCTATTGAGGATTGTTCCCCTGTTCAAAATTTGAAATAGGGTCAAGGCATTATTATTATTTTTGTTGGTTTAAATTTGTTTGATTTAAGAGAGTGGCTTTTGTCTAAGAAACCAAAGGTTGAATTATGGGTGTCTTTTCTTAATTAGCTTACTTTTAAGGGGAATTGAAATTGGATCGTATGCTGACAAGACCCACTTCTTAAACTAAGGAGCTAGCTAAATTTATTTTTAAAGTGGCTGCTAAATATATATATTGTACTTAACTCCAAATTGAACCTATAATTTCTTAAGGTGTATATATTGTACTTGGCTCAGAATTGAACCTATAATTTCTTAGGATGAAACAAGTCCACTCAAGCTGCTAGTTAAGATATTAAGAAATTAATTAAATTAAAAAAATTTAAGATAATTTTGAATAAACATATTTAATTTTGGACCAATGTCATTTAAACCCTAATAAAAATAAATCAATTAATTTTCAATTAATATTAAAGTTGTCTATTGAGGTTAAAGTTGTTGATTGGGAATTCATCATAAGCTAATTGGAATAAGTTGGAAGTTAAATGGTGTTATTTGGGTATTGACATTGTGTAAATGGACTTTATGCACAATCAGCATTTCAATCTTTTCCTCAAGCTGAATGAAAAAGAGGTGGGAATGATCACCCAATTCTAAACATTGTGTAAATGGACTTTATGCACAATCAGCATTTCAATCTTTTTCTCAAGCTTAATAAAAAAGAGGTGGGAATGATCACCCAATTCTAAAGCTAACTTTTTGATTGATTTTTTTTTTCAATAGTTTTTAAAGTTTATTTTATTTTTTAAGGTTTTAATGTTATTTATTTTGTATGCTTTTTATGTTAAGTAAATGAAGTGAAAAAAATAAAGAAATTACCTAAAATGTTAGAAATAAATAATTGAATCTATACAATTTGAACTTTGATGAAAAATGAAAGAGTTGTTAACAATATAAATCTAAATGTAACTATTAAAGATATAAATAAAGGAAGTGTAAATTTTTTTTTCAAGTTTTCATTAGAATAGAATAAAAACAATAAAATTGAAAAACATAAATAAAATCATACACATAAATAAGAATACACAAAATAGATCAAACTCTAACATTTTCAAAATTGTACAAGGAATCGAAAAAAAAAAATTTTACAAATGAAACTTATGACTCTACCAAAATGGTAAATTGGCTCTTAGTATTTACATTATCTTTACATATTCTTTTGTAAGTTAGTGTCAATTTAGACCTAAATAACTAATCACCATAGAGAAAACAAAAGACATTTGCAAACTATTACGCCTTTACCATTATTAAAGAATACCCTATTACAATAGAGAACTATTTAATCTTCACATAAATATTGCATGGAATATAAAACTCTTAAAGAATACCCTATTACAATAGAGAACTATTTAATCTTCACATAAATATTGCATGGAATATAAAAACAATGATTTGAATCTGATGATTGGCTCTTAGCGTACCTCCCACATAAAATTTTGGTTTCCTTCTCGTTTCATAAAATTTTGGTTTCCTTCTCGTTTTAAAGCATTGGAAATATTTTTTTTGATAGTTACAAATTATATTTTAATCAAATATTATATAGAATTATAATTAGGGTAGTTTTTAAGGATTTTAATAGTATATTTATAGTAATTTAGGTGATTGTTTTGGATTGAAAAAGTTATATATAAATAGATAAATGAATATTAACTATGTAACATATAATTCACTACTGAAACTTGTAAATTTTAGCGAATATTATGGTAAAAAAACATATTTGATGTAAATATAGGTGCTATTGGCGAGTAAGTTTTTTTTTTTTTGAAAAAAAACCCCAAAAAATAACCAATTGACTAAATTTCGCCCCTAAAAATTGTACCCCAAGTGACATGAAACTTTAGAGTAAAGTCACTTTATAAATAAAGAATTCCAAAAGTGAAAAGAATAATATAAATTTAAAACATAACAAACCAAGAGAGTCCCATCACCCAAGTAAGTCAAGTTAGAACCCACATGTGAGATTAATCACATGGTTCACACACTACTCATACCTTACATATGACTCCCAAACCCCTCATACTTCCCTTCAACTTTATGTATTTCTCAACATTATACCTTCCACATAACCCTCAAAAACCTCATACTTCCCTTCAACTTTATGTATTTCTCAACATTATACCTTCCACATAACCCTCAAAAACCTCATACCTCCTTTTAACTTTATCCTTCTACCGACATAATAAAATAACAACTTTTTGATAGCTTGAATTTCTTTTATAGAAGATGTGGTTTTCTCGACCCTTTTCCAAGTACCCTACCTATGTAGAAGTGGAAGGAAATCACCCCATCACCATACCCAACATATTTCTTTCTATGTCCCACCTAAGCATTCTAATGCGGAGACGGAGAAAATCTCATGCAAAACTTACCCCTGCATCGATTCAATTCTCCCGCACTCCACATTCGGCATTGTATACTCCCGCACTCACACATCTTCCCACAGTCCACATTGACATGTTCATGGTGTTGGGGAATAATTGCTTTGTCTCTTCTTTGTTAAAAAAATTTGCATTCCTCATTGCACAATGTAGAGGATTGTCTTCACCACAAATCCACGTCGAAATTTCTACATCCTACATTCTGCACAAAACATGATTTATATTTATGAGGTAATTTATGGTGCATCTTCCATGCATATTTCACACAAGAATGATAGTTATTGTGAATGAATGAGGCACATATTTTACATGTTTTCCCCATGTCTCTCGCACACAAATGGCAATTACTATTAATAAATGAGACACACTATTAATTTATAATGAGGTAGATACTAATAAATTGAATTGATGATTAATTTAAAAATATAAATTATTACAATTGTGCCAATTGGTTGGAAAATCTAATTTATACGTGTGACCTTCACACATACCCAAACACATTGAAATTGAAGAGATGATAAGCAGAAAGAGGAGGGAACCATTTTGTTAGGGTCTTAAAAAAAATGTGTTTTTCTCTCTTTTCTCTGGACTTCTAGTTTTAAGTATATTACAAGTGGTATCAAAACTCTTCCTTGGGCCAAAAATAAAGAATGTTTAATGTTAGGGTTTGACTCTTCTAGACGAATCATCTTAGCATTTTCTATCCAAATTTGTTTATGTGCCATTTCAAGATCTGAATATTTTAGGGTAGAAGAAAGACATGCATATGTAACTTGTATCCAAATTTGAGCTTCTCGGTCTCTATACTTTTGGACATATACTCTTTTAAATTTTCCTAAGGTTTGGCTCTTTCAAACAAGCCATCATGGAATTTTCGCTCCAAAATTTGTTTTGTGCAGTTTATGTTTGAATATTCACCAATACTGAGAGAAGGAGGTGAATCTGTATTGAGCACTTTTTACTAGTTTTAACCTTAAGCACATCATGTAACATTAACCATTAAAAATGACATTCATCATCACATAAAGCATACACAGTGCACAATATATTTTTATGTGGAAACCCAAATAAGAGAAAACCACATGATGTGTTTCTTATATAATAACAAGATTACATTCAATTTTTTTACCACCACCAATTGGAAGGAAGCACCCACTCCCTGATTTCTCTAGCACCAACTAAAAGGAGGATACAACCCCCTGGCTTTACTAGCACCAACCCCATTATTTTTCTATCACCAATTATAAGGAGGCACCAACCCCCTTTGTGAGCACCAACTCACACTTTTCAAGCACCAACCGAAAGGAGAATTTGATCTCCTATCCTTTCCCCATACCACCACCCTAGTTCTCCAGCACTAAATCCCTTATATCATAGGAACCAACCTACCCTAGCACAACCCTTCCACCCTTATATGAATAAGAGTATCAACCTATCACTATCACTGCCAATGTTGTTAAGATTTAATATGCTAAGACAGAAAATAGCAGCATTTCATTCCATTTCACAATAATAGCATATACAGGATCACTGAAGAAACAACAAGCACAGCATAAACACAAGAGACACAAATTTATCCTGGGAAACCCTCATGGGGTAGAAAACCCAGCAAAGCTTCCTCAATATAGATGACCACCAATATACAAAGATGTAACCCTGAGCATAAGCTCCTCCTTCTCCATAGCAGACCTCTCCTCCACAAGTGTGCCACTCTCAAGTGAGTGAGTGTGTGTTAAATGAGGAATACACCTCCTCTATTTATACACTACTCCGACTTGTCTTTTACACAAATCATGTAGGCTCGTATTTAACCATTGGGTTAAATACCCCACTACAACTGACTGGGCCGAACCCTCTAGGGTGGTCTAATAACCCTTTGACCACATAACATATACAGGGCCGACCCCCACTAGGGAAGTGTAATAACCCAAGTTACCACATTCCGACGGAGGAATAAACATCTCCGGATATATAATAAGATCTTCAAGGAGGAATGAAACATCTCCAGAATAATAAAGTACAAATATAATATTCTTTGAAGTTACAATATCTCAACACTCCCCCTTAACGAGAAGGATATTATAACAGCATCTGCACGAGCAATGAGTCATCAACATCATACATGATACATCTATAAATCATTGGAAGCTTTCTCAACATCATCAGTAACTCAAGCAGTTACTGGAACATCTTTCAATACTGGAACATCAACATCTTCAGTATTGAGTCCTTATCTTCTGCAGCATTCAAACAGCTACAACAACATCAACATCTGGATCCTCACGATCATCAGCATCGTCATCATACGATCATCAGCATCGGGATCATCTCGATCTACAACATATGGATCATCTCGATCTACAGCATCTGGATCATCTTGATCTACAGCATTTGGATCATCACGATCTACAGCATCTGGATCATCTCGATCTGCAGCATCTGGATCATCACGATCTACAGCATCTGGATCATCTGTATTAGTATCCACACCAATACATCTATCATCAAAACATGTATTCTTAGTAATACATATATCATCAAAAACATGTATTCTCACTAATACATCTATCATCAAAAGCATGTATTCTCACTAATACATCTATCATCAAAAGCCTGTATTCTCACTAATACATCTATCATCAAAAGCATGTATTCTCACTAATACATCTATCATCAATAGCATGTATTCTCACTAATACATCTATCATCAAAAGCATGTATTCTCACTAATACATCTATCATCAAAAGCATGTATTCTCACTAATACATCTATCATCAATAGCATGTATTCTCCCTAATACATCTATCATCAAAAGCATGTATTCTCACTAATACATCTATCATCAATACAAGTATCCTCACCGATACAAGTATACACAATAACAACATACCCTGCAACGCACATGATCCAATTACAGGATGGTCAATCCCTCTCACTTTAGGACATAGGTCCAAGGATGATACAATCCTGATCCACTTACGGGATGATCAATCCCTCTCAATTTAAGACATCTCTCATGTCTATGGACGATGCAATCCAGATCAACTTACAGGATGATCAATCCTTATCCTTTTAAGACACCTCGCCATGTCTAGGGATGATGCAATCCAGATCAACTTACAGGATGATTAGTCCTTATCACTTTAAGACACCTCACCATGTCTAGGGACGATGCAATCCCAATCTACTTACAGGATGATTAGTCCTTATCACTTTAAGACACCTCACCATGTCTAGGGACGATGCAATCCCAATCTACTTACAGGATGATTAGTCCTTATCACTTTAAGACACCTCACCATGTCTAGGGATGATGCAATCCCAATCTACTTACAGGATGATTAGTCCTTATCACTTTAAGACACCTCACCATGTCTAGGGACGATGCAATCCCAATCTACTTACAGGATGATTAGTCCTTATCACTTTAAGACACCTCACCATGTCTAGGGACGATGCAATCCCAATCTACTTACAGGATGATTAGTCCTTATCACTTTAAGACACCTCACCATGTCTAGGGACGATGCAATCCCAATCTACTTACAGGATGATTAGTCCTTATCACTTTAAGACACCTCACCATGTCTAGGGACGATGCAATCCCAATCTACTTACAGGATGATTAGTCCTTATCACTTTAGGACATAAGTCCAAGGATGATGCAATCCTGTCACGTACATTTTGAACCAAACGCTCAGGGACGATGCAGTCCTATCACGTCCACTAGGGACCACTTTCTCGGAGACATATGTCTACAGATCTCTTTTAGGACATGTGTCCATGGATGATACAATCCCCTCGTCCACTAGGGACCACATTCTCGGAGACATCTGTCTACGGATCACTTTAGAACTGAAGTCCAGGGATGATACAATCCTCTCGTCCACTAGGGACCACATTCACGGAGACATCTGTCTACGGATCAATTTAGAACATGTGTTCAAGGATGATGCAATCCCTCTTCTTTCTCAGAGACATATGTCTACGGATCCTTTTAGAAAATGTGTTCAAGGATGATGCAATCCCCTCATGTCCACCAAGGACTTCATTCTCGAAGACATACGTCTACGGATCTTTTTAGAACATGTGTTCAAGGATGATGCAATCCCCTTGTCAACTTAGACCCTGTCTAAGGACCATCCACCAACCTCTCTGTCGGCATCACCAATTTAGGTATCCACATCATCGACCTCAATGTCGATGTAGGCAATCTCGTCATAAGTGACCACATCACTCCCCCTCTCGAGGAGGGTCCTACCAAGCTTGTCTCGAAAAATACTCAAACTTTTTCTTGAGGTAGAGTTTTGTCTAGTACATCGGTAACTTGTTCACTTGAGGTATAGGTTTGGTTATTACATTGGCAACTTGTTACAAATTCAAACTTTATAGTTCCTTTCTGCGCCATATCATGGAACACTGGATTCTCTGCCATCTTGATACAAATCTGTTTGTCACATAGGATCATAGTTGGGTCTATCTCTAAGTCAAACAATCCAGAAGTCATACTGCTTCACAACTAGCAGAGCAAGCAACTATGTATTCTGCTTCAATTGTGCTAAGAGCCACACTAGACTGCTTCCTGCTTTACCACGAGATCATGGCTGATCCTAGACAATAACATCCTCTCGATGTGTTCTTCCTGTCTGATACACTTTCTGCCCAATCAACATCTGTGTAGTCATTTGAAGTCATGATCTCCAAGATAGCATAGATCAAAGTCTATCATATCCTTTAGATGCCTCATCACATGCTTTTGCAACTATCAGGTGAACATATCTAGTTTCCACTAGATACTGACTCAAGGTGTTCTCAGCAAGGTATATATTTGGCCTGGTATTCGTCAGATACATCAACGACCCAATAATATGTCTGTACAGAGTTATATACAATAACTCTGATGAGTCATTCACTAACAGCTTCAAGTTGGAATCCATGAGAGTGGTCATTCCAACATATCAAGTCCTTTTAATATTTCTCAGCATACTTTCCCTGATTGAGAAAGATTCCTTCTGAGCCTTTCCATACTTCCAGACCTAGGAAGTAATGCATCAATCTGAGATCTTTCATTTTTCATTTCTACAGCCATCTTCTTCTCTTTTTTTTCATGATCTGTTTCTCATTCCTTGTCAGAAAGAGATCATTGTCATACAATAATGGTATGATCCACAACATTAAGGTAAAGGTTAGGATCAGCTTTACTTCTAGTAAAGCCCAAGCTTTGTCAAGAAGTTGTCAATTGTCCATCATTCACACTCTGCATTGAGTGATCTTCTGCATATCTATCTGTGCCATCTCTCGTCAGATGGGTATATTGATATGAGCCTCAAAATCATTCGAACTCTGTGGTGAGTTCCTTCTTGCATCCATGTCATATGTGTATAGAATCCATATTCAACCTTGTAGCAAAGGTTGAGATCCACATCACCCATGGTGATAATTAAGCTCATCAACTGATTATCGATCCTGGGAACCCATACAGAACCTGATTCACACTTCTTCTACTATTAAGAGAATGGTCTTTGTAGCTAGGGTTTTACCCCTAGCTTGTGCCAATGAGCACCTACTAAGGAGAATGGACTCCTTAGTAGCAGTTCAGTATATTAAACTAATTATGCAATAAACAAAACATTAAATTATTTCTAATACAAGCATGAAGCATAAACACCAAAATGAAAGAATGTCTTTGTATTGATGTTACCTTGAGTGTCAAGGTTGGTGAAGCCCTTTGCAGTGTCCAAGAGGATGCTCCAAGCTCCAAGAATGCTCCTTCTCCTTCTCCAATGTTGGGGATGGGCCAAAGGTGGCTCTCAAGGTGAAACTAGTTCAAAGGTGGACTAGGGTTTCGAGAGAGATTTTGGCAGAGTAAGGGTGCTTGTGATTGTGGATATGGAATAAGGGATCTCCATCACCTATTTATAGTTTTTTGGTGGTGGAGTGCTGACCCATGGTTTTAGGAAACACATGGTTTTGGGCAGCTGTATAGGGTTTTTTTTTCTCCTTTTCCTCATTATTTTATATTTTTATTCCCTTTTTAGGGGATTTTTGCTATTTTTGGAGGAAAAGGGGGTTTTTTAGCCTTTTTTAGGCTATTTTGATGGTTTTTTTGGCCTTTTGGAGGCATTTTAGGCCTTTTGGAGGCTTTTTAATGGGTTTTTTGGGATTTTTAATGGAAATATGGTAGGAAAATGGACAAATGAGTCATGTAATGTGGTAAATGAGCTAGTGAGCACTTTTTGGGTGTTAACAGATTGCCCCCTGATGTGCGAGGTCAGGAGCTCATCGTATGGCCGATGGACATCATAAGTCATGAATGGTTTTCCTGGGATGTGGAGAGAAGAGAAGAAACAAACTGGAGCCCGGAACAACGATCCCGAACAACTGCAAGAACTAAAAGTACATAACCTCAATAAAGGATGAGGAATCATCTGATCATATGGACGAGGCGGGCATTCCCATGCTCGTATCAGGATATAACATAATAACAACAATGGGGTCCAAAAAATGGGGACCTGAAATATACATGACCTCAGATACTGACTGAGGAATAATCTCAATATATGGACGAGGCGGGCATACCCATGCTCGTATCAAGATACATAAACATAACTGTGAGGCCCGAAATAAGGGGGACCTGAAAAATACATAACCACTGTGTACATCATAAGTGTCCAGAGGGGACACAAAACTGGGACATACTGCTGAGCGGATCATGTGTGAACTGCAGAACTGGTGCACCGGAACAATCAACAGTGCTACTGAGTGTGGTACCAAAGGAACTGATGAGCTGCTGGATCATAGTGACTGGGGTCATACTCTCCATGGTACACTGAACTGGAACTGAAACTGGGTACTCAAGGAAGCATGAAACTGGATGGCTTCCGAATACAAACGCCAACGCAGCCCGGACATCCACGGGAACATACAACTGGGCGTTCCGAAGTGACTCACCAATGTGCTAGAGTCGGGGGAAATCCGGGGTCTTCGACAAAAAACTGATGGAATATAATCCTACGCGATCCTCAACGATGCGATCAAGGTGCTGAAGTCGAGCATGTGAGGAACAACCACTCAGAGAGGCAATGATGTCTCCTCTCAGAATGATCCGTAGGCACTTACCACAGATGGTGATAAGTCCAAGGCGTAGGGACCTCTGGGCCTATCCTCTGGAATAGAGGAGCTGTCGTCGACAGAGGGAGACCTGCAACTATCAAGGCAATGATGTTTCCTTGACAGGAGCGCGAGGTACAAGACCGAAATGTGATAGTACTGATGGCAGGACTGACCAAACTGTGGGGGGAAAACTGGGCAAGTAGAGTGGGTGGACTCAAACTTCCTTTGTTCAGAGTATGATAATGGGAATGATCTGGCAGCATATGAAACTGACTGAGGGGAAAGGGATCATAGCTGTATTGGATCTGGGAGGATAACTGGCTGAGGGAGACTCAATCTGGTGTAAAATGGCAGGAGACTGCAGAATACTCTGAACAAAGGCGACCTGATGGGGGTGCTGCCGAGATGATCGATCATAGTGCCATGAGGCACGGGAGGATACTTCTTCATGGGTTAAGGAACTAGAAGAAGTGTGTGGATAAAATGATACTGTCGTGTGGATTTGACGAGCCCAGGACAGTTTATGCTCGTGGTTGCTTTCAATTTTAAGGAGTCTGAAAGCGATAAGAAGACTCTGAGATGATGGAATGGTACTGTCGTGTGGATTTTATGAGCCCAGGACAGTTCATGCTCGTGGTTGCTTTCAATTTTAGAGAGTCTGAAAGCAAGTAAGACGACTCCAGGGGGTTGCTTTTTCGTAGAGTTAGTCTCCAAGGCCCAAAGAAGCATAAAAGGATGCAATGAAGAACTCTTCTAGCCGGTGTGACTAGAGTATTCCTTTTTCGTAATTAGTCTACCAGGTCCGGAAAAGGGGTAAACTTATACCAGATAGACGCCCTTTCAGGTACTTTAACGAGCATGAAAGGAAGCAAGATTGCTCGGCGATCTTTTCATTCTTTTAGGAGTCAGAAAAGAGCTTAACGGAAACTCCCTAAGTGCCTTTTTCGTAAAGGAGTTGTCCGGCCCGAAAAAGGGATAAAATTATACCGAACAAAAGGAATGGCCAGGCAAGGAGGAAGTGTTCAATCAAGGTTAAGTAATGATGACCAAGAACGAGGGTAGGTGGGAACACTGATGGACCTCCTTGCGGGGTAGATGAGATGGTGGCAAAATAACGAAACATTTGCAGTATGACAGGAGTGAATGGCTCATGTAAAAATGTGGAACAATCCGATGGCGGCCGATGTGGCGCGCAAACCGAGGCAGCAAGGTGATGGGACACAATGTTGGAATTGTACCAAGTGAGAGCGAGAAATGATCTCAAGCATCATCACGGGCTCGGAAAAATGAATCCGGCGATATAAAGGATGTCAAAAACGGGTGACGGCCGATGTGGCACGCAAACCGAGGTGACGGGGGCATTTTGAAAAATGCCCGGAAAATCTGGAGGTGAGAGCGAGAAATGATCTCTAGCATCATCACCAGCTCGGAAAAATGAATCCGATGATATAAAATAGGTGAAAAACGGAGAACGGCCAATGTGGCACGTAAACCGAGGAAACTAGTGGCATCTGGACACAATGTTGATATTGGTCCTGGTGAGAGCGAGAAATGATCTCAAACATCATCACGAGCGCGGAAATATGAATCCGACGATGCAAATGGTGTGAAAAACGGAGGTCATAAGGACTCCGGAATGGTCAAAGGAAAGAACTATGCGTATCAAATCCAATGTACAAGTGACACGTGACCTCAAAAATGGTTGAGATCACAAATGTGAAAAAGTGAGCAGGGTTAATGACTTGCCCCCATGCTATGTGCATGGGGTTTTTGATTATGGATCACATATGTGTGGGTTTGAACAATGGGTTCATTGACGTGCTGAGATAGATGTGATAGGGAAGGTTCAAAAATGATTGATCATGCCCCCTATCCCAGGGTCGAGGGAATCTATCATGCCCCTTGACTCAGAGGTGTCAAGGTGGTGCTCTATAATGGCGGGGTCAAGACCAGGCATTTCGATATAGGACCAGGCAAAGACATCACGGAATTCTCGGAAAAGGTTTATGTAGTCCTCAATCTCTTGTTTACTGCAGAATGCTCCTAAAGTGATGAGTTCAGGGGCACGTCCTGGGGCAGCGATATCAACTTGGATGACAGGTGAGATGTTGGCCATGTTACCTTCCTCGAAGGCATCAGGAGCAGGAATAGGGTCCTTGAACCAGTAAACCTTGGTGGGGAGGAAGTCTTTGGATACGACCGCGTATTGGGTAGCGGAGTTAGAGGAAGACGCTTCTGGGATGAAATAGGAATGGTGGTGCATATCATCCCAGGGATAATCCGGGGCAGTAAGGGCCTCAAGAATCTCCTCATCAGTACGGAAAGTCTGCGTCGTCAAATCGGTTGACGAGGGGGTAGTGGAAGTATTGGTTGAAGAGATCATGTAGATGGTATTAACCTCTCCGGAAGGTGAAGAGTCTGGGGGGTAGATCTCTTCAATGGTAGGTGGTGCCGTCTCAAGGTCCAGATTGTTCATCTCGTAGAGAGCCGCTCTGTAATCCGGGAGATCAGGACAATGATGTGAATAGTGCCCGTAAATACCGCAGATGGCGCAGGAGTGGTTGGTACGTAGGGACTTATCTTTAGGTTTAGGAGTAGGGTTTAGTTCGACAGTTGGGATGTTAGGATCGTCATCGAGTATTTGCATGTGCTTCTGCAATGCGGGTAACTGTGGGCATTGGTGGGTCGCATGGCCCAACTCGTCACACAGCGAGCATTTGGGAGGAGCACGAAACACTGGAGGGTTCTTGACTGTCTTTGGAGGTGGTACAGCAGTGTAAGGTTGAGGACCTCTGCCCCCAGTGGGTTTGGGAGTAGGAGGAGGTGTCGTGGAGGACGAAGGGGTAGAGACACCGGGAGGTGGCTGAGTGGTAGTAGCCATGGGTTGCACCGGCTGGAGGACGACATCAGGTGTCGGCGGGCGAACGGGAGGCGAAAGATACCATACAGGTAATCCCAAGGTTAACCCAGGGAGGCTAAGGGTAGCCATGACCGGGGCGCTTACTACTCCTGCTGGAGGAACTAGGAAGGGGATCGTATGGATCGGTGTAACACCAATGTGACTAGGTACCAATGGTGGTTTAGGCAACAAGGATGGTTGATTGTTAGGTGGTAGGATGTCATGGGACAAGGTACATAAGTCAGACATTTCGGGCGTAGATGATGGCGGAGGAATGGATTGAAAGGTGGAGGTCATCGGCGCGTCTGAGTAGACTCCAGGCCCCGTAGAGGAAACGAACGAGGTGGAGGCAGGAGAAACAGGTTGTTCAACCATGGGGAGAACATTTTCCGGTGCCGCGGGAGCACTGGGATCATAGTAGGTGAGCTGGTCAATCTTAACCACGCGTCCTTCATGGGGGAACATCATGGTGCGAAAGACAGAAGAGGCAACCGCCCGCATGGCATACATGTAGCTGCGGCCAAGTAGAAGGTTGTAATCCAATTGGGCATTGATTACCTCTATGTCAATAAGAACTGTTTTACCACCTAACTGGACAAGAACGTTGGGCAGGAGGCCTTGGGGCTGGGCCGAACGACCGTCATAGGCACGTAACGCAGTGGTGGACTGCTGGAGAGGAGGGGATCCTAGTTTCTGCCATACAAATGTAGACATAACGCATGTGGAAGCACCCTCATCAATGATGCACCGATGGATAACAAGATTCCTAACGGAGACTGTAACTTGGAAGGCTAAGCTGGAAGGTAGGCGTGGTTCAGACTGGTCTAAATCAAACGCCATCAAATGTGAATCAGTTGGGTCAATCCCCCCGATGGCGGAAAGTAAAGTCTTGCGCTGGGAAGGGCAGTTCTTCAAGACTTCTAACGCAGACATGGCTGCGGGAGATTGGGCTAGGTCGTCTACAATGTTGTAGTTTGACGCAGCACGCGCATTAGGGTTATTGTTGATTCGGCGCAGTGGGAAACGAGGTGCTTTCGCAGCGCCGTCTGTGGGAGGCGGAGGGATACGTAACGCCTGATCGGTGGGGTGGGCGTTAGTAGTTTTATCCGTGGGAGTGGCTTCAGAGGTGGAGCCATATTGGTTCCGACGGGTCTGGAGGTTGACGTCAGCTGATGACATCATCAATAAGTGGTGGGTACCTGAGTCAAACATGGGTTGATCAGGGGCAGCGTAGGTGATCTGTTGTTGTTGGGGTTGCACGTTAGCTTGAGGGGCCAACGGCTGAGTGTTCACCACGCCTTGAGTCGGTAAGGGGTTTTGCAGCACCAAAGGGGGTTGCTGAGGTTGGGGGGGGTTGGGCGGTGCTTGGGGAGCCGCATGCCCTTGGCGATGGGCCTCGTCAACCCAAAGCTGCCGAGCTCGCTCCAAGTGTGGGCAAGCATGGGTGTAATGTCCATAGACCCCGCAAATAGAACAAGGGTGGTTCGTTCGCAGATTGGGGTTTTTGGCCTGCTTGGGCGGGCGATCAGGGTTTTGATTAGCGGGGGCCGCATTGTTGTTGTCAGGGGGATTAGCCGGTTGACCAGCTTGGTCTGCAGGTTGGTTGTTTCCCCGATTACGGCCCTTGCCGCGGTTCTGTTGGCCCTGGTTACGTTGGTTATTCTGGTTTTGCTGCGGGTTATGTTGGGCGTAAACTTGCCCTTGGGCAGCAGGTGGATTTTGAGGTTGCGCAGGTGCTGGAGCAGGTTGCGGAGGATGATATGCGGGTTGAGGCTGAGCAGGTGCAGCAACTTGAGGGGGTGGCTGATAGGACTGCGGAGCCGGTTGTGGATGTGCCGCAGGGGCTGCCTGGGGCGGATAATAAGCTGGTGGGGCTTGGGAAGGCGCAGGAGCTGAGGCAGCCTGCTGATGGTAGTAAGGCTGAGGGGCGACTGGAGGAGCATAAGCAGGAGTCGCATACCCAAAGCACTGAGGTGGACACGAAGGTCCATGGGAATGGTGATGTGTCATGGGAGCATATGAGTTGGTTGCTCCAGACTGGGAGGTAGCCCTCGACAGGTCGGGGCCAGGGGTAGGTCGTGCTATAGAAAATGGTTGGGGATGCGAAGAAACACGGCCAATGATACCATCTGCAGCGTGGGATGCCCCCGGCGCATCATGATGGGAGGACTCGCCGCGAGGGGCGTCGGGTATGATGGTATAAAGGTAACCCGACTGGGCGTAAATGAGGTCGAACTGCTGTGCCTTAAGGATGGCCTCTTCTTCAGACTGGGGTCTTTCTGAAGCTACATCCTTAGCGATGACAGGAAGCAGGGACTTGAGGAACCAATCGAGGAAGATACGGTCATCTAGTTTAATCTTGCATAAGCTACGGCGTCTACGCCACTCATGGATGTGGTCCGTGATATGGGTAGCTGTGTTTTGTCTACAAGATAGAAGGATCTCAACGCCCGCGTCATAGCGGACTGGCAACTGGAAGAACTGCAGGAAGGTCGAGGCCAGGGAAGAAAAGGTGGCGTGGGTCCCATGGGGCTGCTCAATATACCACTTGGCTGCAGAGCCAGTGAAGGTGCGCTGTAAGAGACGGAGGCGAACAGAGTCATCCACGATGGAGTTAGAGGAACACCATAGGTGGAATGACATGATGTGGTTCTGTGGGTCCTCACCGGCCTTGCCCTCGAACTTAGGGATGTCAGAGGGTAGTTTGGTAGGCATATGAGGCCACATAGGGTCGTGTCGAATAGGATCGTTGGTCAATCTGGCCAGGTCAGGTAGGTTGAGGCTAGCCATGAATGGCAAACTGGAAGAAGGCTGCGACACAGTAGTGCTATGGACCAAGTTGGGGCCAGTGCCCCCAAGTGGAGGGACAAGATTTAGGGTGGTGCCCCCAAGTGGGGGAACTGAGGTAGTGGAGGATGGTCCAGCACCACCATGGGTAGTGTGAGCCACTGATGTAGTGGGGATAGGTATTCCCGCTGTGGGAATAGGTACCGTGAGGGGAACGGTAGATGGTTGCCCCATGGAGGGCATACCAAAAACAGGTGTAGTAACTGGAGTAGTAGTGGTGGACATGCCACCAATGGTCCCTATGACAAATGGAGTGGAAGTCGTACCAGCCATGGGGCTAGTAGGGGCAGTATAAATAGGGTTCTCAGACTCTTCGTCAGAATCAGAGGTAAAGTAAGGTGCGTCACTATCTGGTGACGGAGACCTACGTCGCTGACGGGTGGAGTCAAGTGACAAGGCTCTAGATCTGTGATGAGTGGTATCAACGGATAATGATCGGAATCTATGACGAGTGGTGTCGAGAGAACCGTGCTGTGGGGGCTCGCCCCTGAGGCGCCGAGAATGTCTCGGGGACTCAATGGTGACAGATGGTGTCTAAATCTCTGTGGGTTGAGGTGAGTATGAAAACAGCTCAAAAATCCTAATGCAACCGAGTGTGCAGAAGGAGAGCTAAAAAGCAAGGCACTCAGGCCAACAACCAACTCAAAACACCCACTGCAACAGCTGTGCTACAATAGGTGGAGTAACAACAAAGATGGTCAGAATACCAACAAGCAGCAGGTTTCCTAAAAAAGAAAAATGGTGGACTCACTAGACCAAGGGAGGTAAAGGAGCATGCAAACACCTAGCTAAAAGTATTCTGACTTAACTAGACATATCCTCTGCAAGGTGATGAAATCCAAGTCAGACAATATGAGTAGGAAAGCCAAGTGGCTATGATATCCCCCTACCGGGAGGGATACCGGGTAGTCAATCCTAGAAGAAAGGCAACTAAGATACCCCGTTCATGACACGTCCAGAAAGGTGAATCTGCCGTTTAGTTCGTTGACCGCAATACCCCTATACAGGGATATCCCGCGAACCGCGAAAGGTAGCCCTTCGGTTACTGAATGGAGTGCGGTATTCCACTCAGGCCTCCGGAACCAGTCTCCCGACTTCAACCCTCCTAAGGGAGAGGCCCTCTGATAAACTGGTCGTGACCGTGCCAAAAAGTACTAGGGGATTTTGGTTCCCTATTTGGACAACAACTATGTCTCAAGTGAAATAACCAAGGGGTGTTATTGGAAGCCTATCCCCCTGATCCTACCTAACTACAATGATTCTTTTGTGTTCCCCAAGTGGGGTTAGAATGTTGGTTTAGTTAGGTACTTTTTAAGGCTCACTTGGTTTAATGTGACAGAGTGTGTGCTCGTGAGGTGTTGAACCCAAAAACAGAAGTGCCACAAGGGAGGGCAACTTCCAATCTATCAATAATATGGAAATTGAAAGTTTAATTTTGCAAAATTTTCTGAAATAAAAATATTGAAATTTTTAAAAAGATTCTGTAAAAGGAACAGGAATTATGTTGCAGAAAGGCTGTAAGGAAGTGGGCTGCAGGTGGGACAGAGGGCTGTTCAAATGCAGAAAATATTGCAGCAAGAGGGGCTGGGCTCAAAACAGGAAAAGAGCAGAAATCAGACCGCGGGTCTGTGGCGATTTGGAACAGGCCGACCGCGGGTTTGAGGGAAACAGCGGCGGTCAGGTCGCGGCTATCGGGCCAACAGCGGCAGTCGGGACGCAGGAAACAGGGAAAAAGTCACAGTCAGGTCGCGGCTATCGGGCCAACAGACGCAGTCGGGACGCAGGAAAATAGGGAAAAAGACGCAGTCGGGTCGCGGCAAAATGGCTAACAGGCGCAGGCGGAACGCGCGAAAGAGGCAGGAAGCCGCAGTCGCGACGCAGGAAAAAGGCCGACAGGCGCAGTCAGATCGCGGCAAACAGGCTGATTAGCCACGGTCGAATCGCAGGTAACAGACTTGAATCCGCCGGCAGAGCGTCGGAAGCAGTCTGAGAGCCACGGTCGGATCGCGGGTAAAGGCCTGAAAGGCGCGGTCGGGACGCGACTGCAGAGGAAAAAGACGCGGTATGCAGCGGCCGAAAGGGACAGCCGAAAGAAAAAATTTAAAAACGGAAACCAGAAATTCGAAAACTAGGGGAGTCGCCAAAACTGTAGCTAGGGTTTTACCCCTAGCTTGTGCCAATGAGCACCTACTAAGGAGAATGGACTCCTTAGTAGCAGTTCAGTATATTAAACTAATTATGCAATAAACAAAACATTAAATTATTTCTAATACAAGCATGAAGCATAAACACCAAAATGAAAGAATGTCTTTGTATTGATGTTACCTTGAGTGTCAAGGTTGGTGAAGCCCTTTGCAGTGTCCAAGAGGATGCTCCAAGCTCCAAGAATGCTCCTTCTCCTTCTCCAATGTTGGGGATGGGCCAAAGGTGGCTCTCAAGGTGAAACTAGTTCAAAGGTGGACTAGGGTTTCGAGAGAGATTTTGGCAGAGTAAGGGTGCTTGTGATTGTGGATATGGAATAAGGGATCTCCATCACCTATTTATAGTTTTTTGGTGGTGGAGTGCTGACCCATGGTTTTAGGAAACACATGGTTTTGGGCATCTGTATAGGGTTTTTTTTTCTCCTTTTCCTCATTATTTTATATTTTTATTCCCTTTTTAGGGGATTTTTGCTATTTTTGGAGGAAAAGGGGGTTTTTTAGCCTTTTTTAGGCTATTTTGATGGTTTTTTTGGCCTTTTGGAGGCATTTTAGGCCTTTTGGAGGCTTTTTAATGGGTTTTTTGGGATTTTTAATGGAAATATGGTAGGAAAATGGACAAATGAGTCATGTAATGTGGTAAATGAGCTAGTGAGCACTTTTTGGGTGTTAACAGTCTTATCTAGCCACTTGGAGCAAACATCTCATCATGATTCTCTTCCTCTTTCTAAGAGAATATTCTAGCCACAAGCCTTCTATAGTGTGTTCGATTTGTAAATCCTTTTGTTGAACATCCATCGCTTGTTCAGTGTTCATCATTCATCATGATCTTTCCTACAAATCAAAATTACGTACATGATTAGTAATACTTTATAATCATCAAATCATATTGACATGATAACCTATTATGCATACAGATATCATTTACATAGTTATGCAACTATTTTGACCAATACTTTGGCACAACACTTTCCCATATCCTGTATGCATACAGTGGCTATCTAGATGCCTTCCATCTCTACCAGAACATACTATCGAGAGTGTCCACAGCTCTCAGCATGTTAGCAAAGAGGATTCATTCTAGACAAGCAACAATGGAATGTTTGTCCAACTTACCAATCATATGCATATTAGTAGTATACTGTCCAATGCTCTATGAATGTTTACACTCAACATGATATATTCTAGGAATACAAATATACATACAAGCAATATCATTTACTATTTCAAATAACAACTCAAATACTTATCTTTTATGTTTGTGTGGTTGCCTCCCGCTTGATCTTCTATATGTCTTTTGAACTTCTATTCATTCTGTACCACTGTGCATGCTCAAGTGTGCACTAATGTCATCCTCATGATCTCATACACAAACATACATTCATTAGTATATTCTCAATATTATCAAAACATTCTAATTCTAAATAATCTTGAATATGTATAGTCATGATCATTAGTATTCAGGGTTTCAAGGAAGTCTTCTTTTACTCATGCATATTCTTGTTTGATCATAGTACTCTTCTGGTTAATTAAATCATCAAGATAAGAGACATAATATGCATAAACCCTTGATTACTAACTTTATGAATAAGCATAACCAATCATACCAAGTATACTTATCTAAGGGATCCTAACACAAGGTAAGATTCTAACTTGACATAGGAAAACATACCTGGATTAGTATACCTGCTTAGTTATGTACAACATACCTAAACAATCTCTTCATTGATGTAGATATCCTGAGCTAGAACCTGCATGTCTCATAGGTTAAGCATAATATAACAAAGTCATACATACCTCGTAAGTAGAATAAAGATTATGGATGAGTCTTTGTCTTCATGTTGTCATGGTCATGGAACTTGATTTGTCTTTTGTGATGTACCTGTATCTTGTTAGCAGACAACATCAACCTCACACAACACCATAATGTATTAGTACAATCATATAGCCCTAATCAATGAATGTATGCATTCATACTATTACTAGGGTGATAAGACAATTCTAACATTAATCAAGATTGTACTAATAAATAATATGAAGACAAACACATTATGAACTTAATCAAGAATCAGATTTCAAGACATATCTAAACCTCCTTAAGTCATACCTGTTGAGACTTCTTGTAGTCTTCTTGTGTAAGGCCTTAACCTCAACTCCCCCTGAAACTTGATCTGGAGATTGATTAGGGTTTGCTAGAGAAACCCTAGAAATTCAATATTTGAATTTCACACTTCTGAATGGATGTAAGGATGTGTCTCGCTGAGCTGATCAAACTAGCATACTTCAATTTTGAAATCTCCAAAATTTGACCCCTCAAAATTGCCTTCGAAACTTTTGGATCTTCTGGACAGGAACCCAAACTAGGGTTTGATGAAGCCCACCCTTCTGTCCAATCAAAATGTTCGATCCAAGTCTCTAAACTCTTATTTTTCTGAGGAGCTTCCAGCCGTGGTTACAGACTTCAAAAATTCCAACTTTTGCTGAAGCCCTAATTTTCCATCTTTCGATCAAAATCCCGAACTGGGGTTTGATCAAGCCCGGTCTTCTATCCAACCAAAAAATTCGATCTTGGTCTCTAAATTTCGATTTTCCTGAGTAGCATTAAGCCGTGGATTCCGATTCCAAAAATTCTAACTTTCTCCAAAACCCTAAATTCCAGAAGCCATGAATGAAGGTGCTCCAAAAATAATTCTGTTTTGACAGAAATATGTACCTGATTGTTTCTGCTGTAACTCCGAACTTTTCGCTCCACAGGGTCTGAAAAATTTTTCTGTGGTAGCATGACCTGTCATCTTTCCATCCCGACAAGTCTGACCTCAATTGGATTTTCTGAGAGAGAGTTATGCCAAGTGTCGCAACGTGAACTGTTTATGGGATAAAACAAGAGAGCGAACTTGTATGGAGTGCCACATCTCACTGGTTCAGATTCGGCCTCTGAAACCATTTCTTGAGATAGTAGAGTCTGTGTACTACCTTTCAATTTTTACGAAATTTCATTTGGAGCTTCCTAGCCCAAGTTATGCCAAGTGTCGCAACGTGACCTGTTTATGGGATAAAACAGGAGAGCGAACTTGTAAGGCGTGCCACGTGTCACTGGTTCAGATTCGGCCTCTGCAAAAATTTCCTGAGATAGTAAAGTCTGTTTACTACCTGTCACTTTTTACGAAATTTCATTTGGAGCTTCCTAGCCCAAGTTATGACCTTTTTTCCTAGGTCACCATATTTTGACTGAGATCTGGAGGAGGCAGAAATCCTAACTTGTACTGATCATAACTCACAAAGTACAACGAATCTGAGGGTTCCCTTTGGACACAAGGTACCTGGGGATGTAAGCTACGACCTGTAAAGGTTTCAGATCCTGGACCTTCTCCAAAATGGATTTATAGCGAAAGTTCCACGATGACTGGTTTTTGCTATATAAAACCCTAACCTTCAAATTGTCGCAAGAGAAGCAAGTGTCGTAAGTGCCATACATTGCCTTCCTTCAGGTTAGCTCTGATACCATGTTAAGATTCAATATGCTAAGACAGAAAATAGCAGCATTTCATTCCATTTCACAATAATAGCATATACAGGATCACTGAAGAAACAACAAGCACAGCATAAACACAAGAGACACAAATTTATCCTGGGAAACCCTCATGGGGTAGAAAACCCAACAAAGCTTCCTCAATATAGATGACCAGCAATATACAAATATGTAACCCTAAGCATAAGCTCCTCCTTCTCCATAGCAGACCTCTTCTCCATAAGTGCGCCACTCTCAAGTGAGTGAGTGTGTGTTAAATGAGGAATACACCTCCTCTATTTATACACTACTCCGACTTGTCTTTTACACAAATCATGTAGGCTCGTATTTAACCATTGGGTTAAATACCCCACTACAACTGACTGGGACGACCCCTCTAGGGTGGTCTAATAACCCTTTGACCCACATAACACATACAGGGCCGACCCCCACTAGGGAAGTCTAATAACCCAAGTTACCACATTCCGACGGAGGAATAAACATCTCCGGATATACAATAAGATCTTCAAGGAGGAATGAAACATCTCCAGAATAATAAAGTACAAATATAATATTCTTTGAAGTTACAATATCTCAACAAATGTCACCATCACCGTTAATGTCATTATATCTATCACTGTCCTTGTCAGTGTCTTTGAAGTGTGTCATGTCCGGTTCACACTAAAAACCAATAGAAAATAATTCCATATCAGAAAAGATAAATATTATTGATTACGAATTGATTGATATTACATTTATAAAATATGTTAGCTTTTATATATCCCATCGTTCCTTTTCAATTCTAAGGACGTGTCTTTTAATTGATAATTAATGATTACATTTTATTTTTATTTATTTGTTATTTATTTATTTATTATTATTATTGTTCATTTATGTATGTAACATTTCCTTTCTCTTAAGAAATGTTTTGTCCTCAAAGCATATGAATGAAGAATACTTACGCCATATAATGTTGTCACATCGTTCTTTGTTGTGTCGTAGTTGATGATATGTGCCGATATGACATGTTGAGTACTGAACAAAACTTTCAAAATGTAGAAGGATCGATCCATCCTAAATCGATTCATTTCTTAACATTGTGTTTCACAGTGAACTGTCGTCATGGGATTTGAGTGCACTGGTATTAGTAACTTTTGTTAGTTGTACACAATTTTTAGGACGTCTACTTTTATGATTTGGATGTTGATAGGGAATTATTATAATATTAATTCCCTTGATCATGTTTGTAGCGTCTTCATGTTTTAACTTTCGCGTATGTGTTTCTTCAACTAGGTTAACATCTTGAGGGGTGATATGAATTAGATCTGTGATGGTGCCTTTTTCTACAAATTGTATTTTTGAATATTTTGATGTCTCGTTCTAAATTTCTTCTAATTTGTTTTTTAACAACTTGTTTTCATTCAGAATCCTCTTAATCATTTCTTCTTTCCACTTGTCTTCATCTTTGGACTTCTTAAGTTGTTCTTTAATATCTTCATTATGATTTCGAAGGTGGTGATTTTCTTCTTGCTTCTCTAGAATTTTTCCTTCAATGTCTTCATTAAAGTGCTCTGAATTCCAAATCTTTTTCAATTTCTTGATTTTTGTAACTAATATCTTATTATGGTTTCTTAGCCAAAACAACTCTTCAGTCTTGCTTGATAACATTTTATTGACTTTTGTGATCTCTAACTTGTGCTCATTTTTAATTTCATCATTTTTCTACTAGAGTTATTTTATTTGTTGTTGATGTTGGCAGATCTTTGATTCTTAGCATTCTAATTTCTCATGGTCTTGCACAATTTATTTATCCTTGTTGTTAAGGATTCTATTCAAGCACGTTATTTCTACTTTATTATCATCAAATTCTTTCTTTCTCTCTTGGTTTGTAATCTTTGATTGAAATCCTTTTCGTCCCTTAATTCATCAATTTGTGCAAACAAATTTTCTATGTGATTTTCTTGTGTGCAAATGTTTTGTTCTTTGGATTCTATTTGAAATTCCTATAGTTTAATCACCATTTCCAAATTTTCCTTCAGGGCTTGCAATTATTTATTGTCTATTTGATGACACCTTAATTTAGCTTCTAATATTTCTATTTGTAATTGTAATTGGAATTCCACTGTCTTCGACTTTGACTTCTACTCTTCTTCGAAAATGCTTGGACACAAAAAGGTGCAACGAATCCCAATGTTGGCATTAAGTAAATACTCCTTTGGCTTTGACTTTTATCTTCTTTTCCTTTTAATAAAATAGTTTGAATTCCTTCCTTAACTATTAAAAGACTAATATTGATAATAATCACTATTATAAATATTATTATTTTACAAATATTATATAGTTTTCAGTATTTTTTTTTAATTAAATTTTTGAAATATAATAATAATTATTATTATATTTTTTTCCAAAATAATAACCCCTTTTGAAATATTATAACAATATAATTGCCAACTTTGGGAAGGGAATAGGTAATTAGGGTTTAATTGTAATAATAATATGTATTATTATGTAAATAATAATAATATTATTATTTTTATTAAATTTGGGAGCACTATGTTTTAAGGAATATAATAATAAATAATAATATTATTATATTTTTTTGTTTGAAGTAGTTGAATTAGGGTTTTTATCCCTAAGGTTTTTTTTAAAAAATATGGGAGTCCTAAGGTTTAAGAATTATAATAATAAATAATACTATTATTATATTTTTTTGTTTGAAGTAGTTGAATTAGGGTTTTTAGCGGTATGGGAGGTGTGGAATAGATGGAGTAGATGAGAGTATGAGTGGGATTTGGGAGGGAGATGGGATATTGTAGTAGGATGGAATGCAAAGGGAGATTGCAACATTGATGGAAGGAAATGGAGATGAGTGCACAGGCGAATGGTGAATTCAAGAACACACGCAGAAGGAGAAATGGCGAGAGGAGAAGAAAGAAAGAAGGAGGGAGGGAGGTCATGCATGATGCAGGAAGAGGAGCATGTGGGAAGTGAAGGATGGTGCAACAAAGGTTGCAGTGAAGGGCGTGGGAATGGATTCATAGGGAGAGCATGAGCAGTGGAAACGGGAGGGAGCCGAGGGTGTGTAGGAAGGAGTGGATGTGAGAGGGGAATAAGGGGTGGGTGTGAAATGTAAGACTAGAGGGAATAATAACACGTGGGAGGAATGGGATTCAGGATCACACAGAAGGATGGTGAGCGTGGACGTGAGAGGAGGATGGATGTAGTGAAGGTGGATGTGGGTATGCTCGCTGGAGTGGAGCTGGGATCTGGGTATGATCGCAGAAGTGTGGATAAAGTGAGGAAAGATGAGGTGGTAGGGGATGGATTATTGATGGGAACCGCAACAGTGTGAGGGCACTAGTGAATGGATGTATTCCGAGGATAATTTCTAAATTGAAATGGCCAATGGCCAGTTTATGGTTAAAGACCACATTGAAAAGAGAAACTCTTAAATGATGGCTACCCGCTAGCTCAGATTCAGCTTTGATACCAATGAAGCGTATCATATCTGGTTCACACTAGAAACTAATAGAAAATAGTTCCATATCGAAAAAGATAAATATTATTGAATACAAATTGATTGATATTCATTTGCAAAATATGTTGTATTTTATATATCCCATCGTTCCTTTTCAATTCTAAGGAAACATGTTTTAATTAATAATTAATAATTACATTTTATTTATTTATTTATTATTATTATTCATTTTTGTATGTATCAATGTTCACACTATCACTGTCACCATAGTATCACTATCACTATCATTGTCCTTATCATTGTCTTCACACTGTCACTGTCTTCATACTATCACTGTCATTGTACTATCACTATCACCATCACTATCACTGTCACTGCCACTATCACTGTCACTGTCACTGTCAACATGTCAAAATGCCTCAAATTTGTCCTCCAAATCTACAAGCAACTTCTTCTAAGATAATCTTCAAATATGCAATAAAACCCTCTTGTGCGAGACAAAAGATGTCTTCCACATATTCATAAATATGCATGAAATGTGTCATTTGAATCTACAATAAAACCTTTATAAAGAGTAAAAAAACATGTCTTCCAAATCTACAATAAAACCTTCATGAAGAGGACCAAAACATATCTTCTAAATATGCAATATAACCGTCATGAATCAATAATCTATAGACTTCATTTGTTTGCTTCTTAAAACCCTTACCATCATCATCATCTTCAAACCCTAGGTCATTCCAAGAGAGGAACCCTAGATCATGACAATAACATCACCATAGTCCATACCAATAACATCGCAATAATCTATGGTAATAACATCATCATAATCTATTCCATCATCATAATCTATGCCAATATCACGATGATATATGCCAATATCATCACCATAATCTATGCCAATATCACCATAATCTATGCAAATATCACCATGATATATGCCAAGATCATCACCATAATCTATGCCAATGTCACCATAATCTATTCCAATATCATCACCATAATCTATGTCAATATCACCATAATCTATGCAAAATCTTCACCATGATTCACCAAGAGAGAAATCCTAATACATATGCAAGATCCATACCTTTGCCAAGATCACAAGATGAGGAAACAAGAGATAAACCCTAGTTATGTGCCATGTCCTTCATGAAAAGAAACCATATTTCATGTCATCACATAGCCCTTACAACAAGATTTACAATGAGCTAATAAGTTCATGATTCTCATACAGTATGAGAACATTATGCAAGTTTCTGTCAAGATAAATAATTAAGAGAAAAACGCTAGATCATCTTTCAAACTCCTCATAAGATCCTCCTCTAAATTTCGCTCTACTCCTTCTTGAAAGTGCCAATCATAGAAGAATAACTTGGATGATAAAAATAAAATGATCTAACTTGTATTTATACCTTTCCAAGTTACTTTTTAAATCACTATAGGATAGGTCGGCCCTAACTTATTATTAATTTTGTCTTCCACATTTTAGAGGCTTCTTCAATGGGTCAATGACCACTTCATGGATTCATCAATGGGCTTCTTGATCACTTCATGATTATGTCTAAATATCATCATTATTTTAGGGGCTTCTTTACACTTCATGTGGTCATGTGGACACATCTTCATCACTTTAGGGTCTTCTTCACACTTCTCATCATCATGGTCTTGTGGACACATCATCATCTTTTTAAGGACTTCTTTACACAAAACATTGTCATGTGGGCACATCACCATCACTTTAGGGGTTTCTTCACACTTCTCATCATCATGGTCTTGTGGACACATCATCATTTCTTTAGGGGCATATTCAATGGCTTTAGGGGCTTGCTCCATTTGTGTACCACTCAAAGTGGGCATGTGGAAGCATCCACATTTTATCTCATCTCGTGAGGGCCATGCTTAACGGCTATGCCATAAGGGGACCACTTTGGAGTTATAAACACTTAGGTCAAGGCTCCTTCAAGGATATTTAGGGATTCTTCAAGAGGACACACCATTACTAGTCTAGGAGCTTCTTCAAACAATATTCCTCTATTACTGCCATATCATCATCATCATTACTATTTCCATATCATCATCATCTCTTCCACTTTGACATCAATGACAACATCACTCAACAATCTCATAAGCTCATGATGTAAATGACACAGATCTCTTCACCCTATTGACATCAATGTAAAATTTTCCCAATAGTTTCAGGTTCTAAAAATTTTAGGGTACAAAAAGGACATATGGAAGTAACATGTATACAAATTTCAGCATCTAGGTTGCTATAATTTAATAGATACACTCTTTGTAAGTTTAGGTTTGTCACTATTCTAGAAGGATCATTCAAATGAGTTATCTTGGAATTTTCACTCCAGATTTTTTTTTGCAAAGTTTCAGGGTCTAAAATTTGTAGGTTACGCAGAGGGCGCATGGAAGTAACATACGACAAAATTTCATCTTCTAGGTTTCTACACTTTAAAAGATTCACTCAGTGTAAGTTAGGTATTTTGACAGGCCCAAAAATTAGAGTTAAACATGTGTTCTAGGTAAATCTATTATATATGATGTTTCGAAAATCCAAATTTAGTACCACTAGTTGCATTGGATAAAAGTTGGACCAAATTATTTCTGGCAATAGTTTCATATTTGGAGCTAAAAAATAGGACATGTGGAAGTTCATACAAGTTCTCCCTTTTGAGAAGGCCAAAATTAGCAAGTTTTAGAAAATTGCCCTAATTTTTTCTTGGCACGTCAGAATTTAGTAAAACCTATGGCATTGCACAATGGACATATAAAACTACTATGGAAACAAATTAGACTCGAAGGTGTATAAATTTTAGAGTTGCATAATCGTCTATATCGTCTCCAAATTAGGGTTTACAAGAAGTTGTGCTTATTTCTAAAAAAATTCCTCAAACCCTACCTTGAAAAGTAAGTTACTTTCCATTGATTGTAGAGATATTTATGGGGTTAGAGAGAACAATTTTTAATTCTTTTTATATGTGTTAACACCCAACAATTGTTCACCTATCTCATTCCCCTAGTCACATAACCCATTTACCACTTTTCCCTACATTGTTTGCCTCCAAAAACCCAAAAATCCCTAAATTGGTAACCAGATGGGCATAAAATCATTATTTCCCTCATCAATTAATGAAAATACTCCAAAAAAGGATAAAATCCCATAAAAATGGTCAAAATACCCAAAAAATAAAAATAAAAAAGGGGGAAAAGTCAAAATAAAATAAAAAAGAGGGAAAACTCAAAATACCACTAGCCAATACTATTGGTTGCCCCAAACCATGGGTCAATACTCCACCACCCAAAATTACTATAAAAAGGTGATGGAGGCCCCCCATTCAACATCCATGATCAACTCTTCATACCCTCATGCTGCCAAAATTCATGTTGAACTTTAGCCCACCATCTTGAGCTTTTGTTCCCCATTCAGTTGAGTCTTGGCCACCTCTTGAGCATTTGGAGAAGAGCAAGGAAATCTGGAGCTACTCTTCGTACAACTGCAAGGGCCCACATCTACTCATATTATGAGGTAACTCTTATTGTAAACCCTTGTTTGCAACATAATACAAAATATACTTTATGGGTTCTGATCTATTTGTTGGTTTTACTGTAGTAATTAGTTAGATTTAATTTATTTGCCTTTTCAGTTATTTACATTTTCATATTAGACATTCATGAGCTGTTACTAAGGGTTCCATAATCCTTAGTAGGTTCCCATTTGCATGGGATGGTGTAAAAACACTAGCTACAGATTTGGAGAATCCGCTGGGTCGATTCCCATCGATCTTTGGTTTAAATTATTTTAAGTTTTGTACTTGTTATTTTCCTTGCATTTTACTTGTCAGGCCTAGCCGCAAGCCCTTGCCTTCATAGTACTCTCCATTATTTCCATTTTTACGGCCCAGCCTGTGACTTTCTGCCATTTACCTACGGCCCGAGCGTGACTTCCGTCCCGAAACCCGCGCTCCCCAACGTGACTTTTGGCCCAAAATTCGTGCTTTTCCACCTGTAAGTTGTGCGCTCCACACGCCTTCCGGCCGGAAAGCTGCATGGTTTACGTGCCTTCCGGCTTGTAAGCCACGCCCTCTGAGCACCTCTTAGCCGGTAACCCATACCCTTCACGCGCCTTCGTCTTTGAAACCCGTGCCCCCGGTGCGCCTCTAAGCCTATAACCCATGCCCTATTTCCTGTTTTTGTTTTTCTATTTTGGCGTGACTTTTTCTGCAACCTGCTATGCCCAGATCGTGACTTCTCACTTCACACACGCACCCTACATGCCTTTTTACCTCTTTTCTTTCCCAAACAACCTCTTGTTTTCCTACTTCCATTTCGCTATTGGTATTGTTCTGTTGTTTGCTTGCTGTAGCATTTGGGACATTTCACTTTGTATACATCCTCACTGTATTACTATCTATTGCATCATATTTTCAGTGAGTTCATTTATTTACATGCTATAGCACTTAGTACTTTTATTTCCAGTCTCAGTTGTTTATTTTCAACATTTATCACTGGTGATATTGGGTTTACACCACTTGTGTACCCACACACTCCGTATAATTCAAGTGAGACTAAAATTGACTTAATTCAAACACACATTAACCCCACTTGGGGACTCCCAAAAACAACTTTGTAGCTAGGTAGGACATTGGGGTTAGGCATCTAAATAACACCCCCTTTGTCATACACATTTGATACATAGTTTGTTGTCCTTTAGGGATCCAAAATCCCCTATTACTTATTAGTACGGTTGACACCGATTTATTGGAGGGCCTCTCCCTTAGGAGGGCAAGTGGAAAAACGGGTTCTGAAAGTCTAAGTGGAATACCGCTCTCCATTCTGTACTGAAGGACACCAACTTGTTTTTCTCGTCATGCATGCTAGTGCCCATACCGGGTGTGCGATGACCAAATAACTGAAGCGGCGGGACACCTTTCTGGAAATGCCATGAATGTGGTATCTTAGTTTCCTTTCTGGAAATGCCATGAACGTGGTATCTTAGTTTCCATTCTTCTAGGACTCTTTTACCCGGAGTCCCCCTTGATAGAGGGATATCCTTTATCCATTTGGGTCTACATTTCGTATTTCCTGACTGTGGATTTCATCACCACGTAGGGGATACAATTTGTATGAGCTTCCATATATTTTAGATAGGTGTTTTATACCCTCATTGGTTAGTGAGTTTGCATTTTTATTTCTAGGAGTGGTTCTTGTTGGTATTTTGACCTTTTTATTGTTGCTCCATTTGTTGTAGCACGTTGTTGCAGCAAGTGTTTTTGAGCTTCTTGTTGTCTCGAGTGCTGTATTTTTATGATCTATCCTTTTGCACACACGGTTGCACTAGTACTTTTGAGCATTTTATCCAACACAATCCCTCAGCACTTTTACACCTAGCACCATTGATTCACCGAGACACTCTCGTCTCCTATGGGAACTGTCCCCGCAGTACGATCCACTTGACTCGACTGTTGTAGGTATTTCTCCCTATGGATAAAGAGAAATCCTCTTAGGATAAAGTAGATTAAACTAACTCTAAGCTAAGACAAAAATGAAACAAATGTAATCTTGGATCCTGGACTAAACTAGTATTTCAGAGATTTTACATTGAGAAGAAAGAGAGGAAATAACTCACCTCCATTCTCAGCGTTTGTCCTGCTTGTAGTTTTGATCTCGAATCTTCACGATAGACCTGTAGAGACAAAACAATATACAAGCACGTGCAATCTTCCAATGTCTTTGAATTACAAGTTAAATTCCAAATCTAGATAGATATAATTCATGAAACTGAAACATAATCAGTACACACGAATTAGGAAACAAGGCAAGTTATATTATTAAGAAGCTTGAAAAGTGCTTACAAAGGTTGCTTGATGTCCAAGCCAGTCTTCCAGCTCCAATTGCTTCCACCTCTAGCTATCTCCACAAAAGGTTTATGATCATAGGTTTGATGCCCCCCAAAAGTCCTCCCTTTGGCTCATGGAAGACCTCTCTCTTATAGCATGTGGGAAGGTTAACCAACAAGAGAGAAGTGTGGAACTATGGAGTGTTTAGTGGATCAAGCCAGCCAAACATGGAGGGGGTTAGGATCGAATCAAAGGTGGCAATCCCAATAGAATCCCTCGAAGGTTGAGATCCCAAAATCCATGGCAAAAGGATATAACTGGACTATTGTGCCCCTAAGCCTGAGCATAACGTGGTAGTACCGCGCCCAAGGAGAGGAGCAGTATGCGGTAGTAAGAACTACCGCGCCCCAATAGATGTGCAAGGCACGGTAGTGCTTGCAAATAAGACTGAGTTGGGTTGGTAGATGACAAGAAAAGAGTTTGTCTTCAGTGGTCAATCATTGGTTTTCTTTTCTGGATGTTTAGTCAGTAGGGGGAAGTGTCGTCAATGTTATTTGGTGTAAAGATGTGACACTAGGTTGTTAGGTGAAATATCGAGGTATAACAGATGCCCCCTAAAGTGTGAGGTCAGAAGAGAGTGATGGCTGAAATACTTTACAAATATTATGCGGAGATAGCATCGAGGGGAGCAACAAGGAGCTGAAACATAAACAAAATGCCAGATATACCACCGAGGTGGGAATTCCCGTGCTCAGAAACAATTGACTCAAAGCATGGCTACCGAACAATACATTGCAAATCCATGAGTGCTGAGATGATATAGACTGTAGACAAATCATGGCTACTATGAACAAGCGTAGATCCATGAGACAGAAATGACACAGCCACGACCAATACATAAGTGGATTTGTGGGACAATGAAAAAGAAATTTCCATCGCAATCTGGACATAATCAGAATACAAAAGGATGTCCAGGGTCTTCTCCCCAATCGCAAACGATACGAATCTAGCCATGTGATTACAAGGTGTTGATGTTGAACATGGTAGAAACTATTTGATTACCAGTCAATGGTGTGAATCGTTAACAAATGCGAGGGAAATCACCAATGATGGCAATGATCCCCAAGGTATCTATAGTACATCTCAACGAAATGTGAATAAAGGAGTTGATGTCGAGCATCCGAGAGATCATTCAATCAAAGGTCAATGATGAAAACCTACTGTTGAATGCAAGGAAACCTGCCATTGAGACATGTAGGTGCCAAGGTACTAGTGGTTGACTCCTAAGCCTAATTCCTGGATAGTGATTTGGCATCGACAGGAATAGACTCATCGAAGGTGGGCAATGATGATTCCCACATCATCGACACGAAATCAGAACGAGAGATGATGTGAAACAATGGAAGAATGAAACATGTACTGACACAGTAGAAGTATTGACACAATGGATGACTTGGAACAATGCAAACCCTTTGAACATATAATGACATGAAGCAGAACCTGGCAGTAGGGATTATTGATAGCAGAGGATAGACATAGGACAAGTAGACTCGTGGCGAGAGAGACAACTTGAGATGATGACCATAACTGAACAATAATAAATAGATACCCAAAAGTAGACAAGGGACAGATGCATGCCATGTTCAAAGGTGACGACTGACAAGCTTCCAATAAGGTAAACTTGACTCATTTCCCAATTTCCCCTGACATGATAGACGAGTACCTCTTTGTTGTTTTACGATCTTGAGGAGGATAACAGATGCTCGGTGTAGCTCATCTCATAGATGAGTCCGATCTCATATGTTTTACAAACCTGAGAAAGGAGGGGTTCGTCCCAAGATGGGTCCTTTGATGTCAAATTTTAACGAGTCCAAGAAAGGGAAACTCGGTAGTTTTTCACATTTAGAGAGCCTGAAAAAATTTAAAGGAGGCTCCAGGGTGTACTTTTTCATAAATTTAGTCCCCCGGTCCCGAAAAAGTGTAAAACAATTCCTGAGAGAACTCTCCCAGCCGAAAGTTGACTGAGGTATACCTTTCTCGTAATTAGTCTAGACGGGCCGAAAAAGGGGTAACCTATCACCGAATAGACGACCTTTCGAATACTTTTACAAGTGTGAAAGAGACAAGTGCACTTGGCAATCTTTTCAAAATGAGGGAGCCTGAAAAGAGCTTAAAGAGAACTCCGATGGTCTTTTTCATATTTTTTTAATTGTTTCGGTCCGAAAAAAGAATAAAATACAACCAAAACAATACTTTCCTCATCGTTTAATGAGCACGAGTAAAGTCGACTAAGCTCGACACCGTTTTCTTGAGTTTGACAAGCACGATACGGATGTAAAAGATGCTTGGAATATTTTTCAAGTTTTAATCCAGAGCACAAAAAAGATAAAGTCGGCTCAAAATGAAGGTCAAAACGTAGTAAACACCAGTGTGAATAGCTTAGGAAGATCCTGTCAAAGAAAACTAGTGAAACCTCAAAACGACATTAGTAATGTGAAAAAAAGAGTTTTGACCTAAAAGAATAAAATGATGAGCAAAAATTAAATATAGATGTTATATAAGTAATAAGTAAGAATGAAAAGTTGCCATTTCACCTTGGTTATTTTGCTCATAGAGGAATTTCATCCTTTGGAAGGAAAAACTTCAAGTGTTCATATCTGGAGATTCGAGGCACTGTTTCATCATCCGTCTACGCCAGGTAAGAGCTCTCAAGCTCCTCTTTCAATTCATAGGAAAAAAACTTGATTTCAGTGAAATTTTTCTGATTTTTGGGAAAGCCCTAGAAGGATTTTTTCACCTCTGTAACTACCGCGGGGTCCCTCTATCGAGAAACATGGTACTACAGATCTGTGTAGTGATACGGGGGTGCGGGTAGTATCTGTTATATCTTAAAATGACACCTCTCCATCCATGATGACACTTGCATTCCTTGGTCACATGATGACACTTCTTGAGATCAAGTTTAGTCACACAACAGGACACTTGTGGATTGAGGAGTCATTTGGGACACTAAAAATGGTTGAAATTACCTCATTCTTGACCCATTTGATGTTTATGACCCTTAGGAACATTTTTCCAGACCAAACCATCTCCTGAAAATGAGCCGAAAACCTTGTTTTTGGCCATTTTTTCCACATGGGCGTTGGTACACAAGCATGATAGTAGCGCATATGCCCTACTTTGCTTCATTAAAGTAGCGCCCACCTCCATATATGCACTACCCTGCTTCATTAAAGTAGTTCCCACCTCCACATGTGCGCTAGTTTGTCTACTGCCGAGCAGAGCACATTCCTGTACTAGTCAAAATCTCGAAATTTGGGTAAGTTAAGTTGGTTGGGGAACCTCCTACTCGGTTATAACTTCTTTTCCTATCCTTCACTGACTATAGAAGGAGGGTAGAAGGTCCATGTGAAGGGACCAAGCCTATAACATTGTTATGTTGGAGGAATGGAGACCCTCATCCCCCTCTCTTGTGCCTCAGTTTCTCATAAACCCTAGCACAACTGATTAGAGGTTGGGATCCTTGGAGAACAGAAGAAAGAGACCTTGAATCTAGGTTTCGTGAAGTGACAAGATTGAAAGAAGGTATAAATTTATGTACTTGCTTTCATTCATCAATAAAGATCAGACTTTCTTCCCTTTCCAAATATGACCTATTTCATGTGTGTCTTGGATTTGATTACAGTTTGCTTGTAGTTTGATGTCTTCTTTTGTTATGAATATCAATCTTATGTATGTAGTCAAATGTATTTGAGAAAAGTATCAAGTTGTTTTGCAGGTGTGGGCATTGAGATACTGGATAGTATGGAAGAGCGAGGAAGAGAAGGCTAGGATCAACCTTTTGAACAAGGTGCATATATCTCTAACCCTAGTCTCTTCATTTTTTTATTATACTTGCAGAATGCTTATAAGTCTATCTTTATCACCGTAAGTTGGTAGTTTCTCCCCTGAACTATAGGTGCATTTTCCTCACAACAGAATGGCAACTCCGCGCTCTCAGTTGGAGCCCAGACGCGGTAGTGGCGAAAAAAGGGAAAAATTAAAATGTTTTCCTCATTTTTCAGACTGAGATCAAGCCACCATTTTTCTCATGAATGTTTCTTTGGAATTTTTGCAGTAGTTTATACTTTGTTTGAAGCAAAATGGTCGACTGGAAAGAGAGGGAGCATGAGAATGATGATTTATTGGCTGAAAATGACCAAGATACCCTATCTGCATTGCGAGACTGTGGGTTATTAAAAATTTTCAAGACCAAAGGCATCTGCAAGCAGGCTAAACTTCTCACTCACATCATACAAATGTGGGACCCTAACATTCAAGCCTTTCGAGTTGGGGAGCATATGCTTGAGATTGAGCTTGAGGACATCTATTTTCTTATGGGTCTCTCAAAGAGAGGGGCCCGGGTGAACTTAACAGGGTTCAGGGCCTTGAAAGCGAGCACTGATGCCTTGATTGCTCGTTACTGTTGTCAAGGTTACTGATTTTGGGATCTCAACCTTCGAGAAATTCTGTTGGGATTGCCACCTTTGATTCGATCCTAACCCCCTCCCTGTTTGGATGGCTTGATCCACTAAACACTCCATAGATCCACACTTCTCTCTTGTTGGTTAACCTTCCCACATGCTATAAGAGAGAGGTCTTCCATGAGCCAAAGGGAGGACTTTTGGGGGGCATCAAACCTATGATCATAAACCTTTTGTGGAGATAGCTAGAGGTGGAAGCAATTGGAGCTGGAAGACTGGCTTGGACATCAAGCAACCTTTGTAAGCACTTTTCAAGCTTCTTAATAATATAACTTGCCTTGTTTCCTAATTCGTGTGTACTGATTATGTTTCAGTTTCATGAATTATATCTATCTAGATTTGGAATTTAACTTGTAATTCAAAGACATTGGAATATTTCATGTGATTGTATATTGTTTTGTCTCTACAGGTCTATCGTGAAGATTCCGAGATCAAAACTACAAGTAGGACAAACGTTGAGAATGGAGGTGAGTTATTTCCTCTCTTTCTTCTCAATGTAAAATCTCTAAAATACTAGTTTAGTCCAAGATCCAAGATTACATTTGTTTCATTTTTGTCTTATCTTAGAGTTAGTTTAATCTACTTTATCCTAAGAGGATTTCTCTTTATCCATAGGGAGAAATACCTACAACAAAAACTGGCAACTCTGTTGGTTTGAACCTTGTTTGATTGAGTTTTTTCACTTTCAGTCATTTTCATTGTGATCTTTCTCTTCCTTCAAACCAGTAGTATAATTTGGTCATTTTTTACCTTCATTCACCCCCCTTCTCCCCTACATTAGCTATCTACCTTGGATCAGTGAGTCCGCTGGGTCTGCACACCCTAGAAAATTTTTGAACTTTTCTCAAAGTAGCGCCCTTTTCATCTTTTACAGCAATACCATGCCCCTATAACCTCTTCCAGAGCGGTAGTACCGCGTCCTGAACAATTCCTAGAACGTGGTAGTGCATAGTACCGTGCCTGGATGTATGGCCTGCACGCGGTAGTCCTGTATTTATTTTGTTTATCTTACCCTGTTTGGTTCCTACAGGTCATTTTTGACCTTCTCTGCCATTGGATTGATTTTCCTGTTGCTCATAAAAATCCTACAACTTGCTTAACCTCAGTGCTTCCACTTTATTGTGTAAAGCCTGGTTGACAACTCTCAAACTTTGGGTTCACGGTTAGTCATTATCACCATATTTACTACTTCATTCCCAATTGCTACTTCTAATTTTACTGTCATTGTTAGCCAGTTGCAAGTCTTTTGGTTTGTTTGCATTTTCGGTTTGAGCTTGAATTCTTTGAGTTAGTTGCCTATTTTGTACATTGATCACCCCTTCATCATTTTTGCATTAGCTCGATCCTTTCATTATAATCAAGTTTTTGTCACTGTTTTCTTTCCCTTCATTATATAATTTTGAAGATCACATTGTTCTTACAAGCGTTATCTTTTCCATTTCTGCTATAAAATTAATATTGGAAATTATATTTTAAGAACATTGTCTTTCTTTCATTTGAAAAGATCTAGTCCTTATTTTCCATGCTTAGGAGTGAATCATCCATTTGTATTTGCCACATAAATTCTCATTTTGAAGCATTATAGTTGTAGATCAGTTACATTTGAAGGTAGTGTTTATTTCAGTTTGGCTTGCTTGGAAAAAGAAAACAAAAAAGTTTGTTTTTGTTGTGGTTTTTTTTTCATTATTCTTAAAAAATTCATGCATGGTGATCGAAGAACTCTCTCTTTTCTGTAGCTAGATTTCATCGAATAAAAGGCTCATTTCGATTCATTCTCACTTGCATGGTTTGGGTCGTCACAACATCACAAGTTTCACGTCCATTTACCCGATTGAGTAATACAACCACTAAAATTTACATCCCCTAACTCAACACATCATAACCTCACTTGAGGAGAAAAAGAACTTGTTAGTTAGGCAAGACACCGGAAATAGGCATCCAAATAATTCCCCCTTGTCATTATCATTTGAGACATAGTTTTTGTCCTCTAGGGTACCAAAATCCTCTAGTATTTGTTGACACGGTCATATACCAGTTTGTGGACGGGTCTCCTATTGTTTCAGGGGTTAAACCGCCGCGAGATCGAGAACCGGACGGACTCTGTGGAATGCCGCACTCCACTTAGCCCTAAGGCAACATCAATCATTGTCTTCCTTGTACTCTCCGGCCACCATACTGGTGATACAAGGGTGATAATGCAGAAGCGCCGAAAACCTTTTCCAATGTGTCATGAATGAGGTAGTTTAGTGACTTTTCTACTAGGGCTCTTTTTCCCAAAATCCCTTTCAGTAGAGGGATATCCTTCCATTATTGGTCTCTCACGTTGTATTGTTCGACTTGGATTTCATCAGCTTGCAAATGATACAATTTGTTTAGGTATCCAACTCTTAGTTAGGAGGTTTTGCTTGCCATCTCATCTTCATAGAGGGTCATTTTTCTTTTCGTGATTTCTTGTTGGCATTCTGGCCATTTTGGTTTTCAGCTCGCTTACTGTGACGCCGGTCTTAGTGTAGTTTTTAGAGCTTGCTTTTTTGGCCTGTGAGCCTTGCTTTTTCTAGCTCCCCTTTTGCACACTCGACTGCATTAGGGTTTTTGAGTTCTTTTTCACGAGACTGTCCCTGGAATTTGTATTCCTACCATTATGTCCGAACCACAGAGATCACGAAGAGTACATGGATGAATCCCACCACCACTGCCATTGACCTCTGGTCCACCTACATCACATATTCCTGTCCCTCCTAGCCGTGGTGCCGCTCGATGGAATGTTCCACCACCGATCTGCACTACATATTTAGTTCCACATGTAACTGTTACTCACAGTACCATATCAGAACCCCTTGCAGTTTCCGCAACCAGTAACACACTTGAGATTTTGACTGTCACTTCACCCACTGTTATTCCAGATCTATCTGCCACAGTGGACAACACTGCAGCGTCCGAAACTAATACTACCCAAGCTACTAGACTGGAGGCCATCATCCTCCCCGATGTTAGCACTACCCTCCCACCAGATACTTTCTATGATGTTCCGGAAAGATCTGTTGGAACCACCGAAGGATCTGACCAAGATATTTACGAACTGATTGCAGTCTCGGATGGATATGTCGAAATTATCAAAGAAACCAAACTCCCTAATACACCTTTTGAACCTGACTTTGACTTTCTTGCTTCCCAGGTGGAACCTCCTCTTGCTACCACTATGTCGTCAAGTGTTCATCCACAAGAAACCGGTTCTTCTAGCAACGTACCTTGTATGGTATCCCTCCCTAATCTCCCTTTGGGACACGGAATCATGGCATCGATCCAATCTAGTATGGTTAGTCTAGATAACTCCCCATTAGCGTCGGAACAGTTTAAACGTGATACAGAGCAAATGCTCTCAACGGCTTCTAGATATCCCCCTACTACCCATCCTCTCGACTACCGAGCTCTTAACGTTTCGTCTAGCACAGAGTTTCATCACTCTTATGCAGACAACTCCAGACCTTCAGATGTTACTATACCTCATTTCCCTCTGGACCCCGAACACCCAGCTCGCATGTTCAACCCCTTCCAGGATACAAATCCGGGCACAGCCCTCGATGGTCCTCCTACTATTCAAGACTCTATGGACAAAACTCCTGATACCACTTATGAGGGATAACCCAGTATTCTCTCTGTCCTCACTTGTAACATATGGAAGACCCCCTCCACAAATCGGCACCTTTGGCGCCATCGGCCAATCGACATTATCGCATCTTTCTAGTGTCGGAAGAACATCAAGTCATACCGCTGGATCATCCATGCTGACCAGAGGTTCATCTTCGACCACCATATACACTATTTCAGGAGGTGGACAACCGACTATTGGAACCACTAATCGCAACAACCAACCCCCTCCTAGCGGGCCATCAACCCAGCATACAGGAGGACAACCCTTGGTTGGAAACGCCACTCCTAGTCACCAACCTCCCCCCATAAGACCATCCAATCCACCTGCTAGAGGGAAACCCCTCGGTACCATTCTAAGCGGGGTGATTCAACCAACACCTCCATCCTTCCCACCATCTCAACAAGGCCCTTCACTTGGAGGATTCCCACTAATTAACGCCCCCACTGGCACCATTCAACAACCCTCCCAACCAACAGCATCTGCTTAGTTCGGTATGTATAATACACATGGCAGTGGACAACCTTATGCCAGTATTCCAACCGACCATCATCCTCAACATCCCTCGTCAGGCATGCTTCCTTCTTGGGGATCTCAAATCCCATAGAGCGGGGGATACTCGTTGTTCGGAAACTGGAACCAAGCTGGGGGGAAACCTCACGTCTCCCCCAACTTGAATTCCAACTTCCCCTACCCTTCGGCTACAACAACTCCATGGAACCCATCCCTTCAACCTCCACCTCTTCATTAGGGTGGAACCCATATTCCATGGACACCATTCTTGCACCCACCCCCTAACCCTGGTACAGGAAATCCTCCACCTACTCAAAGTAGTGGTAACATTCCTGGGACCCAACAACCCCAGGGAGCCATTCCCCAACAAGGAACAACAAACATTCTTGGGACACAAAAACCCCAGGGTACAATACCCACCATCCCCACTAAGCAGAACGTCCAACAACTGGTTACCACTATGATTCCCAGTCAAGCAATGACTTCAAACACACAACAGGTTAACCAGATGGCCTACTACCCCCAGAACTTCCAGTAGTACCCTGCGGGAAACATGTATGGGTACAACACGCAGCAATATGCTGTGCAGGGCCCCTCAAGCATCCCTGTGTCGTACAACTACTACTCATACCCGAAGCCCAACCGTCAAATTCCTTTCTTGGCCACACTAGATTTACTTGATTTTTCGAGGCTCATCAACGATCCTATATGGCATGAGCCTCATTGGCCACCTATCCCAGCCAAACTCCCATCAGACATTCCTAAGTTCGATGCCAAACCCGGGGAAGACCCTAAGAACCACGTGATGACCTTCCATCTTTGGTGTTCATCCAACTCATTGATGGACAACTCCATTCGGCTATGACTCTTCTAGTGCACGCTTACCAACACGACAACAAAATGGTACATCAAGCTGCAACAACACTCCTTTCATGATTTTAATACCTTGGCCATGCAGTTTCTGACCCATTTCCAGCTCCCCATCCGGTACGAGACTGGAACCGAACTATTAACCTCGTTATGTGAAACCACTTCTACACATATCTCGGAACACATCCATGAGTGGAGTCGACGCCATAGGTTAATCAAGGCACCCATTCCGAACCAATTACTTGCCGATTGGTTCACAAAGTCATTCTTGCCTCCCATAGCCACGGACATTGCTATGCATGGGCCCGTCACGGAGGAACAAGCCAGTCTTCCAGCTCCAATTTCTTCCACCTCTATTTATCTCTACAAAAGGTTTATAATCATAGGTTTGATGCCCCCCAAAATTCCTCCCTTTGGCTCATGGAAGACCTCTCTCTTATAGCATGTGGGAAGGTTAACCAACAAGAGAGAAGTGTGGATCTAAAGTAAGGAAAAAGAAGTTGTTGCGAAGATGAAGAAAATCTAAGCATTGGTGAAAGGAAAAAGAGGTTTTTCGACAGAAGAAATCGAAGATAGAGCGACAAAGTTTGTTACACAGTTGCTGGCCGAAAAAATCCTAAGAACAGTCAGGCCTCCGGAGGTGCTTGCGGGTGCAGTACTACTAGGTGTCGCGGTGGCTGAAGGAACCGAGTTCAATTGGTGTCAGTACCTTCTCAATGAGTTCCTGGAAGAACTCAATGACACCCAGGTGAATGGAGGTCACTTCCACTTCACATGGTTGATTATCTTGATCGCCTTTGTCGGATGGAAGGATCCCAAGGACTATGTCGGCGTAATTGCAGACACCAATGATCCCAAAGGAGTTCGATATGTCGGCATAATTGTGACAAGTAAAGTCTTCTACTAGTATTACACCCAGCTGCGCGAGGCGATCATGCGTACATCGCACATTACAAAGCAGGTAATGTCAAAATACATTTGCATTGTCGATTTTCATGTGGACATGCGTTGTATTTTTATTTCACCCAAAGCAAAGACGAAGAAACCGGAATGGTATGCGGGTAATTACCATATGTACGAGGAAGACATCGACATTCTCATGAGGGACTGGTCGGCCGAGTTCCGTGTCGAGGTCATGGATGTTGCGACCGATTCAAAAGTGTAGTGTCCCCTTCTACCATATCAGCGTGATAGGGAGGACGTGGTGCTCAATCCGGGCAATTAGCCCCAAAACGTTTGAATTAAAAATCATTGATGCAAAGAACTGTATCTGTGAATGCTATGGAAAAACGACGGTAATCAAATAAATGTTGTTGATCTCTAACACACATTCAAGATTCTGTGATAGCCATGAAATAAAGATCTGTGCAGAATTATACAAGATCATATGGAGATGCATAATCATTTTAATACACAGCGGAAGCAAATTTATTAACAGATCCATGATACATTCAAAATATTCATCAAATGGTAATTGCAAATTTAACACATGAGAATACTTATCTTATGCAAAAGTAGTCCCACGCAACTGGCTATGCAACTGCAACGTTCCACCCAACCGTAGGCCAGTGTGCTCCTCAATCTCTCAGCACCACTGCCACCCCCGAGCTGGGCATGATCTCTACAAGGAATTAGGGAACAGCAGACTCACACATAGCCAAGCATACACCAAAATGAGCCAAGCCAATCTACAATTGGTTTTATCAGGCTGCTAGGAGATGGAAAGGAAGAGTTGCTAAGCTAGTGAGCTCCAGCACAGAGCCAGGGATAACCTTGCAAGATCTATCTAGCTTGGAACCCACAATACCTACACACCCAGCACAAGGAGGTATTCTTTTCTCTGCTATACAGTCCCTCAAGCCATACCTTCCCTATCTAGTGCTCTCAGGGTATGCATAGAAGAGTAACCAAAGCCCTCTTGATCTTCTTGAGAGGTTGTCTCCCCCACTAGGTTTATCAAGCTACTTCTGTCCACTACCATTCCAAAACTTCAATTCACAGGCTCAAACCAAGATGAGGATGCACACAACAGCAGAACACAATTATGGGGCAGGATAAAACGTTTTACAGTGAGATGCATGAGATGGAGTTTCAGCTAACTCAGAAAAACGTGGGAACCCACAAAGCGAAATGGGAAGTTGGGAAACAACCCAGGGAAGCTAAATCCATTTTTAGAAAAACGTCCTTGGACATTCAGGAGCAAAAACGACCTCCATACAGTCCCCAAAACGTGGCCCTTCTCTCCCAGGCTACTGCATGTGCAAAAACGAACTCCCAGGCATGGAAAAATGCAGGATTTTGCTGAAAAACGTGAAGGGAAAGACCCAGATAGCTCCCACTGCGTGAATGAGTGAAGACTGCCCATTCAGAATGGCTTTGGGCACCATTTCGTGGGTGATTTCTTGCACAAGGAGGCAAAACACGAATTTCCAGGTTGATGGCTTGCCCATGCACGAATTTGGCTGCCATACTTTCTCATTTCCAAGGCAATAACTGCCCCAACCAATCTTTGGAAGAATTAAATGATTGGGTGCATGAGACAAAATGGGTAGTTGGTGGTTTTATGGGTTTCCCCATTGACACATGGATTAACACCATTGGCTCAAGGGTTTGAATAATTTCCCTCCCTTTTCCTTGTAGAGTCATGCCCCATCTCTTTTGTTGCATTGCATAGCCGGTTGTGGGTTTTTCATTGAAAATATCATAATTACATGATGTCTTATATACATTGTGCCCATCTCGCACCAGAACCGTAGGAATCTATTTTTAATTGCCGATACATGAAACGCTAAATCAACGGTGGGGCCTTGGCCTTGAGCTCCTCACTATGATTAATTACAATATTTACATCATTTACGATTTAATACAAAGGGGTCAAAATGGGGACATTACAAAAAGAAGATGAACCAATTTCGTGGCCATGCTCAATCATTGAGGAAAAAGGAAAAATTAAAGAACCTGAAAGCCCGCCAAAACAAAAGGCACGGAAGAAGATGAAAGCAACCAAGGGTCAGTCAGAAATAATGCTTAATGAGGAATATTTTGACATGATTGCTGAAAAAGTCACAGAACAGATGGAAGAGGTGATGATAGACAAAGAGAAAAAGGACAAGGCCATATAGGATGACCTACAAAAGAATTGGCTCGCACTGCAAGGGCTCATGCAGAAGATGGACGATCTCCAGAAAAGGCTACCTTTGCCGCGCAACACAGAATCAGAAGGGAGGTAGGGAGGAAGCTCGCAGCAGACACCACCGCAGCTAGCCATAACGCTACCAGCAAAGACTCGGGTCGTTCATTTGGACCCAATGAACATAACGCTGCCAATGTTAGAACAAGTGGTTCTAAATACAAAGGGTGTCGAGCAGGTAGAGCTCAACCTGGCCAAGATTCCATTACCTGGCTTGCAATGTTTGCACCTGCAGGTTGTAGAAGAAATGCATGAAAGGACCATTGATTCGATGAAGTCCCAAGTTGAGCTGCAAGCCGCAAATAGGCAGCTCAAGGAGTCTAGCTCACGCACAGATATGCAACTGCACGATGAACAGGACCGTCGGCTGCGATTGGAAGCCACTATCACTTCTATCGCAGATGACATTGAAGATTTGGAACCCTAGAATGATCCTGCGGACACCGTTCTAAGAATGGGAGATATGGTGAAATCTCTGAAGATAGAAATACAGGACAAGGAGATTCTTCATGTGGCTGATATTACCGCCCTGAAGGAAAAAATCAATCCGGAGATACCATTAATTAAGCAGGAGTTAAGGGAGCAAGTAGTAAAGGTCGTAGCACAGAATATTGCAATGGATGTGGCTAACTGCCAAGATTTATTAACTACAGCTTCGAAGGCATTCACTGCCCTCGAAGAGGATCCAGGGCTACTGCAAGTAAAGACTGTAGTCAAAGAAAAGCAAGCCACATTGGAGAAGCTGGATATAGAAGTCAAGGCCCTACCAGCCAGAGACAAGCTTCTGAAATACAGGGAAGTAACCAACTTGAAAAAGGAGGTACAAGCATTAAGGGAGAAAGAGACTGTGATGGACAATCAGTCCCAACCACTATTGCAGGATGCCATTGCAATATTGCAGCAAATTGAAGACAAACTCAAGGACCTACACGAGAACCAAGAGCATGTGGAAGAACAGATTGGAGAAGAAATAACCGCGGAGATGCTCGACACAATCAGGCAATTCGAGCACGATACAAAGGAAACAATGGAGCAGCTGGTCGACACATTCAATGAATTCGCGGCAAAGCTAGCTCCACAGGTCGCAGAGCAGATAAAAAAGGTTGAAGCTGAAGGTGGCTCAAGGACGAGCCACATGTAAGTGTTAGGGGCATGTTGGGCTTGGCCCAAGTTGGGGAAAATTTTGATAACAGAAGGAGTTTTAGCTGCGGAGCTGAGCGCAGCTCAACAAAAATAAAATTTTGTGTAAGTGTTGGGGATGTTGTGAAGTTACACCCAACAATGAAATTTTGGCAGTACTTCTAAGGGTGCTGCGAAGATCAGTGTTGTGAGGAAGCAGTGTTGTGAAGTGACTAGTCCACGTGGAGCTGACAAAGCAGAGTGCTGGACGGAGGATAGGCACGGGTACTGGTTAGACCGTCGGCAGTCTAGTTTTGGAAAAGATGCTCCAGGGAGGCCAAGCGGCAGGCATGAGAAAATCAGGAAGGCGACCAGGTGTATGAGGTCGTTAGAGGAAGAATGACTTTATGAAAGTGACTGGGAGTTGAGCTAGTTGTACAAGGCTGTTAGAGGAAGAGCAGCTCGAGGAAAGTGACCTGTTGGTGTGCGCACAATAGGAAGGTTGATAGCGACAGGACGAAGGCATGGAGGATCGCCACGATGGAGCACTCGCTACCAGAGGCCAGCAGTTCGGTTTAAAGAAACCGTAGAAGTCTTGTAAACCCTAAGGGTTTCGGCCTTTAGCATTGTAAAGACATGACCTACAGGCATGATCTATAAAAGGAGGCATTTTTGTATGGGAAAGGGTTAGAAGTTTAGTACTAAGCATTGTAAAATATTTTCTGAGTAAAGATATTGTAAAGGCTCTACAGTTGAGTGCGTAGATACCTATCTGAGAGAGAAGAGAGTCTATAGCTGAGCATGCAGACTAAGAACTGTTGTGCCCTTCCCAAAAGATATATATAACAACAGTTCTTGTGGATGTAGCTTCCCACCTGGGGGAGCGAACCACGTTAAATACTGTGCCGTATGATTGTGTTGTGTATTGTGCATTTATCTGCTTCCTGTGAATGAATGTCTGAATTTTCCCTTGCATACTGTTATGATAGGAATTTTATATGTATTTTCCATCAGGAGAATGTGGAAATAATATGTTAAGTTCTGCATGAATAGATGAATGGTGAATGTTTGGCCTCTACTTATGAAGCAGTAATGAATCAGTTATTCGGCTAAGTGTTAGATATTGTTTAATCACTTTCACATTACGTAGTAGGAAGAATGCATGGTAGTTGGACAGTCTCCACAGCACATGGTTGAGTAGTGAACACCCCAAGTGAATGGATGAATGATTGAACATTAATAACTTCAGTACTCTAGTTAACTGCAATTATTTCAAGTCTTAGTGTGAACTGCATCGGCCGCAGTCACAAAGAAATTCCATGGAAGTAGAATTTAGAGGTGCGGACCACGGTGTCGTCTATCACCGCACAGTCTTGCCCCGCAGCACACGTCCTGTGTCACGTTGTTTAGTACATCAGACTAAAAAACTCATCACCTACTATGGAAACCTGATTCTACAGTACCCCATAGATACACCTTGGGTGAGACCTCAACCTGCTTGCAGGTTGTTGCCGAAAGGGCCGGTCAAGGGGAAACCATGAAGAACGTGGGTCTTTATTGAAAACCCTCTGGGTCAACATATAAGAAGCCAACAGTTGGTGAGTGAGGAACTGTTGAGCCACAAGGAGCCCTGCTGCGGCATGCCGAGCACACCTATAGTTGAAGTTTCCAGTGGGGTCTATTGACACAAACCTAGTCAACAAAGGTTCCACACGTTGTCGACACCAATCCACCGCGATCTCCCTGAGCACCGGCCCAGACAGTTTTTACCCCATCCAGCAACACCTGCGGAGCAGATGAGGTCTCACCCGAGATGTTCAAGGGAGAGTTGATGGAACCATGTTTCTTCCAAATGAAGGAGGATGTTGTGCATCAATTACTTAACTTATCGCAACATTCAGAAGGAGAACTAAGCATTCAACTCAGACATTAAGCATAATTGTGGCATTATTCAACAGATCTTAACATTCACAGAATCATTATTGCAACATATATTGTTACCGGACAATCCACTCAAATGGATGCGAGCAGGATCTCCCTAGCTCAATGCGAGTCTAGAACAAATAGAACAGACTACAAACACATTTCCTAGATCTACTTAAGGATCAAGTGCTAGATTTCTTACCTCTTTGATTCGCTATCCTTTCTCCTGAATGTTGCTCCACATCCCACGGTCGTCAGATCCAAGCTGCAAGACCTGTCAATACACAAAAGCAAGATAAACGAGTAAAGAGCATCTATACAATAAGAGATCTATGTAAACAGTTAAGCAGGTAAACAACACAATATCATGACACATGAGAACAATATTGGTGGAAAGTATTTGCATTACTGTAAATAGAGGAGTACATGATAGAGATATAGAACTACAACCAAAGACTTAACGCAGTAGCCCTTCTCCGACCAAGCCACTTTCCAAGTTCTTCCAAGGAAGTATGAGCTCTCCAATAGGTGAATAGAGGTGCCTTAAGAGATATTTCACCAGCATGTAGACACCATAGCCGTCCTCCCTTTGGGATGGGAGAGAGCCTCACTTATATAAGACCAAGTGGATAGGGTATGGATAGGATAGGATGAGAGATGGTAGGAGAGAGATGGGGGATCTTCCCAAAGAGTTAGGGGTCGAGTACCAGCTCTCCTAGAGGTCAGGGATAAGCCCCTAAATGGGTAAGTTTCGAGAAGGATCTCGAATAGGCTATTTTTTCCCATTAACATACCTCGTCGCACCCTGCAGTGAAGCAAGATGCGACGTCGCACGTTTATAGTGTGCAACCTGCGACGACCTCTCAAAATTTTGCAGGATTGAGTGCAAATCCTCCCAAATGAAAGTACTTAGTCCAGGTGACTTCATGGATGTATACACTGAATCTAATGATGAGTAGATTTTGGGTGTAACAGAATGCCCCCCAAAGCATGAAGCTGTTAAGGATGTACAGGTGAAGTGATTTGAAAGAAATAATGGCAATAGGCTCGACGGACGAAGAACGTTGATGTAGTACAACTGACTCTGAAAAAACAATCTCATATGAAGTACAACATGGCTGCCGACCAATACATTGCAGATACATGGTAGTAATGACCGACTGAACACAATCATGGCTACTAGACACAAGCATAGATCCATGATGAGATGATAACACAACCATGACTAATACAAAAGTGGATCCATGTAATATGACTCAATACAAACTCCATCGCAACCTGGGTAAAGAATGACTCCCCAGGGTCTTCAAGCTGAACCTGCAATGATACGAATCTATCCATGTGATTACAAATGTCTTGACGTCGAACATGGTAGAAACCACTTGATTACCGACCATTGATGTGAACCGTTAACAAGTGCGAGGGAGATCACCATGGATGTCAATGATTCCCAAGGTATCACAATACATATCATCAAGCGTGAATAAATGATTTGAAGTCGAACGCAAGATGAAATCTTTCAATCAAGAGTCAATGATGCAAACTCATGATGAAAGCGAGGAAAACTGCCATTGAGGCATGCAGGGCCAAGTTACTTGGTTTGTTTCTAGATTCAATCCTTGGATGATGTGTTGAAGTCGACAAAGATGAATTCGTCGAAGGAGGGCCATGATGAATCCCCCATCAATCGACACAAAACACGACAAAAGATGTGTAGAGTGGATCAGATGGTACAGTAACATGTAAGAATGACTCAAAGTAACAACGGCATGGCGACGTGTGTACTGACTGTAGATGATAAATAGTGGACATGTTCTTGAACATGGGCATGGCATGACTTGGAAGTATTGACATAATGAGAATGACGCAAATTTCTAATGCAACTGATGATGGAAGCTTTCTCTGAATGACTCAGAGGAGTAACAGGACTCAGAAAGTAAGCGGGGACTCATAGACAAATGGATGACCCAAGTATGCAAATGCAGATGAGAGCCATGTTCAAGAACGACTATATACTGCCACTAAGGTATGTAACACAAACACTTTCCTTTTTCCACATCATGAATGATGAGTGCCTCATGTGTTTTTTACAAGCTTGATGAGGGTAACTAGATGCTCGGTATAGCTCATCTCATAGATGAGTCCAATCCCAAATATTTTCCGAACCTGGGATAGGAGGGGTTCGTCCCATGATGGGCCCTTCAATGTGAAAATTTAACGAGTCCATAGAAGGAAAAATCGGTCGTCATTTCATGTTTAGAGAGTCTGAAAAGAACTAAAGAAGAATCCAATGGTCCTTTTTCATAAAGTTAGCCTCATCGCCCGAAAAAGGGTAAAACAACACAGGAGAGGACTCTTCCAGTCATGATTGGCTGGAGTATTCCTTTGTTGTAATTAGTGCCCCCTGGTCCGCAAAAGGGGTAAACTATCACCAGGAAGATGACCATTCAAATACTTTAACAAGCGTGAACGCGACAAGTTCACTTGGAAATCTTTTCATATTTAGGGAGTCTGAAACGAGCTTAACTATGGACTCCGGGGGGTGTCCTTTTCCGTGGAAGTTTAACGATCCCGAAAAAGTGATAAATCATAACTTGGTACTTGTTCTCATAGTTATGTGAGTATGAAAACAAACAAAGAGTAAACTCATCCTCATGCAATAATTACGACTAACCAAAAATAATAATGAAAAAACATTGAAAGGGGTGTTCATACCTGTAGTTACCGTCGGTAATGCGAGAAACGACACAAAATACCACTTTACGACTCCTGTACGCTAGATAAAGTGTTAAATAGTCCCAAATATAATGAAAAACGGTCAAAACTATAGTAAATGGCCCAAAAAGCATCAAAATATTTGAAAAAGAATATTCCATTCTATTTATAAATAGAAATATAGGCCAAAAATAGATTTCATTGTTCAAATTGCTAATTTGGGTGGAGAAGTACCAATTTGGATTCCTTTGCCGATTTCGGGAGCTACAATCCACCATTTCACCAGCCGTCCACACTAGGTAGGCCTAAATCTCCTCCAACAACTTTCTAGTGGTTTACGTTTTTCTTTCTTGTCCATTTTTTGGGTTTTTTGGTGATTTGGGGAAGGGCCATTGCGCCCTCGGCTCGTCGCAAGTGGCCCTTTCGGGACTTGCGATGAGACCAAGTCATCGCAAGCCTCGAAAACGAGACCTGCGACAATGTCGCACTGTACTTGAATGTACGGTGCGACGACGGAAACCCAAAACCCAAACATAAAAAATAATTCAAAAAATGACTTTGTGAAAGTTGAGGAAGGACCTAATAGGGTTTAAATGTCCCTTTTGGTAGGTTACTAGCGAGCAAAAATGGTATTGGAGTGGCAAGAGAGAGAACACGAAGTGGAAGATGAATAAGCCGCAAACGATCCACAATGCGTGGAAGCTTTGAGAAACTGCGGGTTGCTCAAGTTCTTTGAGATAGAGGGAATGAGATCCCAGATCCTGCTACTGACACACATGCTCCAGAGTTGGGATGCAGCCCAAAAATACTTTGTGATAGGTGAGCATATCCTTACGATTGACATTGAGGATATTTACTTTCTGACCGGTTTGTCCTGAAGAGGGGACGCTGTACAACTCACTAGGACATGGGCCAGTGACCGTACAGTTGAGGACATGGTGTCACAGCGCTGTGTTGCTACTTCTCGTCCTTCCAGCGGGAAGATACTCATCAGAGATGTGGTGAGTTGTCCACTATGGACCATATTACTTATCATTACTAGGGTGGCCGGTATCCAAGCCCCACACATTGCTACTCGGACCCAGATGCTGTATGCGGAAGACTGTATGTCTCCCAAGGTTTTCAACTAGTGTGAGGGTCTCCTTGCCAACATCTGAGCTCAGCTGACCAAGTGTCGGCGTGGGGAGCTCAAGCGGTTTGGATACGGATCGATCATAGTATCGTTCCTCTTGGAGCAGGTTCCTCTTTTGCGCCTGTAGTTGGTACTGGATGACAGGGATCCGAGAGATCCTCACATGCTCAGGTGGGCAGAGGCGATGACCCACCATGGTGGGGGTCCCATAATCAGTTTTAGTCCTGAGTTCTTTAGCTGGCTGGAAGGCCAATTACTTATGGTCAAGGAATTTCCCTACAGTGGCACGGACTTTCGGGAGGATCCCGACTTGGCGCTGCTAGAGGGTGCAGCATGGGGTGATATAGGTGAGAAAAAAAACCCTTGTATTTTTTAGTTTTGTATATTATATCATTTTTTTGATGTAGTGCTGACAAGTATGTAATGTGTGTACAGATGTGGGCCTCGTGTGACCAGTAGGACTCTCCCTTCTGGTGCTCATGCTGCCATCGAGGAGGTGGGGAGGCAGTTGTTCCTGCAGGTGCCCATGCTGCCATCGAGGAGATGGAGGAGGTGTATAGGAACCTATCCGAGCTGACTGTGGAGGTACCAAAGCTAGCTATCGATGAATTACCGAGGCCCATGCAGATATTTGGGGTTGGAGCATCCGTACGCTTCAACGCCTTACTCTGCAAGGTGGCTCGGACCGTGGACTACTTTCTCACCTAGCAACAGAGAGCTGTTAGAGCCAGGGGTGTATGGGTCAGGCGTCCAGCCTGATGACACTAATATACTTGTACTGAGAGCTTAGAGGCCTCAGATTTTGTACTACTGAAAGCTATGATGCTTCAGATTTTTGTAGAGACTTACTGAAAGCCATCGTGCTTCAGATTTTGTACTAGCACTACTTTTTGAGCGATTTATATATATACAGACATTACCGACGATTTATACATTATGTGTTTTCAAAATGATTAGTGATGTGATCTTGTTTACATGTTTGCTTTTATACATTATATTTACATGTTGTGAATGATTTTACATATTATGAGTATTATGTGTGTGCGATGTACCAATCTAAAATGAAGTTGGCCATTGAGTCAACAACTGTGTTTAACTCCCGTGGAATGTGCAGGTATTGAACAGATTCAAATGACCTTTCCAGGAGACGTACTCATCTGAAGAGACGGAGTAAGGTGGGATCGCAGATGGTGTAGACTCGGTTAAGATGGGAAACCACTAATTGCGAATCCATGTGGATGACAATGTGGTTCATACCCAAGGAAATGGCGTTAGTTAGGGTTCCGATTACTGGCTGATATTCTGCGGCATTGTTGGTCGCAAACCCTAAGAAACTTCCTCCTGAGCAAATGAACTCGCATGTTGGGGAATACAGTACCTAGGCTGCCAAAGAAAGGTTACGGTTATGTCGGCTAGCGTCATTCGCAAATCCATAGCATGTTGCCATCTGCACATGCAGACAGAACATGGTATAAGAAGCAGAAACAAGATCAAAAGACACTCGAAAAACAAATGCGTCACACCACACAAAAACACACCATGTACAGTATATACAAGCAAGTCTATGCATGAGGGATCAAGCATAGTATCTCTTCAGGTAGAGCCCATTGCGGTGTTCACCCAAAGAGATTCCGTCATAATATTCAAGCTCGTAAGCACCTTTTTCCAACACACGTTTTATAACGTAAGTTCCATGCCACATGGACTCGAACTTCCCTGCTCCTAGTTTGTCATGATTTTGGTCATAAGTGAGGACCAGGTCACCCTCGTTAAAGATCCGAAGTTCAATTGACTTATCGTATTGGGCCTTGATGCGTTTCTTGTGCACTTCATTAGTGAGAGCGGCATCGCGGCGAGACTCGTCAAGTTTTGCTAAGTGCAAGAGACGTTCTTCCTCAGCAGTAGTGTTAGGAAGAAGTTCGACAACAAGTTTTAGAGACGGAATTTCGCACTCTATCGGAAAAACAGCCTCCAATCCATATACCAATTGGAAAGGAGTGAAGCCTATGGCGGTTTTGACGAAATTTCAGTAGGCCCATAACGTTGAAAATAGCATGTTGTTCCAATTGGACTTATGTGTCCCTACCATCCTTTGGACCATAGTTTTCAAGACCTTGTTAATTGCCTCGACCTGTCCATTGGATTGCGGGTAGTAGGGTGTTGAGGTTTCGTGGCGAAAACCCAACCTGTCGCTCAGTTCATCAACCATATGGTTATGAAAATGAGAACCATGATCGGTCACTATTGCCTGAGGAACTCCAAACCACGCTATTACATGATTGAACATGAAGAGTGCGGCGGTTTTTTCATCGTTTTGGTACGTAGGCATAGCTTCGGCCCACTTTGTGAAGTAATCCACAGCTACAATGATATAATTATGCCCCCCAGCCGAGGTAGGCTTACAATGCATAAAATCAATGCCCCATTTTGCGAATGGGCCAACGACAATAACCGGATGTAGTCTGGCGGGATGAGTGCGCTTCTTCATATGGAAGTGTTGGCAAGGAGGACATTTTTTTACGGCCTCAATACAATCTTTGAAGATAGTAGGCCAGAAATATCCTGCGCGCAAAATATTCTGGGTTGTAGCCATCCCAGAGAGGTGACTGCCACATGCCCCAGCATGACAGTCATTCAGAACGCGTCCAGCCTCATCGTGAGTGAGACAACGTCGAAGAATTGAATCGACGCCACGACGATACAAAGTATCATTGATGATCAAATAATACTTTGCATGGTGATGAATCTTACGATGGTCGTCGTGAGAAAGTTGAGGATCGAAGTGTTGGGTTTGAAGATATAACAGGATATATCCATACCACGGATCAGTCGTACTTATGAGAAACAATGATTCATGCGGAAAGGAGTCATTGTGCTCAACTTCTGCATCAGAACGGGGAAGGTCGCAAATGAGCTTGGCAAACACCAAATACTTCTTAGACTTAGCTTTCTCAAAAAGAAGATCAAATTCTTGCAGTATCACAATCCAGCGTGAATACTTTCCCCCAAGCACCTGACGTGTCATTATGTGGTACATGGGGTTTGAGTCGGCAATGATGGTGGTGGTGCAGAGCAAGATGTAGTGCTAGAACTTCTGGATGGCAATGACTGCCGCGAAAGCAAGTTTTTCAACATGTGAATATCTAGTTTCGGCGTCGGCTAGACCCTTACTTGCATAGTATATCGAATGTTCCTGGGCATTTTGATCTTCCTGTACCAAAACCATGGCGATAGTGGTAGTAGAAGCGGCGAGATATAAGATGTAATCTTGATAATAATTAGGCGGTTGGAGAACGGAGGCATGCGTGATGGCATGTTTGATACTCTCGAAGGATTTTTGAGCTTGGTCGTCCCAGATGAACGGGACATCCTTCTTGAGCAGTCTCATATAGCCCTGATTCTTCTCTGTGAAATTACAAACAAAATGTTGTAAATAAGTCGCCTTCCCTTGGATACTTTGAAGTTCCATAACATAAATCGGGGGTGGTAGGTTGATGATGGCATCCACCTTTAAGGGATCGATGCGGATCACATCCTTCGAAATGAACAATAAATCCTAGGAGGCATCCGGACTCAATGCAAAAGATACACTTATGAGGATTTAGACGGATATTGTACCATCTGCATCTGAGGAAAATGGTCGTCAGATGATCAATGTGGAACTCGCGCTGCTTTGAATGAGCAGGGAGATTGTCCAGATAGGGTTCCACAAAGTCCTTAATATTGTGGAAGGCGTACGACATAGCCCGCTGAAACGTGGCGCCAACATTTTTAAGGCCAAATGGGAGCTTGTGGTATGCAAACGTTCCCCATGGGAAGATGAAAGCCGTCTTATGTTGGTCGGCTGGGTTGATCTCAATTTGGTTGTAACCCGAAAAGCCATCCATGAATGAGAAGATGACGCTTCTGACACAGTTTTCGATGATCTGGTCGGTGAAGGGGGTCGAGTAGTTGTCTTTCGGACAAGCCCGATTAAGGTCCCGATAATCAAAACAGATGCGAATGATGCCCTTATTTTTGTTCACAGGAACGACGTTTGAGACCCAATCCGTCAATGGGACAGGATAAATGAAACCAACCTTTAAGAGCTTTTCAATTTATGCCTTTATTGCCGCAGTCTTCCGGGGTTGTACCGATTGCAACTTTTGGCATACAGGTTTGATGTCAGGATATGTTTTTATTTCGTGAGAAACAATTGCGGGGTCTATCCAGGAAAATACGTCTCAAAACTGCTTGAACAAGGCCATGGTAACAACGATTTCTTCAGGGGAACACTTCTGTCCTATGCGAATGTGTTCCACTATACCAGGTTTCACCGAGATGTCTACCGGGTTGGTTGGCTCAATGTTGGACAAGTTTCCCTCCGTGTCCATAAGACATGTCAAAATGGGGGAACGAGGGGATGGTTAGGTATCTGGAGAAAAGAGGGTATGGATGTTGTTCTCTATGTATTCCAAAGGAGGAAGAAAAGATGACCTATGATGGAGATCATCCCATGGATTGTCTTCAACATTCATTACTTCCATGATGGACTCGTCTAAATGAAAAGTACGAAGTAAGAGATCAGGTAGAGAGGACGTATGTTGTAGAGAACAAGATGGGGATACCATGGTGAAATGGTCCTCCGGTGCTGATTGGATAGCCTCGTAAATACGTTCAGCGGGTGAAAGAGGCATCATATCTCCAAGCAGGTGCGTTGTGGCTTCATCTGGTACAAGCCAAGCATCGTTTGAGTGAGATAAAATCTCTGTGGATATCATGTTCACCGTAGCAACATGATTAGGGGGGTCCGCGGTTGGAAAAACGCCCATGAGAGATGAATCTTTCAAAAGGCCAACCCCTACACTCTCATACTGTTTTGACATTTGTCCAATGGAAGGAATATGGTCACTAGGATGAGTAGTGGCGTCCGGTGTACAAAAATCTAGTTGGTCGATAGTAACAATTCATCCTTGGTGGGGGAATTGTACTATGTGGAAGACCGAAGAGGCTACCGCCTGCATGGTGTAAAACCAATTGCGACCAAGAAAGATATTATAATCTAACGGGCCTGAGACCACTTCCATGTTAATGGTTACGGTCTTTCCTCCCAACTCAACTGCGAGAGCTTGTAAGAGCCCATGAGGTTGGAATCCATGCCCATCGAATGCTTTCAACGTGGCAGGAGAACGATTCGATTTGGGGGAGCCAATGGCTCTCCAACAGGCGATGGACATGATAGAAGTGGAGGCTCCTTCGTCCAAAAGGATACGATGGACAATCTTCCTAGCAATGTTCGCAGAAACTTGGAATGCGAGTTGGTGTGAGAGCCTCGACTTAAGGTTGTCAAGTCGAAACATGATGGTGTTCGAGGAATCCGGGTCTACTGCACCAATGGCTGCAAGGAGAGTTTTGCATTGATTGGGACAATTCTACAAAACTTCTAGAGTAGACATGGCACAAGGAGCTTGGGCCAAGTTTTCTACGATATTGTAATTCTGTGCCGCTCGAGCATTAGGATTGAAAACATCTTTTCGAATCATGCTCTTGGGAGGATGCAATATCGAATCTAAGGAGGGCTTCTCGATGGTGAGAGAAGTTGATGGTACAGTGACATCAATTAAGGAGTCGGAAGCTTTTTCAGTATTACTTTTGGTGGGTTCCTTCGAAGGGACCAGTTCGTAAGATCACGAGCGAGTATTCAAATTGATCGTCTCGTTATGCAACATGAGAACATGTGCATTATTGGATGGTTCCCCCTGGGCTGGGGGGTTTGAGCAATCATCTGCTGGTTTTGAGTAGGAAACGGATCGTTGAGGACTGCAGGAGTTGGTTTACCCCTAAGAAACTTTTTCACTTCGTCTCTATGGGGACACTCTTTGGAGAAACGGTCTTCTCCACACAGTAAGCAAGGATACTTCAGTTTCCTTTTCTGCTTGGCATCGTCAGGAGTGCTCTTCGGTTCTTGCTGGGAAGAAGACTTTGTGGGTTTCCCCTTGTTCTTATTTTTTCCGTTAAAATTCTGAGATGAAGATGATTGAACTGAATTCACCTCTTCAGTTACAGCAGGAGTGGTTGACATGGTGGTGCTGTGTCCAGCCTGAGTTGGGTTAGATGATCCAATGGTGCTGACAGCAGGCTGGGTATTAAGGGAACCAATGATCCCATCAGTTTGGGGTCCCTTATGTGGTTTCGTGGGGTCATTAACATCACGGGGTGCGTCAGGTAGAATATTAAACAAAGTGCCAGACTGAGTCTAAACTAGGTCTAACAGATGGGCACTCGCGATGGCTTGTTCTTCGGTGACAGCACCTCTCATGGCAACATCTTTTTCTATGGTGGGAATGAGCGATTTTGTAAACCAGTCTGCTAGGAGCTAATCTGGAATATGAGCTTTAATGAGACGTCGTCTCCTTCGCCACTCATGGATATGATCCGAAATGTGAGTGGTGGTATTTTGACGGAGCGAGGTTAAAATATCAGTACCGGTCTCATACCGTATAGGCAGATGGAAATGTGTCAAAAAGTTCATAGCAAGAGAGCCAAAATCAGGAAAAGAGTGCGGTGGCAACTCAATGTACCACTTGGTAGCTGAACCGGTGAGAGTCCTTTGAAACAATCTAAGACGAATTGAATCGTTCATTAAGGAATTAGATGAACACCATAAGTGGTATGTCATCACGTGGTTCTTGGGGTCTTCACCCAGCTTGCCATCAAACTTGGGGATATCAAACAGAAGTTTCACCAGAATTGGCGGTCAGTTAGATCCATGATAAATAGGATCGTTAGTTAACCTGGATAGGTCAGGCAGTTCCAAAGTAGCCAAAAGGGGCAGCTGTGGGTTAGGCTGCGCGTATTGATAATTCGGATAAGGCGTGTAAGGACCAGACTAACCATAAGGTGTACCAGGATAAAACTGACCGTAGGGGGGTGTGCCGCCCGGACCGTAAGGAGGTCCGCCACCATAAGGTGGTCCATTCCAGTAAGTTGGAGGTCCACCTCCACCTCCGAGAGGGGGTGGAGGTCCGCTGCCACCGCTGGGAGGAGGTGTGGGTCCATAACCGTAATAAGGTGGCCCACCACCACCTCCGCCTAGAGGAAGTGGTGGACCATTTCCGCTGCCATATGGATGGCGGCCCCCACCACCTCCGCTGCCAGAAGGATGAGGGTTTCCACCACCGCCGCCACCACCATAGTAATTAGGTCCTCCACTGCATCTTCCTGGAGGGGGTGGTGGACCACCACCACCACCCGAAGGGAAATGTCCTCCTCCACCATGATAGGGTGGTCCCCCACTGCCTCCGCTCGGAGGAGGTGGTGGACCATTCCCGCCACCATCGGAGGGGTGAGCGGTGTTATAGCTAAAATGAGGTGGGCCTCCACCAATTTTAGGTGAGGTCCCTCTGCCTCTAGCAGGAGGTGGGGGAGGGACGATTGGGGGTGGTGGTACTTGCGGGACGATCAACTGGGGTCTGTGTTGCAACGCAGGTTGTTTCCCCCATAGAGTGTAAGTATTCCCGGGGTAGGGTACCCCGTATGGCACGTTTCCAGGATTAGGTTGGCCCAGCACAGGGTTCACGAAACCTAGATATGCTTGACTCCATGAGGGTTGAGCTACATTTGATGGCCCTCCAACATGAGATAATCCCATGGTGGACGGTCTAGGGGGTTGGGACGGTCCAACGAAAGGCTCGTTGGGTTTCCACCGCCTATGTTCTGGTTAGGAAACGGGGGTTTCCCCCCAGCCACAATAGGTTGACCACTATTCAAAGGTTGAACCAAAGTAGGTTGTTGACTATCTACCGTGGTAATAACATTACCAATAAGATAATCCGTGGGAATGGAATACCCTCCCCTCGAATTCTGAGGTGGGGGAGGAATTGGTAAAGTAATCGTGGTAGTGACAGGTGTGTGGGACTATTGTCCCTCCACTGGTTGGTTCACTTGAGGTGCAGGACTGGACTCCTGCGAGGGTTGACCAGTCTCATTAGTGGTGACATGGTGGGGTGGTTCAGGTGATCCGAAAGATATCAGACGAACTGGGATGGGTTGGTAAGGGGGTAACGATGGGTCCTAAACCCGTCGTTGGAGACTCGACTGCCGACACTCTTCATCCATGGAACGAAAGTGAGCCAATTGGTCACGAAAGTAGGCTAAAGTGTCTTCCGGAGTAGTCTCACTAGGTGAGGATGAGGTGGCAAAATGAGCCACTGGGTGGTCTGTAGAAGATGTCTAATAAGCTGTTGAAGGACCAACAGTTGCTGTAGGGTCGTCCTGGGGTCGGTTTATCCATTCCAATGATCCAGGTTCTCCCGGGATGACGAGAAGAAGGTCTTGTGAAGTGGGGGTGTGTGCTTCTTCATCCTGCGGGGGATGAGAGGCAGGTGAATTTGGTGGAAACAAAAGTCTGCCAACATTCAAAGTGGGGTTCCCTACTTCAGTGACTACGACCGCGTTATGTTGATCCATTCTCACCCTTGAAATAACCTCCAGATTAAGGGGATATTAGGGTGGTAAGTTCAAGATCCTACGGGACCTTCTCCAGGAAAAATCCGCCAGAGTATCAGGAAAATCAACCAAAAAAGGCTGAAACGGCGTTTTCTCCTAAGGGTATGCTAAAAGAAAAGCAGTCCAAAGAAAACCTACTCAAACTAAGGCAACAAGCAAACTTATGTGACAGAGTGGATTCAAAAGTCTGGAACCTCACGGGATTATCAAGGCATCGCAAACCGCGATATATTGCAGGGTCCAACAATATGACGCGACAAGGAGGATTGGGACCATACCCTTGCCTGCATATCCGATTACCTGGACAGTACGTGCGTGCTAATCTCCTTGAGTGTTGTTCTCGGTGTATTGCTTTGCCAAGACGGCCAAATGGATAACTCGGTTGGTTTCAGGAATCCTAATGGTGTCTCCCGATATACGCATGGTATGTGGGAGCTCAAATCCGTAGTAGTGCTATCTAATTGTATCTAGGGTTTTCACCCTAGCTTGTGCAAATGAGCACCTACTAAGGAGAAGGGCCTCCTTAGTAGCAGTTCAATAAACAGTAAATAAAAGCAGTAAAACAGTATGAAATTTAACCTAGCATGAGCATTAACATAAATAACAAAACATGAAAATATGGTGAAGATCTCTCTTTTTGTATTAAAACTTACCTCAGATGTAGAGGTTGGTGGAGCCTTTGCAGCAGTCCAAGAGGGTTGCTTCCAAGCTCCAGTGTTGTTCCTTCTCCTTCTTCCAAAAGTGTTTTGGAAATGGGTCCAAATGGGGTTCTCAAGTGGAAAGTAGCTCCAAAGGGAGAGCTAGGGTTTCGTGAGAATTTTTGGCAGAGTGAGGATAGGGATGATTGTGGATGAAAAATGGGGAGCCTCCATCACCTATTTATAGGTTTTTAGTGGTGGAGTGCTGACCCATGGTTTTGGGCACCATATGGTTTAGGTCAGTTGTATAGGGTTTTTGCTTCCTTTTTTCCCTCTTTTTCCTCTTTTTTGTATTTTTTATTCCCTTTTTAGAGGGTTTTCGCTATTTTTGGAGGAATTTATTTTATTTTGGGGAAAAAAGGGGTTTTGGGCCTTTTGAAGGCTTTTTTAATGGTTTTTTGGCCTTTTGGAGGCTTCTTAATGGGTTTTTAAGGTTTTGGAGGCAAATATGGTAGGAAATATGGACAAATGAGTCATGTAATGGGGTAGATGAGGTAGTGAGCACTTTTTGGGTGTTAACAGATTAACCCCTAATGTGTGAGGGAAAGATCTCATCGTATGGCCGATAGACATCATAGGTCTTTTATGGTTTTCTTGGGATGTGGAGGGGATAAGAAACGAACTAGAGCTTGGAACAACGGTCCTAAACAAACTACAAAAATTGAAAGTACATGACCTCAATATTGAATGAGAAATAATCTGAACATATGGACGAGGTGGGAATTTCCATGCTCATATCAAGATATAGAACAATAACAAGGGGGTCCAAAAAATGGGGACCTGAAATATACATGGCCTCAAATGAGGAAGAATCTCAATATATGGACGAGGCGGGCATACCCATGCTCGTAGCTAGAGATGTATATAAAAAAAAACAATGAGGCCCAAAAATGGGGGCCTGAAGGATACATGGAGAACCACTATGTACATCCTAAGGGTCCAGAGTGGACACAAATCTGGGGCATACTGCTGGGATGACCATGTATGAGGTGAAGAACTGATACACTGGAATAACAGCAGTGTTGCTGAGTGTGGTACTAGAGGAACTGATGAGTTGCTGGATCATAGTGACGGGGAGTCATACCCTCAATGGTACACTGAACTGGAATTGAACTGGGTACTCAAGGAAGCATATAACTGGATGGCTTCCAAATACAATCGCCAATGCAACCCAGACATCCATGGGAACATATAAATGGGCGTTCCGAAGTGACTCACCAATCTGCTAGAGTCGGGGGAAATCTGGGGTCTTCAACCAATAACTGAAGGGATATATACCCTGCATGATTCTCAGCGATGTGATCAAGGTGTTGAAGTCGAGCATGTGAGAAACAACCACTCGGAGAGGCACTGATGACTCCTCTCAAAATGGTTCGTAGGAAACCACAAATGGTGATGAGTCCAAGGTGCAGGGACCTCTGGGTCTATCCTCTGGAATAGATGGATTGTCGTTGACAGTGGGAGACCTGCAACTAGCAAGGCAATGATATTTCCTTGATAGGAGCACGAGGTGGAGAACCGGAGGGTGAGAGTACTGATGGTAGGACTGACATATTGTGGGGGTAGGGAATAACTGGGCAAGTAGAGTGGGTGGACTCAAAATTCCTTTGTTCAGAGTATGATGGCGGGGATGATCAGGTAGCATATGAAACTGACTGGTGGGAAAGGGATCATAGTTGTAATGGATCAAGGATGGTGACTAGGATGAGTGATACTCAAGTTGGTGTAAGATGGAAGGAGACTGCAGAATACTCTGAACAAAGGAGACCTTATTGGGGGTGCTGCCAAGATGATCGATCACAGTGCCGAGAGGCACGGGGGGGACTTCTTTAGGGGTTAAGGAACTAGAAGAAGTGTGTTCAAAATGGTACTATCATGCGGATTTATACGATCCCAGGACAGTTCATGCTCGTGATTGCTTTCAATTTTAAGGAGTTTGAAAGCGATAAGAAGACTCTGAAATAATGGAATGGTACTATCGTGTGGATTTGTACAAGCCCGGGACAGTTCATGCTCATGGTTGCTTTCAATTTTAGAGAGTCTGAAAGCGATAAGAAGACTCTAGGGGGTTGATTTTTCATGTGTTAGTCTCCAAGGCCCGAAGAAGCATAAAAGGATGCAATGAAGAACTCTTCTAGTCGGTGTGACTAGAGTATTCCTTTTTCGTAATTAGTCTACCAGGTCCGGAAAAGGGTTAAACTTATACCAGATAGACGCCCTTTTAGGTACTTTAACGAGCATGAAAGGAAGCAAGATTGCTCAGCGATCTTTTCATTGTTTTAGGAGTCAAAAAAGAGCTTAACAGAAACTCCCTAAGTGCCTTTTCCATAAAGGACTTGTCCAACCCAGAAAAGGGATAAAATTATACCGAACAAAAGGAATGGTCAGGCAAGGAGGAAGTGCTCAATCAAGGAACATTGATGATGACCAAGAACGAGGGTAGGGGGGAACACTAGTGGGCCTCCTTGCAGGATAATGAATGGTGGAAAAATAATGAAATAATTGCAGTATGAAAGGAGTGAATGGCTCATGTAATAATGTGGAACAATCCGATGGCGGCCGATGTGGTGCACAAATCGAGGAAGCAAGGCATCGGGACACAATGTTGAAATTGTACCTGGTGAGAGCGAGAAACGATCTCAAGCATCATCACGAGCTCGGAAAACTGGATCCAGTGATATAAAAAGTGTCAAAAACAGATAACGGTCGATGTGGCAAGCAAACCGAGGCGACAGAGGGCATTTTGGAAAAAATACCCAAAAAATATGGGGGTGAGAGCAAGAAATGATCTCAAGCATGATCACGGGCTCGGAACAATGAATCCGATGATATAAAATATATCAAAAATGGAGAGCAGCCAAAGTGGCACACAAATCGAGGTGACTAGTGGTGTGTATAAAAATGCTCAAAAAATGATGGAGAAAAAATAAGAAAACGAGTTGACCATCATGACGGTCTCGTCGTTCTGATTCTAGTGGTGGAAACGGTTCGAAAAATGGACTCCGTATGGGTTCAGAATTGACTCTGTATGGGTTCAGAAAAAGTCAACGGACTATAAATAGTAAGTGGGTCCAACATGACAAGTGTCATTTGGACTTGTTGACTTTGACTAGAGATCAGAGTGGACCAGAGCTGAGTTGGTGTTTTTGGACGATCCGACCGGCCGTTTGCAGATCCAGGAGTTGCAGGTATGTCGAGAAACTCATGCCTGCATTGTTTATTGGGTTCCGGGGGGTAGTGGGTCCCAGGGGGTTTTCTGTACGGTCTATGTGGGGTGGACCGCAGGTTTGTGGGGTGGAACCACGGTTGGGGACTGCGGGTTCCGGGTTTGAGCACGCGGACAGGGACCGCGAGTTCTGGGTCGGAATACGCGGTCCTCCACCGTGAGTTTCGAGTATGGACTCGTGGTTCAAGACCGCGAGTTCAGCTCCTACAGGCGCGATCTCGGACCGCGATTGTAGCCCTAACAACCATGGTCTGAGATCACGGCAAGGGGCCCTAAAGCCGTGATTGGGATCGAGCTTTAAGGTTTCTCGGGGGGGGTTATTTTCTTGACATGGATCTGATGAGTGTGCATTGTGTGATTGATAGGATGCCGTTAGTGCTGTGGTGAGAGCGGGAGGTACCGGACGACATAGTGGATTTCATCCGGAGGGATCGGCATGTGCGGTCTACTTTGGGTTTGTGTGGGCTGTTGAAGTTCGCACAGGTGCCCATGATGCGTTTAGCAGGGCTACTACTAAACAAGTTAGTGAGATTTTGGGAGCCTGACATACGTGTGTTCAGGGTGCAGGGAGAGAGGGTGGATCTCACCCTCATAGATGTATATTTCTTGATGGGGTTTCCCTGTCTGGGTAGGGTGGATGATACGCAGCCACGAGTGTCTGTAGACATGGATATAGAGGATATGTTGGAGCGTTACTGCGCTTCGAAGGCTAGAGTGTAGAGGAATGCACTCCGGATTGTGGACCTGAGGGAGGCCTCAGTACGGGTGATCGTAGCATGCGTGGTTCGGGTTTTGGGGTCCCAGTTTCCTGAGCGGGTGTCAGGGGGCCAGATGTAGCTGGTGGAGCGGGTGCTAGATGGTGTATACTATGCCTGGGGATAGATGTTCCTCACTTTTGTTCAGCGGCAACTGACCTCGGTGAAGGAATTTGGCAAAGAATTCTGTTATGGATCCTTTCTTTGTGCCCTCTTCATGGAGAGGGTACCTACACTGTGGTCGTGGGTGCCAATCAGGGCAGCAGGACCTATGGAGCCGCGCATGGTGCAATGGGGAGAGATGATGCACAGACGGGGTGGCGGTGAGGTTGGAAGGTACTTCACCCAGGAGCTCTACCTATAGTGGTTGCAGATGCCACTAACGCTGGATGATTATCCATATAGAGAGATGGACTACACAGGGGATCCGGAGGCACCATGGCCACCAGGGTAGGCGTGGGGACCAGATGGTATGTATTGATTTGCTTGATTGTTGTTGATGTCAGGTTTTGTGTATGATAGGTTTGAGATATTGATATGCTGTTACTGACCTATGTATGATCTGTAGATTTGGCCTAAGACCACCACTGGGACACATAGACCACAGGGGGCATGTGGCGATACTGGCCCTGCCAGGCCGAGGGGAGGTGCATCGATGGGACACTGAGTGGACTCTGGAGTCCGTACGGGTGCTGCTCGATCATTTGCTAGTTGGAGTGACTGATGATGGGTGGGGGGACTTGGATCAGGAGGTGATTCAAGACTGTCTTGGGGCACCATGATATTTTCGATCGATCACGATCCGGGTGGCCATTTTGGCGGAGAGGGGTCAGGCACATGATCTGGCAGGGGATGAGGAGCTGCCGGAGGAGGAGTGAGGTGAGGAATCGGAAGCTGCCGATGCAGGAAGCGATGGAGGGTATGACTCTCAGTAGGGAGTTCAGGGGACTCCCCCCGATGTGTATGGACACTCGGGTTTTTTTGTAGCGTACGGCTTGTATTCTATGAGGCTTGTCGATGTATATACATTTTTTGTATAGCTGAGTGCTGAGGTACTCAGGACATGTGTAGAACATTGACGTTTATTTTTTGATATATATGCACATGGATGCATCTTTTGCGATTATGATGGAATGTACGCACGTGGATGCGCTTGTGGTTTGTTATGTGTTTGTACTGGACGTGGATGAAAGTAGTGTAGGATGATGGGCACGTGGATTCCCCTTGTGTATTTGTATGTTACATATTGCACATGGATGCAATATTATGTATGTAGGATAGGCACGTGGATGCCCCTATATAGTAATGTGTTTATGTTATTGCATATGGATGCAAATATTTATGTGATGATAGGCAGGTGGATGCCCCTTGTTGGAAATGCAATCTTTTTGGATTTTTATATATTTTTGATGAGATGATATGGGATGATGATGAATGATGGATGTTTTACATGGTGTGATTGATATGCCAATCTAGGATGTTCTTAGCCATTTGATCTGCGACACTATTCTGATTTCTTGGGACATGGGTGAATGTTATGGATTCAAATTGTCGGCTGAGTTGTTTTGTGAGCAGGAATTTTCTAAAGAGGCAGGGATCGCGCACCTAGTAGCAGTTGTTGAGCTGGGAGACAAGTAGCTGGGAGTCAAGGAACACATGAAGGTGACATATGCCCATCTGAAGGGAAGTAGTCAGGAGACTGATCATAGCATCATACTCCGCCTGGTTATTGGTAGCAATGCCTATACATATTTCGTCAAGGTGAATCAACTCATGTGAAGGGGAATATAAGACCCATGCTGTAGAAGCCAGGTTCGGAGACTAGCGGCTTGCTCCATCAGCGAAGACAATGTAATGAGGTGGAAGATGGTCCATCTGTGATCATGCAAAAATGATGAATGCAAGGTTGCAGTAAAAAAGGTGAAAAACAAAAAGAAAGCAAACTGTACAATACAGACCAATAGGGCCACGGGTTTGTTTAAGGATAAAAGCGTTTAAGATACAACCCATTACGGGGGTTGCACAAAGGGTGACCTTCTGAGTCAGTTAAAATGTATGCCCCATTTCCGAGGCAGGTCTGAATGATGTATGGGCCTTGCCACATGGATTCAAACTTTCCTTTACCGGTCTTGTCGTGGGCTTGGTCATAGGCGAGAACGAGGTCTCCTTCGCGAAAAGTTCATGGGTGGACATGTTTGTCGTAACCAGCTTTGGAGTGGTTCTTGGAGGCTTCAATGGTTTGGATGGTGGCACGACAGTCTTTGTCAGCTTGCTCTAGTGATAGCAGACGTTGCTCGAGTGGGGAGGTGTCTGGGAGAATCTCGACAACGATGTGTAAGGTAGGTATTTAACACTCGATGGGGAGGACAGACTCTAGACCGTGAACTAAATGAAACGGGGTAAAACCAGTAGTGGTCTTAGTGTATGTACGGTAAGCCCATAATGCAAGGAACAACATGTGATGCCAATTGGACTTATGTTAGTCAACAGTGCATTGGAGGATGGTTTTTAAAATTTTGTTAATGCCCTCTACTTGGCCGTTCCCTTGGGGGTAGTAAGCAGAGGAATACTGATGCTCGAACTTCAGTAGGGTGGATAACTCGCGCCAAATGGAATCTTCAAAATGTGAACCATGGTCTGAGACCATCTTTTTGGGGACCTCGAATTGTGTGATAACATGGTTAAAAAAGAAACGGGCAGCGGTGTCAGCTTTACAATTGAAGGTGGGCATGGCTTCAGCCCATTTGGTGAAGTAGTCGATGACGATAATGATGTAGTTATGGCCATTGGCGGATGAGAGTTTACATTCCATGAAGTCGATGGCCCATTTACAAAAGGGACCAACGGTGACGACTGGGTGTAGCGGAGCGGGTGGTGTCCGAGCCTTAGGGGAAAAAAGTTGGCAATTATGGCAATGTTTGACCGCTGTGATGCAGTCAGTAAAGAGTGTGGGCTAGAAGTATCTGGCGCAGATGACCTTTTGGGCGATGGCCATTCTAGAGAAATGTCCACCGCAGGCACCACTATGACAGTCATTGAGGACTTGTTCGGCTTCCTCGTGTGTAAGAAAATGATGGAGAATCATGTCAACCCCTTGCCGGTAAAGGACATCGCCCAAGAGGAGATATCGAGAGGTCTGGTGATGGATATGACGGCGTCCATCAAGATTTATGTTGGGTTAAAAATTCTGTGTACGAAGGTATAACAAAATATCACAGTACCATGGGTCATCGGACGAGATGATGAACAAGTGATTGTCGGGTAACTCATCGAAGATTTGTGGGGATGACAAAAGGGATGGGAGGTCGGTGATGAGATGGGAAAGCGTGAGGGCTTTAGTGCTCTTAGGGGTTGTGAAAGTGAGGTCATATTCTTAGAGGATAATTACCCATTTAGCAACACGACCTTGCAGGAGGCGCCGGTTCAAGATATAGACCATGGGGTTGGAGTCAGCGACAACTGTGGTATGACTGAGTAAAATGTAATGTCGCAATTTTTGGACGAAAAATACCACAGCAAGGGATAGTCTTTCCTCATATGGGTAACGTAGGGGTGGTCCAGACAAGGTCTGGCTGACGTAATAAATGACATGCTCCTGGCGAGTAGCGTCTTATTGAACAAGGACTCCGTACATGGCATGATCGGATGCCGATACGTAAAGGATGAAGTCTTGAGGGAAATCCGAAGGGGAGATCAAAGGGGCTTGTGTGAGAGCTTTCTTAAGGGATTTGAATGCAGCTTGCGCCTGGTCATCCAAAACAAATGGTATATGGGTACGAAGCAGGCGTAAGAAACCATGGACTGTGGTGGCATAATCATGAACGAAGCGATGGAGGAAATTAGATTTCCCCTACAGACTCTGGATCCCCTGGAGCATGCGAGGAGCGGGAAGGTCTATGATGGCTTGGACTTTCAGGGGATCAACAGCGATTCCTTTATGGGAAACAATGAAACCCAACAACCGGCCTACCGGAACGCAAAAGACACACTTGAGTGGGTTCAAGCGGATTTGATATTTGTGACAATGTAGAAAGACTTGCCGGAGGTCGTTAAGGTGGTCTGATCGTTTCCGAGAACGAGCTGTAAGATCGTCAAGATAGACTAGCAAGAGATGGAACAAGTCGTGAAAACAATAGGTCATGGCCCGCTAGAAGGTGGCACCATCATTTTTTAGGCCGAAAGGCATGACGCGATAGGAAAAGGTTCCCCAGGGGGTGGTAAAGGCAGTCTTGTACTGATCTTCCTTGCGGATCTGAATCTGGTTGTATCAGGAAAAACCGTCCATAAAAGATAGGACTTCATGCCCCGCACACGCATCAATGAGTTGGTCAATAAATGGCGTGGGGAAGTTGTCTTTGGGACTGGCTCAGTTTAAATCGCGGAAGTCAGTACATACTTTGATGGTTACTTGTTTCTTGTTAACAGGGATGGGGTTAGAAACCCAAGTGGTATATGCAATAGGATAAATGAATCCTACTTTGCAAAGTTTCACAATCTCGGCTTTAACAACGGGGAGCTTTGAGGGATGAATGGGGCATTGTTTCTGGTGAACGGGGGGGGTACTTCTGGCCATGTGTCAATGTGGTGTTCTATAATAGCGGGGTCAAGACCAGGCATTTCGGTATAGGACCAGGCAAAGACATCACGGAACTCTTGGAAAAGTTTTTTGTACTCTCCGATCTCATACTCATTGCAGGAGGCTCCTAATGTAATGATTTGAAGAGCACCGAGTGGGTTAGAGATATCGATGTGGATGACAGGTGAGATGTTGGCCATGTTACCTTCCTCAAAGGCATTAGGAGCGGGAATGGGATCCTTAAACCAGTCGAATTTGGTGGGGAGGAAATATTTGGACTCAACCGCAAATTGGGTGGCCGTGGTGGAGGACGAATCTTCTGGGAGGAAGTAGGAACGATGGTGTATGTCTTCCCAGGGTTAATCTGGGGCAGTGAGAGACTCTAGAATCTCCTCATCATTGCGGAAACTTTGAGTTGCCAAATCGGTTGATGAGGGAGTGGTAGTAGAAGAGATCATATAGATGGTATTAATCTCGCTGGATGAGGGTGATACTGGGGGGTGGATCTCCTCAATTGTGGGGAGCACCGTCTCAAGGTCCAAATTATTCATCTCGTAGAGAGCTGCTCTGTAATCTGGGAGATCAGGACAGTGATGTGAGTAATGGTCGTAAATACCGCATATTGCATAAGGGTGGTTGGTATGCAATGATTTATCATGAGGCTTAGGGGCTGGATCGAGTTGGACAACCAGGATGTTGGGGTCGTCGTCAAGCATTTGCATGTGCCCTTGTAATGCAGGTAATTTTGGACATTGATGGGTAGGATGACCTAACTCATCACACAACTAGCATTTAGGAGGAGCACGAAACACGGGGGGGTTTTAACTGTTTTGGGTGGGGGTACAGTAGTGTATGGTTGTGGGCCTCTGCCCCAAATGTTCTTGACAATGGGGGGTGGATTGTTGGATGAGGAAGGAGTAGAGACACCGGGGGGTGGTTGACTAGTAGTGGCGATGGGTTGCACCGGTTGTAGGATGACATTTGGTGTCGGTGGGGGAACGAGACGTGAAATATACCACACGGGTAGTCCTAAGGTTAACTCAGGGAGGCTGAGAGTATCCATAACCGGGGTGCTTACTACTCCCGAGGGAGGGAATAGGAATGGGATTGTGTGGATGGGTGTAACACCAATATGACTAGGTACCAATGGTGGTTTGGGTAACAAGGGAAGTTGATTGTTGGGTGTTTGTGCATTGTGGGAAAGGGTACATAGGTCAGATATTTCAGTCGCTGGTGACGGGGGTGGAATGGATTGGAATGTTGAGTTCATCGGCATATCTGAGTAAATTTCGTGTCCCACGGAAGAAACCAACTAGGTAGATGCACCACAAACAGGTTGTTCAACCATGGGGAGAACATTTTCGGGTGCAGCGGAGGAATTGGGATCGTAATAGGTGAGTTGATCGACCTTGACCACGCGTCCGTCATGGGGGAACATCATGGTACGAAAAATGGATGAGGCAACTGCCCGCATGGCATACATGTAACTGCGGCCAAGTAAGAGGTTATAATCAAGTTGGGAGTTGATGACCTCTATGTCAATGAGCACTGTTTTACCAGCCAACTGGATGGGGACATTAGCTAAGAGACCTTGGGGTTGAGCCGAACGGCCGTTGTAGGCTCGCAACGTAGTGGTGGACTGTTGGAGAGTAGGGGATCCCAAATTCTACCAAATGAATGTGGACATAACGCATGTAGAGGCACCTTCATTGATAATGCACCAATGGATGACAAGATTCCGAACGGATACAGAAACTTGGAATGCTAAAGTGGAAGGCAGGCGTGGTTTGGATTGGTCCAAATCGAAGGCCATCAGTCGTGAATAATTTGGGTCAATAGCACCAATGGCAGAGAGCAAAGTCTTGCGCTATGAGGGACATTTTTTTAAGACCTCTAATGCAGACATGGCTGCGGGGGACTAGGCTAAGTCATCTACAATGTTGTAATTAGACACAGCGCGAGCATTGGGATTATTGTTGATGCGGCGAAGTGGGAAGCAAGGTGCTTTGGAGGCGCCATCTATTGGAGCCGGAGGGATACATAACGACTGATCAGTGGGATGAGCGTTAGTGTTTTTGTCGGTGGGAGGGGCTTCAGGGGTGGATCCTAATTGGTTCTGATGGTTTGAAGGTTGACATCGGTGGATGACATCATTAACAAGTGATGGGTACCTAAATCTAACATGGGTTGATCAGGAGCGACATAAATGATTTGTTGTTGTGGTGGCATGTTTCCTTAAGGGGGATCCAATGGCTGAGTGTTCACTACGCCTTGGGTCGGTAAAGGGTTTTGTAGCACCAAGGGTTGATGCTGAGGTGGTGGGGGGTTGGGCAGCGCCTGAGGAGCCGCGTGCCCTTGGTGGTGGGCATCATCGGTCCAGAGTTGCCGAGCTCGCTCCAAATGTGGGCAAGCATGTGTGTAGTGGCCATAGACCCCGCAAATAGAACAAGGATGGTTTGTTCACAAATTAGGATTTTTGGTATGCTTGGGTGGCCGATCAGGGTTCTGGTTGGTGGGTGCCGCGTTATTGTTGTTTGGGGGATTGGGAGGTTGACCACCTTGGTCTGGAGGGGGGTTGTTCCCATGGTTAAGGCCTTTTCCACGGTTTTGCTGGCCCTGTTGGCACTGGTTATTTTGGTTCTACTGCGAATTCTGTTGGGCATACACTTGCCCTTGGGAAACAAGTGGGTTCTGGGGTTGTGCAGGTGCGGGAGCAGGCTGTAGTGGATAATAAGTAGGTGGAGGCGGTGCAGATGCTGAACCTTGTGGGGGTTGCTGATATGTCTGCGGAACGGGTTGTGGGTTTTCCGCAGGGGTTTCCTATGGTGGGTAATAAGCAGGTTGGGCTTGAGAGGATATAGGAGCTGGTGCATCCTATGGGTGGTAATATGGCTGAGGTGCGAACAGGGGGGGCGTAAGCGGGGGATGCATGACCAAAGCACTGAGGTGGACATGAGGGTCTGTGGGAATGGTGGTGATGTTCCATGGGAGCATACGAATTGGTTTCTTCGGACTGAGATGTAGCTCGCGAAAGGTTGGGGCCATGGCTAGGGTTTGCTATGGAAAAGGGTTGGTTATGTGAGGCTATACGACCAATGATGCCATCTGCGGCATGGGATGCCCCCGGCGCATCGTGTCGAGAGGAATCACCATGGGGGGCGTCAGGTATGATGGAATATAGATAACCAGACTGGGCGTAAATAAGGTCAAATTGCTAGGCTTTGAGGATGGCCTCTTCTTCGGACTGGGGTCGCTTAGATGCCACATCCTTGGCAATGACAGGAAGGAGAGATTTTAGAAACCAATCTAAGAAGATACGGTCATCTAACTTGATTTTGCAGAGGTTGCGGCGTCAACGCCACTCATGAATGTGGTCGGTGATGTGGGTAGCCGTGTTCTGTCTGTAAGATAGTAGGATCTCAACTTTCGTGTCATAGCAGACAGGTAACTGAAAGAACTGCAGGAAATTCGAGGCAAGGGAAGTAAAATTGGCATGGGTCCCATGGAGCTGCTCGATGTACCACTTAGCTGCAGAGCCAGTGAGGGTGCGCTGTAACAGACGGAGGCGGACACAGTCATCCACTATGGAGTTGGAGGAACACCATAGATGGAAGGACATAATATGGTTCTAGGGGTCCTCACCTGCCTTGCCCTCAAACTTAGGGATGTCAGAGGGGAGCTTGGTGGGCATGTGAGGCCACGCAGGGTCGTGTCTGATGGGATCGTTAGTCAGTCTAGCTAGGTCAGAAAGGTTGATACTACCCATGAATGGAAAACTAGTGGTTGTGACCATGTTGGGGCCAATGCCCCCGAGTGGAGGGGATGGGTTTGGGATGTTTCCCCCAGGTGGAATAACGAAATTGGTATGGGATGGTCCTGCACTGCCAAGGGTAGTGTGAGTCACTGATAGAGTTGGGATGGGTATGCTAGCTATTGGAATGGGTATAATGATCGAAATAGTAGATGTGGGCCCCATCGAGGGCATACCTAAAGCGGGAGTGGTAGTTAGTGTGGTGGTGGATGCTCCACCAATGGTCCCTACAAAGAAAGGGTTGGAAGTCATGCCATCCATGGGGCTGGTTGGTGTAGTGTAAGTGGGGTTTTTGGACTCTGCCTCGGAATCAGAGGTAAAATAAGGGGCATCTAGATTGGGTGACGGAGTTCTATGCCGTTGACGAGTGGATTCAAGTGACAAAGCTCGAGATCTATGATGATTGGTATCAAGTGATGAAGATCTACGTCTATGATGAGTGATGTCAAGTGAACCGTGCTGTGGGGGCTTACCCCGGAGGCCCCGAGAATGTCTCGGGGACTCAATTGCGACAAATGGTGTCAAGTATATGGGGGTTGTGTTGAGCAAAAAATAGCTCAAAAAAACCTAATGCAACTGAGTGTGCAGAAGGAGAGCACAAAAAATATGGCACTTAGGCCAACAACCAACTCAAAACACTTACTGTAATAGCTATGCTACAATAAGTGGAGTATCAACAAAAATGGTCAGAATACCAAAACGTAGCAGGTTTCCTAGAAAATAAAAATAGTGGACTTGCTAGACCAAAAGGAGGTAAGGGAGCATGCAAACACCTAGCTAAATAGTATTCTGACTCAACCAGACATATCCTCTGCAAGGTGATGAAATCCAAGTCAGACAATATGGATAGTAGAGCCAAGTGGCTAAAGATATCCCCCTACCGGGAGGGACACTGGGTAGTCAATCCTAGAAGAATGGAAACTAAGATACCCTGTTCATGACACGTCTAGAAAAGGTGAATCTGCAGTTTGGTTCTATCGTCGTTGTATCCCCATACGGATGATACACCAAGAACTATGAAAGGTATCCTTCGATTACTGAATGGAGTGCAGTATTCCACTTAGGCCTCCGGAACCAGTCTGGCTACTTCAACCCTCCTAGGGGAGAGGCCCTCTGATAAACTAGTTGTGACCGTGCCAAAAAGTACTAGGGGATTTTGGTTCCCTAATGGACAACAACTATGTCTCAAGTGTAAGCAACCAAGGGGTGTTATTTGGATGCATATCCCCCCGATCCTACCTAACTACAAGATTCTTATGTGTTCCCCAAGTGGGGTTAGAATGTTGGTTGTGTTAAGTAGTATTTTAGGGCTCACTTGAATTAGGTGACAGAGTGTGTGCGTGTGAGATGATGAACCCAAGTAAAAGTGCCATGGGGTGGGAAACTTTCTAACTAAAAATAAGAATGCAAAATTTTCTCTTTTCAATTAAAATGCTGAAATTTAAAAAAAAATCTGTAAATGGAACATAAATAATACTACAGAAAAAGGATGTAGGGAAGTAAGGCTGCAGATAGGACATATGGCTGTGTAGGTGCAGAAAATATTGCAGCAAAGTACTGGGTTCAAACAGGGAAAAAGTGCAGAAAACAGACCGCGGGTCTGTGGAAAATCTACGCGATCGGACTGCGGGAAACAGGTCGACAGTCATGGGATGATTGCGGGAATATGGCTGAAAGACGCAGGTGGACCGCGGGGAAAAGGGAGAAAGTCGTAGGCGGATAGTGGGAAAATGGTTGAAAGCCGCAGGTGGACCACGGGAAGAAGGCCAAAAGTCATAGGCAGATAGTAGGAAAATGGCTGAAAGCCGCAGGCGGACCGCAGGAAAAAGGGCGAAAGTCACAGGCGGATAGCAGGAAAATGGCTGAAAGCCACAGGAGGATCGCAGGAAAAGGGGTGAATAGCTGCGGTCGGACCGCATGAAACAGGCTAAGAGCCGCGGTCAGATCGCGGGTAACAGACTAAAAACCGCCTGTAGATCACCGAAAAGAGTCTGAGAGCCACGGTCGGATCGCAGGTAACAGTCTGAAAGACGCGGTTGGATCGCAACTGCGGGGACAAAAGACGCGGTTTACGGTAGCCAAAAGGGACAGCTGAAAGGAAAAACAGAAAAATATTGCAGAAAATTAAAAACGTTTAAAACTATAACCAGAAATTCAAAGGAACACTAGGGGAGTCACCAAAACTGTAGCTAGGGTTTTCACCCTAGCTTGTGCAAATGAGCACCTATTAAGGAGATGGTGTCCTTAGTAGCAGTTCAATAATCAGTAAATAAAAGCAGTAAAACAGTGTGAAATTTAACCTAGCATGAGCATTAACATAAATAACAAAACATGAAAATATGGTGAAGATCTCTCTTTTTGTATTAAAAATTACCTCAAATGTAGAGGTTGGTGGAGCCTTTGCAACAGTCCAAGATGGTTGCTTCCAAGCTCCAGTGTTGTTCCTTCTCCTTCCAAAAGTGTTTTGGAAATGGGGCCAAATGGGGTTCTCAAGTGGAAAGTAGCTCCAAAGGGAGAGCTAGGGTTTTGTGAGAATTTTTGGCAGAGTGAGGATAGGGATGATTGTGGATGAAAAATGGGGAGCCTCCATCACCTATTTATAGGTTTTTAGTGGAGTGCTGACCCATGGTTTTGGGCACCATATGGTTTAGGTCAGCTGTATAGGGTTTTTGCTTCCTTTTTTCCCTCTTTTTCCTCTTTTTTGTAATTTTTATTCCCTTTTTAGAGGGTTTTTGCTATTTTTGGAGGAATTTACTTTATTTTGGAGAAAAAAGGGGGTTTTGGCCTTCTGGAGGCTTTTTAATGGTTTTTTGGCCTTTTGGAGGCTTTTTAATGGGTTTTTAAGGTTTTGGAGGCAAATATGGTAGGAAATATGGACAAATGAGTCATGTAATGGGGTAGATGAGGTAGTGAGCACTTTTTGGGTGTTAATACTAATGCACAGCCGTTGGCACAAGACCTTCCGATATACGTGTTGAGTATGTGATACACCCTTCGATATACGCCAAGTACAGATTATGGTACTTGGTGGGTACGTGAAGGAGCTTGATATACCGATGTACGTGGAAGACTACAATACCCCCGGACTACAGTGCTGGAAAATAATGACAGCTGCCACGCTTAATGATGCCGGAACACGTCTCTAACGTACACACAAGTTGCTAAAAAATTTACCTAGTTCTATCATTAATTTTATCTTGGACGGTTAGGTGAATGCATTAGGTGAGTACATAATCGGAAGCATAATGCAAGCCCTAGCTACATGCACGAAATATTCTTTTCTTTCAATGAATTCTAGCTATGGGAAGGAGAAAGATTTTTTCCAATGATATTGCCAAAACAAACTCAATGCAACACAATTCCCAATGCAAACAAATTTGACAATGAAAATATTCTTTTTCTTTTCAACGAAACACAAAAGTACACAACACTACTAAACCAAATCAAAACAAATTTTTTCTTTTCTTCTTCTTTTCAAAGTAAAATGACCCTAAAGGATGAAAAGAGGATTCTGAAATGAAATATGCAAGCTTTTCAATTTCAATTTCAATGATCTAAGAGCAACAAGAATTAAAAATGCATCTATCTTTCCTTAGCACGTAACTGATTTTGCAAAAATCGAAGCGTGCTTTGAGTCTTTCAAGAAAATGAGCGATTCATAATTTGAGAAAAACACAATGGATCATACATTCATTCAACTTTTCCAAAACATAAACAAGAATTTTCCAATGCACAACAATCTTTCTTCAATAATTTTTTGAGAAACAATGGGGAAGAAGCACTTTTAATTATTTCAATGGATGCATCAAAGAATAAACTTGATAACAAATTTGTTCTCAAATCTAAATGATTGAAAAGAAAACACTACTTGCAGCACTCATACATTCAGAAATCTCTAGAAAAGACAAGCACTCAACCAAGCTGAAAAACACACTTAACTCAAAATCGAGCAGCAGCAAGCAAACTAAGAAAGCAAGGCTCAAAACAAATGTAACTGAGGTCTGGGGAGTGATCCAATGCAATGATCGGATCAGGGATGGAAGGAAGGGAAGACAAGAGTGAATGGATGAAGGTGGAGGAGACAAGAGCATCCACCACTACTGATTTCAAACTTGTCCAAGACGGAACCCAAAATCAATCCAAATGAAACCAAACTCTCAACACACAAATCATAAATGGGGTCTCTGGCTGGATCTTGCAGCACAGAGGGAGTTCATACATCAGACTAAGGTTTAGACTGTCAGATGAGGGAAGGGATGCCAATATGCCAAATTTTGACAGATCGGCGCACTTCGTCTTCATACACAGTGCGATGTCGTAGGTTACCTTCACGGGAGGTGCGATGATGTCACAATATAATAATGCAAAGGCTGCGACGGGTGACTAACAAGTGAAGAACATAAGCTTAGAATGACACAGTGTCGCTCTGTTTCCACTGCCCAGGTGCAACAAGCGAGATTTAGATTAAAAAATGAACCAGATCTCTCAATAATGAACCAAAAACAGGCTTGAAAATGAGTTGTACAGACTCAGAGGAAGCAAATCAGAGTCTTCAATGTGAAGATCTGATAGTGAAATCAATCCTAAGAAGTAAATGGAAAAAAATGATAAAAGAGGCGTGTGTCAAGTAATCAACTGAAAATGGCTATTAGATTAATGACTACTAAACAAAACAAACATTCTCCCCAGTATGGTCTCCAGATTTGTTACCGGACAATCCACTCGAGCGAGCGCAAGCAGGATATCCCTAGCTCAATGCGAGTCTAGAACAAATAGAATAGACTACAGACAATTATGGATTAGATGGCCCAAATCATTGCACAAGGCACACTTGGTAGGTGTGTGGGATGGAGGGGGAGGGTGTACGGTTTTAGTCGCATTTGGTGCGGTATGAGTGTGCATGGATCGGCCCCTAACATTCTTGGATGGATGAGGAGAGGTGTTGGAGGAAGATGGCACCACTACACTGGGAGGTGGATGATTGGCAGTGATGATCGGTTGGACCGGTTGAAGAATGACTTGTGGTGTTGGATTGGGATTAGGGGTAGGTAATGTTAGTTTTTCATCATTTAATTCAATATCATATAGGATCTTAACTGAGAGAATAACATGCACAACAAAACAAACACAAGAGACAAGAGACACAAATCATTTCTCTGGGGAAACCATAAAGGAGAAAACCCTGCAACTTCCTGTAATACCCCCAATTCGACCCTTATGATATATTAGCCTTTAATGTAAATAATGTGTACATGTGATGTATGTTTTCCTAGCGTGGAGCTCAAGGCCAAGGCCCCACTAGTGAAAGCCTGAATTTTGATTTAAAAGGCAAACATTGATATTTTGATGCCCATGTGCTCTTAAGCCATGGAAATTGTAAAAAGGATGCAATTAAACAACATGCAATATAAAATACCAAAACTGGCTATGGAGGCAACGAATGAGAAGGGGCCACGTGTATCCACTAGGGAGTGGTGAGGGGGCTATGGTACTAAACCCTAGGCTTCCATATGTCATTATGAGAACCCATTGACTTCCCTAGATGACATTTATGCCTGTTGTAAGGAAGTGGTTGAGATGTCAGCCCATGGCTTCAATGGAGCATGGGCAGCCCTGAAATTCATATGGGTAGGTATGGGCTCTGTTTACTTGTGCCACAAGTCACTATACCTCTTGGAAGTTGCTTCATTCTCATCCCTATCCCATGGTGGAAGGATCTAACATCATTGACCACCCAAAAAAATGAGTTCCCAGCAAGGAGAAAACCAGAAATCGCGACTGTGAGAGAACCCACATTTTGAGAAGCCAAAAATGCCCAGATTTGGGATTGGACAGTGAAATCCAATGGGGGGATCCATTGGTATGAGCCTTGGGGCGAATTTGGGAGCAATAGCTACCCCAAATTCCATGGGAAAACCCAGTTTTAATTGCCCAGAAAATCAGTGACGGATTTGGGGTTATTTGTGCCAGATTTGTGAGAAATCCAATGGTGGATGTATGGATAGAGCATGGGATTGCTGAGTCTAGTTGGAAGTGTATGTGGCTCTGGGATTGAGCTCAGTGGACTAGCATCCTCCTCCATCTCCTATTGCATGCTTGAAAAACCCAACTGTGTGTTGGCTTAGCATGGTTGTTTGAGTGAAACCCTGACTGTGAGTGAGCCATCTAGTTCCTCCTTAGTGGATACACAGCCCAGCTCGGGGGTGATCTCTCAGCTGAAAGAATACAGGCTAGACAGAGATCTATGGTTGGGTGGAACGTTTCTCTCACGTAGCCAGTCATTGGACATCTACTTTTCAAGATAAGTGTTCTGTGTATTATAAATTATTTGCATTTTGTGTTCTGCAATATGTTAAATTGTCCATGTTTAATGAAATGAATTCATTATCTTAATTTGGAATCCATGCATGGCATTGTAATGAGATTGAGTCCCTATATGCTGAATCATCCTCTGCTGTGATATATATATATATATATATATATATATATATATATATATATATATATATATATATATATATATATGTGTGTGTGTTAGGCATTACTGTTTGTGTGCTTACTAGTATGTTTATTCCGCTGTGTTTATAATGAGGTGAATCTGCATATAGAAGTTTTAATTACTACAGAATTATGAGCAAAAATATTGGGGCTAATTCTGCCAAAAGCCCGGTTTGTTGTTAATGTTTCCTTCCCTGCATTTAATGGGAGAAGGGGACATTACACTTCCTCATAGATAGAATGAGAAACAGTACAATACCCCAAAACAAATAGATGGTCTCTAGGAGCTTCCTCCTCCTACACTTGTGCAAACTCTTCCTCTCTCTCACTAATGTGAAGTAAGTGAGTGTGTGAATGATAAAATAGAGAGGAGCACCCTCTCTATTTATACTTTACCTTTCACTTATCCTTAACCCCAAACAGGTCGAACCCTAAGTGTAACTGACTGGGACGACTTCTCCAGGAGAGTCTAATAACCCATTAATAACTTAAATCTGGGGTCTAATGCCTCGACATACATGGGAGGATTGACCTCAATGAATTTACATGACCCAAGTACAATAATGACTTCTCCAACCGAAGGAATAAACATCTCCATCGGAGGTAGAATAATAAAATACAAATACAATATACAAGTGAATACATTCTGACGTTACAAATACATCAACACTCCCTCTTAACTAGAAAGGTATTCTCTTGACACGGTTCATCAGCACAAGTATTCATCACTGGATCATCATCAAAGCTGGACCATCATCAAAGTTGGATCATCATCGTCACTATTACTGCTATCTCGACCATCAATCTCCAATCTACTCGTCATAGGAAGTTCTACAGAGCCAACCCTTTTCATGTTGGATGTAGGCCTAGCCTCCATGTAGGTCTTCATCATCTCTGCGAGCAATACATCAAGTATGTACATCTTAGGACTTATTATATGCCTCTGCAAAACCTGCAAGATCTCCCAGGACTAATTATATGCCATTGCAAAACCTGAAGGAGCATCCCAGGACTGATTATATGCCACTTGCAAAACCTGCAAGATCTCCCAAGACTGATTATATGCCACTGCAAAACATGAAGGAGCATCCCAGGACTAATTATATGCCTATGAAAAACCTGTGTACCATACAGTTACCTCATCATCTTCAGATCATCTCGTCGTCAATGGAGCACAACCCAGATGCACACAACACATCACTTACAATCACCGACATGGAAGGACTTTCCTCTGACAATCTGGTAAAGGCTCAACACTTACATCAACGACCATGGAAGGACTAACCTCTGACCATGTTGGAAAGGTTACAAAATTTACATCAACGACCATGGAAGGACTTTCCTCTGACCATGTCAGAAAAGCTCGACAATTACATCAACAACCATGAAAGGAATTTCCTCTGACCATGTTGGAAAATCCTCAGAAATTACATCAACGACCATGGAAGGACTAACCTCTGACCATGTCGGAAAAGTCACGCCCAGCCCTTATATCTGCACCATGGGAGGACTTTCCTACCACCATGTGAGAATGGTCCAGCCCTTATATCTACACCATTGGAGGAATTTCCTACCACTATGTGAGAATGGTCCATGTGCATTTGCATCTTCCGGACTCATCACTCCCCCTTGGAAGGAACCTCGATCTGAAGTACACCAAGATTCTCTTTGAAGTACTCGAACTTCACTCTGGCTAGCGGCTTGGTCAATACATCGGCTATCTGCTCATCCATCGCAACATACTGGAGCTTCACTACTCCTCTCTGCACCATATCCCTGATATAGTGACACTTGATCTCGTTGTGCTTCAACTTTTCATGGAACACCAGATTCTCAGACAACTTCACACAACTCTGGTTGTTGCAATATATACAAGTCACATCCAACTGGAGATCAAAAAAATCAGTCAGGAGCTTCCTTATCCATACTGCCTCACAACTAGCCGAACAAGCTATGACATACTCTGCTTTGGCTGTATTCATTTCCACGCAGGACTGCTTCTTGCTAAACCAATATATCACACATGATCCCATACTGAAGCAACACCCCGAAGTGCTTTTCCAATCAATGGAAATGCCTACCTAATCAGAATCAACATAACCCTCCAGGTTAATCTTCTGATTCGCATCATACTTGAGCCCATAATCAACCGTACCCTTCAGGTACCTAATAATATGCTTTGCAGCAATCAAGTAAACATGTCTCAAATCCGTCAGGAATTGGCTCAATGTGTTCATAGCAAAGCAAATATTTGGTCTCGTATTCATTAGGTACATCAAGGACCCAATCATCTGACTACATTGTGGCATCAACCGACTCTGGTGAAGCATCACTCAATAGCTTCATGTTCGATGCCATAGGTGTGGCCATGGCCTTGCAGTCCATCATCCTGAACCTCTTTAGGATCTCTACTGCATACTTCCTTTTTCCAAGGAAGATTCCATCCACACTCTGCCACACCTCCATGCGTAGAAAATAATGCATCATACCCAGATCTTTACTTCACATTTTCCTTGGCTAAGGAAAAATCTCATTTGATCTCAGCCACATATATAATCACAAGAATCATGCCAAGATTCTTTAACTCGAAGATCTACTCCCTCTGAAGTGGAGTTTTCTATATATGAGTATTGTCCTCCCTTTGTGACTGAACATCATTCACACTCTACATTGAGTGATATTCTGCATATCTATCCGTGCCATTTCCTGTCATATGGGTCTACTAATATGAGCCTGAATATCACTCGAACTCTATGGTGAGTTCCTTCTTGCATCCATTTGTATATACAAACCATCTTCAACCTTGTAGCAAAGGTTGAAATCCACATCACCTATAGTGATCATCAAGCTCATCAAATGACTATCGATCCTGGGTACCTGTTGAACCCGTACAAAGCTTTCTTCAATCATGTGATTCTCTATCGAATCCTAGGAGTTTGTTGGATATGCACTTCTTCTTCATTTACACCATTCAAGAGAATGGTCTTTTCATCCATGGGTGTAATCTATCTCTGGAACTGTGTCTAGCCACTGGAGCAAACATCTCGCCATGATCCTCTCCCTCTTTCTAAGAGAATCCTCTAGCCACGAGCCTTCTATAGTACGTTTGATTTGTAAGTCTCCCTGTTGAACATCCATCACTTTTTTTTTGGAACATGTGTTCATCATCCTTATTTTGTAGATCATAGCACATGATATTTCCTACAAATCAAATTTAATTACATGATTAGTAACACTTCATAATTATCAAATTAAGTTGACATTTCAATGATAACTTATTATGCATACGATCTTTCCTACAAGTCAATTTCAATTGCATGATTAGAAACATCTCATAGTTATTTAGAACAAATTCTTATGCATAAAAAACATAAGTCATACAATCATGCAATTATCTTAGCCAATGCTTCAATACAACATTTATCCATATCTCGTAGCTTTATAGATGCCTTCCATCTCTACTAGAACATTGTTAAGAGTGTGCAGTACTCCAACATGTCAGCAAAGAGGTTTCAATCTAGATAAGTAGCAATGGAGTGTTGTACAGTACCATAGGCCACTTACCCATTATTTGCATATTAGTAATATCTTGTTCATTAATGCAACTTTTCTAACATGCATAATATACATCCTAAATCTAAGAACATAATGTACATGACTGCAACATCATTTAAGTAATCATATATACAAGAAATGACAATTCAAATACTTATCTTTGTTTGGTTGTTGGGTGGACTCCCTCTCAATCTTTGCTTCCATGCAGGAACTACTGGAGTGTGATCCCTCTTGAGCTCTATTTTCCCTTTGTTATAACATCATGATTATATGTCTTTTGAACTTCTATCCATCCTGGACCACTATGCATGCTTAAGTGTGCACTAGTTTCATCATTGTGTCATCCTCAAGATCTCATACATAATCATACATTCATTAGTATAATCTCAATACTATCAAAACATTATGATTTAAACATGTATGGTCATGATCATTTCATACACAGGTAATTTATCACAAGCGTTAGTATTCAAGGTTTCAGGGAGTACTTCTTTTAGTCATGCATATTCTTATTTGACCATAGGACTCTTCTAGTTTGTCATATCATTAATCAAACTAAGAAGCATAATATGCATAAACCCATGATTACTCAAACTTATAACTTCATGAATAATAATTACCAATCATACAAAATTATACTTATATAAGATCCTAACACAAGGTAGGATTCTAACTTGATATAGGAAAACATACCTGGATTATCACGTTTGCTAGTTATGTCTAACATACCCAAACAATGTCTTCTTTGTTCTCTTCAATGATTTAGAGACCTTGTGCTAGTAACCTGCATATCTCATAAGTTAAGCATTGTAGAACGAAATTATACATACCTTGTAATTAGAGCTTCTATGTGATCAATGACTATGGATGAGTCTTTGTCTTCATGTCATCATGGTCATATGTATTTTTCTTTCTTGATGTACCTTTCATGTTAGCGGACAACATAATCCTCATACAACACCACAGTGCATTAGTACAATCATAAGTGTCATAACCCTAATCAATGAATGTCTTCTATCATTCACATGCATTAATACTTTTACTAAGGTGATAAGACAAGTCTAAAACTAATCAAGATTGTACTAAACTCAATAATATGAAGACAAACATATCATAAACTTAATCATGAAACAGATTTCAAAACATACCTGTATCTCCTCAAGTCATACCTATCGAGATTGCTTTTAGTCTTCTCTATAAGGTTAAAACCCTAACCATCCAAGGTAGATCACTTCTAAACATATTATATAGGTTCATGGTGCTAGGATGATAGAATATCAGTGCCACTTAAACCTCCTTCATTGTTTCCCTATGAGTCTCCCAACTTTGCTAGGGTTTCTTCTTACTTGGAAACCCTAATTTTCAATCTCCTTCCTCCCACAACATTTTTATGGAGGATTAATATCTATGATGAATGGATTCCAAATCCATTTTCAAAGTTTTCAATGTTGCATCAGGTGTCTCCAACATTGTCTCAGGTCATGCCATACCTAAAAACTGAAAACCCTAAGTGAGAGCTTCTTCCTCCTCTTCTTTGAGTTCCTCCGTTGAGACATTTCAGATGTGCCATATTGTTTTTGGTGTATCTCCGAAATTGCGGATCTGCAGGGTCTGAAAATTCGGCCTGTGGTAGCCAGAACTGACATATTTCCAACCCCATAGGTTTGAGCTTCATTCAATTCTCCATTAGTGAGATATGATCAGTTTCCCAACATGACTTGTTTAAGGGATGAAACAACATAGAGAACTTGTACGGAGTGCCACATGTCACTGTTTCAACTTCGGCCTCTGAAAATCAGACCTATGAAACTACAGTTCGTGCCCTAACTGTCACTTTTTATGGAATTCCATTTGGATCTTCCTAGCTCTAGATATGACCTTTTTTCCTAGGTCACCTATTTAGGGCTTCATTTTGGAAGAGGCAGAAACCCTAACTTGTATGGATCATATCTCAGAAAGTACAATGAATATTAGGTTGAAATTATGACACAAGGTACAGGAAAATTTTATCTTCAGCTTGTCCAATTTTAGATCCTAAAACTTCTCCAAAATTGATTTATAGTGAAAGTTCCACGATGACTAGGTTTTTCTATACAAAGCCCTATCTTTCAAATTGTCGCAAGTGAGACAAGTGTCATAAATGACATACATGCCTTCCTTCACGCTAGCTCTGTTACCATGTTAGTTTTTCATCATTTAATTCAATATGATCTAGGATCTTAACTGAGACAATAACATGCACAACAAAACAGACAAAAGAGACAAGAGACACAAAGCATTTCTCTGGGGAAACCATAAAGGAGAAAACCCCGCAACTTCCTCATAGATAGAATGAGAAATAGTACAAAACCCCAAAACAAATAGATGGTCTCCAGCATCTTCCTCCTCCTCCACTTGTGCAAACTCCACCTCTCTCTCACTAATGCGAAGTGAGTGAGTTTGTGAATTATCAAATAGAGAGGAGCACCCTCTCTATTTATACTTTACCTTTCACTTAGCCTTAACCCCAAACAGGTCAGCCCCTAAGTGTAACTGACTGGGCCGACTTCTCTAGGAGAGTCTAATAACCCATTAATAACTTAAATCTGGGGACTAATGCCCCAACATACATGGGAGTATTGACCTCAATGAATTTACATGACCCAAGTACAATAATGACTTCTCTTACCGGAGGAATAAACATCTCCGTCGGAGGTAGAATAATAAAATACAAATACAATATACAAGTGAATACATTCTGAAGTTACAAATACATCAATAGGTAAATACCACACGGGAAGTCCTAATGTCAACCCCTGGAGATTCAGTATGGCCATGACGGGAATACTTAATACCCTTGATGGTGGAAATAAGAATGGCATTGTGTGGATCGGTGTGGCTCCAACATAGCTAGGTACCAATGGCAGTTGGGACAGAAGTGGTGGTTGAGGGTTAGGGACCGATTGAATTGAAAAAATGGTGCACAAGTCACAGATCTCAACAGCGGGAGTGGGAGGAGGTATGGAATTAAATGTGGAGACCATTGGGGGCTATGAATAAAGGCCAAGTCCGGTGGTGGAAATCAATGAGGTGGGTGCACCATAAACAGGTTTTTCAACCATGGGGAGAACATTTTCGGGTGTAGCGGGTGGATTCGAGTCATAGTAAGTGACTTGATTGATTTTAAAAACCCCTCCCTCGTGGGAGCCAAAACACAGAGGAGGAAACAACCTTCATGGCGTACATGTAGCTTTGTCCTAGGAGCATATTGTAGTCAAGATGGGTGTTGATGACTTCAATGTCAATCATGACAGCTTTTCGAGCTAATTGGATTGGAACATTATCCAGAAGGCCTTGCGACTGAGATGAATGGCCATCATAAGCTCATAAGGTAGTCATGGATAGTTGTAGGGTAGGGGATCCTAGCTTTCGCCACACAAATGTAGACATAATGCATGTAGAGGCACCCTCATCGATGATACACTGATGGATAACAATATTCTGGATTGTCACGGAGACTTGAAATGTTAAGTTGGAAGGCATATGTGGTTCATATTGGTCTAAATCAAATGCCATCATTCGTGAGCCAGAAGGGTTGATTGCACCTATGGAGGATAACAGTGTTTTGCGTTGTGCTGGGAAGTTCTGTAAGACTTCCAAAGAATGACATAGCAGTGGGGGACTGGACTAAGTCATCCATGATGTTATAGTGGGGGGCAGCTTGAGCATTATGGTAGTTATTGAAGTGGCATAGAGGGAATCTAGGAGATTTGGGGAACCCATCAAATAGTGATGGGGGTAGACGTAACGACTGATATGTGGGAAGAGTGGTAGCAACCTTGTCTGTAGGAATGGTTTCAGTGGTGGAACCATATTGGTTATGGCATGTTTGAAGGTTGATATCAGCCGAAGACATCATTAAAATTTGGTGGGTACCTGAGTCAATGTGTTGACTACCAAAATCAATGTAAGTAGCTGGATATTGTGGTGCAACAACCCCTTGAGGGGGAGCCAAAGGGTGGGTGCATACTACCACTTACATGGGTAGGGGGTTCTGCAACACCATGGTTTGTGCATTAAGTTGCGGGGGGTCTGGCGGTGTCAAAGATGCAGGATGTCCTTGGCATTGAGCGTTGTCACTCCAGAGTTGGAGAGATCACTCTAGATGGGGACAGTTGTGCGTGTAATGACCATAGACCCCACAAATTGAACATGGGTGGTTCGTACGTAAGTTGGGGTTTTTACCTTGCCGAGGTTGTCGATCAGGATTTTGGTTAGTTGGTGCGGTGCCATTATTATCGGGGGGGGGGGGGGGGGGGGGGGTTCGATGGTGGACCACCTCTATCAGGAGGCTGGTTATTTCCTTGATTACGACCACGTCCCTTATTTTGTTGTCTTTGTTGGTTTTGTTGGGAAGGTTGGTTCTGCGGTTGGTTTTGTTGAGCATAAACTTGCCATTGGGGAATGATAGGGGGGGAGTTCAGTTGAGTGGGTGCATGGGTCGCCTGTGGTGGATAGTAAGTGGGAGGTTCTCATGGCTGTGTAGGTACAGGTGCAACCGATTGATGGTAGTAGGAAAGTGGTGCGGCAGGGGGGGCGTATCCCGGTGGGGTTTGAATGTAGCAATGCACTGGACATGAAGGTCCATGTATATGAGGGGATTTTTCCATGGGAATATAAGAAGATGTTTCTCTAGAATGAGTCATGGCATGCGAAAGGTTGGGACAACTACTCATGGTGGGTGGTGTAGAGATGGGTGTAGGATTGAACGACGAGGTGGTGGCAGGAGGCATATGGACATATGGCTGACTACGAGATGTATCGTGTCCAAAAATGTTGTCAATAGCATGGTATTCCCTCGGTGCATCATTCCGGAAGGAATCACCACAGGTAGCATCAGGTAAAATAGAGTAAAGGTAGCCTGACTGTGCATAGATAAGGTCAAACCATTGGGATTTAAGTATGGCTTCTTCTTCGGTTTGGGGCCATTCGGATGCCATATCCTTGGCGATAACTGGTATGAGGGACTTCAAGAACCAATCTAAAAATATTCAGTCATCTAACTTGATCTTACACAAACTACGACATCTACGCCATTCATGGATATGGTCAGTGATATGGGTAGCCGTGTTCTGTCTGCAAGATAGTAAAATCTCAACACCAGTGTCATACCGGACTGGTAACTGGAAGAACTGCAGGAAAGTCGAAGTGATGGATGTAAAAGTGGAGTGTGTCCCATGTGGTTGTTCAATATACCACTTGGATGCAATGCCAGTGAGTGTCTGTTGTAAGAGGCATAGGTGGATCGAGTGATCCACTATGGAGTTAGAGGAACACCATAAGTGGAAGGACATGATATGGTTATAGGGGTCCTCACCACGCTTCCCCTTGAATTTTGGGATGTCTGAAGGGAGTTTGGTAGGCATGGGAGGCCACATAGGGTCATGTTGGATTGGATCATTATTCAATCAGGCTAGATCAGGTAGGTTGAGACTGGCCATGAATGGAAAACTAGTAAGAGGATGTGACATGGTCGAAGTGGCATGTGTGTTAGCCATGGAAACGATCATGGGGCCACCTCCACCAAGTGGTGGGGGTAGCGACATGTGTCATAAAAGGGATCGAGGGACTACCGGTAAAGGGCAGAAGGACTGAGGTGGAAGGGCTAGTGCCTCCAGGGATACTACTGGTGACCAAAGGGATAGTGTTCATAACAAATATGCTCCCAATGGGTATAGAAGTAGTGACTGAAATGACAGGTGTAGGTCCTGTAGATGGCATAGTAGGGATGGATGTCGAAATGGTGGTTGGGGCAGTGGTGGAGCCACCACGAAAAATCCTGTCATAAAAGGGGTTTGGGTTCATGTCGGCTATGGGTCTAGATGGAACGGTGTATGTAAGTGAATCGGGCTCAGAATTAGATGTGAAATAAGGGGCATCGGGATGAATATCCGACGATGAAGACGTGTGTCTCAAGGATGAGTGACGAGTTGGTGTTATACCTCGATATTTCACCTAACAACCTAGTGTTGCATCTTTACACCAAATAACATTGACGACACTTCCCCCTACTAACTAAACATCCAGAAAAGAAAACCAATGATTGACCATTGAAGACAAACTCTTTTCCTATCATATGCCAACCCAACTCAATCTTATTTGCAAGCACTACCGCACCTTGCACATCTATTGGGGCGTGGTAGTCCTTACTACCGCATACTGCTCCTCTCCTTGGGAGCAGTACTACCGCGTTATGCTCAGGCTTAGGGGCGTGATAGTCTAGTTATAGACTTTTGCTATGGATTTTGGGATCTCAACCTTCGAGGGATTCTATTGGGATTGCCACCTTTTATTTCACCTAACAACCTAGTGTCGCATATTTACACCAAATAACATTGACGACACTTCCCCCTACTGACTAAACATCTAGAAAAGAAAACCAATGATTGACCACTCAAGACAAACTCTTTTCCTATCATATTCCAACCCAACTCAGTCTTATTTGTAAGCACTACCGCGCCTTGCACATCTATTGGGGCGCCGTAGTCCTTACTACCTCGTACTGCTACTTTCCTTGGGCGCGGTACGACCGCGTTATGCTCAGGCTTAGGGGTGCGGTAGTCCAGTTATAGCCTTTTTCCATGGATTTTGGGATCTCAACCTTCAAGGGATTCTGTTGGGATTCCCACCTTTGATTCGATCCTAAACCCCTCCCTCGATCCTAACCCCCTCCCTTGGAAGAACTGCTTGGGGTCCTTGTCGCGCTTGCTTAGTCCTATTGCACGGTGGATTAAGTCGATGTTCAAATCAACATTTCTGTCTAGCCATAGGTATCCCTGATGGATTCACGCCATTAAAGTGCGAACCACCACATTGACTTCTGTTGAACAATCAAAATGGGGTAATCTCAGCAGGTTCAGCAATCCTAACTGGACTACTGGTGTTAACCAGCTTTCGGCGACCAAGTTAAGTATGCCTTTATCATCTTTATTCCAGCACATGTACTGGTCAGGATGGAAGTGTGGGAACTTGGGATCATGGGGTTCTTCCTTCTGCACTCCCAGGAGGTCATAGTCTTCCCACTTACACTCTGGGATCTTTCCTAGCAAGTTCTGGGCAACGTCTACATGCTTTGAGATTGGCGACAAGGGGATTTCATAGCGGGCATTCTTGACCAGTTTATAGACTGGGGCATCCAGCGCCCGTGGTGATATGTACTCTGGTGTAAGCTTTAAAGGTATCTCCTTCTGAAATACCGGTGACTGTGGCACCGCCGAAATTGGCCTGGGGTTCTTTGTTCGTGGCCCGACTATATCTTTCCCCCTATCCTACATGTCTAGGTTGTGTCTAGGTGACCTTCGAGATGCTTGACCTAGTTCCAATGTAACCTTCTTGGAAGGGGTTTTCATTAACCCTTCAATCCCTCCATGTTGAAAGAATCTGACCGCTTCTTGGATTGTAAGCTCTTCTCTATATGACCACTCGAACATTCAGTGGCGAGAGTAGGAAAATGTTTTAGATATGTTACTAATGATTGCTAACACAGGAGTGAGCGCATGAAAATTCTAAGTGTTCGGTAATGCCCGTGAGTCCTTATGCGACATTGATTATAGGCATAGGTGAGTCCTCCCACGCCTTCCAACAGCTAGATGAGCATTAAATGTGTAGTCTGTTGGCCAAATTGAGCAAATCCTTCAGTCCCTTTCTTCGTCAGCGTGTTCAGAATGGCTATCTTTGCGTTAAATTCTCAAGCGGTTGTTGGCAACAGTCATATAAAAGTTATTTTTGTCACGGCCAGTGTAACGACTATTTTTGTGAGAGCTGTGCCAAGCTGCGTGGCAGGCCATCTCTAATCCTGCGCAGTTACTTTGCAGTGTCGATGTTTCAACTGCATGGCTCCCTTTCTCTTTTTTTTTCTTTTTTTTTTGTGCGCAGCTTCAGCAGTGCTGCGCGGGACATACATTGTCCTACTTATCATACATGTACAGACTCCTTTTCATTTCCAGTGTCCAATTTCAACTGTACTTGACACTTAGAAATTTCTCCTCTGTTTATCATTCAGGATTCTGCGAAGAAGGACTATCCTGGTATAGCTTTAGTCTACTCCCATTTATCAAACTTGGTAAAGTATCGCCAGCTAAGGTGGCTAACTGGGCTGCGCCAGTGTTAGTAACATGTATCATAGTATATGGACCAAGCCAATGCATCTTAAATTTACCAGGAAACTTCATGAATTTGCTATCATACAAGAGGACTAGGTCACCTACCTGAAAAGACTTGTTCTTTATATGGCGATCATGCCATGCTTTCTCGCGGTCATTTTGTACTTGTTGGTGAAAGCCTGTGATGAAGCGATCTTCCTCTAATCCAACCAAGTGTAGCAATCTTTCTTCTAGCGCTGCGCGATCTTCCATCCCTGTAAATGCAATGATTCTCAAGCTGGGGACAATATACTCCATTGGCATTATAGCCTCCTGTCCATAAGCAACCAAAAAGGTGTGTGTCCTGTCAATTTCTTACAAGTGGTCCTGTATGCCCATAACACAGATGAGATGCGCAGATCCCAGTCATCTCTATTCACATTACAGATCTTAGTGAGCGCATTCTCGAGTATTTTATTGAAATCCTCAACAGTGCCATTCGCATATGGATGATATGGGGTACTACGCTGATGATGGATGTAGAATTCCTCTGTGAGAGCTTCAATAATTCTGTTCAAAAAGTGAGTGCCTTGATCGCTCATCAAAATCTTCGGGCATCCAAATCGCGAAAGTATATCTTCAAAAATGAACTGCGCATTAGTACCGACGCTGCAGTCCTGTATTGGTTTTGCTTCCTCCCATTTGGTGAGGTAATCAGTAGCAGTAATGATGTACCTCGCACCAGTTCTTTTCCCTGGTAAGTTTATGGGACCCACGAAATCAATGGCCCACTTTTCAAATGTCTGTAAGGTCAACTGTGGATTCAATGGTATTTCATCTCTACGTGAAGGTTTTCCTGTCCTCTGACAGACATCGCAGTTCTGACAGTATTCTTTGGAGTCTTTATGGATCGTAGGCCACCATAGCCCTGCATGTAGTATCTTCTACGCGGTAGCCCTTCCTGCATAGTGGCCTCCTGTGATCCTTGAATGCACGTCTTCTAAGATGACTGGTTTCTCATGGTCTAGTACGCATCTACGCAGCACTTCATTATGTCCGAGTTTGTATAGCTGACCTGCAATAATAGTGAAGTCTGCGGCCCGCACTACTAGTTGCTTCTTCTTCTGGATGGAAAAGTCCTGAGGTGCTAATCCTGTTTTTAAGAAATCAATAATATCCTGATAATAATCATCAGTAACCTGTATAGCAAATAAATGTGCATCAAGTAGACTGTCTTCAATGTTTGTCGGCTCTTCTTTTGACTCAATCCTAGAGAGGTGATCAGGTCCCAAGTTCAGATTACCTGGCTTAACAACAATCTCAAAATCATATTCCTGGAATAGCAACAGCCATCTGCATATGCGCCCCCCTAACACTGGCTTATTGACCAAGTATTTCAAAGCAGAATGGTCAGTAAACATGAGGAAGTGCGCACCAAGTAAGTAGTGTCTGAATTTGTGCAGTGCATATACCATCGCAATACCTTCGCTCTTACTGGTAGTGTAATGTTTTTCCACTGTTGAGAGATTCCTGCTTGAAAATGCGATGGGATGGTCAATACCTCCTTCTCCTGGCTGAGCTAATACGACTCCCATGGAAATGCATGATGCATCAACATGTACATGGAATGGCTTCGCCCAGTCTAGGAAGACTAGGATCAGCGCAGTAACCATCTTCTCCTAGAGTGTATCAAAACCCTGCTCGCACTCTGTGTTCCAAATGAACGACACGTCTTTCTTTAGCAACTTCTCCATTGCTATGATTAGCTGCGCGTAACCCTTTATGAATTTCCTGTAATATCCTATATGGCCTAAGGTAGAGCGCAACATCTTGACTGAATTTGGTGTTGGTAAATTTACAATAATTGCAATCTTCGCAGGATCCACCATCAATCCTTGCTTACAGACAATGTGGCCAAGTAGAATCCCGTAAGGAACACAGAAAATACACTTCTTTAGATTTAAGGAGATCTGATGTTGTCTACACTTCTCAAGCATCATTCTGAGATTTGTGCAGTGGTTCTTCAATAGTCCAAACACAGTCCAATCATCAAAATAGGATTCCATAAACTTGTGCATAAAATATTTAAAGGATGCAATGACAACTCTGGAAAATATGGAAGGTGCGTCCTTTAGACCAAAAGGAATTACTGTGTACTGGAATGACCCCCATTCTATAGCAAAAGTCATCTTATTCCTATCTGCGGGATCAATCCTGATCTGATGATACCCAGAGAAACCATCAGTAAAAGAGTAGGCCTCATTCCCTCCAACATTATCAAGTACTTCATCCGTGAAAGGAGTAGGGAATGGGTCGTGCATAGAAGCATCATTCAGTTTTCTGAGATCCACACAAATCCTGATCTCACCTTTTGTTTTCTTGTCTTGAACGACCATGGGGATAATCCACTTGGATTCTTCAACACGTTCAATGATTGCTACATCAAGCATCTTATCTAGCTCTGCACGGACTCTTTCTTTGTACCACGGGTTTAGTCTGTATGGCCTCTGCTTCACAGGCTTGGCGCCTAGCTTCAAAGGTATTTTCATGTCTCCTAGGTCTCCCAGAATGCCTTTCATTTCTATGAATTTTGTCGGGAACAGCTCTTGATACTCGTGTAAGGTCTCTGCGATCTCTGCAACAGTCTGATCATCCCAATAGTCTCCAATTGATGTGAACTTTAGCTTTTCGCTTGTGCCAATGTTCACCTTCTGCGTCTTTACTGGTCCACTCATGTCTGGGATTTCCAATGGAGGTCCCTCTACGTGGCGTGCACCCTCCGATTCTGGTATGTTTATGTTGCACGGATCATCCTCATCGTCTTCCTGTCTATCATCAGGTACTTCAGCTAGGTTATAACACTTGATGGGATGTTTTTCGTGTTCCTTCCCTTCTAATTGTAGGTTTGCAGGAATTCCATCTACCCCGAAGAATTCTTCCAACGTTATATTTTCGTGAGGACAGTCTTCCCTGAATATGCGTTCCTTAATTATTTGCAACGCGTCATGGATCAATGGGTTGTCGTCGTCAAAGATGAAGTCCTTCTGGAAGTTCGCAGTCAACATATCCCAATCAGTGGTTTCCCTGTGCAACTCTGGGTCTAGATACCATTTCTTTGGAATGATCATCCAATGTATGTACAAATAGATGCACCCATTCTGTTTGTGGCCTTTCCACCCATGCTTGTGAACAGACTTCAATATACAGGATATGATCTGTCTGTCCATTAAACTTTTCAAAAGGTAAAGTAACCCTATCAACAAACCAAATCTGCATCTTAATCCTGCATTGATCCCAAGTAGTCAATGTCTACTTGTGTGCAACCCACCATCTAGCTGGTGTGTCGCGTAGTGCCATATACAATGCTGGTAATCTATGCTCATCTACAATAGTTGCAGTGTATTCTTGGATGAAAGTGTAAACCCTAGCAGAACCATCATATATGGGAATAAGACTTACCTCCTTTCCGATCCAGCGCAGTGATTTCGTAACCTGCGCGCACCTTCTCGTTGATACTTCATGCATGCGGCTTTGCCAATCTTCCAGTCCTATCTCCGAGTCAGAGACACAAGATTTGTCACATCTCCAGCTGAGTGTACCATCCGCAGTTGGATTAATGTAATCTTCCTGGTTCGCGGTGATCTGGTATAGTATGTCCAATTCTTGAGCCTTGGATTCCTCCTCAATCGGCTCACTGTATCTGTCCCCATCTGTAGGATCCAATGGTACGATGACCCTAAGATTCTTTCCTTCAAATATCATCTTCTTTGTCTTCAAGTTTATGATAGCCAGGTTATCCATGGCCCAATCAATTCCTAACAATGTAGGAAAATGCTGACTATCGTCCACAATATCGATAACTTCAAAGTCTACATGACTCTGGACTCCATTGATGTCAACCACCACATCAGATAACCAGCCAAAAGGTATGAATCTCTCTTGGTTAGCCATTATCAATTGGATAGGTGACCATAACAGCTTTGGTCGACCCATCTTCTGCCATGTCTACTTAGTCAAGACATTCACTTTAGATCCCAGATCAAGGATGACTTCATCCATTTCAAAATCTCCTATATGCGCAGTAAGCCTCATTTCTCAGCCTGTTTTTTTATGCTTCATATGTGATATATGGTGCTATCAGAAATTTATGTTCCCTTCTGTGGTTCATATTGGTTTATGAGCTTCTATAGCTCTGCTATGGCATTTTCACTTTTTAGTAGCTTCATGCAGCTTCGCAGGAACTGCGCAATGGAAGTGCCGACATCCGTTGCGGTACTTGTTTTTTCATAAGCAGCTTCCATGTCTTCAACATGCGGTTTTTCACTGCGCAATGGGGTCCTTGGTGACTTAGTTTCCAACTCTATGAAGGTATCCCGCACGTCGATAAAGACCTCCTTGTTCTTTCGTAGTTCGAGAGTAGGTTTTTTTCCTAGAGATTTTCTTATCCTTACTGTCGGGGTTTGCTTTGTGTGAGCCTTGTTAGAAAAATAGGATCGCAGAGCAATAACAATAAACAGAAATGCAAATATAATCACACATACACATTACAAGAGAGACACAGATATATCGTGGTTCACCCAACTTGGGCTACGTCCACACTGAATTTTCCAGTCCTTATTATTATTACAGTCCAGCAAGTCGAAGGGATACAACCTGCAGCACAACCGCTGCACTTCCTCTTCTCTGTTTCACAGTCTCTCTCCTGATCTCAAAGATATTTACAATGCATAAAACCTAATACATCAACCACCCTAGCCGTATTACAATGTCTTTATTTATAAGGGAAATACAATGGGAAAATACCACGGGATACCCAAAACCATGGGCCCGCAAAACAGCTGGCGAAAACAGCCCCAAAAATTTTCTTCGGGGGCGTTGCCCCCGAACCCCTGCCGGGGGACCGCTGGCCCCCGGTCCCCCCTGGAACCCCGTGGGGGGGCGATGCCCCCCGCTGGGGTGAGTGTACAGTCCACCTACATATCATATAGAACTGTGGTACAAACACGGCTGATACAATATCATCTATGAGACTAGAAGATCTGGCTCCACAACCAACAAGCCTCCCCTGACGTTGAAGCTTTTTCTCCCCTATCGCGGCCTGTCTCAGTGCCATTGCACGTGACCACATTGATGCTTGTGTCCGCTAGTCTATTCTCTGTTGTGATCCACTGGATGTTTGGAGTTGGTGCCTCCATCCATCTTCTTTTCTACATTTCTACCTCTAGCACTGGGCAATCTTCAATAACATGCTCAAACGATTTACAGTAGTTGCATGTAGTGCATGGGTTAACACAATCTCTAGACACATGACCTGACTGGCCACAATTATAACAAATGACCTAGCCATGGCCTCTTCCCTGTGCCGGGCCATCATTTCTTCCTCTACCGCGGTATCCACCACCACGGCCTCTGTATCCTCCTTGATCATATTGTGCATTTTCTTGTTTGGGTTGGTTTTCGTCTTGTACACGGTACAAGCCAGCACCGCTCATTGCATCCATATCTCATTTTCTTTCGTTCATTAGCTCATATTCTCGGCAGTTGGATTCATCATGTCCAACTGATTTACAGAAAGTGCAGTATAAATTTTTGTGTGTTTTCACATATTTCTGTATGAGATAGCAGTCTTCAGGTCTGTGTCCTGTAGTTCTACAAATTTCACACCATGGGGCCTGATTCTGATTTATCGGTTTGGGCGCACCACTATTAAGATAGTCACGGAATAAAGGACAATGCTCGCGGTCATGGCCTTCTCCTTTACAATTTGTACACCAAACCTCATGCCTAGGTTCATACCTTTGTTCTTTGCCATTCTTCATGCTTTGCAGTTCTAGTGTCAGGGTGGTCAGCAGGTTCTGGATCTGAGACATCCCAGAACTAGTCTCACCAATCGGTGAAGCCTCTAGCTTCATTGCGATCTCCAAGGCCTCTGCCTGTGATGCAACCTTCTGCTGCATCAATAGTAATCTAATGTGGGGCAACAATGCAGCAATAAACCATTCCTTGTGTTGTTCTAGAGCTATAACAAAGCTCACTTGGTCCAATAAGGTCTTGAACTTCTGATCAAACTCCCATACCATTTCAGTCGGTCTCTACTTTATTTCTTTCAACTCGGTTATACACTGAGATTTAGATTTGGGTTTCTTAAACTCTGCCACAAGCGCGGCTTTAATTTCTGCGAGGGTTGTCGGTTGTGTCTGAGAGTACTTCATAAACCAATGTAAAGCTCTGTCTTTGAGGGTGGTAATGAGCTGCGCTCTCTTCACAGCATCATCTTGGATTTGTCTTACGCTCCATACGGCTTCACAAAGAAACCAATGCTGGTCAGGGTCTTCCAGACCAGTTCCTTTAAATATCGGTAGCTTCATATCCGTGTTTGCCATTGTCCTATTATTAGGAGCACTCGGATTTGTGCGTGGTTGTTGTGATGGGCTCTGCGCAGTGAAAGTAAATGGGAGTATCGGAGTAGACGTGCTCGACTGAGTATCCTATGGGGTGGGCTCTAAGATAAGCGAGGTGCAGTCTCTGCAACCAGCGGATTCTGTGGGGTGAACGGTGGCACGGCTTCATTGAAAGGTCACAAGGAATCTCAGTATCTATGTGGAGTCTAGTGCCTCCAAGATTCTTATTAAATTTATATCTCTTCCCACTTCTAAGATTATGGGTTTCTTCGTCAGAATCACTATATATATTGTTTACCATGACAGACTTGAAAATATTACTGCATTCTTAAAACACCTTTCTCAGCTAACAGCATCTTAATGTATAGACTGAGATTGTTCAAGTACTTACCTTGGAATCCATTGAAAAAGTATGCTTCAGCTTGGCTGTAGGATTTGAGTGTGTCTACAGCAAATTCTATTACAAATCCTTCTAGCATGTGATCGACCCAGAAGTCAACTGCACGCGTCAATGGGTTGTCTATTACTTTGAGCTACGTTATGAGCTCTGGAGTCTACTCTATACGAACTCCTCCTTGAAAACAGGTTTTCTTCTTTGAGAGCCACGAGATCCACTCGTGTAGCTCGTCTGGAAATGATGCCCAGAAAATATTTTGAATATCTTTCCACGGATATCTATTCAACCACTGTTCGTCAGATAGATGTGGGTTTCTATTCTATTTCCTTGCAAATTCTCTTACGTTATTGTCACACCAAGCCCATATCTCTGTCTTTTTAGGATGCCAATTGTCGAAGCCTGCCGGGAACTGATGTTCTTCGTCACACATTACGGCTGCAACTCATCTAGGATTCTAGCATGGCAACGGAACCATTTGTTGGCTTATTATATGATGACCCAGAGGGTTTTCAATAAAGACCCAGGTTCTTCATGGTTTCCCCTTTACCAACAAAACCCCTTCGCACTGGCCCTTTCGGAAACAACCTGCGAGCAGGTTGAGGTCTCACCCGAGGTGTATCTATGGGGTACTATAGAATCAGGTTCTGACATACTGCGCAACATGACACGAGACGTGTGCTGCGGGGCAAGACTCCGTGGTGATAGACGACACCGCGGTCCACACCTCTAAATTCCACTTCCACGGAATTTCTTTGTGACTGCGGCCGATGCAGTTCACACTAAGACTTGAAATACTTGCAGTTAACTAGAGTACTGAAGTTATTAATGTTCAATCATTCATCCATTCACTTGGGGTGTTCACTGCTCAACCATGTGCCGTGGAAACGGTCCAACTACCATGCATTCTTCCTACTACTCAATGTGAAAGTGCTTAAACAATATCTAACACTTAGCCGAATAACTGATTCATTACTGCTTCATAAGTAGAGGCCAAACATTAACCATTCATTTATTAATGCAGAACTTAACATATTATTTCCACATTCTCCTGATGACAAATACATATAAAAGTCCTATCATAACAGTATGCAAGGGAAAATCTCAGACATTCATTCACAGGAAGCAGATAAATGCACAATACACAACGCAATCATACTACACAATATTTAACGTGGTTCACTCCCCCGGGTGGGAAGCTACGTCCACAAGAAATGTTGTTATATATATATTTTGGGAAGGGCAAAACAGTTCTTAGTATGCACGCTCAGCTGCAGACTCTCTTCTCTCTCAGATAGGTCTCTACGCACTCAGCTGCAGATCCTTTACAATATCTTTACTCAGAAAATATTTTACAATGCGCAGTACTAAACTTCTAACCCTTTCCCATACAAAAATGCCTCCTTTTATAGATCATGCCTATAGGTCATGTCTTTACAATGCTAAAGGCCGAAACCCTTAGGGTTTACAAAACTGCTATGGTTTCTCTAAAATGGACTACTGGCCTTTGGTAGCAAGTGCTCCATCATGGCGGTCCTCCACGCCTTCATCCTGTCGCTATCGGCCTTCCTGTTGTGTGCACGCCAACAGGTCACTTTCCTCGAGCCTCTCTTCCTCTAATGGCCTCGTACAGTTGGCTCAGCTCCCAGTCGCTTCATCAAGTTGTTCTTCCTCTAACGACCTTGTACACCTAGCCGCCTTCCTGATTTTCTCATGGCCACCGCTTGGCCTCCATGGAGCATCTTTGCCAAAACTAGACCGTCGACGATCTAACCGGTACCCGTTCCCGTCCTCCATCCAGCACTCTGATTTGTTGGCTCCATGTGGACTGGTCACTTCGCCGCGCTGCTTCCTCGTAGCACTGATCTTCGCAGCACCCTTTGAAGTACTGCCAAAATTTGGTTGTTGCGCACAACTTTGCAGCATCCCCAACACTTGCACAAAATTGTATTTTTGTTGAGCTGCACTCAGCTCCGCAGCTAAAACTCCTTCTGTTATCAAACTTTTCCCCAACTTGGGCCAGGCCCAACACCAACCCAACTTCCTGCTAGCAACCACTCAACCCCTAACTTGGTAATTCATCTAAACAATGCAACTGTAGCTAGGGTTTTCACCCTAGCTTGTGCAAATGAGCACCTACTAAGGAGAAGGGACTCCTTAGTAGCAGTTCAATAAACAGTAAATGAAAAGACAATACATTGAAATGGAAATTATTCTAAACATGTGCATGAAATATAAGAGACAAGAAATAATAAATGGTTTTCTTTTGTATTAAAATTTTACCTCAAGTGTAGAGGTTGGTGAAGTTCTTGCAATGATCCAAGACGGTTGCTCCAAACTCCAACTTTGCTCCTTCTCTTTCTCCAATGGTGGAAATGGGCCAAAAGGGGCACTCAATGGCGAAAGTAGCTCAAGGGTGAGCTAGGGTTTCAAGAGCGATTTTGGCAGAGTAGGGGTATACTTGATTGTGGATATGAAATGAGGGGTCTCCATCACCTATTTATAGGTTTTTGGTGGTGGAGTGCTGGCCCATGGTTTTGGGAACCATATGGTTTAGGTCAGCTGTATTGGGTTTTTTCCTCCTTCTTCCTCTTTTTCCTCATTTTTTTTATATTTTTTATTCCCTTTTTAGAGGGTTTTTGCTATTTTGGAGGAATTTTGGATATTTTGGGGGGAAAAAGGGGGGTTTTAAGCCTTTTGGAGGCATTTTAATGGGATTTTAGGGTTCTGAAGGTAAATATGGTAGGAAATATGGACAAATGAGTCATGTAATGGGTAGATGAGGTAGTGAGCACTTTTTGGGTGTTAACAAATTGCCCCCTGATGTGTGAGGGCAGGAGCTCATCGTATGGCCGATAGACATCATAAGTCCTGTATGGTTTTCCTGGGGTGTGGAAAAGAGAAGAAACAAACTGGAGCCCGGAACAACGGTCCCGAACGAACTGCAAAAAATAAAAGTACATAACCTCAATAATGGATGAGGAATAATCTGATCATATGGACGAGGCGGGCATTCCCATGCTCGTATCAAGATATAGAACAATAATAACAATGGGGTCCAAAATATGGGGACCTTAAATATACATAGCCTTAAATAATGAATGAGGAAGAATCTCAATATATGGACGAGGCGGGCATACCCATACTCGTATCAAGATACATAAAAAATAACAGTGAGGCCCGAAAAGGGGGGCCTGTAGGATACATAGAGAACCACTGTGTACATCATAAGGGTCCAGGGGGGACACAAATCTGGGACATACTGCTGGGATGACCAGGTCTGAGCTGAAGGACTGATACACTGGAATGACAACAGTGCTACTGAGTGTTGTACCAGAGGAACTGATGAGCTGTTGGATCATAGTGACAAGGGGTCACACTCTCAATGGTACACTGAACTGGAACTGAACTGGGTACTCAAGAAAGCATATAACTGGATGGCTTCCGAATACAATCACCAACGCAACCCAGACATCCACGGGAATATATAACTAGGCGTTCTGAAGTGACTCACCAATGTGCTAGAGTCGGGGGAAATCCGGGGTCTTCGACCAATAAGTGAAGGGATATAAGCCCTGCGCGATTCTCAACAATGCGATCAAGGTGTTGAAGTCGAGCATGTGAGAAACAACCACTCGGAGAGGCAATGATGACTCCTCTCAAAATGGTTCGTAGGCACTCACCACAGATGGTGATGGGTCCAAGGCGCAGGGACCTCTGGGTCTATCCTCTCGAATAGAGGGGCTGTCGTCGACAGAGGGAGACCTGCAACTAGCAAGGTAATGATGTTTCCTTGATAGGAGCACGAGGTGGAGAACCGAAGTGTGAGAGTACTGATGGTAGGACTGACATACTGTGGGGGATAACTGGGCAAGCAGAGTGGGTGGACTCAAACTTCCTTTGTTCAAAGTATGATGGCAGGGATGATCGAGCAGCATATGAAAATGACTGATGGGAAAGGGACCATAGCTGTAATGGATCAAGGATAGTGACTGGGATGAGGGATACTCAGGCTGGTGTAAAATGGCAGGAGACTGCAGACTACTCTGAACAAAGGCGACCTGATTGGGGGTGCTGCCGAGATGATCGATCATAGTGCCAAGAGGCACGGGGGGACTTCTTCATGGGTTAAGGAACTAGAAGAAGTAGGTGAAAAATGGTACTGTCGTGTGGATTTATACAAGCCCAGGACAGTTCATGCTCGTGATTGCTTTCAATTTTAAGGAGTCTGAAAGCGATAAGAAGACTCTGAAATAATGGAATGGTACTGTCGTGTGGATTTGTATGAGCCCAGGATAGTTCATGCTCATGGTTGCTTTCAATTTTAGAGAGTCTGGAAGCGATAAGAAGACTCCAGGGGGTTGCTTTTTCGTGTGTTAGTCTCCAAGGCCCAAAGAAGCATAAAAGGATGCAATGAAGAACTCTTCTAGCTGGTGTGACTAGAGTATTCCTTTTTCGTAATTAGTCTACCAGGTCCGGAAAAGGGTTAAACTTATACCAGATAGACGCCCTTTCAGGTACTTTAACGAGCATGAAAGGAAGCAAGATTGCTCAGCGATCTTTTCATTGTTTTAGGAGTCAGAAAAGAGCTTAACAGAAACTCCCTAAGTGCCTTTTTCGTAAAGGACTTGTCCGGCCCAAAAAAGGGATAAAATTATACCGAACAAAAGGAAAGGTCAGGCAAGGAGGAAGTGCTCAATCAAGGAACATTAATGATGGCCAAGAACGAGGGTAGGGGGGAACACTGGTGGGCCTCCTTGCGGGGTAATGAATGGTGGCAAAATAACGAAATAATGGCAGTATGACAGGAGTGAATGGCTCATGTAAAAAAGTGGAACAATCCGATGGCGGCCGATGTGGTGCGCAAACCGAGGCAGCAAGGTGTCAGGACATAATGTTAAAACTCTACCAAGTGAGAGCGAGAAATGAACTCAAGCATCATCACGAGCTCGGAAAAAATTGAATCCGGCGATATAAAAAGTGTCAAAAACGGATAACGGCCGATGTGGCATGCAAACCGAGGTGACTGGGGGCGTTTTTAGAAAAATACCCGAAAAATCTGGGGGTGAGAGCGAGAAAGGATCTCAAGCATCATCATGGGCTTGGAAAAATGAATTCGATGATATAAAATATACCAAAAACGGAGAGCAGCCGAAGTGGCACGCAAACCGAGGTGACGCGTGGTGTCTAAAAAATGCTCAAAAACTGATGTGGAAAAAATAAGAAAACAAGTTGACCATCATGACGGTCTCGTCATGCTGATTCCAGTGGTGGAAACGGTTCAAAAAAAGGACTCCGTATGGGTTCAGAATGGCCAAAACAATAAAAAGTCAACGGACTATAAATAGTGAGTGGGTCCAACATGACAAGTGTCATTTGTACTTGTTGACTTTGACTAGTGATCAGAGTTGACCAGAGCTTAGTTGGTGTTTCTGGATGATCGGACTGGCCGATTTCAGATCCAGGAGATACAGGTATTCCGTCAAACTCATACTTGCATGTCTTTTAGGTTCGAGGGGTGGGTAGTGGGTCCCAGGGGGTATTTGTATGGTCCACGTGGAGTGGACCGTGCGTTTGTAGGAGGGAGCCGCGGTCAGAGACCACGGGTTCCACGGCGGATGACGCGCATGGAGACCACGGGGTTGGGGTCGGAACACACGGTCTGGGACCGCATATTTCGAGGCTGGACACGCGGTTTGGTACCACGTGTTCGGCCCCGACAGACGCGGTTTCGGACCGCGACTGTATCCCAGATAGCCACGGTCGGAAACCGCGGCTAGGGGCTCTAAAGCTGCGATTGGGATCGAGCGGTTAGGGTTCCCGGCGGGGGGGGGGGGGCAGGGTTTATTTCCTTGACATGAGTCTGATGAGTTTGCCTTGCGTGTTTGACAGGATGCCACTGGTACTATGGAGAGAGCAGGAGGTCCTGGATGAGATAGTGACTGTCATTTGGGAGGAGCGTCATGTGCGGTCGGTGTTGGGAATGTGTGGACTGCTGAAGTTCACGCAGGTACCTATGATGCGGTCAGCAGGGTTGCTGCTAAATAGGCTAGTGAGTTTCTGATAGCCAGACATACAGGCATTCAGGGTGCAGGGTGAGAGGGTGGACCTCACCCTGACAGATGTATATTTCTTGACGGGGTTTCCCTGTCTGGGTAGGGTGGCGGATACGCAGCCGCGAGTATCCGCGGATGTAGATATGGAGGACATGCTAGAACGGTACTGTGTTCCAGAGGCTAGGGTGCATAGGAATGCACTCCGGGTGGTGGACCTACAGGAGCCGGCAGTGCAGGCTATTGTAGCATGCGTGGTTCACGTGTTGGGGTCCCAGTCACCGGAGAAGGTGTCCGGGGGCCAGATGCAGCTAGTGGAGCGCGTACTGGATGGTTTCTACTATGCGTGGGGCCAGATGTTCCTCACCTGTGTTCAGCGGCAGCTGACATCGGCGAAGGAATCTGGCAAGGGGTTCTGTTACGGGTCCTTTCTATGTGCTTTCTTCATGGAGCAAGTACCTACACTGCGGCCGCGGGTACCGGTCAGGGCAGGAGGACTGAGGGAGCTGCGCATGGTGCAGTGGGGAGAGATGATGCGCCGCCGGGGTGGCGGTGAGGTGGGTAGATACTTTACCCAGGAGTTGTACCTGCAGTGGCTACAGATGCCGCTGCCACTGGATGACTACCCGTTTAGGGATATGGACTACACTGGGGACCCAAAGGCACCACGGGCACCAGGACAGGCATGGGGACCAGATGGTACGTATTGATTTACTTGCATGTGATGGATGTCAAGATTTATGTATGATGTGTGTTATGATATATACTGTTACTGACTGATGTGTGATCTACAGATGTTGGTCCGAGACCACCGCCAGGGCATGTAGCGCAAAGGGGGCATGTGGCGGTACCAGCCCTGCCAGGCCAAGGCGAGGTGCGTTGACGGGATGCGGAGGGGACTTTGGAGTCCGTACAGGTGCTTCTGGATTGGTTTCTAATTGGAGTGACCAACGAGGGGTGGCGGGACGTGGATCCGGATGTGATTCAGGACTGTATGAGGGCGCCACGGGAGTTCCGGTCGATTGCGATCTGGGTGGCTATCCTGGCGGACAGGGATCGGGCACAGGAGCCCGCAGGGGATGAGGAGCTGCCGGAGGAGGAGCGAGGGGAGGACTCGGAGGCAGCTGATGCAGGAAGTGATGCAGGGTATGACTCTCATTAGGGAGTGCAGGGGACTCCCCCCGAGTTTTGCAGCTCCGGCATGTATCTTATGAGATGTATAGATATTTTTTGTGTATAGCTGAGTACGGGGGTACTCGAGACATGTGTAGCATATGGACATGTATTTTTTGATATATATATATATGCACATGGATGCACCTTTTTGCGATGATGTTCTAGTTGTACGCACGTGGATGCGCTTATCATAGGGTGATGGGAACATGGATGCCCCTTGTGTATTATATGTGATGCTTTGCAAATGGATGCAATAGTAGGATTAGGCACGTGGATGCCCCTGTATATGAATTTTTTTTTAGTTTTTCTTGCAGGTGGATGCAAATTGTGATGTGATGATAGGCACGTGGATGCCCCTTGCAATCTTTTTGAGTTTTTATATATTTTTGATGAGATGTTATGTGATGATGATGCATGATGGAGGTTTTACATGGAGTGATTGATGTGCCAATCTAGGATGTTGTTAGCCATTTGATCCGCGACACTATTTTGAGCTCTTGGGACATGGGTGAATGTTATGGATTCAAATTGTCGGTTGAGTTGTTTTGTGCGCAGGAATTTCCTAAAGAGACAAGGATCACGCACCTGGTAGCAGTTGTTGAGCTGGGAGACAAGTAACTGGGAGTCAAGGAACACATGAAGGTGACAAATGCCCATCTGGAGGGCAGCAGTCAGGAGACTGGTCACAACATCATACTCCGTCTGGTTATTGGTAGCAGCGCCTATACATATTCCGTCAAGTTGAATCAAGTCGTGTGAAGGGGAATATAAGACCCATGCTGCAGAGGCTAGGTTTGGAGACCAGCGGCTTGCTCCATCAGTGAAGCCAATGTAGTGAGGTGGAAGAGGGTCCATCTGTGATCATGCAAAAATGATGAATGTAAGATCGCGGTAAAAAAGGTGAAAAACAAAAAGAGAGCAAACTGTACAATGCAGACCAATGGGGCCGCGAGTTATTCTAAGGATAGAAACTCTTAAGATACAACCCATTACGGGTGTTGCGCAAAGGGTGACCTTCTGAGTCAGTTAAAATGTATGCCCCGTTGCCGAGACAGGTCTGCACGATGTAAGGGCCTTGCCACATGGATTCAAACTTTCCTTTACCAGTTTTGTCATGGGCCTGGTCATAAGCAAGGACGAGGTCCCCTTCATGGAAAATTCGAGGGTGTACATGTTTGTCGTAACCAGCTTTGGAGCGGTTCTTGGCGGCTTCAATGGTTTGTAGAGTGGCACAACGGTCTTCATCAGCTTGTTTTAGTGAGAGCAGACGTTGCTCGAGTGGGGAGGTGTCGGGGAGAAGCTCGACGACGATGTGTAAGGCAGGTATCTGACACTCAATGGGGAGGACAGACTCTACACCGTGAACTAAATGAAATGGGGTAAAACCGGTGGCAGTCTTGGTAGAGGTACGGTAAGCCCATAAGGCAAGGAACAACATGTGGTGCCAATTGGACTTATGCCGGTCAACAGTGCGTTGAAGAACGGTTTTGAGAATTTTGTTAATGGCCTCTACTTGGCCGTTCTCTTGGGGGTAGTAAGCAGAGGAATATTGATGTTCAAACTTGAGGAGGGTGGATAACTCGCGCCAAACGGAATCTTCAAAGTGTGAACCATGGTCTGAGACCAACTGTTTATGGACCCCGAATCTAGTGATAACGTGGTTGAAAAAGAAACGGGCAGCGGTGTCAGCTATACAATTGAAGGTAGGCATGGCTTCGGCCCATTTGGTGAAGTAATCGACGGCAACAATGATGTATTTATGGTCGTTGGAAGATGGGGGTTTACACTCCATGAAGTCGATGGCCCACTTACAAAATGGACCAACGGTGACGACTGGGTGTAACAGAGCAGGTGGTGTCCGGGCCTTGGGGGCAAAAAGTTGGCAATTATGGCAATGCTTGACCGCAGTGATGCAGTCGGTGAAAAGTGTGGGCCAGAAGTATCCGGTGTGGACGATCTTTTGGGCGGTGGCCATCCCAAAGAAACGGCCGCCGCAGGCACCGCTATGACAATCATTGAGGACATGTTCGGCTTCCTCGTGTGTAAGGAAACGAAGGAGAATCATGTCAACCCCTCACCGGTAAAGGACATCGCCTAAGAGGAGATATCGAGAGGCCTGGTGACGGATACGACGGCGTCCATCATGATTGATGTTGGGTCTGAACTTCTGCGTGCGAAGGTATAACAAAATATCACCGTACCATGGGTCATTAGACGAGATGGTGAACAAGTGATTGTCGAGTAACTCATCAGAGATTTGTCGGGACGGCAGAAGGGAGGGGAGATCGGTGATGAGATGGGAAAGTGCGAAGGCTTTAGTGCTCTTAGGGGTTCTGAAAGTGAGGTCATATTCCTGGAGGATAATGACCCATTTAGCAACGCGACCTTATAGGAGCCGCTGGTTTAAGAGATAAACCATAGGGTTGGAGTCGGCGACAACTGTGGTATGAATAAGCAAAATGTAGTGTCGCAATTTTTGGACGGAAAAGACTACAGCTAGGGCTAATATTTCCTCGTAAGGGTAACATAGGGGTGGTCTAGACAAGGTCTGGCTGACGTAATAAATGACATGCTCTTGGTGAGAGGCGTCTTCTTGAACCAAGACTCCGGACACGGCATGTTCGGATGCCGAGACGTAAAGGATGAAGTCCTGAGAGAAATTCGGAGGGGAGATCAAGGGGGCTTGTGTGAGAGCTTTCTTGAGGGCTTCAAATGCAGCTTCTGCTTGCTCATCCCAAACAAAGGGTATGTGGGTACGAAGCAGGCGTAAGAATCCATGAACTTTGGTGGCGTAATCAGGAACGAAGCGACGAAGGAAATTGGACCGCCCCTGCAGACTCTAGAGTTGCTGAAGCGTACGAGGAGAGGGAAGGTCTACGATGGCTTGGACTTTCAGGGGATCAACAGTAATTCCTTTCTGGGAAACAATGAAACCCAAAAACCGGCCTGCCGAAACGCAAAAGACACAGTTGTGTGGGTTCAAGCGGATTTTATATTTGCGACAACGCAGGAAAACTTGCCGGAGGTCTTTAATGTGGTCTGATAGTTTCTGGGAACGAGCTGTAAGGTCATCAAGATAGACTAGCAGGATATGGACCAAATCGTGAAAACAATAGGTCATGGCCCACTGGAAAGTGGCCCCAGCATTTTTAAGGCCGAAAGGCATGACGCGGTAGGAAAAGGTGCCCCATGGGATGGTAAAGGCAGTCTTGTACTGATCCTCCTTATGGATCTGAATCTGGTTGTATCCGGAAAAACCGTCCATGAAAGAGAGGACTTCATGCCCCGCACACGCATCGATGAGTTGGTCAATAAATGGCGTGGGGAAGTTGTCCTTCGGACAAGCTCGGTTTAAATCGTGGAAGTCAGTACATACTCTAATGGTGCCTTGTTTTTTGTTAACTGGAACGGGGTTTGAAACCCAGGTGGTATATGCAATAGGATAAATGAATCCCACCTTGCGAAGTTTCTCGACCTCTGCTTTAACAGCGGGGAGTTTTGAAGGATGAATCGGGCATTGTTTCTGACGAACAGGGGGTACATCAGGCCATGTGTCAATGTGGTGCTCTAAAATAGCGAGGTCGAGACCATGCATTTCGGTATAGGACCAGGCAAAGACATCACGGAACTCTTGGAAAAGTTTTTTGTACTCTCCAATCTCATACTCACTACAGGAGGCTCCTAAAGTGATGAGTTCAGGGGCACCTCCTAGGGCAGAGATATCTATGTGGATAACGGGAGAGATGTTGGCCATGTTACCTTCCTCAAAGGCATCAGGAGCAGGAATAGGATCCTTAAACCAGTAAACTTTGGTGGGAAGGAAATATTTGGACTCAACCGCGAATTGGGTAGCTGTGGTGGAGGAGGAGTCTTCTGGGAGGAAATACGAACAATGGTGCATGTCATCCCAGGGATAATCCGGGGCAGTGAGAGCCTCGAGAATCTCCTCATCATTGTGGAAAGTTTGAGTTGTCAAATCGGTTGACGAGGGAGTGGTAGTCGAAGAGATCATATAAATGGTATTAATCTCACCGGATGGGGAGGAGACCGGTGGGTGGATCTCCTCAATTGTGGGGGGCGTCGTCTCAAGGTCCAAATTATTCATCTCGTAGAGAGCTACTCTGTAATATGGGAGATCAGGACAGTGATGTGAGTAGTGGCCGTAAATACTGCATATGGCACAAGGTGGTTGGTGTGCAGTGATTTATCACGAGGCTTGGGGGTTGGGTCGAGTTCGACAACCGGGATGTTGGGGTCATCGTCAAGCATTTGCATGTGTTCCTGTAATGCAGGTAACTTTGGACATTGATGAGTCGGATGGCCTAACTCATCACACAATGAGCATTTGGGGGGAGCACGAAACACGGGGGGGTTTAACTTCCTTGGGCGGAGATGCAGCAGTGTATGGTTGTGGGCCTCTGCCCCCATTGTGCTTGATAAGAGGGGGGGGATTTGTAGAGGATGAAGGGGTAGTGACACCGGGAGGTGGTTGACTAGTAGTAGCCATGGGTTGCATCGGTTGTAGGATGACATTTGGTGTCTGTGGGGGAACTGGAGGCGAAAGATTCCACACGGGTAATCCCAAGGTTAACCCAGGGAGGCTAAGGGTATCCATAACCGGGGTGCTTGCTACTCCGGAGGGAGGGACTAGGAAGGGGATTGTGTGGATGGGTGTAACACCAATGGTGGTTTGGGAAACAAGGGCGGTTGATTGTTAGGTGTTTGTGTATTGTGGGAAAGGGTACATAGGTCAGATACTTCGGGTGCAGATGACGGTGGAGGAATGGATTGGAAGGTTGATGTCATCGGCAGATCTAAGTAAACTCCAGGTCCCACGAAGGAAACAAACAAGGTAGCGGCACCACTAACAGATTGTTCAACCATGGGGAGAACATTTTCGGGTGCAGCGGGGGCATTTGGATCGTAGTAGGTGAGTTGGTCGACCTTGACCACACGTCCGTCATGGGGGAACATCATGGTACGAAAAATGGAGGAGGCAACCGCCCGCATGGCATACATGTAGCTGCGGCCAAGTAAGAGGTTATAATCAAGTTGGGAATTGATGACCTCTATGTCAATGAGAACGGTTTTACCAGCCAGCTGGATGGGGACATTAGCTAATAGGCCTTGGGGTTGAGCCGAACGGCCGTCGTAGGCTCGCAACGCAGTAGTGGACTGCTGAAGAGTAGGGGATCCCAACTTCTGCCAAAAAAATGTGGACATGACGCATGTAGAGGCACCTTCATCGATGATGCACCGATGGATGACAAGATTTTGAACGGAAACAGAAACTTGGAATGCTAAAGTGGAAGGCAGGCGTGGTTCGGATTGGTCCAAATCGAATGCCATTAGTTGTGAATCATTTGGGTCAATAGTACCAATGGCGGAGAGCAAAGTCTTGCGCTGAGAAGGACAGTTTTTTAAGACTTCTAATGCGGACATGGATGCGGGAGATTGGGCTAAGTCATCTACAATGTTGTAATTTGACGCAGCGCGAGCATTGGGGTTATTGTTAAGACGACGAAGTGGAAAGCGAGGTGCTTTGGAGGTGCCATCGAGGGGAGCTGGAGGTATACGTAACGTCTGATCGGTGGGATGAGCGTTAGTGTTTTTGTCGACGGGAGGGGCTTCAGGGGTGGAGCCATATTGGTTCCGACGGGTTTGGAGGTTGACATCAGTGGATGACATCATCAACAAGTGGTGAGCACCTGAGTCAAACATGGGTTGGTCAGGAGCGCCATAAGTGATCTGTTGTTGTGGTGGCGCGTTGCCTTGAGGGGGAGCCAATGGTTGAGTGTTCACTACGCCTTGAGTTGGTAAGGGGTTTTGCAGTACCAAAGGTGGCTGCTGAGGGGGTGGGGGGTTGGGCGGCGCTTGAGGAGCTGCATGCCCTTGGCGATGGGCATCATCAACCCAGAGTTTCCGAGCTCGCTCCAAATGTGGGAAAGCATGTGTGTAGTGGCCATAGACCCCGCAAATAGAACAAGGATGGTTAGTTCGCAAGTTAGGGTTTTTGGCTTGCTTGGGTGGCCGATCAGGGTTTTGGTTGGCAGGTGCCGCATTATTGTTGTCTGGGGGATTGGGAGGTTGACCACCTTGGTCTGGAGGGGGATTTTTCCCACGGTTACGACCTTTGCCATAGTTTTGCTGGCCCTGTTGGCGCTGGTTGTTTTGGTTTTGCTGCTGATTTTGTTGGGCGTACACTTGCCTTTGGGCAGCAGGTGGGTTCTGGGGTTGCGCAGGTGCTGGAGCAGGCTGTGCAGGATAATATGTAGGTGGAGGCTGCGCAGGTGTTGAACCTTGTGGGGGTTGCTGATATGTCTGCGGAGCGGGTTGTGGGTTGGCCGCAGGGGCTGCCTGTGGTGGGTAATAAGCAGGTTGGGCTTGAGAGGTCACAGGAGCTAGTGCAGCCTGTGGATGGTAATACGGTTGAGGTGCGACCAGGGGGGCATAGGCGGGGGATGCGTGCCCAAAGCACTAAGGTGTACATGAGGGTCCATGGGAATGGTGGTGATGTGCCATGGGATCATACGAATTGGTCGCACCGGACTGTTCTGTAGCTCGCGAAAGGTCAGGGCCATGGCTAGGACGTGCTATGGAAAAGGGTTGGGGATGCGAGGCAATACGGTCGATGATGTCGTCTGCGGCATGGGATGCCCCTGGTGCATCGTGCTGGGAGGAATCACTGCGAGGGGCGTCAGGTATGATGGTATAGAGATAACCCGACTATGCGTAGATGAGGTCAAATTGCTGGGATTTGAGGATGGCCTCTTCTTCAGACTGGGGTCATTCGGATGCCACATCCTTGGCAATGACAGGAAGGAGGGATTTTAGAAACCAATCTAAGAAAATACAGTCGTCTAACTTGATTTTGCAGAGGCTACGGCGTCGACGCCACTCATGAATGTGGTCAGTGATGTGGGTAGCCGTGTTCTGTCTGCAAGACAGTAGGATCTCAACTCCTGCGTCATAGCGGACAGGTAACTGAAAGAGCTGCAGGAAGGTCGAGGCAAGGGAAGTAAAGGTGGCATGGGTCCCATGGGGCTGCTCGACATACCACTTAGCTGCAGATCCAGTGAAGGTGTGCTGTAACAGACGGAGGCGGACGGAGTCGTCCACTATGGAGTTGGAGGAACACTGTTATGTAGAATTTTGTCCTACGGATAAGCCAAAACTCTCTTAACTTTAAAGCAGACTTTAAACTAACTCTAAAGCAAGAAACAAGTCAAAACAAATGCTACCTTGAAATTCCTGCATTAACTTTTACAGCAAGATTATATGTATTTAGAAACAATGAGAGATGAGACACACCTTTCAACTGACGTTTGTCCCGCTTCTAGCTCTTGATCCAAAGCTCCGATGTAGAATCTGTTAAGATCAACCAAAGAACAAACATACAAACTTCCAAATACCTTGAATGTAAAGGTTAGATTCAAATCCAGATTAGATACATTTCATGCTAAGAACTTATGCTAAAACACATGAAATGGGAAAGACAAGACAAGTTATCTTATTACAACTTGAAGAATGCTTACATAGGTTGCTTGATGTCCAAGCCAATCCTCCAGCTCCAAGTGCCTTCTCCTCTAGCTATCTCCACAATGCTGCAAGATCATAAGTTTGGTACTTCAAGAGTCCTCCCTTTTCCCCATGGAATACCTCTCTTTTATAGTGCATGGTAGGGTTAACCAACAAGAGAGATAGGTGGATCTAGAGAGAGATAAGTGGATCAAGTTTTCTAATCACAGAAAGTGAGTTGGGATCGAATCAGGGACCCCAATCTTCCACTATCTTCGAAAATCCAAAATCCCACAAGCCATGGAAAAAAGGCTAATAAAAGAGTACCGCGCCCTGTAGTCTTAGCACAACGCGGTACTACCGCGTTCTGTGGAAACATCATAGCACGGTAGTGTGGAATACCGCGCTCAGATAAATGAGAAAGGCGCGGTAGTGTAAGTAAATAAAGTTAAATAAAGTCTCAGCTGGGTCAGAACTTGTCAGGGTAGATTTACCTTCAAGGTTCATTCATCTTCTGGGTGGTTCAAATAGCAGGGGAAGTGTCGTCAACTCTGTTTGTGGTGGAGATGCGGCACTGTGGAATATAGAGGTATGACAGATGCCCCCTAAATTGTGAGTTCAGAAGGGACTGATGGCCGAAAGACTTTACGAATATAATGTGCAGAGATAGCATCGAGGAGAGCGACAAGGAGCTAAAACAGAAACAAAGTGTTAGATATACCACCGAGGCGGGCATCCCCATGCTCGGAAACAAATGACTCAAAGCATGGCTACCGACCAATACATTGCAGATCCATGAGTACTGAGATGATATAGACTGTGGACAGACCATGGCTACTATGAACAAGCGTAGATCCATGAGACAATAATGACACAGCCATGACCAATACAATAAGTGGATCTGTGTGACAATACAAAGGACATCTCCATCGCAACCTGGACGCGATCAAGATGCTGAGGCGCGCCCAGGGTCTTCTATCCGATCGCAAAATATACGAATCTAACCATGTGATTACAAGGTGTTGAAGTCGAACATGGTAGAAACCATTTGAGTACCGGTCAATGATGTGGACCGTTAACAAATGCGAGGGAGATCACCAATGATGACGATGATTCCCAAGGTATCAATAGTACATCTCAATGAAATGTGAATGAATGAGTTGATGTCGAGAATCCGAGAGATCGCTTGATCAGAGGTCAATGATGTGAACCTACTGTCAAACACGAGGAAACCTGCCATTGAGGCATGCAGGTACCAAGGTACTAATGGTTGATTCCTAAGTCTAATTCTCGGATAGTGATTTGGTGTCGACAGGAATAGACTCGTCGAAGGTGGGCCATGATGTTTCCCACATCATCGACATGAAATCGGCACGAACGATAAGATGATGAAACAATGGAGTATGTACTGACACAGCGGGGGCCTGACACAATGAACGACTCGAAACAATGCAACCCTTTGAACATATAATGGCATGTAACAGGACTTGGCAGCAGGGATTATTGACAATAGAGGATAGACACCGGATGAGTAGGCTCGTGGCCAGGGAGACGACTCATGATGATGACCATAACTCAGTGAAAAAAGGATACCCAATATAGACAAGAGACGGACACATGCCATGTTCAAAGGTAACGACTGACAAGCTTCCATAAATAAACTTGACTTATCCCCCCATATTTACCCGACATGATAGACGAGTACCTCTTTGTTGTTTTGCAAGCTTGAAGAGGATAACAGATGCTCGGTGTAGCTCATCTCATGGATGAGTCCAATCTCACATGTTTTACGAACCTGAGAAAGGAGGGGTTCATCCCAAAGTGGGTCCTTCGATGTTAAAATTTTAACGAGTCCAAGGAAGGAAAACTCGGTAGTTTTTCGCATTTAGAGAGCCTGAAAAACTTAAAGGAAGCTCCATAATGTACTTTTTCGTAAATTTAGTCCCTCGATCCCGAAAAAGTGTAAAACAATTCCCAAGAGAACTCTCCCAGCCGAGATTGACTGAGGTATACCTTTCTCGTAAATAGTCTAGACGGGCCGAAAAATGGGTAACCTATCACCGAATAGACGACCTTTCAAATACTTTTACAAGTGTGAAAGAGTCAAGATCACTTGGCAATCTTTTCAATTTTAGGGAGTCTGAAAAAAACTTAACTATGGACTCCTATGGTATTTTTCGTAATTTTTGATTATTCTGGTCCGAAAAAAGAATAAAATACAACCAGGATAATACTTTCCTCATCGTTTAACGAGCATGAGTAAAGCTGACCGTACTCGACACCATTTACTTGAGTTTGACAAGCACGACACGGGTGTAAAAGCGCTTGGAATCTTTTTCAAGTTTTAAATCCAGAGCACGAAAAAGATAAAGTGGGCTCAAAAATGAAGGTCAGATTATGAATAAACACCAATGTGAATGTATCGCGTTTTTACCGAGGATCCTGTCAATAAATGCTCAAAAACTGGACATTAGCAATGTGAAAAAGGTTTTATTTTAACCATTTAAAATAACAATTAAAAAAAATATGTGAAAATGCTATATAAGGAATGGTTAAAAATAGAAATTACTATTCATTTGTGTTTTTACCCAAAGAGGAGATTTTCACCTATTGAGGAGCAAAACTTCAAGGATCCATATCGGGAGTTCCAGGACACCATTTCGACAACCGTCTGCGCCAGGTAAGAGTTCTTGAGCCCCTCTTTCATTTCATGTAGGAATTATTTGTTTTTACCAGGAAAAATTCGATTTTTGGGAAGGCCCTATTGGGAAAAAATCGCCCTTCACAGTACCGCGTGGGGGCTCTATCGGGAAACGCGGTGCTGTCTAACAGTACCGCGCTGGAGCTCCAAAGCGAGGCACGGCACTGTACAGTACCGCGCGGCAGTGTTTCCCCCAGGCGCGGTGAAGGCGAATTTTGTGGTTAAGAAATCAAATTTTCCCCAATTTTCTGCTGGAACTAAGTTGCTAAATAGTTACTAACTGCTTTGTTGGACCTTTTGCAGGAGTTTGCATCTTGTTCGAAGCAAAATGGTAAGCTGGAAAGAAAGAGAGCACGAAGTGGATGATTTTGCAGCTGAAAATGACTTACCAACCGTGACCGCATTGCGAGAATGTGGTTTGTTAAAGTTCTTTAAAACCAAAGGGATTCGTCAGCGACCCAAGCTTCTCACTCATCTCATCCAATTGTGGGACCCTGACATTCGAGCTTTCCAAGTGGGAGAGCATGTTCTCGAAATCCAAGTCGAGGATATTTATTTCCTCACGAGCCTCTCAAAAAGAGGGGCCCGGGTGAACTTTACCGGATACTCAGCTTCAGAATCAAGTACAGATGACTTGATTGCTCGGTATTGCCATCAAGGTTCAAGTAAGAAAAGTGGGAAGGTGGCCATAAAGGAGGTTATAGAACTTCCTGTAAAAACCGTATTGTTCACTATCACGCGTGCAGCAGGAAGTGTGAATCCGCATCAGGCATATCGCACACAAGTGAATCTCGCAGCAGAGTGTATGGGAGGAACAGTATTTAACTGGTGTGAGGCGGTGTTGTCCAATTTGAAAGAACAGGTGCACAAGTGTAGGGTTGGAAAGAATTCCCAATTTGGCTATGGGAGCATCCTGGTCACCTTCTTTCTGGCGAGGGTGCCACTGTTGCGCCCGCAGATATCTAGGCCCCCCCGTCCACCTACTGAGCCATGGATGGCTCGATGGAGTGATTATGCTGGACGTCTCGGGGGACATCAGCGCTTAGCCTTCGGTGAGGATTTCTTTTCCTGGCTCGAGGAGCAGATAGTTATGATTGATGACTATCCCTACTCCGGGGTAGATTTTCGTGAGGACATCGACTTGGCACTGCCAGAGGACGATGATTGGGACAACTCTAGTATGACCTTCATGGATATGTATTTTTTCCTTTTTGAATATTTAATTTTTATTACTTTTTTAGAATGTGTAAAAGATGTCTAATTTATGTTCGCATGCATGTTGCAGACCGTGGACCACAGAGACCAGCTGGGTACTCACCACTACGTCGTGGTGGTGTTGACCGTCAAGCTGTTCCTCACGAGGAGGAGGATGAAGACGAGGCAGGAGGCGTTCGGGACATTGAGAGGAACTTGCAGGGATTGACTCATGGTATCCCTGCTATGAGGATGGATGACGTCCCTTACCACCTCCAGCGGTATACTGTAGGTGTGCCTGGTCGTATCAGTCGACTTCTTCGTAAGGTGGTTCGAGCTGTAGTATGTTACCACCAGCAGCAGGAGGAGTCCGATGAGGGACATGATAGGTCTCCTAGGTCTCCATAGATGGTCTTTTGATCTTTTTGCGGCATGTACACGATATGTAGGCTTTGAGAGCCAAATTTTGTATATGGGATTTGGTCCCAAATTTTGTCTTTGACACAAACTTTATGTATTTTGGAAAAAACACTTTTATATACAGTGATATGGACCTATTTATGATCTAAATATTTACAATGACTTGTGCATTTTATTTTTAATGATGTGTTTATGTGTGGGCAAGATGCCAATCCAAAATGTAATTAGCCAATGAATCAGCTATACAATTGAATTCTCTCGGTATGTGTTGATATGTGATAAAATTAAATGATCGTTCCAAGAGGCATACTCTCCGAAATAAACGAAGTAGTATAGGATCGCGAACTGTGTAGACACGGTTTAGATGAGAAACCACGAGTTGGGAGTCTAAAAAGACTAATAAGGAGTCAATTCCGAGTGAAGCAACCTCCGTCAAGAGACCAATGACTGCATGGTACTCCGCGATATTATTGGTTGCAGGACCTAAACAATTGGCTCCTGAAGAAATCAACTCGCCAGTGGGGGAATAGATTACCCATGCTGCGGAAGCGAGATTCCGGGTATGTCGGCTTGCACCGTCGGCGAATCCAAAGTAGGCAGACATCTGCGCATAAAGTCACGAGTCAAAGTAAGAGTGGATACATGAGGTCCACGCGCACACCAAAAAGAAAGCAAAGCAAACTAAGTACATTATGTACAACAAGTAACCCGCATAGGGTAACCTCATGCGTAAAAACGTTTGAGGTATAGCCCGTTGCGGGGCCGTGCCAATGGCGTACCATCACAATCGATTAGTTCATAGGCTCCTTTTTCTAAGACACGTTTTACAATAAAGGGGCCGTACCACATAGATTCAAGTTTACCTTTTCCGAGCTTATCATGCATTTGATCATATGTAAGTACGAGGTCACCCTCATTGAAGATCTGAGGTTGAACAGATTTGTCATATTGAGCTTTGACGCGTTTTTTGTGAGCTTCATTAGCCAAAGCAGCATCGCGGCGGGTTTCATCTAGCTTAGCTAGGTATAGAAACCGTTCCTCTTCGGAAGTAGTGTGTGGAAGTAGCTCTATGGCTATCTTGAGTGATGGAATTTCACATTCAATCTGCAGAATGGCTTCTAGGCCATACACCAGTTGGAATGGTGTAAACCCAGTAGCACTTTTTACTGAGGTTCGGTATGCCCACAGTGCTGAGAACAGAGCTGAGTGCCAATTGGATTTCTGGGTACCCACAATACGCTGAATCATTCGTTTCGGGACTTTGTTAATGGCTTCAACTTGGCCATTAGCTTGTGGGTAATACGGGGTTGAGTTTTCATGGAGAAAACCCAGTTTGGCACTTAGTTCTTCGATCATATGGTTCCTGAAGTGGGAACCATGATCAGTCACAATAGACTGTGGGACGCCGAATCTAGCTATAATATGATTGAATATGAACTGCGCTGCTGTTTTGCCGTCCTCAGCATACGTAGGCATCGCTTCAGCCCATTTTGTAAAATAGTCGACAGCTACTATGACATAGCTATGCCCCCCGGTTGAAGTGGGCTTACAGTGCATGAAATCGATGCCCCATTTGGAAAGGGGCCGACGGCAATAACAGGATGGAGTGGAGCAGGATGCGAGCGTGTTTTGCTATGAAATAATTGACATGGCGGACACTTCTTGACTGTTTCAATGCAGTCTTTGAAAATTGAGGGCCAGAAGTATCCTGCTCGCAGTATTTTCTGGGACGTAGCCATCCCAGAGAGATGACCACCACATGCTCCAGGGTGGCAGTCATTGAGAACGCGTTCCGCCTCATCTAAGGTCAAACAGCGTCGAAGGACGGTGTCGACACCACGCCGATAAAGAGTATCGTTCACTATAAGGTAGTATTTTGCGTGATGTCGGATGCGTCGTCGTTCGTCGCGAGTGAGGTGGGGACGGAAGCGTTGGGTTTGGAGATATAAAAGAATATCCCCGTACCACGGATCAGACGTGCTAATGAGGAACAATGATTCGTCAGGGAGAGAATCAATGGGCTCGGGTTGCTCAGTAGCACGGGGCAAGTTACAAATTAATTCTGCGAAGAACAAAGACTTCTTGGACTTAGCCTTGACAAACTCCAAATCAAACTCTTGAAGGATGACAATCCAACGAGAGTATTTGCCCCCAAGCACCTGATGTGTGAGGATGTAATACATTGGGTTGAAGTCGGCTATAACAGTGGTCCGGCGGAGTAAGATGTAATGGCGGAATCTCTGGACAGCAAATACTGTTGCCAGAGCCAGTTTTTCAACATGTGAATAGCGGGTTTCGGAGTCAATAAGACTCTTACTGAGATAGTATACCACATGTTCTATGCCGTTTTGGTCTTCCTGGACCAGCACCATACCAATGGTGGAAATCGAGGCTGCGAGATAAAGAATATAGTCCCGTGTGTAATCGGGGGGTTGAATCACAGGATCTTTGGTTAAGGCTGCCTTTAGATTGTCAAAGGAGCGTTGGGCTTCGTCATCCCAAATGAAGGGAACATTCTTCTTGAGAAGCCGCATGTAGCCTTTTGTTATCTCGGACAGATTGCAGATGAAACGGCGTAGAAAGTTTGCATGCCCTTGCAAACATTGAAGTTCTGGAATATTGGTGGGTGAAGGCAGGGCTAAGATAGCTGCTACCTTTGCGGGATCTAAACGTATCCCGTCTTTGGAGACTATGAAGCCCAATAGTTTCCCGGCTTCTACACAGAAGACGCACTTATGCGGGTTCAAACGTATATTGTAGCGACGGCACCTTTCGAAAATGGCGCTTAAGTGGTCTGGATGGTCTTCCCGAGTTCGAGAGTGAGCGGGAAGGTCATCAAGATATGGTTCTACAATATCTTTGATGTCATGAAATGCGTAGGACATCGCCCGTTGGAAATTTGCCCCGGCATTTTTCAGGCCAAAAGGTAACTTTCGATATGCAAAGATCCCCCAAGGGCAGATAAAGGCCGTTTTGTGCTGGTCGGCTGGGAGGATATCGATCTGATTATAGCCAGAGAAGCCATCCATAAATGAAAAGATGACACTTTCGGCACAGTTATCGATGATCTGGTCGATGAACGGAGTTGGGTAGTTGTCCTTTGGACAAGCCTTGTTCAAATCACGGTAATCAACACAGACTCTAATCGTTCCCTGTTTCTTGGCTACGGGAACGATGTTGGATACCCATTCTGTCAATGGGACAGGATAGATAAAACAAGCACGCAAAAGTTTTTCAACTTCTGCTTTAATGGCGGCTGCCTTACGAGGATGGACGGGTCGAAGCTTTTGCCGAATAGGTCGGGCGCCAGGGAAAGTAGGAATTTCGTGGACCACGATCGAGGGGTCTATCCCTGGCATTTCTTCATAGCTCCAAGCAAAAACATCGCGGAAATTTTTGAAGTAGGCACTATAGAACTCCGTTTCGAGGGGAGTACATGTTTTTCTGATGTGTACGTTTTCCACGATACCAGGCTTCACTGAAATATCGATGGGAGTGGTTGCCATAAGATTGGCCAAGTTTCCTTCTGAAAATACCTCGTCGAGGGAAGTGGGGAACTTGGTTGGAACCATCCCAAGTGAAGTGTTGGGTTTTGTATCAGGCTCAAGTGGCTGAATAGTGGGGAATGAAGATCGATGATGAAAATCTCCCCATGGTGGCTCATCACCGCACATAACCTCCATAATTGATTCGTCGGTGGGAAAAATCAAATTGAGAGGATCGAAAAGTGGTGGGTATGGATGAGTTTCAGCCGAGAGCTGTGCCACGGTGTGATCAGTAGAAAATTCGACCCAATCGGTGGCTGATTGGATCGCGTTATATGCTGCGAGGTTTCTGTTCAGAGGCATAGAGTTGTCGTAGTCTTCAATCTGAGAGGGACTCGGAATCACCCATGAATCGTGGGACGGGGTGATACTCGATGAAATCATGCTAATTGGTTGAACATGGGTTCCCAGCTCTGGAAAAACTCCGATAAGGGATGAATCCTTCATGAGACCAACACCAACGTCTTGGAACCGGTACCGTGGTTGATCCAATAACGGGACGGTGTTGGCGGAGTTTGGATGGGATTCTGGGATACAGTAATCCAATTGATCAATAGTGACAATTTTCCCTTCATGAGGAAATTGCACAATCCGGAAGACTGTAGATGCCATGGCGGTCATGGCATAAAACTAGTTCCGTCCAAGGAGGAGATTGTAGTCCAATGGTGCATCTACGACTTCAACGTGTACGGATACTATTTTGCCCCCCAGTTAAACACCAATTGAGGGAATGAGTCCATAAGGTTGAAAACCGTGTCCATCAAACGCCATGAGAGTAGTAGGAGAAGTGGTAACCTCGGGTGAGCCTAAGGCTCTCCAACAGTTCAAAGACATGATCGACGTGGAAGCACCTTCGTCTAATACAGTGTGATGAATGGTATTTCCACGGATTTTTGTATGTACCTGGAAGGCTAACTGATGAGAAAGCCTAGGTTTGGCGTGCTCCAAGTTAAACATGATGGAGTTTGAGGTATCTGGGTCCATTGCCCCCAGTGCTGAAAGTAGGGTTCTACGCTGCGTGGGGCAGTGTTGGAGAACATCGAGGGTCGACATGGCGCAAGGTGCTTGAGCCAAATCCTCAACAATGTTGTAGTTTTGGGCAGCTCGCGCATTCGGATTAAATGTCTCCTTTCGTATGGTGCTCTTGGGTGGGCGTAGCACTGTGTCCATCAGCGGTCTCTCAATATGGAGATGACCGTTAGGGGGGGGAATAGGAATCGGATCTTCAACGGGAGATTTTCCTTTGGATATCTCCGATTGTTTGTTTGAACTTGGAGGGTTGTCATACGTATTTGAACGAGTGGTGATATGAACCTCTTCGTTACTAGTCATCAGGATTTCGCGGTTTGTGGACGTCTCTCCGCGGGTGGGATTGGTCGGGTTGCCCCCTTGTGGGGATTCTTAGGCAACCATTTGTTGTTGTTGTTGGGGGAAAGGGTCAGTTAACACTGCTGGGCGAGAGGATCCTTTAACGAACTTGTTGACCTCGTCCTTGTAGGGACAGTCGCGCGTATAATGATCATCTTGACAAATCAAGCAGGGAAACTTAGCTTTCCGACGTGGTTTCTGGTCATTCTGGGTGGGTTGTGGCTTGGGGTTCTCCTGCTGGTTTTTCTTGGGTTTACCACGATTGTTTTTCTTCTTTCCCCCGGATGGTTTTGACGTAGATTGGACTGCGTTCACTTCGGAGGAAACAGCAGGAGAAGTAGTTGTTTTTGAAACAGCCTGGGTAAAAGCGGGGGAAGCAGAAGCTTGTTGTCCCGTCTAGTTGGTAGAAGGCTGGGTCTTGATTGAACCGACAATACCATCAATGGGGGGTTTAGTGGTAGGATTCGTTGGATCAGTGTGAACGCGGGAGGCATGCGGAAGAAGTTCATGTAAAGTACCGGATTGAGTATATAACAAATCCATATACTGGGCTGCCGAGATGGCTTGTTCTTCTGTAACCAGTTCGCGCATAGCGATATCTATGGATATGGGAGGCAAAAAGGATTTTGTAAACCAATCAGCAAGTAGCTGATCCGGAATAGGTGCCTTTATTATCCTACAGCGTCGTCGCCACTCATGGATGTGATCTGAAATGTGTGTAGAAGTGGTTTGACGCAGTGAAGTTAATAGTTTTGTTCCAGTCTCATACCGGATGGGGAGCTGGAAATGAGTTAGAAACTGCATAGCCAAAGTATTGAAATCACGAAAAGAGTGTTGTGGCAGCTCGATGTACCATTTTGCTGCCGTTCCAGTAAGCGTACGTTGGAAGAGCCGAATTCGGATGGAATCATCCATCAAGGAGTTGGATGAACACCAAAGATGGAAGGTCATCACGTGGTTCTTGGGGTCTTCCCCGGGCTTAGCATCGAACTTGGGAATGTCCGATGGTAGTTTGGCTGGAATAGGTGGCCAATGACGTTCATGCCATATAGGATCGTTAATAAGCCTCGACAAATCAGGTAAGTCAAGTGTGGCCAAAAAGGGAAGTTGACGGTTGGTCTGCGGGTATGAGTAATAACCATGTGGTGCAAAGAACCCTGGAGGGCCCTGCATAGCATACTGCTGTGTGTTATACCCATATGTGTTTCCCGCGGGATACTGCTGGAAGTTCTGCGGATAGTAAGCCATCTGGTTAACCGGTTGATTGTAGGCAACCGATTGGTAAGTGTTATGTTGAGTGGGTATGGTACCCTAGGGTTGTTGATACCCAGGAATGGTTGTTGTTCCTTGTTGGGGAAAAGTTCCTTGGAATTGTTGTGTTCCATGGATGTTACCACTATACTGTGTAAGTGGAGGGTTTCCCATAGCAGGGTTGGGGGGTGGCTGTGACGGTGGTGTCCATGGAAGGCTCGTTCCTGCTTGAGGAGCGAGTGGGAATTGAAGTGATGGGTTCCATGGAGTTGTAGCAGCTGAAGGGTAAGGGAAGCCAGAATTCAAGTTGGGGGAAATATGAGATTTCCCCCCAGCTTGGTTCCAGTTTCCAAAAAGTGAGTACCCCCCACTCTGTGGGATTTGAGGATCCCAAGAAGGAAGCATGCCTGACGGGGGAGGTTGAGAATGAGGTCCGGTTGGAATACCGGAATAAGGTTGCCCACTTCCAGGTGTGCTGTACATACTGTACTGAGCAGATGTTGTTGGTTGGGATAGTTGTTGGATAGAACCAATAGGTTGTCCGCCAGCGGATGGGTTGGATGGCCCTATGAGAGGAGGCTGTTGAGTAGGAACGGAGTTCCCAACAAAAGGTTGTCCTCCAACTGGTTGGGTTGATGACCCTATGGGAGGAGGTTGTTGACCAACAATGGGGTTCCCAACAAAAATTTGTCCCCCAGCTGGTTGGGTTGATGGCCCACCAGGGACGGTTTGTATGTTGGAGTTAGGGGCCATTGCAGTCGGTTGTCCACCTCCTGAAATAGTGTAAATGGTGGCTGAAGGTGACCTCCGATCGAAACGGAAGATCCAGCAGTATGACTAGGTGTTCTTCCGCCGCTAGCCAAATATGATAGTGTGGATTGGCCAACGGCACCAAAAGTATCGATTTGTGGAGGAGGTCGTCCATATCTGACAGGTGAGGACGGAGAAAAAACTGGGTTATCCCTCATAGAATGTGCACCAAACATAGGTGATGACAGCAAATGTGGGGAATTTAGCCCAGGGGTATCGGCGTCGTCCATAACGTGTTCAATGATAGGAGGACGAACGAGAACTGGGTCTGAGTTCATATCCTGAAAAATATTTTGGGGATCCAGTGGGAACCTAGGTATAGTAAATTCCGAAGGTCCTGAGCCGTCTGCAAAGGAGTGACGAAACTCTGTGCTAGACGGGACATTGGGAACCCTATAGTCAGAAGGACGAGAAGCGGGGGGATATCTAGACGCTGTCGAAAGCATTTGCTCTGTGCTGCGTCTAAACTGTGCCGATGCTAACGGAGAGTTTGCTAGACTAACCATACTAGACTGGATGGAAGCCATGATTTCATGTCCCGGTGGGAGGTTGGGTAGATCTATAGTACGAGGTACGTTGCTAGAAGAACTTGTCTCCTGAGGATGAACACTGGGTGACGTAGTAATAACAGGCGGAAGTTCCGCCTAGGAAGTAATGAAGCCATAATCAGGTTCAAAAGGTGTGTCAGGGAGTCAAGTATCTTCAATGATTTCAACGTATCTGCCTGGGACTGAAATCACGCCAGGTATGTCCTGATCGGACCCTTCTGTGGTGCCAATAGATCCGTCTGTATCATCGTGAAAAGTGTCTGATGGACGGGAAGTGTTGACATCCGGTAGAAGGATGACCTCTGGTCTAGTACTTTGGGTTGTACTAGGTTCAGCTGCGGTAACTGTGTCCACTGTGACAGATAAATCTGGAATGACAGTGGGTTAGGGACAGTGGAAGTCTCAAATATGCTAGTGGTTGCAGAAGCCACAATAGATTCTGAGACTGTGCTGTGTGTGGCAATTACGGGCAGAACTGAAGATGTTGTACGTATCGGCGGTGGAATGTTTCCTCGACCAGCACCGCGGCCAGGAGGAGGAGGAATGCGTGATGCAGGCGGACCAGAAGTCCGTGGCGGTGGTGGTGGTGGAGGGCTTTGGCCCTGTATTCTTCGTGATCTTCGTGGTTGTTCTGACATGATGACAGGAAAATGAAAATCGGGGGCAGTATCGTAAACAAAGAACTCAAAAACTCTAATGCAACCGAGTGTGCAGAAGAGGAGCTAGAAAAAGCAAGGCTCGCAGGCCAAAAAAGTAAGCTCTAAAATCTATACTGAGACCGCTGTCTCAATAAGCGAGCTGATGCAAAAAATGGCCAGAATGCCAACAAGCAGTCCCTACAAAGAAAAATGACCCTCTATGAAGATGAGATACCAAGCAAACTCCTAACTAAGAGCTGGAGACCTCAACAAGCTGTATCCTTCACAAGGTGATGAAATCCAAGTCGAACAATACAACATGAGAGACCGATATAAGAAGGATATCCCTCTACCGGAAGGGATCCTGGGTAAAAGAGCCCTAGTAGAATAGATACTAAGCTACCTCGTTCATGACACGTCGGAAAAGGTTTTGGGCACTTCAGCCTTCCGAAGAAGACAACGATCGATGTTGCCTTAGGGCTAAGTGGAGTGCGGTATTCCACAGAGTCCGTCCGGTTCTCAATCTCGCGGTCGTTTAACCCCTGAAAGTTAAAAACAGTCAAGAGGCCCCTCCACAAACTAGTTGTGACCGTGTCAATAAGTACTAGAGGATTTTAGTTCCCTAAAGACAACGACTATGTCTCAGATGAAAATGACAAGGGGGAATTATTTTGATGCCTATCCCCGGTGTCCTACCTAACTACCAAATTCTTTTGATTTCCTCAAGTGAGGTTAAAGTTGGTTTAATTAGGGTGATTAATTTTAGTGGCTGTCTTACTCAATCAGGTAGTGGATGTGAGACTTGATGGTGTTATGACGACTCAAACCATGCAAATGAGAATGAATCAAAAATAAGCCTTTGTCTTCGATGAAATCTAGCTAAGGGAAAGATAGAGTTTCTTCGATCAAATATGCATGAAAATTTTCACAAGCAATCAAAGTAAAATATTTTTCTTTTCTTTTTGTAAACAAGCCAAACTGAAATAAACACTCCTTTTAATGCACCGATCCTACAATCTACAATGCTTCAACTATGAGAATTTTTTGTGGCAAAATCAATGATTCATTTCCTAATGCAAAATAATGCTGGTAGACTTTTTCAAAATAAAAAACGAAATTGCTCTCAAATGATAATATTTTAATTACTGAAAATGATAAAAATAATGTGACTGTAAAAGCTACAGGATTCAGTAACATAGAACAGTGGTGTTGGGTTGGTTGGGGTGAAAAAATCAAGCCAATGTAATCAAACTGGGGAAATGACCCAATGTGTCAAAAATGCCACTAATTCAAATAAATCAATCTCACAACAGGGAAATAATCAGATCACACAGACTGTAAAATGACCAGGATGTTAACAGGAAAAAGCAAAGACTACCTAAGGCAGAGAGAGACTCAGGAAACCAAGCAAGTATAAAAAATTTAAAAATTTGCAGACACTACCGCGGGTCAGGGTCTGACTAGAGCGCGGCACTGTGACAGTACCGCTCTGGTACGAATGAATAGAACGCGGTACTACCGCGCTGGAAGCAGTTTTGAGGGTGCGGTACTGTGGCAAGGGAAGGAAAAAGCGCAACTTGAGAAGAAAAAATAAAGTTTTCAGGGTTGTTGCTAACCCAGGGGACTCAGTGATCAGACAGGGAGAAAAATACAGCGAGGAGTGGTGAATAAAGGTCAAAAAGGACCAAGATTCAAACTGGTTTGAAGTGCAATAAAACAAATCACAATCAGCAGATGGGTGACAGTGAACTGAATCGATCAAACAGAAATCAAACCCAGCGGAGTCGCCATTCTTGTTATGTAGAATTTTGTCCTACGGATAAGCCAAAACTCTCTTAACTTTAAAGCAGACTTTAAACTAACTCTAAAGCAAGAAACAAGTCAAAACAAATGCTACCTTGAAATTCCTGAATTAACTTTTACAGCAAGATTATATGTATTTAGAAACAATGAGAGATGAGACACACCTTTCAACTGACGTTTGTCCCGCTTCTAGCTCTTGATCCAAAGCTCCGATGTAGAATCTGTTAAGATCAACCAAAGAACAAACATACAAACTTCCAAATACCTTGAATGTAAAGGTTAGATTCAAATCCAGATTAGATACATTTCATGCTAAGAACTTATGCTAAAAAACATGAAATGGGAAAGACAAGACAAGTTATCTTATTACAACTTGAAGAATGTACATAGGTTGCTTGATGTCCAAGCCAATCCTCCAGCTCCAAGTGCCTTCTCCTCTAGCTATCTCCACAATGCTGCAAGATCATAAGTTTGGTACTTCAAGAGTCCTCCCTTTTCCCCATGGAATGCCTCTCTTTTATAGTGCATGGTAGGGTTAACCAACAAGAGAGATAGGTGGATCTAGGGAGAGATAAGTGGATCAAGGTTTCTAATCACAGAAAGTGAGTTGGGATCGAATCAGGGACCCCAATCTTCCACTATCTTCGAAAATCCAAAATCCCACAAGCCATGGAAAAAAGGCTAATAAAAGAGTACCACGCCCTGTAGTCTTAGCACAACGCGGTACTACTGCGTTCTGTGGAAACATCATAGCGCGGTAGTGTGGATTACCGCACTCAGATAAATGAGCAAGGCGCGGTAGTGTAAGTAAATAAAGTTAAATAAAGTCTCAGCTGGGTCAGAACTTGTCAGGGTAGATTTACCTTCAAGGTTCATTCATCTTCTGGGTGGTTCAAACAGCAGGGGAAGTGTCGTCAACTCTGTTTGTGGTGGAGATGCGGCACTGTGGAATATAGAGGTATAACAAACACCATAGATGGAAGGACATAATATGGTTCTGGGGGTCCTCACCTGCCTTTCCCTCAAACTTAGGGATGTCAGAGGAGAGCTTGGTGGGCATGTGAGGCCATGCAGGGTCATGTCTGATAGGATCGTTAGTCAGTCTAGCTAGGTCATGAAGGTTGAGGCTAGCCATGAATGGCAAACTAGTAGAAGGATGTGACATACTAGTGGGTTGGACCATGTTGGGGCCAATTCCCCCAAGTGTAGGGGCGGGGTTTGGGAGGTTTCCCCCAAGTGTAGGGACGAACGTGGTATGGGACGGTCCTGCACCGCCAATAGTAGTGTGATTCACTGATGGAGTGGGAATAGGTATTCCAGCTACTGGAATGGGTGCAGTGATCGGAATGGTAGATGTGGTCCCCATCGAGGGCATACCCAAAGCAGGTGTGGTAGCTGGTGTGGTGGTGGATGCTCCACCAATGGTTCCTACAAATAAAGGGGTGGAAGTCACACCAGCCATGGGGCTGGTTGGTGCAGTGTAAATGGGGTTCTCGGACTCTGCCTCCGAATCAAAGGTAAAATAAGGGGCGTCTAGATCGGGTGACGGAGTTCTATGCCATTGACGAGTGGATTCAAGGTACAAAGCTCGAGATCTATGATGAATGGTATCAAGTGATGAAGATCTAAGTCTATGACGGGTGGTGTCAAGTGAACCGTGCTGTGGGGGCTCACCCCAGAGGCACCGAGAATGTCTCGGGGACTCAATGGTGACAGATGGTGTCAAATATCTGGGGGTTATGTTGAGTGAAAAACAACTCAAAAACCCTAATGCAACCGAGTGTGTTGAAGGAGAGCTCAAAAAATATGGCACTCAGGCCAACAACCAACTCAAAACAGTTACTGTAACAGCTGTGCTACAATAAGTGGAGTATCAACATAAATGGTCAGAATACCAAAAAGCAACAGGTTTCCTAAAAAATAAAAATAGTGGACTCGCTAGACCAAAAGGAGGTAAGGGAGCATGCAAACACCTAACTAAATAGTATTCTGACTCAACTAGACATATCCTCTGCAAGGTGATGAAATCCAAGTCATAAAATATGGATAGTAGAGCCAAGTGGATAAAGATATGCCCCTACCGGGAGGGACACCGGGTAGTCAATCCTAGAAGAAAGGCAACTAAGATACCCCATTCATGACACGTCCAGAAAAGGTGAATCTGCCGTTTGGTCCTTTTACCGCAGTACCCCCATATAGGGATACCCCTAGAACTGCGAAAGGTAGCCTTCGGTTACTGAATGGATTGCGGTATTCCACTCAAGCCTCCGGAACCAGTCTGGCAACTTCAACCCTCCTAGGGGAGAGGCCCTCTGATAAACTGGTTGTGACCGTGCCAAAGAATACTAGGGGATTTTTGTTCCCTAATGGACAACAGCTATGTCTCAAGTGTAAGCAACCGAGGGGTGTTATTTGGGGTTAGAACGTTGGTTGTGTTAAGTACTTTTTAAGGCTCACTTGAATTAGGTGACAGAGTGTGTGCGTGTGAGATGATGATGAACCCAAGTAAAAAGTGCCACTAGGGTGGGCAACTTTCTAACTAGCAATAACAGGACAGAAATTAACCTTTGAAATGCATAATTTTCTTTTTTCAATTTAAAATGCTGAAAATTTAAAAACTATTCTGTAAATGGAACAGAAATAAAACTGCAGAAAAAGGCTGTAAGGAAGTGTGGCTGCAGGTAGGACAGACGGTTGTGCTGGTGCAGAAAATAGTGCAGCAAAGTGCTGGGTTCAAAACAGGGAAAAATGCAGAAAAACCGACCGCGGGTTTTTGGCAAATCTAGGTGGTCGGACCGCGGAAAACAGCTCAACAGTCGCAGTCAGGTTGCGGGATTTAGGCTGAAAAACGCAGTCGGGAAGCAGGAAAAACGTCGAAAGTCGTCGGCGGGTTGCGGGAAAATGGCCAAAAGCCGCAGGTGGGACGCAGGAAAAATGCCGAAAGGCGCGAGCGGGTTGCAGGAAAATGGCCGAAAGTCGCAGGCGGGACGCAAAAAAAAACGCCGAAAGTCGCCGGTGGGTTGCGGGAAAATGGCTGAAAGCCGTAGGCGGGACGCAATAAAAATGCCGAAAGGCGCCGGCGGGTTGCGGGAAAATGGCCCAAATCCGCAGGCGGGACGCAGAAAAAAGTTAATAGCCGCAGTCGGATCATCCCAAACAAGCTAATAGTCGCGGTCGGATCGCAGGTAACAGACTGAAAACGGCCGGCAGGTCACCGGAAACAGTCTGAGAGCCGCGATCAGATCGCAGGTAAATGCCTGAAAGACGCGGTAGGAACGCAACTGCAGGGGGTAAAAGATGCGGTTTACGGCGGCCGAAAGGGACAGCCGAACAGAAAAATATTGCAGAAAATTAAAACGCCTAAAACTTAAAAAATTATAACTAGAAATTCTTAAAAACACAAGCGAAGTCGCAAAAACTGTAGCTAGGGTTTTCACCCTAGCTTGTGCAAATGAGCACCTACTAAGGAGAAGGGACTCCTTCGTAGAAGTTCAATAAACAGTAAATGAAAATACAATACATTGAAATGGAAATTATTCTAAACATGTGCATGAAATATAAGAGACAAGAAATAATAAATGGTTTTCTTTTGTATTAAAATTTTACCTCAAGTGTAGAGGTTGGTGAATTTCTTGCAATGATCCAAGAGGGTTGCTCCAAACTCCAACTTTGCTCCTTCTCTTTCTCCAATGGTGGAAATGGGCCAAAAGGAGCACTCAATGGCGAAAGTAGCTCAAGGGTGAGCTAGGGTTTCAAGAGCGATTTTTCCAGAGTAAGGGTATACTTGATTGTGGATATGAAATGAGGGGTCTCCATCACCTATTTATAGGTTTTGGGTGGTGGAGTGCTGGCCCATGGTTTTGGGAACCATATTGTTTAGGTCAGCTGTATAGGGTTTTTTTCCTCCTTCTTCCTCTTTTTCCTCATTTTTTTTATATTTTTTATTCCCTTTTTAGAGGGTTTTTGCTATTTTGGAGGAATTTTGGATATTTTTTGGGGGGAAAGGGGGTTTTTTAGCCTTTTGGAGGCTTTTTAGGCCTTTTGGAGGCCTTTTAATGGGATTTTAGGGTTCTGAAGTTAAATATGGTAGGAAATATGGACAAATGAGTCATGTAATGGGAAGATGAGGTAGTGAGCACCTTTTGGGTATTAACAGCAACACTGAGCTATCCCTTACACTCAGCACAATGGTTCCTTTCGACCAGAGGTGACCCCTTCTTATAGTGCCAAATTATGTCCTTAGCCATCATTACCAAATCAAACTATGCATCATGACCAAATCACGCCTTAATTACCCAAATCTGCTGTCAATTTGGTCAATTCAACGACCGGATCCACCATAAATGTCGGTCATTCCATCACGCGGCACTAATTAATTGTTTTTAACTTTCTGCATTTATTGTTGATTTGACCTGGTCGCGACACTGCCACTATCGCGAACCAGCTCCCAAGCTGCGACACAAGCACTCCCGCTTGCGCATTCTATTCCTGTTGGTGCGGCATCATGCCACCAAGGAACCTGCTCTTTTTTCTTCTTCTTTTTTTCCCCCATGGTGTGACTCAAGAATCATGCTGCTCCATGCTCGACCTATAGGATTTCAACCTACTACCATTTACCAACTTCGGGAATATCGCTCCATCTAATTGCTACAATTGTACTGCTCCTCCTGAATTTATGTTACTAATGCGATATGGACCAAGCCAATGCATTTGCAATTTCCTTGGATGCTTCATAAACTTGTTGGCGTACAACAGCACCAAGTCACCTTGCTGAAATTGTTTGTTCTTGATATGACGATCATGCCAAGCCTTATGTCAATCCTTCTCTATGCTCTGGTGGATACCTCCGATAAAGCGTTCTTCTTCAAGCTGCACTAGCTACGCTAGACGTTCTCCTAATGCCGCTTCAACATCCATACCTGTTGTCTCCGCTATGCGCGACTCGGAACAATGTACTCCTTAGGCATAATCACTTCTTTCCCATATACCAACTTGAATGGTGTCTGTCCCATCAACCTTTTACACATGGTGCGATATGCCCACAAAACTGCTGGAATCTTCAGATCCCAGTCATCGTGGTTTGCATTACACACCTTTGTCAGCGTATGCTCCCAGACCTTGTTGAAAGCTTCTATTGTCCCATTTTCCTGTGGATGATATGGCGTGCTCTTCTTATGCTGTATCTGTAGCTCCGTTGTTAATGCGTTGATGGTGTGATTGATAAAATGACTGCCCTAAGCACTCAGTAATACCTTTGGACAGCCAAACCAAGTGACAATGTTGTCTAACAAGAAAAATGCTACAGTTGTAGCGGTGCCATCTATGACTGGTGCAACCTCCACCCATCTTGTCAAATAATCTGTCGCCGTAATGATGTATCTTGCACCAGTGCGCTTCCTAGGTGGGTTGATTGGGCCCACGAAATCCACTGCCCATTTATCAAATGGTTGTAGTGTCACTTGAGGTATCAGCGGCATCTCATCCCTCCTAGAGGGATTCTCAGTTCTCTAACAGACATCATAGGTCCGCGCATAGTCTGTCGCATCATTGTGAAGTGTGGGCCACCAAATACCTGCGTGAAGCACCTTCTGGGAAGTTGCACAACTGCCATAATTCCCACCAGCTACTCCTGCATGTGCTTCTGACAAGATCTTCCCTTTCTCATGAGGCAAGACACAGGGCCTCAATATCTCATCTGATCCCAATTTGTACAACTGCCCTGTAATCAGCTTGAAATCTGCAGACTTGACCACCAGCTGCTTCTTCTGATTGGTAGTGAACCCCTCCGGTGCGGTACCTATCTCCACAAACTGAATGATTTCTTCATAGTAGCCATCAGCTACTTCAACCTTAAACAGTTGTGCATCAGGCTATTAATATTTAATATGCTAAGAGAGATAACATCAGTATTACATTCCATTTCACAACAATAGAATATACAGGATCACTGAAAGAAAAACAAGCACAACATAAACACAAGAGACACAGATTTATCCTGGGAAACCCTCATGGGGTAGAAAACCAAACAAAGCTTCCTCAATATAGATGACCAGCAAATACAAAGATGTAATCCCCAAACAAGAGCTCCTTCTCCTCCATAGCAGATCTCTCTCTCACCTATGTGCCAATCACAGGTGAGTGAATGAGTGAGATAAATGAGGAACACACCTCCTCTATTTATACTCAACTCCTAACTGACTTTTCACCCTAACAGGGCCGACCTCTCCTAAGAGAATCTAATAACCCCTAAACAGCTAACTCAGGGTCGACCTCACATGAGAGATCTAATAACCCTAGTTACCACACTCTCTCGGAGGAATAAACATCTCCGGATATACAATAGGATCTCCGCGGAGGAATGAAACATCTCCAGATATAAAATAGGATCTCCACGGAGGAATGAAACATCTTCGAAATAAAGTACAAATATAATATTCTTAGAAGTTGGTTCCTCTCCTGTCTCAATCCATGACAGATGATTTGGCCCTGCATTCAAATGGCCCGGCTTCACAATCACCTCAAAATCGAACTCCTGAAAAATAAGTAGACAATGACATATCTTCCCCCCCAACACAGGCTTATTAACCAGACATTTCAATGCCGAATGGTCTGTGAACATCTTAAAGTGTCCTCCCAATAAGTAGTTCTGAAACTTTTGTAGTGCATAGACCATCGCCAGGCCTTCCCTCTCTGTAGTTGTATAGTTCCTCTCTATGGATGACAACTTCTGACTTGCGAAAGCAATGGGGTGATCCAGATCCCCTTCTTCTAGCTACGCAAGCACCACTCCCAGCGCAATCGAGGATGCATCAACATGGACATGGAATTCCTTTCTCCAGTCCAGAAATACCAGTATCGGCGCTGAAGCCATCTTAGCCTTCAGTGTCTCAAAACTAACTTGACATTCAGGGCTCCATTGAAATACCGCATCTTTCTTCAATAACTTCTCCATAGGGGCCGTGATCGCTGCATAACCCCTGATGAACTTGCGATAGTACCCAGTGTGTCCCAACATCGCTTTCAACTGCTTGACGTTAGTCGGCAGTGTTAAGCTCAGAATAAGCACAATCTTTGTTGGGTCGACCAAAAATCCCTACTTGCATGCAATGTGACCCAGTAATATCCCAAATGGTGCACAAAAGATACACTTCTTCAAGTTCAACGATATCTGATGCTGTCGACAGCGCTCCAACATCAACCGCAGATTAGCAAGATGATCATTGATCAATCTATAGACTTTCTAGTCATCCATGTACACCTGCAGAAAATTCTAGATGAAATCCCTGAAAGCAGCAACATTGACCTGCGAGAATATCGCAGGTTCATTCTTTAGTCCAAACGACATCACTATGTACTGAAAACAACCCCATTCTGTCACAAAGGTTGTCTTGTGGTAGTCTTCTTTCGCAATTCTGATCTAATGATAGCCAGAGAACCCATCTATGAAAGAATACATCTCTTGGCCACCCACACCTTCTAGCACCTCATCAGTAAATAGGGTCGGAAAGGAATCATGCAAACAGGCATCATTCAACTTCCGCAAATCGACACAAATGCATACTTCACCGATCTTCTTATTTTGCACCACAATAGGGCTAATCTAGTCTGATTCCTCAACCAGTTCAATAATACCAGCATCCAACATGCGGTCAAGTTCTACCTTAGCCCTCTCCTTATGGCACAGATTCAGTCGATATGGTCGCTACCTTATCAGTTTCGCATCTGGTTTCAACGGGATCTTCATCTCACCCAAATCGTCCAATATTCCCTTCATCTCAGAAAAATTCATAGGGAACAAGTCTTGGAACACATGCAACAAGTCTGTGACCTTCCCCATCATCTCATCATCCCAATAGTCCCCAACATTTGTGAACTTTGGACTGGCCTTTGTCCCAATGTTGACCTTCTGGAGCTTCAGCGACTAAATGATCGGATCAGTTGGTGCATCAGGTGCTACAACATCGCGACTTCCTTTGGATTCCAGAATATTAACGTTCCGTGGATCATCACCATCTTCTGTCCCACCAGTGATATTATAACATTCCATCATGGAGTGCATCTTGTAGTGCGTATGTGGATTCGCAGGATATGCCACTGGAGCAAACTTCAGAACCATGTCACGGATAAGCTGCAAAGCATTATGGACATCCGAGTTGGCATCCGCGAAGCTGAAGTTATGAGTAAAGCACACTGTCAATTCTAACCAGGTGGTAATTTCTCCTCGCAATTCAGCTGCAGTATACCATGATCGCTGCATCTTGTCCATAGTATTGACAAAGGCATGAACCCACTCGTCCTTCGGTCACGATGCCCACAACATCTGACACTCCATCAAATGACTGCTAGGGTCATTCCGTCCATCATATTTCCCTATGTGGTAAAATTCGGTATCACCAAAGCAAACCATCATCAATCTCTGACACTGCGACCACCCTGCAATCGAATTCTTATGTGTCGCCCACCAACGTGTTGGGGTAGCCTTCAGTGATTCCTCCAATGCCAACAATCGCTGTGGTTCAAAGACCTTTTCCTCAAATGCCACAATAAAATCAGACAAGCCGGTTATCCCTTCATATACTGGCAGTCCAATAGTATCCGTCGCGACACTACATAATTACTGTGTGATCAACCCACAGTTGCGGAGTGATACCTCATACAAGCAATTCTGCCAATTTTCTAAGGTGTCATCATAGTAGGAAGACGCAGAGCTGAATCTGCGCCACCCAAGGTCACTGTCAGCAATCAGATGAATATAATCTTCTGAAATATTGTATGCATGGTCCCAACCACTGTGAACTTCATCTTTTATTGGTTCAATATACCTGCGTCCTTCATCCGGATCCAATGGAGCTATGACTCTGAGGTCCCGGTTTTCAAAAGTCATCATCCGCTTCTTGGAGTTGATTACTACTGCACTGTCGTTAGCCCATCCAATCCAGAGCAACATGGGATACGAGCTTCCCCCTTCAACTACTTCGATCACATTGAAATCAGCGTATGTCTTCATTCCCTCAATGTCCACAACCACGCGTGAAATTCTCAGAATCGATGTCACCTTGGCTTGATTAGCCAGCCAGAGCTGTACAGGAGACCAACTCAGCATGGGACTCCCCATTTTATGCCAGGCCTGCTTGGTTAATATGTTGACATCCAAACCAAGATCCAGAATAACCGAATCGACTTCGTAGTCTTCAATTTGAATGTTCATGCGCATCTCCTTACCTTTCTTCTGCCTCTATAAGGATTTTACCGCAGATTCTTGCCGACCCCTGGCTGGTCGCTGCAACAGTCCCTCGATCTCGAAAAGAGCATTAGGATCCCTTACTAGCGATAAAAAACTCTCAAAAATTTTATGCAAGGTCCCAGATTTTCGCGATGGACCTTCCTTTGAAGTGGCATAAAAAACAAGAGGCATGTCACAAACAATGGCCTTATCGCAATCTTTTTCCATTGCACGACGCACCTGAAAGAATGCCCAGTCGACAGGGGTTCCACACGCTGTCGACACCAACCCACCGCAATCTCCCTGAGAAATGACCCAGATAGGTTTTACCCTGTCCAGCAACACCTATGGAGCAGATGAGGTCTCACCCGAGATGTTCAAGGGAGAGTTGACGGAACCATGTTTCCGCCAAATGAAGGAGGATGTTTTGCATGAATTGCTTAACTTATTGCAACATTCAGGATTAGATCTAAGCATTCAACTTAGGCATTAAGCATAATTGTGACATCATCACAGACAAAACCATAAATATGCAACAGATATAACAGTAAAGCATTAATCGCAACAAGGAAACATCACATCATTCACAAAGTCATATCGCATAATGCATTTACCATAGAAAGATGGAAACGGCACAAATGTTCTGCTCAAAAGCTCTGTCACATCATATTATCTCTGCAAAAACCCAGATACAACAAAATACTCAGTCTTTACCTTCGGATCAAGATCTCTCAGATATCAAATTTTAACAATCATGCTCACCAAAAATATATCTCAACACTTACAAACCTACATCTATTTATAGGCTTGCGCCCTTACATTTACAGTCCACTTAGGAAACCACCTAACTACTTCTTAACAAACTTTACAAAATATGACCCAAAACCCACATAATACGGTCCAAATGACCCAAAATACATATGACATGGTCCAAATGACCCAAAAAGTACTATCGCCATACGCGCTTCTTTCCTCCTTTCACGGTACATTTGGCCTTACGCAGCATATGCGATGTTGACTCGCCAAACCGCCTACCAACAAGCATTAAAACGAGCCTTAACTTTTGCCCCATTGATTTCACCTCCTGATTTCTTGAAGGATTTTATCCTTTATGTTTCAACATCTGAATATGTCGTTTCCAACGTGTTAGTCCAAGAAGATATTGCGCATCAAGAACGTGTCATCTATTACGAGTGTCATACATTGTCTAGTCCACCGCTATGCTACCCCCTGAGGATAAGTTGGCCCTCGCCATCGTCTTCTCTGTCAAAAAGATACGCCACTACATTCGTATGAGCCGAACTACAGTTTTGGAAGACGCCAACCCCATGGTCTCTCTCTTGAGTTGTCGCCTCCTTCAAGGCCACGTGGATAAATGGATCATTATCCTACAAGAATATGACCTAACATTTGTTACACCTAAAAGCACCAAATCCCTTTCCTTGGCACATCTCATGACCAACTTACCATCTTCGTTAGCGTCACCTCCAATCATCACTAATTTTCCCGATGACCACTTGTTCACTATTTCATCGGATGACCCATGGTATGGTGATATCCTTGTATACCTACTAACACAGAAGTTTCGATCTACCCTCAGTCGTGATGATCACCATCGCATCCACCATCACGCTTCATGGTACCTCCTTCTCAACGATGTCCTTTATCGGAGCGACGTCAACACCATTTTACGTCGATGCCTCACACATGACGAGGTGGAACAAGTTTTAAATGACTGTCATAGTGGATCCTGTGGTGGTGACTTCTCAAGAATGGAAACTTCACAAAAGGTCATCTGCGCTAGGTATTTCTGGCCCATCCTTTTCACTTATTGCATTACAACTGTCAAACATTGGCGAAATTTCCAGCTCTTTGCCCCCAAATTCAGGACCCCTCCTACCCCTCTCCATCCAGTAATCATCGTTGGCCCTTTCTGCAAATGGGCCATTGATTTTATGGAGTGCAACCCCCCCTCATCAAGTTGCCATAAGTACATCATTGTGGTTTTTGAATTTCACTAATTGGGCCAAGGCTATGCCCACATTTAACTGCTAGGACAAAACCATGACACGTTTCTTTTTTAACCATGTCATTAATCAATTCGGGGTCCCTAAAAAACTCATATTCAACCATGGAAAACACTTCTACGACACATTTTCGAAAGAGTTTTCCACCTTCCTGAAGTTTGACCACCAATATGCCTCATCCTACTACCCTCAGGGGAACGACCAAGTTGAGGCTATCAATAATATCCTGAAGACAATCCTTCAATGAACAGTGAACAAGCATAAGTCAAATCGGCACCATATGTTTTTTTCTGCACTTTGGTCTTACCATACTTCTACTAAGACTACCACGGTTTTTACCCCTTTCCATTTGGTTCACGACGTAACGTCTGTTCTCCCCATTGAGTCTCAAATACCCACTTTACACATTGTCGTGGACCTTCTCCCAAAAAACCTCACCACTTGAGCAATTTTTACTCTTGTTGGAATAGGAAGACGAATATCGACGAGTGGCATTACAAACCATCGAGTTTTCCATACATCGCTCCAAATCCCATTATGATAAATGCGTCCATCCCTGCAACTTCCAAGAAGGAGACCTAGTTCTTGTCTATGAACAAGCTCATGAAAAGCACGGAAAAGGAAATTTTGAATCCATGTGGAAAGGCACTTACATTTTCCAAACCTACCTTGGCAATGGGGCATACATCCTTACTGATTATGAAGGACACCCTTTTCCCAACCCTCGCAACGGGTTGTATCTCAAACGATTTTTTCCTTAAATTTTTCCAGACCCACGAGTCCTTGTTTTACATTTTTATTTCCCTTTTTTGTTTTCAACATTTTTGCATCCAGAACCTTACAGTTCATTTCCATGCATGACCACAGATGGATCATGTTCCTCTACTCTATTTCGGTTTTGCCGATGGCGCAAGTATATGGTCTCCAAACCTCGCCTATGCAACTTGGGTATTGTATTCCCCCAAACACGAGTTGATCCACTGCGATGTGTTGGTTTTTCATCATTTAATTCAATCTGATCTAGGATATTAACTGAGAGAACAACATATATATAATATCAAACACAAGAGACAAGAGACACAAAGCATTTCGCCGGGGAAAACCAAGAAGGTAAAAAACCCCACAACTTCCTCAGAGATATAATGAGCATCAATACAAAGATCACAAAGATCAAACCCCACAACAAGAAACATTCTCCTAGTAGCTGCTCCTCCTCCACTTGTGCGCACTCCTCCTCTCTCTCACTAATGCGAAGTGAGTGAGTGTGTGAATGAATAAATGAGAGAGTCACACTCTCTATTTATACTTTAATTCACTTGACTTTTAACTCTAACTGGATCACTCCCAACTTAACCACTTAACATAATTCTGACTGGGCCGACCCCACTAGGGTACGTAAACACCCCATCACAACTAACTCTGGGCCGACCTCCCTTAGGAGAGTCTAATAACCCACTACCACTTGACACTGGTCCGACCCCACTAGGTTGGTCTAATAACCCTTAACCCACATGACTCATACAAGGCCGACCCCACCAAGGTGGTCTAATAACCCATCAAATGTAAGTTGCGACACTTACAATAATACTTGCGACACTACTCTAGGGTCTAATGCCCTGTCATACATGGGAGGATGGAACTCAATGACTTTACATGACTCAAGTACAGTAATGACTTCTCCGACCCGGAGGAACAAACATCTTCGTCGGAGGTACAACAATAGAATACAAATGATGACACTTCCAACCGAAGGAATAATACATCTTCGTTGGGGATACAATAAAGTCCAAATGTAATACATGCAATATACAAGTGAATATCTTCCGAAGTTACAAATACATCAACACTCCCTCTTAACTAGGAAGGTATTCTCTTGACACAAGTCATCAATACATATAGTCATAAGTATTCAATACTGGAGTTGGATCATCATCACTGGATCACGGAGCCTCATCGTCACTGCTATTGTATTCTTCATATCGATCATTGGTGCTATCTCTCAATTCTTCTTGTCATAGGAAGTTCTACAGAGCTAGCCCTTTTTCATGCTGGATGTAGGCCTAGCCTTCTGTAGGTCTTCATCATCTATGCAAGCTGTCCATCCTGTGGAATCTTCAGGACTGATTACGTGCATCAACAAACCTCAAAAGAGAATCCCAGGACTGATTACGAGCTTACTGCTCAACCTATCGGATCTCCCAGGGAGCTATTACATGTGAACACCACAAAACCTTAAAAGAGTGTCCCAGGAACGTTTATGTGCATAGCATGACTCGCAAGAACTCTAAAGAGCATCCCAGGACTTTTATGTGCCTAGCACAGCCTATCGGATCTCCAGGAATGATTACATGTGGTCTGGAAAAACCTCGAAAGAGCATGCCAGGACTGATTACAAGCTTACTGCTCAACCTATCGTATCTCCCAGGGAAATATTATATGCCAAGGACAAAACCTTGAAATATAATTTTCCAGATCTCCTAGGGAGCTATTATATGTTGTAGGAAAAACTTCGCAAGAGTATCTTTAAATCTCCTAGGGCAAGATTATATGTCCTCCCAAGCAAAACCTCGAAAGATCATTTTCCAGATCTCCTAGGGAGCTATTATATGCCATAGGAAAAACCTCGCAAGAGTATCTTCAAATCTCACAGGGCAAGATTATATGCTTATTGCACAACCTGTCCACGGCCACAGAGTGTCATCCTGATACTCATGATCAACCTGATCATCCTCATACTGATAAACATCATAGAGTACATCATCCTGATGCACATCATCATCGCATGATCATCCTGATCATCGTCATAGCATCGTCCGGATGCATATCATCATCGCATGATCATCCTAATCATCGTCATAGCATCGTCCTGATGCATATCATCTGGAGCATCATCTTGATGCTCATCACACATGATCATCCTGATCATAGAACATCATCCAGAGCATCGTCCTGATGCTCATCACACAATGCTTACATCCACATCCATGGGAAGGATCCTCCTACCACCATGCTTGGAATGGCTCCTGCAAATGTGTCCCATCGCTTCCTCCTCAAAGTATATTCTATCTGAAGAACTCCAAGCCTTTCTCTGAAGTACTTGAACTTCACTCTGGCTAGTGGTTTGTTCAACACATCTGCAATCTGCTTATCTGTCGCAACATACTGGAGCTTCACTGCTCCTCTCTTCACCATATCCCTGATATAGTGATATTTGATCTCGATATGCTTCGAACTTTCATGGAACACCGGGTTCTTACACAACTTCACACAACTCTGGTTGTCACAGAAGATACAGGTAGCATCCAACTGGAGTTCAAATAAATCAGATAGTAGCTTCCTTATCCATACTACCTCACAATTAGCCGAACAAGCTGTGACATACTCTGCTTTGGTTGTACTCAGTTCTATGCAGGATTGCTTCCTACTAAACCAAGAGATCACACTTGATCCCATACTGAAGCAACACCCCGAAGTGCTCTTCCTATCTGCAGCACTTCCTGCCCAATTTGAATCAACATAAACCTCCAGGTTAAACTTTTGATTCGCATCATACTTGAGCCCATACTCAATTGTACCCTTCAGGTACCTCAGAATATGCTTTATAGCAATCAAGTGAACATGTCTAGGATCTGTTAGAAACTGGCTCAAGGTGTTCACTGCAAAGTAAATATCTGGTCTCGTGTTCGTCAGGTACATCAAGGACCCAATCATCTAACAATACACCGTGACATCAACTGACTATGATGAAGCATCACTCAATAGCTTCAGTTTCGATGCCATAGGTGTGGCTATGGCCTTGCTGTCCATCATCCCGAACCACTTCAGGATCTCTACTGCATACTTCCTGTAACATCCCATATTTTCGTAAAAATTTAAAATTTTTATTAATGGCAATATTAGCTTAATTTATAATAATTTATAATTGCGGAAGATAACAATTACTGAATGTAACAATATTAATTAATAGCTGTTTGTACTAAATACCAATATATTTTCTGAAGAAACTAATATGACAGTGACAACTTAATTACATTAGTATCCCCTATCATTAAGATAGTCAAATGCATGGTTAGATTATACTTTTGATGCGACACTTTTTAAAGCAATGCAAGGTATGAAATATGTAATAATGAAATGGCAGGTTTGAAGTGTGATGTGGTACTATTTCTTTGAGACGATACTGACAGTTCGCTTCTTTGCTGCTCAAGGGAGTCCTATGAGGGACCCTGAAGCTTACCTAGCTATAATGCTAAAACATTGGACCTGTTCTATGTGCAGTCAACAAGTAAGAAGTTTCATGATTGCAAATAAATTCCAATTAGCGTGAGTTCAACTTCATCGTATGAAAATAAAATAGAATCAATAGAGACTGTTGCAAATGTAAAATCATACATGTATGGTTCACGTGCTTGCTCTTCAACTTTTCAAGGTTTGTCTTGTATCAACATCGTCACTATAGTCGTCATTATACTAGCAGGTTCTGTTGTCATCATTGTGCTAGTTGCTTTGTCGTCGTCATTGTATTAGCTACTTTGTTGTCGTCATTATATTATCTTCTTTGTCGTCGTCATTGTATTAGCTGCTTTGTTGTCGTCATTATATTAGTAGTACTAGGATAGTACAGTACCAAAAGTGGATAGGAATCCGGAGACTTATTGTTCCGAGATACCAACTATATGTGATAGCATATTTGTATGTGAGTTTTATACAACACTTTTAATTAACTTTAAATACTTATGGTTAACCATTCCTATTCTCTATTATAATTATTTAGGTCTTAATAATCAAAATTAGTCCTTCCCAAGGACTAGGCATTTGTAACAATGAATAATAAACATTTACACAATAGATTAACTATTATTTCAAATTAAAACTTTGAACTATTACCTATTATTCCATATTGTGGTCTATTCAAGTCTTATGTACATAGTTATATAACTATATCGAATTTTGGTTTATTATCCACATTAGAGATTCATATCGAAACTCAATGTAATAAAGGGCAAACATTTGATTAACCCTAAACTTTATAAATAGTTTGTAATTTGTTATTACATTGTATTATATCGAAACTATAATAATAAGTGCAATGATATAGTGAATTCTTTGCAATGATATAGATTCTTTGCATAGTATTTCTAATACCGTGGTGAATTAAATGTAGGGTTTTGAATTCATGTCGAGGATGCTGACAGGAATTTAAAATGGAACTTGACAGGTTGTTGGTTCATTTAATGGCGCCGATCTCGAGCTATGGTAGAGATCATGTATTGATCCTGTATTAAAGGCTCGGTGTCGTGTCTCTGCTGAGTTGGATGTCCATTGTTAAGATAGACATGTTTGTCTCCAAACTTGTCAATGTGTAGGATCAATACACCATGCGTTATTTGTACATACTCCATTGTGTGCCATGGTGGCATTGTCAACCTGTAAGGTAGGTTTGGTATTTATTGCGGGCGTTGTTTATACCGAATCTTAGTTTGTTGGCACTGTAGAGACCGTCGATGGTGATGAACCTAGACCGTCGGATGAAACCCTAATATCTATCATGGAAAAAGAGTTAAGACTTGAAGAAATTGATTCATTGTGCTATTGTTTCGGCTGGGGTGGCCGACAAGCTTCCGAAGTCTGGGTAGGAAGTCTGCAAGGGTTTCGAACCCGAGATCTTCTCCTTAAGTTGACGTTGCAGGTTTCTTTACTTTGATGGTGAAGTAGTTTTAAATATATATTCTCTGGTTCGAAGGTTATAGTTTTATGTTTTAATACCTCTGAGATAAACAAGAGTGAAATGTGAGAATGTACAGAGTTTGGGCATGGATAGTGGCTCTTTGGTGTCATTCGTGACAATGTTCTCGTCAAGCGATGGAGGTAAGCTTTCCGTTTTAGCAAAGCTATTTGCATTTTCAAAAATTGATTTATAAAAAGTATCATATGTCTAACTCTGGTTTAATGTCAGTTGCAGGGTGTAAACAACACTTCTGGATAGGGTATGGCGAGAGGAAAACCTCGTAAACTTACACCGGTAAGCTTCGGGTCTTCTATACCCTCATAGTGTCGTTCGTCTGTGCCGTGGCTCTGTCATTGAAGGTGGTTTGGGAAGTCTTCAAAACATGATTGTTGACAGTGATACTTCGGTGTTGTATTTTGCAAACTTGTTGTTTGTCGACTGGAGATTTAGCTCGTCGATTTAAATGTTCGGGCTCTCTTTCCTATTGGAAAATTTTGGGATAAACCCTGTGTAACTTCATTTCTTTGTTAAAAGTAGAATATAAACGTTGCTCGAGCTTCGTCTTTGTTTTAGAAGTTATTCTGTGGTAATGTTGAGGTTGTTATGAGATTCGACTTGTCTTTCGAAATGTTTGTGACCGTAAGATAGAGAGCCGAGGGCTCAATCTGTGTGTAAGAATAATACTCCTTTTGTAATACATTGTATGTTTAAAACGATGTAAAGCTATCTGGTTTGTTAGCTTGGAAACTGTAATTTAATGTTGTAAACTGTATTCATGCTAAGGGATACTATAATGTTTATCGAGCTAGTTTAGGGTTTGGATAATTCGTGGATGATAAGGGTTCTATGTAAATAAATTTCAACGTTAAGATGAGAAAGGTGTGCTGAACCCTTTGTATAAATCTATGATTTGTTTTAAAACTGTAGATTGGTAATGTGTAATCTTATTTGTTGATGTTTGAACAATAGAGTAGAAAATTGAACCGATAACTCAGTAACATTTTACAATGAAAATGAATAGGGTTAAACCCTAATTCGTGTTTTGTTGAAGTGATAATCTGATCATTTTTTTTAAGATACTAGCTTGGTTTCGATCTCAGGTTGAAAAGAGTGTAGAGTTTTGTTATGAACAATATAAATATAGCTAGGGTTTTCCTTTTGATACAAATATTAGAGTTACAATAAACTCAACCAATGTTAGCAAATCCAAGGAAAGAATAAATATATGGTAATAATAATTATGTTTAGTAAATTCTTATCATTTATACATTTCTAGATATTACAACAGTACTATAGAAAATGAAAGAAATATAAATACATAGAGTAGAAATTCATGAAGACTGTGTAAACTATAATTCTAGCTATAAATTAATTTCCTATACATAAAATGTTGGTGTAGTAATTATAATGAAACTGTGTGTGAGTGAAAAATATACATATGATATCTGTGTGAAAAACTATTGTTTTCCAGCTTATTATCAAGAATATTTTATTCAATGTTAATAGTCTTAAAACCATGTACAGTGTATAATTCATCTACTTTTCATGGATATAATGTATGCGTTTGTAGGATGATTGCAAGAATTATTTAATTGATTGATTATTATAAAAATGAGAAAATATTATATATATTAAATATTATACAGACCCTATATAATTAGTTAACTTAAGAACATAAACTAATGCATACCAGATTATTATTTAGCTATCGAATTCAATGGCACAATTTGCCTATCTTCTATTCTATTTTAATTTGCACATCTCTACTAGAGTACGATGCTGCCAAATAGCATGTGGAAAAATGGGGATATTGATTTGTCAATTCATCTTCACCATTAAACTTAAACATTCAGACTTAGAACAATTCTAGGATTAGATTTTTCTTTCAAAAACAGAAACACAGAAAATATTGTTTAACATAACAGAAATTAAATAAGAAGAAATTGTAGAACCTGATGAAACCTATAGGGAAACAAAGAACTCAAGAAGACCGTTCCACCCAACCAAACTCCTGAAAACAGTCAAATACAGTCTTAGGACCCCCGATCCTGTTCGATGAACCTCCAGGAGGAAGAAGCTTCAGGAATATTGACTTCTTGTTGTTGCAGTAATCTTCTAAATCTTCAATAGGTAGCAGTCCAAAAGACTTGCTCCTGTAACTTTGTTTCTCTTCAATAATAAGTAAAAACTCAGTTTTCAATCACCACTAATCTCCCTTATTCGAATCTCTCTTTAAATCACCTGATTTGCAAGAGGAAAACATTCTGCAGAAATGTTGATTAAGGGTTGCCTACCCAATTCGAATTTGCCTTTATAGGCTTCCTAGGCCTTTTCAAATGTTACTGGGTCATTAAATGAGTTGCCTGCTCACTCCCTCCACCTAGGCTATAATTCCCTATTTAAGGGGAAGTTGTCCCACAACCAACAGTTAGTGGTGTGATGTAACTGGTGCCATGTGTCCCATTCCTTCCAACAACTTTCATTCCTCCTAGTGGGTCAGTGAACACTCATTCAACAGTCCTCCTGAGTGTTTGTCTCCTAATTAATTTATTTAAATAATAATATTCAGTAATTACATTCATCCATGATCAAAACTGATCATAATTACAAAACTTGTAATTAATTTTAACATAAAGTATTTTTTCAAATAAATAATAATCTTCAGAAATTTGGGTACGTGACATACACCCCCCCTTAAGTCTCAACATCGTCCTCGATGTTGGCTAGTCACTCATTGAGTGTTCCTGAAATAGAGTTGGGTATGCTGCCCGCATACTACTCTCCAACTCCCAGGTTGCCTCTTCTGGGCTAAGGTGCTTCCACTGCACCTTCACTTGCCCAATGCTGCGATTCCGGAGAATAGTTTCCCTCCTTCCGAGGATACAATCCGGTTCCACCAGAAAATCTTCGTCTTGTCCCACCTGTACATTATTCCAATTTACAACATGAGTAGTATCCTGCACATATTTCTTTAAATACGATATATGAAAAACATTATGTATTTTCAGGTTAGGTGGTAAGGCCAGTTGGTATGCCACTGCTCCAACCTTAGATAATATTTCAAAAGGACCACAATACCTGGGTGCCAACTTGGCACAAATCCCCAGTTTCAGTGAACTCTTTTTCAGTCTTACCTTGAGAAACACATGTTCACCCACCTGGAACTCTTTATGAGTTCTTTTTTAATCTGCTTGACTTTTCTACCTATCTTGGGCAGCTTTTAAATGTCCTTGCACCTGTTTCACAATTAGTTCTAATTCCTGCAATAATTCTGGTCCTAAAACAACTCTATTGACTGGATCATTCCACTAAACAAATGTATTACATTTCCTACCGTAAAGAATTTCAAAAGGACTAAGTCTGGCTAAAGCATGATAATGATTATTATAAGCAAATTCTGCTAAGTGCAGATAATCTTCCCACTTACCAGGCTGATCCTTAACATACATTCTTAATAAATCTTCTAACACTTGATTTACCCTTTCTGTTTGTCCATCCGTTTGTGGATGAAATGCTGTATTGAAATTTAGAGTTGTATTTAACCCCTTAAACAATGATCTCCAGAAGTTTCCTGTAAACTTCGAATCACGATCTGAAATTATTACCTTTGGTATGCTGTGCAATCTAAAAATCTGTTTCGTAAACATTTCTGCAATGTCTGGTGCTTTATGTGTGGTATTCACTGGTATGAAATGTGTTGATTTGTTAAGTTTGTCCACCACCACCATGATAGAATCATGTTGTTTCTGATTTTTAGGTAATCCAGTAATGAAATCTATGCTGATCACTTCCCATTTCCAACTTGGTATTGGTAATGGTTGCAACAATCCAGCAGGATGTTGATGTTCAACCTTCACTTTTTGACAGTCCAAGAATTTTGCAATGTACTCTGCTACTTCATCTTTCATTCTGGGCCAATAGTATTCTTTTCTCAGCATAGTGATGGTCTTTTGATATCCTGGATGAACAGAATAGTGGCTTTTATGCATCTCATTTAATATCAGAAATTTTATTTCTAGTATATTTGGTACATACAATTTGTTTTTATATAGTAATAGACCATTTTCTTTAATTCTGTAATCTACCATATAATTTTCAGAACTGTCATTGCTTGTCCTTTCCTTCATTTTTTGGTATTCTTCATCTGTTTCATTTTTTTCCAAAATTTGGTCTTCCAAATCAATTGAATAATTACTGATTGCTAAAATAAAATTTAGTTTTGCCTTACGACTCAAGGCATCTGCAACTTTGTTCTCCTTTCCTTTGATATGCTGAATTTCGAAATCATACTCACTTAAGAATGTCAACCATCTCGCTTGTCTAGCATTCAAGGTTGTCTGATCCAATAAATATTTCAAACCCATGTTATCTGTTAATAGTATAAACTTTCTGCCAATAAGGTGATGACACCAAATTTTTAAGACATGAATAACTGCTAATAACTCTAAATCATATGTAGAGTAATTCTTTTCATGTACTTTCAGCTTTCTATATTCATATGCTATCGCATGCCCTTCCTGTGTCAAGACTCCACCGAGTCCATTATTGCATGCATCTGTACAAACTACAAAATCCTTGTTGGGGTCAGTTATCTTCAAGATAGGTGTTGTCGTCAATAGTTCCTTTAATTTCTTAAAGCTCTCAGCACATTTCTGATCCCAAACAAATTTCTTCCCTTTCTTCTGCAAGGAAGTTATGGGGTTGGAAATTCTTGAGAAATTCTCTATAAAATTTATGTAATACTCTGTAATGCCCATAAATGATCTCACATCCGACACATCTTTTGGAACCGGCCAGTCATTAATGACCCTTATTTTATCGGTGTCAACTAAGATTCCCTCCACTGAAATTATGTGTCCTAAATACTGAATTTTGTCTTTGTGAAAGTCACATTTACTAAATTTGGCATACAATTGATGATCTCTTAATACTTGTAAGATAATCCGTAAATGCTCATCATGCTCTTCTTTGCTTTTTGAGTACACTAAAATATCGTCTATAAACACAACAACAAACTTGTATAAATACTTATGCAAAATATTATTCATCAAACACATAAATACAGCCGGAGCATTAGTTAAGCCAAACGGCATGACTACGAACTCGTAATGCCCATACCGAGTTCGGAAAGATGTTTTGAAAATATCTTTATCTTTAACCCTTACTTGATGATACCCTGATCTTAGATCGATCTTCAAAAATACTGTTGCTCCTCGCAACTGATCAAATAGATCATCTGTGCGGGGCAACATGTATCTATTTTTTATCGTCGTCTTATTAAGCTGGCGATAATCTATGCACAGTCTTAATGTTCCATCTTTCTTCTTAATGAAAATGACAGGTGCTCCCCAAGGAGACACACTTGGTCTAATATACTTCTTGTCAATAAGTTCCTTCAACTGAGATTTTAATTCGTTTAACTCCAGTATATTCACTCGATATGGAGCTTTTGAATTTGGTACTGCTCCTGGTATTATCTCTATAGTAAAATCTAAATCTCTTTTGGGTGGTAATCCTGGAATCTCCTCAGGAAATACATCCTTAAAATCTTTTAGGACAGGTATGTCTTCTAATTTCAGTTTGTCCTCTTTACCCATAATCTCATCATTTATCACGTTTACTGCAAACATTTGGCACCCCTTCCTAACTTCCCTCTTAACTTGCATGGCTGAAATTTGTCTAAGGGTTACCTTCCTTGGAATGCCTTTTATTTCTACAGTTTTCCCTTCATCATTTAAGCATGTAAAACATTTTCCATAACAGTCTAGGATGACATGATGGGCTTCCAACCAGTCCATCCCAACTATAATATCATACGAACCTAAAGGTTAGATATTCAGCTTGATTTGTGTTTGCAAATGATTCATGGATAAAACACAGTTCTCTATAAAATCTGAAACTTTCCTCTTTGTTCTAGTTGCTAGTCTAACTAGCCATGATTTACTAAACTTTTCAGTTTTCAGTTTAAGACTTTCCACAACATTGGGTGATATATAACTTACACTAGCACCTGGGTCAATTAAAACAATAACAGGATGGTCATGTATCATACCTTCAATCTCTACCATGGAGATTTGATGGTCTGCTTGCCTGTTGTCAAGTGCTACGTTAATTCTTGGCATCTCCCTTGCTATGTCTCCAACAGTAGGTTCAGTCTGAATAAAGTTGATGTTGTTTGTCTTCCCCTTTCGTAAGGGACATTTTGATGCATAATGAGGGCCTTGACATTCAAAACATTTAATATGTGTCTTTAGCTCACTGGTCTTGACAGTATTAGATGCATTTATCGGTGTTGTAGAATTCTGCTGTGAATTATTTCTGGAATTAATTCCTTGGAAATTTCGATTCTGAAAATTCTTCCTTTGGAATCCGTAATTCCCACTGAATCTGAAATTTTTCTTCTTCTGTTCAAAATTGTTGGGCTTATGATTTTTTCAAGTAGACATACCCTCTCTCTTCCGATTTGTATCATAACAGAAGACTGCCTTCCTCATAGCCTCCTCTAATGTTTTAGGGCTGTCATACTCAATTCTGTCTTTAATGTTGAAAGGTAAACAACTTAAGTACCTTTGAATTTTTTGTTTTTCTTCTATGAAGTAGGGTACATATCTTAGTAAGTTCAAAAAATTAATGTTTAGTTCCTTCATGTTCATACCTCCCAACTTCAAATCGTAAAACTCTTTAGATTTTTCTTCGTAATACTATTCAGATAGATACTTCTTTTTGAAATATCGTTTGAAAGTACTCCAGCTTACATCTTTATCCTTAATGCCCTTTACCCTTTTGACATCCTACCACCAAATATCTGCTTTTCTGGTTAAGTTATATATGGCCATTTTTGTTGTTAAGAACTCCGAATAGTTGTAGATGTGGAAGTATTTCTTCATCCCTGACAGCCAAGCTTCATCTGTCTTTCCTTTCTCAGTTTCTCCATTTAAAGTTGGAGGCCTTATATTCTTGAATTCTCCATAAATCTGCTCATATTCTTTTTTATTTTTCTTTCTTGGTTTGGAATCTTCTTCACTGCTGTCACTGATATAATTACGTTTGTTTTTTAGTTCTGCTATAGCATCTCCAGATGAGGTTGAACTATCTTTTACTTTACTGTATTTGATGTTCTTATTTTTATCAGTGTGAGGCAGGTCCTCTACCTTGGAAATATCCTCATCATTTTTCCCTTGTTCTTCTATTTGGCTGTGTTCAAACAGCACTTGATTCAGTTGTTCTTGTGCTTGCAGAATCCTTTCATTATCTAATTTCACAGATCTGATTTCTGATTTCAATCTTGAAAGGCACGTAACAGTTCCATCGAACTGTTATTTATTTCCCCGTGACCTTCCTCCACATATAGTTGTCCCGAACTGTGACTGTTTGGCTGAAATCTGTCACTTAAATGTTTAGCTGAGTTCTCCATACCTGTAACTGAAAATGATTTCTGAAGAGAACATAATAATAAAATTTTCAAGTTAGTACAATTTTTTTCTGCTGTACATAAAAATTTCTACTGCATGTTTGGACCTAAATCAGTCCTAGAGTTTGAATCTGTGCTCTGATACCACATGTAACATCCCTTATTTTGGTAAAAATTTAAAATTTTTATTAACGGCAATATTAGCTTAATTTATAATAATTTATAATTGCGGAAGATAACAATTACTGAATGTAACAATATTAATTAACAGCTGTTTGTACTAAATACCAATATATTTTCAGAAGAAACTAATACGACAGTGACAACTTAATTACATTTGTATCCCCTATCATTAAGATAGTCAAATGCATGGTTAGATTAGACTTTTGATGCGACACTTTTTAAAGCAATGCAATGTATGAAATATGTAATAATGAAATGGCAGCTTTGAAGTGTGATGTGGTACTATTTCTTTGAGATGATACTGACTATTCGCTTCTTTGCTTCTCAAGGGAGTCCTATGAGGGACCCCGAAGCTTACTTAGCTATAATGCTAAAATATTGGACCTGTTCTATGTGCAGACAACAGGTAAGAAGTTTCATGATTGCAAATAAATTCCAATTAGTGTGAGTTCAACTTCATCGTATGAAAATAAAATAGAATCAATAGAGACTGTTGCAAATGTAAAAGCATACATGTATGGTTCACGTGCTTGCTCTTAACCTTTCCAAGGTTTGTCTTGTATCAACATCGTCACTATAGTTGTCATTATACTAACTGGTTATGTTGTCGTCATTGTGCTAGTTGCCTTGTCGTCATCATTGTATTAGTTTCTTTGTTGTCATCATTATATTAGCTGCTTTGTCGTATTGTATTAGCTTCTTTGTTGTCGTCATTATATTAGTAGTATTAGGATAGTACAGTACCAAAAGTGGATAGGAATCTAGAGACTTATTGTTCCAAGATACCAACTATATGTGATAGCATATTTGTATGTGAGTTTTATACAACACTTTTAATTAACTTTAAAGACTTGTGGTTAACCATTCCTATTCTCTATTATAATTATTTAGGTCTTAATAATCAAAATTAGTCCTTCCCAAGCACTAGGCATTTGTTACAATGAATAATAAACATTTACACAATAGATTAACTATTATTTCAAATTAAAACTTTGAACTATTACCTATTATTTCATATTGTGGTCTATTCAAGTCCTATGTACATAGTTATATAACTATATCGAATTTTGGTTTATTATCCACATTAGAGATTCATATCGAAACTCAATGTAATAAAGGGCAAACATTTGATTAACCCTAAACTATATAAATAGTTTGTAATTCGTTATTACATTGTATTATATCGAAACTATAATAATAAGTGCAATGATATAGTGAATTCTTTGCAATGATATAGATTCTTTGCATAGTATTTCTAATACCATGGCGAATTAAATGTAGGGTTTTGAAGTCACGTCGAGGATGCTGACAGGCATTTAAAATGGAACTTGACAGGTTGTTGGTTCATTTAATGGTGCCGGTCTCGAGCTGTGGTAGAGATCATGTATTGATCCTATATTAAAGGCTCGGTGTCATGTCTCTGCTGAGTTGGATGTCCATTGTTAAGATAGACATGTTTGTCTCCAAACTTGTCGATGTGTAGGATCAATACACCATGCGTTAGTTGTGCATACTCCATTGTAGGCGTTGTTTATACCGAAGCTTAGTTTGTTGGCACTGTAGAGACCGTCGATGGTGATGAACCTAGACCGTCAGATGAAACCCTAATATCTATCGTGGAAAAAGAGTTAAGACTTGAAGAAATTGATTCATTGTGCTATTGTTTCGGCTGGGTTGGCTAACAGGCTGCCGAAGTCTAGGTAGGAAGTATGCAAGGGTTTCGAACCTGAGATCTTCTCCTTAAGTTGACGTTGCAGGTTTCTTTATTGTGATGGTGAAGTAGTTTTAAAGATAGATTCTCTGGTTCGAAGGTTATAATTTTATGTTTTAATACCTCTAAGATAAACAAGAGTGAAATGTGAGGATGTACAGAGTTTGGGCATGGATAGTGGCTCCTTGGTGTCGTTTGTGACAATGTTCTCTTCAAGCTATGGAGGTAAGCTTTCCGTTTTAGCAAAGCTATTTGCATTTTCAAAAATTGATTTATAAAAAGTATCATATGTCTAACTCTGGTTTAATGTGAGTTGCAGGGTTTAAACAACACTTCTGGCTAGGGTATGGCGAGAGGAAAACCTTGTACACTTACACTGGTAAGCTTCAGGTCTTCCATACCCTCGTAGTGCCCTTCATCTGTGTTGTGGCTCTGTCATTGAAGGTGGTTTGGGAAGTCTTCGAAACATGATTGTTGACAGTGATACTTCGGTGTTGTATTTTGCAAACTTGTTGTTTGTCGACTGGAGATTTAGCTCGTCGATTTAAATGTTTGGGCTCTCTTTCCTATTGGAAAATTTTGGGATAAACCCTGTGTATCTTCATTTCTTTGTTAAAAGTAGAATATAAACGTTGCTCGAGCTTCATCTTTGTTTTACAAGTTATTCTGTGGTAATGTTGAGGTTGTTATGAGATTCGACTTGTCTTTCGAAATGTTTTTGACCGTAAGACAGAGAGCCGAGGGCTCAATCTGTGTGTAAGAATAATACTCCTTTTTTAATACATTGTATGTTTAAAACGATGTAAAGCTATCTGGTTTGTTAGCTTGGAAACTATAAGTTAATGTTGTAAATCGTATTCATGCTAAGGGATACTATAATGTTTATCGAGCTAGTTTAGGGTTTGGATAATTCCTGGATGATAAGGGTTCTGTGTAAATAAATTTCAACATCAAGATAAGAAAGGTGTGTTGAACCCTTCGTATAAATCTATGATTTGTTTTAAAACTGAAGATTGGTAATGTGTAATCTTATTTGTTGATGTTTGAACAATAGAGTAGAAAATTGAACCGATAACTCAATAACATTTTACAATGAAAATGAATAGGGTTAAACCCTAATTCGTGTTTTGTTGAAGTGATAATCTGATCGTTTGTTTTAAGATACTAGCTTGGTTTCGATATCAGGTTGAAAAGAGTGTAGAGTTTTGTTATGAACAATATAAATATAGCTAGGGTTTTCCTTTTGATACAAATCTCAGAGTTACAATAAACGCAACCAATGTTAGCAAATCCAAGGAAAGAATAAATATATGGTAATAATAATTATGTTTAGTAAATTCTTATCATTTATACATTTCTAGATATTACAACAGTACTATAGAAAATGAAAGAAATATAAATACATAGAGTAGAAATTCATGAAGATTGTGTAAACTATAATTCTAGCTATAAATTAATTTCCTATACATAAAATGTTGGTGTAGTAATTATAATGAAACTGTGTGTGAGTGAAAAATATACATATGATATCTGTGTGAAAAACTATTGTTTTCCAGCTTATTATCAAGAATATTTTATTCAATGTTAACAGTCTTAAAACCATGTACATTCTATAATTCATCTACTTTTCATGGATATAATGTATGCGTTTGTAGGATGATTGCAAGAATTATTTAATTGACTGATTATTATAAAAATGAGAAAATCTTATATATATTAAATATTATACAGACCCTCTATAATTAGTTAACTTAAGAACATAAACTAATGCATACCAGATTATTATTTAGCTATCGAATTCAATGGCACAATTTTCCTATCTTCTATTCTATTTTAATTTGCATATCTCTACTAGAGTACGATGATGCCAAATAGCATGTGGAAACATGGGGATATTGATTTTTCAATTCATCTTCGCCATTAAACTTAAACATTCAGACTTAGAACAATTCTAGGATTAGATTTTGCTTTCAAAAACAGAAACACAGAAAATACTGTTTAACATAACAGAAATTAAATAAGAAGAAATTGTAGAACCTGATGAAACCTGTAGGGAAACAAACAACTCAGGAAGACCATTCCACCCAACCAAACTCCTGAAAATAGTCAAATACTGTCTTAGGACCCCCGAGCCTGTTCGCTAAACCACCAGGAGGAAGAAGCTTTAGGAATATGGACTTCTTCTTGTTGTAGTAATCTTCTAAATCTTCAATAGGTAGCAGTCCAAAAGACTTGCTCCTGTAACTCTGTTTCTCTTCAATAATAAGTAAAAACTCAGTTTTCAATCACCACTAATCTCCCTTATTCGAATCTCTCTTGAAATCACCTGATTTGCAAGAGGAAAACATTCTGCAGAAATGTTGATTAATGGCTGCCTGCCCAATTCGAATTTGCCTTTATAGGCTACCTAGGCCTTTTCAGATGTTACTGGGTCATTAAATGAGCTTCCTGCTCACTCCCTCCATCTAGGGTATAATTCCCTATTTAAGGGGAATTTGTCCCATAACCAACAGTTAATTGTGTGATGTAACTGGTGCCATGTGTCCCATTCCTTCCAACAAATTCCATTCCTCCTAGTGGGTCAGTGAACACTCATTCAACAGTCCTCCTGAGTGTTTGTCTCCTAATTAATTTATTTAAATAATAATATTCAGTAATTACATTCATCCATGATCAAAACTGATCATAATTACAAAACTTGTAATTAATTTTAACATAAAGTATTTTTTCAAATAAATAATAATCTTCAGAAATTTGGGTAGATGACACTTCCCTTGTCCAAGGAAGATTCCATCTGCACTCTGCTACACCTCCATACCTAGAAAGTAATGCATCATGTCCAAGTCCTTCATCTTGAGCTCGACAGGAAGCTTCCTCTTCGTGTCGGCAATCAATCTATCCTCACCTGTCACAAACAAGTCATCCACATACAGTAGGAGTATCACTGGATTGCCTTCCTCAACCTTGTAGTAAAGGTTGGAATCTGTTTTACTCTTGGTAAAGCCCAAACTGGACAGGAAGCTGTCTATCCTACCGTACCATGTCCTGGGTGCTTGCTTCAAGACATACAAGGATTTCTTCAATCTGCACACATATGACTCCTTGTCATGTATCTCAAAACCAAGTGGCTGCTCCACATACACTTCCTCTTAATCTACACCATTCAAGAAAGTTGTCTTGACATCCATATGGTGTATCTTCCACTTCATCACTGCAGCCAGAGCAAGTACTGTTCTGATGGAAGTGTATCTAGCTATAGGTTCAAAAGTGTCTTCATAATCTATCCCTTCTTTCTGGGAGAAGCCACGAGCCACAAACCTTGCCTTGTATTTCTCTATGCTTCCATCTGCAGCATGCTTGATCTTGTAGATCTACTTGAAGTCACAATATACTCCCCTTCTGGTCTTGGGACCACATCGCAAACATCATTCTTCATGATCGACTGGTACTCCTCGATCATGGCATCCTTCCATTACTGCATCCCATATCTTGGGAACTTCAAATTCTTCAATATCTTCAATAGGTAGTTTTATTGAACTTTGTTGCTAGAACAAATGTCGTTGTTGAGTCTTCGTTGCTTGTTCTTCGAAACAAGTCTCTCTTGTAGGTGATGGTACACGGTTTTTCCTACAATATAAGTTCAATTGCATGATTAGAAACATCTCATAGATTTCAGAACAAATTCTTACACATAAATATATATGTCATACAGTCATGCAATTATCTTAGCCAATGCTTCAATACAACATTTATCCATATCCCGTAACTTTTTAGATGCCTTCCATCTCTACCATAACATTGTTAAGAGTGTGCACAACTCCCAACATGTTAGCAAAGAGGTTTCATTCTTGATAAGTAGCAATGGAATGTTGTACAGTACCATAGGCCACTTACCCATTACTTGTATATTAGTAGTATATTTTTCATTAATGCAACTTTTCTAATATGCATAATATACATCCTAAATATAGGAACATAAGTATGTACATGACTGAACAACATCATTTAAGTAATCATATATACAATAAATGACAATTCAAATAGTTATCTCTGTTTGGTTGTTGGGTGGACTCCCTCTCAATCTGTGCTTCCTTGCAGGAACTACTGGAGTGTGCTCCCTCTTGATCTTTGCTTCCTTTATAATATCATCATGATTATATGTCTTTGAACTTCTATCCATCCTGGACCACTATGAATGCTTAAGTGTGCACTAGTGACATCATTGTGTCATCCTCAATATCTCATACATAATCATACATGCATTAGTATAATCTCAATACTTATCAAAACATTATGATTCCAAATAATCTTACACATCTAAGGTCATGATTATTTCATATACAGGTAATTTATCGCAAGTATTAGTATTCAAGGTTTCAGGGAGTACTTCTTTTTCTCATGCATATTCTTATTTGACCATAGGACTCTTCTAGTTTGTCATATCATTAATCAAACTAAGAAGCATAATATGCATAAACCCATGATTACTCAAACTTATAACTTCATGAATAATCATTATCAATCATTCAAAAGTATACTTATCTAAGATCCTAACACAAAGTAGGATTCTAACTCGATATAGGAAAACATACTTGGATTATCATGCTTGTCTAACATACCCAAACAATGTCTCCTTGTTCTCTTCAATCTTGTGCTAGTAACCTGTATATCTCATAAGTTAAGCATTGTAGAACCAAATTATACATACCTCGTAAGTAGAGATTCTATGTAATCAATGGATATGGATGATTCTTTGTCTTCATGTCACCATGGTCATATGTTCTTGGTCTAGAACTTGATTTGTCTTTCTTGATGTACCTTTCATGTTAGCGGACAACATCATCCTCATACAACACCACAATACATTAGTACAATCATAAGTGTCATAAACCTAATTAATGAATGTCTTCTATCATTTACATGCATTCATACTTTTACTAAGGTTATAAGACAAGTCTAAAATTAACCAGGATTGTACTAACCTCAATATTATGAAGATAAACTTAATCATCAACAGATTTCAAAACATACCTATATCTCTTCAAGTCATACCTGTCGGGATTGCTTGTAGTCTTATTTTGTAAGGCCTTAGCCTCATCTCCCTCTAGAAGTAGAACTTTTGTAGGTTTCCAAATCATTCTCTTCTAGGATTAACCCAATCCACTTGATTTGTTGAATCTAGATCTGGAGCTGCCTAGGGTTTGTTAGAGAAACCCTAAAAATTCAAACTTTGAATTTCAAACTTCTGATTGGATGAAAAGATGCGCCTTACTGAGCTGATCAACATGGAATACTTCAATTTCGAAATATCCAAAATTTGACCCTTCAAAATTGACTTTGAAAGTTTCGGATCTGCAGCTTCTGCCAAATTCTAGTTTTCTGTTTTTTCTTGTTTTCTGGTCAAAATCCCGAACTAGGGTTTGATAGAGCCTGGGGTTCTACCCAACCAAAAACTTCGATCTTAGTCTCTAAATTTTGATTTTTCTAAGGAGCATCCATCCTTGGTCTCGGATTCAAGAAACTCCAACTTTCTCTGAAACCCTAATTTCCCGCAGTAGTGACAAACCAAAAATGAAAGTGCTCAGAATCCAATTCTGTTTGGACAGAAATATATGCCATATTGTTTTTGATGTATCTCTGAAATTTCACATCCTTGGATTCTGAAACTTCGACCTGTGATAGAATGACCTGTCATCTTTCCAACCCCACAGATCTGAGTTTTCATGGATTCTCTGAGAGAGAGATATTGCAAGTGTCGCAACATGACCTGTTTATGGGATGAAATATTATAGCGAACTTGTACGACATGCCATGTGTCACTATTTTAACTTCGGCATATGAAACCTAGACCTGTGAAACTAAAGTCCGTGCCCTAATTTCCAATTTTTACAGAATTCCATTTGGATCTTCCTATCCCAAGATATGACCTTTTTTCTAGGTCACCTATTTAGGATTGCATTCTTGAAGAGGCAGAAACCCTAACGTGTACGGATCATATCTCACAAAGTACAACGAATATGAGCATGTCCTTCAAACACAAAGTACATGGCCATTTCATCTTCGACCTGTAGAAGTTTCATATCCTAAACCTTCACCAAAACCGAGTTATAGCGAAAGTGCCACAATGACTGGGTTTTGCTATACCAAGCCTTAGCTTCCAATTTGTCACAAGTGCAACAAGTGTCATAAATGCCATACCATGCCTTCCTTCAGGCTAGCTCTGATACCATGTTAGTTTTTCATCATTTAATTCAATATGATCTAGGATCTTAACTGAGAGAACAACATGTATAGCATATCAAACACAAGAGACAAGAGACACAAATCATTTCACCGAGGAAAACCAAGAAGGTGAAAAACCCCGCAACTTCCTCAGAGATAGAAAGAGAATCAATACAAAGATCACAAAGATCAAACCCCACAACAAGAGATATTCTCCCAGCACTTGATCCTCCACTTTTGCGCACTCCTCCTCTCTCTCACTAATGCGAAGTGAGTGTGTGTGAATGAATAAATGAGAGAGTCACACTCTCTATTTATACTTTACTTCACTTGACTTTTAACTCTAACTAGGTCGGCCCCAAATTAACCACTTAACATAATGTTGACTGGGCCGACCCCACTAGGGAACTTAAACACCCCATCACAACTGACTCTGGGCCGAACTCCCTTAGGATAATCTAATAGCCCACTACCACTTGACACTGGGCTGACCCCACTAGAGTGGTATAATAACCCTTTAACCCACATGACTCATACAAGGATGACCCCACCAAGGTGATCTAATAACCCATCAAATGTAAGTTGCGACATTTACAATAATACTTGCGACACTACTTCAGGGTCTAATTCCCTATCATACATGGGAGGATGGACCTCAATGACTTTACATGACTCAAGTACAATAATGACTTCTCCGACCCGGAGGAACAAACATCTTCGTCGGAGGTACAACAATAGAATACAAATGATGACACTTCCAACCGGAGGAATAATGCATCTTCGTTGGGGATAAAATAAAGTACAAATCTAATACATGCAATATACAAGTGAATATCTTCTGAAGTTACAAATACATCAACATGATGGAGTGTGTATAGGCGCTTCCACTAACAACCAGGATGAGTACGATGTTGTGACTAGTCTCCTGGCTGCTTCCCTCCAGTTGGGAACTAGTCACCTTCACATGTTTCTTGACTCCCAGCTCGTTGTTTCCCAACTTAATAAATTTTACCAGGTACGGGATCCTTTTCTTTTTAGAAATTTCTTGCACACTAAACAACTGATTAGACAATTTGATTTCATTACAGTTGTTAGCACTCGGATTTTCCTTGGGCTGTATCAAAGAAACCCGAGGTAACCTATTTCAAACCAATCTTTAGACTGAAAGTTGGCCTCCTTCAGCCAGAGAGGGCTCTCTCGGCAAATCTGCCATCCAATGTCACCACGACAGCAGTTTGACAATGAAACTCAAGGGCCAATTTGTAAAATAAATAAAAACTTAAGGATTTTTAATGAGGTGGCTAGATCAACATGAACAGGATACCATTGGGCAATGGAGTCGAGAAAACAGAAAAATATAGACCAGCAGTTAAACAAATATTTTCATACAAAGGCAAGATAGATGTCTTATTACAGTCAATAAGATTTTTCCAGGTGATAGGGAAAGAAATAAAGACAGTCCATTAACAACGGGCATCAATTTTCAAATGAATCCACTGCTAATTTTAGAGAAATAAATGGATGCTCAGAAGCGAATAAATCGAGGCATAGAAACATGAATCTCAATCTATATGAACGTTCATCTAAGCATATAAGAAAATGACATAATGAAAGGCATAACGCGGAAAGAAAACTTGCACATGTAGAGAAAGGGAAAGGGTACAGACTGCAATTTTTAAACAACACATGAATCTTTTATGAAAAATCTGCTCAGTTCTGAGATCTTTATTAATTTCTGAAAACCCTGCAAAACACCCGAAATGGGTCCCTCCTTACAGAAAATCCAACCCTTTTACATTGCAAAAAAGCAAAATTTATACAAAAAATTTTCCCTATGAGCAAACCCTAACTGTATTTTTTCTAAAAATACACCACCGATACTAAAATAACAATCAAATAACTAATCGTTACTTTACAAGAATTGGTTTTGTAAACAGTAAATGACGGAAAATCTGGAATGTTGTTCTGTCATATCCTCGGAAACTAAAAGATGGCTGCCAGCTATCTCTATTTGTTCACTTCTTCCACCGCTATTTAATATTCTGCCACTTGTCAATATTCTACCTGGAATTATGGGTTTCCGGAGGTGCCCCATTTCATCACCACTACTCCATGGATCTTGCAGTTCATTTCAGAAAACAATATTACTGCAAAGATGTTTCAATGCCTTCTCATATCATGAATACCACATTTTGTTGTCACTCGATTTGGTTTAGGAATTACTCCATAATTCAAAAAATAAAAAACATTGTATAGTGGATTGTATTCCACATATGCGTTGAGCCATATGTATGGTGCGCATATATCCTGTGACCTCGACGACCTCCGGGACCTTTTGAAATATTTCTGGTATCTTATCAGGATCGGACCTACCATAACTCATGAGTGCGTTTTAGGATGGAAGCTGGATCATTGATTCCTCCAAAAGCGATGTAATCACCCCCGTGCACAATGTTACTTTTTACTCTACGCATGGAGGTAATAGTCTTTGATGTTGCGACCATTTGGAATAGTAGTGCTTCCATTTGTCATCTATGCGGTAGCCTCGACCCCTGGAAAAATGATTTTGAACAAATGGAATTTTATTTTCTTTATAGTTGGAGTTAGGGTTCTCGGAACTTTGGAGAAAAATATGAAAAGTAAGATAGCCCTCCTTTTATACCCCGCAAAAATGACCAAGGTGGTACCGCGCGGCCTTTGGAGTGGTTTGCAATACAACTTTTACATATGCGAACGCATAAAAAACGGACACGTTAGATAGTGGTTTTTACCGCATCCACCAACCATTGTTATCTTGCATGCATGTAGACGGTGCGAGATGAATTGAAGACCGTTGATCTTCTTTCTAATGGTCGATCAACCAAGAATCTGCTCCTTTTTTAATATTTCTACTATTTTCCTTTCGGATCAAAGATTTTTACCAACAGCTGACGATCCATTGCTTATAGACCGTCTAAGAGATGACTTTCGACTACTAACCCTGCTAATTGTCTTGGAATCATGCAAATGTATTTCCATTTGATCAGGATCATTTGTATATTGTTTTTTTTATTAATGCACTTCCTGCAGACGTATAAGCTGGGAGTATGCCCCAGAAGGTTTCACGATGAGCTGGGAGTGTGCACCCTTTTCAACAATAAAACCACGCTAGAATCCATTTAAACTATGTATGGAAATGTGTGCCACCGCTTCTTTGGTCTTGTCCTTTGTTCTGTGTGCCACTGCTTATACCTTTTTCTCTATTTAGTATTGCAATTCTACAAACTCGTGTAGCGGATATAGAGAGATGACCCTGGATATCGACTATTATACTTCAATCGGTTAGTGTTTATCTATATCTCCTATTGGGTCGAACTGCATTATTCATTCAGTGCTGAAAGTAAATTGTTGCTTGCTTTGAGACTTGGTTGATGACTGAGGGTTTTGGCTTGGCATTTTCCTTCTATTGGCGATGCTTGACACTTAGTTCTCAACTGTTAGCATCTGGTGCTCTGTCTCGGCTCTCCATGTGGATGCTACCTCGATTTCTTCAACACAAACTATCCCTAATAAACTGTGGATAACACAGAGACCATCATCATGAAAACAACGTAACTCAATACTGCAGCTGCGTCTTCCTCTTGGCACGAAAAGTAATCCCTCAACATCCTTGCAATTTCACTATCTTTCATTTACAATCTTATTCGCTGTTGTTGGAGATGAATGAAAACCAGGAAACATTGTTGCATACCAAGTGTTCGGGCTTTCTCAAGTTTGAGAAATGTCTCACATGAAACAAAAATAGATGTGCAACAATAACCGTTGTTCTATTTATCATAATTCTATCAAGAGCTTCTTGAACCACTTTTTCAGACTCTGCGTTACCATTGTACTTGTAGCGTAGTCATCTCCAACGCCATAAAATATGTTCTCATACTCGTCACAATCTTCACGTCATATTTCTATTCTCAGCCTTTGTCCCACATGCAAATAGAGACGAATTCTCTTCACGTTTTAAATACCCCATTGCCTCTAACATATTTCAAGTAACAAAGAAATGAGAGGCTCGTGGATGATGGAGGATATGAGATATGTAGGACCCTCAGGGCTTGGCACTCGGTCCCGTGATGAGCCCTCGGTGTTGGGCGCGCATATATTTTGCTCCAACTTTTATTTTGCAGCCAAACTATAACATTATAAAGAAATCTATGTCGTCTTTAAAAGCTAAAACTTAGGCTCCATGGAGATTGAGGGCCTTATCCATAAGGTTTTCTAATCATAAGCTATAGCATAAAAATAAAAAAACCCCTCTTCATAAAGTTGGCTTTTTATAGAAATATTAAAAGACTTATAACTTTCTCACAAAAATCGATATTTAGGCTATGTCTTCTCATAAAAATTTCAAAGCATGAGTTTCTTGAGTGTATAGAACCCCTACTTTCTTTTACAACCATGGTTTTTATACCCGAAGACAAATGTTCTTTTTCTCGACCTCGCTTGAAAACATCCCGTCATAAAAAATGTTCTGTTTTGCACCGCCAGAGTTGTCGGAAGATAATTAACGCCGTCAGAAGACATTTAAGCACAAAATTTTATGTAGTGCCAACAGCTGGCTCCTACTGGGGATGCTGTCCTCCCAGCGAGGCAGCAAAGAACACCGTAGACCATGTGCCTGACCATTGGGCGGCTCCCAACCTTGACAACTGCAACCTGTAACCTGTATCCTGTAGTCAACCTTTCATCCAAAAACTGTAGCTGAAAACCGATAACTGCTGAACACTGAAACATACATACTGGAACTAAACTGAAAACAACGCTGTACCTACTGAAAAAATGTTTGCCGCGCAAACTTATTCCTCCTACCTACCCTACTATGCTGAAACGTGACTGATGAATCAGATGACACAAAAGTGCCAATGAAGCCAATCTAATAACTGACCATCTGCTCGACTATGGCTTGCATTCCTTTTGAGTGAGTAAGGAAGACAGAAAACAAACCATTCCAAACATTCTCTGATAATGAGTTCATGTCCCACAAATGTTAGAAAATTCATTTTCCCCTTAGACTGTAGTAAATTATCATAAGGATCTTCAACAGTTTGAAATATTATCACGTCTCGAGATTCAGCAAGAATGCAAATATCTCTTTCAAGTTGATCCGCAAGACTATTCAACTGTGGATTGCTGAAAGTGTATAGGGGAGCGTGATATTCTAATACCTGAGTGTTGACTGCATCTTCCTCAAGCATGAGCATCTCTGTTTCCCTTTTTGGTATGTCATCTATCCCATCTTTATACTTATCCACATCTTTTTCCAAAACATCTTCAAACAACAAACATCCTTCAAGATCATTAATCATGTCAACCCTATCTTCTTGATGGAAATAAATGGTGTCTAACAGCTGATCCCTTGGCGGAGAATCATCATCATAAATAGGTTCCTTCAAAGGATCGTCATAACTATCAATGTTTAAATTTAGATTTACATGCTTGAAAATGGAAGAATTCTCACTTACATACCCTGGACTGTGTGAACAATGCAGATCCGACATTACAGGCGCTGTAATATGACCTTTCAGGAGTTGATCTATTTCATCTTCAAATAGAGAAGAAATTTTGGAAATACTATGGAGGCGTCCACCTTTCTTGTTTAAGGAAAAATCAGCAGCATCACCTGAGGCCTGTTCTGTCTTTTGTATTCCAAGAGAAGTACTGATTTGTCGTTTTTTAAGTGAATCAAATAAGACAGAGTCCTCTAGACCCACAGCTTCTGAAATAGTGTCACATGGAGAGAAGCTTATCTGACCTTCTTCTGAATTATAAGACCATTGACAAGACTGAAGAAAATTCTTATCCGGCTCGGGAGAAAAGATACAAAGGCCATCACCAATTTCATTCGAAAATTCAGAATTTAAAACTTTCCCTTCTTCATCAAAAACAACAGAACCATCATTAAATTCTTCAATGACATCAAGTGCAACAGACTCTTCTTGATACAAAATTTCTGAATGCGAAATGGAGGCCTGGTTTTCTGTTTGGCACTTTTCTACCCTATGGCAAACTCCAACTTTTTGGGCATGATGACAGACTTGTTCTTCTTCTTCTTTAATTCCACTTTCAAAAAAGTTTATGGAGCTCTCCATCATAGATTTCTGTTTTTGATTAGAAGCCTTAATTTTTTGTTTTATCAGTTCGAATGAAGCATAACAGAGGGGTAGATAATCACTTTCAGCATTTTGGTTTTCAGATGTTTGATCATGGATAGTGATCAAATTTTCTTCACTAACTTCCCTGGGACTTATAAAGTTTTCAGCCGGATCCATATCCAAACAATCTTCTTCATACTCATCAAATTTAGGTGGACTGAAATTTTCTTTAAAACCCTCACTAACAGAAATTTTAGCAGGCTGATTGTAATTGACATAAAACAAGTCAGAGTTACCTTCTTCTGGCACATCATCCGGCTGATCATCTCTTTGTTTGTTACGGGAACCACTGGAATACCAATCCATTTCTCCTTGTCTATACTTCTCTTCGAACCCACCTTCTTTTTCAATCCTCTCATCATTTTCTTTGTTCGATAATTTCCTGGACATTCTAAGATTATCTTCAACTTCTAAAGCATCAACAAACATATGTTGTAAGCTGGAGGGCTTTCTTTCCAAGAGAAGAAAAGAGAAATCAGAATGAAAAATAGATACATAATGTAACTTGGCAGCATTATCTAGGGGCTGAATTTCTTTCGGCATATCATAACAGGCGCTGGCGAACCTCCTGTTGAAACTGGATAAGGATTCCCCTTCCTGCACCCTCATAGAGTAAAATTCTGAAAGGACTAGGTCCCATGACCTCCTCTTACCCCAAAACTTCAAGAAGACATCAGAAAACCCCTGCCATGTGTCTATAGACTCTGGCTGTAAATGGCGAAACCATTTCTTCACATCTCCCTGGAAAGATTGAGCAAAAATCCTCATACAAACATCATCCTGATCCACTTCAAACAGATCCAGAAAATTTTCAAAGTCTTGAAGATGTTTTTCAGCAGTAAGGCCTTCGATTTCTCCATCAAATTTAGGAAGGTATTTATGGTATTTAGGAGGATAATCATGGAGAACATGAGGTAGGTGAAGTGGCTTATATCGGTTTTGGATATTGGAAGAAACTGAACTATGTAAAGAGGATGTATTATCAGCTTTAGTATCATGAGGTTCATAAGGCTGATCCTTACTGTCATGCGATTCAAGTAAAAGATCTTGATCAAAATCATATGTACAGAATGATGACACATTTTCAGTTTCTAAGGAAGGGTATACAGGAGTAAATCTATGGTCTTTTTTCGAATATAGTAAACAATGAGAAATTCTTCTGCCAAGCTTAGGAAAAGACAGGAAAAGATTTACAAGAAAGGATAAGATGTCTTGCAGAAAACTAAAACTTGAGTACCTTGTCTTTTCATGATGCCTTTCCATGTCTTCACAATGAGCTCATTTCCCAGTGGAGTCTGTCGGTTCTCTTTAAAAGCTTGATTCTGGATTATGTCGCCAATGGAGTCACTGAAATTTGGATTCTTAAAGATGGAGTCGCCAGGTGAAAAATGTACAACCTTACTGATGTTTGACCGTTGTTCACCATCAACAATCAAAACTGAAAACTTTGTCGTTCATACCCAGGGAAAATGAAACCCTCGTTCCCCAGCAACGGCGCCAAAATGTTAGCACTCGGATTTTCCTTGGGTTGTATCAAAGAAACCCGAGGTAACCTATTTCAAACCAATCTTTAGACTGAAAGTTGGCCTCCTTCAGCTAGAGAGGGATCTCTCGGCAAATCTTCCATCCAATGTCACCACGACAGCAGTTTGACAATGAAACTCAAGGGCCAATTTGTAAAATAAATAAAAACTTAAGGATTTTTAATGAGGTGGCTAGATCAACATGAACAGGATACCATTGGGCAATGGAGTCAAGAAAACAAAAAAATATAGACCAGCAGTTAAACAAATATTTTCATACAAAGGCAAGATAGCTGTCTTATTACAGTCAATAAGATTTTTCCAGGTGATAGGGAAAGAAATAAAGACAGTCCATTAACAACGGGCATCAATTTTCAGATGAATCCACTGCTAATTTTAGAGAAATAAATGGATGCTCAGAAGCGAATAAATCGAGGCATAGAAACATGAATCTCAATCTATATGAACGTTCATCTAAGCATAGAAGAAAATGACATAATGAAAGGCATAACGCGGAAAGCAAACTTGCACATGTAGAGAAAGGGAAAGGGTACAGACTGCAATTTTTAAACAACACATGAATCTTTTATGAAAAATCTGCTCATTTCTGAGATCTTTATTAATTTTTGAAAACCCTGCAAAACACCCGAAATGGGTCCCTCCTTACAGAAAATCCAACCCTTTTACATTGCAAAAAAGCAAAATTTATACAAAAATTTTTCCCTATGAGAAAACCCTAACTGTATTTTTTCTAAAAATACACCACCGATACTAAAATAACAATCAAATAACTAATCGTTACTTTACAAGAATTAGTTTTGTAAACAGTAAATGACGGAAAATATGGAATGTTGTTCTGTCATATCCTCGGAAACTAAAAGATGGCTTCCAACTATCTCTATTTGTTCACTTCTTCCACCACTATTTAATATTCTGCCACTTGTCAATATTATACCTGGAATTATGGGTTTCCGGAGGCGCCCCATTTCATCACCACTACTCCATGGATCTTGCAGTTCATTTCAAAAAATAATATTACTGCAAAGATGTTTCAATGCCTTCTCATATCATGAATACCACATTTTTTTGTCACCCGATTTGGTTTAGGAATTACTCCATAATTAAAAAAATAAAAAACATTGTATAGTGGATTGTATTCCACATATGCGTTGAGCCATATGTATGGTGCGCATATATCCTGTGACCTCGACGACCTCCAGGACCTTTTGAAATATTTCTGGTATCTTATCAGGCTCGGACCTGCCATAACTCATGAGTGCATTTTAGGATGGAAGCTGGATCATTGATTCCTCCAAAAGCGATGTAATCACCCCCGTGCACAATGTTACTTTTTACTCTACGCCTGGAGGTAATAGTCTTTGATGTTGCGACCATTTGGAATAGTAGTGCTTCCATTTGACATTTGTGCGGTAGCCTCGACCCCTGGCAAAATGCTTTTGAACAAATGGCATTTTATTTTCTTTATAGTTGGAGTTAGGGTTCTCGGAACTTTGGAGAAAAATATGAAAAATAAGATAGCCCTCCTTTTATACCCCGCAAAAATGACCAAGGTGGTACCGCGCGGCCTTTGGAGTGGTTTGCAATACAACTTTTACATATGCAGACGCATAAAAAACGGACACGTTAGATAGTGGTTTTTACCGCATCCACCAACCATTGTTATCTTGCATGCATGTAGATGGTGCGAGATGAATTGAAGACCGTTGATCTTCTTTCTAATGGTCGATCAACCAAGAATCTGCTCCTTTTTTAATATTTCTACTATTTTCCTTTCGGATCAAATATTTTTACCAACAGTCGACGATCCATTGCTTATAGACCGTCTAAGAGATGACTTTCGACTACTAACCCTGCTAATTGTGTTGGAATCATGCAAATGTATTTCCATTTGATCAGGATCATTTGTATATTGTTTTTTTATTAATGCACTTCCTACAGACGTATAAGCTGGGAGTATGCCCCAGATGGTTTCACGATGAGCTGGGAGTGTGCACCCTTTTCAACAATAAAACCACGCTAGAATCCATTTAAACTATGTATGGAAATGTGTGCCACCGCTTCTTTGGTCTTGTCCTTTGTTCTGTGTGCCACTGCTTATACCTTTTTCTCTATTTAATATTGCAATTCTACAAACTAGTGTAGCGGATATAGAGAGATGACCCTGGATATCGACTATTATACTTCAATCGGTTAGTGTTTATCTATATCTCCTATTGGGTCGAACTACATTATTCATTCAGCGCTGAAAGTAAATTGTTGCTTGCTTTGAGACTTGGTTGATGACTGAGGGTTTTGGCTTGGCGTTTTCCTTCTATTGGCGATGCTTGACACTTAGTTCTCAACTGTTAGCATCTGGTGCTCTGTCTCGGCTCTCCATGTGGATGCTACCTTGATTTCTTCAACACAAACTATCCCTAAGAAACTGTGGATAACACAGAGACCATCATCATGAAAACAACGTAACTCAATACTGCAGCTGCGTCTTCCTCTTGGCACGAAAAGTAATCCCTCAACATCCTTGCAATTTCACTATCTTTCATTTACAATCTTATTCGCTGTTGTTGGAGATGAATGAAAACCAGGAAACGTTGTTGCATACCAAGTGTTCGGGCTTTCTCAAGTTTGAGAAATGTCTCACATGAAACAAAAATAGATGTGCAACAATAACCGTTGTTCTATTTATCATAATTCTATCAAGAGCTTCTTGAACCACTTTTTCAGACTCTGCGTTACCATTGAACTTGTAGCGTAGTCATCTCCAACGCCATAAAATATGTTCTCATACTCGTCACAATATTCACGTCATATTTCTATTCTCAGCCTTTGTCCCACATGCAAATAGAGACGAATTCTCTTCACGTTTTAAACACCCCATTGCCTCTAACATATTTCAAGTAACAAAGAAATGAGAGGCTCGTGGATGATGGAGGATATGAGATATGTAGGACCCTCAGGGCTTGGCACTCGGTCCCGTGATGAGCCCTCGGTGTTGGGCGCGCATATATTTTGCTCCAACTTTTATTTTGCAGCCAAACTATAACATTATAAAGAAATCTATGTCGTCTTTAAAAGCTAAAACTTAGGCTCCATGGAGATTGAGGGCCTTATCCATAAGGTTTTCTAATCATAAGCTATAACATAAAAATAAAAAACCCCTCTTCATAAAGTTGGATTTTTATAGAAATATTAAAAGACTTATAACTTTCTCACAAAAATCGATATTTAGGCTATGTCTTCTCATAAAAATTTCAAAGCATGAGTTTCTTGAGTGTATAGAACCCCTACTTTCTTTTACAGCCATGGTGTTTATACCCGAAGACAAATGTTCTTTTTCTCGACCCAGCTTGAAAACATCTCGTCATAAAAAATGTTCTGTTTTGCACCGCCAGAGTTGCCGGAAGATAATTAATGCCGTCAGAAGACATTTAAGCACAAAATTTTATGTAGTGCCAACAACAGTAATCCATGTTCCACGAAGTCATAACAGTGTAGTAGATCAAATGGCTAATAATATTCTAGAATGGCATATCAATCACAACATGTAGGAAGTAAACCACAAGAATGCATCATCATGTCATCCACATGCACATATATATCATATAGGAATACAACATCATGAAAACAAAAAGAGGACCATCATCATAATAAACTACATCCACGTGCATATATATATCATCAAAGTGTCATAGTGTTTACATCATAACATAAACATAAATTCATGAAGGAGCCCCAACAGCTTCCTCGTCATAAAAATAATTGTTGAGTACAAAAAATCCCCATGCTCATGGCATTAGGGGGTAGTTCCATCAAATTCCCAGTCAATCTGAGCCACCTCAATCATCGTCGTCCTCCTCCTCCTCCTCCTTCTCCTCCTCATATGACTCAGTATCCTCCTCCTCATCATCATAAGGGTAATCACCTTGCGCCATGGACCTCACTGCCTCGGATTCCATCACAATCTGTTGCATCACTGGTCTCCACTTCCATGGAGCGTCGTAGAAAATATCGATCAGCTCCTAATCTAAATGCTTCCATCCATCATCAATCACCCTATCCAGTAGGCAGTCAATCCCTGCATGTAGCGTCTACAATGTCATCGAATCACTACGCTGTTGATAGTGCCCACACCCAGGAGAGTACACTCTCTCCACTCAGCCCCTACGCGACCGGTATGATGTCGGAGGCCATGGTCCCACATTTGCACAAAAAAACACGTCATCAATATCAATGTCATAACAATCCTCTAGATATCACATATGATATAGAGTAGAAACAAGATGATACTGTAAAGTGAGTAGATACATACCATATGGTCACCATGCCTATCCAGGAATTCGTGGTAGCTCTTCATTCCCCCTATAGTCCATACCTACATAAGGGAAGTCCTCGATCACCACTGGAAACTTCTGCCACTATGTGAACAAATCCTGAGTGAAGAACTGACCCACCAGACCCCCACCCCCGTGAGTCAACATCTCGCCCCATTTCCACATCCTCATCTCGGTGGGCCCACTGTCACGCACTTCTCTGTGCGTTTGTAGTATCGGAACTCGCTCAAAGAAGAACGATCATAGGAATGATGGGAAACAGAAATCCCCTCCTGTGCAGCTCACCTTGTTCAAATCTCTCTGAACAACTGTCAAGTACATCTAACCCCACCTGAAGTAGACCTACTAAATCCTTCTCAACTAGCATCATATTCCCGCCAGAGATCCTGTGGGGCACCTTGGACCCCAAGATCCCCTCTACCAGTTCCACTATAGCTCGAGTCTTCAGACTCTCTATGTCACATATCAATATCGCATTGTCATGCACATAAGTTGTGGCATAACAATGACGCTCCAGTAGGTCCTCCATAGACACGCCACCAGGATTCCTTGGCTGTGTGTCTTCCATCATACCCAACCGCGGGAGCCCCATCAGAAAGTACACATTAGTGAGTGATACCTCTATCCGCTCACCCTGAATCATGAATTCCCCCCACATCGGCATCCCAGAACTCCACCAATTTTTTCAGTAGTATCTTCGTTGAACGCATTGGGGGAACCCTAGACAACTTTAGTAAACCACACCGGGCCAATGTATCCTGGAAATCCTCATCGTACATGATGTCATCCAATATCCTACCAAGATATCGCTCTCTCTCTCGCCAACTCACTCTCGGCATCCTGCACACACATGAAAAAACCCCCATCAGTAATGTGTAAAACAACAAGTTTGTCCCCATGGGTCCAGGTCACCCATCTAGGGAGAAACAACGCACTCCAAAGCACACATTTGTTTTCCCTCAGGTGCACCCTAGAGTGCACTTTTCCCCTTGAGCGCGCCTGTTGGGCCCACAGTTGCGCTTGGAGCGTGCTTTTCTCAACAAAAGCCACTCTCCAGAGAATGGTTGTTTGGCCCACAGTTGCACCCCAACCGTGCGACTGTACGACCCAAATTCGTGCCCTAGGCACGCTATTTCCCTTGAAAACCATGCTCTGACGCAGTGGTGCCCTAGCCAAGCTTTCCAGGGCTCCCCAGAGGACCAAATCCAAACCAAAATGCATCAAAAACGTCAAAAATCACTCAAAGACTTACCTACAAGTCACAAAAATCGATTCCACCAGACAAATTGAGAGAAATATGAATATTCACTTTTGGGCCCCTCCACACTCCTCCCAATTTGCACAGTGAAAATGACAGGTGGAGGTGGGATCCTTTGCTATTTATAGCCATTTTTTCTCCCTTTTTGTTTTTGACCATTCTGGAGTCATCCAACCTCTGTTTTTCATTCTGTTTGCACTGCCAAATTCAGAATTATGTGCCTGTGATGATGCTTGAGATCATTTCTCTCTCTCACTCAATCCTTTTTCGAGCATTTTTTCCACACCCCTCGCCGCCTTTATTTGTGTGCCACACAGTTCCCAGTCATATTTTGCACCACTTTGACCATTTTTTTCTATCGCGGGCTATTCACGAGCCCCTTGCTCCATCCATACTATAGTTATTGCATTATTTTTCCACCATTCATCTACCTACAAGGAGACCCCATCAAATTTCCCTCCTAACCTTCTTTCTTGGTTCTCACATTTGTCCCTTGATTGAACACTTCCTCCTTGCTTGGCTTCTACATATGTTCGGTATACTTTTATCCCTTTTTTGGGCCGAGCAGCTCCTTTACGAAAAAGGCTGTAATGTCCCCATTTTGACCCCCTTTGTATTAAATCGTAAATGATGTAAATATTGTAATTTGATCATGGTGAGGAGCTCAAGGCCAAGGCCCCACCATTGATTTAGCATTTTATGTATCGGCAATTAAAAATAGATGCCTATGGTTCTTGTGCGAGATGGGCACAATGTAAATAAGACATCATGTAAATACGAATTTTAATGGAAAAACCCATAACTATCTATGCAATGCAACAAAAGATATGGGGCATGATTTCTACAAGGAATAGGGAGGGAAATTATTCAAATCCTTGAGCTAATGGTGTTAATCCATGTGTCAATGAGAAAACCCATAAACCACCAACTACCCATTTTGGGTTATGGACCCAATCATTTAATTTTTCCAAGAATTGGTTGAGGCAGTTAATGCCTTGGGAATGAAGAGGTATGGCAGCCAATTTTGTGCATGGGAAAGCCATCAACCTGGGAAATCGTGTTTTGTCTCCTTGGGCAAGAAAACACCCACGAAATGGTGCCCAAAGCCATTCTAAACAGTCAGTCTTTCATCTCTCACGCAGTTGGAGCTAGCTGGGTCTTTCCCTACACGTTTTTCATCCATTCTCTGCATTTTTTCCATGCCTGGGAGTTCGTTTTTCATCTCTCACGCAGTTGGAGCTAGCTGGGTCTTTCCCTACACGTTTTTCATCCATTATCTGCATTTTTTCCATGCCTGGGAGTTCGTTTTTGCATATACAGTAGCTGGGAGAGAAGGGCCACGATTTGGGGACTATTATGGAGGCCGCTTTTTCCCCAGAATGTCCATGGACGTTTTTCTAAAAACGGATTTGGCTTCCCAGTGTTGTTCCCCATCTTCTAGTTTCGTTTTTGGGTTTCCCACGTTTTATTGAAGCTAATGGAAACCCCATATTTGGGTATCTCACTGTAAAAACGTTTTACCATGCCCAATAAGTGTGGTTCTATTGTGATTTGCATCCTAGTTTTGATTTGAACCTGTGAGCAAGAACCTTGGACTGGTAGTGGATAGAATTGGCTTGATAAACCTAGTAGAGGGAGTAACCTCTCAAGAAGATCAAGAGGGCTTTGGCTACTTTTCTATGCACACCCTGAGAGCACTAGAAAGGAAGGTATGGCTTGAGGGACTGTGTGGCAGTGAAGAGAATACTTCCTTGTGTTGGGTGTGTAGGCATTGTGAGTGCCAAGTTGAATAGATCTAGGAGGGGTATCCATAGCTCTGTGGCTGAGCATACTAGCTTATCAATTCTTCCCTTCCATGTCCTAGCAGCCTGATAAACCCAATTGCAGATTGGCTTGGCTCATCTTGTTGTATGCTTGGCTATGTGTGAGTCTGTTGTTCCCTGGTTCCTTGTAGAGATCATGCCCAGCTTGGGGGTGGTAGTTGTATCAAGAGGTTGATAAGCACAACTGGCCTATGGTTGGGTGGAACGTTGCAATTGCATAGCTAGTTGTTTAGGACTACCTTGTCAAGATAAGTATTCTCTTGTGTTTTAACTTTGCAATTATTTCTTTGAGGAATATCTTGAATGTATTATGGATGTGCTAATGAATTTAATTCTGCTGTGTTTTCTTATAATTTTACATTTCCATATGAATTTTTATACTGTATGAATGCTTAGTTAGAAGTAAATGGGGGCTAATTGCCCGGTTTTAGCACCATGTCCTCTCGATCATGCTAGTATGATGGGAGGAAATGTTACATTTTGGTATCAGAGCTGCTGGTTGCAGCATTGGACCTCTATGGGCCTAAACTGGCTAAGTTAGATAGTTTGCAGGGGTAAAGTTACCTCCTACTGAGCAGCATTCATCCCTGAAAGTAAGAAAAATTTCAAAATTTTTCCTAAAATGTTTTTGAAAATTTTGTTTAAGTCTGTTTCGGGAAGAATTCGGGAAGTTGTCCCGAAACTGAGGAAAGATTCCGTAAATCGTTCCGCAACGCGGAAGAGTTCGGGAAATCGTTCCGAAAAATTTCGGAAGAGTTCCGCGAACCGCCCCGAAATTTGCGGAAGGAATTCTCTTTCGAAACTTGCGGAAGGAATTCTCTTCCGAAATTTGCGGAAGGAATTCTCCTCCAAAATTTGCGGAAGGAATTCTCTTCCGAAACTGCGGAAGACTTCGGCGAATCGTTCCGCAACTGCGAAAGACTTCGGCGAATCGTTCTGCAACTGCGGAAGACTTCGGCGAATCGTTTTGTAACTGCGGAAGACTTCTGCAAATCGTTCCTCAATTGCATAAGGCTTCCGCGAACCTCCCCGAAACTGCGGAAGCATTCCGCGAATTGCTCCGCAATTACGGAAGCGTTCGGCGAACCGCCCCGCAACGGAGGCAAGCCGCGAACCGCCCCAAAACCGCGGGAGCCTTCGCCGAATGGCTCCGCAACTGCGGGAGCCTTCTCCGAATGGCTCCGCAATTGCGGAAGCCACAAGGGGGAAAGCCCCCTTGACCCCCTTTTTGTTTTTCCCCTCGTATGTCATTGGTTGTAAGAGAATTCTATGATTTGACAAATTGTCAATGTAATAATTTCCCACGTGCATAAAGTAATTTGTGAATTCTGATAATATAATGCAGCTAACAATTGTGTTGATGAACACATTTCACAGAGTCATAGTTACAGCAGGGTAGCACTCTAGATAATACAGTCATAGAGTTTTGAATCTTGGTTGGGCCAAGAAAATCAACATCATGGATGATGCACAGGATCCCTATGAGCCTGAGACAGATGCCATGGGGGAGAACATACATGTTGAAAATGCTGAAATAGAATCTAATGGGAGAAGAAATCAAGAGACTCCTCCAGGTATTGCAGCCACCATGAGAAGCCTCAGGGTGGAGTTGCAAAGCTATAGGGAAGATAATGAAAGGATGATTAAAGCTCAGGAAGAACAAAATCAGCTGAATGCAGCCATGCTACAGAGTTTGACAGACATCCAAAGGCAAATAAACTCTGGGAATCAGATATCCAATCTAGAAAGGGGTGGGAGTATCTCTAGAAGGAATTCTCGCAAGAGGACCAGTAGCCCGAGAAGAGTTTCTACAGACAGAACATATACTCCAGAAACCTCCTCTAATGAATCATCTGACTCTGAAGAATCCATTGAGGGTTCAAGCTCTTCATCTCGCATGAGTAAGAGGAAGAAGCACTACAAGAACAATTCACATGGGGAATTTAAGAAGGCAAAACCTCCTACATTTGATGGAGAGATAAAGTCCGGTCAAGAAGCTGAGGCTTGGCTTCTTGGGATGAGAAAGTATTTCCAAGTCCAAGACTACTCGGGAAATATGAAGGCAAGGGTAGCCATCTTCAACTTCAATGGAAGAGAATCTATATGATGGGAACACACCAGGCAAGTGAACAAGATCAATGAAAGGAAGATTGTGTGGAAGCAGTTCAAGAAATACTTCAAGCAGAAGTACCTCTCTGATAGGTACTATGATGATAAGATCAAAGAGTTCCATGAGCTGAGATTGGGACAATCGACCATGGAAGAATATGCAAACAAGTTCTTGGAGCTGCTGAGGTATGTCAAGTATATTCGAGATGATAAGGTCAAAATTCAGCGTTTCCTAAGTGGACTGCCCCAGTCATATAAAGACAGAATTGAGTTCGATGAACCTCGAACTCTAGAGGAGGCCATAAGAAAGGCCAAGTATTGCTTTGATCAGAACAGAAGCAAACCGGAATTCCATAAGGCATGGAAGGATAGCAAAAACGAAAAGTTTGATCAAAGGAAGAAGGAGTTCAAGCCTCCTCAATTCCGGAATCAACAAAGGCAACCATCACAGTTTATGACTAAGCCAACTAGGATGATGGGAGACAAGCCAAGAGATCCAAAGGATCCAAGAGAACCACTTCAATGTTGGGGTTGTGGAGGAGACCACATGCTTAGGAACTGTCCACATAGGAATGGGAATGCAAATCAAATTCACAACATACAAGGAGCTGGAACTGTGGGTCAAGTGGCAAGGACAATCCCTAGAATCTATGCAGCAGTAGACGACCGCCAAGCAGATCATCAGTCAACTGTGGTTGAAGTTGAAGGTAAGATTGCTAAGTAATCTGTTTCTATTTTGATTGATCCTGGATCTACTCACAGTTATGTCACTCCTAGAATTGTTGAGATTTGTGCTTTCAAGAAATTAAAGCATAGTAAATCATGGTTAGTTCAACTAGCCACTGGAACCAAGATTGCTAAGTAATCTGTTTCTATTTTGATTGATCCTGGATCTACTCACAGTTATGTCACTCCTAGAATTGTTGAGATTTGTGCTTTCAAGAAATTAAAGCATAGTAAATCATGGTTAGTTCAACTAGCCACTGGAACCAAGAGAAAAGTTAGTGAAATAGTAGAGAAATGTCCATTAGAGATGGATGGGCTATTCACCTATGCATATCTGAATATTTTGCCACTAGGTTCCTACGATATTCTCATTGGAATGGATTGGTTAGAAGCACACAGGGTTAAACTTGACTGCTACAATAAGACATTTGAATTCATGGACGAAGAAGGAAACCCGAGGGTTGTAAAAGGCATTCCAAAGGTGACTTATGTTAGACAGGTTTCAGCCATGCAACTGAAGAAGTTCTGTAGGAAGGGATGTCAACTGTATGCAGCCCACGTTTTAGAGGCAGCAGAGAGTGAAACTCTTAAATTGGAGGACTATCATGTATTGCAAGAATTCAGGGATGTTTTTCCTGATGAGATCCCAGGACTTCCTCCAAAGAGAGACATTGACTTTACAATTGAACTTGTGCCAGGAGCGGCACCAGTGTCTAAAACACCCTATAGGATGAGTACACCGGAATTGCTAGAATTGAAGATGCAATTACAAGAGTTGCTGGAAAAGAAATATATTAGGCCAAGTGTGTCCCCGTGGGGAGCACCTGTTGTATTTGTGAAAAAGAAATATGGAACACTCAGGTTATGTATTGACTACAGGTAGTTGAACAAAGTCATTGTAAAGAACAAATACCCATTTCCCCGAATTGATGACCTTTTTGATCAAATGAGAGGAGCAAAGGTATTTTCAAAGATTGACTTGAGGTCTGGTTACCATCAGGTAAGAATCAAAGAAGAAGATATTCATAAGACAGCCTTTAGAACAAGGTATGGACACTATGAGTTTGTAGTGGTACCATTCGGTCTCACAAATGCACCAGCTACATTCATGTGTCTCATGAATAATGTTTTTAGCAAATATTTGGACAAGTTTGTTCTTGTATTCCTAGACGACATTCTCATCTATTCTAAGAATGAAGAAGAGCATGAAGAACATTTGAGAATGACAATGCAATTACTAAGGGAGCATAATCTATATGCCAAGTTGAGCAAATGTGACTTTTATAAAGATAGAATTCATTATTTGGGTCACATCATCTCCGACGAAGGAATATCTATAGACCCTGAGAAGATTGAAGCCATTATGAATTGGCCAACTCCAAGGAATGTGACTGATGTGAGATCTTTGGGCCTTGCTGGTTACTACAGGAGGCTTATCGAAGGATTCTCCAAGGTTGCAAACCCGATCAATTCTTTGCAAAAGAAGGGGATAAATTTTGAATGGTCACCAAGATGTGAGGAAAGTTCTCAACGGTTGAAGAATCTTCTTACAAGTGCACCTATTTTGAAGATTGCAGACCCAGAAAAATACTTTGTGGTGTGTACCGATGCATGCAATCAAGGACTTGGAGGAGTTCTTATGCAAGACAACCACGTGATATGCTATGAGTCAAGAAATTTGAAGGAGCATGAGAAGAACTATGCTACCCATGATATAGAACTTGCAGCCATAGTACATGCTTTAAAGATGTGGAGGCATTACTTAATGGGAAGAAAATTTGAGTTAAGGACAGACCATTGTGGTCTGAAATACTTGTTTGATCAACCAACTTTAAATGCTAGGCAAGCTAGATGGTTGGAATTTTTGTGTGAATTTGATTTTGAGATCAAACACATAAAAGGGAAAGAAAACAAGGTGGCTGATGCACTCAGCATGAAGGTACAGGAAATGCATGCGGCAGCACTTAGTACTTGCCAACCAGATCTGAAGCAGCAGATTGTTAACCATATGGTTGAGGATGAAGTGTATGAGCAGATAAAGGGAAAATTGCAGCAGCAAAACCTTGAAAAGAAGTATGAAGGCTATCATTTGGAAGAAGGCGGACTTCTTATTTATAAGAATAGAGTCTATATTCCAAATACGATAGATTTGAGGAGAATGGTTATGGATGAGATCCATAAAGCTCCATACTCTGGTCACCCAAGATATCAGAAAACAATTGCTACAGCAAGGAAATATTATTTCTAGCCAGGCATGAAGAAGGATGTCGCTGAATACATTTCTAAGTGCATGGAATGTCAATAGGTGAAGAGTGAACACCAACATCCAGCAGGATTATTGCTTCCAATGCCAATTCCAGAATGGAAATGGGAAGTAATATCCATGGATTTTATTACAGGATTGCCAATGACTAAGAGACAACATGATTCCATCATGGTTGTGGTGGACAAGTTAACAAAGGCAGCACATTTCATACCGGTTAAATCCACACATAAAGCCGATGCCATTGCAAATATTTTCATGAAGGAAATTTTCAGATTACATGGGCTGCCTAAGGCAATAATTTCTGACAGGGATACGAAGTTCACTTCCAATTTTTGGAAAGGTCTCTTTGCAGATTTGGGTACACAGCTAAGCTTTAGTACCGCATACCATCCTCAAACAAATGGTCAAACCGAAAGAGTAAATCGGGTGCTTGAAGACATGCTCCGCATGTATGTAATGGACAAACCATCCAAGTGGGAGGATTATCTACACTTGGTAGAATTTGCATATAACAATGGGAAACAAGCATCATTGGGAATGAGTCCTTATGAGGCTTTGTATGGCAGAAGGTGTAGGACACCAGTGACTTGGGACAATCCAGTGAACAGAATTGTACTTGGGCCAGAATTACTTAAGGAAATGGAGCAAGAAGTTGCCAAGATTAGACAAAATTTAAAAGTAGCCCAGGATAGACAAAAAAGTTATGCAGATAAACATAGAGTGCATAGGGAATTCAATGTTGGGGATCATGTATATCTTAGAGTGAGATCAAGGAAGAGTTCCTTGAAGCTTGGGAGCTGTGCCAAGGTATCACCTAGATATTGTGGGCCATTTGAAGTGCTCGAAAGAATAGGACCAGTTGCATATAGACTTGCATTTCCTGCTAGCACTAAAGCTCATAATGTTATTCATGTCTCTTTGCTTAATAAATATGTACATGATCCTAACCATGTGATTAATTGGGATGTGATCCAGGTGGAACCCGAGGGAGAATTCCAAACCGATCCGTTGTGCATCCTAGACAAGAAAGTAACATTGCTCCGGAACCAAGCCATCGGACAGGTAAAGGTGCAATGGAAGCACTACGGTCCCAATGAGGCTACATGGGAGCTAGAGGATGCCATGAGGGTGGCATACCCATTTTTGTTCAATTTTGATGAGCACTGAGGACAGTGCGAATGTAAGGGGAGGGGAATGTAATGTCCCCATTTTGACCCCCTTTGTATTAAATCATAAATGATGTAAATATTGTAATTTGATCATGGTGAGGAGCTCAAGGCCAAGGCCCCACCATTGATTTAGCATTATATGTATCGGCAATTAAAAATAGATGCCTATGGTTCTTGTGCGAGATGGGCACAATGTAAATAAGACATCATGTAAATACGAATTTTAATGGAAAAACCCACAACTAGCTATGCAATGCAACAAAAGAGATGGGGCATGATTTCTACAAGGAATAGGGAGGGAAATTATTCAAACCCTTGAGCTAATGGTGTTAATCCATGTGTCAATGAGAAAACCCATAAACCACCAACTACCCATTTTGGGTTATGGACCCAATCATTTAATTTTTCCAAGATTTGGTTGAGGTAGTTAATGCCTTGGGAATGAAGAGGTATGGCAGCCAATTTCGTGCATGGGAAAGCCATCAACCTGGGAAATCATGTTTTGTCTCCTTGGGCAAGAAAAAACCCACGAAATGGTTCCCAAATCCATTCTGAACAGTCGGTCTTTCATCTCTCACGCAGTTGGAGCTAGCTGGGTCTTTCCCTACACGTTTTTCATCCATTCTCTGCATTTTTTCCATGCCTGGGAGTTCGTTTTTGCATATACAGTAGCTGGGAGAGAAGGGCCACGATTTGGGGACTTTTATGGAGGTCGTTTTTGCCCCAGAATGTCCATGGACATTTTTCTAAAAATGGATTTGGCTTCCCAGTGTTGTTCCCCATCTTCTAGTTTCGTTTTTGGGTTTCCCACGTTTTCTTGAAGCTAATGGAAACCCCATCTTTGGGTATCTCACTGTAAAAACGTTTTACCATGCCCAATAAGTGTGGTTCTATTGTGATGTGCATCTTGGTTTTGATTTGAACCTGTGAGCAAGAACCTTGGACTGGTAGTGGACAAAATTGGCTTGATAAACCTAGTAGAGGGAGTAACCTCTCAAGAAGATCAAGAGGGCTTTGGCTACTTTTCTATGCACACCCTGAGAGCACTAGAAAGGAAGGTATGGCTTGAGGGACTGTGTGGCAGTGAAGAGAATACTTCCTTGTGTTGGGTGTGTAGGCATTGTGAGTGCCAAGCTGAATAGATCTGGGAGGGGTATCCATAGCTCTGTGGCTGAGCATACTAGCTTAGCAATTCTTCCCTTCCATGTCCTAGCAGCCTGATAAACCCAATTGCAGATTGGCTTGGCTCATCTTGGTGTATGCTTGGCTATGTGTGAGTCTGTTGTTCCCTGGTTCCTTGTAGAGATCATGCCCAGCTCGGGGGTGGTAGTTGTATCAAGAGGTTGATAAGCACAACTGGCCTATGGTTGGGTGGAACATTGCAGTTGCATAGCCAGTTGCTTGGGACTACCTTGTCAAGATAAGTATTCTCTTGTGTTTTAACTTTGCAATTATTTCTTTGAGGAATATCTTGAATGTATTATGGATGTGCTAATGAATTTAATTCCGCTGTGTTTTCTTATAATTTTACATTTCCATATGAATTTTTATACTGTGTGAATGCTTAGTTAGAAGTAAATGGGGGCTAATTGTCCGGTTTTAGCACCACGTCCTCTCGATCATGCTGGTATGATGGGAGGAAACATTACAAAGGCACTTAGGGAGTTTTTGTTAAACTCTTTTCTGACTCAAAGAATGAAAATATCATCAAGCAATCTTGCTTCTTTTCATGCTCATTAAAGTATCCAAAAGGGTGTCTATCAGGTATAAAATTAACCATTTTCCGGACCTGGTAGACTAATTACGAAGAAGGAATACTCTAGTCACATCGGATAGAAGAGTTTTCCATTGCATACTTTTATGCTTTTTTGGGCCTTGGGGACTAACACACGAAAAAAGAACCTCCTCGGAGTCTTCTTATTACTTTCAGACTCTCTAAAATTGAAAGAGACCACAAGTGTTGGAGCCAAGGCCGCAGCTATGGTAAAAGCTGCGAATTTTGAGGAAAAAGCACAAGTATGGAAGAGAAAGTGCTAAATTTTGAATAAGCGCCAATTTTGGAACAGAAGTAGACGGTGCGCAGTACGGTGCCAGATGGATAATCTCAGCGTAGATTACGGACCAGAAATCGCGGAGCTCGCGCGCACGTCAGAAGAGAATGAAGGTAGTTGAGTGGAAAGCCCAGCTACCACAATGAATGAAGCAATGGAGTAGAGGGCTCAGCTACCCTCATTAAGGCTGAATACAGAAGTTATGGTTGCTCGGACCAAGGAGGAGCAACGGACAAAAGCATTGAAGGCGAAGGACAAAGCGCCCATACCCGTAAGCTGCGCCGGAAATCATGGAGCCTGCAGGAAGCGGCGACATGACTGCAAGCGGCGCCTACAGTACACCTAGCCATGTCTGGTTAGGGTTTTTGGGGATTACTGCTGGGAAAGGCCCACAGTTTTGTAAAGGTGCGACCGCCATGGCCACCTATATATATGTATAATTGTAAAGGGTAGATGTTATTTAGTTAGTTAGTTAGTTAGCTAGCTAGCTAGTGAGCTGGTTAATTAGCGAGTCAGTTAGCTAAGCCTGTGAGTGAGCTAGCTAAGATAGTAGATACTAGATGTAAGAAGGATTGATCGAGTTGATCATCCTCTGTTACGATCTTGTTGATGGTTTTCTACCGTGTTGCTAGAAAACAGGAGTTAGATCTGGTTAGCAGTGAAGCTAATCCTTGAGTTGCAGACAGTCGGAGTCGACGTCTGAACTATTGTAATCTCTGAAGAGGAAGAGATTAGATCGAGAGAAGGGATCCCAGCTGTGTGCGTGGAGTTTCCTGGAAAGATCTAAGGCTGCAGCTGTGTGCGCAGCATAGTGTATAAATCTATCATTTTCTGGTTAATATAAGATACTCCCGTGGACGTGGTTTTCCCCGTGGAGGTGGACTTCATATTTCTCGCTATTGTGATGTTATGATTGAAGTAATTGCCTGTTTTAGTTCACTAATAGCGTACGCAGGAATATTGCATTATCTTTAAGTGTGTTGAGTAAGTTCTTGGAGCTTCCTTGGGGACTATAATCGTTAAGGGTCGAAGGAAACGGTAATACGACATCGCCGCAGCGATAGGAGACTGTGTTGCTGCGACGGGCGCGCACGCGAGACGACGCATAGAATATCGGCGCAGAGGATAATTGGTCCTAGCGCAGGAGTGGAAGTACCGCGCAGCTAAGCTGTTGAGCAGGAGCTTGAGAGCTGTTGCGCTCATAAGTTTGAAGAGAGGTCAGACATTCGCCTTAGAGGAATCATCGAGGAGGAAAGAGCAGTCCGCGCGTCGCCTAGGTTAAGGAAATCTGATTCCTTAGCCCCCCATAGCCACTTCGGGTGAGACCTCGAGCTGCTGCGCAGTTCATTGCCGAGAGGGCCAGTGCGCCAAGGGGTTTTGTTGCTGCGCTTCATTAAAACCCGGGTCTGTCCAAAAAGCAGCCAACAAATGGTTCCGTTGCCGCGTGAATGAGACTTGTTATTTCAGCAACACGTGAGATTGAGGTGAAACCCAGAGAAAGAAGGAGCCAACAAATGGTTCCGTTGCCTTGTGACTTGTTACTGTGAGACTTGTTATTTCGGCGACGCGCGAGATTGATGCGAAACGTAGAGAAAGAAGGAGCCAACAAATGGTTCCGTTGCCTTATGACTTCTTGATCACGTCACTTCCGTTGCTTTGAACCCTGTTGTTGAGCCAACAAATGGTTCTACTGCCTTGTGACTTGTTACTGTGAGACTTGCTATTTTTGCGACGTAGGAGATGGTTGCTGAAGCCAACAAATGATTTTGTTGCCTTGAGACTTGCTCAGCTAACAAATGTGTTATTGTAATCCTACAGTTACAGAAATTCAGGAGTGGTTCGATTTAAAGGCTAAAGAGTTCACTGAACAAGAAAATAGAAGCTCTAGGCTCCAGACAGAAGAGTGGTTGCAGAAGTATATCTATACTGACCTTCACGAAATTTTCTTTGTCACATTTGCACTTGATTTACATGCTTGGATAGCCAAGTTAGCAGATACTAGACCCACGGTGCATATTGATCGACCAGTCACTTGGACCCCCTGAGCTAGTCAGTATTTTGAAGCGGGTAGATAATTCTGTGTCCCGCGCAGTAGACTTTTGGTTGAACAGTCTGCTGGAAGGTTTCATCACTGAGTTTGCAATGGATACAAGAAAGAGTTTCAGTGAAGCTGAGAGGAGTTTTTTTCAAGCACATAGAGGTAAGTTCTTAAATTCTTTGAACTTATGGATTAAAATGCTTCTGTATGAAAAAGCAAAACTATGTATAGCTTCAGATGAATAGCATAAACAAGTAATGTCCGTAGACTCTGATAGTGACCCTGAAGTTATTGGTTGCACTCGTAGTGGAAAACGGTATAAAATAGGCCTTGACCAACATTCTTTTGAGTCGATCCCAGAAGACAGTCAAGTTCCTAGAGCAGGCCACATAGCAAGACAAGGGATCGCTCATATCCCTTACCACCCTTTTACACCGCAAAAGCCAGACGAAGCTCAGTATAATCCCGCAGTAACACCTTCTAGTAGCCCACACGGTACTTCTAGTACCTCTGTGCCACCGTTGTTCAATCAGCCCAGAAGAACTGCTACAGCACCTCCACCTCAACCTAGCGCAAGAAAGATGGGTGATGACATGAAACTACCAACTTTTAGAGGAACAGGGATAGAAGACCCTGAGCAACACTGGTTCCTATGTGAAGCCATTTGGACAATTAAGCAAATTAATGATGATGCTGTTAAACTGGTTCAGTTAGCAACCACACTAAGAGAAAGAGCCTTAACTTGGTTCATGAAATACTCAGCAGCACAGAATAGAACGCTTGCTGATGTAAGAAATGCAATGATTAGAGAATTCAAGAAACCTAAATCAGAATCACAGTGTATAAAAGAGCTCAAAGACATAAAACAGTTACCTACAGAGTCAGTATGGGACTTTGACCAGAAGTTCAAAGCCTTGATAGATCAAGTAAGCTTTGAGTTTGCACCACAACAGCATAAGGAATGGTTCATTGCTGCGCTGCTTCCACACATTAGACTTCCTCTTATGCAACAGAATCTCACTACTCAGGAACAAGCTCTAGAGATGGCTATGAAACTAGAAGCTTCACCAATTGCTGGAACAAGCAACGATGTTGCGCAGTTGCAGAACCAACTAGCAAACTTAACCTTGCAAGTGCATGATATTAAGAAAGGAAAGGATGCTAAGGAGGAGATATGGTGTACAAAATGTAAAGCACAAGGTCATTTAAAGGACCATTGTCCCGTTTTCATAGAGTATATTGCAACTGGAGCACCTAACCCTTTACCACAGACACAGGGGCCTTGGTGTGAAATCTGTAGAACTAGAGGTCATAGACCACAAGAATGTCACTTACTTCAGAAATATGTACAAACTCCAAAGAATCTATATTGTAATTTCTGTAAATCAGTAGGCCATGATGAAATCAATTGCAGAGCATATGACCTTATGATGGAAAGGAAACACAATGTTTATAGAGTACAATCAGAAGCACAAGGACCCATAGCAGGTCCACAGTATGACCAAACTCGCGACGGCCGAACAGGAAATTATAGAGGCCGCGGACGCGCAACAAATTTTGGCCGTGGAAGAGGCCAGATCACTTGTTATAATTGTGGAGCGCAAGGTCATTTTGCAAGAGATTTCCAAAACCCTACAACCCTTTGCAGATATTGCAAATCTTATGATCATATCATTGAAGAATGCCCTCAGTTGATGGCTAAGATGCAAGCAAAGACGCCACAGGTCAACCAGAATATTCAATTGATCGGAGCAGAAAAAAGGGAACCAGACCCTACAGTTAATATCGTGACGCGCAGTGGAACAACCACTGGTGCGCCAGAATCGGGAACTGGAAAGCAAGCGACGCAATGGGTGCGCCGCGCTAATATTAAACCAGCCCCACTTAATCTGCAGAAGCAAAAAGAAGCATTCAAGCAAGCCCAAGAGTATTTCTCAGATCCCAGAGCTTCAAGTTCTGTCGCAATTCCGCATAATGATATTAGATCGCAAGTGCTAAGACAAGACAACCTGGTACAAGAACAGGCCACTACATCCGGAAGGCCTGATGATGAAGATGCACTCGGCACTGTCCATACTTTTCTAAGGAACTGCTTAAAGTTGTTGCGCAATGAAAAAGCAACTATGGAACTTCAACACCTATTGGATAAATGTCAACAATCTGCTTCGACGAACATGCCGCAGCGTGCTAGTCACCAGATTGGGAGTCACACTAGAACTGGAAAAGAGATGAGACTCACAGCGCAGATTGGAGCATTTGAGATGGACGAAGTCATTTTATATTTGGGCTTAGAAGTTAATGTTCTCACCATGCAGACATGGGAACAGATGGGAAGCCCTCAACTTACAAGATCCCCCATCCAGCTAAGACTCGCAAACCAACAACGAGTCTCTCCATTGGGCAGATTACCCAATGTACCTATTGATATCAAGGGAGTAAGAAGTTCTGCAGACTTTGAAGTAATCAAAATTCTCGATGATAGTAGACCTTACCCAGCACTTCTAGGTATAGACTGGGCATTTGATAATTTGGCTGTCATTAACTTGAAGAAAAGACAGATGACCTTCGAGGACGACCAGATTAGGGTCATTGCACCGCTTGATCCTATTCAAGGACCAAGGTATATAGAACCCATTCGGGCAGAAGAAGAAGCGCACCACATGGAAAGTTTGTATCAGATGACTGCTAGTCAGAGTGACTATGTCAATCCCACAGCAGATGGCCATATCAGCTGCCGATGCGATAGCTCGTGCACATCAGACTCAGATGCAGGATTGGAAAACTGGCAGAATCGCTTACATGAGGTTTCTACAAGACGTTGCGCCATGATGACTAAATCCATTCGATGGATTGGCACAGAATTGACTGACACTCCAATTTTTGATGGTTTAACTGAAGTCAGCGAATTCATACAGGCATATGAACAACAGCTTCCAGAACAGCAGCGCATACAGGCATTAGATGTATCACTGCGCGCTACACCCGCAAGATGGTGGGGTGCGCATAAAGAGAATATTCACACATGGCAAGACTGTCGCAGATTGATACTGCGCAGATTCCAGGACACTACAGCAGAAGTGTCGCGCAAATATGAGGGACAGAGTGACCCCAGGTCACACATTGAAGCATGCATTCAGCAATGGTCGGATATTCCGGACGATGAGTGGGTTCACCTATTCATCCACACATTGGACACAGTTCCAAGGAACTGGTACACTGAAACAGAATTGCGCAGAGGCACTCTTACTTGGCCTCTTATGATAGAAGGTTTTCAACTTACCTTCAGCTTTGAGTCAGAGCATCCAAGTATTGATCAGGCTCTGAAGTGTATTAAAAAGAAGGTATTTGAACCATGTCTATTACCAGAATATTCCCAACCGGATTGGGCTGTTCAGATAGAACATGCCCTGGAATGCTATAATTTCACCGCTGGAGAAGAGGAGGATGATCCTCGCAACATCAATATCCCAGAATCAGAAGGGACGCGCAATGTTGAAGTTCCTCAGCTTGATATCCCTGCCATTACAGAACACATCAAGCTCAAAAAGGTTAACATTGGTACAGAAGCCGAACCCAAGTTTGCTTCTATAGGAGACTATTGGGATGATGAAACTGTTGGGCATATTTCAGATTTATTACGTGACTACAAGGATATCTGTCCTACCAAGTTCACAGAAATGAAAGGCATCCTAGGAGACTTAGGAGTGATGCGCATACCTCTGAAAGCAGATGCCAAGCCAGTAAAGCAGCGCCCATACAGGTTGAACCCGCGCTATAAAGAAAAATTCAAAGAAGAAATTGACAAGATGCTCGCAGCAGGTATTATTGAGCCAGTAGAAGAAAGCGATTGGATTAGCCCTATGGTTGTACAAGAGAAGAAGACAAAAGGTGAAATAAGAATTTGCGTGGACTTGTGCAAACTCAATGACGCATCAGCGCATGATCCATTTCCTACTCCCTTTACAGATGAAGTGCTTGATAATGTTGGAGGACAAGAGGCTTACTCCTTCACTAATGGATTTTCGGGATACCATCAGATCAGAATCCATCCAGAGGACCGCCATAAGACTACTTTTGCGACTGAATGGGGATCATTCCAGTATACGGTAATGCCCTTTGGTCTTAAAAACGCTCCTGCTATCTTCTCTAGAGTCGTTGTTGCTGTTTTTAAAGAATTCATCCATAAGTTTTTAGAAGTCTATTTTGATGATTGGACTGTGTTTGGCTTACTAAAGAACCATATGGGGAACCTGCGAATGATGTTAGAAAAATGTAGACAGCACCAGATTTCCCTTAACTTGAAAAAATGTATATTCTGTGCTCCTTTTGGTATTTTGTTGGGTCACATTGTATGCAGACAAGGACTCCTGATGGATCCTGCGAAGGTTGCCATCATTGCTAATTTACCTGCGCCCAACTCAGTCAAGCAATTGCGCACTACATTGGGACATACAGGATACTACAGAAAATTTATCAAAGGTTATGCAAAGATCACAGCACCTATGGAAAGATTGCTGAAAAAGGATTCGAAATTCCAATGGACAGAAGAATGCCAACAGAGCTTGGACACACTTAAAGACAAGATGATCAGTGCGCCAATTCTAGTTTTCCCAGACTAGAATAAACCCTTTCATGTTCATGTCGATGCTTCTTCCATAGCATTGGGGGTCGTACTTACACAACTGGGAGAAGGAGGTATCGATCACCCCATTGCTTACTCTAGCCGGAAGCTGTCCACAGCCGAGAAGAACTACACTACTACAGAGAGAGAAGGACTAGCTATGGTGTACGCCCTACAGAAGTTCAGACACTACTTACTGGGCGCACATTTTAAAATGTATACTGACCATTCTGCTTTGAAATACTTGGTCAATAAGCCAGTGTTAGGGGGAAGAATTTGCAGATGGCTACTGCTCTTTCAAGAATATGATTTTGAGGTTATTGTAAAGCCAGGTAGATTGAATGCAGGACCTGACCACTTATCTAGGATCGAGTCAGGAGAAGAACCTACAAATCTGGAGGACAATCTGCCTGATGCACAGCTATTTTTTGTTCAAGCAGCAGATGAATATTATTCTGATATCCTTGAGTTTCTCACCACCGGACAAGCGCCAGTTGAGTTTACAATCCAGCAGAAGAAACAACTCGTTTTCAAAGCCGCAGACTTCACTTTGATAGCAGGCCAGCTTTATAAGTTGGGCCCCGATGAAGTCTTGCGCAGATGTATTTTACCACATGAAAAGAACTCTATCATCGCAGAAGCGCACTCAGGCACCGCAGGAGGCCATTTCGCAGGAAAGCCGACTGCTCAGAAGATCTTAGCCGCAGGTCTTTGGTGGCCGACATTGCATAAGGATACTAAGGAATTCTGCAAATGTTGCGATGTGTGCCAGCGAATAGGAAAACCTTCAAGAAGAGATGAGATGCCGCTAAGACCTCAGATAACACTACGTGCTTTTGATAAATGGGCCATTGATTTTGTAGGTCCTATCAACCCACCAGGAAAGAGAACCGGCGCAAGATACATCATTACAGCTACTGAATACCTCACCCGATGGGCTGAGGCTAAGCCAGTGAAGAACTGCGACGCTGCCACGGCCGCGCAGTTCATTTTTGAGAATATTATCACTAGATTTGGATGTCCACTGATTCTAATGAGTGATCAGGGTACACATTTCCTCAATGAAACTATAGAATCCCTTACTGAGGAATTCCAAATTAGTCACCATAAGAGTACACCCTACCACCCTCAAGCTAATGGCACGGTGGAGGCATTCAATAAAATTCTTGAGAATTCCCTGACGAAGATCTGTAATCAACAAAGAGATGATTGGGACCTTAGAGTCACAGCTGTATTATGGGCTTACAGAACCACATGCAAGAAATTAACAGGCCACACACCTTTCAGTTTGGTGTATGGACAAGAAGCAATTATGCCTATGGAATACATTATTCCCAGTCTCAGAATTGCGCAAATTACAGAAATGACAGATACGGATACCATGAGTGAAAGACTTTCACAATTGCTTGCCTTAGAGGAAGACAGACTCTTAACTGGATTCCATCAACAGGCACAGAAGGCAAGACAGAAAGCTTGGCATGACAGACATATTAAGAATAAAGTCTTTCAGGAACAAGACTTGGTACTCCTCTATGATAGTAAATTCATCAAGTTTCCAGGCAAGTTTCGTGTACACTGGTTAGGCCCTTTTCAGGTGATAAAAATAATAGAAGGAGGAGCAGTTCAACTTGCGAAGCTGAATGGAGAAGTACTGCCTACAAAGATTAACGGGAGTCGGCTCAAGCTTTACCGCGATGGCCACTCCGCCCTGTCGACTTAAATAGCTGCTCAAAGAAATGCAGATGTCCAGTGTAGTTGAAAGAGGCATCGCATTATCAGTCTACACGGAAGTCGCGAGACCCTCAGTCTCTGGCTTCCCGCGCAGTTCCTTGAACCATCCGCGCATATCAGTAAAAGTTTGTAAGAAGCGACCTTATTTTGCGCTCTGACGAAGTTTTTCCCCGGGATGATTGAACTGTCGCTCTTGCGGAGTTCCCTGTGATAATTTTCCGCTTGAAGAAGTTCTTGTTGTGGACCCCTATAGGCACAGTTACCTAAGTTGAAATGACCCGCCGAAAAATTTGAATTACAGCAGTTATGTAGCCGCGTCTGAGAATAAATGAAGGATAAGCCCGCCATTTAAGTGTAGCCGCTCTGACAGATTCGGCTTGATCTCCGTAAGATTTGCATTTAACTCATGTGCCGAAAGCTTTAGCTTCTCCCAGAAGGCTGTCAGAGCCCGTCCATCACAATAAATGCACCGCAAAGGCGAGAGGGATAGAACGATTGTCAAATCATGCAGAGCCACCTACAGCTAGTAGCCCCACTTGGCCGCATTTACTATCACCTTTGGCTATAAATACCCCACACTTGTATATTTTCGGGTTACTTTCCTCGAGCTGCATAGTCTTGTTTAAGAATCTAAGCCATTGTTTTCAGAGCTGAGTTGTGCAGAGTGCTTCCTTTGTTGTCAGTGTTCATATCCCACGTTGTTTCGTTGTTTCTGTCCAAGTTCTTGTTACCTAGACCCGTTCACGACGGAGAACCTGTCGACTGAAGAAGTTGTTCGTCAATTCCTGCGCCGAGGCCTAGATTTCGGCATGACTACCCCCGTGACGGCCTCGACTTATGTACACCCTGGTTATCATGATCCCAGACAATCTCCGGCCACAAGAGCGTCTCAGTCTCAGCCACAGCCAGAAGAGCCCGTTCCAGACCCGTTGGCCACTATGGTGAATTATATTCCGCCGCGTCCAGATGATGCACCAGAGGTGCATATTCCGAAGAATGCAAAGTATCCGCTTCCGTTACCTCCACTACCGGCTGGCGTGCGACTAGAAGGGTCCTTGCTCGGACACCTTCCACTGGTCAAGTTCTCTGATTTCAACCTGGGAGACTATAAAACATATCCTCAGTTCGCGCTAGATCGATATCTGACGGTAGCGCATAATCCCACCAGAAAGGTTGACGAATTCATCCCGAAGGGATTTGCAGCAAATCTTGAGCGACCTGGACTCATGAACCTGTTAAAGCTACCACATTTCGGGCGTAGCAATGAAGTGAACGCAGTTGTTAAGACACTGCTATCCTGCGTTCATGGAGGTTACCTTTGGCTGGGGAGGCCAATCGATTTAAATGTCGATTTGATTCACCGTATTACCGGCCTATCTAAGGTTGGTAAAGATCCCAATATTCATTTTGTGGGCAAAGACAAGGATAGAAAATTGGCTGCACAGCTGGTGCAGAAATATAACCTTACAAGAGGAGGTCGGGCTTATGACCTCACTATAGTAGAAGACGAAGCACTTAGATTTACAGGAAGTCTGCTCGCAGGCAGACTTCTCACAAAGTGCAGACCGAAGGAAGTTACTGGAGCTGTCTTGGAACTCGCCATCGCAGCTGCGGAGGGAGAACAGTACAACTGGTCCCTCTTCCTCCTCAATTCTTTTTTGGAAGACTGCCGGAATGTCCAAGATAACCCCGGTCAGTTGTTCCATTTTTCTTGGCTTTTAATTTTATGTGCTCTCATCGGGTGGAAGGAGCCCCCGAACACTCAGTTCCTCCCGCGCCGCGCAGGAGAACCTGCCGGAATCCGTTATGTTAACCTTTGGGAGTCTGCTAATCCCGCAAAGCGCAAGATGAACCGCGCTGTATTTTGTGAATACTACTATCTCCTCATAGATACCATTCAGGAAATGCCAAGGCTGAGTGAGGAGACAGCGAAAATATATGACGGAAAGTTGGCCTTTACTGCCGACTTACATCAACTCTACCTCCGTCCCTGCGGCATTCAAGAGGAATGGGCCGTAGGCCTTTACAGGATGACCACCGAAGATGTCGAAGAAACTATCAAATCTTGGTCGGATGAATGGAGGGAAGCCACCGACATCGCATCCGCGATGCCACCCGCCGCTGCGCAAGAGAAGGATAAGGGCAAGGAAGCCCCCGAGCAAAGAAGTGATGAAGGCTCGACAGAACCAGCAACCAAGAAACAAAAGGTGTCGCATCCCTCTGAGGCCATTCCCTCAGGGATCGACCAGTATTTGAAAGAGCAATTTCGCGAGCTGCGAACCACGCACGCTCACATCAGAAGTGCTCTAGACCTGCAGTTTGTGGAATTAAAGGGTCTCGCAGGAAGGATTGCGCAGACCCATGCGCCAGCATCTACTTCGCAGGCGCCACAAGTAGCCACAAATACTGAGCGAGTTGAAGAACTCGCAGAAAGGCACACTCTCGTGCACATTCCGCCTACAAGCATGACACTTCCGAATCCTCTAGCTTCACTACAGGTAAGCGCAGTTGGGCCCGTCGAAATAAATTTGTCTTTAATTCCTATAGAGACTCTACAGCTAGTACATGAGAAAGTTTCTGTTGAGTTGAGGGCTAGAGAGCTCTCTACATTCCAGGAAAATCAACGACTGCAATCGCAGGAGATAGAGCTGAAGGCAAGCCATAAGAATATCTCCGAGAAGCTCACACTTTATGAGGTGAAAGACATTGGCATAAGAAACGCAGTGGATGAGATTGCATAGGAGTTGCCGGCTTGCGAAATTCAACCAGACCTCCCTCTGGTTGAGAAAGTTCAAATTATTGGAGGAAGGGTGAAAACCCTGGAGCACGAAATAGTTGCTATGGCTGAGGGCCATAGAACCCAGATCGCCGAGCTGGAAGCTCGTGTTGCTGCACAGTTTACAGATGGTGCGCAGGAACAATTTGAAGCGCTGAGCAGAGCTTCCACACAAACGAAAGACAAAATACAGGAAGCCGAGAACCTGATGAGCCAAGCTATGGAAGCTTGGACGGAGCTTGAGAAGCTCCCTTTTAAAATTGGTCTTTTGGAACAGGTGCAAGCCGCAGAACAGTCCTTAACTGTTCTGACTGAAGAAGCTAAGGCCTTGGCAGGCTTAGCAAAAATGAAGAAAATGAGTGAAGTGCGCAGAGTGCAACAGCAACTCCACAAGCTCAGAACTGAAGACGAGAAGCTCACCAACAGCATTCAGCCATTTATGGATGAGTATGCTGACATCGTTGGCCAAGTCGAGGCAAAAATCAAAGAAATTGCTGAATCTCAACAGGTGATTGATGCCATAACTAAAGAAGAAGCCACTGAAGAAACGGTGCAGACAGCTGTGGAGTATGTCGATGAATTGGACTCCGCTATTGCGCAGTGGAAGAAAACATTCGTGGAGACCCAAGCAGAAGCAGATGCGCAAGTAAAGCGACCACCCGCTGGTACGAGTGGCTCGAGGGCGAGCCACAAGTAAGTGTTAGGGGCCTGTTGGAGCCAAGGCCGCAGCTATGGTAAAAACTGCGAATTTTGAGGAAAAAGCACAAGTATGGAAGAGAAAGTGCTAAATTTTGAATAAGCGCCAATTTTGGAACAAAAGCAGACGGTGCGCAGTACGGTTCCAGATGGATAATCTCAGCGTAGATTACGGACTAGAAATCGCGGAGCTCGCGCGCACGTCAGAAGAGAATGAAGGTAGCTGAGTGGAAAGCCCAGCTACCACAATGAATGAAGCAATGGAGTAGAGGGCTCAGCTACCCTCATTAAGGCTGAATACAGAAGTTATGGTTGCTCGGACCAAGGAGGAGCAACGGACGAAAGCATTGAAGGCGAAGGACAAAGCGCCCATACCCGTAAGCTGCGCCGGAAATCATGGAGCCTGCAAGAAGCGGCGACATGACTGCAAGCGGCGCCTACAGTACACCTAGCCATGTCTGGTTAGGGTTTTTGGGGATTACTGCTGGGAAAGGCCCACAGTTTTGTAAAGGTGCGACCGCCATGGCCACCTATATATATGTATAATTGTAAAGGGTAGATGTTAGTTAGTTAGTTAGTTAGTTAGCTAGCTAGCTAGTGAGCTGGTTAATTAGCGAGTCAGTTAGCTAAGCCTGTGAGTGAGCTATCTAAGATAGTAGATACTAGATGTAAGAAGGATTGATCGAGTTGATCATCCTCTGTTACGATCTTGTTGATGGTTTTCTACCGTGTTGCTAGAAAACAGGAGTTAGAGCTGGTTAGCAGTGAAGCTAATCCTTGAGTTGCAGACAATCGGAGTCGACGTCTGAACTATTGTAATCTCTGAAGAGGAAGAGATTAGATCGAGAGAAGGGCTCCCAGCTGTGTGCGTGGAGTTTCCTGGAAAGATCTAAGGCTGCAGCTGTGTGCGCAGCATAGTGTATAAATCTATCATTTTCTGGTTAATATAAGATACTCCCGTGGACGTGGTTTTCCCCGTGGAGGTGGACTTCATATTTCTCGCTATTGTGATGTTATGATTGAAGTAATTGCCTGTTTTAGTTCACTAACAGCGTACGCAGGAATATTGCATTATCTTTAAGTGTGTTGAGTAAGTTCTTGGAGCTTCCTTGGGGACTATAATCGTTAAGGGTCGAAGGAAACGGTAAAACGACGTCGCCGCAGCGATAGGAGACTGTGTTGCTGCGACGGGCGTGCACGCGAGACGACGCATAGAATATTGGCGCAGAGGATAATTGGTCCTAGCGCAGGAGTGGAAGTACCGCGCAGCTAAGCTGTTGAGCAGGAGCTTGAGAGCTGTTGCGCTCATAAGTCTGAAGAGAGGTCAGACATTCACCTTAGAGGAATCGTCGAGGAGGAAAGAGCAGTCCGCGCGTCTCCTAGGTTAAGGAAATCTGATTCCTTAGCCCCCCATAGCCACTTCGGGTGAGACCTCGAGCTGCTGCGCAGTTCGTTGCCGAGAGGGCCAATGTGCCAAGGGGTTTTGTTGCTGCGCTTCATTAAAACCCGGGTCTGTCCAAAAAGCAGCCAACAACAAGGATTCACCATCCTGGGCTCGTATAAATCCACATGACGATACCTTTCCACCATTTCAGAGTCTTCTTATCACTTTTTGACTCCTTAAAATTGAAAGCACCCACAAGCATGCACCGTCCTGGTCTTGTACAAACCCACACTATGGTACCATTTAGAGCATGCTTTTATCCCTTCTTCGAGCTCCTTAAACCATGAAGAAGTCCCAAATGGTGACTCTTGACACCACGAAAAATCACATCTAGTCCCACCATTATGGCAACATCCCCGGCTTGGTCACCTTTCTTTAGAGTATTATGTGATGGGTCACATCCCTTGGAGTCTCCTAATATCACTCATCAATTCCCCCCTTAAGTCTCCCCCATTGCATCCACAACCATTAATCCCCTAAGCTATGATCCCCTTCCCGAAGTCAGTTTCATATGCTTCTAGGTCAGACTTGTCATCATACTCTGAACAAAGGAATTTTGAGTCCCATCACTCCCTAACCCCCATATCCTCCCCCCACAGTGTGTCAGTTATACATCTAGTACCATCACATCTTGGTTGTACACCTCGCGCTCCTATCAAGGAAACATCATTTCCTTGGTAGTTGTAGGTCCCCCTCTATCGACACCAACACATCTATTCCAAAGGATATACCCAGAGGTCCCTATACCTTGGACTCATCTCCATCAGTGGTGAGTGCCTACGGACCATCTGAGAGGAGTCCTTAGTGCCTCTTAGAATTGTTGTTTCTCACGTGCTCAGCGTCAGCTCCATCATCGAACCATTGATATCCGTACAGGGTTTTGGTCCCTTCACTTATTGGTCGAAGACCCTGGATGTCCCCTAACTCTAGCACATTGGTGAGTCTATTTCGAACCCCCCAGTGGTATGTTCCCGTGGATATCTGGGTTGCGTTGGGGACAATGTTCGGAATCCCTTCAGCTATATGCTTACTAGAATATCCAGTTCATATGTAGTTCAATGTACGTTTGAGATTTTGACTCTCAGTCGTTGAGTCCATATAGTTGTTGGACACCTTCAGATCCAATAGAGCATCAGTTGGTATGGTACCACATTCAGGATGGATTCCATTGTTTCCATGTATCATTTCTTCAGATTAGTCATGGTTGGACCATGAGTATGTCCCGGATTTGTGTCCCCTCTGGACCATAATGATGTACACAACAATTCTCTATGTATTGTTCAGGTCCCCTTTGGGCCTCATTTTATTTGTATATCTTGATACGAGCATGGGTATGCCCGCCTTGTCCATATATTAGAGATTAGGTTCCTCGTCCATTATTGAGGTGGTGTATTTCCATTTATCTCCCTTGCAGTTGGCATGAAGCATGTGTTCCAGTATCCAACCAGTTTCTGCTCTCCAGCATCACAATGATCACACCCCTGGAAAAAGTTAGAACATATGATTTCTATTGTCCATACGATGAGCTCTTTCCCTCACACATCAGGGGGCAATTTGTTAACACCCAAAAATTGTTCACCAAGCTCATCCCCTTGTCACATAACCCATTTACCACTTTTTCCTACATTTTTTACCTCCAAAAACCCAAAAATCCCTAAATTGGTAACCAAATGGGCATAAAATCATTATTTCCCTCATCAATTAATGAAAATCATACAAAAAAAGATAAAATCCCATAAAAGGGGTCAAAATCCCCAAAAGAGAAAAAGAAAAAGGGGAAAAAGTCAAAATAAAATAAATAAGAGGGAAAACTCAAAATACCACTAGCCAATACTATTGGTTTCCCAAAACCATGGGTCAATACTCCACCACCCAAAATTACTATAAAAGGGTAATGGAAGCTCCCCATTCAAAATCCATGATCAACTTTTCATACCTTCATGCTGCCAAAATTCCCGTTGAACTTTAACCTACCATCTTGAGCTTTTGTTCCCCATTCAATTGAGTCTTGGCCACCTCTTGAGCATTTGGAGAAGAGCAAGGAACTCTAGAGACCCGATGTGCTACTCTTCGTACAGCTCTAAGGGCCCACATCTACTCACCTTCTGAGGTAACTCTTATTGTAAACCCTTTTTTGCAACATAATACAAAATATACTTTATGGGTTCTGATCTATTTGTTGTTTTTCTTGCAGTAATTAGTTAGATTTAATTTATTTGTCTTTTTCTATTATTTACATTTTCATATTACACATTCATGAGCTGCTACTAAGGGTTCCATAATCCTTAGTAGGTTCCCCTTTCAACAAGATGGTGTGAAAACACTAGCTACAATATGCATGTTATGGAATCTTTAAATAACATACAAATATGTCCTTCAGTGGGTAAACCTATAGTTGGGGAAACATACACGAAACAAATACAAGGGTACTTAAATTGCATTGTTGCAACCCTGTAACCTCTGTTGGTGCCCCTTCGAGTAATACCACATCAAACAACACCTATTTATGGCATTTTGCTTCCACGCACCTTTGGCTATATCAGTATACCCCTATGTATACTTGGAACTAACTCTAGATAAAACTGGTTGGTAATCTTATTTCTATAGTACATCGAGAACACCCCTAGGGGAGATCACTCTCTAGTACCTGGGTATTCGAGTAGTATGTCTAGGGGCACATTTGATCCCACTTAGTTAGTTCCCTAAGATATTGGTTTGAGTACTACTATTGGACCTGACATGTATATCGATAGAGAGAGATAGCACCTAGCACTCCCTTTCCCTTAGGACTTAACGGATCCCACCCTTAGTAAAACCCTATAAACCACCTCACACCAACACCCCAACAATATGACCACTACTAGTAGTAGGTTGGACAACTTGGAAGCTATTTATACATAGATCTTAATGTCTAGATTCAACACCTTTAGCAGACCATTAACAGTTGGGATTAGACATGGGATAAGAAGTTGGAGACAAAAGTAGATCGCTTGGAGAATATATTGAATGAGGACTTGACACATTTGACACTTAGTGGCATACATGAAAAATAGGGTGGGAATGCACAACATAGTGAGAAAAACCAAGAAGAAAATTCTCACTAAGGACTATCTAGCTACCAGTAACCCCATTTGGGTCATCATAGCAATAAACCACCCTCCATGGATAATAAAACCTAGAACCATTTTCCTAAATTAGATTTGAACAGTTTCCATGGTTCTAACTCAACAGTATGGGTTACTCAAACGGAACATTACTACGCCATTCATGGTAGTATGTAATGTCCCTTGTTAGGAATTTTATTAAAATTGCAATTTTCCACTTTTTTCCTTGGTTCGACTTTGGACTAGTTTCGATCTCTAGGTCCCAAATTTGCCCCAAATGATCCCAAATCTTCTGAGAAGGTATATGAATAATATTAGAACATAAATATGTGTTTCATGGATGCCTTTGTACCTTTAAAACACTTCTGCAAATACTCTTTCAATTCTGGTCAATGTAGGTAACTTTACTAGTGATTTCCCTTTGACTAGTATTGGTCTCTAGGTCTCAAATTGACTCCAAATGCCTTCAAATCTTCAAGGAAGGTTTATGAATGATATTATGAATTGAATATGATGTTCAGGGATAACATATGGCCACCAAAAGACCTCTGCAAACTCTCTTAATATTCTGGACCAAGTATGCAATTTTACTAGTAATTTGGGGTTCAAATCCCCTTGAGGTAAGTACTGAAAATGGCTTCCCAAATGCCTCCAAACCCACTCAAATTTATGAACAGAGGTATGTAATGTGTTAATTATGTTATTAAGGTCTCATATGCACCATTAATGGTTTATTACAACTGTTCTCACCCTCTCCCATTCAACTGCAAAAATCCTCAATTCGACCCTTGGGGAAATGGCACTATTTCACCTCCCAATACAACTAAACTGAGTAAAAATGCTTCAAATGCTCAAGTACAGTACATGAAACTTGTATAAGACATCCATGTAAGTATATTGATCACAAATATATCATAGAATCATCCATTCATTCGAAATCATCATCAATACATTGGTTCACAACAAGGTAGTGGGGAAATGGCATTGTTCTTCCATTAAAAATGAGATTTATACATTTCTACTTGGAATTTCGATCTGAAACTTTCTGGAGATGAATAACAGAGTATTTAATTCATATTACAAAATAAATGGGGCATTATAAGCTCCCCCAAAGAGTACAATAGCTCACCAAAAACGCCCTCCCTCAAGGATCAAGAATATGCCATCAAAACTGGAAATGGTTGAAGGAGCGAGCTGCAATAGAAGAAACCATGAGCTTCCCTGTAGCTTACACCTGCAAATAAAGACTCCATTAAAGCTCCAAATGAAAGGTCTGAATGGCCTTTCCAATTTCCAACTTGGATGGGAATCTTTCACCCTCGAAATTGGCTAAGGCAAGAAACTAGTCATCCACTAGCTCTCCCTCTTCACAAATGCAATTGCAAATTCTACAAATGATCAAAAGCCATTCTCATACTTCATTTCTACATTTTATAACCAACATTAGCCTTCTAAGGGTCGAAATCCTCTCAATAGATTCAATAGATTTTCATTTAGGAAATATTCCACATTTGCCACTTGTCTCCTAGTTCCAACCTTCCATCTTCTCCCAAATTCGATTTTGAGTCTCTTTGGCTTCTCCAACTCCCAAATTCGCCTTCTTTGAGCCTATTTTTGGGTCTGACATGTCATAGTGGTCATATGTCAGAGGTCAGGTCTGCAATTTGTCATAGTTGTCATAGATTCTCCATCATTGGTGTCATAGGGGCTAGGGAATCTAGCCCAAGTGTCCACAAACTTCCACTTTGACTCTTTATCTTCCATGGAGGTTACCAATCCTTCCAAATTCGACCTAATATTCTCAATGACATGTTTTATGACTTACCAACTCACCCAAGAGTGTTCACATTCCCATTAATTCGAATTTGCAAAAGAGAGATACCATGTATTATGAAAAATCAAGCTAGTGTGGGTCCCACATCCTCCATATGTCTCCAAAACCATTTGTCACTTAGGATTTCTCTTGAATTTCTTTATTCACTCTATTTATTAAATAATTGAACCCTTCTAGTGTCTAAACATCATTTATTATCCCCCTTATTCCAAATCCCAAAGCTTCCACCCCAAACCTAGGAAACTAGTAATTTTCCTCCTTGGCAATTATTTGACCCTTAACATCAATTTTACAAACTCTAATGAATATGGCTAATGTGATTAGGCCATTGTGACCCAATTCCAAATTTGGGACATGACAAATCCTCCCTTCCCAATATTGCTTGTCCTCAAGCAATTTCAAACATGGGTGTTGAAGAACCTGCTTTCTGTATAATTCTTTGAAGTTGCCATTGAATTGCCAAACCTTGAGTCTTTGAGTTTCCATGAATATTTTAGAGAGGAACCACCATGCTTGCTGCTGCACTACTCTTATTAAAATCACTTTATTAAGTGGGGAATCCATCTTCCATGCTGCTTGCTTCCCCCAAAAAATGAAACCAATGAGACAAAAATTATTCCAGGATCCCATTGCTTGTATTGCACCCCAACAATTAAGAGTGCTCTCCAACCTACACCATTAGATAAGAGGATTCCTGATCCCATTTTCTTGTATGCATTCTTCCAAACATCATGAGTACCAAATATATATCATCAAAGTACATAAAAACATAATGAAAATGTACATCTAGGATATGCTTCATCAAAGAGTCATGAAAGTGCTTATACCTCCAAGCAAGTAGACCACCATTTTCCAAGTGCATACAAGCTTCAAGTGACCAATCAAATCTGCTCCAATGACATAGGTGAGGATCCCATGTCCTATAATGCTGCTCCAAAAGGATGTGATATGCATCAAAATATTCAGCCATGTATTCTTTCATCCAAGAAGTGAATGAAGAATCTCCACTAGAATCTGAACCAAATAATGAGCAGAAAAAACAAGGAGACTTCAAATGAATCAAAGAAGTCTCACCCATACATCCATGAATGTGAGAATCATAAAGATGTAACAAAGTATGTGGCTTCCAACAAAAATGTTCTCCCATCATAAATCTATTCATCCAAGTGTTGGATGAAGTTCCTCTAACATCAAATGAACCCAGTGTTGAGCAAGAAAAACCATGAGTATTCAAGTGACTCAAATCCATATCATAGGTGCATCCATGTAGATGTGAATCATCATAAAGTGACAAATTATGCTGCTGCAAATGTGAATAAGAATGTGCTCCAACCATGTCATCATAAAGGTTAAATCTAGGATTTCCATACTCCTCATGTGGCACCATCAAAAAGAACCCTTTCACCCATACTTCATTGAGACTAATACTGCAAAACATGGAATTGTAGGATGTAGGAGAATGTACTAACTCACCCAAATGATCAAAAAGTTTAGGAGTTTCATCATGGGAAGGATCCATGTGGGTAGTATCATGCAGCTCCTTCAAAAGTGTGAACTCTTTGTCATAGTTTGGTTCCAATGTAGAGGAATCATGCTCTTCTTTAAAAATTGCATAACCTTCATCAAGAGGCAATTCAAATTCCTCTTCCACCACATCAAGTGTTTGGATCTCTTCAAGTTCATCTTCAAACACATCAAGAACATTCAAATTTTCACATTTCTCATGATCCACCATGTCATGAGAATCCTCCAAACAATCTACCATTTGACAATCTGAAACATAGGAGGAAAAACAAGTATCTTGCAACTTTTCAAGAAGTTGCTCATTTTGAATTGTGAGCTTATGAATATCCTCATTATTCTTCAAGTATGCATCATGTAACAATTCATTAAGCTCAAACAAATGGTTTCTATCAAAAAGCAAAGACATGAAATTACCTTTGATGTGGCACATTACTCTTTGAATCTTCTCCATATCTTCAAGGAAGGATGTTTCCTCCAATGAAGTAGCTCTCCAACAAGAATTTGACACCAATGCTTGAGTCTCATGGAGAATGCTGAGAGACTCTTGGATCTTCTTTTCATTCATCTTTAAGGACCCTTCAAGAAAATGAGGCTCTTGCAAATGAACCTCCTCATCTTCTTCATTTTTGCTTGGACCAACTTCATGAAGCTCAAGTGGTGATGGGGAAGTTGATCTTGATTCTTCTTCAACTGCTACAAGGTCTTCATTATCATGCTTAATGGAACTTGGGCTTGCAGCAACACTTTCAAAAGTGATCTCTATGTCACCAACATAGAGGTGTGAGCACCCATCAGTAGGTACTCCTTCATAGTTTAAGCATCCATCAGTAGATGCTCTTTGGTTCATGTATAAGCTAGAAGGTGTCTCGAAATGATCTTCCATATTTTCAATAGAATCTTCTTCATGCTCTTGTGATGTCTCTTCATTTTTCTCCTTCAAGCAAGCTGATTCATTTTTCCCCTTGTTTTCCTTAGGATCGGTATATTTGGAATCCCTTCTTGAATAAATCTCAAAAGCTCTCATCAAAGAGGACATCATTTCATGCACACATATATGATACTCGCTCCAAGGGTTCTTACAAGAAGGGCATAAACCTTTCTTCACTAACTCCACATCTTCATTTTTGGGCCTATTTTCAAAAACATGTTCAGCATAGTACTCAAAAGACATGGCATTTTGTGTATTTTTGCTAAAAGCAAGATATTCTTGATATTTTTGATATTGTTGGGGCAAGGTTTTATATTTTGCTCTCCATCTTTGGAACTCACTTATAGAATTATCCTTGGTTGGTGTGACACACTCATATTCATCAGATTTAAATTCATAAGAATAATCTTCATTTCTCTTGAAATTGTAAGAAGGGTTGCATGATGGCACCTCTTCCTCATACCCTTCACATTCTGCTTCATATTGCTCATAAGCATCTGCATATTCCTCATAAGAATTGTACTCATAGGATTCATCATAATAGTAAGACATGGCTGTCAATTATTCTTGAATGTATGTACCTAATACACAGGTGCAAGGACCATGCTCTGATACCACTGTAATTTCCCTTGTTAGGAATTTTATTAAAATTGCAATTTTCCACTTTTTTCCTTGGTTCGACTTTGGACTAGTTTCGATCTCTAGGTCCCAAATTTGCCCCAAATGATCCCAAATCTTCTGAGAAGGTATATGAATAATATTAGAACATAAATATGTGTTTCAGGGATGCCTTTGTACCTTTAAAACACTTCTGCAAATACTCTTTCAATTCTGGTCAATGTAGGTAACTTTACTAGTGATTTCCCTTTGACTAGTATTGGTCTCTAGGTCTCAAATTGACTCCAAATGCCTTCAAATCTTCAAGGAAGGCTTATGAATGATATTATGAATTGAATATGATGTTCAGGGATAACATATGGCCACCAAAATACCTCTGCAAACTCTCTTAATATTCTGTACCAAGTATGCAATTTTACTAGTAATTTGGGGTTCAAATCCCCTTGAGGTAAGTACTGAAAATGGCTTCCCAAATGCCTCCAAACCCACTCAAATTTATGAACAGAGGTATGTAATGTGTTAATTATGTTATTAAGGTCTCATATGCACCATTAATGGTTTATTACAACTGTTCTCACCCTCTCCCATTCAACTGCAAAAATCCTCAATTCGACCCTTGGGGAAATGGCACTATTTCACCTCCCAATACAACTAAACTGAGTAAAAATGCTTGAAATGCTCAAGTAAAGTACATGAAACTTGTAGAAGACATCCATGGAAGTATATTTATCACAAATATATCATAGAATCATCCATTCATTCGAAATCATCATCAATACATTGGTTCACAACAAGGTAGTGGGGAAATGGCATTGTTCTTCCATTAAAAATGAGATTTATACATTTCTACTTGGAATTTCGACCTGAAACTTTCTGGAGATGAATAAAAGAGTATTTAATTCATATTACAAAATAAATGGGTCATTATAATCTCCCCCAAAGAGTACAATAGCTCACCAAAAATGCCCTCCCTCAAGGATCAAGAATATGCCATCAAAACTGGAAATGGTTGAAGGAGCGAGCTGCAATAGAAGAAACCATGAGCTTCCCTGTAGCTTACACCTGCAAATAAAGACTCCATTAAAGCTCCAAATGAAAGGTCTGAATGGCCTTTCCAATTGCCAACTTGGATGGGAATCTTTCACCCTCGAAATTGGCTAAGGCAAGAAACTAGTCATCCACTAGCTCTCCCTCTTCACAAATGCAATTGCAAATTCTACAAATGATCAAAAGCCATTCTCATACTTCATTTCTACATTTTATAACCAACATTAGCCTTCTAAGGGTCGAAATCCTCTCAATAGATTCAATAGATTTTCATTTAGGAAATATTCCACATTTGCCACTTGTCTCCTAGTTCCAACCTTCCATCTTCTCCCAAATTCGATTTTGAGTCTCTTTGGCTTCTCCAACTCCCAAATTCGCCTTCTTTGAGCCTATTTTTTGGGCTGACATGTCATAGTGGTCATATGTCAGAGGTCAGGTCTGCAATTTGTCATAGTTGTCATAGATTCTCCATCATTGGTGTCATAGGGGCTAGGGAATCTAGCCCAAGTGTCCACAAACTTCCACTTTGACTCTTTATCTTCCATGGAGGTTACCAATCCTTCCAAATTCGACCTAATATTCTCAATGACATGTTTTATGACTTACCAACTCACCCAAGAGTGTTCACATTCCCATTAATTCGAATTTGCAAAAGAGAGATACCATGTATTATGAAAAATCAAGCTAGTGTGGGTCCCACATCCTCCATATGTCTCCAAAACCATTTGTCACTTAGGATTTCTCTTGAATTTCTTTATTCACTCTATTTATTAAATACTTGAACCCTTCTAGTGTCTAAACATCATTTATTACCCCCCTTATTCCAAATCCCAAAGCTTCCACCCCAAACCTAGGAAACTAGTAATTTTCCTCCTTGGCAATTATTTGACCCTTAACATCAATTTTACAAACTCTAATGAATATGGCTAATGTGATTAGTCCATTGTGACCCAATTCCAAATTTGGGACATGACAAATCCTCCCTTCCCAATATTGCTTGTCCTCAAGCAATTTCAAACATGGGTGTTGAAGAACCTGCTTTCTGTATAATTCTTTGAAGTTGCCATTGAATTGCCAAACCTTGAGTCTTTGAGTTTCCATGAATATTTTAGAGAGGAACCACCATGCTTGCTGCTGCACTACTCTTATTAAAATCACTTTATTAAGTGGGGAATCCATCTTCCATGCTGCTTGCTTCCCCCAAAAAATGAAACCAATGAGACAAAAATTATTCCAGGGTCCCATTGCTTGTATTGCACCCCAACAATTAAGAGTGCTCTCCAACCTACACCATTAGATAAGAGGATTCCTGGATCCCATTTTCTTGTATGCATTCTTCCAAACATCATGAGTACCAAATATATATCATCAAAGTACATAAAAACATAATGAAAATGTACATCTAGGATATGCTTCATCAAAGAGTCATGAAAGTGCTTATACCTCCAAGCAAGTAGACCACCATTTTCCAAGTGCATACAAGCTTCAAGTGACCAATCAAATCTGCTCCAATGACATAGGTGAGGATCCCATGTCCTATAATGCTGCTCCAAAAGGATGTGATATGCATCAAAATATTCAGCCATGTATTCTTTCATCCAAGAAGTGAATGAAGAATCTCCACTAGAATCTGAACCAAATAATGAGCAGAAAAAACAAGGAGACTTCAAATGAATCAAAGAAGTCTCACCCATACATCCATGAATGTGAGAATCATAAAGATGTAACAAAGTATGTGGCTGCCAACAAAAATGTTCTCCCATCATAAATCTATTCATCCAAGTGTTGGATGAAGTTCCTCTAGCATCAAATGAACCCAGTGTTGAGCAAGAAAAACCATGAGTATTCAAGTGACTCAAATCCATATCATAGGTGCATCCATGTAGATGTGAATCATCATAAAGTGACAAATTATGCTGCTGCAAATGTGAATAAGAATGTGCTCCAACCATGTCATCATAAAGGTTAAATCTAGGATTTCCATACTCCTCATGTGGCACCATCAAAAAGAACCCTTTCACCCATACTTCATTGAGACTAATACTGCAAAACATGGAATTGTAGGATGTAGGAGAATGTACTAACTCACCCAAATGATCAAAAAGTTTAGGAGTTTCATCATGGGAAGGATCCATGTGGGTAGTATCATGCAGCTCCTTCAAAAGTGTGAACTCTTTGTCATAGTTTGGTTCCAATGTAGAGGAATCATGCTCTTCTTTAAAAATTGCATAACCTTCATCAAGAGGCAATTCAAATTCCTCTTCCACCACATCAAGTGTTTGGATCTCTTCAAGTTCATCTTCAAACACATCAAGAACATTCAAATTTTCACATTTCTCATGATCCACCATGTCATGAGAATCCTCCAAACAATCTACCATTTGACAATCTGAAACATAGGAGGAAAAACAAGTATCTTGCAACTTTTCAAGAAGTTGCTCATTTTGAATTGTGAGCTTATGAATATCCTCATTATTCTTCAAGTATGCATCATGTAACAATTCATTAAGATCAAACAAATGGTTTCTATCAAAAAGCAAAGACATGAAATTACCTTTGATGTGGCACATTGCTCTTTGAATCTTCTCCATATCTTCAAGGAAGGATGTTTCCTCCAATGAAGTAGCTCTCCAACAAGAATTTGACACCAATGCTTGAGTCTCATGGAGAATGATGGGAGACTCTTGGATCTTCTTTTCATTCATCTTTAAGGACCCTTCAAGAAAATGAGGCTCTTGCAAATGAACCTCCTCATCTTCTTCATTTTTGCTTGGACCAACTTCATGAAGCTCAAGTGGTGATGGGGAAGTTGATCTTGATTCTTCTTCAACTGCTACAAGGTCTTCATTATCATGCTTAATGGAACTTGGGCTTGCAGCAACACTTTCAAAAGTGATCTCTATGTCACCAACATAGAGGTGTGAGCACCCATCAGTAGGTACTCCTTCATAGTTTAAGCATCCATCAGTAGATGCTCTTTGGTTCATGTATAATCTAGAAGGTGTCTCGAAATGATCTTCCATATTTTCAATAGAATCTTCTTCATGCTCTTGTGATGTCTCTTCATTTTTCTCCTTCAAGCAAGCTGATTCATTTTTCCCCTTGTTTTCCTTAGGATCGGTATATTTGGAATCCCTTCTTGAATAAATTTCAAAAGCTCTCATCAAAGAGGACATCATTTCATGCACACATATATGATACTCGCTCCAAGGGTTCTTACAAGAAGGGCATAAACCTTTCTTCACTAACTCCACATCTTCATTTTTGGGCCTATTTTCAAAAACATGTTCAGCATAGTACTCAAAAGACATGGCATTTTGTGTATTTTTGCTAAAAGCAAGATATTCTTGATATTTTTGATATTGTTGGGGCAAGGTTTTATATTTTGCTCTCCATCTTTGGAACTCACTTATAGAATTATCCTTGGTTGGTGTGACACACTCATATTCATCAGATTTAAATTCATAAGAATAATCTTCATTTCTCTTGAAATTGTAAGAAGGGTTGCATGATGCACCTCTTCCTCATACCCTTCACATTCTGCTTCATATTGCTCATAAGCATCTGCATATTCCTCATAAAAATTGTACTCATAGGATTCATCATAATAGTAAGACATGGCTGCCAATTATTCTTGAATGTATGTACCTAATACACAGGTTCAAGGACCATGCTCTGATACCACTGTAATGTCCCTTGTTAGGAATTTTATTAAAATTGCAATTTTCCACTTTTTTCCTTGGTTCGACTTTGGACTAGTTTCGATCTCTAGGTCCCAAATTTGCCCCAAATGATCCCAAATCTTCTGAGAAGGTATATGAATAATATTAGAACATAAATATGTGTTTCAGGGATGCCTTTGTACCTTTAAAACACTTCTGCAAATACTCTTTCAATTCTGGTCAATGTAGGTAACTTTACTAGTGATTTCCCTTTGACTAGTATTGGTCTCTAGGTCTCAAATTGACTCCAAATGCCTTCAAATCTTCAAGGAAGGTTTATGAATGATATTATGAATTGAATATGATGTTCAGGGATAACATATGGCCACCAAAAGACCTCTGCAAACTCTCTTAATATTCTGGACCAAGTATGCAATTTTACTAGTAATTTGGGGTTCAAATCCCCTTGAGGTAAGTACTGAAAATGGCTTCCCAAATGCCTCCAAACCCACTCAAATTTATGAACAGAGGTATGTAATGTGTTAATTATGTTATTAAGGTCTAATATGCACCATTAATGGTTTATTACAACTGTTCTCACCCTCTCCCATTCAACTGCAAAAATCCTCAATTCGACCCTTGGGGAAATGGCACTATTTCACCTCCCAATACAACTAAACTGAGTAAAAATGCTTGAAATGCTCAAGTACAGTACATGAAACTTGTAGAAGACATCCATGGAAGTATATTGATCACAAATATATCATAGAATCATCCATTCATTCGAAATCATCATCAATACATTGGTTCACAACAAGGTAGTGGGGAAATGGCATTGTTCTTCCATTAAAAATGAGATTTATACATTTCTACTTGGAATTTCGACCTGAAACTTTCTGGAGATGAATAAAAGAGTATTTAATTCATATTACAAAAGAAATGGGTCATTATAAGCTCCCCCAAAGAGTACAATAGCTCACCAAAAACGCCCTCCCTCAAGGATCAAGAATATGCCATCAAAACTGGAAATGGTTGAAGGAGCGAGCTGCAATAGAAGAAACCATGAGCTTCCCTGTAGCTTACACCTGCAAATAAAGACTCCATTAAAGCTCCAAATGAAAGGTCTGAATGGCCTTTCCAATTGCCAACTTGGATGGGAATCTTTCACCCTCGAAATTGGCTAAGGCAAGAAACTAGTCATCCACTAGCTCTCCCTCTTCACAAATGCAATTGCAAATTCTACAAATGATCAAAAGCCATTCTCATACTTCATTTCTACATTTTATAACCAACATTAGCCTTCTAAGGGTCGAAATCCTCTCAATAGATTCAATAGATTTTCATTTAGGAAATATTCCACATTTGCCACTTGTCTCCTAGTTCCAACCTTCCATCTTCTCCCAAATTCGATTTTGAGTCTCTTTGGCTTCTCCAACTCCCAAATTCGCCTTCTTTGAGCCTATTTTTGGGGCTGACATGTCATAGTGGTCATATGTCAGAGGTCAGGTCTGCAATTTGTCATAGTTGTCATAGATTCTCCATCATTGGTGTCATAGGGGCTAGGGAATCTAGCCCAAGTGTCCACAAACTTCCACTTTGACTCTTTATCTTCCATGGAGGTTACCAATCCTTCCAAATTCGACCTAATATTCTCAATGACATGTTTTATGACTTACCAACTCACCCAAGAGTGTTCACATTCCCATTAATTCGAATTTGCAAAAGAGAGATACCATGTATTATGAAAAATCAAGCTAGTGTGGGTCCCACATCCTCCATATGTCTCCAAAACCATTTGTCACTTAGGATTTCTCTTGAATTTCTTTATTCACTCTATTTATTAAATACTTGAACCCTTCTAGTGTCTAAACATCATTTATTACCCCCCTTATTCCAAATCCCAAAGCTTCCACCCCAAACCTAGGAAACTAGTAATTTTCCTCCTTGGCAATTATTTGACCCTTAACATCAATTTTACAAACTCTAATGAATATGGCTAATGTGATTAGTCCATTGTGACCCAATTCCAAATTTGGGACATGACAAATCCTCCCTTCCCAATATTGCTTGTCCTCAAGCAATTTCAAACATGGGTGTTGAAGAACCTGCTTTCTGTATAATTCTTTGAAGTTGCCATTGAATTGCCAAACCTTGAGTCTTTGAGTTTCCATGAATATTTTAGAGAGGAACCACCATGCTTGTTGCTGCACTACTCTTATTAAAATCACTTTATTAAGTGGGGAATCCATCTTCCATGCTGCTTGCTTCCCCCAAAAAATGAAACCAATGAGACAAAAATTATTCCAGGGTCCCATTGCTTGTATTGCACCCCAACAATTAAGAGTGCTCTCCAACCTACACCATTAGATAAGAGGATTCCTGGATCCCATTTTCTTGTATGCATTCTTCCAAACATCATGAGTACCAAATATATATCATCAAAGTACATAAAAACATAATGAAAATGTACATCTAGGATATGCTTCATCAAAGAGTCATGAAAGTGCTTATACCTCCAAGCAAGTAGACCACCATTTTCCAAGTGCATACAAGCTTCAAGTGACCAATCAAATCTGCTCCAATGACATAGGTGAGGATCCCATGTCCTATAATGCTGCTCCAAAAGGATGTGATATGCATCAAAATATTCAGCCATGTATTCTTTCATCCAAGAAGTGAATGAAGAATCTCCACTAGAATCTGAACCAAATAATGAGCAGAAAAAACAAGGAGACTTCAAATGAATCAAAGAAGTCTCACCCATACATCCATGAATGTGAGAATCATAAAGATGTAACAAAGTATGTGGCTGCCAACAAAAATGTTCTCCCATCATAAATCTATTCATCCAAGTGTTGGATGAAGTTCCTCTAGCATCAAATGAACCCAGTGTTGAGCAAGAAAAACCATGAGTATTCAAGTGACTCAAATCCATATCATAGGTGCATCCATGTAGATGTGAATCATCATAAAGTGACAAATTATGCTGCTGCAAATGTGAATAAGAATGTGCTCCAACCATGTCATCATAAAGGTTAAATCTAGGATTTCCATACTCCTCATGTGGCACCATCAAAAAGAACCCTTTCACCCATACTTCATTGAGACTAATACTGCAAAACATGGAATTGTAGGATGTAGGAGAATGTACTAACTCACCCAAATGATCAAAAAGTTTAGGAGTTTCATCATGGGAAGGATCCATGTGGGTAGTATCATGCAGCTCCTTCAAAAGTGTGAACTCTTTGTCATAGTTTGGTTCCAATGTAGAGGAATCATGCTCTTCTTTAAAAATTGCATAACCTTCATCAAGAGGCAATTCAAATTCCTCTTCCACCACATCAAGTGTTTGGATCTCTTCAAGTTCATCTTCAAACACATCAAGAACATTCAAATTTTCACATTTCTCATGATCCACCATGTCATGAGAATCCTCCAAACAATCTACCATTTGACAATCTGAAACATAGGAGGAAAAACAAGTATCTTGCAACTTTTCAAGAAGTTGCTCATTTTGAATTGTGAGCTTATGAATATCCTCATTATTCTTCAAGTATGCATCATGTAACAATTCATTAAGATCAAACAAATGGTTTCTATCAAAAAGCAAAGACATGAAATTACCTTTGATGTGGCACATTGCTCTTTGAATCTTCTCCATATCTTCAAGGAAGGATGTTTCCTCCAATGAAGTAGCTCTCCAACAAGAATTTGACACCAATGCTTGAGTCTCATGGAGAATGATGGGAGACTCTTGGATCTTCTTTTCATTCATCTTTAAGGACCCTTCAAGAAAATGAGGCTCTTGCAAATGAACCTCCTCATCTTCTTCATTTTTGCTTGGACCAACTTCATGAAGCTCAAGTGGTGATGGGGAAGTTGATCTTGATTCTTCTTCAACTGCTACAAGGTCTTCATTATCATGCTTAATGGAACTTGGGCTTGCAGCAACACTTTCAAAAGTGATCTCTATGTCACCAACATAGAGGTGTGAGCACCCATCAGTAGGTACTCCTTCATAGTTTAAGCATCCATCAGTAGATGCTCTTTGGTTCATGTATAAGCTAGAAGGTTTCTCGAAATGATCTTCCATATTTTCAATAGAATCTTCTTCATGCTCTTGTGATGTCTCTTCATTTTTCTCCTTCAAGCAAGCTGATTCATTTTTCCCCTTGTTTTCCTTAGGATCGGTATATTTGGAATCCCTTCTTGAATAAATCTCAAAAGCTCTCATCAAAGAGGACATCATTTCATGCACACATATATGATACTCGCTCCAAGGGTTCTTACAAGAAGGGCATAAACCTTTCTTCACTAACTCCACATCTTCATTTTTGGGCCTATTTTCAAAAACATGTTCAGCATAGTACTCAAAAGACATGGCATTTTGTGTATTTTTGCTAAAAGCAAGATATTCTTGATATTTTTGATATTGTTGGGGCAAGGTTTTATATTTTGCTCTCCATCTTTGGAACTCACTTATAGAATTATCCTTGGTTGGTGTGACACACTCATATTCATCAGATTTAAATTCATAAGAATAATCTTCATTTCTCTTGAAATTGTAAGAAGGGTTGCATGATGGCACCTCTTCCTCATACCCTTCACATTCTGCTTCATATTGTTCATAAGCATCTGCATATTCCTCATAAAAATTGTACTCATAGGATTCATCATAATAGTAAGACATGGCTGCCAATTATTCTTGAATGTATGTACCTAATACACAGGTGCAAGGACCATGCTCTGATACCACTGTAATGTCCCTTGTTAGGAATTTTATTAAAATTGCAATTTTCCACTTTTTTCCTTGGTTCGACTTTGGACTAGTTTCGATCTCTAGGTCCCAAATTTGCCCCAAATGATCCCAAATCTTCTGAGAAGGTATATGAATAATATTAGAACATAAATATGTGTTTCAGGGATGCCTTTGTACCTTTAAAACACTTCTGCAAATACTCTTTCAATTCTGGTCAATGTAGGTAACTTTACTAGTGATTTCCCTTTGACTAGTATTGGTCTCTAGGTCTCAAATTGACTCCAAATGCCTTCAAATCTTCAAGGAAGGTTTATGAATGATATTATGAATTGAATATGATGTTCAGGGATAACATATGGCCACCAAAAGACCTCTGCAAACTCTCTTAATATTCTGGACCAAGTATGCAATTTTACTAGTAATTTGGGGTTCAAATCCCCTTGAGGTAAGTACTGAAAATGGCTTCCCAAATGCCTCCAAACCCACTCAAATTTATGAACAGAGGTATGTAATGTGTTAATTATGTTATTAAGGTCTCATATGCACCATTAATGGTTTATTACAACTGTTCTCACCCTCTCCCATTCAACTGCAAAAATCCTCAATTCGACCCTTGGGGAAATGGCACTATTTCACCTCCCAATACAACTAAACTGAGTAAAAATGCTTCAAATGCTCAAGTACAGTACATGAAACTTGTAGAAGACATCCATGGAAGTATATTGATCACAAATATATCATAGAATCATCCATTCATTCGAAATCATCATCAATACATTGGTTCACAACAAGGTAGTGGGGAAATGGCATTGTTCTTCCATTAAAAATGAGATTTATACATTTCTACTTGGAATTTCGACCTGAAACTTTCTGGAGATGAATAACAGAGTATTTAATTCATATTACAAAATAAATGGGGAATTATAAGCTCCCCCAAAGAGTACAATAGCTCACCAAAAACGCCCTCCCTCAAGGATCAAGAATATGCCATCAAAACTGGAAATGGTTGAAGGAGTGAGCTGCAATAGAAGAAACCATGAGCTTCCCTGTAGCTTACACCTGCAAATAAAGACTCCATTAAAGCTCCAAATGAAAGGTCTGAATGGCCTTTCCAATTGCCAACTTGGATGGGAATCTTTCACCCTCGAAATTGGCTAAGGCAAGAAACTAGTCATCCACTAGCTCTCCCTCTTCACAAATGCAATTGCAAATTCTACAAATGATCAAAAGCCATTCTCATACTTCATTTCTACATTTTATAACCAACATTAGCCTTCTAAGGGTCGAAATCCTCTCAATAGATTCAATAGATTTTCATTTAGGAAATATTCCACATTTGCCACTTGTCTCCTAGTTCCAACCTTCCATCTTCTCCTAAATTCGATTTTGAGTCTCTTTGGCTTCTCCAACTCCCAAATTCGCCTTCTTTGAGCCTAGTTTTGGGGCTGACATGTCATAGTGGTCATATGTCAGAGGTCAGGTCTGCAATTTGTCATAGTTGTCATAGATTCTCCATCATTGGTGTCATAGGGGCTAGGGAATCTAGCCCAAGTGTCCACAAACTTCCACTTTGACTCTTTATCTTCCATGGAGGTTACCAATCCTTCCAAATTCGACCTAATATTCTCAATGACATGTTTTATGACTTACCAACTCACCCAAGAGTGTTCACATTCCCATTAATTCGAATTTGCAAAAGAGAGATACCATGTATTATGAAAAATCAAGCTAGTGTGGGTCCCACATCCTCCATATGTCTCCAAAACCATTTGTCAATTAGGATTTCTCTTGAATTTCTTTATTCACTCTATTTATTAAATACTTGAACCCTTCTAGTGTCTAAACATCATTTATTATCCCCATTATTCCAAATCCCAAAGCTTCCACCCCAAACCTAGGAAACTAGTAATTTTCCTCCTTGGCAATTATTTGACCCTTAACATCAATTTTACAAACTCTAATGAATATGGCTAATGTGATTAGGCCATTGTGACCCAATTCCAAATTTGGGACATGACAAAGTATTGATGACATGATGAAACTCGGGAAGGGGGTCTTGTATTTGGATCTAAGACCATAGCAATAGTGGGAGTGGAATAAAAAATCGTATGGGCGCTACATTGTTTTGAGTCTATTTGTTAAATATATCCATGAGTTTTACAAGTGATATCCTCACTATTTGGGGTGGATTAACAAGTTACACCCAATAGGCTCAGTCATAGACTTTATATCAACCTTTTGACACTTAGCCATCTGCACAGAAAAACTAAACAAATTCTCTCTATAAAGAATGTTTCATTAGTGGCCTAGTCAAGGAGGCAATTAAAGAACAATTTAGAATGAAACATACTGCTTCCTAGTTGGAGGAATCTCATAGGGATCAATAAGTATAGATACTTATGAATGCACAAACCAATAAGCCATTTTTCATTATGTATTCACACCCTACAATGGTTGATTCCTAAAGCGAAATTTCTTCTCCTCCCTTGAAAGTACAAAGGCTGTCTCTAGTATAAATTGTAAACTGATAAATATGAGGACTCTATTATAATTATGATGAAAAGTTGATGTTGGATCCTGTTTTTGGAGGGGACAAGGCAGAAGAAGAGACCATAGAAGGAAGTGAGTTTTAAAGAAGCGGGAGTTGTGGAAAGGATCTAATGACTGCAATAGTTTTGGACTTGCCCCTCAAGTATAAAAGGAAGTGGAAAGCAAGTGGAAAGGGGAGATGAAAGATCAAGGAGAAGAAGACAAAAAAAGGATGACCGATCCACATCATAAGACAATGTATCTGGGTTTTTAGTAGTTGGGTTTTGACTCTGTATTTTGTATGACATCACAATGGGTAATTCCACAGTTACTGTTGTTGAACTATGGTTTTCATTGATGTCAAAAGTACTTAGTATTCATGTGTCAAAGAATACTTAGTATCCTTGTTCTAGTTTGAAGAAGTATATAAAATCTAGTTTGAAGATGTACATCCAGATTGTAGAAGTACATTCAGTTTGAATAATTACATAATTATACTATGGGAATAATTCCCAATCCATCCAGTTGTGATTATTCAAAGGTAATGTCAAATAGGTGGTTGTACAAGTCTTGGCAGTACGCAAGAGGATTAGGAGCAAGAAGCGGTTGGATATGTATGCAAGTCTCGAAAGTGCACAATGTTGACTTTTGTTGTCATTGATGTCAACTAATGTGAAAGAGGATTTCAATTGATTTATTTTGAGTCATTGATGTCAACTGATGTCAAAGTGGATCTACAGTATTCCTACAGCAGTTTGAAGAAGTATATGTAAGCCACTTTGAAGTAGTATATGTGAAATATGGTGAAGGATATGGATTCCAGTCCTAAGAAGTATATTTAGAAGTTGCATCCAATTTGAAGAAGTTTGTCCTAGGGTACATCATGCATGTCTAGTATGAAGAAGTACATAAGGAAGATACATCATGCAAATCCAGTCCAAATAAATACATAAGTAATGTATCCTACTACATGTGGTACATGCGCAATTGTCAATCCCACCAAGTCATATTCTCTCAAGGTAGTAGCCAAAGAATTGGTTGGACAAAGGTACATGTGAACAAGAAAACAAGGAGTTGGTCAATCAAAGTCACAAGTACACAAGCAAATCAAGAGAATATTTTGGAATGCACAAGCAATTCTAAATGTTGTATGGTCAAATATCGGGTGTGCGCAAGTAGCAAGAAACAACTTATGGTTGAACAGTCCTAAAAGTGCGCAGGTCATCACCAATCAGAAGATGCTTTCAGTTGATAAAGGGTGCATAAGTTTCAAGAAGGGTGTATCAGTTGAAGTTAGTATATGATAAAATTCCACAATCGATGACATAGAAAGTGTGCAAAACCCACAAGGAATGGTACAACAAGGGTGAAAAACCAACTAAGTCAAGGACCATGTTTGTGCACATACCACAAACTATTGGTACATAGAGAGCACAAGACTACAACGTTGAGGTTTAAGTTCCACTAAGTCATGGACCATGGATGTGAAATACTCACAAAGGATGACACATCAATAACACAGAATATGACATGTGGCAAAAACACAATCTGTGAAGCAAGGAAGAAGGAATTCCACAACCAACTTGTGGACATACAATCCATGCAGGACATGTATAAATAGAGATGCAAGTTGGAGATTTGAGGTAACCTTTATGGTAAGGCTATTGAGATTCAGGAGGAAGATACATATTTATATTCGGGGCATCAAGGGCTCGAGGACAGAACAACATGAATTATCAAGGATATGAGTGCGCACATGCAGCAGAATGAAATACTGATGGTGCGCATAATGATGTTGTAGATTTGTGACGAATGTGCAAACACTAAAAGGAAGTATCACAGAAGTATGCACAAGTGCGTGAGGACCGAATGACATTATTGTTGGAAGCACACAAACAGTCAAATATGTGTTAAGATAGAAGTACAGAGATAGAACTGTAGTATATCAAAAGATGCGCATAAGTTTGGTTGATGCACGAATGTTGAAATGAAATGTGAAAAGTAAAGAAGTCCGTCAGATGCGCAACAATAGAGAAACAGTTGAATCCAGTAAGCGTGTCATGATGAGGATGATTTGACACAAGTGCATTAAACCGAAAGGATGAATCATTTGATGCACATCATGTTGTAGATTGTCTAAAATACTGTGGCACTTAAATAGAATAGACATATCTCATTAAGTGTGCAGCTCCATCTGATACTTGTGCATAATCTCATAACAAAAAGCTATCAATTGAAAGCATAATATTAGTTGGTGATTGCAGTTGCACAGTAGCAAAACAACAAGAGTGAACCATGATGCATACTGCAGGATAAACAACACACAGTACATGATGTAAGTCATCAGCAGAAGTGAAGAATTGAGTGGAATGAGAAGTCAAATGATGTATGCAATTCAGTGATAGTGAATCGTCTACATACGAAGGTAGCACACAACAAAACTAATGTCAGAAGATAATAAGTGTCGCAAGTTGGAAGTTCAGTAAGGTAGAATAATAGTTTGTATATCTAAGCAATAGGGAGAGGCAAGGATCAGGAGGTTGTAGCCTCCTTCCAGTTGGTGTCGTATAACACAGGGAGTTGGTGCTTCCTTCAGGTTGGTTCCTGTAAAACTAGGGGGGTCGATTCCTCCTTCTGGTTGGTGTTGTTAAACACATGAATTTAATGCTTCCTTGAATGTATTCTTTTCATTACAAAATAGCATTCCATGGTTTTCTCTTGATTGGGTTTCCACGTCAAAATATTGTGTGTTATGTGTTCTTTGTCTCTATGCATATGTGGATGAATGTTTTATTTATGTTGGATGCATAATTAAAATTTCAATATTAAAGATAATATTAATATGTTAAAGAAGGTAAAAATTGTTGATAACTGCGCTAATACTTATTCACCCCCACTATTAGTATTAAATCAATTCCAACAATTGGTATTAGATCCAGGTTTCTTCAGTAACATATTAACATATGGAAGATAGATCCTTGCACAATTATGGAGAAGGAGTGTCTTCTAAGCGAAGCACCATGGTTACAAGAATGTTGTGAGTAAAATGCACCTATAGTTTAGGGGAGAAACTACCAACTTACAGGTATGAAAGATAGACCTACAAATTTTCTGCAAGTGCAACTAGTAAGCAAAGATATTTAAGGTTAGAAAGGTGAGTACCTTATTAAGAAGGTTGGTCCAAGATTTCCCTTCCTTGATCTTCAATGCTATCCAGTATCGCAATGCCCACACCTACAGAACAACTTGATACCTTTCTCAAATACATTTGACTACATATATAAGACTGATATCCATGACATAATAAGACATCAAACTATAATCAAACAGTAATCAAATCTAAGACACACATAAATAGGTCATCTTTGGAAAGGAAAGAACGTCTGATCTTTATTAATGAATGAAGCAAGTACATCAAATTATACCTTCCTTCAAGCTTGGCACTTCATGAAACCTAGATTCAAGGTCTCCTGCTCCTGTTCTCCAAGGATCCCAATCTCTAATCAGCTGTGCTAGGGTTTATCAGAAAATGAGGCACAAGAGAGGGGGATGAGGGTCTCCATTCCTCCAGCATAACATTGTTATAGGCTTGGTCCCTCACATGGCCCTTCTACCTTCCTTATATAGTCAATGAAGGAGAGGAAAAGCAGTTATAACCGATCAAGAGGTTCCCAAACCAACTCAACTAAACCAAAATTCAAGATTTTGACTAGTACAGGAAAATGCCCTACTCTTCCTACTGCAAACCAGCGCATTTTTCAAGGTGCGCTACTCTAGTGAAGCAGAGTAGCACATTTCTGAGGTGTGCGCTACTTTATTGAAGTGGATTTTCATATTTTCCAAGGTGTGTGCTACTCTATAGGCATAAGAGTCGCGCACACATCCTAGTATGCCCTACTCTATGCATAGGAAACCAGCGTTTTTGGAGAAAAATGGCCAAAAGTAGGGTTTTCTGATGATTTTCAGGAGATGGTTTGGTTTGGAAAAATGTTCCTAAGGGTTATAACCATAAAATGGGCCAAGAGTGAGGTAATTTCAACCATTTTTAGTGTCCCAAATGACCCCTCAATCCACAAGTGTCCTATTGTGTGACTAAACTTGATCTCAAGAAGTGTCGTCATGCGACCAAGGGATGCAAGTGTCTTAATGGACGGAGAAGTGTCATTTTAAGCTATAACAAAGAAGATGTGATTCTAGACAAACTCTCTATTGCAAAAGCAAGAAACATTATTCGCACACAGAGAAAAATGATAGAGGAAGTGAAAAAGTTAGCAACCAAAACTATGAATATCCTAAAAAGGAAAGAAAAAGAGTCAAAGGAATTGGCAATGGCCTTCACCAGCTAGCTATAGGAAATGGAAAATACCTATCAAACCATAATACTGGGGAATGAATCCTTGGAAATCAATCTGAAAAACTCAGTTGCAGAAAATTAGAAACTTGAAAAGGAGATCTCTCTATTGAAGAAAAAACTAGAAGTAGCGACACAGGAAAAGGAAGAAGTTGTGGTACTAAATGAACAACCCCAAAAGAAATGTGATGACCAAATCCAAGAAAAACAACTGGAGGACACTGAGAAGAATTCAGAGTATGAAAATATGCTCGATGAACAGAGAATTCAACTACGAGAAAAAGGAAGGGAAATTGAAAGGTACGGTGAGATCAATTCATGACAAATAAAAGATTTTCCAAAAGCACAGAAGTATTGGATGAGATTCTTAGCAAGCAAAGATCATCTATTGACAAAACTAGTATAGACTATGATGATTGCAACAAGATCGATCAAAGAGAAAGCAACATTTCACAAGTAAGTAAGATGACCATGCTCAGAGCAGTTCAAGTTTGGAAATGCATGATGACAAGACACATTGGAAAATACTGCAAAAACGTTATTTGTTACAAGTGCAACAAAGTTGGTCACAAGGTTCAGGATTGTGGAAAGTCAAGAAAGATTGTAAAACATTGGATAAAGAAAGATGGTAAGGAATACCAATTTGTTATCAGATTCAGTACCTTTGATAACCAAAGAAAATATTGTTGTACAATGGCCTAGAGAAAGAAATATTTAAATACTGATTCAGACACTATCAGATCTCTGAATGAAACGGTGCAGGACTTGAGAGACCAATCCTTCTCCACTCCAATACAAGACTGACTCACTGGAAATCAGACCTGTCACAGTAAAGTGTTTGTGCGACAACATGAACTACGATGATGGGTGCGCGTTAATGATTAGTGGAGTAGTGGCACGAATGGTAATAAATGCTCAAACAAAAACAACATTAGTGATGGAAAATGGTGAATTGAATTCAGAAAAGATTAGATAAATCTTCGAGAAAAACAAAAAAATTACAGTATCTTGGAATCAGACCAAATCAAGGGAAATCAGTATATCATTAATGAAATACCGAAAATGTTATCTCCTTAAAAACCATGGTCACTTCTGGTAAATACCCTCGGGTCTATTGAGAACAGCTTCTGTAGAATAACCAATGTGTGATAAAAATATTGAGGTTTGAAAATCATCGCACCCAGATTACAACCGAAGAACAAGACTAAAAATGCATCTTCCTTAGAGACTGCACAAGATTATAGAGAGTACATTCCATCCCTGAAAATGGAAGCTCCAATTTTCATCCTTCCTAAACTGGAAAATACGCAGTTGCAGTATCGAAAGGAATCTAAAGGTGTGACTATTGAAGAAAATATGCATGGTCAATTAGACAAGCTCGTATTTACATAATACGATGTTGTTGATTTTGAAACGTTTCCAGAATTCGCCAAGAAAAAGTATATGGAGAAAAATGCATAAGGTGAAATGGTGCTCCAAGAATGGGCCATCGGGTTATCTAAATCAGGAGTACTGAATCTACTGTAGGTTCCCTTCTTTGGAAGAACTCCATATGTAAGAATGTGTGCAAAGATATTGCTATCTCAAGTGCATGGAGAATACCTATGGATTAACAGAGCAATATACATTGATGTTGATTTGGTTGAATCAATCATGGGTCTACCTGCCACAGGAGAAGATGTAAGCCTTCTCTTTGACAAGAAACATGAAAAAGGACTTGGAAAAAGGATAGCTGAAAAATACGGAACTCGACGATTTGGTAGAGGTTTTTCCATTGCGTAGATAAAAGACTTCGTCGTAAGGTTTGTTATTCATCTACTTGCATGCAATTTATTTCGAAAGGGACACTGGGATCATGTCTCGGCGGCAATCATCACAACTACATAAAATTGTGTGGAAGGATTTCAGATGAACTGGTCATCATTTCTGCTAAATGAGTTTCTTGAAGACTGCTTAGAAGCAAAAGAAAAAGGTAATCCTTTTCATTACACCTGGCTATTAATTTGCATTACTTTCGTTGGATGGAAGGAACTGGAAGGAAGCCAGTTATTTGACAAAAATAGAAGACCCTTTTCGGTGCAATTTTTACAAATATGTGGTTCTCTACAATTGCATGAAGATAGGAGTAGAACGATCTCAATTTTTCTGTCTACTGTGAAGATATTAGATTTTTTCTATAGGAAAATCCATGAATATGGCCTCACATAGTTGAGGGATATAAGGGGATAATGCATTTCAATATTGGGACGCATTATACATATGTTCAGGCCAAGAGATATCCTAGAAAACAGTAGTCTCCCACCAAATTTATGTGTATAGAAACTTATATAGCGCAGATAGTTCAGGAATGGGATGCAGGGTGGAGAACACCTATGACATTAGAAGAAGAGGTTGAGTAGATAATTCATCCTAGTAATGCAGTTCCCGTAGTGGAAGAGAAGTTCACTAAGATCCCTCCTAAATCTACTCAGCAGGCTGTGCCCAATAAAAAGAGAAAATAAAATATTTATCCAGAGGGATCATTAAGAAAGAATAGAAAAGATTCCAAGCCTAATCCGGTTTGTACACTAACAAGAAATGACTCTGATAAAATCGACATAGACATCAGAATGAAACAGAATAACCATAGAGCATGTAGCCACAAAAGGGGATGTTGAGGAACCTGTAACTCAACAGGTAGAATCATGCCGAAGATGGAAGAAAATTTTGCATACCTACAATAGAAAACATAGTCTGCAATAAAAGATAAGAATAATGAATCTCATCCAAGTAGCTCGCAGTCATGTCCAAGTGCACAGATAAAGGAAACATTTCCGCATCAGATTCTTAAGATCCCTTATGCAGCATTGGGACTCCCCACTTAGGAGGCACAAAATTCGGTAAGCCATGTAGATTGGCCTTATCACTTTTATATGTAAATGAATTGTATGAGCTACACACATCTGCTACACAATAAATTAGATGGAGACTTGAAGCCACTACATTAGATTGACACAAAAGTTAGAATGAGAAAGAATCCTTATAGGAACCAAAAGACTACGCAGAAGACGACAGATCTGGAAAAGGAAGCAAAAGAAGTAGTCAAAAGAAGTAATCATATGAAGCAGGAAGTAAAAGAAGTAAGGAAGAATGCCTCAAAATTACAAAAAGCAGTAGGAGAAGTGTTTAATTTGCTTCCAAAAGTTCAAGAAATTGAGGAACCCTCTCTAGAAAGAAGATTGATGAAAGCAAGTGAATTTATTTAGAATTTATGAAAGTAAGCCAGAATATTTGGTCTACGAAACCATATATTCTGGGTTCGATCCCCAGTATGGTCGCCAAATTTGTTTATGGAAAATTTGTATGAGTGGACTCAAATAGATCTCCCTATCCTAATTGGTTTAGTTCTAGAACAAATGAGTACATAACACAAGTATCTTTCCTAGATCAATTGAAATGCAAGACAAAGAAAGAGATGGCTTACCTCAATTATGCAATTCCTTTCTCCTTACTTCTTCAAGCTCCAATTCTTCAGATATTTAGCTGCAAAACCAAGCAAAGCATGTGGAAACAAACAAGTGGTAAAATCATATGGACATGAATTGATCTAGATTAACAGTCAAAGAGGAAAATCCTAAATATCATTAAAACAATAACATTTATGGAAGGAACTTGTATTAAATGTAATGATAAGAAGTACAAATGGATAGATGTTACGACAAAATATTTGACCTCATAACCTCCTTCCAAAAATCCTAGCCTCCAAGATTGAATGCCTAGCCTCCTAATGAATGAAAGAGGATCACCTAGAGAAATTCCACCAGCATAAGAGTACTCTATCCTTCCTTCCTTGACAATGGAGAGGGGATTCATATATATAGAGATAAAGGGATAAGAGAGGTTGAGGATTTAGGGGAGAGGCTTAAGGGATCATCCCACTAGGTAATTTTATCGATTGCCACCTTTCCAGATAAGTAGGGATAAGTCTCCACGCCATCCAAGCTTTAAGAAGTCGCTCGAAGATTCTCTTTTTCCATTTTAACCAACTGCGGTGTACCTTTCACAAGGGAAACATGCACCAGATAGTGATCAGTGCACCTTTTACAAGAGAATCCTGCATCACCGACACAATCTGCTAAGTTGCAGATCGCGTCACTTTGAACCTGATGCACCTTGTTGGACAGCAGGGCACGTCAAAGTGACAAAAAAGTTTAAAGTGGAAGATAACAACTTTCTCTTTCGTTGTTTTAGCTTAGGGAATTTAGGTATCAAGGCATACAAATGACACATCAGTCATGGTGACGAGATTTTGGTGTAATTGAATTCCCCCCAAAGCATGAAGATGGAAAAATAGGGTAGGTGAAATGCTTTATAATAGGAAAAAAATTGAAGTAAGGATTATCGGTTGGAGTGACAAACAAAGATATTCTACAGTATAATAAACTCTGAGATACATGTCTCAAACTGACTCATAACATGGTTACTGATCAATACATTGCAGGTCCATGGTCATAAAGACTGGCTGAACACAATCATGGCTACTAGACACAATCATAGATCCATGACGAGGTGATAACACAACCACAAACAATACAAAATTGGATTCATGTAATATGACTCAAACAATCTCCATCGCAACCTAGATTAAATTTATGATTTAACCCAGGGTGTTCAAGCTGAACCCGCAATGATATCATTCTAACCATGTGATTACAATGTCTTGAAGTCGAACATGGTAGAAACCACTTGATTACTAATCATTGATGTATACCGTTAACAAGTGCAATGAAAATCACCATTGATGTCAATGATCCCCAAGGTATCGTAGTACATACCACTGAATGTGAATCAATGATCTGAGGTTGAACACTCAGTGGAATATTTCAATCAGAAGCCATTGATGTGAACTCACTGTTGAAAGAGAGGTAACTTGCCATTGAGGCATGTAGGCCCAAGGTACTTGAATAGTTTCTAGGTCTAATCCTCTGATTATGTGTTGAAGTCAACAAGGATACACTGGTCGAAGGAGGGCCATGATGTTTCCCCCATCATCAACTTGAAACACGATCGAAAATGCTTTGGAGTAGATCAGACTGTAGAGTGACACTTGAGACCGACTTAGGAATGACCGACATGATAGAATGTAGAGTGGCTGCAAAGATTGACTTCGACAAACATACCTCTCTTGAACATGGGAATGGCATGACTTAGAGGAATTTATATGACGAGAATGAAACCGAACCCAAATTGAAATGATGGTGGAAGAATTCTTTGAATTAACCAAAGGATTGTAATAACTCGTGGAATAGGTGGGACTCGAAGACAAGCAGATTATCCAAGTGTTGGATGCATATGAAAACAAGTGTTGTATTCAAGAGTGACTAAGTATTGCCATAATTACAATGAAACACAAACTCTTTCCTTATCCCCGTCATGATAGATGAATACCTCTTTTTTTCTTAACAAGCTTGAGGAGGGTAATAGATGCTCGGTATAGATCATCCTTCGGACGAGTCCGGTCCCATATTTTTTACGAACCTGAGATAGGAGGGGTTCGTCCCAAAATGAAACCTTCAATGTCATATTTTAATGAGTTTGGAGAAGGAAAACTCGACGTCATTTCATATTTAGAGAGTCTGAAAAGAACTAAAGAAGACTCCAAAGGGTTCTCATTCGTAAAAGTTAGTCTCCTCATCCGAAAAAAGGATAAAACAACATGAGAGAGAACTCTTCCAGTCATGATTCACTGGAGTGCTCATTTTTCGTAAATAGTCCTCCTAGTCCGAAAAAGGGGTAAATTATTACCAAAAAGACGACCTTTCAAATAATTTTACAAGCGTGAAAGATTCAAGTTCGCTTGGCGATCTTTTCATATTTAGGGAGTCTGAAAAGAGCTTAAAGAGGAACTCCTAGGGGTTCCTTTTTCTTGGGAGTTTTACGAGCCCGAAAAAGTGATAAAATGTAACTTGGTGACTTATTCTCATATTTTCATGAGCACGAGAAAGGACAAAAGTAATCTCGATGCCATTAATATTTGGTTTTAATGAGCGGTATAATAGCATAAAAAAATGCTTGACGACCTACTCACACTTGATGAAAAGTATGAAACATCAATGATGGTTGCCAATAAAGTCAGAACACCGCTTCACTTCATCTGTAGACTCCAAAAACTAATTCATAAACGATAATAAGGTGTTTAGATGTAAAATATCACCAACTATAGCAAAAATGACCCATAAAAGAAAAATTAAAAAGGGAATATTCCATTTTCTTTTATATAAAAGTCAAATAGTAAGAAATAGTTACCAATGTTTTTTTACCAAATTAGAAATAGTAAAAAGACCCCTTTGGAGCCGATTTTCAAATATCGAATGCGAAGGCCACGGTTAGCTATTCTTCGCCACGTCAGTGATAGGTAGGCCTAAACCCTTCTATCTACCTTTCTAGTGGATTAGACTTATGTTTTTTGGTCAATTTTTAGGGTTTTTTTGGCTTGTCAAGTAGGGTATTGCGTGCACCCTGGGAGACGTGCTTTCCCCTTGCAGGAAGTGCGTCAAGGGCTCTCTGATGCACTTCTCGCATGGATAAAGCACATCATTGATGCACTGTCCGCAAAGGCGGGGTGCGTCAACGCATATCCACATGGAAAATTAAAAAATGGGGCCAAAAGAGACCAATCCAATGCTTGAGAAAGGTTCTAATATGGATCAATTTGGTGTTCATGCAGGTTTTGACTCACACCATGGTCCAATGGAAGGAAAGAGAGCACAAAATGGAATATGCCCAAGCGGAAAATGACCCAAATTCAATGAATGCATTGCAACGTTGTGGTTTGTTAAAGTTCTTTCACGTACAGGGCATGAGGGCGCAAGTACCTTTACTAGATTATCTGATCGGATTATGGGATCGAGGTCAGTAGCACTTCCATGTGGGTTCCCACATTCTTACTTCAGATGTGGAGGATGTTTATTTTATGATGGGTTTATCCAGGAGGGGAGCCCCCGTTTCACTATCCGATCCTAGGGGTAGTGACGAGTCTACTGAGATCTTGGTGGCTCAATTTTGCATGCTGGGGACCCAAATGCTTGATGGGAAAATTCCCATCAAGAATGTCGGAGATCAACATATTTAAATGGATTGATGTCTGCAATAACGATAGTTGTTCGTAACAAAATGTAGTTGTGAAGCCTATGAACATCGTATAAAACTACAAGTGTTAACTTCTTGACATGAGAATACTTAAGTCCAAATCTTAGAAAAGTGTGATTGATATAGTAGATGACATGCTCTCGGAGCTGGTCATCTTCCTAAACTAATACTATGCCAATTTTGGAATCAAATTCGGCTACATATAAAATAAATTTTGAGTATAGTCTGGTGGACTCGACAAAGCGGATGATAAAAATGCTTTTTTCAAAATCTCAAATGAGTTCTAAGCAGCCTCGTCCCATAAAAATGGAGTATCTCATTTGAGTAAATGCATGAATCTCTTTGTTATCTTTCCATAGTTTACTATAAAACATCGGAGAAAGTTAGACATTCCCTACAGACTTTGAAGTTGACGGATAGTGTGAGGAGGAGGAAATTCAATGATAGCCTCTACTTTCAATTTATCAACCATTATTCCTTTGTTGGACACTATAAAACCTACAAATCGTCCAAACTCGATACAGAATATGCATTTACGTGGATTCAATTGAATCTTGTATGTCTACATCATTCAAACACTAGTCGTAAATGATCCAGATGATCTCGTCTCTTTCGAGATCATGCCCGGAGATCATCTAGATATGGTTAAACTATGTGTTTGATATCATGGAAAGCAAAATTTATAGCTCACTAGAAGGTAGCTCCAACATTTTTTAGACCGAAAGGAATCTTCCTATAAGTGAAGGTACCCCGGGGATATATAAAAGCAGTCTTGTGCTGGTATTCAGGTTTAATTTGGATTTGATTGTATCTTGAAAATCCATCCATAAAAGAAAATATTTCATTACCCACGCACACATATATTATCTGATCAATTAAGGGTAAGGGGTAATTATCTTTAGGACATGCTTTATTCAAATACCGAAAGTTATTAAAAACGCGGATGGTACCTTAATTTTTATTGACAGGGATTGGATTAGAAACTCATTCTATCATTGTGATAGGATAGATGAAACAAGCCTTTAAGAGATTTTCTACCTCAACTTTTATAGTTGCAGATTTCCTTGGGTTGATAGGACAAAGATTTTGTCGAACAGGTTTGACATTAGGGTACATTTTGATCTCGTGTTCAACAATGGAAAGGCTGATACTTGGAATCTCCTCATATGACCAGGAAAAAACGTCACAAAATTACTTAAATAGATCGATATAAATGCAAACTTCCTCAAGAGAATAGTTCACACTGATAAATATGTTTTCCATGACTTTAGGTTTTGTATAGATGTTGATGGGCATGATTTCCGATATGTTGGGCATATTTCCTTTAGAAAAAATTCTTTGTTTCACTAAATTATTAATGGGATGATCAACATTTCCACCAAGTCTCACATGGAACTCTTCATTCTCAATCCTGCCTAAATTTGGAAGGAAGTAAGATCTATGATGTATATGTTCCCAAGGTTGATCAATGCATATCATTGCTTCCAAAATGGCTTCGTTAGAAGGTAAAACCATGTCTAAGCAATCAAAAGAATGAGTGGAGTCCACATCCCATGCAAGCGCATAATCAACATCCAACTCCTCAGAGACTAAAGGAGTAGATATGGAATCCATGGCAGTCTCTTGAAAAGCTTGGTAAGCAATTTCTTCCGCAGATAAGGGTACTACTGGTTCAACATGAGTTGGTAAAATCCAAGGATCAATTCCATTAGAAGTTGTAAAGACATCCTCATATATTGAAACAGTATTTTGAATTCTTGTTGAACCAATATAGTTAACGAGAGCAGAAAAATCAAACATGCCCATAAGAGATGAGTGCATACCTACTCCCAAGTTTTCACTAGCTGGGCATGCTTGATCAATCATAGGAATGTAATATTCAGAAGAGGTCATGTTACGTTTTTGAGTAAATGACAATTGATCAACTGTGATGATCTTTCCTTCATGAGGAAACATTAAAACCTGAAAAAAAAGATGATGGAATGGCTTGCATGGCAAAATTCCAACTCCTTCCTAACGAAAAATTGTAATCAAGAGGAGCATCCACTACCTCAAATTTCACTTAAACTACTTTTCCTACTAACTAGATTTCAAAATACGGTAAAATCCCATGAGGGTGGAAAGATCTTCCATTGAAAGCAGTAAGAAAAGATATAGAAGGAACCAACTCAGGGGAGCCTAAAGCTCGCCAGCAAGAAATAACAATAATGCACGTAAGCACGCCTTCATCTACAATTGTTCGTCCAATGGTCTTAACACCATGGACTACTTCAATTTGGAAGGAAATGTGATACGAAAAATGGGGTTTTATAGCATACATGTCAAACTTTGCCAATAGATTAGTAGAATCGAGAGTTCCTATAGCTACCAAAAGTGCATTTTGTTGCGAAGGGAAACTTTGTAAGACTTCCAAAGTAGACATTGCAAATAGTGTTTGGGCTAAATCTTCCACAACAAAATAGTTAGGAGCATCCCTTGCATTAGGATTATGTGAAGCCCACTTGTACACACCTTTCGGTATCTTTGGCATTGGGTCTGTCAGTCTGTCAATATGAAGAGGAGGGGACATTTCAGGAGCCTCTTTATCTTTATGTGACGATTCTGAGCTACAATTCTTAGTTCTGGTTTGCAATGAAGTTTCTGAGAAAACAATATTAATGAATGATTGATCGGATGATGTGGCACCTTGAGTGCCCCTGGCACTGGAACCGCTAGAAGCCATATTTTGTCCCTTGGGAAAAGGATCCTTTAGGACTACAGGTTGTTATTTTTTTAATAGCTTCTGAGCTTGTTCCATTAAAGGGAATTGATGGATTAAGTGATCTTCCTTACAAAGCTTACAAGGAAACTTTAATTTTTTCTTTTCTTTCTCCCCCCTGACATTATAATTAGACTTGGGATTATTTTGACTACCATCCCCCTTCTTGCCATTATTATTTTTACCACCGGGTTGCTAAGTACCCTTTTGATTAGACTGCACATTGTGTACAATAGTTGTTTGGGAAGAGGGAGTGGCAACCGTAGTTGCCTATGCTGCATAACGGTTAACAGATAAATTTTGCACTTGTTTAGCTAAACCTTCTACAGTAGGTGTATCGACTGAACCAACAATGCCATTGTCATGCAGTCCAGGTTTAGGTTTTGCAAGATAATTGTTTGATCATGGTGCATCATGAATAATTTCGTATAAGATCCCAGACTCGGAAAAAATATAGTCTAGTTGTTGGGATCTAAGAATGGCCTCTTCCTCCGTCGTGACCCCTGAAGTAGAAACATCTTTTGAGATGTAAGGTGGAAGTAATTTCAGAAACCACTCTAATAAGAACTCCATAGGTATATCATCCTTAATCATTCCTTTCCTTCTTCTACACTCCTAAATATGGTCAGAAATCTGAGTGGCCTTATTCTTCTTAAAGGTAGACAGAAGGTCTGTACCCGCACCATACCAAATAAGAATTTGGAAATGATCATTAGAAGAAATTTGAGGTCTAAAATGGGCCTTATATGAAAACAATCCATCATATAAGAAAACGAGCTAACCATAATTTATTGATGAGTTGTAATTCAAGAACCAATAGAATTTCACTAAAATGAGTCAACCATAATGGTTGACTTGAGATATTTGTCATAAAAAAATACTTTTTTTTGTTCGTATTTTCAACATATATCCCTGTTTTTTTACACAAATAGAGCACTCATTGGATGTATAATTGAATTCCGCGTCCAACAAGTATCCACACTGCATACTTTTGACGGACCCTGCTACCACGAAAACAAGAAATACGTGAAAAAACTTGATGACCACATTTTTTTCAAGTATTTCTTGTTTTGGCGTAGTGGGGTCTATCCAAAGTATGCAATGTGGTAACTCATTGGATGTGGAATATAATTCCGCATCCAACGAGTGCTCCTGCTCAAAATTTGAGTAAAAGCACAGGGACATATGTTGAAAATACAAACAAAAAAAGTAGTTTTTTTCTTTCTTCCTCCAAAATTAATAAATATTATTTTATTCTTTTAACTATTATTTCATTATTTTAACTATTATTTTATTATTTTCCTTAGGAGGCCCATTTTAGACCTCAAATTTCCTCTAATGTGAGGAAGACTGTCACTAAATTGTAGAAACTATGGTAAGCAGCAGATGGCAACTCTATGTACCACTTAGCTGCTACACCGGTTAAGGTTCTCTGAAAAAGTATCAACCGTATAGAATCATCATTCAGCGAATTGGAGGAACACCATAAATGGAAATTAGTGACATGGTCCCCAATATCTTCACCGGGATTTCCTTCAAACTTTGGAATGTTTGAGGTCAATTTGGATAGGATGAGAGGCCAAGTCGGATCATGACGAACCGTGTCATTCATTAGTTTTGAAAGTTCTGGAAAATTCAAAGTTTCCAGAAAAGGTAAACGAGGTTAATATGAAGGCTAATGTGTTTGGGGATCTTGGAAAGGAAATTTTCTTGAACCAAAGTTACCATAAGGTTGGTTGGAGTTTCCCCCAGCCATTGGTTGTGAAGTGAAAGCATTTTGAAATGGGATCCACCCATATGCAACTGGATTTCCCCCTTGTGGCCTAATCCAATGAGTTTGAGAGTAGATCCCTCCAAATGAAACAACAACTAAAGATAAAGTGGTACTACCTCTTCCGCCAAAAACAGAAAATAGATAAATTCCTACAGGTATAGTTGATGATTGAATGATACTAGGTTAAAAACCAAAACCTGTAAAAATATTCTAACTTGTAAAAGGTGCAGTAGAGTGTGTAGGCATAGATCCTACAAAAGGAGCAGAAAGAGCAACGGGTATTCCAAACCAAGGGAATCCTTGAAAGAGTGGAGCAGAAATGTTAGGCCCAGTCTGTAAATTTTGAAATATAGGGGATGATGTAAAAGGAACACTAGATATCCTTGTGAAAGGTAAACCAGATGACCCAGTGTTAGATCCAAAGGGTATAGAAGTGCTAGCAACTTGAGTACCATATGAAACTAAGAGTATTGAAATAAATTTCAAATATGCTACTGGGGTAGAAGTTTACTGTATTAAACTAGGTATTTTCACACTAACATGAGGAGGAGAGAACCCTCCAGACATGGTAGCTGATGTAGGAGTGTAAACATTTCCCGATCCTTCCCCTGTATTGTACATAATGAAACCATATGTGATCATACATGAACTTAAACTAGGTTCAACTAAAGAAGCTACCCGCACTAATACTAGATTGTGGGGTCCACTTAAAGGTGGGTTAAAAGGTCTTACAAATACTTCAGCTTGCAAGTCTTCAACCCTAGTTTTGTGTGAAGAAGGTGTAGTGTACCTGATGAGATCAGGTTCCCAGGGAATGTCAATTGTTCCAGTTGGCTCAAAATATCCACTTGTGTTTATCCGTCACTGTTGAGGTGGTGGTGGAGGCTCCAAAGTGTAACATTCCATCCAAGAATAGGCCAGAATATAAACTCAAAATACAAATTGTAATCATAATTTTAGTAGTAACTTTTAACAATTTTTATGGCCTACAAGGTGGTAACTCCAGGTGCTGGCTCTCAACTCAAAAATGGTGGGAATGACTTTCGGCTTGTTTTGTATGGTAAATGTGCAGCATCAAGTTAAAACAGGGCCAATCACTAATTCCTACGCACAAAGCACTGGAGCCTTTTACTTTTCAACAATCAGATGAATCTGATGCCTACTTTGATGCTTTTTGGGCCTTCCAGCATATGCATACTAGACTTGGGAGTTTATAGTGGATGTGAAAAGAGGGTATTTCATGCATCAAACTCTATAATATATAATGGATAAGTGTTTCTAGGGATTTCAGAGGCTATAGAGGGATTTGGGATAAAAATTGGTCAAGGGCGCTAAGCAAGATTGCTCACCTAGTAGATTTCCAAACTCTCGAAAACTGACTCATATGGATCAAAATTATCAAGACATGGTTTTTGGTGATTAATTAATGTCTCAGGAACCTCATACATTCATCGGAACAAAAAATATACTTGTACATAAATTTTACTAGCCAAAATGGAAAAACTAGTCATTAATTTGTGCACAAAAAGCTATTCTTCCAATTAAGGGTACCAAAATGCCTCAGAGGCTTACAAATATAAATTATGGAATTAATTAAGGTTTTGATACATCATATGGAACAACATCAGGTCTAAATAATTGGTCTTGAACAGAGTGTGAAATTTCCCACATAAGATCCAAAGAGATGATGTAAACCTCACAATGAAAGAATTTAGGAATAATAGAAGAGACAAGCAATAGAACTTAGATCCAAAGAAACTCTGATTGAGGCAGAATAATTACACATGTTACTATTAACAGAATAATGAACTGGTAAATATACAATGTTGAGTATGAGGATTCGAATTCACTAGGAGGAATTCGAATTGGCCTTCATGCACAGATCCATAATCAGTGGAGAGTCATCAATGCATAACTAGGAGTCCACCTTCTCATCAGTGAAGTCATCAATGCACAAGTAATGATCAACCGGGAGTCAAACTGACTCTAACTGAATGTGGTTGGTGTAACTGGCACATGGAAGCACTAATATAGTGAAGGAGGCTCAGTGGAGGGCACCATAGGTTCTAAATGGAGTCAGAATGGCAAATCTAGTCTCACTGGAGGTCCAACAGAGTGATAAACTCAGTAAAGAGTCAGTTAATCCTTAAATCAAGGAAATAACTGAAGATAACTCAATATAACTGAATATAATTGGACTGGTAGGTGAAAAAGGTGCCCTTGTTATGTAGTGGAGCAAGGGAGGGTGCATTAGTCACTGGGAGGCCTAGAAATGATCTGAAAGAAGCTCCGGGGGCTACTTTGCTGAGGACTAGGTGCTGGGACTGATGACCTAGAATGCATGCAAACCCTAATTGCATGCAAACCCTAATTTTGCATGCATGACTGAAAATGAAAATGACTGGAAAGCTAGTAGGACTAGGATGGAGTATAGGAATATCCTAACATCCCCCCTTAATCCATCCTGGGCCCTGGTAACTAGGACCAAAGGTCACCCATACAATAAATGAAATGATAATAAAATACATAACTGTCCATAAACTGAGAAAATGGGGAAAAACCTCATGGGGAAAATACCCCCCCCCCCAAAAGAACAGTAAATAACTCAAAGAACCATCATGCAGAAAAGAAAGAAGCTTTCATCAGTGAAAACTTTTGTAAAAGACTTGGCAAGCTGATCCCATGTAGGAAGGTCTCCCACTGTGTGGAGGATGAAGCGAGTCTTTCAGGAACGTTTTCTGTATCTGGAGCAAATGGAACATGAGTAGTCTTCCCAAAATATGGAAGAGAGAATCCCATCATCATGTTGCATCTCTTATGGAGAGATGGATGGCATAATGCAAGGTTAGCATGCTGCTAAAGTCTAGTAGTTCTGTAAGCAAATAAATCATCAACTGTGTTCTCAGTAGTAGCAAAGATTGTGTGAGAACATATTTCTCTTGAATCTGGATTGAGAATAGGTGTTGGTTCTAAATCTTCTTGAACCATGATCTCAACATCAAAATCTTGATCTTCTTCTTCACTAGAATAGGAGTCACTGGAAGAGAAGTCATTGTGATCTTCATCAGAATCTGAAGGAATAGTTGGAGAGAAGGGCATGAAGTGTGAGAACTCATATGCCTTTGAGGCATGATTTGCAATCCCATTCGCTATAACCTTTCCAGTGGAGATTTCTGTAATCTCTACTGTGTCTGGACCAAAAATTACTTGTTTCGGAGATCCTGTATGAGTCATTTGATATACTGACAACAAATTAGCTGTAAGAGAAGGAACAAATAAGACATTTTTGAACTTACCATGCTCCATATGAACTGTACCCAAACATTTGGCAGAAATCTGAGAGTTGTCTCCCATGTGAATGGTAGGCCCATCTTGGAGATCCAAAGAGAAGAAGGATTCTTCTTGTGCCATCATGTGGTTGGAAGCTCCAGAATCTATGAGGAGAGCTTTTGTCTTTGAAAAACCAGCCATCAATGCATGACAATCATCAGATCCACTTCCCAAATCAGACATCTTTGCTTCTTTTGGAACAACAATTTGGTTTTGTTCAAGAAGCTTGGTTAGAAGATCAATCTTCTTATGCATGCAGGCATGCTCAGGATGGTTTCCTCTCTTGCAGTAGGTACAATTTGGTCTCTTTTGCTTGTCATTCTTGGATCTTGAAGGTTTCTTCCCTTTTCCTTTTTGTCCCCCTTTTGCATTTGCTCCACTTGATTCACCAGCTAAAAGAGCTAGATCTCTGGAGACTTTGATGGCACCCATTTGAAACAGTTTGTTCTCTTCTTGAGTGAGAGCTTCAATGAAGTCACTTAAGGTGGGAAACTTCCATCCAAGGATGGACATTCGAACAGAATGAAAGGTAGATACAAAGACAGAAAATTGAGATCCAATTTTGCTCAATATAGAGAGTATCAATTGCTCATCACTTTTAGTGATGCCACATTGCTTGCAATGCAAAACCAAATTCTGAAATTTGGAGAAGAAATCTTCGATGCTCTCAAAATTGCTAGGTTGAAGGGCAACCAATTCATTCTCAAGAATGTAGCCTCTCAATTCGTCTTGTTTGCCAAAAAGACTCCTCAATTTTATCCATAAATCATATGGAGACTTCAATCCATCAGTATGAAACAATAGATCATCAGATATATGAAGGCATATGAATCCAAAGGCTTCATCCATTTTGTTTAGGTGCTTGATTCTCTTTTCAGCTTGATGTGATATGGAATCTTTTTCCTCAACTATTCTAGTAAACCCTCTTGATTTCAAGAGTATTATCATCTTCCTCTTCCATTCGAAATAATTGAAAGGAGTGAGAAGTATAGAAGAAGGAGCATTCGAATTGCTCATCTTGACTGCTTGAACAAGTGCAAATAGAAGGTTGTTGAATCTGCTGTTGCAACTGCTGGAACTTCAAAAATACCTGCAAAAAAATCTCAAGAATGGAGGTAGAATATACTCTCAAGGCTCTGATACCATGTGAAAGTTCCCACATAAGATCCAAAGAGATGATGTAAACCTCACAATGAAAGAATTTAGGAATAATAGAAGAAGAGACAAGCAATAGAACTTAGATCCAAAGAAACTCTGATTGAGGCAGAATAATTACACATGTTACTATTAACAGAATAATGAACTTGTAAATATACAATGCTGAGCATGAGGATTCGAATTCACTAGGAGGAATTTGAATTGGCCTTCATGCACAAATCCATAATCAGTGGAGAGTCATCAATGCCTAACTAGGAGTCCACCTTCTCATCAGTGAAGTCATCAATGCACAAGTAATGATCAACCGGGAGTCAAACTGAGTCTAACTGAATGTGGTTGGTGTAACTGGCACATGGAAGCACTAATATAGTGAAGGAGGCTCAGTGGAGGGTGCCATAGGTTCTAATTGGAGTCAGAATGGTCAATCTAGTCTCACTAGAGGTCCAACAGAGTGATAAACTCAGTAAAGAGTCAGTTAATCCTTAAATCAAGGAAATAACTGAAGATAACTCAATATAACTGAATATAACTGGACTGGTAGGTGAAGAAGGCGCCCTTGTCATGCAGTGGAGCAAGGGAGGGCGCATTAGTCACTGGGAGGCCTATAAATGATCTGAAAGAAGCTCTGGGGGCTAGTTTGTTGAGGACTAGGTGTTGGGAATGATGACCTAGAATGCATGCAAACCCTAATTTTGCATGCATGACTGAAAATAAAAATGACTGGAAAGCTAGTAGGACTAGGATGGAGTATAGGAATATCCTAACACAAAGAATAAATATATTTTATCATTTAGACCATCAATGCATCTCCAATGCTAGAAATCGTACATTATTGAGTAACTGGGCATGAGATGAGGAGGAGGATATGGAAGGATGCAATGGAACTGATTGGTGACTGATATCATAGGTATTGACTATTGGTTAAATGTGCATTGAGCATTCTCGGATGCACTGGACTCCTCCACTAAATTGGAGAACCTCCTTCTGATGAAATATCCCAATACTCTCTCCAATGGCACTCTGAATGATGCACACTCAAAGAAATATTATGAATATTCAATGCTTGACTGATAGGGATCTATAGAGAATCTATTACTGTATATCTGGGGTGCACTGATCCTTCTGATATGAACTGGATTCCTCCACTGAATGGGAGCACCTCTCTCTGATGAAATCCTCCAATGTTCTCTCCAATGGCACTCTGACTGGTGATCACTCCGTGGTAGATTGAGAATATTCAATATTGGACTGATATGGAGTTGAATATCAGTACTCCATAGCTCTAGATATGATCAATGACTGACTAGAACATGAAATACCTTGGGGCTCATCTCCCAAGCAAAGGTTGAGGCACATCTCTTGTAATGTCCCCACCCTTGAACCCAATGCAAGGAAGGGAACCTGATGCCATTCTATGGGGATTTTCATAAACTCAGCCATGTTCATTAGATTCACAACCATAAAATTGATGTGTGCAGATGGAAAACAAGCAAACATGCACAGTGGAAATAAACTCATCCACGCACATTTTTCATATGCATTCAATCACATCGATAACGGTCATGAAATTATTCATTTGCAGAGGGAAAACACATAGATAGAAAACACTTGTCCTTGTTGTGCAATTGACCCAAACAACTAGCTATGTCGCCGCAACGTTCCTCCCAACCATAGGTCTCTGCCTAGCCTATATTCTTTCAGCACTCAGAGACCACCCCTAAGCTGGGCATGATATCTACAAGGAAAAGGGAACCCTCAATCATAGCACAACCCAAAGCAATGGATACCTAGCTCAACCCCAGCATTCTCTTGCACCCAAAACTTAGATATGGCCTCTAGAACACACTTTCAGCAGTGGGACTTAGGAGCTAGATGGACAAGGGTTTTCCCCAAAACGTAGGCACAACAAAAACGAACTTGTGAGAGGAAAAATCGTGCATAGGGAAGAAAACGATTTTCCCACAGATATACAAGCAATCAGTGAGTCAAAATAGCCTCTATGGTCCCCAAATCGATTTCCCTTTCTTCCCCATTGTTACACAACACAAAAACACCCTTCCCAGCTAGGAGATTGAAGAAAGATGCAGCACAACTATGGAGAAAAATGCCCAGGTAGCTCTAAACTCGTGAGGGAGAGCAAGGAGAGAAACTAGTTGATGGATAATGGCTTGGGGAGCAATTCATGGCTCTTTTCTTGCCCAAGAAGCAAAATGTGATTTCCCATGCAGGGCAGCTTTCCCATACCCAAATTTGGACAGCCATACCTCTCATTCCCCAAGGCATTAACTACCTCAACCAACTCTTGGGAGAAATCAATGATTGGGTACAAAAGTCAACATGGGTAGTTGGGGGTTTGATTGGTTCTCTCATTGACACTTGGCTTGACTTGATTGGCTCCAAGGGTTTGAATTTTTTCCTTCCCAATTCCTTGTAGAATCATGCCCCCATCTCTTATTGTGTTGCATAGCTAGTTGTGGGTATTTTATTAAAATGCATATTTACATTATATTCACAATTCCACCGTGCCTAGCTAGCACGCAAACCATATGCATCAATAAATCAATGGAGGGGCCTTGGCCTTGAGCTCCCCACCATGATTTTACAACAATATTACATCATTTATGATTTTAATTCCATGGGGTCAAACTTGAGACATTACATTCCCCTCCCCTTGGAATAACACCGTCCTCGGTGTTCCAACACTTAGTAATAAATACCCACTTTACACATGTCTCAAAATTCACAAATTGTGGCAAGTCTATCCTGCGTTTCATCTCTTTACTTTGAGCTTTCAATACCAAGTCCTTTGGCTTCCACAATCGCTCCTGTTGGCTTTGATCGGCCATCTCTGTAGGTGGGAATTGCTCTACAACGATCCCTTTCTTTTATTTACCTTCTAGCTGTTCTACAAGTGTAGAATTTTCATGGATGCCATCTCTCTTGCTGTCCTGGAAACTATTTGAGGAAGGTTTTTAGCCAAAACAAATAACTTTTGGTTTTCTTCCAGGATCAAGGTGCACAACTGGCTCTTATTTTGCTCACTAGCAACACTTGGCTAGTAACAACTACAACCAATGGATTTCAATGTCTGACCTGTGAGACTCATTATGGCAATTCCTATTAGGACAAGCATAACATAATATTAAAATTAGTGAACTATTTTCCCAATTGACTTGGAACATCCATGCTTTACTCATGAGACTTCCACCCATTTCATGCTTTCCCAACATATACATGAACTCATCCATGTTCATACTATCACATGGAAATAGCTATTTCATCATTCACAATTCGTTGCAAGCAATTAAACACAATCTATTTCAACCATGACATGCACTCAACAATATTTTGTTTCTAAGATGCATCTGTGTTTAAAATGATCATTACTATACATGTTTAAGACTATTGTGTTTCTAATAGTATTGAGATTATACTAATAAATGTATGATTATGTATGAGATCTCGAGGATATCACAATAATGATACTTGTAAGCATGCATAGTGATCGAGGATGGATATAAGTTCAAGGACAGGTAATCCAGGAAGCAAATATCAAGAGGGAGCACACTCCAGTAGTTTCTGCAAGGATGCATATACTCAGAGGGAGTCGACCACTTCTCACAATCCACATCAGAATGGAGTTGCAGAAGGGAAGCAAAGACTGAGAGGGAGTCAACCCAACAAAAAAACAAAGATAAGTATTTGAATTATCATTTCTTGGATATTTGATTGTTTAAATAATATTGTTCAATGATGTATATACCGATATTCCTAGAATTAGGCTGTGTATTTTGGCATATTAGAATAATTGCATTAATGAACAGCATACTACTAATATGCATGTAATGGGTAAGTGGCCTATGGAACTGTACAACATTCCATTACTAATTATCTAGAATGAAACCTCTTTGCTGACATGTTGGGAGTAGTGCAAACTCTTAACAATGTTCTGGTAGAGATTGGAAGGCATCTAGAAAGTTACAGGATATGGATGAATGTTGTATTGAAGCATTGGCTAAAATAATTGCATGGTTGTATGACATTTATTTATGTGTAAGAATTTGTTCTAAAAACTATGAGATGTTTCTAATCATGCAATTGAACTTGTTTTGTAGGAAAGATCGTATACCATCACATACAAAAGAAGGACTACAACATTTTTTCCAGTAACAAAGATATATATTGAAGATATTGAAGTTACCAGGATCTGGGATGAAGTAATGGAAGAATACCATGATCTGTCGATCATGAAGAATGATGTTTGGGATGTGGTCCCAGACCAGAAGGGAAGTCTGTCGTATAAGACAAGCATGCTGTAGGTGGCATCATAGAGACTTTTGCTCCTGTAGCCAAATCCACTTCCATCAGATCAGTACTTGCTCTGGCTGTAGTGATGAAGTGGAAAATACACCAGATGGATTTCAAGATAGCCTTCTTGAATGGTGTAGTCGAAGAGGAAGTGTATGTGGAGCAGCCACTTGGTTTTGAGACACATGACGGGAAGTCATATATGTGCAAAACATGGTATGGTAGGATAGACAGCTTTCTATCCAGTTTGGGCTTTACCAAGAGTAAAGTGGATTCCGACCTTTACTACAAGGTTGAGGAAGGAAATCCAGTGATACTACTTTTGTATGTGGATGATGTGTTTGTTACAGGTGAGGATAGATTGATTGCCGACACGCAGCAGAAGCTTGCTGCCGAGTTCGAGATGAAGAACTTGGAGATGATGCACTACTTTCTAGGCATGGATGTGTGGCAGAGTGCAGATGGAATCTTCCTTGGACAAGGGAAGTATGCAGTAGATATCCTAAAGAGGTTCGGGATGATGAACTGCAAGGACATGGCCACATTTATGGCATCAAACCTGAAGCTTCTGTGTGATGCTTCATCTGATCCGGTTGATGTCACTGTGTATCGTCAGATGATTGGGTCCTTGATGTACCTGACGAACACGAGACCAAATATTTGCTTTGCGGTGAACACATTGAGCCAATTTCTGATGGATCCCATAGGTGTTCACCTGGTTGTTGTAAAGCATATTCTGAGGTACCTGAAGGGTAAAATTGACTATGGGCTCAAGTATGATGTGAATCAAAAGTTTAACCTACAGGGTTATGTTGATTTGGACTGGGCAGGCAGTGCTGCAGATAGGAAGAGCACTTATGGGTGTTGCTTCAGTATGGGATCAGGTGTGATCTCTTGGTTTAGCAGGAAGCAGTCCTGTGTAGCACTGAGTACATCCGAGGCAGAGTATGTTGCAGCTTGTTCGGCTATTTGTGTGGCAGTATGGCTCCGAAAGCTACTGTCTGAGTTATTTGATCTCCCGATGGAGGCTACTGGTATATTTTGTGACAACCAGAGTTGTGTGAAGCTGTCTGAGAACCCGGTGTTCCACGACAGGTCGAAGCACATTGAGATAAAATATAACTATATCAGGGATATGGTGCAGAGGAGCAGTGAATCTCCTGTATGTTGCGACGGATGAGCAGGTTGCAGATGTGTTGACGAAACCACTAGCCAGAGTGAAGTTTGAGTACTTCAGAGAGAGGCTTGGTGTTCTTCATATTGACGACACTTCGAGGAAGAAGTGATGGACACACTTGCAGGAGCCATTCCAAGCATGGTGATAGGAGGATCCTTCCCATGGCTGTGGATGTAAGCACTGGATGATGAGCATCAGGACGATGCTCCAGTTACTGATCTGTATATGCATCAATTAGATGCTTTGATCAGTTTGATCATGTATTTGTATATGCATCATGTTGGATGCTTGATATATTTGTATATGCATCATGTTGGATGCTTGATATATTTGAATATGCATCATGTTGGATGCTTGATATGATCAGGTGGATCATGTATTTATGTACCGGGTGGATACGTTGTATGATCAGGTGGATCATGTATTTTTTGCATATGTATCAGTTGGATGCATTGTATGATCAGGTAGATCATGTACTTATGTATGTATCAGGTGGATGCATTGTATGATCAGGTAGATCATGTACTTATGCATGTATCAGGAGGATGCACTGTATGATCAAGTAGATCATGTATGATGATATGTATCAGGTAGATACTTTGTATGCATCAGATGGTGATTAGGATGATCACAGATGACGAGCTTCAGGATGTTGCTCCAGATGATATGCATCAGGATGATGCTATGATGGTGATCAGGATGATCACAGATGATGAGCTTCAGGATGTTTCTCCAAATGATATGCATCAGGATGATGCTATGATGGTGATCAGGATGATCACAGATGACAAGCTTCAGAATGTTTCTCCATATGATATGAATCAGGTTGATGTTATGATGATGATCAAGTTGATCATATGATGATGTACATCAGGATTGTGTATGGTGAGTATCAGGTCGATGCTCTGTGGTCATGGATAGGTTGTGCAGGTAGCATAGAAAAGACCCTTTAAAATCCAGACAGGTAGAGCGGTGTGCTCGTAACATCCTGGGATGATCTATCAAGATCCAGACAGGTAGAGCGGTGTGCTCGTAACATCCTGGGATGCTCTGAGTAGGTTTTGCTACAGGTAGAATAGAAAAGACCCTTTAAAATTCGAACAAGTAGAGCGGTGTGCTCGTAACATCCTGGGATGATCTATCGAGATCCAGACATGTAGAGCAGTGTGCTCGTAACATCCTAAGATGCTCTGAGTAGGTTTTTCTATGGTTTCGCATAGAAAAGATCCTTTAAAATACGGATAGGTAGAGCGGTGTGCTCGTAACATCCTGGGATGCTCTATTGAGATCCAGACAAGTAGAGCTGTGTGCTCATAGCATCCTGGGGTGCTCTGAGTAGGTTTTGCGAAAGTTCACATAGAAAATATCCTTTAAAATCTGGACAGGTAGAGCGGTGTGCTCATAACAGCCTGGGATGCTCTATCAAGATCCAGACAGGTAGAGCGGTGTGCTCGTAACATCCTGGGATGATCTGAGTAGGTTTTGTGAAGGTCAACATGTAAAATATCCTAGGAGATCCGATATGTTGAGCAGTAAGCTCGTAATCAGTCCTGGGATGCTCTTTCGAGTTTTTGTTGATGCACATAATCATTCCTAAGGGTTCCACAGTATGGCCACTGATGATGAAGACCTACAGGTGGTGGGCCTACATCCAGCATGAAAAAGGGTTGGCTCTGTAGAACTTCCTATGACGAGTAGATTGGAGATTGATTGAGATAGCAGCAGTAGTGACAATGACGATGATTCGATGACGATGATCCAAAGAAGAAGACTTGTGCTAGCAAATCTGTGTCGAGAAATACCTTCCTAGTTAAGAGGGAGTGTTGATGTATTTGTAACTTCGGATTGTATTTCACATATGTATATTGTATTCCTATAGAGATGTTATTATTCCTCTATACGGAAGTGTCGTCATTTATATTGTAAGTGTCGTAACTTATACTTGATGGGTTATTAGACCACCTTGTCGGGGTCGGCCCTATATAAGTCATGTGGGTTAAAGGGTTATTAGACCACCCTATTGGGGGTCAGCCCTGTCAGCATTATGTTATGTGGTTAAGTTAATGCCGACCTAGTAAAGGTTATTAGGCAAGTCAAGTCAAGTATAAATAGAGTGCGAGAGGCACTCTATTTCATCATTCACTTTCTCACTCTTACACTCATTGGAGAGTGACGCACTAGTGGAGGAGGAGAAGCTGTTTCTAGGAGTATATATCTTATGCTTTGGTTGTATCATTGCTCTATCTATCTATGAGGAAGTTGCGGGGTTTTTCACCTTCTTGGTTTTCCCCGGTGAAACTCTGTGTCTCTTGTGTGCTTGCATTATTGTGTCCATGATTGATATGTTGTAGATATGTTGTAGATATGTTGTACATGTTATTCTCTCAGTTAAGATCCTAGATCAGATTGAAATTTCTAAAAAACTAACACACATTAATGAGATGGGAGTCACAGTCCCGTATGGGTTGGAGGGAAAATTCCAATTAATATAATAATGAGAAATTATTATTGGAGAAAATGGCAAACCCTAAAGAAAATATTTGAGAGAATAATGAAATAAAAGAAATGATAAAATGAGAAAATTTACACCTAAGAGAATAAAAAGTGAAAATATGAACATTATTGATCATCATCATTATCACACAAGAGAAATGGGAGCTAGGAAGAGGGATAACCAGAGCTAAATGAAGACAAGTAAATGGGGACAGTTTTGGAGCACAAAATTGGACTAAATTAAGAGAAATCATAGCAGCTAGGTATAGCTTGGACACTTGGTTGTGTGCAGGTAGGAGAACTACCCCAAGCTTGCAGGAGCATTGCATTTACTCTGAATAGGATGTGATTAATTGATTCTCTTAATGGCTGAGGCTTAAAAGCCCCTGGAGCATCTTGGAGCTCAGGAGCACTGAGTTGGATGTTGGGTTTCCTGCTGCCACAGAAATTTCCTAAATAACTTGGGGAACAAGTTAAGGGTAATTTAAAATATATACTCTCAACCAGGGGGGCTGTGAACTCAACTCGGGGGTGACCTGAAAGCAAGGAGAACTTGTTGGTCAAAGGATGGGAGGTTTGTGCTAGGTTCCACTGGTCATCAGATTTCAGATAAGTTTATATGTTGCACCTATATGACAACTTTTATGGACAGTTATTGGAATTTGTTTATGTATATTCTTGAATTACTATTGAATGGTTTATTTATCAGATCTTATCAGATGTATAATGATATATTGATTTTATGAGTATGAATCTCCCATAAATTATTAGATCTCTGTAACATGGTATAGGTTTATAATCTAAGTGAAATACCTGCAACATTCATAGTTTATGTTTGATGTATGAATGGATAAAGTCTTGGTGCAGTAGGGAGACATAAATATTGTGTAATAATGGTTTATAAGCCTGAGATAGGCACTCTAGAGTAATCATTGTTTATGTGCTACCCTAGGGTCATGTGAATGTATTTTAAATAGAATACATTTATTTTTATCTACTTACAGAGCAGTGTTTCTATCATTTTATTGTATAAAGGAGGCAGACATGTAAACCGGGAGGTTTACATGTCACCATCTATGTTATATGTAAACCCTTTATTTCTATGTTTATAGATCAACCCAGAAAGGGGATAAATGTAAATAGGACATTTTCCTATCTGTTTAAATGAAATTCTCATATTCGACTGAGTTTATACATGCATGTAAATCTGTATATAAAAGACTTTTATTCCAGTTTGGAATTCAAGGTTGTTTTCTAGCTACTGTGTGTATGCATAGTATTTTTAACTTCATTATGAAACTCAATTTGGGGGTTTCTTTACCTTGCAAACATTTACTACTTAAACTACGGGATGCATATCAAGTTTCGAATGCGTATTCTCCTGTAGATGCATGCCTTTACTCTCGGCATGGGTTGAGATGTGACCTTTCTTGGTTTAAACACCCAAATTGCATACACTGCATAGATCCAGTGTGATAGCACGTTTACATCATGTAAGCGTTGTATGAGTCCACATTTTAAAAACAATGATTCATTATTGTGGGTTCCATGATTTTTATTAAATAGTATGCATTTCCACGATTTTTATAAAACAGTATGCATTTCCACGATTTTATTAAACAGTATGCATTTGCACGATTTTACACAGTGTGCACATTTTAAAATAAACAGTGTTGCATTATAACATTAAAGACGAATCTATATGTGTGTGTGTGTGTGTGTGTGTGTGTGTGTGTGTGTGTGTGCAATTACCATAATATTTTTATGCTTATGGCTATGCTTGGGGAGCAGTATGGAAAACAGAGTCGCTTCATAATAAACAAGTGTTGGAACACATATGCTAAAACCATGTTGCAGTACAAGTTAAATGTGAATCTATGTATGCATCTACCCTTTCAACATATGCACATATCTATTTGTGTTGGGAAGCAGAGTAAATCAAATATTATACGAATGTTGTAAACATTCCATAACCAACATGAAAATGCTAAATGGATGCACAGACAGCCATGGGCGAAAGCTTTAAAAACGAATCCCATGCTTGAAGTTAAGCTTTTATAACCCTTCGAATTTAAAATATGGATGCATAACATTATGGCAATTCAAACCAAAATTGGCATCGTTTCCATTAACAAAAGTTGGAGCTATAACATTTAAAAACACAGACAACATTATGAGACTGAGTTGTTCAACCGACGAGCGTTGATGCACTAACTGGGGAGGTATTAAATAATTTTAAAAAACTTTAATCATTTACACCTTTCCTGTATGGCTTACGAAATACAACTTAGGTTGTGAAGACCAGTAATCACAAGAAGCTAAGCGTGATGCTTCTGAGTTTTAGGTCGGCGGCCATGTGTTCTTTTTATCAACGAAAGCAAACATAACTAAACCCTTCATGATCTTTGAGTAACTCAGCCCCCACCAATGGGGTAAACCACCCCCATGCGTAATTGGGTTGGCGAGTTACTTGGAAGCTTAGGAACCTTCCTCACGCTCGGTGACGGTTGTGGGAGTCACCCCGCGCGCCCCAACTTCCACCACCATCCTGCTTACCTACACAAGAAGTGAAACGAGGTTAAAACTCTTAATTTAAAACTGAGTACATATAATATATTTACCACGGTATATAAATGAGGTTCGAATTTGGGACACGTCACCTGTAAGTAGAGTGAAGTTGCAACCATGCTTCACCTAAGCATCACAGAGAACAATGATAAGCGTTAGCCATTACCGAAGGGATTCATAATAGTTAAGTATTGAAGTTTAAACAGAGAAGAGGTGTTCTTTAACTTATCATCGCATGCATGAGAGAACGTCGAACATCCTCATGTTGTTGTGCAGTGACTCATTGTGGAGTCGAATCCATCCCACTGGGTTCATGGCGTAAATCTATTGCGCAGAGCAGCAGCTCTCTGCTCAGAACCTCGACATAGCAGCAATGGAAACCTTCGACCCTCAACCCTTGACAAATGTTGCTTGCACCAGACATGGAGGGTAAGGGTTACCACTGAAACCGGTGACTAGGGAGTTATTGCAAATGCCGTATAGTTTCTAGGCGCGAAGACCACAACTCCAGGATCAATGGTGGTGTATGTTTCTCGAATGCCAATAAACCAAGTTGGATCGAAATCAACGGATAGGAACAGCTGGTGAATTAATGGAGTCTGCAGAGAGTATGTAGTACATCCATGGACGTAGCATCACGTTGTCAGGGTGTGGCTGTAAGCGGAAGCTTCATTAATGGAGTCTACCAACCAAGAACCACGTTGACCAAAACCTTAACGCAACAGGGTCGGACCCTTCCACGTTGCTGAGAGCCTTCGCATACCTGCCAAGTGACAAGCCAGGGCAGGGTTCAAAACGTATGAAGTGGATTGGTCAAGCCTACGTGGCACAACCACATCACCACCCAAGCCACCCTTGTGACGTGCAGCGTTGACCCACCATTCTTTATTTATCCATGCGTGTTTTATAAACTAGGGTATGGCTGGTTATATAGTTATATAGACCAATGTCGTATTGCGTTGAAACCTTAGTCAATACTTTGGAGTCGATCTTTATACTTAGTATAATGTCATTGTAGGGACATTATGAAACCTTTATATGGTTGGGTTATTAACATAATAACGCCAATTTATAACACATTACTATGTTGGCTAAGTAAGCCAATGTCCATAGCATTGGATGATATATATATATATATATATACATATATTGTTTACAAAGTCAAGTTTTAATACTTGGTTAATATATGTAAAGCATTCATATGTTTAGGTTCATGTTAATGCTTTTTGTATGGCTTGGTCTATTGTTATGGAATTAACTTACATGCTAGGTATTACAATTCCATTTTTTAGTTATTGGTGCTTGTATTTGATTTTCATGGATATAATAAGAGCGCTCATAGCATACTATACTATAACCTAGTTCTTTGCAAAGATGATACTAGGGCTTGGTATAATAATAATACATAGGTTATATGTTAGTAACATAGTTACAACATATAAATATGTTAATTTAATTTGTATTCACATTAATACTATAATAGTTCGTAATTCATATTATTAACATATTAATAGTTTTAATATTATTACTAATTGAAATATTAAAGTTGCTTATAAATTTATATTGTCGCAAAGTAGTTAGCATATAGTGGATATGTAATTGTTGGCATATGATTGGTCCCTATATACTAACAGGTTCATGTATAGGTACACCTTCATAAGCATAGGTTTTTTTCAAGTATCGACACTGGTGGGAAAAGCGACAAAAGTAATAGTGAAGTATAGTGCACACACGATCAGAAATATATCTAAGTAGGTTGTAGCGACAGCTAGATTACATGTTTTCGTAATTTTTTTAGTGGTTAGAATTCTTGATAATAATAAAAAATCGCGTAGAAGAGACGTGACATAGTCAAAGTAAGAAAAACTCGTAAAAATAAAAATAAAAAATCGGAGACCATCTATAGTCCAGAATGAGCATCTAATGTCGAAGAAGTCATAAACCATGGAAGTCGGTTTGCGACTACTAATAGAGAAATTAGAAGCCATGTTAAAGCGCATCGAAGAGACAATGAAGAATTAAGCGACCGGAATACAAAATTGGAAGTAACGATTAAACTACATGAGATACAAGAATGGTTCAATGAACAAAAAATGTCTGACCAGAAAAATCATATAGAAAAATTGTGTGCACAAATCAAGGAATTAAAAGATGAGAGTGATTCAATCATAGATTAAAAAATCAAGATATAAAGAAAGAAATAAACAATTACAAAGCAGAAGTAATACGCTTGAACAAAGTCGTTAATGACAAGGACGAAGAACTGCAACAGATACGACAGAAATTAGAAGATCAAGAATCAGTGGTCGACCAATGTCGACAACAGATAACAAGTCTTCAACAACTAAATGACAACTCTAAAAATACACACAAGTTGGAGATCGCAAAGAGTAATAAAACACTATCCAACAATTCCGAAGAAATTTTCAGATTAAGAAATCATAACAACACTCTAGTCACAAAAATTAAAAAGTTGAAGAATAGTCGAAAGACAGAACAATCCACGAAAGACATTGAAGGAAAAATTCTAGACAAGAAGGAATAAAATAGCTGCATCAGAAGTCATAATGAAGATATGAAGGAACACCTTAAGAAGTCTGAAGATGATAGAAAATCGCAAGTAGAACTGATTAATAAGTTTCAAAATGATAACATGCAATTAGAAAATAAGTTGGAAAAGATACAAAATGAAACATTAAAACCCCAAGAGGTAAAACTACAACTTCCAACTCAGATCAATGCTCAAAATACCACGCTCGTAAAAGAAAATGACATTATGAAAATTCCCTATCGACACCCCAACCATAAAAACGAATATCCAAAAAAATGGGAAATGTCGAAATATAATGGTACTAATGTGATCAAAGCTCCTAACGACATATCAATATGGAATCCAAACATTTCACAACAAATCAAATCGGGATGGATTGATCCGTTTACATATCGGAAGTTACGCTCTACACTAAGAAGTTTGTATCGACATGTTTCGTCAGCTACGATGTCGCAAGGAATGATGCGACAACATTATAAGGCTTTGAGGACAAAGCCTTTCTAAGAGAGTGGCAATGTAATGAACATAAATAAGATAATAATTAAATAATTAAATAATTAATAGTTAGTTTATTATGAAAAGAGGTGTCTCCTCAACATCAAGTGTGCAAGCCATATTTAAGGCCAAGACATCATTGTAATCTATCATCCTATCATCAATACAAATTATTATTATGGCTTATCTGGTTTACCAAGTCTTCTGGAGAATATTATTGTATGAGCGAATATTTATTCGCCTCATAGACTTGCTAGCTTGCTTGTCTCTCTGGTCCAATCATCTTCTTGGCAGTTTAGGCACTTGTGTCATTGTCCAACCAAATCCTTTTCATTTTCTAACATGATAGAGTATGACTTGGTGAACTCAATGTCTGCTCAAGGACTTCATGATGTAGAGTACATTGCTTGTGTTCCTTCTTGAACTGTATCATCATGGAGTATCCTCTTGGATCTGTATGAAGTGCCATCTTATGTACTTCTTCAGACTGTCTCATGTACACTATCCCCTTGATATCATCTGCATGAATACACCTCTTAGATATACTCCATAGTTGCATTCTCAATGCATCCTTGATTCACATATTTTCTTATAGATAAGCTTCAAGACATTGTATACATCTTTAGACAGAAGGGATGCAGTAACTAGATATACATTTTCATATTGGAATCCATGTATGTTCAGTCATCTTGCACATATATGCTTCTTTTCCTCTTCAGATGTTTATGCTTTTGGATATACTCCAAAGTTGCATATCTATCACATTTGCACATATGCTTCTAATGTTCAAGATTTCTTCATCATGCACAATAGACTTCCTCAAAGTGGATTTTTCATATTTCTGTTGGATTTCCAATAGACTTCCTCAAAGTGGCTTCTTCATATTTCTGTTGGATTTCCAATAGACTTCCTCAAAGTGGCTTCTTCATATTTCTGCTAGACTGTTGTGTCCACTTTGACTTGTATTGATATCAATGACTCATACTGAATCAGTTGACATCCTCTTTGACATTGGACGATGGTCAACCACTTAACATCATATTTATTTGACATTAATGACAACCAATGCTCAACAGAATATATAGCTACTACAGAAGCAACTAAAGAGAATGTGTGGCTCAGGAAGATACTTGAAGATTTGCAGGAGAAACAAGAGAACTCCACTCCACTTTTTATTAACAACACTTCTGCAATCAAGTTGGCCAAGAATCCCAAATTCCATGACCGAACCAAACACATCAAAACAAAGTATCATTTGATTTGACACCATGTAGAGGCCAACACAGTTCATTTACGTCATTGTTCCACAAATGAGAAAATTGTAGACATCTTCACCAAAGCACTTGGACGAGAAAAGTTTGAAAGATTTAGATTTGGATTAAGGGGGGGAATGTTGGAATCCTCCAGGATTATTGTAAATAATAATAATGTAAATATTTTCAGTTTCAGTTATGGAAGATGAGGAGTCTTGGAGACTCCAATGGATCTCTTGGAATTCGACGTCCAAGGGTCTCCCATCTAATGTATAAATAAAGGCTTTGGATAAATAATTAATTGAATTCGGGAGTTAATCCTTTCAATGATAACTCTAGTGGGACAAACCCCATCCAGATTGACCACCTGAGTCAAACCCGAGTTGGATTCCTAGATTTGGGGGCACCTTCCTTGATTTGAGGGTACATTCCCTAATTTGGGGAACTTCTCCCTTATTTTAGGTGTGTTGGAGTTAGTAATTAGATGAGGACTAGATGTACTCTACTAATCTAGGTCCTAACTGATCCTAAATGACCCTAACTAACCCTCTTAAGTCATCAACACCCCAATTCGGATATTTTAGGGATTTGAATGCACTCCTTAAGTCCTCTTCAATCATTAGAACCCTAGTTGAGATATTTTAGGGATTTGCATGCACTCCTTCAATTAGAACTAGTGTTCAGTGAGTCACAAGGTCAGTTGAACTCAATCTAGGTGAGTGTGCATGGATAACTAAGGGTCTTTGGCTCTAGTTAAACCTGACTAGCCTTCCAATCACTACATGATCAATTCGAATAGCCTCATGACCTAATTCGCATTACCTTGATATAAATATTGTTTGTCTCCATTCATTAATGTTCAATGAAATACATCATTCCTTCTTATTACCTGTTCTAGTTTTTTGTGTAATGATCTATGATATCTCATTTGTTACATGAATAGTTGAATATTGATCTCTCTTTCACGGTATATCTCTCTTGTATTAGTGCCTAGATCTATATGCTCAAGTTTTACAGTATATAGAATTGCCTTGGATAATGTCCATGAATGTAGTACATAATGAAGATTGGATGCTACCACATTCAAGGGCCAATTATTATAAGAAGTATCTCATAGTTCTAAAACTTGATTTCTATGTGAGACAACTTTAAAATTTTTTATTGGATTTATTATAATGACATCTCATGGTAAATATATGTGTATGATATAGGCAAGATGATGGATCGATCTAGTAAGGACAGATGATGGCTACTAAATATGGAAAGCACAAGGAGTATGCTACGATGACAATGGAACCCTATGATGTGCCTTAATTTCCATAAGCTATTGTTTATTAAAAGTTGCTAGTGGGACACCGTATATGGCTATGTTCTTCTTGCTTGTGAAATTCTTAGAAAGATGGATTGCTCGAGGTACTATTTAGTAGTGAAGGGGATGGATGAGCCTGGAAGGGTGATTATAGGAAACTTGAGTGAATCTATTATAGAATATTCATGTAATATGGCGGTCAGGATAAAGAAGGCATTATATATATATATATACATATATATATAGGATGTGTCAAAGAAGACAACGAGTTGAATCTCGCGTTGGAAATACTAAGAGAGGGGGTGAATCAATATCGAGCACTTTTACCATTTCAAGCATTAATTATATCATGCAAACATAAACCATTAACAATGTCATTCATCATCACATAAACCATACACAGTGCACAAGATATTTAACGTGGAAACCCAAATGGGATAAAAAACACAGGATGCTTTTCTTATATATTCAATTTATTTACCAACACCAATTAGAAGGAAGCACCAACTCCCTAATTTTATATCACCAACTAGAAGGAGGATCCAACCCCCTAGTTTTTCAGCTCCAACTAAAAGGAGGCTCCAACCCCTTGAGATCACAGGCTCCAACCTATAGAGAGGAATCCAATCCTCAGTGGGCTCCAACTCACACCTCTTAGGCACCAACTTGAAGGAGACTATGATGTCCTATCCTTGCCCCGTCCCACCACCCTGATATGAATAAGAGAATCAATATATCATTTACATTGTCTGTGTCATTGTCATTATCAATCTGTACTTGTATCACTTCATCAGTCAACATGTACCTGTATCGTTGTCTCTGTCAACTTGTATCATTGTATCACTACCTTTGTCAACTTGTCACAATCATTATCTATGTCACAATACCCCAAGCATTGTCTCTGCAACCTGTATCTCTGTCTCTATCAACATATACATGTATATCTATCTATGTACATGTTTTACTGTCCCTGTCACAATCACTATATCTCTATCTCAATGCCGCAATCAATGTCTCTGTCACAATGCCACTATTAATGTCACAATTCCACAATCACTGTCACACTATCCTTGTCACTATCACACTATCATTGTCATGCTATCTCTATATTTGTCACATTATATTAACCTAAGCATGCCTCAAATATATACCCATAAACAATCATCCATCAATTTCATTTGCATCCTCAACTTTTACATCATACAAATTTTCAAAACATTGAACATTCCAAGAGATGAGCCATATGCCAAAACATAACCATGGATTATGCCAAGATAACCACTATGATCTATGCCAATACCATCATACAATATTCCCAGATAATCATTAAGATCTATGTAAAGATCATCATACAACATTCCTAGATAATCATCAAGATCTATGCCAAGGTCATCATACAATATGCCAAGATATCATCAAGATTTATGCCAAGATAACATCAATATCTATCCCCATATAACATCAATATCTATGTCAACAAATCACCAAGATATATGTCAACAAATCACCAAGATAACTACCAATATTTATCCAAATATAACCATCATCATAGCCTCCATAACATATTCAATGAATTCAAATAAATATAGCAAGAGGGAATCTCACGTACCGATCTCAAACATGAACTTTATCCATGAGAGACATGTGCTATCACAAGATAAATCAACAAGCATGAAACATACCTTTTCCAATATCACAAGATGGAGAAATAATATACAAGCCAAAAGAAACTCTAAATCATGTCATTACATATCCCTCTCAACAAGCTTTCCAATGGGCCAAGAATTTTGTAATTCTAATTCTATATGAGAAAGTTATGCAAGTTTTTTTGAATCTCGTCAATCCTCAAAGATACCCAAAAACATTTCCTCTACAAAGTTTTGCACTTTTCTCCAAAAGGTGTGCAATACCAAAGAGAGACTTGGTGGATGATCAAATGAAATGTTTGATCTTCTATTTATACACTTCATGATGCCTTGTAGCTTCTTTTAGGGTCTCCTTAAACTCATCCTTAATTTGTGGATCCCATATTTTAAGGGGGTCTCAAGGGTTAGTACCCCACTTCAAGGATCCATCATGACACTTCACCAAAACTTCAAGATCACTCCATATATTCTCAAAGGGGAATTAGGGATTGTCCACATCATCATACTATGTGGATACATCATTATTTCTTGTGGGGATCCTTGCCACTTCATGTGGTCCAATGTGCCAACTTACCACAACTTTTGGGGTCATGTGGACCAAACATCATTATTTGGGGGATACTTCATGCTTCACACCAACTTGATTTGGACCAACTTTGGGGAGCTTTAGAGTATTATCCACCATGGGTCATGTAGCCCCAAACTCATGGGAAAGTGGACCAAACACCATTGATTTGGGCTTTCTTCACCTTTTATTTCAACATTGTCTTGTGGACCAATCCTTATTACTTCTGGGGCTACTTCTCATGGTCATATTGTGAGGAACCTACAACAATTAATAAATGAAGATACACGAGATAGCAGTAAGAACAGAACTCAGAATCACTTTATTGATCAAAGGCCACTTCGAGGGGGAAACCTCCTTTGAGCAAGATCAATACAAATAACTTCACTGGGATGCACCTGCAACAATTAATTAATACGAATATGCGAAATAGCAGAAATGACAGAACTCAGAATCACTTTTATATTGATCACAGGCCACTTCGAGGGGGCAACCTCCTATGAGAAATCTCAATACAAATAACTTCACGGTGCCTTCATAGGTCTCAACACACACTTATATACTAATTCTAGGCGCCAATACTATGGGTCAAAACCATGGGCCGTTACAAACTATGGATCAACAATACTACGGGCGACTTACAAAGCATATGCGCCAACAACAATAACACAAACTATTGATCAACAAATACTACGGGACGACTTACAAAGCATATGCGTCCAACAACAACATACTAACAAAGTAAAGACATGGGTTCCTAACATGCCCTCCCCCTTAAAAAAATCTTTGTCCTCAAAGCTTTAGATGTGGAAATTGTTGTTGAATCTGAAGGAGTGGTTCCCATGTAGCATCCTCTGGTTGCATGTCGTGCCACTGAATTAAGACCTCTGTGATAGAGCGAGAGAGAAGCTGACGCGTGCGCCGATTGAGGATGGCCTCTGGCTCCAAAAGGATGGATCCTTCATTATCCAGTTCGGGTAAAATCATTTTTTCGCTGATGTTGGTGCCAAGAACTTTCTTCAGACAAGAGACATGAAAGACTGGATGAATGCGGGAAGAAGGAGGAAGTTCCAATTTATAAGCAACGGACCCAATCTTTTGAAGAATCCGATATGGCCCATAGAACTTTGGAGCGAGCTTATGACGCCCTTTGAGTTTCAAGGAGGATTGTTTGTACGGCTGGAGACGAAGAAAAACCATATCGCCGACTTGAAAAGTGTGCTCCGAACGGTGTTGATCAACTTGTTGCTTCATGCGATTTCTTGCCATGTGAAGATTGTCCCGCAAAATGCGAAGAATCTGATCGCGGTTTCGAAGGGCCGTGTCAACTTCCTGAACTGGTGAACTGGTGGGGGTGTATGGAAGAAGAGTTGGAGGTGCCTAACCATAGACTGCTTCATATGGGGTAATTTTAGAGGCAGTGTGGTAAGAGGTATTGTACCACCATTCAGCGAGAGGGAGCCACTTTGCCCACTAATGTTGTTGTTCCGAGGTGAAGCAACGAAGATAAGTTTCCAAGCATTTATTGACAATTTCCGTCTGACCATCTGTTTGTGGGTGATACCCTGAACTCATCTTCAGTTTGGTGCCAGTGTGGCAAAATAGTTCTGTCCAAAAATGACTAGTGAAAGTCGCATCACGATCCGAGACAATGGAAGAAGGGATGCCATGAAGACGAAAGATCTAGTCCAGAAAAATTTGAGCGACGGAGGAGGCTGTATAGGGATGGCTGAGAGCACAAAAATGACTATATTTGGAGAGGCGATCAACCACAACGAGAATCATTGTCTTCCCGCCAGATTTAGGGAGCCCTTCAATGAAATCTATAGAAATATCTGTCCAAATCCGTGTAGGTATGGGCAAGGGTTCAAGCAATCCTGGAAGGAGTGTTGTTTCACCCTTATTGCGCTGGCAGGTGTCACATTTGGCCACCATCTATTGAATTGTCCTTTTCATGCCCTGCCAAAAGAAGTTACGCCGTGCTCGTTCATACGTTTTGAGGAACCCAGAGTGCCCTACCGATGGAGAAGCATGGAGTTCATAGAAGACAGCCTGTTGAAGATCTGTGCTCTGGGGAAGCACCAGACGACCCTTGTATCGCAGAGAAGCACCATCCCAAGAGTAATGTGGTACAGCAGAAGGGTTGTTGGTCAAGCATTGGATGATTTGAGATAAGGAAGAGTCATTGACATAACCCTGTTGAACAGATTGCAACCAATTTGGAACAGGCATAGAAATAGCTGAAAGAGAACCTTGGGCATCAAATGTGCGAGAAAGAGCATCTGCCACAATATTGTCTTTACCCTTCTTGTAAGTGATCTCATAGTCATAAACCATGAGTTTTCTAACCCATTTCTGTTGTGCCGGGGAGGAGACACGCTGGTCCAAGAAATATTTCAGACTCTGGTGATCAGTCTTGATGCAGAAATGATTCCCTAATAGGTATGGCCGCCACTTCTGTACTACATGAAAAATATCCATCATTTCCTTCTCATAGGTAGAGGCAGCTAAATTCTTACCTGAAAGGGCTTTGCTGGTGAACGTAATGGGGTATTCATCTTGAAGGAGAACAGCACCAAGTCCATTTCCGCAAGCATCACTCTCAATAGTGAAGGGCTTGGAAAAATTGGTCATAGCTAGCACAGGTGTAGTACACATAGCTTGTTTTAGTTTGTCAAATGCACACTGAGCAGCAAGTGTCCATGTAAAAGCATCATTTTTCAATAGAGCATTTAATGGAGCTGCAATCTTCCCGTAATCCTTGACAAACTTGCGGTAGTAGCCAGTCAACCCCAAAAAACCACGAAGGCTCTTGAGTGTCTGAGGATGCGGCCAATTGTTCATGGCATCGATTTTGGCAGGATCCACGCGAACCCCTTGTGCTGAGATAATGTGCCCGAGATACTCAACTTCCTTCTATCCAAAAACACATTTAGACTGCTTGGCATGGAGATGATGGTCAGAGAAAAGTTGCATGACAAGATCCAGATGCTGGAGATGTTCATCCCATGTTTTACTGTAGATGAGGATATCATCAAAGAATACCAGAATGAATTTCCGCAAGTAGGGTCGAAATATTTTATTCATTAAGGCCTGGAATGTGGAAGGAGCATTAGTGAGACCAAAGGGCATGACCAAAAACTCATAATGGCCATCATGTGTGCGGAAAGCTGTTTTAGGAATATCATCCTCATGAACCCGAATTTGATGATACCCAGAACGAAGATCCAACTTGGAGAAAAAGTGAGCCCCATGAAGCTCATCGAGAAGCTCATCAACAACAGGAATTGGAAACTTATCCTTGATGGTGAGGTGATTAAGTGCTCGGAAGTCAATGCAGAGGCGTCATGACCCATCTTTTTTGCGGACAAGAATAACTGGAGAAGAAAAGGAACTAGTGCTTGGGCGAATAATACCTTGCTTCAATAAGTCCCGAACGATCATTTCAATCTCCATTTTTTGGTGAAATGGGTAGCGATAGGGCTTGATGTTGGTAGGAACGCTACCAGGAAGGAGCTGAATACGATGGTCTTCTGGCCTGGAAGGTGGAAATCCCACCGGTTCAGCAAAGACACCTGTATATCGATCCAAAATTTGTTGTACATCCAAAGGAGTAGTCGAGACCGCTGATGGTTGCATCTGGATGGAATGGATCTGAGCGATGACACCATGTGAATTCTTCTTGAGGATTTTTTCCATGCGATGTGAACTGATGATGCTGAGAGAACCTGGTTGTACTCCTATCAATGTGTGTTTTTGTCCATTGAGGGAAAACTGCATCCAAAGTTCAGCAAAATCCCATAAGATAGGGCCAAGTGTGCGTAGCCATTGAGCGCCCAAAACCACATCACATCCGCCTAAGGGCAAGGCAAACATGTCAGAACGCAAGGTATAATCTCCCATAGAGATACGCACATTTCGACACTTCCCTTTGCAAGGTAAGGTGCCCCCATTGGCAACCATGACTTCAAAGTTGGAGCAAGGATGGATAAAACAATCAGCTTGTTTGGCGATCCGAGGGTCAATGAAATTATGAGTGCTACTAGAATCAATGAGTATTATAAGAGGAAGCTTCTTGAAGTAACCCCTGACCCGCATTGTTTGGGGGGTGGTGATTCCAGCTAAAGCATGGAGAGATATCTCTGGCTGGTCATCCTGAGACGGAGGGTCAATAGGCGGTTCCTAAATGTCGACTGGAGCATCCAGTGTTTCTGGATGTTCGTCACCAATTTCAGAGGCAGGCGGAGACTCCACATCCAAGAGATAGAGCTTTTGTTGAACACATCTATGTCCCAGAGTGAATTTCTCGTCACAATTATAGCAAAGGCCCTTTTCTCTGCGTGCTTGCATCTCTGTTTCATACAAACGCTTGATAGGAGTCGGTCGAGGAACCTGCGGTATAGGTGGTCGCTGAGAACCCATATTTCGGAAGGGAACAAAAGTGGGTTTGGAGCGTTGTTGGGATGCAATCTTGTCTTCGGCCAACTTAGCCAACCCTAGGGATTCCATCATTGTGTTGGGACAGAAAATTTTGACCTCAGAGCGGATGGCATCCTTTAGACCACTGATAAAACAACTCCGGTAAAAGTCATCAGACAATCCTTCGGTGTGGTTGGCTAGATTCTCAAATTCGGTTTGATACTCTCTCACCGTGCCAATTTGGCGAAGTTTAGTGAGGGCTCCTGTGAATTCATCAAAAGCACTAGGACCAAATCGTTGCAAAAGGAGCTGGCAAAAGTCTGGCCATTTGGGCTCTGGATGAGCCTTGATGTACAAACGGTACCATTGAAGAGCTTCTTGTTCCAAGTGAAAGGATGCCAGCGGAAATTTGTTGACATCGAAAGTATTATGCAGACTGAAATACTGTTCTGCACGATAGATCCATCCAGTTGGATCAGTACCATTGAAGCAAGAAAAATCAAGCTTCGGACCACGGAAATTTCTGGAAGAGGAGAACCCATTGTCTGATGAAGACTCGGACTGCCGTTTGTTGTTCATAGCTGAATGTTCAAGATGGAGGCCGAGAAATTTTTCATCCAGATCCTGGAGTTTGGCTTGGATGGCTGCAAGTGCTTCCTCCATGGTTTTTGCTCCTGCATGGGTGACAACCATAACCAGGAGTTTTTTTTTTTTGTTGTTGTTCGGTTGACTGGGTAAGAAAACAAAAACATAAACTACTTCAGTAAGGGCAAATTTGGACTAGGGAAAAAATCTGAAGGGTAATTGGGGTTTGACTAGGTTTTGGACACTGTTGAATAGACAGGGAAGCAAAAATGAGGATTCCAGAAGCAGGGTGAAAGAATGGGAAAATTTAGCAGAGGGGAACAAAGAAGCAGAATTCAGAAATGAACTCTGTGGTAAAATTTGAGGGTGATTGGGTGAAATCTGAGGAAGTTATGGCAAACCCTAAAAATAGACAAATGTGGGATTTCGGGCTTTGGGAAGGGGAATTGTGGATAGAGTCCTCAGGAGTGAAATATGCAGAATGGGGTGACAGGGGTTCCCCGAAAATTTCAAGGGAAACAGAGTGAAAACAAGGGAGATATGGAGAAAAAAAAAAAATTCAGACTGGAGCAGCTACGACTCGAAAGGAATCTGAAACGGCGTCGAATGGATTGAAAATGGCTGGAGCTGGAACGGCTTGCAAAATGGATCTGAACGACTAGATGTAAAACGGCGCAGCAACGATCGATGACAGTTTAGCTGAAAATAGATATGGACCCCAGGTATGTGCGGCTTCCTAACAGTTCAAGGGTTTCACTCGGCCACCAATGTTGTCTGATGGCTTGCGTATTGGGGCAGTACCCCTCACTCCACGGCTCAGGTAAAATTGATAACCGCTTTGCCACAAACGACAGCTCTTGGTTTACCTCACGGGTGGGAACTAGTTAATCAGGTAGGGGTCGTTGCCCTTTTCGCTGGCAGGTCCTCTCAATGGGCCAGCTACTTCGGGGTTCCTGTGGTACTCCTCACAATGAGTTTTAGGGATTATGCCCAAGTACTTCCCACAGTTAAGCGGATAGGGATTATTCCCAAATCCGAACCTGCAACAGATGCGAAAAAAAAAAATTGGCAGAAATTTCACCCAGCGAGCCCAAGAAAGTGCTCTGATACCAGATGGGATGCACCTGCAACAATTAATTAATACGAATATGCGAAATAGCAGAAATGACAAAACTCATAATCACTTTTATATTGATCACAGGCCACTTCGAGGGGGCAACCTCCTATGAGCAAGCTCAATACAAATAACTTCACGGTGCCTTCATAGGTCTCAACACACACTTATATACTAATTCTAGGCGCCAATACTATGGGTCAAAACCATGGGCCGTTACAAACTATGGATCAACAATACTATGGGCGACTTACAAAGCATATGCGCCAACAACAATAACACAAACTATTGATCAACAAATACTACGGGACGACTTACAAAGCATATGCGTCCAACAACAACATACTAACAAAGTAAAGACATGGGTTCCTAACATTCACCGTGCCTTCATTGGCCTCAATGCACACTTATATACTAAGTCTAGGCGCCAATACTATGGGTCAAAACCATGGGCCAATACAAATTATGGATCAACAAATACTACGGGCAACTTACAAAGCATATGCGCCCAACAACAATAACACAAACTATGGATCAACAAATACTACGGAACGTCTTACAAAGCATATGCGTCCAACAACAATATACTAACAAAGTAAAGACATGGGTTCCTAACACCCCCTCTCCCTTAGAAAAAGCTTTGTCCTCAAAGCTTTAGATGTGGAAATTGATGTTGAATCTGAAGGAGTGGTGCCCATGTAGTAGCCTCTGGTTGCATATCGTGCCACTGAATGAATACCTCTATGATAGAGCGATAGATAAGTGGACGCCCTTTGAGTGTTGGGGAGGATTGCTTGGAAGGTTGTAGACAAAGAAAAACAATATCAACTGCTTGAAAAGTGCGCTCGGAATGGTGTTGATCGGCTTGTTGTTTCATTCGAATTCTGGCCATGTGAAGAGTGTCCTGCAAAATTCAAAGAATCTGATCGTGGTTTCGAAGAACCGTGTCAATTTCCTGAATTGGTGCAGTGTTGAGGGTGTATGGAAGAAGAGTGCCTGACCATAGATTGCTTCATATGGAGTAATTTTAGATGCAGTAGGGTACCACCATTCAGCGAGAGGGAGCCACTTCTCCCATGGAGGTTGTTGTTCGAAGGTGAAGCAACAAAGATAAGTTTCCAAACATTTATCGGTAATTTCAGCCTGCCCTCCAGATTTACGGAGCCCTTCAATGAATTCCAGAGACATATCTGTCCAGATCCATGGAAGGATGGGTATGGGTTCAAGCAATCCCGGAAGGAGTTGGAAGGTAGCAGATTTAGCCACCATCTGTTGAATTTTCCTTTTCATTCCCTCCAAAAAGAAGGTATGTTGTGCCTGCTCATACGTTTGGAGGAACCCAGAGTGCCTGACCAATGGAGACGCATGGAGTTCAGAGAAGACATAGCCCTGTTGAATAGATTGCAACCAATTTGGAACAAGCAGAGAAATAGCTGAAAGAGAAACCGGGGCATCAATTGTGCGAGAAGGAGCATCTGCCAACAAATTGTATTGACCCTTCATTTAAGTGATCTCATTGGCATAAACCAATAGTTGGCGAATCCATTTCAGTTGTGCAGGTGAGGAGACCCGTTGTTCCAGGAAATATTTTAGACTCTCATGAGCAGTCTTGATGCAGAAGGAATTCCCTAATAGGTATGGATGCCACGTATGTACTGCATGCAAAATAGTCATCATTTCCTTCGCAGATATAGAGGAAGCTAAATTCTTATCAGAAACCTCTCGTGAAAGCGGCAATCCCACTGGTTCAACAAAGGCATCGGCATATCTATCCAAAATTGGTTGGAGATCCAAGGAAGTAGTGGAGACCGTTGATGGGTGCATCTGAATGGAATGGAGCTGAGCGATAACACCATGTGAATTCTTCTTAAGGAGTTTTTCTAGGCGATGTGAATTGATGATGCGGAGAGACCCTAGTTGTAAGCCTGTAAATTTGTGTTGGTTGTGGAGCCAGATCTTCCAGTCTCATAGATGATATTGTCTCAGTCGTGCACCCCAGAGGACTGTACACTCGTTCCCCAACCTTGGGGTTCGGGGCAGCACCCCGAAAAGGGAGGTTTGGGGGAAGCGCCCCCGTGAATGGGGGTTCGGGGGCAGTGCCCTTGAGAAATGGGGGTTGGGGGGCAACGCCCCCGAGAAAATATTTTGGGGTTGTTTCGCCAATAGTTTACGGGCCCATGGTTTTGGGTAACCCATGATATTTTCCCATTGTATTTCCCCTATATAAGAAATACATTGTAATACGGCTAGGGTTAATGTATTAGGTATTATACATTGTAAATATCTCTGAGGTCAAGAAGAGAGACTGTGAGATAGTGAAGAGGAAGTGCAGCGGTTGTGTTGCAGGTTGTATCCCTTCACTTTGCTGGACGATATAATAATAAGGACTAGCAATTTCAGTGTGGACGTAACCCATCTTGGGTGAACCAAGATATATGGGTGTCTCTCTTGTAATGTGTTTGTGTGATTATACTTGCATTTTTGTTTATTGTTATTGCTCTGCGATCCTGTTTTTCTAACAATTGTTATCAGAGCCAAAGGTCTATTTGGAAGATAAACCCGCAGGAAGCTAGGGTTTCTGGTTCGAGTGGGAGCAATGGCGGAAGAAGGAAAGTTTAAGGTCAAGAAGTTTAATGGCCAAAACTACCAGTTATGGAAGATGCAAATGGAGGACTATCTGTACCAGAAGGATCTATTCCTACAGTTGGGAGGAAGAGCAAAGCAGCCGGTGGCCATGAAGGACAAAGAATGGGAGGTTCTTGACAGAAAGGCACCGGGAACAATACAGTTGTCCCTGGCTTCGTCGGTGGCTTTCAATATCTCAAAAGAAAAGACAACAGAGGATATGATGAGCGCATTAGGTAAGCTGTATGAAAAACCCTCGGCCTCCAGCAAGGTATTTCTAATGAAGCGTTTATTTAATATGAAGATGTCTGAAGGTGGATCTGTTACTGATCATTTAAATGAATTTAATACGGTTACAAATCAACTAATTTTTGTAAGTGTGAACTTTGATGATGAGGTTAGGGCTCTTCTAATCTTGTGTTCATTGCCAAAAAGCTGGAATAGCTTGGTCATGGTTGTAAGTAACTTTGTCTCTACTTCAAACACTTTGAAATTTGATGATGTTATTGGTGTTATTCTTAGCGAGGAAATGCGAAGAAAAAGCATAAGTGAGACATCGGGTAATGCGTTGACCATGGAGAGCAGGGGAAGACAAAAGGAGAGAGGAAAGAGCCAAGGTAATTGTGGAAAGTCTAAAACGGGCGGATCCAAGTCCAGACTGGGGAAAATAGAGTGTCGGAACTATGGAAAGAAAGGACATCTGAAGAAAGATTGCAGATCTCTAAAGAAGAAAGGAGATGGGCAGCAGGAAACTACCCAGGAAGCAAATGTAGCAGGTGATGTGTTACAAGATGCTTTGATTCTTGCATTATATAATACTAGTGATTATTGGGTAGTAGATTCAGGGGCTTCATGTCATGCTACACCCCATAGGAAATATTTTCATGATTATGTTCCAGGCAATTTTGGACATGTTTTATTGGGTGATGATGAGCCATGTAAAATTGTTGGAATGGGTAAGGTATGAATACAATTTAAGAATGGAACTGATTGGTTGCTGAAAGATGTTAGGCATATCCTTGCTATGAAAATAAATCTGATCTCAACAGGGCAGTTGGGAGATGGCGGTTGTCTATCCACATTTGGAGAAAAGTGGTGGAAGATCACTAAAGGATCGATGGTGATAGCAAAAGGAGACAGGGTAGGTACGTTGTATTTATGTCCTCATAATACTGACCATTCTATCTCTTTAGCTTCCACGGGAACAGATACACCATTGTGGCATCATAAGCTTGGCCACATGAGTGAGAAGGGGATGCAGATTCTCCACTCAAGGAAGTTGCTACCAAATTTGAAGCAGGTAAGTTTGGAATTCTGTGAGAACTGTGTTTATGGAAAATAGAAGAGAGTCATATTTATCAGGGTTGGGAAACATAAGAAGAATGAAAAATTGGAGATTGTGCATACATATGTATGGGGATCGGCTCAAGTACAATCTCTTGGTGGCTCTCATTATTATGTTACATTTATTGATGATGCAACTAGAAAAACTTGGGTTTATTGCATTAGACATAAATCTGATATGTTTGCTACTTTTAAGAAGTGGAAAGCTTTGGTTGAGAATGAGACAGGAAAAAGGTTGAAGTGTCTCAGATATGATAATGGAGGTGAGTACTGCGGCAAGGAGTTTGATAGTTATTGTTCCTACCATGGGATTCATAAAGAGAAGACAGTCCTAGGAACACCACAAGAAAATGGTGTGTCAGAAAGGATGAATAGAATGATCATGGAGCGTGCAAGGTGTATGAGATTGCATGCAGGGTTTCTCTTACAGTTTTGGGAAGATGTTGAAAATACTACTGTTTATTTAATAAACATAGGGCCTTCAAGTGCTTTGGATGGTGGTGTTCCAGAGGAGGCATGGACAGGTAAAAAGGTAAACTACTGATTTCTGAGAACGTTTGGTTGTGAAGCATTTGTCCATATTGTTAAAAAAAATAGAACAAAGCTTGAAGCTAAATCCAAGAAATGTACCTTTATTGGATATGGGGTTGATGATTTTGGTTATCACTTATGGATTATGAAAATAACAAAATCATTACGAGTAGAGATGTGATATTCAATGAAAAGGTCATGTATAAAGATCAGTTGTAGGGAAAGAAATAGGAAAAGGAAAACACATAATACACGGTACTTGATGAAATTGAAGAAAATGAAGTTTCAAAGGTGCCAGAAAATCAAAAACAACAGCAAGTACCTGAAACACCTGCAACTGCAAGAAGATCTACCAGGTTAAGTAGACTCCCTGAACGATACTCTCCTTCAATGTATTATTTATTGATGATTGATGTTGGTGTGAACCAAAATGTTATGAAGAAGCAATGCAGGTGGAAACTAAAAAGAAGTCGGAGCAAGGCATGAATGAGGAGATGGACTCATTGGTAGGAAACCAGACTTGGGATTTGGTTTAGTTTCCTACTAGTAAAATAGCATTGCAAAACAAATGGATTTACAGGTTGAAGGAAGAAGAAGGAGGTAAGAAGTGGTACAAGGCCAAACTTGTTGTAAAGGGGTTTGCACAGAAGAAACGTATAGATTTTGATGAAATATTTTCTCCTGTTGTTAAAATGACTTCAATTAGGACTATCTTAAGTCTAGTGGCAGTAGAAGATTTGCATCTTGAATAGTTAGATGTAAAAACAACGTTTCTCCATGGGGATTTGGAGGAAGAGATATATATGCAGCAGCCACAAGGGTATGAGGTCAAAGGGAAGGAGAATTTGGTGTGCAGTTTGAAAAAGAGCTTGTATGGCTTGAAGCAAGCTCCAAGGCAGTGGTATTTAAAATTGACAGGTTTATGACAGAACAAGGTTATAGGAAATGTCATTCTGACCACTGTGTTTATTTCAAGAGGCTAGATAATGGAAGTTATATTATCTTGTTATTGTATGTGGATGACATGCTTGTTGCGGGGTATAACATGTAGGATATAAATGTGCTCAAAAGGAAGTTAGCTAATTCATTTGCGATGAAGGATTTGGGTGCTGCAAAGAAAATCCTTGGTATGAGAATAACACGACACAGGAAAAATCGCAAATTGACATTGTCTCAGGGTGAGTACATACAAAATGTGTTGGAGAGGTTCAAAATGCATAATGCAAAACCAGTTAGTACACCTTTGGCCAGCCATTTCAGTCTAAGTAGGGAAATGTGTCCCAAGACACAGGAAGAGACAGATTACATGTCCAAGATTCCCTATTCATCAGCAGTTGGCAGCTTGATGTATGCCATGGTGTGCACAAGACCAGATATTGCACATGCAGTGGGAGTTGTGAACAGATATATGAACAATCCAGGTAAAGAACATTGGAAGGAAGTAGAGTGGATTCTCGAGTATTTGAGAGGTACTACCACTCATGCATTATGTTTTGGAGGTTCATACACTGTTCTACAAGGATATGTTGATGTAGGTGTGGAAGGTGATAAGGATAGCAGGAGGAGCACCACAGTGTATGTGTTTACTGTAGGTGGAACAGCAGTAAGTTGGATTTTGAAACTGCAAAAGGTTGTTGCACTTTCAACAATGGAAGCAGAGTATGTTGTTGTTACAGAGGCTAGTAAAGAGATGATTTGGTTGCAGAGGTTTATGGAGAAATTGGGTAAGAAGCAGAAGGATAGCAGGCTGTATAGTGACAGCCAGAGTGCCATTCATCTTGCAAAGAACTCAGTATTCCTTTCCAGGACTAAACATATACATCTCAAGTACCATTTCATACGGTCTATTCTGGAAGATGAACTGTTGAAGCTGGAAAAGATACATACTAGCCAGAATCCTGCAGACATGTTTACAAAGGTAGTGACCAGAGAGAAACTGAGTTCCTGCTCAGTTTCAATTGGCCTTCTAGCGTGAAGGTGAAGCTGAGAAATTTTTCAAGTCCAAGGTACAGCAAGTGCAGCAGCGGTGGAGTTGTTGTGATCAGTCTCCAAGTGGGAGATTGTTAGTTATGGAGCCAGATCTTCCAGTCTCATAGATGATATTGTCTCAGTCGTGCACCCCAGAGGACTGTACACTCGTTCCCCAACCTTGGGGTTCGGGGTTGTTTCGCCAACAGTTTACGGGACCATGGTTTTGGGTAACCCGTGGTATTTTCCCATTATATTTTCCCTTTATAAGAAATACATTGTAATACGACTAGGGTTAATGTATTAGGTATTATGCATTTTAAAGATCTTTGAGATCAAGAAGAGAGACTGTGAGACAATGAAGAGGAAGTGCAGCGGTTGTGCTGCAGGTTGTATCCCTTCACTTTGTTGGACAATATAATAATAAGGACTGGCAATTTCAGTGTGGACGTAGCTCATCTTGGGTGAACCACGATATATTGGTGTCTCTCTTGTAATGTGTTTGTGTGATTATATTTTCATTTATGTTTATTGTTATTGCTCTGCGATCCTTTTTTTTCTAACAATTTGTGTTTTTTCCCATTGACTGAAAACTGCATCCAACATTCAACAAAATCCCATAAGATGGGTCCAAGTGTGCGTAACCATTGAACACCCAAAACCACATCACATCCGCCCAAGGCCAAGGAAAACATGTCGGAACGCAAGATATAATCATCCATAGAGATACGCACATTGTGACACTTCCCCTTGCAAGGTAAGGTGCCCCCATTGGCAACCATGACTTCAACGTTGGAGCAAGGATGGATAAAACAAACAGCCTGTTTGGCGATCCAAGGGTTAATGAAGTTATGAGTGCTACCAAAATCAATGAGTATGGTAAGAGAGAGCTTCTTGAAGTAACCCCTGACCCGCATTGTTTGGGGGGTGGTGATTCCAGCTAAAGCATGGAGAGATATCTCTGGGTGGTCTTCCTGAGATGGAGGGTCAATAGGCGGCTCCTGAATGTCGACCTAATCATCCATTGTATCTGGAGCTTATTCACTAATTTCAGAGGCAGGCGGAGAATCCACATCCAAGAGATAGAGCTTTTGTTGAACACATCTATGTCCCCGAGTGAATTTCTCGTCACAATTATAACAAAGCCCTTTTTCTCTGCGTGCATGCATCTCTGTTTCAGACAAATGCTTGATAGGAGTTGGTCGAGGAGCTGGCGGGATGGGAGGTCGTTGAGAACCCATATTTCAGAAGGGAACAAAAGTGGGTTTGGACCACTGTTGGGCTGCAATCTTGTCTTCTGCCAACTTATCCAAACCCAGGTCTTTCATCATTGTGTGGGAACAGAACATTTTAACCTCTGAGCGGATTTCATCCTTAAGACCACTGATAAAACAACTCCTGTAGAATTCATCACACAATCCTTCTGTGTGATGGGCTAGTTTCTCAAATTCTGTCTGATACTCTCTCACAGTTCCAATTTGGCAAAGTTTAGTGAGGGCTCATGTAAAGTCATCAAAAGCACTAGGACCAAATCGTTGCAAAAGGAGCTGGCAAAAATCTGGCCATTTTGGCTCTTCATGAGCCTTGATGTACCAACGGTACCATTGAAGAGCTTCCTGTTCCAAATGAAAGGATGCAAGTGGAACTTTGGTGACATCAAAAGTATTATGCAGACTGAAACATTTTTCTACACGATAGATCCTTCCAGTCGGATCAGTACCATTGAAGCGAGGAAAATCAAGCTTCGGACCACAAAAATTCCTGGAAGAAGAGAACCCATTGTCTGATGAAGACTCAGACTGTCGTTTGTTGTTCATGGCTGAATGCTCAAGATGGAAGCCAAGAAATTTTTCATCCAGATCCTGGAGTTTGGTTTGTATGGCTGCAAGTGCTTCCTCCATGGTTTTTGCTACTGCGCGGGTGACAACCATAACCAGGAGTTTTTTTTTTGAATGGATAGAAAAACACAAACAGAAGCTTATTTAGTAAAGGGAAATTTGGATTTGGGAAAAACTCTAATGGGTAATTGGGGTTTGACTAGGGTTTGGACACTATCGAATGGACAGGGAAGCAGAAAATGGGGATTTCAGAAGTAGGGTGAAAGAATGAGAAAATTTGTCACAGAGGGACAAGGAAGCAGAAATAGGAAATGAACACGGTGGCAAAATTTGAAGGAGATTGGGTGAAAATTAAAGAAGTTATGGCAAACCCTAAAAATAGACAAATGTGGGATTTCTAGCTTTGGGAAGTAGAATTTGGAATAGGGTCCTCAAGAATGAAAGATGCAGAATGGGATGACAGGGGTGTCAGGGAAGTTTCAAGGGAAACGGAATGAAAACAAGGGAGATATGGCGAAAAAATAGAATTTTATACTAGGAAGTGATCGGCAACAGATAGATTTGAAACGACGCGGAAGTGATCGGCAACAGTTCTGGATAGAGGAAATCTGCGATTTATCAGCTGAAAATAGATATGGACCCCGTATGCTTGGCTTCCTAACGGTTCAGGGGATTCACTCGGCCACCAATGATGCCTGATGGCTTGCGTATTGGGGCAATACCCCTCACTCCATGACTCAGGTAAAATTGATAACCGCTTTTCCACAAACAACAGCTCTTGGTTTACCTCACAAGTGGGAAATAGTCAATCAGGTAGGGGTCGTTGCCCTTTTCGTTGGAAGGTCCTCTCAATGGGCCATCTATTTTGCGGTTCCTATGGTACTCCTCACAATGAGTTTTAGGGCTTATGCCCCAAGTACTTCCCATAGTTAAGCGGATAGGGATTATTCCCAGATCCAAACCTGCAACAGATGTGAAAGAAAAAATTGGCATAAATTTCACCCAACGAGCCCAAGAAAGTGCTGTGATACCAGATGTGAGGAACCTGCAACAATTAATTAATAAAGATACACGAGATAGCAGTAAGAACAGAACTCAGAATCACTTTATTGATCACAAGCCACTTCGAGGGGGCAACCTCCTTTGAGCAAGCTCAATACAAATAAATTCACTGTGCCTTCATTGGCCTCAATGCACACTTATATACTAAGTCTAGGCACCAATACTATGGGTCAAAACCATGGGCCAATACAAACTATGGGTCAACAAATACTATGGGTGACTTACAAAGCATATGCGCCCAACAACAATAACACAAACTATGGATCAACAAATACTATGGGACATCTTATAAAGCATATGTGTCCAACAACAATATACTAACAAAGTAAAGACATGGGTTCCTAACACATATGGACCAATCCTTCTAGTCATGTGGACCCAACACCACCACTTTCAGGGTTATGTGGACCCATCATCATGATTTTGGGATATCTTTCACACTTCATCCCAATATGCTTTGCACAAATCTTAGGGGCTCTATAGGGCCTTTGTACCACCTGTGTACAACTCAAGGTGTCTTCCCATGAGGGCCATGCTCAACCTCTACGCCATAAGGGGACTGCTTGGAGTTATGTACAATTGTGACAAGGGTTCTTCTTCAAGGGCTTCCTTAGGATCATTAGGGTCTTCTCTAGGGGATTCAAGGCTTCATCAAACATTCCCAAACAATCTATCTCTACTACAACCACATCATCATTATCACCTTGACACCAATGGCAACACCATAGCTCTCTTCACCCTTTTGACATGAATGACACCCTATTTAACATCAATGACAACTTATTCCAACATCTCGCCCATGGAAAGAGGCAGAGATATAGATAAGTATTAGGATGGTTTTCATAGTTAATCTTATGTTATGAGTATTTGTGTTTCAATTATAAATTTCAAATTTCTATAAATAGAATAATTCCTACTCAAAATGGCTATGACATGCATTATTTTCCATGTTGATTGTTATAGGCATGTGCTAGAATGTTGAAGGCCTTAAAAATGTCCCAATATAGTAAAAGAAATGATTGGGCATTTCTGTCAAATATAGCTAATAACGACACAAAGTTGCAGTGAAGAGAATGGCATTGCAAGTCCAATTGAAAAATGAAGTCAATGAGTGTTGTTGAAAAGAAGAGAATACCAAGGATGGTGATATTCCCAAAGTAGGAGGAGGGGGTGGGTGGGATGCAATAGCCTAATTTTGACCCTTTGGATGTGTTGGACTAAATTATGTACACATAAATATATTGACAAGAGTATAGTTATAATTGACCCAGTCTGTAATAGATGGAAATTTCTTGTATAAATTCCTAGCGTGGAGCTCAAGATCAAGGCTTGACTAGTGAATGTCTAATTATGTATTTTCAATAATTAAAATAAAATATTTGTCCAAGGATAGCGAATTGAGGAAGAGAACCTAAGTGGTTATGAGTCTACCAGAGGTAAAAGGTATGGGGGTCCAAGGGATTGACCTATCTCTCATGACTTTCCATATCCTAACTATATCCTTACTTCTATGTGATTTTCCTATTTCCTCATTTCTTCATAATGTTAATGCCAAGTAAATTAGTATCCTCTTTAAATTAAAGAGGAAATCTAAAAGTAGAATACTCAATTACCTACTACCTTGAACAAGCCAACTCATGCTTTCACAGAATCGCGAAAGGTGTGTATAGGAGACTCTTTACTCTCACCATTCATTCATGCAAAGGAGGAAAATTTGAATGCAGAGGAGTTGGAGAAAAAGACACTTCTTGAAGAGAAAATGAGGCTTTTCATGAAGAAAAAATAGCCTGACCCTTCTATGATCCATGGAGGGATGGAAGAGGGAATATAGTGTGACAATAGGGACAAATATTGAGAAGGAAGATGTCCTCTTAAATTCTTATATATTTCTAATATTTTTTCTTTGTCCAAGAATCAAAATCTACTAGTCAAGAAGTAAAATTATGTTGAAGGTTCAATTTGGAAGAAGATAGAAAATTGGAATATTGTCACACATACTGAAGAGAATGGAGGAAGAGTATTACCAAAGGACTAGAAGAAGAGAAGGGAGTGTCTTTCTATGTTGTATGGGGTGGAAAACTGAGTGCCAAAGTTGGTTTTTCTAAATGATTAATTAAGGAACTTAACAATGACTTTCTTGATATATATTGGAATCTTTTTGGGATGGAAAAAGTGACTTGAGAGTCTTAAACCTATATTCTTCACCCTGGTGGTCTCATGTGCCAACAAGAGGGTTGGCATCCAGAGATGTTTTTTTCCTATGGTTGGGAGGAAAATTCCTCACATCTAGTCAATTGCCTTGGAACTCATCTTGCTAAAAAGATAAGTTCTTTCTCTCCTCCTCCTTGGTTGTGAAATCATTCACTGATGATAAAGAACATAATTTTATTATTTAATATAACAATTTTCTTTGAAAATCCTATATAGGTGTTGATGATGTAAAACAACTAATGGTTGTAATCAATTCGTTTGCAAAATATGTGTATGGAAATGCATTTGAAAAGCATTCATTCTAATTGTTTGACAAAAGGACTGTATTGAGGAGTGGTTCCTTTTTTCACCTAGGTTGGTAATATGAAATCTATTGTCTTCAAGAATGTATTTACCTGAGATGAAAAGAATTTATATTTGAAAAATGAATTATGGAACATTTTCGCCGTAGCTACATATCATCTTCCCTAGGAGAGTTTTGAGTGTTTTTAGAGTCTATATTTGGCATGCATTTTATTCAATGGTTTGTACATGTTTTTTGATCTATGCACCTTGCTTTGAATACCCATTGTGCAATGGTTTACCTTGGAAGACCTCATGTAGCCTTTAAAAACCATTTTTTTAAGTTTTTGAGCAATTACGGAAGATACATGACTTTTGTGAAGGAAAATAGAAAGACGATCACTAATTGTTCATGGGAATCCTACAATAATCCCATATGAAAGTTATTTTTATTCACAGGACTCGTGAACATGTCCTAAAGTGGCATTTTTTTGGCCTTATTTTGATGAATTTAAGGGTTTAAAGGGTGGGAATGATGGCGTAAGGGAGTACTAACTATAAGGAATGATGAATAGCACTTAAAAAGAAGTTTGATGATGCTTTATTATGGATTTGAATATGTTTAATCTTTCTTTATTACTTGCATGGCCTCCTTGAAGAAAGGTGCTAGTCATTCCCTCGTTCCCTTGGCAAATTGTGTTTGTTGTGCATAGATTGTTGTGTAACCATTATGAATGATATTAGATGATGATGCAAGATATTTTCCTTTTTAATGTGATGGTTTATTCCATGAATTGGTCCCAATAATAATGTTTCTTACCCTATAGTGTTTTATGACATATTAGGTGCTATGCACTATGTAGTGATGAGACAAGAAGCTTTTAGAGTAATGAATCAATTTCTTAGGTTTATAAGGGTCTTGATGATGATGAAATCATAATTATAATCATGAGAAAAATTGTTAAATGTATGAAACTTGAGGACATTAAATCCAAACCCTAGGATGTCCTCCTTGAAAATGTATAAGACCTCCATTTAGGAGACACCATATGAGAGTGTTGAGTTGAGTTTGTTTAATGAATTGGAGAATGATTTCTGATCATTATTAATGTGTCCAAATTCTTATGTAAGTGCTTAAATTTGATCTATCATTGGTATTACCATCAAGACTTAATGGTATACCCTTTGGAGGTTCTAACATGTTTAAGTGTTATGCATTATTGATTGTTGGGTTAGGTGGCATGTCGAGTGATGGGTTGTCCACCAGGAAGGACAAGAACCTTATTGGTTGTTGATAAATCTGTATCCAATGTGTATGTCTATGGTGTTTAATTCATGGGTTTAAAGGTATTAACCGTGTTCCTTGTGATTGTGGTCCTTAAAAGTGAAGATGCATTTCATCTATGGTGTTGTAGATGACTGTTGAGCTGAATTTGTCTTATGATTGTTATGAAAGAGTTTCATTGATGTCAAAATAGTCATGTTTGGTGGCATATTGGTATATCTAACAAGAATTAGATGTAACCACCATTGAGATCCATGTATGCAATTGAATGAGTTGCCTACTTATAATTTTGTAGATTGAAGTTATTATTCATGAAGAGGACTATATATGTGTATTGATATCAATAAATGAATAGGTTTAGCTATGTAATGAAAATTGTACTTGTTATGTTTTCATAATGCCATTGTTACCCAGTTGTCTTCATCTTGAAGGTTATGTCATGGTGTGTACTTTGAATGCTAGTTTTGACTGGGTTGTATGCCACTCTTCATAATGATATAGTATGAAGTGTAATACTATTAGGTATGCCATGGTATAATACATCTCTTCTCTTATTGAAATATGCCATATTAAAGAGGGAATCATACTACAATTATGTCTTTGAAACTTGTCATGTGAATGATTGTAAACTTTCATATAACAAAATGGATCTTAAGTCTGAGTTGAAGTGTGTTTGGATAGCGCCTAAATTAGTAAAAGGATGATGTAGATAGGATAATAAAGCTAATAAATCCATTGAATGTGAAAAAATAATTTAGGGTGTCATTCTTTACTTATCCTCCACTTGAGATGGGAAATTGATATAAGAATAGACTTGTCTTGATGATGTTCAATCATTTCATGAATAAACTAGAAAATGATCTTTGTCAATGGCTCTTATTGAAAGGTAGAAGAGTACCGCCAATTTGAATGGCATTATGCTATTAGACCAAGAATTTATGTATGTGGTTGCTTGTGGATATGATTCTAAACTATTTCATTATGTTTAGAATAAGGGCTTTTGTAAATGGTCTTTATTGTAAAAAAATATAGTATTGTTGCACTCTTGAATTGACTTAGACCGAAAAGGCCTATTTTGTTGAGTGAGTATGGGGGTATGTAATAAATCCATCTTAACTCCAAATTTATCAAGTGTTGAGATGGACCAATTCCCTTAAGGTGAAAACATTTCCTCAAGTGTTATACTCTAAAAAAGGTTTTCACCTCAAGGGATTTGATCCCTCTTAGCGCTTGATCGTTCTAGAGTTAAGATGGATCTATGTTGGTTTATTTTATTATAGTAATCCCTTTTTTTTATGGTAGGCTATTTTTTGACTTTTCATTTTTACTATGTCACTTTTTTTTCGATTTAATTTAGTAAGGTTACAATCATGACACATGGTTGTAGATGCACCTTGTTATCACCTAGAGTTGGACCTAGACTACTAAGGTTCAAGCCTAGAGAAATCTTAGTAATAATTTAAGAATAACTGGGAATGTAATCTTATAAAAATGATGGATGATGGTAGGTAAGCAATCATTACAAAAATCAAGATAGGATAGAAGACATAATTGCAGGAAGTATATCACTGTAAATTACGATAACATAAAGATCCTACGAGCATGAATTTACAAAGGAAATGAGTCAAGTTCTGCATCTGGTATATTAAAGATAATTTCATGTGCATCATAAGAATTCTGACATAGATAAGTAGGACTATTGACGGAACAAAATCATGAATAGCATGTAATTCAGTTATTAAAGCAAAACATGGCTCATATGATCATAATCATTTCAAAGCAGTCATTTCATATTAAAAGAAACACAATGTATACATGCCTGCAATTGCAATTCATAAAATGAGTCTGATTTCCATAAGTTCTTCCAACCTCTTCTTCCTTCTCAGAGGAAGAATCCCCATTCAAAAAATGTTACAGTCATGCCTCATATAGGTGTTGAGGTCGAAATCCTCCCTATGAGGTCTAATTTCTAAAGATAGCAGAGATTACATTAAATTTTGGAACTGTCTGCCATGAAAAATGGACCAGACTGCCATGAAAACTAGGGATACAATTATGATTTAGTATCTCCTAAATCATGATAGTTGTCTACAATCTGGGAGAGGTTTTTGTATATCAGTTTGTTATGAGTAAAAACATCTCTTAGTTCCATGATATTTGTTTCCATTTGCCCGAGATATGCATTCTAAAAACATGTGTCAAAACAGGAAAATTCTGAGATCTGCAAAATAGGACTCAATGATGGATTCGATTCTCCCAAGCTGTGACACCTCTAGGAAAAATGAAATAGGTTATTATAGATGAATATGTTAATAAGATAAACCTCTTTCAGTTTGTCAAAATTCCCCTCCAGCTGTTCATAATCAACTCTACAATAATATGACTCAAACTAGATTTTGCACAGTCAGAAAAATAGGCTGAAATGACGAGAGTGGATCTTCCAATCCTTGACACCTGTGTAAACAGTGAGATAGGTTTTTTTTCTTTGACGTGTTAGGAAAAAAAATCTCCTCTAGTTTCCCCAAATTCATCTCTTATTGGCCACAATATGTTCTGAAAAAAGATGACTAAACATGACATTTCTAGAAAATATGCCTTCACAGAAAAAACCAAGGTCCATATTTCATGATAATTTCGCACTGCTGTAGGTACATCTTCAAGATGAGTGTTTAATTTTCATTGCATGACATGACCTTAGGGTTGTTGTTCTTCTTTTAATGAAACAATTGTATCAGTTAAAAGCTTTGTTCAAAACCTTGCCAACTAGCAGCATCATTACCTTTCACCTTTTGAATATGCTGTCAGCATATAACCCAAAGTCATATATGAAAGGAAACTTATAACATTCGGACTATGATAACATCTAAGCATGATAACACTAAACTTTGTGTTATTTCAACTCAGAATAAAATACTTTGAAAGATAAAATCAAAATGCGCCTCATTTTGGTTTAATAAATAAACAAATGATAACATGAATTAGAACTAAGGTCAAACTTGGAATAACAAAATCAGAATTTCAAAGGCAAGCTAGGGTGAAATTAGGAAAGGTAACTAAACAAAATCAAAATTCTAAAGCAAATCTAGAATACAACCCTAGAGATAACACACCTAATCACTCTATATGCAATACTTCAAATATACCATATCAAATTCATGGACTACAAATGCCAAAATAAAGTACCAAAGGGATCCCCCCAACCAATAATACATTTGAACATTATTATTACCAGCATAGATCCATCTTAAACCCAGATCTATCAAGCACCAAGAGGGATCCAATATTTTGATGTGTAATTTTTTTTATCTTAAATTTTTTACACGACAAGAAAATTTTTATATCTCAATAAATTATTTTATGAGAGGACATGAATTTTTTTAATTACTCTTTTTATAACATAACTTTATGTTATGTTACTTTCTTATTTTTATTGTGTTGATTGAATATATTTTTCGATTGTATGGAGATTATATAATATAAATATATCAAAAAAGACATGACTTTTTAGTACATGACTTTAAGTTAGGTCGACATGATTTTTTTATTTTATATTATGTTAGGAAAGTTAGGAATGCATCTCCCTCATACTTGGCTATAGAGCACCTCGCTCATCTTGGTGCAATTACTTTATTTTTAGTTTTATAAAATATTATACTAAGACAATACATGGGAAGGATCATTATGATCTCTTCAATCCTTCACCATAAAATTTAACATCGATTCATCTCCACCCTAGATTGAACCCCCGACCACTGTACTCATGGTGCCTTCACCTCTGGGCGCGCATTAGTTGTTCTACTATTGAAAAAAAAAACAATATCAATTTATTTTATTATTGTATTTATGTTTGCTAAATTATTTATATTTTATTTTCCAAGGAAAAAAGCGTAATTTCATTTATAATAACTCAAATTACATATTGCCAAAAGGATTCTGGGAGCCTTTTCCGAGTAGTCTCTTTCAAGCTTCTAGTGTCCCACTAGATCAAAACAGTGTAATGCCATTTACAAAAAGGAAGTGTGCAAGTTCTCCTACGAGAGACTCTATATGCTATAAAAATATACATCATAAAGGTCAAAATATATCAAAAATATATAGTCATCCGAGTTCAGCAGCGTCAAAAATTTTGTGTTGCCAACCCTTCTATGAACGATCTGTGAAAATATTCATGGAATGTATCATTTTGCAATTCTGAAATTCTCCATTGACCTAGACGAAGAGTCAATCCTAGCTTTGAGAGTTGATATGCCTCTCTGTTTCTTTCCCTGTAGACACGACGACAAATAAAATTGTCAAAATCTCCTATTAACCGCACTGTTTCACTCAACAATTGGTTTAATAGCAGATTATGGCATCTTTTTTTTATGGAAAAAAAAGCATAATTTCATTTCAATCTTTCAAGTACAAAATTACATTTTTCAACTTCACTCTTTGAGAGTGTCTTTGTTGTCTTTAGAAATAAACTGATATAGCCCTGATACATCCTCCATACATGTGGAAAGGATCCATAGGTTTCAAAAAATAAGTAGCTAAATGTATGCTGACATAGTCACTATGTCCAGATAAGTAGACAGTACATATATACAGATAAAACAAGGCTTATGTGGAGCCACAAGCCGAGCCAAAAATATGCAAAAATCATAGACGTATGTAATCACCACCAGATCCTGTCATGACAGAAAACATCCTCGACCTCATAAAATCGGCCCATATGAAAACGAAACCGTGCCAAACAGCTTCAATGGAGCAGCAACCCATCAGTCAATAAAGGGTCTATGGTAGAATTCCCTGAGCACCCCTTCAAAAAATTCTTTAATCCTCCAGATCCCTGTCCCCAGCAGCAATCCCTCTTTCGATGCCCTATCCACTTCTGCGTTGTTCTCCTTGAACACATGCCTGCAGGAAAAGTTGTCAAAAGTATAAGTGGCATTTTGAATATATGCCAAGATGTTTGCGAGTCTACGGTTGTGATAAAGTTGAGTTCCAGAAACCCAATGAATCACATTCAGGGAGTCCCCGAAAGTAGTAATATTGTGAATCCCTAACTCAAGTGCATAGGTGACAAGGAATCTAAGACTTAGAATTTCCGCCCAATTGTTACTCCCGACCCCAAAATCCAACGACATTTCAAAGTAGTGCACCGGTGAAAGAAATGGAAGAGCCCTGCCCCCACATATATTATTCTGGCATGCACCATCGAAAAAACCCCATGGTTGAGAGAGGTCAATATCCACCGGTTGAACATTCCTAACATTAGCAGGTTGTGTAATACGTTTGCAAGATAAGAAGAGCCCGCAACTATAAACAACCGACTGTGCAGGTGAGCTTTCAATCTCTGAAAACACACGCTTGTTCCTGGCTAGCCAAACCCCCCATACTACAAGTAAAGGAAGCGTCATGTAGTCCTTATAAATGGGATTTTGATACCAATCCAACCAAGCTTCAATCAACGATGCCCCAACCCACCAAAAAAGGACCTTCAGAATCCTGGAAACAATAACCCAAACTGCGATGATGTATGGGAAAAATAGAAATAGATGTCCCACAGTCTCCACATCCCGTCGGGAAAGTATACACCAACCCGGTCCCTGTTTATTTCTCCTCTGTAGAAAATCCCAAGTCGGTACCTGGTTCTTAAGAATACACCACATGAAGAGACGGGTCTTATGAGGACTATGCAGTTTCCATAAATACCTCCACCACCACTCTGGTTCCCTCGGCATCAATTCAGCACTGATATGGAGATAACCTCCTTTAGGAGTGTAATATCCGGATGGATATCCATCCCAACACAGATCGTCCTCCTGATCACCTAAATATATATGATCCTTGCTAAGTGCCCGAAGATAGAGATCCAATTCTAGCTCCTCAGCACCCCCAAGACCGAAATAGTTTGTTGGACGCCAAGTAGGACTCCCCAACAATAGAACCTTAGGATCCGCTAGTTGATGTAAATAGTAAATTCCCCTTTGTCCTAAGGCCTCAATAGTCCCTTCTGTCATACGATGTTGTAGTTCACACCCAACCCACGGATCCCGCCCAATCCGAACCTTATGACCATTTCCAACGTCCCAGACCAAGTTATGTTCAATAACATGAAAAGATTTAACAACCGCCTTCCAAATAGAAGTACCACCCGCATGTGTTTTCAAAGGATTCCGGATCCAACATTCTAATGAAACAGGAGCGATGTATTTGTGAATCATGACTCGGGCCCAGAAACCTCCAGATTTGATCAACCTCCAACCACACTTATCGGCCAGTGCTTTAGAAAAAGAAAAAATATTCTTTAACCCCCAGCCTCCCAAAGCTTTGGGAGCTGCAATCCGTTCCCACTTGACCCAGGGGGAAACAAAGGTGTCCTCCTTACCACTCCACAAAAAACGAAAATAAAGTCTCCTCGAACGATCCAGAATACCACGAGGAATCCACGCCAAAGACATCCAGTAGACCGGGATAGCCTCCAAGATAGATTTAACCAGCACCAATCTTCCATCCCTGGATAACCATTTAAAACTCCAGCTTCTCAATCAACCACACCCAATCCTGATTCTTGTAGTCATTTGGTTTCATATTAAACCCCAAGTATTTTAGTCCATCCTTAAGGGTAAGAAGAGTAAAGGGAAAGTGCTTAGAATACAACAGTAACTCCTCCTCAGAGAGAAGGTTAGTAGATAGGGTGGACTTGCCAGCATTAACTTCCATCCCAGTAGCTTGAGAGAAGAGGTCCAAAATCTCCTTCAACTTGTTCCCATCCCTACGGGATCCCGAGCAGAAAATGAGAATGTCATCCACAAAAAGAAGATGGGTAATGTAAAACTCAGGAGCCACCTAAATGCCACCAAAATGACCCACCCTCCTAGCTTCTTTGATAACACGACTCAAACTTTCAGCCACAAACAAAAATAACAAAGGAGACAGAGGGCACCCCTTCCGCAGACCCTGACCCGAATGGAAAAAGGGGGTAGCAGCACCATTTATGAGGACCGAAAAGGAAACTGTGGAAATGCAGCTCATAACCCACCTGATGAAACCAATGTCAAAACCCATATTTGTGAGCAGAAGACATAGGTATAACCAACTCACTTTATCATACACTTTCGACAAATCAATTTTTAAAACCGCCCCCTTCAGCTTCTTAGTTTTAATAATGTGCAACCCCTCCTGTGCAATACCAATGGCTTCATGAATTTGATGACCTTCAAGAAACCCAAATTGTGTCCTCCGAAACATGAGTGGATAAGATGGATTTTAGTCTCCGAGCAATGAATTTAGTGACAATCTTGGATACACAATTACACAAGGAAATCGGCCGAAAATCATTAAGAGAAGGAGGAGTATCCACCTTAGGAATTAAGGAAATGAAAGTCGAGTTGATGCTAGTCCTTCCCTCCCTCTTAGTATCTTCAACCAGACGAAGAAGATCATCACCAACAATATAAAAAAGACCAAGAAAAAATTATATGGTCCAGTCATCCGGCCCAGGGATTTTGTCCTTCTGAAAACTACTCAGTACCTCTTTTAATTCATCATCCCAAATAATGTCCATCAACATCCTATTGTCTTCTTCTTCCACGAAACGTGAGAACAGCTGAGCCACCCTAATGACTTCTTCAATATTAACCCTATCACTGGCCTTTAAGAGGTTTTGAAAATGTTGAACCCCTACCCGAGCCATACCCTCAAAAGTAGTATGAGAAGTACCCATATGATCCTCTAGACTCCAAATAGTATTAGCAGACCTTCTCCCTTTTGCATAGGCCTGGAAAAATTTAGTGTTCTCGTCCCCACTTTCCAACCAAATGGCCCTACTCTTCAGACGCCATGTCTCCTCTTTCTCCAGAAGTATCTGATTCCTACGTCCTTCCAGTCGGACATAAGAATCCTTCGACTCCTGGGAAGTAAATCCACCCCCAAAGCTCAAAGCAATGGATGCAATTTCCCCTTCGATCATCTTTAGTTCACGATCATCCTTTTTTTCTTTTTTCCACCACCCATTGTTTGATAGGACCCTTAAGATTCTTGATATTTTCAGCAAAATGGAAAGCAGCCGAAAGTGGCTTCCCAAGTTGATACGGAATCCAGAGAGTCTGTATTAAATCTGTAAAAGTTGGGTCCTTCAACCAAGTCTTATTAAACTTCAAAGGAGCAGGAGGCTTGATAGGACCATTCAAAATCTCTAGGAAAATTGGTTCATGATCATAGCAACCCCCAGATCCAATCCATTGCCGAATGTGAAAATAAGACTCCACCAACTACTCAGCTAGCAAAAATCTGTTCAGACGCTTCGCAACCCTATCCTCCCCCACCCTCTTGTTCCTCCAGGATGGTTTAAGAACGATGGGTTCAACATCAACCCAATTTCCTTCAGTCAATTTCCTAACAAAGAAATCCGTAAGCATGTCCACCTGTGCATGAGGGCCCCAAACCTCGGCCTGTCCCAGAGAGAAATTAAGATCCCCTCCCAAGATCACCGAATCATCCTTAAGCACCTCTTTAATCAATATCGACTCCCAGAAGGAGATCCTATTACAATAAGGACCGTAAATGTTAACCATAGTAAATTCTCTATCAAATTCCAAGGATCTAAAGGTCAGACCCAAAACAGATTTCATTCCCCATAAGTTGGAGACCTTTACACAAGCCTCCCTCCATCCCACTGCCAGACCACCAGAACGCACCCTGGCATTCGAGGCCTCAAAACCCCAACCTGGGAACCAAGACTTCAACTTCCCCGAAACCTCTAAACCCCCACCCATAGTTTCTTGTAACAATAAAATATCCGGATGTTCAACCTCCAACACCCGACACAATGTTGATCTTTTGGAGGGACCAGCAAGACCCCGACAGTTGTAGGACATAATTTTCATTAATACCCCTCTTTTTGGGCATTCACTGCTCTAAGTGCCTGTTCAATGGAAAGTTGTCTCCCTTCCAGAAGGTCCGTGCATGCTCTGGACTTAGCTTTCGACATGTAAGACTTTCTACCTCTGCCCTTGGCCACACGGGGTACTTCCTTCCCAAGACCCCCGGTAGAATGCTTGTTCATGGAACGTAGAAAATATCCCGACTCTGACGAACCCGAAGGGGAATGTGGCATATCTACATCAGAGAGTGTAACAGGGGGTTCTACAGGGGAGGTAATAGGGTTAGCTTCCAGAAGAAGGGGTTCGGGAGAAAGATTCACCAGAGAGGCACGGGTTGAAACAGAGTTGGGGAACAATTGCTGGGATGAAATGTATAAGTTCTTGAGACCAGCCACCCAATCTAGATCAGGAAAAGTTAAATTTTTAACAAAGAAATTAATGGAAGGAGAAGTGCAAGGAGAGGAAGTAGTACTCGAAGCCAAATCCACCGCCCGCAAGAGTGAATTTTGATTCCACCTTCGGCCCCATCCGGAATATCTAGAGAAATGTCATCATTCTTATCAACAAAAGAGGCTGAATCCGGAACTTCGGCTTCCACATACATAGGAACATCATCCCCCATAAACATAACAGGAGATTTTGTTGGAACCTGTTCGGCCCCACCGAGGTTAGGGGCCTCATCATCCATGTGACAGTTCGCCTTCATATTCCTACGTTGCAGAGGAGTGTCATTCCGGGTGCGCAAGGGAAGATGATAGTCAATAGCAGGATGGCCATATTCGTGACAACGATGGCAACGAAATGACACATTCTCATAATCAAGGGTTTGAGGAAAAATATAGGGACCCCAGAGAAGATCCATGTCGTCAGCTAGTCCATCCCTAACATTGATGTTAACCAAGATTCGAGCAACCTTCTGTACCGAAGTAGTAACAAATGAGAAATCAGCATCCAAGCATGACCCCAACAGGTTACCAATCTCACGGAAGTGTTCCTCAGCCCAGTAGTGAAGCGGAAGTCCTAGCAGACGAACCCACAATGGTATGGTATCCAAACATTCACAACTAGTGTCAAATAAAGGGTTCCATGGTTTGAGCAGCAAAGGAACATTCACCAGGGTCCAATTCATTCATAGCACCCACAGAGCATGCTCTTCGGAGGAAAAGTGGAAAGCAAACCAACCCCCTGAGAGCGCCACAACCCTCGGGACATAACCACAATGACCCAGCCAAGCCTGAGAAGCCCAATGGATGACCGTCTTGAGAGCCACCGAACGACCGTAAACCCTACCCACCAAAATGGTCTTAACCATCATTAATATCTGTTGAAAGCCGATATCCTCCCCCAAAGAGTAGTTAGGAGCCTTACCAGTGTTCTTCAACCATTTCCTTCTCACCTTTGCCCACGAGCAAGCCTCCCCACCATCTACAGCCCCAACCCATGGAGCAAAAGTACCATGAGATATTCCAACCAACGGACTGGGAAACCCTCGCTGTTCGACCGAGCCCAGGAAACCAGTTAAGAAACCCTCTAACGGCGAAGAAAAAGAGTCCCTATAATCATTAACCACCAGCACCAGAACTTCACCATCCACAACAGGACCAGACACAGAAATACCCATAGACGATCCACCAACAGAGTTTAGAAAGTCCGGTAAGCTACCAAAGTTGGAAGGAGAACCAACAGGTGAAAAAATAGGAATATTCATGCCCGAGAAACCCCATAAGTTTAAACCTCGGTCTTCCGTCGTCAAAACCCCGTCCAGGACAGACGAAAGTTGAACAGTCACTGACCTGCCCATTGAAGGAGGTGTAACAGAACCCTCCATAGCATCATAACCCTGGTTGAAAGCAAAATCCGAGGGCAAGGCCCGACCACCCCCACCCCCACAAAGGAAACCGACACCATCCACAACCCGAGGCCCACCAGGTGGTGACGCCCATATATCCCTATGCGCTAGGTAATCACTATTATAGTCGACTGCGTCTTCCATCTCCATACCAGGTTAAAAGTAGAAAAAACCACAATAAAGAAGTGAGGGAAAAGGTAATAGTAAACAGGTTTTACAAAATATAATTACCAGCCAAGTAAAAGATAAATCCGCCATCGTCAAAATCCCCATCTCGGAAACTGTGCCAACAGCCTGACATTGACAGGCCTTCAGCGGGCCTGCCGCCTGCAGAAGTGCCTACACCAAACCAGCCGCCATCACCACAAAAACCCTAGCTCCCCACATCGTTCAAATTATGGCATCTTTGTTCTTGATTTATCCATTTTATTATGATCATAAAGTCTCCAAAAATTTGTATGTGAGAGCACATCCTTTCTCTTGCAAATCTGATCAGCAGGTTTAGTGTATAGAGTTCAACATAATCATTTGAGCCTTGCCCAAGACCCGTCTGCAACTTGAAACAGTGATTTTCATTTAGGTGGAGTATGGCACCTGCTCCACAAATGTATTTTGTGAGGCCCCGTCAAAGAAAGCCCAGGGAACAAGTGGATTTATTTCTTCCACCCGAATCGTGCAAGGGATAGATGGGTTGTTTTTCTGTGGGAAGTAAGTGAGAATAGAGCAGCTGCGGTGTGCAATGAGAGAGGGGTTGGTATGTTGTTCCTGGAAGATCAACCGATTGCGTGCAAGCCAGATGCCCCAGGATGTGATTAAAGGTAGTACATGCAGGTGAACCGTATCTTGGGCTTCTATCCAGAGTTTCCAGGCTTCCTCGATGGAGTTTCCTCTCCAACACGAGGACTGGGGATGTTTGAGTTTTAGTTCCGATCAAACATTTATCGTGTAGGGGAAGGATAAGAAAAGGTGAGTATTTGATTCCTCACCAAGTTTGCAAAGGGCACACCAGCACGGACCAGCAATATGTTCTTTTTGCATACGTTCCCAAGTTTGCTAAATTCTTTATATATATATATAATTGTTAACCCATATTATATTTATTTGTGTTTTATATTAATTATTTTTTCTAGTCAACATATATTACACGCGTCTTAGTGTACCATTTTCTTGAACAATTGTTTTCTCAAACAACTTGATAGCTTTTTTATCATAAAATACAATATTTATTTTTTTTTACCAGAAATTAAATTAACCCATATTATATTTATTTGTGTTTTATATTAATTATTTTTTCTAGTCAACATATATTACACGCGTCTTAGTGTATCATTTTCTTGAAGAATTGTTTTCACAAACTTGATAGCTTTTTTATCATAAAATACAATAATTTTTTCTTTTACCAGAAATTAAATTATTTATTATGATGATAAGGAGAAAATCTCTTTGAGTTGGGCTCTAAATTTTTTGATAAACTTATGTTTAACATTTTGTTTTTAGGATTAAAAAAAATGCTTTTTTTTTAATTTTCAAAAATTAATCAATTATAGATAATTTTAATATGATAATATTAATATGATGAATAATATTAATATAATAAATAATATATAATTAAATTTTAATATAAATATAAAAAATATAATAAAATAAAAACAATTTTCATTATAATTATTTATTAAACTAATATCATATAAAATATATTATATTTATAATTCATAGCTTTGTATCTGCAAATTATAAATATAATAACATGCCATTTCAAATCAGTAAATTAAAACATTATTTAAAAATACAAACAAAATACCCACATCAACATGGTACCTGTTAATATTTGTGTGTATTGCTTATTGTAAATTTTTTTTTCAGCGAAAAAAAACCATACTATTGCTATTCAAATAACTGAATCAAATAGTATAGATATACATAAGTATATAAGGTAGAGTTATCAAAAATCCAGAAGGACTGTATACTGTTTCAATACATAATCTTCAAATAATATAAAGCCCTATTCAAATCCAGTTTTGAGTTACCAAAAATGAGCCACAAAGATAAAAACAAACAGCAATCAGATATCATAGATCTGGGTCATCCCAGAGTCTATAATCGATGATTCAAAATGTTCCTCCCAATAGATGACACCTTCAGTTCCAGCATAAGCTGCCTTCAGTTCCTTATTGTAATTTACATTACATATAAGTGAAAACGGTCTATATGTTTTTATTGAATAAAAGCACAAAAATGAAAATTTGGATGAACATCATTGTCATTAATTGGGGGTGATTGAGACTAATTATTGGTTAATTTGGGTTAATTAGGGTAATGGGTAAACTGGGGTCAATTAGGGTTGAATGCGGTCAACTGGGGATAACTAAAGTTAATTAGGGCTCAATTGGGTTAATTAGGGTCCAATAGAGATTAGTTAAAAGTCACACAGTCAAGTAAGGGTTGATGAGGGGCCCGTTGAGTTAATTCAAGATCAATTAGGGGTTAACAGAGATTAGTATAAGTTATATGGTCAATTAAGAGTTGATAAGGGGTCCAATGGGGTCAATTCAAGATCAATTAGGGGATAACTCAAGTCAATTCAAGTCCATTAGGGGTCAATTAGGTTCATTTAAGGGCTAATAAGGGTCAATTGGTGTCAACTAGGGGCTAATCAGAGTTAATTCGAGCAATGTGGGTCAATTTCAAGTTAACTTGGGGTTAATTGAGATCCTTTAAGAGTTCATCATGGTTAATTTACTTCTAATTAGGGTCAAATTGGGATCAATTAGTTAGTTAGGGACAACATTGTCAATTATGGGTCAATTAAGGGCTAATTTGCATCAATTGAGGTTAGATAGGGCTAATTCAAGCGAAATTGGATTAATTAAGGGCTAATTGGTGCTTATTGGGGTAAATTATTTGTTGATTAGGTTGAGTATGAAGTCAATTGGGGGTCACTTTATGGTCATTTACAAGCTAATCGGGGTTACTTGGGTGTCAATTGGGGGCTAATTCAATTCAATTCAAGTTAATTGGGTTCAATTTAGGGTTAATATAGGGGTCAATTAGAGTCATTTAAGGGCCAATTTGTAGTTAATTAAGGGTTAATTAGGGGTATTTAGGATCAAAGGTGTCGATTAGGGGTTAATTATGGTCCAATTAAAATCAACTGTAGGCTTCTTCTTTTTGTTTGTAAATCTGCACAGTATATTAATTAAGAAAAAAGAAGGGAAAATACATAGCATGGTGGCCTTTGAGGCGGTCTGGGATAACAGAACCATCCCAGTCTAGCAAAGATAACAGAACTTATACAAAGAATTTTGAAGGCCATACAAAAAAAAATGCCTCTTACAGCGAGGCCGAGACAAGACAGATTGAGCATAGTGAGCACTGTGGATGATCAAAATATACAAAAAGAGCTTGAAACAACTACAACAAAAAAGCTAGAAGGAGCAAAGAGAACCAGTCTTCCAAGCAGTCTGAGCAGACATGAAGAGAGCTATTCAGGAGGGAATTCCTCCAGGATAGGGAAACCACCCGAAAATTCATCCTTAGGCAGCTTTACATGAAGCGATTCAGTCTTACGAGCAACCAGGAGGTCAGGTTCTACTTGGCTGCATAATTTCTTATTGGGAGGAGAGCCGATGGTGGACGGAACCGGGAACGGAGCGGGCAGAGCAGGAGCTTGAGTAGCCAGGAGCGGAGCTGGAGGAGCCGCAGGCCCTTTTGAGGGCGTGCCACTGATGGTCTGGACGTCGGAGACACTACCGCCAGCAACCTGGGCAGTCGAGGCACCACCACTTCCGGTGTCTGCCATAGCCAAACCACGACCTCCAAGAGTGAGCTGGTTCTAGGAGAAGGTGGCATCCAAATTTTCCACGCATTCGTCCATCTCTATGAGTTTGGATCTGGTGGCCAGCACCAGATTTCTCGCGGAGCTCCAATTGTTAAGCATGTCATCCATGAGCTTGCCAGGCATGTTCTTCATAAGCCAGTAATGGTTGATGTTTCCGCCATTGTTGCTTGAGGCCAGGTGGTCTGCCATGAGCTGCCCTTCCCACTCATCTATCGAATTGCGGACCGTAAAGGAGATGCCAGTGTCGTAACCATCACCGGTTGCAGGAGGGCACTGATTTTTTCCCCATCTCCCACATCCCCGACGAGGAGTGTCACGCAGCCTGGTCATGACAGAGAGCGCAGAGTGAAGCCACACCCAAATCAACAGGTGAGAACGAAAATTTGCAGATCCGAACTAGCGTCGAGGAGGAATGAAGAGAATGCAGTCACAGTTGTTCGCAGACCCGTTTAAGGGACAATAACCCCGGTTCGCACGAGCCATATTGATGTGCAGAGAGTCGAAAGGATTGTGCAGGGAGCTGAATTGAATGTGCAGAAGGCTGACTTGAATGCGCAGAGCACCGACGTGAGGGCAGAATGTACCAGGGTCGTGTCCATCCAGCAGGTGAGGGGACGTCCAGGTGAAGCTTCGGGAAGGAGCCATTAATCAATAGGTGGGAGAGGCGAGCCAACCATTAAGTGCATGGGGTGCGAGGTGCCACGTCTCGGGCTCCCGTGCCGAGGACCCTCCATCACGTTCCCCCCTCATGTCATGGTAGTGCCCGCATCCGAGGAAAATCAACTGTAGGATAATTGGGATCAATTAGGGTCATTTATTAGTTAATTAGGGTTAATTAGGGGGAAATGGGGTTAATTGGGGTCAATTATGGGTTAAATAATATTAATTAAGGTTAGTTGGGGACTAATTAAGGTCAATTGTGGGTCAAGTGGGGTCAATTAGGGGTTAATGGGTCCATTTGGTGAATTGGGGATCAATTAAGGGCTAGTTTGAGTCAATTTTGCTCGATCTATCACTTAATCCCCAACTTTATAGACAACAAATATGGTTTTCTTTCTTAGTCACTTTTTTAAAGTAGAAAAAATATATATTTATTATAAATGTTGACGATATGAAAGATTCTTTGGCATCTAGTGAAATAATATTATTTCAAAAATGTGATTTAATTGATTTTATCTTGATATGCTCAATTTTGACATGACCAACTTTAACACCTCGATGGAGGTGTAAAATATTAATGTTACTAGATATGTTGATTAATTGACATTAGCTTGACATGGTCAACTCTAATATTTTAGCGGGGGAATAATTTTTTTGCTAACTAAATGTCAATTAATCATGTTAGCAACATTGATTAATTGGTGTTAAACTATACGTCAATAAATTATGTTTGTTGGGGGGCATAGACAACACTCTACCAAATTCAGATATTTAGATAATATAGAAAGCCTTAGAAACTACTATAAATAATATTATAGAAATATGTGTTCGGTCAATGAATTTTAGTGAGGCCAAGACAAATTATTCTCTTACCTTGTCGAGCCTTGCATTGAAATATGGAACCGCCAAAGTTTCTCATTTAAAAACAATGCAAAATCTTGCAAAGGCCAAGGCTTAAATTGTTCCCTTATCTTCTTTTATTCTTCCATTTTGAGAATATGAAAAAACAAATATCTAAATAATATATGGTGAAAATAAAGATTTAAATTAGATGATGGTTAACTATAGTATATTATTATACCATATTTATTTATAGTAAATATGGTATGGTGTAGTCTAAATATTCTACGTTTTCATTTTTTTCCGAGCATATTTTCCATCTAATTTTGTTCGTATTCCAAATGGAAATCTTTAAAAATTCTTAGAATTACATATATTAGCTATGGAAATTGTTAAATTTGGGTGCCATGGGGGTATTTAGGGTGCTGAATTTATTTATGGATTCAAAAATACAATTTAAACAAGTAGAAATTTGGATTTTACCAAAAAGCAATTACCGTATTCCGATCAAAACTCACAGTAAGGTCCAAAATGTAGAATAAATAGACTACTCCAATATGATATAATAATATAGAAAAAAATTAAATTTAAATAAGATAATATGATAAAAAAAGATTTAAATTATATATATATATTGAAAATGTAAGTTTTCAAAATTCATCATTTTAATAATTTTTTTTAATAATTATAACGATTTAAAATGTTTTTAAATTTTGTTGAGAGATTTTACTTATTATTAGCTTTGATAAATTTAAAAAGGAGAGATATTACAATCATTTACACAAATTATTTTAATATATAATTTAGAACAAAAAATACACTATGTATAAATATTAAATTGTTTTTAAATAATATAAAAAGAAAAGATGAAAATAAAATATATAAAAAAAAATACATAAACAATATAGATTATCATTTCTCGTAAATAATATAAGATGATGTAATCTTTACATCAATATAAATAGATAGATGTAATATACAATATTGTATAAAATAAAATAAAAAATATAATAATAATAATTTTAAATGTATGATACAGACATTAATATAGATCAAGAAAGCATAATGAAAACATGTAATAATAATAATTTTAAATGTATGATACAAACATTAATATAGATAAAGAAAGCACAATGTATAAATCAATTTTAAGTTGAATTTTTTTTAAGTATTTAGAAATTTGCATCTTGATAATGGTTTATAAATTCTTGTAACGATGAATTTTTAACTCCAAACATTTTAAAAAGTACATCTCCAATGGTGTACTTTAGATATAGAGAGAAAAACTCTAGAATGATAAGCACTCAAAAATAATCCAAAAAACATTTGAAATACAAATCTCATTATACTTAAGATGTATTTGGATCGTGGTGTTTTAGAAGATAATGCTACCTCACATTCATCTCGATTCAAAATCTTTTAAACATAAAATTTTTATCTATTTTTTAAAAATTTGAAATATTTAATAAATTTGAAATTAAAATGATATGATAATTAAAAAATAAAAAGTCAAATAAAACATTATGGAAAGAATAAAGATTTATATAATTTAAATATTTAAGTTTTTTTTACAATTGAGTAATTTTTTTTTAAAAGACAAATTTTAAGGTTAAGTGTCTAGCAAATGGAAAAGCTAAAGATATTAAAGAATACAAAATAGAGATCTTAAAAATTGGAGGACTCGTTGTCATCTCTTACATCCACAAACTCTTCAATCTAGCAGTTAAGCAAGTTTTCCCTAAACATTGGACTTAGAGCCTTATTGTTCCTATCTTTAAACATGGTGATAAAAATAACCCCTCTAATGATCGCATCATTATGATCAGCTTTCTCTTAGCCAAGTTATATAGTATTATTTTGGAAAAGAAGATCAACATATGCTAGAAAGTGAAGGACAACGAGCTAAAGGGGAAACAAGTTTTAGAAGGTATCACTCAACCATGTACCACCTTGTTATGCTTAGGATCATTGCGGAGGAATGTTATAATAATAAATCCAATCTCTTTTGTCGCTTCATGGACTTTAGAAAAGATTTTGGCACAATGCCTAAAAACAACCTATGGAATATATTAGAAGAGCTAAAGGTTCCTTTCGAGTTGAGAGCTGCTACAATAAGGTTATATGAGAATGTAATTTCCAAGTTCAAGAATATTGGGGCGTTATCGAAAGATATTAATTGTAATATTGGAATTAAGCAAGGTTGCTCCCTCTCCTAGCTTTTTGGCATCTACATTGATAAGATGGAAAGTTGTTTAAAAGAAGCAGGTTGTGCTAGCACAACATTAGTAGGTATAGTTATCATTCTTCTTCTCTATGTTGATGATATTGTTCTTATGGCAATGTATCCCTTTGATCTTGATAAGCAATTAAGAATTCTCAAGGATTTTTGCTCTAATATGGGCATGATTGTTAACACCAACAAAAAAAGAAGTTATAATTATCAAATCTAAGAAGGTCACTTATGCTAATTTTGTGTATGACTATAGAAACTTCGAGGAAATGACCTCTTACAAATATCTCATAATTGATATACATCACAAGCTCAATTGGAACAATAACATTGAGAAAAGGATTAATGGAGGGTGGAAAGCCTACTTTGGTCATGAAAGCAACTGTAAATACCTTGTGATGTGGGAAAAAAATAGGTTCATCTTTGAAACGATTGTCACTCTCGTTATCTTGTACGACTATGAAGTTTGGGGTTGCAATATCTACAGAGAACCTTGGAAAAAAAACTGAGCAAATTTAGAAGCATTTTATAACTTATAACCTCAAAATTAAAAGCAATATGCCCTATCCTATTCTCCTCATAGAAGTGGGCTCTCCCCCATAGAGAGCACGACTATGACTAGGTACCTGATGTACAAGCATAAAATAAACAACATGGGAGGCCATAGATTTCCTAAAATTGCTTTAAATTCCAGCCAAAAACACCTTTCATCTCAAGAAGCGGTGGCATAAAGATTCCATGGCAAGGTTAAACAATTGGGGATTGACGAAAATGTTGCTTTGCAAAATATTTATAATATCAAAAATATTATTACATCTAATTTTAAAGAGAAAATGTGGTGCAAGAAAGATTTAGAGGTTAAAAGAAAATTGAGATACTATAAAGAGGTCATTAACCCTACTCTAGAAGATCAAAATTATCTCTTTGTTTTAACTAGTTCAAAGAAGAAGATTAATATTGCCAAGATAAGAAAAAACTCTCATGATCTCCATAGCGAAACACTGCAGTGGACAATTCCTAAAATCACGTGGAATGAAAGGAATTTTTATCTCTACGAAACTATGAGCGTAGAGGATGAATTTCACTTTATCTTAGAATGCCCTCTGTACACCCACATTAAATCTTGGTTTCAAAATATTTGCTACAATACTAACCTTTCTAACCTTTTTGACTTCCCAAAACTATGATAAGTTAGGAAAGCTTCTCTTTAATCTTTTTGAGCATAGGAATACAGGAATACAATTTTAAAGCAATCTAAATAATTTTTTCTTTTCTTTTTTGTTAAGATCTGAGAAACCAAATTTGTTTTTAGTGGACGTTCACCACCACCACCACCATCAACATCATCATCATATAGAATCATCATATAGAGATATATGATATATATAGTTTACAGTTTAGAAATATACACAATAAATATCTAAAAAGGCATGAAAGTAAACTATATAAAGTTTTTAATATTTTATATAATAAGATATAGAATGTGATATAACATTTAAATGATATAAGAAGAGGAGATATAAGTAAAATATGTAAGATTTCAAAAGGGAAAGTTATTTTTTAAATATTAAAATGGTTATTTATTAATTAATATAAAATTAAAGTTTATGTGTTTTATTAAGTTTTTTTCAAAATGTTAATTAAGAATAATAAAAATTAATTTTAATATTAAATTAAAATATATTGATGATGATGATGATGATAGTTTTTTTTCACATGTGGTTCACAAACCCCCTCAATGGGGCTGTTACATCTACGGTAAGAAATCACAGGGGGCCCACTCGAAGGGGCCGTACCCCATTCACTCTGATTACATAGCTAACCCGATGGGGACATCAAGTGAGGCCCTTATATAGCGATGTATAGCCACCCAGGGATTTGACCCTGAGACCTTCTACTCACAACGTAAAACACTCAACCACTTGAGCTAGCCCACCAGGCTATGATGATGATTATAGTTAACGTTTATTTAAGTTAATTTTGGTCTATTTAATTTATTTGAATTTTATTTCTAATGCAAAAAGCTTAAAAAATAATATCTTAAATTATCATAATTTTGATGAAATTACATATTAATAAATGTAATATGTAATATAGAGAGAGAGTCAATCAATTTTTAATAGCTAATATATAGATAATTTGATGAAAAGTATATATATAAATGTAAATTATTCATAATGTTAATTAAGAATAATAAAAAATAATTTTAATATTAAATTAAAATATATTGATGACAACAATGATGATGATAATGGTTAAAATTTATTTTGATTTATTTATCATAAGAAAAAATTAAGAAACTATTTAATTTATTTAAATTTATTTCTATACATAGAAGGCTTAAAAAAATATCTTAAACTAAATTATCATACTTTTTGATGCAATTACATATTAATAAACGTTTATATATATATGTAAATTATATATATAATTTTTAATAGTTAATATATAGACAATTTGATGAAATATATATATAAATATAAATTATAGACCGTTCATGTTTAATAGCTAATATATGGATAGTTTAATGACTATGTTTACTTTGATTCATTACTGAATATATATATATAAGTGTACAACCATTTGCTTAGCTTAGAGAATGTTGAGTTGTTTTTTTAAACACAACATTTTGATTTGTTTCGAAATTAGAACAAGATTTGGTTGGGCTTACTCCCCCTACCGACACTAATTATTTAATTTTAAAATTAATTATATTATTTGATTTTTTATTATGAAATTTTATTTATGTTTGTTTACTATTATTAAAGAGAGGTTCATTTATATTTATAAATTTCAATATATTATATATAATATATAAAATTATAAATATATTAAAAATAAATTTAATGTGGGAATAGTAGTTATGTATTATTCTTTATATATATAATAAAAAATATAGTAGACTCAAATTAATTATTATTTGTATTTTATAGAAACATTTTGATTTGTTTCGAAATTATAACAAGATCTAGCTAGGCTTACTCCCCCTACCAACACTAATTATCTATTTTTAAAATTAATTATAATATTTGATTTTTTATTATGAAATTTTATTTATGTTTGTTTACTATTATTAAAGAGAGATTTATTTTATATTTATAAATTTCAATATATTATATATAATATATAAAATTATAAAAATATTAAAAATAAATTTAATGTGGGAATAGTAGTTATGTATTATTCTTTATATATATAACATAAAAATATAGTAGACTCAAATTAATTATTATTTGTATTTTATAGAAATTGTTATTTTGTATTGATATCAAAAGAGGTTGTGGCCTAATGGATAACTAGTCTATGAGTACATCAGTTCATTATTAAAAGGGTGCATCAGTTCATTATTAAAAGGGAAAGTTGTACATAGATCTTTACAATGGTCAAAATGTTGGTATGAATAGTCAAAATGTTGTTGATTTCATATAAGATGATTCCTTCTATTTGTTTTTGTTATGGATATCTAGTTTATTTAAATAAAGCCTACGAAACTTGACAACAAGGAAGATACATTTGAAAAATATTACAAAATTAGTCAAAAAAGGAAAGCCTGGCCATTACAGGCCTTCTCCCATCCCTTCATTTGAGAAATTTTCTTTACTTGATGCCCTTCATTGCTTGGATTTTCTACATCTTTATCTATTATTGTCAGCTTTTATTATCCAACAGAAAGACTATCCAAAGCTTCATGATCTGAAATCCTTATATCTTCTCCAAATTGTGAGAAATCAACTATTTCCTAATTCTTCACTGTTTGCTTCAAATCCCTGATTTACTTTTCGTGAAATGTAGATTTACCTTTAAGATGCTCGATTTCTACCTCAATTGAGATAAGCTTGGTGGTTAGTTGGTTTACCTGTTCATTTAGAGCCTTGAACTGATATTGTGTAATGGAGATGTTTCTACTCAGTATAGGCTCCAAATTTACATTCTTCTCCTCCATTTTATGCAAAATATGCATCGTTGCATCTTGACCCTCCCCATGTATGACATCAAATTCCCTAACCATCATATCCCTTTGCTCATTAGTATTTGCCATAATGTTATGTTTTGGCCTAAAATTTTCAATTGCCAGACATCCAATAACTGGAGAACTATAATAAAGGAGATTGTAAGCTACAAGAGGTGTGAAATTGGTGCTAATGATACGATCAGGTTGATATTTAAGCCTACTATAAATATCCTTTCTCCTTTTCAGAAGGTTAACTAAGCACTCAATTGACAGAGTGCTTACCTTCAAAATGAGTGCACTGCTATTGAGGCCAATATTCTTAGGTGAACTATCTGTAAACCTCACCTTTTGTTTGATGCATTTGCCAATGAATATAATAGACCTACCTATCGAAATTGTCATCCACAACAAAACTGTAACCCTGAATAGTTAGACACTAGATAATATCTAACTTGTTCTTCGAATTCACCTACCTCTCATTCAATTGCCAACTTATACCGATAGCATTCCACCCTAGAAAACTATTACAAAGAAGATAGAGAGCTATAGGAAATTCAAAATTGATGGTAGTGATTCGGTCTGATTGATGGTACCTGATAATTCTACCCTTTCTACAATTTGGAGGACTAAACAAGCACTCAATTAATAGAGTGCTTTCCTTCAAAATGGGTACACTGCTAATATGACCGATATTCCTAGGAGAATTGTCCACAATCCTCACGTACAACTGCTGCCGATGAACACAGTGATGCTTGTTGAAGTTGTTCTCTAGAACAGATTTGTATCCCTGTAACCTTATACACCATAATATATTAGAAGTGTTAATTGGATTCACCTTCCTCTCATTCAACTACCAACTTATACCTTCAAGATCACAACAATAATTCGCCAACCCTGCTTTTCTCAAACATCCAATTTGGTAGACTGCTTCTCTGTTATTGACAAAACCGAACTGATAACTCGTAGAGGTGACACAATAATCAATGATCGACATTTCATCATACCCTTACGCTATGAAGGACACATCATTCAAACCTCCTATCATTTCCACCATTATTTCACATGTAGAGCAGGCCTTCATGATGATCAAAATTGATAAATACAATTCGTTAATGATATTGTTCTTAAATGCAAGGTTTACGATGATGTCAATATGCTAATTGTTGAAATGAGACTGCCACCTGTCTTCAAAAAGGAAGCTTCAACCTTTGAAGGGTTTCAAACTTGATCAACTTTGTGTCTATCATTGATGAAATTTGCCAAAAGACAATGATGCTAGGGGATAGTGAAATAGCCAACCTCCCCCCCATTTAAATCCCTTTTTCCTTGTTCTAATTGACAAGCACGATTTGCTTGGAGGTCTGCATGTTTGTTTAATGCCTAGTAAACATGAAAAACTTTAACTTCTTCAAATTCATTTACCAATTGGTGCACTCGCCATATACTTTGACAAATGAATCCTTCATTCAATATCAATTTTAGATCCAAATATCGAATTATTATCATTGAGTCTTCGGGAATGATCATATGCCGATTTTTTTACTTTTGGCTAATTGCAAACCTTGTCAAAGCGCCATTGCCTCAACTTGATTATTTGAGGTCTTGTCCAATCCCCAAGCAAAAGTATATTCTTGTTTTCATCCGGGGTCAAATAGAACCCCCCGCACTTGTCATCCTTTTTTTATTAAAATATGTAAGAAAAGCATTCCTAATAATTACTTAGATTATTTTATAATTTTAATTATGTCATTAAAAAATTAAAAAAAACATTCCTTTGATGATTTTTTAAATACTCTATATATATTTATGGAGTAGTCTATTTATTCTATGTTTTCGACTTTACGGTAGGTTTTAGTCGGAATCAGGTAATTGTTTTTGGTAAAATCCAAATTTATACATGTTTAAATTGTAGTTTTGAATCCATAAATAGATTCAACACCCTCAAATACCCCCATGGCACCCAAATTATGCAATTTCCATAGCTAATATATGTAATTCTAAGATTTTTTTAAAGATTTCCAATCGAAATAACGAATAATATTAGACGGAAAATATGCTCGAAAAATGTCGAAAACGCAGAATAGTTAGACTACACCTATATTTATACATGTTTATTTATTTATATATTTAAATTAAATAATTGTTAAATAAATGTATTCTATAATATTTTGGAATTATACAACTAGCACGGCCACTTAACTTGTGGCGGTGAATATCGATAGGTCACAAGTTAAGTGCTATGAACAAGTTATATGTTACTTGTTTTACATGCTTAGTTCTACCTGTTACATTAGTTAGTCACTACATGTTAGCCATGCATGAGTTATGAGTTGTCCATGCATTAGCTACTAGTTATTTTTATATATATATTTTTTACATAATTGTTTATTTCAAATTTTGAACTATGTCCATTAAATCAATTTGGACAATAAACTTGTCCCATCCTCCTTCAATCTAGGAAAAACATAGATGATAGTCCACCCAAAATTCTAAGATATAAACACATATACATATATACAACATTTATTTTATAAATCAATTTTGATAATCTATTAATAAATAACTGGTAACAAATTTGTAATTAAATTATATATAAGAAAAATATCAATTTTAATTTAAGTTAAAAAAAATTATTAATAAATTATTTTATTTTAATATTTAATTTTAAATTTAAAAATTATTAATTAATAAATTTATTTTAAGATTTTGTTTTTATAATTTATAATTTAAAATAAATGATAAATTCTTTTTAACTTTTTTCTAAAAAATAATAAATTATGAAAACAATTAATTTTTCTTAAAACTTATTTAAATTTTGGATTTATTACACTATGAGAGATCTCCGTGAAAATAATTGTGATGGAAATCTATGTGTACTTAATTAATCTATAGTAATAGAGATTAATAAAAATACAAATAACTATAGATGGTGTCAATGAAAACTGCTTTTTTTAAATATTTTATATATATCTGCTTTTTTTAATAGTTTATATATATATAATTCTTAAAACATGCTGTTATAAAAGAATATAGTATTTTCATTATATTAAAATAAAAATAAACATTTTTTTTTTCCAAGGAAAAAGTCAGTAATTTTATTTCATAAATGAACAAAATTACATTCAGCACATGTAAAAGAATCACTAAGATCCCTACATTGTCATATATATCTGTCTTATATCAACATCATAACAGATGTCCCAAAACTCATATAGGTCTGTCCAAGACAGCACACTAAATCCTATTACAGATTTCAATTGCAGTGAATTTGCTATTCTACAAGTATCAATGTAAACGACTGCCTGCAGCCCACTTATATCCAAAAAATTATATATATATCAATGATGTCCATCGCTGGTTGTCTTCGCAGCTATGGTCCCGATCTTACAGGAATCCCCTCGCTTGTCTCCAGTATCTGTGTTAACAGACCACATATATCCAAAAAAAAAATTGTATATGACTCTCTGATATCCCTCGCTGGTTCGTCTGCATTTGTATCGCAGCTAACCCTGTCATGATAAGTCTGTCCATACAGCTAGTATGTAATTATATAATCAGCCCGGTATTGTTCTAATCCTCCATACGGTTGTCCCCAAAGAACGGCCTGTGAGTATAGCTGTAGATACCTTCAGTGGAATGTATCTTGATCCTCCATGTGCCAAAAGGCATAGATTGATTTGTCGATTCTTTAGATAGCAGGTCAGCCATCCCATTACGCTCCCTGTAGATATGTGTGAATGTAATACAGTTAAAAGCCTGTTTTAACCGTAATACCTCCTCCAATATAGGTGAGAGAACCATTACATTACATTGTGTAATCTCCTTGGCCCATTCAATAACAATCAGAGAATCGCCAAAAATCTGGAGAGTTAAACAACCCTGTTCAAGTGCGAAAAGCATCAGTAATTTAAGAGACATCAGTTCAGCGTAGTTATTTGAGCCACTCCCCAAACCAGCCATTATATGAAAATAATGGGTCTCCGATTTGTGAAGAACTCCACCTCCGCCACATACCGATTGGTGGTTTATAGATGAGCCATCAAAATAAGCCCACGGCATGGATTTATTAATTTTTTCCAAGGTCACAGGTCTGATGCGAGTCGCTTTTATAGATGGCTTGTAATGTAGCATAACAACCACAGCTTGTGCCACGACCTGCTCCAAAGGGACCCGACAATCCTGGAATATGATCTTATTACGAGTGATCCATATGCCCCAGGCGAGTATACAGGGGACAGCCCGAAACGTTGAATGTTTATGATCTGTCCACCATAGTTGGAAGGCATCATGAAAGTCCACTCCCCACCAACTCACGTTGAGTTCCAAATGTTTGCAGATGTCGACCCACACAGCTTGTGTAAATCGACAGTGTACAAAAAGATGTGAGTTTGTCTCATCCGCTTCCTTACATAGAGGACAGAACCCCGGACCCTGGATGAAACGCTTCTGTAGAATGTCCCATGTCGGTGCCTTATTTTCCAAAATAGCCCAAGAGAGTAGTTTTGCTTTCCCCGGGCACTTTAGTGTCCACAGATGTTTCCACCACCACACCAAATCCCTGTTATGAATATTCACATTCAGCTGAATATAACCGTGTTTTGGGGTGTATCTACCAGATGGATGGTGTTCCCAGATAAGTTCATCAATCCGATTTGTTAGGCAAATATTTGTGTATCTTAAATTCCGAATATAATCCTCCCAAGCTCCAAGCATGTCATCTGGAATCTCAAGACGCTGTGCAGAGATCCACCCCTGTTGCCATAGAGTGGATGCTCCCGAATGTTCAATATCAGCCAGAAAGTGACAGCCTCTATCTGCCAGAAAATTCCGTAAGGCCGCAGGTAAGACATGTCCACCTCTACAGCCCACCCAAGGATCCAGTCCAATACGTGTGTATCTCCCATTACCAATTCTCCACACTAATCCAGACCCAATCAGATGAAAATTCTGCACCACTGCTTTCCAGACCAACGAGCAATTTGCCCGCGTCTTATTGCCCTGCCTAATCCATTCATTAAGAGTTAATGGAGCAATGTATTTATGGTATACCACTCTAGTCCAGAGACTCTGTGTATGAATGATACGCCATGCCACCTTAGCCCCCAAGGCTTTAGCAAAAAGGAAGATATTCTTTAGGCCCCAGCCTCCCAGTGCTTTGGGGACTGCAATCATATCCCATCTGGCCCACACCAAAGCCCGGTTATCACCCTTACCCTTCCAGAGAAAGGCAAAACACAGCCGCCGGATCTGCTCCAGGACTCCTTTGGGAATCCAAGCGAGGGACATCCAATACACTGGAATCGCTTCCAAAACTGATTTAACCAGAACCAGCCTCCCTGCCCGCGAAAGCCATCTGTGACTCCAACCACGAAGTCGCTGTTCTAATTTAGCAATTAGCTAGTGCCAATCAGCTTTCAGATATGCATTAGGTTTCAGGTGAAAGCCAAGATACTTTAACCCAGCATCAAAATCAAGAGTCCTGTAGGGTAGTCTCATAGCCATTATGTTAATCTCCCCCTCGGTTAAATGCGAGCATGTGATCGTTGATTTATCAATGTTTACTAACATACCCGCTGCCTCTTGCATCAAATTTAGGCCTTCAGCTACCTTATCAATATCCTGTTTCGAGCCATCACAGAAAATCAGTATGTCATCAACGAACAGGAGATGTGTGATATACATTACCTGGGATATGGATATGCCACGAAATGAACCATCAGCTTTGGCTTTCAATATAAATCGACTGAGGCCTTCAGCAACAAGGAGAAATAGCAGCGGTGACAGTGGGCATCCCTGTCGTAGGCCCCTACCAGCATGAAAGAATGGACTCGCTGAACCATTTATCAGGACAACAAAGCTCACTGTGGTGATGCAGGCCATAATCCATCGTATAAATTCATAACAGAAGCCCAGGTGTGTTAGAAGCATCCGGATATAAAGCCAACTAACCCGATCAAATGCTTTGGAGAGATCAATTTTTATCACAGCACCCTTCTGCTTCAGCACCTTCATAGTGTGTATGCCTTCCTGTGCGACTCCAATTGCCTCGTGGATTTGACAGCCTTCCAAGAAACCAAACTGTTCACTAGATATATTCTGAGACAGGATAATCTTGAGTCTCCTCGCCATCACCTTTGATATAATCTTATATATGCAGTTGCAGAGTGAGATAGGTCTGAATTCATCAAAGCTTTCAGGCTTGTCCGTTTTAGGAATGAGGGCTAAAAAGGTCGAATTGAAGGGTCCATGTATAAATCCAGCCTTTCTAGATTCTTCCACCACATTCAAAAGATCTTCTCCGAGCAAATCAAAGAAACCCAAGAAAAATTCAATAGGCCACCCATCAGGCCCCGGACTCTTATCTTTCTGAAAGGAGTGCATAACCAGCGAGAGCTCATCCGGCAACACCTCCGCCATTAACATAGTGTTCTCCTCCTCTCCTACAAAACGAGGGAAGAGCTGAGCCATCCGAATAACCTCAGCGATAGTGGCCCCAGGTTGTGTAGTGAATAGATCTTCAAAGTGTCTTACCCCCATATCAGCCAAACCATCAAAGCTGGATACCTGTTCCCCGTCAGTAGAGGATAATTCCCAGATAGAATTTGTGTCTTTTCTCCCCTTTGCATAGGCTTGAAAAAAATTTGTGTTCTCATCCCCACATTGAAGCCAGAGCGCTCTGCTTTTCATTCTCCACATCTCTTCTCTCTCAGACAGAATCACATTTCTGCAGCATTCCCACTCCAACAGCTCACCTTTCTGCACTTCATCCAGATATCCCATGCCCCTGCTGTGTAGTAAGCGATCAATATTCAGCTCAGCATCCCTCAGTTTCAGATCATCATTCCTGCGTTTTTCAGAGGCCCAGAGAATAGTGGCCTCTTTTATTCGCTTGAGGTTTTGTTGAAAGTGTACTCCCGCATGTTCCAGGGACTCCCGTGGTCGATGAACCCACTGTGCCTGGACTAATTTAAGAAATTCCTCCTCCTTCAACCAGCTAGGATTGAATTTGAATGGACTGGGAGGTTTTTCTCGGCCACCTCTTAATTCCAGCAGGATTGGGCAGTGATCTGAAACCCCCCCTGTCCCAACCCATTGCTTGACCACATCAACTCCCATGGCCAGCACATCAGTCACCAGAAACCTATCCAGCCTCTTAGCCACCCGTTGATCGCCAGTTCTCTTATTCCTCCATGTGGGGGATAACCTGTTAGGTAGAATGTCAAGTAGGTCCTTCCTTGCAAAGGCTTGTATAAAGTAATTTGCTAGTGTATCCGGAACAGCCCGAGGCCCCCAAACTTCAGAAGTCCCCAGTGTAAGGTTGAGATCCCCGCCCATTATCACATCCCTTCCAGCAAAGATGTCCATACTAAGCAAAGAGTCCCAGAATCCTACCCTATTTAAATAGGGCCCATAGATATTGAGAACAGTGATCCTCCTCCCCATCAATGCATCCCAGACTTCCAATCCAATACCAGAGGGAATGCCCCAAGAACATTCATACCTGCAGCTATTCATCTTCCAGCCTGTGGCCAGCCCTCCAGACCGTCCACGAGCATCCACACCTATAAATTTCCAGCCAGGTAGCAATAGTTCCAAAGCCCGAACAACCTCCTCACTGCCTCCCAAAGTTTCTTGTAACATTATAACATCCGGTTGATTTAATTCCACCAACCTCCGTAGTGACGATTTTTTAATGGGACTCGCCAACCCACGACAGTTGAAAGATAATAATTTCATATGAAACCCCCTTCCTGGGTTTTGGCTGCTCTAAGTGCCCATTCGATAGTGGATTGTGTACCCATAACTAAATCAACTTTTGCCCTCTCTTGAGCAATAGACAAATGAGATTTGCGGCCCCGCCCTTTCCCCCCAGCATTAAAAGCCACTTCAGAAAGTCCCTTACCCCCCGAGCCATCAACAGTGATCACCCTATTTCGGAGAGCATATTGGATACTGCGTCCAGAGCTGGGAGAGTGTTGTGTAGAAACAATGGACGGTGTGTATACACTATCCGAAACACAAGGAGCTACAGTACCAATAGCAGTTCTGACCGGATGAAGTGTCCCAAGACAATCTTCCCCCAAACCAATAGAGTCATTAAGTAAAGATACAGCAGAGGATAAGTGAGGAGACAAACCCGAATTGTGTGAAGTTGTGCCCCGACGGATAGTTATCAGCTCCTATAGCTTGGAGGCAGCCCGCGTCAATGGAGTTGTGGTACCCAAATTTGCCCCTGCTGCAGCCGATACCTTGTGCCCAAGTACATCCAAACCAGTGTTTGCCATAACCGGAAGTTCCTCGGATCCCTGCTGCCCACACAGTGCGTCGGGTACCACCGGAGAATGTTCTGCCCATTTGCCAACTGGAGGTTCGAAAGTATCATCTCCCATCGCCGATGTGCTCACCACCTTCTCATTGCATCCAACATCTGCTGCCACCACCTTCGGTCTGCTGCCCCTATATGTTAATGGACAACAGGCAACCAAATGTCCATAAGTGTGACATCGGTGGCACCTAAACGGCACACCCACATAGTCCAGAATTTGTACGAAAGCCCCATCCTTCGTTTGTACATTGATCTCAGCCGTTAACCCCAGTCGAAGATCGATGTTGACCAAGATCTTTGCCACAGTATAAATACCTGTTTCAATATGGGAGTAATCCGCGCATACATAGTCTCCAAGGTAGTTCCCAATCGCTGCAAACCTTGTTTCATTCCAAAGGTGCATGGGAAACCCAGGAAGCTTCACCCAGATCGGTTCTTTGTCGATTTTCTCCTGTTTGGAATCGAAGAAAGGAGACCAACGTTTCAGGATGATAGGGACGCCCAACATTGACCAATGGCGACGTAAGACTGCATCAACCTCCCCCATATTCGACAGTATGAAAGAGAACCATCCTTTCGTTAAGACCCGGACAATGGGTGCAGTAGCCACGATGTCTTTCCACTGCTCGGCTGCCCATTTCTGGAGGGTTCCTTGTCCCAGTCTCTTACCACGGGCATGTCCAACTACAGCAATGTGTGTGAAATCCTCAGCCTCCTCAATCGATACATCCACGCCCAGCACCAGCTTATCCTTCCTCATCCGTTCCTTGACCTTTTTAGCAGTATTTTTGTGTGATTCTGCCTTCATAGTAACCCCTGCTCGAGGAGCTAGCAGGGCTGCATCAACAGGTAGAGTATCTCCACCACCAGTAGCTCCATGTCCACTGGAGGAGTAACCCAATCCTCCACTACCCTGTCCCCTGTCATCAGAATCACAGAAATCCCCAGACCTAACCAAATTCCCATCTGATAGGGTGTCCAAACCGCCACCCTGGTCCATCCTCCGTCTGCCATTTCTATTCAGTGTATCAATCCCCTCCACACATGATGCTACCGAACAGGTTGGGAAGTTTGTGAAAGTCCCCAATTGTGGTTGTAGTGTCCTCCCTAATAGATCTGCCAAATCTGGCCTGTCATCCGAAGGCCCAGGAAAGAACCCTGCCCCCCTACCTGTCAAGAGTGATCCCATTGATGTCCTCGACCCAGAGGTCGCAGTATTGTTTGTTCCAAGGTCGAAAATCCCTCTGGCACAATCTCCATCCGATGTGTAGTCCACCTCCTGCTCATAACTGCTCGCCATAATGCCCCAGATCAGCAGGGCTGAAAACCCCAGATCCCAATCCCCAATCCTCCTTACAAAATGTCCACTATCTACACCACCCAGTCCACCAAAAATCCCAATCTACTCCAAATAGCCACAGTCACAGCAAGGGCATCTGCAATCCCCGTCAATATTCCACCCAGCTCCAAGGTTCAGTCAAAGATCTGCATTGCCCCAAGACCATTGTATTCCATAACTCCCTGTAAGTCAAGCAACCGACGCAACCCTCATAGCCAGAAAGCCTTGCGTTCTTGTATTAGCAACGCTCATCTACCGTAAACTTGGATTTTGCCATTTTACCAAGGGTCTGGGCGAATAAGAAGGAGATCATCTGCATATTCAGTATAGTACGCTCTGCAGCATCCTCCTCCACTGTGGATAAAAGTTTGTAAGCAGGTCATCCAGCGCCAGTGTTCCTCCAAACTGTTCTGCAACGTACCTTCACTGCACTATCTTGGAGTTCAAATCGAGTCCCTTCCTCGAGAACAAAACCAAGATCCTAACACAGAAAAAAGACCCTCAAAGAAGAAACCACTCGATAGCACAACTCCCACGCAGAGGAGAGCTGGTCACCAAGAAATCAGAGGGCTCGTCTTCAGGATCAGCTTATATCCATGTCTAATCTCAGAACAGTCTGCACAGCACTGCTCTTCTTGATCAACACTCCAAAAACCTATGAAATTTCTACTCCAGCGCACAGAAGTCCTCCACCGGTCCTAGAAATGCTCCTGGGAGAAGCACAAATCAACCCTGCACACCACTATACGGCCAAGCTCGATTCTGGTACAAATCTTGGAGCGATTTTTGCATTCATCCAAAGATTTTCAGTACAGAATCTTGATGAAAGGCTTGGGAACCTTGATGAGAAGCTTGAGATCCTTGATGTTAAGCTCCAGAGGGAAGCACTGCACCTCAGAAAAACTCTGCACACCACTACACAGCCGAGCTCGGCTCTGGTTAAAATCTTGGAGCGAATTTTTCCCAAAAATAAACATTTTTATAATGGTTTGTCAAAATATTAATAATCAAAATGATCATTTTCAAATAAAAATTTATAAATAATTTATTTTAATTTTGTATAATATGTTATATGAAATTTATTTTATATAATAGTAATAATCTATTTTTAAACTCACTCTTAAGTGAGATATCAATTTGGTGTATGAGATCCTCTTGTTTGTGGGACAAGTGATCCTCTTTTCGCAACTATTTAATTACTAAGAGATGACGACAAATCAATTTAATCTTAAAAAAAGGTAAGGAATTATTTGATTTGTTTTAAAATTTTATTTATATACTCAAAAAGCTTGGAGAAGAACCTTCCTAAATTACTATAATTTTTATAAAATAGAAAATATTGTAACAAAATTTTAGAAACAACATATAACTCATGATATTTTGTTTTTATTTTAACTAAGCAAACTATGATATATTTTGTTTTTATTTTAACTAAGTAAACGAGTTAAACAGAAATATAATTTTGATTTCAAAATCAAAATTAAATAAATAAAATTAAACTATATAAATAAATGCATAAAATAAAACATTTTTATCTTCATTATGAATTATAATTATTAGTATGTAATATGTTTAATCCAAAATTTTATGTCCATTTAAATTTTTAATAGTTTACCAGCATTAAATTTGATAATGATTATTAATGTCTTTAACATTGACTTGAATTTATGAGATAATGAGATCTTAAATTACCAGTTAAAAATAGTAAATATTTTGAAAAATATATAACAAAAATTTCATATTTTAAAATAAAAAAAAACATCGTACATCAACGTGGTATTTGTCCATGTTCATGGTATTGCTACCGTATCAGGTGAAAATGGGCTCTATGTTTTTATCGACAGAAAGGCACGAAAACGAAAAATAATTACACATAAATAACCCTCTTTGAGACATCAATACTTAATAATAATAAATAAATGCTCTAAACCCAATGCTAAAATAATTTCTGTAGTGGCGAGGTGGCATAATTTTATTGCCGCTCATTTTCAGTACTGTCACCTTCTTTGCAATGCAATTTAACACCCTCTCTCTCTGCAGTTTAGCCAGACGGATACACAATCCAACTATCTCCTGGAATATAGCCAAGAAACTACAACACCATGCACTGTGTCAACTGGATGTACAGGTGAATATACAGCTGCTATTTGGAGTTAAGTAAACAGGTTTGGAAGAGGTACCAAGAACCCAATTCATCATAGGGAATGTGTCGGTCAATGCAGAATCTTTTCATGGAAGATGAGCTCCAAAAGTTGATGTAAATGCCTCACAATGCTGGCCTGTTTATCACATTCTGTGGGTTAGAAAGGTAACAGTAGAGTTTTCATTTTTGGGTTAGCTTGAGATTGTTGTCATTTTGGTAACTGAGGAGATGGATTTCAGAGATCTCAGAACAATAGTTTCAAATGTGGAGGAATTCTTGTGTGAAGACACCGAGCTTCCTGTGAACAATGTGAATAAAGAATACCCGAATGTGCATAGGTATCTGGAAACTCACTTCAGGCTCCTTAGAGAAGACCTGCTTGCACCATACAGGGATGCTGTGAAAGAGTTCAGAAGTAAGCAGACGCAATGGACGACAAAGCCGCAGCTTCACGATGTTCAAGTATACTCAAATGCGAGGCTGGTTGGCATGCGAGCAGGGAATGCAGGTACAGAATATGTAATTAAGTTTGATAATAATGAGGGACATACCATGAATGTAGATTGGATTAATGCAAAGTTGCTTATGTTCAATTCTTTGCTCTGTATATCCCCTGATGGGTTCAGTACATTTTTTTGGGCGGTGGTGTCCACCCGGAGGGTGAAAGAATTGCATGATGAAGGGATTATTGGGGTGAGGTCTGTTGATGGGTTGGAGGTGAAATTTGAGCATGGAATAGAGTATATTATGTTTGAATCCACAAGTGCATTTTTTGAGGCGTACCAGCACGTTTTGAAGGTGCTGCAGAAGCCAGAGATGGAAACACTCACTTTTCTGGAGCACTTGGTGTCCCTCAAACCTGCTGTTGGGGAGCCACAGTATTTGGAAGCAAAGGAGGCCAAAAGGGTTGAGAAATCCGAGAATTGTGTATCAGAGAACAATGAGAAAAGTGGTACCGGGTGGACAGTCGAACTGGAGCTTACAGCAAAGGAAAAGAATGGAGGAATTGATGATGCTTGGGGTGGAGATAATAGAATTTTGATTTCAGAAGACCTCGAAAGAGTTGATATTGGTTGGGAGGACGATCCAAATGAAGGAGCGGATGCCAGGTGGGATTGGGGCCAAGAAGCCATTGTTGAAGAAGGGGAAAACAGCGGAAGCAATATTCAAGAAGACCCATTTAATTCCCCTTATGCTGATATTGATGACAGTCAGGAGGATGCAATAAAGCAAGGGCTGTCAAAGAAATTGGCCATCATTCAAGGTCCTGCGGGAACCGGGAAAACATTCGTGGGTCTTTTCATCACAAAGCAATTGCTTGCAAATGAAAAGGTATGCAGTCCTATAGTTGTAGTCTGTTACACCAATAGGGCCTTAGACCAGTTTCTAGAAGGGATCTATAAGTACGAACCCAGTCTAGTTCGCCTTGGGACAGGGACCAAGAGCCAGATTTTGAAGCAGTGCAGTCTAGAAAGGTTTCAGAGGAGTTCCAAAGTTTGGATCCCAAGGTATCTTCGCAGCCAGAAAGGTAGGCTGAGGTTTTTGCAAGATGAAATGGCTGATAAATTGAATTTCAGTGCAAATTGTATGCATGCAAAGTGTGTAAGTAGGGTAGCCTTGAGTAAAGTAGCAAGGGAAGAGCACATGAGCAGTCTTTACTTTTGCAATTATTGTCGAGATGATGATATTTATCAGTCGTGGCTGGATGGGAATGATAAGGTTCATCCGACCTCTACTTGTCCTCTCTCAGCTGTTGATTCTCCACTGACAAACACAACTCCAAAATCATCTTTGGACTTCCTTGAGATTAGAGACGAAGATGATCCTCTAAGTATCGCATTATGCATTGAATATTGTGAGGCAGGTGATGTTTGGAATTTGGATGTTCAGTCAAGACAGCGGTTAAACCAGCATTGGCTACATGAAATTAGATTACATGGGCAAAAAGAGTTTTGGAATCTGGCTCCTGAATATGAAAATATATGTATCCAAATTGCGGAAACAAGAGTTAAAATCCAACAGCACACACTGAGCAAAGCAAGAATCTTGGGCATGACCACAACCGTTGCAGCAAGGTTCTTTGATGTCCTGAATTCCATTAAACCACAGGTCATGATAGTAGAGGAAGCAGCAGAAGTTTTAGAAGGTCAACTCTTGGCTTGTTTAAATCCTCATATCGAGCATCTTATTCTCATAGGAGATCATATGCAGCTCCGACCTTCTGTCGCCACATCACAGCTTTCATTTACTCATCATTTGGACATTTCTCTATTTGAAAGGTTGGTAAGGAATGGAATTGAATACAAAACACTAGAAGTGCAAAGGAGAATGAGACCCACAATTGCCTATCTTATACTGGGTTTTTATCCCAATCTCAAAGATCACAGGTCTGTCCAAACCTTAGAATCTGTAAAAGGAGTTCGACAAAATGTCTTCTTCTTGGATCACATGAATGTGGAACAATGTGCAGGTAATTCAGGAAGCAAATTAAATATTGGGGAGGCTGATTTGGTTGTGGAATTTGCAATGTATTTAATGAATAAATGTGGCTACACTTCAAAGGACATAACTATCTTGAGTATGTATCGATCTCAGGCCGGTGAGATCAGTAAACGTTTCAGTCAGCATTTCTCTATAAAGAAGAGGGACTCAGTGAAAGATAATAGTGGAGATGTGCCGAGAGTAAGAAGTGTTGATGAGTTCCAGGGGGAAGAGAGCAACATCATAATTCTTTCATTGGTTAGAAACACAACTTATTCTGACCAATTGTCACCTCTGGACCAAATATTGCCTTCAGAATCTATAGGCTTTTTGGGGACTCCAAACAGAATTTGTGTGGCTTTGTCTAGAGCTAGATTGGGACTCTATATGTTTGGGAATTCAACACTTCTTTCGGAAAAAAGTCCAGTATGGAGTGATATTATAGATCGTCTATGTAGGAATGGATGGATTGGAAGCAGGATGAAACTATGTTGTCCAAATCATAATGAGACTGAATTTCGAGTTCGCACATCTGAAGATTTCAGCTCTGTTTTTTGTCCTCGGAAATGCGAAGGAACTCTAAAATGTGGTCACCCGTGTCCAAGAAGTTGCCATATTGGAGGTCATGACAATATCTATTGTCATAGAAAATGTGGGAGAATGCTTGAACCATGTGAGCATATCTGCATTAAGAGATGCCATGCTGAAAAATCAGACGGATGCTATCCATGTATCCAATGCAAACGATTTTGGCACTAATAACAACATGACTGTTTGTAGTTTATGCATTTTTGAGGCATTGTGGTTATTTAATTTGAATTCCCTGTATATAACATAATTGGTTTCTAACTTTCTTGTGCATCCCATATCTTTAACACTTTGTATTTTATTTTAAAGTGTAGATTATGTCTTATATTTACAAGGACATATTTACAGCCACACCCATTTGAACATATTTACAGCTGTATCTTTAACATTTTTAACATCCTTCCAAATCCTTTGCTTTATTAATCATAGAAATGATGAGATTAGTCTGGCTTGAGTATCTTAAGTCTGTGTTCTGGTATTTCTGTAATGAATTTCCTTTGCAAATTTATATTCTTTATTGATCAGAGCCTGAAAGCATTCATATTTGTGGGTGTGCATTCTTCCCAAGGAGATTTTGAAAAGGTCTGTCTTCCAATCCCGCTGAAGAAGTAGCACAAAATTGTTCTTATTTTGCAAATATTTTGAATGTGTATTATGTTTTGATTAAACTATTACATTGATATGCATTGCTGGTTTCTATCTACTCTTTTATATATTATTTAGACCATGCCATAGAACCTGGATGACCAACATGGGACTCTGGAATGCCAGTCACAAGTCCTAAAATTCCCTGCCTTCAATTAGTCTAGTAGAGACCTAGTGCTCAGCTGTATTATATACTAACATTTCTATAGTCTTGGATATCTAGGTGATTGATTTTTACAAGTCTCTTCTAGATTGTTGTAATCCAGTAAAGATTTGAAATCATTTTATTTGATCTATTCTATTGTCATTGCCACCTTATTTGAAATCTAGTTTTGTGGGAATGTTTTTTACTTGCATTACATGAAAAAATAATCATTGCTAATTGCATATCAAGTAATAGTTTAGAGATTAAGTGACCCTTGGCTTCTCTTCTTTTCTTCTAGGGTTCTCCTGTCCTCTTTTCAAAGATTAGAAGATATATGACTGTCACTTGAAGGGATTCTTTCTATCATTACTGAGGTGCCTTTTGTTTTACTAAATTATTCTTTATTCCTCTTTTCTTAAAGATTAGAGGAAGATTCAGTCCCCTTTTTGTATAGGAGTTCAATGGTTGTGGAATCAGTTCCTCATCAGATTCCTGTGGACCTTGTGTCACTCGTGATAGCATTGTCTCTGTTCCAGAGTTATTGCTTATACTTGTTATCCTGAGACCTTTCTGTTAACATACTTTTCGAACATATGCTATTCCTTAACTCATCATCTTTCCTCTCTAGGTGTCCCTGTTCACCCACCCATAGCCTTTTGCACTACAGGATCGAAAACATCTTTTGATTTCATTATCCCTTTCCCAATCATTCTTGACTCCAAATTTTTATGCACACCGCAACATTAAAATGATGTGCTGTTATATGTCACGTAAGTTATTTAAACCAGACATTTTTGGATGCAATGTTGTTGCTTATTTATCAAGATTTTAATTTATTTTTCATTAAACTAGGCAACCAGCTTCTGTAAGGGTATTTCGACGTGCAGTTTGCTTGATCAGAGAGATACTGTTGAATGATGTAAATGATATTTTGATCTCTACTGAAACATAGAGAATGATTATAATGTCAGAGGCTCTTTTTTGGGGGGTTCTTATATTTTTGTGTAAATACTGCTTGTACTATACAGAAAGGAAAAATGTCTTCATTAGATTCCTAAGAGTTGTTAGGCAACAAAGAGGAATCTTATGAAGACAACACTATTCGTTTGTATTGTGTAGTGAAACAAAGATCCCGATTCCTGCCATTGAACAAGGAGTAGTTGTACATGACATTCTTGTCCCCGAAATAAGGGCAATGTAGATTGAGCCCCATAAAATATATCCTTCTAAAGGAGGCCGATGATAAAAGTGGCGCTCTGTGAATTTCCATTTACTTCTTTGGACCAATTCTTTAGCCATTCCATGTTGACAAGACCCCGAGAACCTTCCATGAACTTTATATGTGTAATCTGATAAGTCACATGACACTGGGACATGGGACAGGTGGATATGAGTATCCAAAATGGGACACGTTGACCCCCGAAATATGACATTGTGGACACATTATATATATATATATATAATTACAAATGACAAATACAAAAATGAATGTAGACATAAATATCCATTTTTTTTAGAAACTACAACATTTACAAAATATTGATACAGTGTCAATTTGGCATCTCGCTAGGCTGTGCCTTAAATTAGATTGTTATTATTATTATTATTATAAGTCAAATTGCCATCGCATAGTGGGATTAGTTCAAAGTAACAATATGAAATCTCCCCAATATGTTTTGTTTTGAAACCTGTGTTGTAAGAAGCCAACTGAATCCAGAAAACTGCAACTTTGTCTGCAAAATAGATGAACAACTTTGATCAGAAACGAAACTGCAGAGTACAAGATCAATGCAGCATCTAAAAAATGTAAACATGTGGACATTCTACAGCAGAGTTATGTATGTTCTCACACTGAGACTGCGGGGTACCTGTGATGCACCCAGTACCAAGCCCTTAGTGGAAGTAGGTCCATCACAAGTGCTATGAACATCATAGGATATCTACCACACTGAGCATGAAATCATAACATTTAAGATGAGCAGAGAGGAGATCCATGGAAACAATGGTTGCATCTCCAACAATTTTCTAATTGAACATATCTGATCCAGATGAGACACTCAGGCTTAAATTCATTGAATAAGTATTTTTTTATCTCATAAGGAATGAGATCATCTTAATATTGCTTCATTGGAGCAAGCATTCCAGTTTTCCCTTAAGATAGAGGCAAAGATACGACAACCTTATACAAGAAATCTAAGACTTACTCTTTTAAGTCCCCTGCTTCCACTTATGCTCCTACCCCTACTCAAAAGAATGGAAAAAACGACAAACAGTACCAACCCAAGGTTCAAGGCAAAGAAATCACAGAAATGTTTTCCCATACTGGTGTCCGACATGTCGGGACACTGCTAGGGAACATGTTGGACATGCATTTGACACATGTCCTGGTTTAGGACGTGTTAAACGCATGCGCAACACGTGTCCTTGCGTGTCATGTGCTCGACACGCAGGATATGGGCATGGGGACCCTGGGGGAGGTGTCCTGTGTCTTAGGTGTCTGGACTCTGTAATATGGAATTGGGCCTGCTAATGAAGCTGTAGTGCATTCTTTGGATAGATCAAACAAATTCTTTTACAACAATATAACTGTTAAGAGTGGATTTTTCATCTTTGCTATTTTTCTTCCAATTGATTTCCAATTTGGGATTATAGAAATATGTCTGTACTGAGGTACTCGATACATTTTATTTCGCCAAAGAAACTGTACAATCCACCCAGCTGGACCTCTGCAATCTCTCGCTCACTTTAGAAAACTTTGCCATGTTTCCATAATTTTAGCTTCTGTTGGTTTTTAAATTTTTTTTTTTTCCTCTATACTGAGTTTGCAGAAAGTAATGCAGAAATATGCTTATCCAGAAACAAAGAACAGGAGCTTCAAGTAGGCTGCATAATGAACATCAAAAGAAAAGATGGAGACAGGTAATAAAGACCAGACTGGGCGAATATAAACAATGAGCTCCCAAAATGAAATAACAGAGGTGTTATCATGTAGATCAGCGCTGGCAGATCTGCACAACAACTCGAGACGTTCAATCCTGTCACTGTTGGATGTCTCTCCATTCGGGCTGGTGCTTTTCCAATCTCAGGGGGTGTCCTTAGGGGTTGTATGCTGTTATCAAACAAACTAATCTGTGTAAAATCCAGTTGATTAGTACACACAAAAGTCATTCTTGAGAGGCCTGTGAGCAATCAGGAGCAAGGACAAATTCTTAGTTAAATTCCAAGTGGTTGAGATCAGATTTCTGAGACAGTTATAACTGTGAATGAAAACAAAAAAAATGAAAAGAATACGTGCAAGTGAATAAGAAATCAAAGTAAGTGCATCAAAGCTAACCAAACCACTTCAATACAATTAACAACTATCCAACCAAGGGATTCCAAGAGTCAAAGACAAGGCATAGTTGAACCAAATCAATATGTTACTCGAGATTGAATTACATCATAGTGGCAACACGACAGGCTGCAATAGGTCCAGTAGTATGCAGTGATGGAAGCAGTCTGTCGGATCTGGAAGGTGGGAGGATGATGAGAATTCCGCTGCTGCAATCTGCTCAGAAAAGCTTCTGTCTAATCCCCTCAATGTGATCTCACTTCTGTAGATATACAAACCCAACACCCATAAGGACTAGCTTGCCTAATTGTCTGTGAAAAAGGGGAAGAAAAAAATACTGAACTCTATCAGCTATGCATGCATGTCAACTGTGGTTTGATTTGGTGTTTGGATTGTTTCTTCTTGCTGTTTATTCATGGCAAAAGCATCTAAGTCTATGCCCCAAATCAAATCCTCATCTTCTAAATCAGAAGCTTCCAGGAACAGAACTCCAACTCACCGCTAGTTGTTTATTTCCACTGGTTATATCATCTAAACCCCTCCAATAGCTGCTGTTGCCTAAACCATCATTGATTTCCCTTGGAACAGATGATAACGCTGCCAGATGCACCCCTGCAGTGCTGATTTTCTGAGAAAATAATCTGCTGGTGACTGATTGTTATTTCTAATCATCCACAAACAAGAAATTTTCCTTTCAAAAATGGTTATATCTCTCTCGATTATCTGAAAGCTACACATTACCAATCTTACATGATTTTCCCTTACTGGTATTATACAGCTGTCACTTTCCAAATCTAGATGAGAAGCTGCCAGAAATAACCTTTTTTAGTACATGACACAGCAGTTTACTCATTGCCATGCTCACAAGTCTGCCAGCAATCAGCCACTACAGCATTTTATCCTAGCCACATGATCTGCTGATTGCCATTTATAACTAGAAGACATGCTGGGAGTTGGAACTAGCCTAATTAATGCACTGGAGTGAATTATGCCACTGAATTCTCATTGTATCAACCAGAAAGGGTGTTTAGATCGCTTTATCTCCTTTAAAGCCTGAAATTGTATGCGTAGCTGAAATTCTGAATGCATCGAAAGATAAAAGGAGTTGTAGCCTAAGTACACTTTTATCACTTTTTTAATTAAACTATTAAAAAACCCTGTTAAACGGAAAAAATTGTTTTTGTTTGAATTAACTGAAAATCCTAGGGGACCTAGTGCATGTTCATATGACTCAATACTGATGGGTAGCATGTAAAAAATACATAGACACATAGGCTTTAATAACCTCCCTAGGTTCGACCACCATGGAAAATACTTCAGCTTTGGAGGTGTGAGTGAAAAACTTAGGAATTATACACCACTAAAGCGCAACGCATAATTCCTAAGGAAAAAACACTCTAGAGTATTCCCTTGATAGCTAAACTTAAGGTAGGCCAAGCCTTTTACAAAAGTATCATGCTTATACCAACTTATTACAATTCCTCCATGGGGGTCTGGACATGCAAATTTTACAAAGGGCCAAAAATTTGGCCTGATGAACTTCTGAACTCTGGCAATGAACAATGTAAGTTGTTCAAGTCTTCTGAGGTTCACAAGAAGTCCACCTAAGTGCAACTCAGTGGACAACGGTTCTTAGTCATGTGTCATGTCATACAGCCCCCCCCAGGGCATCATTGAGTGAACACCTCCCCCTCCTTTAGAGTGATCCATGTATATTGTTTCTGACTCATATTAGCCGTTGATCTCATTGTATTATATTTTGCTCTCAACCACTCATCTAAAAAGTGGTTAGGGTTTTGGTTTCTCCCGATACTATTTAAAGGAGAGAACCCCTTCATTGGCTCTTGGAATTTTCATAATAAAGAGATTTTTGCAGAAATTCTTGGATCTTCTTTGTGGGATGTTCTTGTATTTGATTGGAAAGTCTATTTCTCTTAGCATTTGATATATTTTTTGTGGATCCAAATATTTTTGTGGAGATAGTGTTTAACTGGAGGAGGGCGACTTCAACTTGGGCCTTTTTGCAAGGGTTCCTCAACTCGTTTCTCTTGAAATCCGTTTTGTATTAGGGGGTTTTCAATAGCATCTTTGATCTTTGATATGCTCGTTGATATTTCTCATTCTTTTACACTCTATTTCTTCTGAGCATCAAATCTCACTTCGGTAGTTTGTTTGTGCAGGAGAGAGGGGCGCACTAGCTTCACTTGGAAACACCATCAAATCGTCTCAAATTGATCGAGAAGGGATAGATCATCATTTGCAAGGCATCTACAAGATTTTTTGGGTAAGATCTACTCATAGTCTTTTGTTTCGAAGTTCTAATCCGTTGGCCATTTAATTTTACTGCTGAAACCTTAACTGTCTTAACTTATAAAAATTCTATAGCTCAATTGATTTGGAATCTTGGCGAAAGATTTCTGGGTTTTTCTCCTTAGGCCTTGTTGTCCGCCAAATTGCACACCAGCAGCAGAAATATTTCGAAAGCTGTCTCTTCACTACAAGTGAGAGAGGTGTGGCCTTGAGGGAAAGCAATGAGCTAGGTACTTGTTATCACATATATAGTAGCCAGGCTACCATACATTATTTTTCTGATTTCAGTACACTATTCAGCCAGTTCCCTTACATTTTGAGATGCTGAGATGAGCATCTATTGGATCACTATCAGATTGTGGATAGCAGTATATATTCCCCATGCCATGACTGAGTCTGAGGACACTCAGAGAGATGACCGATGTAGCCATTATACCATTGGTACAGAGCAGTCAGTAGTGCCCAAAGTTACAGCAGCAGTTTCAGAGGGCAGATGATGGTACAGGTTGATGAGCATTCAGGTATATGACTCAGTAGGTATATCATTGTGTTATGGTTATTGTTATCACACCATAGTAGCAGGGCTACTATTCTTGTACAGCAGATATCTGCACATTCCAGAGCTTCCTTTATTCCAGAGCATGGCTATATATTTTGGATCACTCATGATCAGAGCAGTACATTATTCAGATTTTATGACCTTGTGTCAAGGTTGAGCCTTGAGAGTTCGGATTTGATGACTGATGTGACCACTTATTCCATTACAGTCTCAGTTCAGTGCCTAGAGATGTATTTCAGCAGTGTTTCAGATGATGCATGATGATGATTATTATGATGATGTTGTATGATCTATGGATATGTTCTCACTGACTGTGGATTATTATCTTGTTGATTTAGTCATGATCATGGCATGTGCTTGGTATATTATTCCTGATGTGGCAAACTATTTAAAATGAATTGTAAATCATAAATGGACAATTGCTTGCACTTTTAGGTCATTTAACAAAACTTACTGGTATTTCACCTTACATAGACATGGTCTTTCCCCGACACCAGTTGTCTGCTAGTGTAGGCTGCATATTCACTTGTCTCCATCCATACATGACCTTCCTGTTTGAATTTGAACCCTGACATGTCTCATTTGACTTTCTGATACTGAGGACTTCCCCATTTTTCTACCTCTGTGTTTGGACCGCATCCCTGTTATTCAGTGTCTCGGCTCTGAGTTGGTGACAGAACTTGCCTTTGGTGAGTTGGATTGTAGGCCTAAATCATTCTGGTCGGTTGTCCCGATGTTTGGCATTGGCTCGAACTCCCCCTAGTCACTTGAGATGTTGTTCGCTAAAACTGAAAGCTCATGTTCTACCTATGGAAACTTGAAAAATTTGCCCATGGAAACAAAAAAAGGGCAAGAGCAATGAAAAGCTAAAAATACTCCTCGAAGAGTATAAGAAAGGTCCAAAAAGCGATAGTTCTTAAAAGCTATATCTAAACAATTGCTGACCTTATAAATATGTGAAAAACATGCCCTGGATGCAAGCTGCAACTAGTTGTGCTTCTCAGCACATCTGAAATCCGAAGGGTTATGTAGGCCAAAAAGGCCATGGAAATAAAATTGAATGATCGTAATGAACCTGGATCAACTTGATGTAGACATGATGCCTAAGTTGAATAAGCACTCTCTAAACAACTTATCCATTTGTGAGGCACAGCCATCCCCCGTGTTCTTTTGTCTAGCACAGAATTTGTAGCTTCCCCCTTCTCCCAGTCCAAAGTATTTTTGAGTTAAGTTAGACAAGTCAAACCCTTGGCCCAACCTTGCTCCTAGCCTTCATCCTTCACTAGCAGTTTGACCATGTCCAATGGGTGAGTTTGTCATTTGAACTATTGTGCAAGTAATTTTATATAACCACGGAATATGTTAACATGATTAATGCCACTGAATGGAATTTTATACTTTGAGCTTAGCTGTGGGAATGATTAGAGAAACATTGTCTTAGTCTACTGATGTGATTTATCCTTGATTATATATTCTTGGGATCCGTGATAATGTGGACCATGTATGGATGATTATTGATGATGATTTATGGTCCCACATGTTTGATGATGATATCATATGATGGACATATGATGCAGATGATGTTTGATCCAGTTCAGCAGGTTTATTATTATTTCAGATCAGCAGATTATACATTGTCCATATATGGTGGACCCTACAGCTGGCCCATTAGGGCAACCCAAGGTGTATGAGTACTCATTCCTAGTGGATTTGGGTCTTCTGGATCCATTGAGACACTTATCTTTCAGTTCCGGGCACTTCTGACAGTGATTGATGCAGTTTTACACTTGTTGACCAGATTTGGGGCTGATTTCCCAGCCTGAGCAGCAGGGGCCCCGAGAGGCCATTTCACCTAGGGCGCTGATGATGGAGGGGGTGGTCCAGCCACTTGTTATTACCATTTATCCCCCCTTCCGGAGAGCCTGGTGGGCTCAGATTGACAGCGCTAGCACCCTAGGAGGCAGTTTTGGCACTTTCACAGTTCCCGAGGCAGTTAAAAAATGGGAAAAGGTGGTCACTGAGGAAATCGATTTGGGCAATTGAGGCAAGGTTTTGGCATTTGGTTTTCACAGAGGTCTTCCAGGGCGGCATCACTACCTTCCAGTCAGTTTTCACCATGTGGGTATGCCCAGATTGATCACAGGAAGACATTTACTGCTTGACTGTCATGGATTCTGAGGACAGTTTTGATCATTTATATTATATTGGACATATTTTATTATTTTTATTGTGCCTTGAGGATGAGCTAGTAAGGATTAAAACCTCCTAGCCCCACCATGAGCTTATATGGTCATGTCCTAGTCACCATGAGGTGGATTTTGATGCTTATATTTTCTCTTGTGGATGACGTCACCCCCTTATTGTACTTTTTAGTGGGGGCGCTATCATTATGTGGGTGATCCATGTGATAGGTTGTTATGATTTATTGTTAGCCATTGATTAGATCTTGAGATCTTTTAATCTTAGCCACTCATGTAAAAAGTGGTTAGGATTGTACTCTCTCCCCATCTTATTTAAGGAGGGAGCCTCTCATTGTAAAATTCATCTAGAGATTTTTGGCTCTTGGCTCTTGGAATAAAATTTCTATCTTTTGGAGTACATGCTTGGATTGGAGTGGATGTTGGTTGTTTCGATTGTAAATGCTATTGTCCATTGCACTGGAGGATCTATTGTAGCTATCTTGCATATTTGCCATACTTTATTTGCAGGTTAAGAGGGCGATTTTGGACAAGGGCGAATTGGTGGGGAGGCTTGCCCTTCAATCTTGGAAGAAGTCGTTTTGGTTTGACAGGGAGTAGTTTTGCCTTTGTGTCAACTATTCTATGTTTCTCTCTCTCTCTTGCTTGCATCTACCTTCGATTTGTTAAACTAATTGATGCTTTGCTCCTTGGCTTGACAGGTTAGAAGGAATCACATGTGGCTTGAAAAAATCGATTTGGCAAGAGGGCTTCAACAATTCTCCATTTGATCTTTGGCAAAGTAATCCTCGTCTCAACTAGCATTCATCTCTTCATCCAGGTATGTCCCAAGAGGTATGATCTTCTCTTCCTTGAATCTTCCATAATTTCTAGATCACAAAAACCCTAATCAAATTAAAACCCTTGTTTTTGGTATTTTTTTAGATCTACTTAGATCTAGCCTTGCAATTGAAAAGACATTAAAAACCCACCTCTATAGGATCCACCCCTAGTTGGATCTATAGTTTGGTGGTGATTGGCTAAAAATTGACACACTTTTCAATGCATAAAGTCTTCTTGAACCTAAATCGATTTTCCTAAGAGAAGCTTGTTGGGTTAGTTCTAGCACATGGGTATGTGAGATCCCACTTGATTTGACATCTAGACATTTGATAACATATACCCATATCTTTACTTTGGTGAAAACTACCTTGTGGACATCTCTCCATGTTTTGAGGGGTTGAAACCCCCTTTTTGACCTTCTTGGCATCTTAAAACTTAGATCTACTAAAATCTAGCCATTAGATTCACTTGAAACTTTGAAGGAACATAGATCGGGGTACTAACATCCCGGATCTACATTTTGGTTGCCATTGGACTTGATTTGGTCCACCAAAACCCATTTTTGGACCCTCCTTGAGCAAGTCGCACCTCCTTGATTTTTTGAGTTGGTCCACTTCTAGGAAGTGGGTGTTGGAGATTTTTGTGGATTTGGAATGCTCATGCCTTGAAACCTAGGTCTATACTGTCCTTTTGTCAAGATCCGCCTTGGGGATTGCATTCCTTGTTTTAAGGGATTGTGGTCCACTTTTGGTCATCTTTTAAAAACCTAGATCTAGTAAGATCCAACCATTGGATCTCATCCAATCCACTTGACTTGGCTTCTAGTTGTCCCGATCTACAATTTGACATACTTTTTGACCCCATTAGCCCATCCAACAAGGCACTAGTCCTTCTCCAAGCAAAGCGCACTCCTTGGGATTAGTGTCAAACCCTAGATATAGTACATGGGTAATCCTAGAACCAACTCCAACTTATAGATCTAGCCTAGATCTAACCTATAGTACCATCCTCACACCTAACTTCACCTTGTGGGTCCACCTAGAACCATTTCACACTTCCCAAGACAACAAGACCCACTTGTGTAAACACATGGTACTACACCTAGTAATCATACCCCATCATGTGGCCTAAACCATACATAGGTTGAAACACTTATTATCCATTACACCACCTTCAACCATTCCTTAACTCTTAGGTCCACTTAACCTTGCATTGGTTTCCGTAACTTATTATTTACCTACCCTTAGAAACCTTTGTTTGGGTCCAATCGATTGTGATTTGGGGTATAGGGTCTCCCCCTTGGTCTAGTTATACCTTGACCTAAAGCGAAGAGTGCCTCGGTTGACGTGACTCCCACATTGCATTGGGAACCGTGGCATCTCTTGGGTCACCTCTTTAGTTGCCTATCTCCTCTACCGTCCCGGATGGGATACCTCTAGGGGCAACTACAAGTTGTGTGATAACATTTTTGGCGCCGTTGCCGGGGAGGTAGGGGCCTACCTTGGTTCAACACACCTTTGTGTCTCACTCTCTCCCTGCACTTTAAACGACATACATCTTGGTAGAAGAGTTTAAAAATCTACCTGGCGACTCCAATTCGTGACTCCGCTGAGGATCGGCCCCATTCCCATCTTTCAATTTTGTAATTTGTAAATCATAAATGAATTCAGACATTTTCTTCCAAATGATAAGGTGTATGAATGAAATATATGAGAATCTATCTCACTATAGAGGGAAGTTGGAAGAAAGTAATGAAGGTCAGTCAACATATCAATATGGGAATGATTATGTACATAATTCTTATAACTCTCATCATTCTTTTCATTCTTCAAGTAAAAATATTAACCCAATTATTTCAAACAAAAGTCAAGTTCAACCAAGGCCTTGCAACCACAGCACTTGGTCAAATGACTCTAGCATTCCAGTTAGACATCCAAAACTAATCCCTAGTAGGATGGCCAAAGTTATTAAAAATCCGGCTAAGCCATCTCCTTTTGACTTCTCTGAAATCCATGGGGCACCTCATCTTATGCCAAATAATTACTCTGAATGGTTGCCTCGTTTCTATGGAAATTATTTTGAGTCAATTGAAAATCATTTACAAAGATTTTGGGATTATATGGAAGTTAGGGGTGCTGATGATGAAGATGTTTATATGCGGGCCCTGGGTGAGACTTTAGGTGGAAATGCCGGTTTATGGTTTGATAATTTAGCCCCGGGATCCATCACTGGATATGATATGTTTGTTGGGTTATTAAAGAATAAATGGGGTAGTAATATTGAAGAATCCTTAACAAAGACATCAAGCAATAACTGTGCTGTTAAGGACCAGTTTGATAAGGACCACGATAATAATAATGACACTTCAAATCAGTCCTTGAGTAGCCCTACTTTTGATCTTGAAGAAATTTCTGATTTTGTATTTGTTAAGGATCCTTCAGAAAAAGAATTCCTTAATCACTCTATCATTAACAATCATTCAATTCCTTATCACCTTATTGAAGAAGAAGAAAGTGGAAACATAGACCAAGATCCTTTAGTGGTGATCTCTAGTGATCATTGTGCAAATAATCAGGATACTTTAAATGAGCTTGTTAATTTTCCCCCTGATCAATTAAATGAAAATGATCACCTATCCTCTTATAATTTTAATGATGAACCAATAGAAGGTCAATCTCAAGATGAGGATGAATTAGTGAATCACACTAGATGCTCTAATCTGTGTTCCACTTCTTATAATGAGTCTTTAATTTTTCCCATCCTTAATCAAGATAACTTAGAGTTAGATAGTTATGGTCAATCTTGTCCTCAGGTTGTAAATATTAAACTTGATCAAAAGGTTAAAATCATTCCTAGAGTAAAGACTGCTTTCTTTTGTCAAAGTCCAAGGTCAAACTTGTTTATCCATTTGGGAGAATTTTCATATTTGCAATCCACCCTCCCTTCCCAACTCTTTCAATCATCTTTGGGTTGGTGCTCTAGTCATTTTTTTGCCTTGAAATTTTTCAATAGGAAGTATATGTATGATTACATGTTTGGAGAAAAAGCACTTCATTTCCCTTTTCAGTCACCTTGGAACAATAATGCTTGTTGTCAAATTATCAATCATTCTTGGTGGCTAGAAAAGGTGTTTAAAGATCAATTTCATCTTTTCTCCATTTTTGAGCATCAAGTGGGCCTAGTTTTGATTTTTCGCCTTTTAAGCCTTGATTTGTCCCCACTTGGTTTTTATTTGATCATCAGTCCCAAGGGGAAACGAATTAAATATGCAAGTGAAGTGAATGAGGAAAGTAGTTTATTAAATCATATGCCTTGTATTTTTCCTCCATCCATTTTAAACAATAACTTGCATAAGTTTTATGATCCTATCAGTTTTTGGATGGAGGATGGCTTCACTAGTCAGTGGTCTCCTCTGCATTATTTCATGTTGCACCACTCAAATCCTTCTTCAATTTCTGAACAAGTCAAGAAGATTGTGCTCTCAATTTCAATAATTTTTAATCCAATCTTGACTTGTTTCATCAACAAAAATCAAAGAAGAATCATTAATTTATTTGATGAATGGTTGCACTGGATTTATGATTTTACCTAACATTTGTGCTCACTGGTTAGAGTAGGGTAGGTAGGTATTGAATAAGCTCACTTGAGCAGTAGGATTTGTGTGATTTTTCTTTTTCTGTGTGCCGAGTATTGTCCCTTTTTCTTTTTTCTGCCTGGAGTGTCTGCTTGTTTCCATCCTTTATTGAGTTGAGCCTTGCTCCTTCCTAAGCTTGTCTCTTCTCCTGCATGCATTTAAGAAATTGTAGTTGGCATTTCTATTTGTGGCTGCCTGTGCAAGTTGAGATTGCCTGATTGAAGAAGTATTCTTTTCCTCCTGCACAGTAAATGAAAATGATAAATGAATAATATATGCCATGTTAGTTTACATTTATATTTTGGCGCATTTCAGTTCATGCTTTAGATTAGATTTCAGTTCAGTTTTATTTTATTTTTGTCCCATACATGCTCCATGATGGTATTCTAGTGTTTGTGAGAGCAGGAACAGGTGCAAGATAAAAGCTGAAAGCAAGGATGGTGCAGTGCTGGATTGAAGATTGATGCAGAGCAGTTCGCGACCAGAGATTCTGAGGTTCTCAAGCGCTCTCTCCCTTAGAGCACTTGTCCCAGCTGGAGCCAGATGTTATCACACCATAGTAGCAGGGCTACTATTCTTGTACAGCATCTATCTATTTTGGAAATCATTGTCTTGTCTACAGGAGGGCGACTTCAACAAGGGCGATTTTGCAAGGCTTCTTCAAATCGAATTTCTTGGCATTTGCTTGTATCAGGGGGTCATCATTAGTATCATTGTGATCTATGCTATCTTTCTGTTACTTCTCTTGTGGCATTAGTCTTATCTCTTGATTACATCAAATCTGATATTGTTGACGTTTGTTGTGCAGGAGAGAGGGCGCATTGGCTTCTTGGACTAAATCGATTGCATAGAAAACTACCTCAAAGCCTCTCAAATTGATCGGGTTTGCATAGATCATCATCATCAAGGCATCTACAAGGTTACCCAGGTAAGATCCACAGGTTTGTTTCTCTTATCTTGATCCAATCCATTGACATAGCTCATAAATTGATAAAACCCTTATTTCTTCAAACCCTCATTGTTACATTTTCTCAGATCTACTTAGATCTAGTGGGTTGTTGGGTATAATATTGAAAACCCACCTCTATAGCATCCACTGCATCCCGGATCTATAGTTTGGTGAGGATTGGCTTCCATTTGACCCTCTTCCCAAGCCAACCTAGCTTCTCCAAGCAAGGGTGCACTTCTTGGTGAGGGTGAGTTGACCTAGATTTAGTTGATGGGTAGTTGAGATCCCGCTTGTTTCATGATCTACACATCCAATAACCTACCCCCAGATTGTCACTTTTCTGATTTCTACCTTGTGGGCCCTATTCCACATTTTAAGGGATTTATCCCCCATTTTGGACCACTTGGTATCTTTAAACTCAGATCTAGTAAGATCTAGCCATCAGATTGTCGTGAAATTGTAGATCCACACTCCCCATTGATCAACCTACTGGGATCTAAAGTTTGGATGCTATCGGACGTGTCTTGACCCCACTTATCCCACTTTTAGGCCTCCTTGGGCAAAGTCGCACCACCTTGGAGAAGGGAGTTTGTCCACTTCTAGGGCATGGGTACATGAGATTTTTGTTGATTTGGAACGGGCATAATTCAAAACCTAGGTCTAGTGTGTCACTTCATCAAATCCTGCCTTGGGGATAGCATTCCTTGTTTTAAGGAATTATGGTCCACTTTGGTCAAACCTAGATCTAAACCTATTCATCCATCAAGAATTTAATTGCCCACTTGTCTCATGCAATAGGAGTCCTTAACCACAAGTTAACCTTACTTTGACTCCATTATCCCAATTCCCAAGGCACTGGTTTCTCTCCAAGTCAATTCGACTTTCCTAGATTGTTGGATTTACTTGTGGTTTGACTTTAGTGTGGTGAACTAAACCCTTGATGCCATCATGTATCATGATAAAGCTTGTCACTTCTACTAGTTAGCCCCAATTCAACCCCTAAACTACCCTGCATTGGACACAGTTCCCAAGGCAGTGGATTTTCTCACATTGACTAGTACTTTAATCCCAGATCTTATCTTTAATTATTATAAGTCACTCTCACATCAACAATGAACCAAAGCTATACTCATTGAACACCTCACCTGTCTTGTGACTTCATCCTAAGGTCTCGGATAAACCATACACCTTACTTCAGTTAGAATTAACTTGATTTGGTGTCTTGGTTTTGATCTCTCATGTCCGGAGTAGATTGGGTCTCCCCCTTTGTTGTCTGGGCTAGATAACATAAAGTGAACGTTGCCTCGACTGGCGTGACAACCATCTATTGGAGGTCGAGGTGATCGTGGTTGCACCTTTTGAGTTGCCCTTCCCTATTGCCATCCATGAGTGGATACATCCATAGGGGTAACTACAGTTTGGGTGATAACATTTTGGCGCCGTTGCCGGGGAGGCAATAGCTTACCCTGGTTCGACATACTTTTCTTAAAGCCCTCCTGTTCTCTTTGCCTAAAATTTTGCAGTAAGAATCTTCACCAGCTTAGCCATCTCATCTATCTTGGTTTCAGCAGACTGAGGAGCAGCACTTGCTGAAACAGCTTCCTTCTTTCCTTTTCTTTCATAAAGCTGCTGGGCTGTTTCTTTCTTAAGTTTGTTTGAAGCCAGCAAATTTGATTCTACCTCCAATGCTGCATCTTGCATGTTCAGCAGGGTGATAGGTCTTCTTTCTCTCAGTAATAAAGAAAATTCGTGATCAAAGGCATTTGCATAAGTAAGTTTAGCTGATGTTTCAGTAGGCTTAATTTCTGCTGGAATCTTACTATACATTTTGTTAAACCTTTTGGAAAAATCTGCAACAGTCTCATCTTTCTTTCTTCTGAGAGCTCCAAACTCAGTTATATAGTAGGTGTGGTCCTTTGTGTCTCCCCATTGCCTCATGAAAAGATCACGAAGCTCTTCAATTATAGTGATTGAGTTGGCAGGCAATTCTCTGAACCACTTCCTTACATCCCTATCAAGGCTATGAACAAATACCCTCATCCATATATCTTTGATCTCAATGTTTTGATTGTCAACATAACTTAGGAAAGCCTCCCAATGTTCCTCAGCAGTGGTTTCCCCCTGTCCATTGAACCTAGGCATATACTTCTGGTAATCACCTCCAGGCAATGCATGTAAAGACTGAGGTAAGACTAATGGTGCATACCTAGCTGCAATCATCCGGTCCATCATATCCATGGGTGGGTTTTGGCCTGCCATTTTTGTACTAACTGGCTTGGAAGATGTAGAAGCTTGGCTGGAACTTGTTTGAAAAGGATTCTTTCCTACTTTCAGCTGAAAGAGAGGTATTTTACCAGGAGAAGCAGTTTTGGCTTTCAAAAAGGTTTGAGGGTTAGTAAAAACTTGAAAAGTGCTCTCAGGGATGGCAGGTTTTATCCGAGGTGAGGTTTCAGCTGAATGTAATGAAACACCCAACTGGTCAGGATCACAGGAGGCTGGTAAAGATTGAGACCTTCTGAGTTTTCTTGCTGTTTTTAATATCTGTTCAGGGTCTGTCACACCCAATTGTAATGAAGAAGTAGGTCTGTTCCTGGTTCCAATTCCTTTAGAAGCCACTGTGACAACGTTTTTGGTGAAAATAGCCTTAAAAAGAGCTGATTTAAGTCCACCTCTTAAACCAGTAAAATTGATAAGTATCCCAGGGAAGATATGCTTCAGCTTCGTCCCTGGCAACGGCGCCAAAGATGTTTGTGCCAGAAATTGTTTCCAAGGCCAGAGAAACAAGCCAACACAATCTCAAACAAAATTCAATAAAGAAAACAAAGTTTAAAGGTTTCTGTAATGTGTTTTTGGTTGTGAACTTTGGGAACACACAGGGAATGCATTCATGAGCAAAATAACTACTGAATTATAAGCAAAAGAAGATAAAGATGCATGATATATCTAACAAGATCCAACAGAAACAGTATTGAGGTTCATACATAAATGACAAGCATTACCAGCATATAAACATAAACCAGTAAATGAATATATCAATTAAGCAACTGGACAAGCTGAAAAATGAAGCCAACACAGAAAACTGAAGGGTAAAAGTCACATATATCTCATAATTTCATCATCAACTGCATACAAGAGTTTTGTACTTAACTCATGAACAAGTCTGAAAACCAACTGAGTTTGAAGACCTCCTGAAAGCTCCCAAAAATCGAACCCTTCTTCTGTCCCCTTTCTCCTTCTTTTATAATTACAAAGAAGTAGTTCTATCCTCCCTTCATTAGGTCGAAATTGAAACTACACAGCAGTTACATTAACTAATTTTCAACTAATTGACTAAAAATAGCAAATCGGATTCCTGGCAAATATGGCGAATTTCTGGAAAATAGGTGTCAAAGAAGCCTCCATATCTCTCAATTCATGACACCTGTGTAAAACCTGAGAGAGGTTTTTGTGAATGGGTCCGTGATGGACAAAAACCTCTCTTGGTTTTTAAAAATTCATCTCCAATTGATCAGGATCTGTCCCGCAAGATGAACACTAAAACAGGAAAATATTAAATATTTAAAAACCCTGAAAAATAGACTGCAAAGATTAAACTGAATCTTTCAAACCTTGACAGCTGTTGCAAAACTGAGAGAGGTTTTTGTAAATGGGTATCTTATGAACAAAAACCTCTTTTTGTTTTCAAAAATTCCTCTCCATCAGCTTGTGGTATTCATTCAACTTCAGTAACCCAAAACAGGAAAAAACAGAGCAGAATTCTCAATAATTTTTTGCATTTCAATACTGTCTTGCTGTAGACGTTTTAAAATCAATCTTTGAGGTATTTGATTGTTCAATTTATCTGCTAGCAACGAAATTAGGAAGCCCTAACTTCCCATGAAGCCATCAAAACCTCTCATTTGTTCAGCAGCGACAATGTCCGGTTTTTTAGTGGTTATGGCTACTCCACTAAGTCCTTCATCTTTGAATGTGCCTGTAAATGACAACTCATCTCACATTTACCTCAAACCACGCTGCTACCTGTAAAAAGGAATTTCATTTGGGCTCACGATGAGCACGATTTCCTCACAATGTGTAACCACTTGGAATCATGATGTTTCCTGCATCAGCACGTAACAAATTCTCCAAAACATGTAATTAGTCATTCATCATTCCGAAACGTGCCAAAATTTGCTAAACAATTGGAGGAATTTTGGAGTTGCGATATTCTTGTAGCGCGCCTTTGGTGATTTTGAGCTCCAGCGCTACAAGAATAATTTTAACACTGTTTTGGCGCTTTTTTACAGCTTTTTGTCATTTTGCATAGAGTTTTAAAGCTGTTAGAGTAATGATTATGCATGACTATACTTAGAGTATGGTCTATGAACCCATTATTTGATATAGTGACTTTTAAAACCCTTTAACAAAAAACAGACCTAAAGTTTAAAACTTGAAAATTTCAAAAGCAAGCCCAAAATTTCATATAAAAACTAAAGAAAATTTCCTAAAAGAGGGAAAAATCAAATTAAAGCAAATCAATAACTTGAAATAAAATGCAAATCAAACCAAAATTTGAAAGAACAAATTACTGACTTAACATCTGGCTCCAGCTGCGGGATGAAGACCTCCCTGCGAGGCTTCAAGAACCTGTAGACCAGTGCCTTCTGTCTGCTATCTTATCTATCTGTCTGCAAAACTTCCGTTGGGTTATGGAGTCTTATTATGATTCACTCACCGGTATGTACAATGATCAGTGAAAATGCTCCTATAAACTGTAAAAATGCTTGAGGAATCGCCCATTAACAGGGCTGAACAACTCCTCACCTTCCAAGGACTGCAAGATAAAAGTATTGTTCTCTAAAACTTTTGATACCAGAAAAGGGCCAAACCAAAGATTGTCAAACTTACCATGCTTACCCTTTTGCTCCTTTCTTGCATCCCATCTTAGAACCATCTCACCTTCTATAAAAGTATTTTCTTTAATGTTCCTGTCAAAACTGTTTTTAATCTTGGCTCTGTACAGCTGTGCTTTTTCATCCACCTTCTCTCTACTTTGCTGTAACTCTATCATTTCAAAGATTCTCCTTTGCATATCATTCGGTTCCTCTTGAGAGTTCTGGAGGAATTTCATCACTGGAATCCCCAATTGAACAGGGAACACTGCCTCTGTACCATAGACTAGCTGAAATGGAGAAGTCCCAATTGCCTGTTTCACTGTAATCTTATCTTCCCACAATGCATACTTCAGCATTGAATCCCAAGACCTTTTGTTATGCTTCAACAATTTCTTGATGCTCTGAATGATGTTCTTATTGGAAGATTCAGCTTGACCATTACCCTGAGGATAATAGGGAGTTGAGTGTTTCAGAATGATGCCATTTCTTTCACAAAAGGCCACCATTGCCTTGGATTTGAATGCCTTTGCATTATTTGTTATTAATCTCTGTGGACAGCCAAACCGGATCAAAATATTTTCTTCAATGAATTCCATGATTACCTTGTCTGTAGCATTCCTTGTGGGAATGACTTCCACCCATTTTGTGAAAAAATCTGTTGCAGTCAGAATCCAGTGATGCTGTCCTGAAGATGCTGGATTTATTTCTCCAATAAAGTCCAGACCCCACTGCTGAAAAGGGGCATTGACTGCAATAGGTTTTAAAGGCAAAGACAATAATTTCTGTTTACCTGCAAATTTCTGACAAGGAATGCAGCCTCTTACCTGCTGGAAAACATCTTTGAACAAGGATGGCCAATAATATCCAGCTCGTAAAATTTTGTAAGCTGTTGCTTTCCAATACTTGTGCCCTCCACATGCACCTTCATGAGACTCTGAAATCACCTCTCCTATTTCAGATTGGTCCAAACACCTGAGCAAAATACCCCCTGGGTCCTTCCAGAACAATTGATCCTCAACTAAACAGTATTTAGTAGCTTTGAGTTTTAAAGATCTGGCAGCCTTCTTATCCAAATGTTCAGGACATTGCAGAAATAACAGAAAATGAACAATGTCTGCATACCAGGCTGATGATGAATAAAAATCCATGATCTTTTCTTTTTCCAGAAGTGCTTGATCTTCTTCAGGAACTGATTCTTCAGCCATGACATGCAGTCCCAGAGCCTGACAATTTGATTCAGTCAACAGCTTGGCTAAACCCTGTCCCTTGACAAGCTTAGTAGGCCTGATCTCTACATCATATTCCATAATCTTCACAATCCACCTACCTCTCTTTCCTTCACTATCAGGCTGAGTTAACACATCTTTCACAGCAGAATTAGGTACAAAAGAAATTACTTTTGAATGCAGGACATAAATTCTGAAAAATTTCAAAGCCTTTACCAGAGCATAAGCTTGCTTCTCCAATATACTGTACTTCAGCTCAGAATCTCTGAGAGTTTTGCTGAAGAAAGCAATAGGCTGTTCCAATCCTTCTTTATTCTTCTGAAGTAAAACAGCTGCAATTGTGTCTTCTGATGCAAATGAAAAAGTAAGGAATTCTTTGGTAAAATCAGGACTTACCAATACAGGTGCTTCAGTAAGAGCTACCTTGATTTTCTCAAATGCTGCCTTTGCCTCAGCAGTCCACTTTACTTCCTGATCTTTCTTCAACATGGCTGTGATTTGTTTAATGGTTTCAGCAAAGTTGGGAATAAACCACCGCAGAAAATTTATCTTGCCAATGAATGATTGAACATCTTTTTTACTCCTAGGTAAACTAATCTTCAGTATTGCTTTCACTCTTTCAGGATCTATTCTGATGCCATCAGTAGACACCAAGTGACCAAGTAGTTTACCTTCTTGCACAACAAAATGTGACTTTTTGGGGTTCAGGGACAGGCCAAATTTTCTGCATTTTAGGAAGGTTTGCCTCAAGTGCTTCAAGTGTTCATCATCAGATTTTGAGAATACAGTAACATCATCCAGATAGATTACCACAAACTTATGTTTTTCTCCTACAAATGCAATGTCCATGGCTCTCTGAAAGGTTGCTCCAGCATTCATCAAGCCAAAAGGCATCTTGTCATACATGAATGTCCCCCAGGGGGTTGTAAAGGCTGTCTTTTCCTTGTCATCAGGGTGCATGGCAATCTGATTGTACCCTGAGAAACCATCCACCATAGAGATCCTCTGAGCTCCAACTACTTGCTGCAAAACCTGTTCAATCTTGGGAAGAGGGTAGTTGTCTTTTAATGATGATCTATTCAGATTTCTGAAATCAACACATAATCTAATTTCCCCATTCTTTTTTCTGACAGGAACCAGATTAGCAACCCAGGAAGAGTACCTGAGAGGCACTATTATCTTTGCATCTAGCAGCTTCTTTATTTCTTTTTCAATTACAGGGAACAAAGCTGGATTGATCCTTCTTAGTTTCTGTTGGAAAGGCTTAACATTAGGCTTCAAAGGGACCTTGTGCTGAATAATTGCTGTATCATAAGTTCTTAGTTCCTCATAAGACCAGGCAAATACATCTACATGTTCTTTCAAAAGCTTGATATATCTATTTCTTTGTTCAGTTGTTAGAGATTTAGAAATTTTTACCGTCTTTGGATGTTCTGCTGAACCAATATTGCAGTCCACTACATTGTCTTCTGAAGATTGAACCACTGGCTTTGAAGGTGTATCATCCTTTGTAAATATTCTTTCTAAAGGTACTAGACCTTTTGGAATGAAGTTGCTCTTCAACTCAATGATTTTATGACCTGCTATCTCTTCTGCAGCAAACTCATTTAACTGTTCATCCCCCTCATCCTCTTCCTGATCAATTTGAGCATTTGAAAACTCATCTGTAAGCTCAAGAAATTTTTTGATTTCAATGTCATCTTCAAAAACCCTCAAGTGCTTCACATTATCAGGCACACATGGTCTATACCTCACCTCTATGGGATACCTTAGCTGAGTGGTCTTAGGGATTCTGAAATGTGTGGCAGCCAAAGCTAATGAGTCTGCAGTCTCATTATGATTCCTTGGAATATGAGTGATATTAAATGCTATAAAATAGTTTTCAAGCATATCCCATACCTCATTCCGATATACTTTCAGCAAACCCTGCTTTACTTGATGGTTGTTCTTCACCTGCTGAACAACTAGTTCGGAGTCGCCAAATGCAGCAATCTGCTGAATTCCTAAATCTTTAGCAGCCTTCAATCCTAGTAGCAGAGCTTTATACTCAGCAGTGTTGTTAGTGGTAACAAACTCCAACTTATACATGAGTTTCACTGTTTCACCCCCAGGGAAATGAGTAAAACTCCAGCTCCAGCACCCTCTTTGCATGAGGATCCATCAAAGTACAACTGCCACAGTGCATCTTTTTCCTCTCTGCTGTGTTTTATTTGTTGTTCTTTTTCCACTTGTAACAGACCAGCAGAATTATCCTCCTCACTGAAATGTAACATGCATGTACCAAGATCTTTATCAACAGAGTACAATGGGTGATTGGTGGGGTTTTTATCATCTGTTACTATGTAAGCAAACTGCAGCTCTCTGTAAAGTCTTCTATTTTCTCCACCAAAAAAAGGAATGGTGGCATAAGAGAGGTCCATCTGTAAGGTTCCCCCAACCTTCTTAGCCCATGACCTAGAAAGAAGCAAGCCAAACTTTGGTGTGATGTCAGCTACTACAACATCCATTATCACACTTTTCATGGGCAACTGAGCAAGGCTGACAACCATGTCTTTAGTTACTCCTAGACACTTCACAGCTCGAGAGTCAAAGGCATATAAATCATGGTAAGGTTTGGTGATACTGAGGCCCAGGGCTTCCATTACAGCTTTTGGCATTAAGTTATGGGATGCTCCTGAATCTAACAGGCAATTGTGAATCATTTGTTCGTGGACAGTCAAGGTTACATAGAAAGGAGGAGAAGCATCAGCCTCATTTTCAGTCTTCTCAGCCAGAGCTGATCCAATGAAGATTCTAGGGTTTTCTTTCTGCAAGTTAACTGTATCTGAAACAGGCTGATTACTGGGTACATTCATCACTTTCAGAACTGTTTCTTTATATGATGGATTCTTTATTAACTCAGTCAAAGGTACAGGAATCTTTAACTTCCCTAGTTCATTCTCTAAACTAAAATTCTAGATAGATTTGTTTACCTCTTCAACTTCAGCATTCTTCTTTGATTTTTCTGCAGATTGCTTCTTCTCTATGACAGGATCAGTTATTTGTTTAGCAGGAATAGGTGCAGCAGGAACAACTTCCTTCTTCTTCGGGGCTTGGACCACTTGTTTTGGACTTGATCTGAGATTTATGGTTTTCTTAGGTCCATTCTGATGAACAGCAACAGTTACAGCAGTATTTTCCAAGCCTAAATCATCTTCAGTTTCAAACATGTCAGCATCATAGTATTCTGAATTCAGAAAATCTTCTTCAGTAACAAAACCTGTAGACAATCCATCTCCAAAGTGATTCATATCCCGATCAGTCTCAGTCTCTTCAAAGAGCAGCTGTTCATCAGCTTCTCCTTCATCAGCTACATTATTTTGAAAAGGTGGAGGCACTCTTTGATCCTCATTCTCTCTCCTTTCTCGCTGGATATCATTGTTCCTGCGCTCTCTTGGTATAAATCTAGGAGCAAATTGCCTTCTGAACTGATTTTGGTTATTTGGATTTCGTTCAGCTTCTGGAGCAGGTTTGCTAGAATTCTTCTCAAGCTCTAATTTATTCAATTTTGCAGTAAGAAACTTCACCAGCTTAGCGATCTCATCTATCTTGGTTTCAGCAGACTGAGGAGCAACACTTGCTGAAACAACTTCCTTCTTTCCTTTTCTTTCATAAAGCTGTTGGGCTGTTTCTTTCTTAAGTCTGTTTGAAGCCAACAAATTTGATTCTACCTCCAATGCTGCATCTTGCATGTTCAGCAGGGTGATAGGTCTTCTTTCTCTCAGTAATAAAGAAAATTCGTGATCAAAGGCATTTGCATAAGTAAGTTTAGCTGATGTTTCAGTAGGCTTAATTTCTGCTGGAATCTTACTATACATTTTGTTAAACCTTTTGGAAAAATCTGCAACAGTCTCATCTTTCTTTCTTCTAAGAGCTCCAAACTCAGTTATATAGTAGGTGTGGTCCTTTGTGTCTCCCCATTGCCTCATGAAAAGATCACGGAGCTCTTCAATTATAGTGATTGAGTTGGCAGGAAATTCTCTGAACCACTTCCTTACATCCCCATCAAGGCTCTGAACAAATACCCTCATCCATACATCTTTGATCTCAATGTTTTGATTGTCAACATAACTTAGGAAAGCCTCCCAATGTTCCTCAGCAGTGGTTTCCCCCTGTCCATTGAACCTAGGCATATACTTCTGGTAATCACCTCCAGGCAATGCATGTAAAGGCTGAGGTAAGACTAATGGTGCATACCTAGCTGCAATCATCCGGTCCATCATATCCATGGGTGGGTTTTGGCCTGCCATTTTTGTACTGACTGGCTTGGAAGATGTAGAAGCTTGGTTGGAACTTGTTTGAAAAGGATTCTTTCCTACTTTCAGCTGAAAGAGAGGTATTTTACCAGGAGAAGCAGTTTTGGATTTCAAAAAGGTTTGAGGGTTAGTAAAAACTTGAAAAGTGCTCTCAGGGATGGTAGGTTTTATCCGAGGTGAGGTTTCAGCTGAATGTAATGAAACACCCAACTGGTCAGGATCACAGGAGGCTGGTAAAGATTGAGACCTTCTGAGTTTTCTTGCTGTTTTTAATATCTGTTCAGGGTCTGTCACACCCAATTGTAATGAAGAAGTAGGTCTGTTCCTGGTTCCAATTCCTTCAGAAGCCACTGTGACAACTTTTTTGGTGAAAATAGCCTTAAAAAGAGCTGATTTAAGTCCACCTCTTAAACCAGTAAAATTGATAAGTATCCCAGGGAAGATATGCTTCAGCTTCGTCCCCGGCAACGGCGCCAAAGATGTTTGTGCCAGAAATTGTTTCCAAGGCCAGAGAAACAAGCCAACACAATCTCAAACAAAATTCAATAAAGAAAACAAAGTTTAAAGGTTTCTGTAATGTGTTTTTGGTTGTGAACTTTGGGAACACACAGGGAATGCATTCATGAGCAAAATAACTACTGAATTATAAGCAAAAGAAGATAAAGATGCATGATATATCTAACAAGATCCAACAGAAACAGTATTGAGGTTCATACATAAATGACAAGCATTACCAGCATATAAACATAAACCAGTAAATGAATATATCAATTAAGCAACTGGACAAGCTGAAAAATGAAGCCAACACAGAAAACTGAAGGGTAAAAGTCACATATATCTCATAATTTCATCATCAACTGCATACAAGAGTTTTGTACTTAACTCATGAACAAGTCTGAAAACCAACTGAGTTTGAAGACCTCCTGAAAGCTCCCAAAAATCGAACCCTTCTTCTGTCCCCTTTCTCCTTCTTTTATAATTACAAAGAAGTAGTTCTATCCTCCCTTCATTAGGTCGAAATTGAAACTACACAGCAGTTACATTAACTAATTTTCAACTAATTGACTAAAAATAGCAAATCGGATTCCTGGCAAATATGGCGAATTTCTGGAAAATAGGTGTCAAAGAAGCCTCCATATCTCTCAATTCATGACACCTGTGTAAAACCTGAGAGAGGTTTTTGTGAATGGGTCCGTGATGGACAAAAACCTCTCTTGGTTTTTAAAAATTCATCTCCAATTGACCAGGATCTGTCCCGCAAGATGAACACTAAAACAGGAAAATATTAAATATTTAAAAACCCTGAAAAATAGGCTGCAAAGATTAAACTGAATCTTTCAAACCTTGACAGCTGTTGCAAAACTGAGAGAGGTTTTTGTAAATGGGTATCTTATGAACAAAAACCTCTTTTTGTTTTCAAAAATTCCTCTCCATCAGCTTGTGGTATTCATTCAACTTCAGTAACCCAAAACAGGAAAAAGCAGAGCAAAATTCTCAATAATTTTTTGCATTTCAATACTGTCTTGCTGTAGACGTTTTAAAATCAATCTTTGAGGTATTTGATTGTTCAATTTATCTGCTAGCAACGAAATTAGGAAGCCCTAACTTCCCATGAAGCCATCAAAACCTCTCCTTTGTTCAGCATCGACAATGTCCGGTTTTTTAGTGGTTATGGCTACTCCACTAAGTCCTTCATCTTTGAATGTGCCTGTAAATGACAACTCATCTCACATTTACCTCAAACCACGCTGCTACCTGTAAAAAGGAATTTCATTTGGGCTCACGATGAGCACGATTTCCTCACAATGTGTAACCACTTGGAATCATGATGTTTCCTGCATCAGCACGTAACAAATTCTCCAAAACATGTAATTAGTCATTCATCATTCCGAAACGTGCCAAAATTTGCTAAAAAATTGGAGGAATTTTGGAGTTGCGATATTCTTGTAGTGCGCCTTTGGTGATTTTGAGCTCCAGCGCTACAAGAATAATTTTAACACTGTTTTGGCGCTTTTTTACAGCTTTTTGTCATTTTGCATAGAGTTTTAAAGCTGTTAGAGTAATGATTATGCATGACTATACTTAGAGTATGGTCTATGAACCCATTATTTGATATAGTGACTTTTAAAACCCTTTAACAAAAAACAGACCTAAAGTTTAAAACTTGAAAATTTCAAAAGCAAGCCCAAAATTTCATGTAAAAACTAAAGAAAATTTCCTAAAAGAGGGAAAAATCAAATTAAAGCAAATCAATAACTTGAAATAAAATGCAAATCAAACCAAAATCCTAACCACTTTTTACATGAGTGGCTAAGATTAAAAGATCAAAAGATCTAATCAATGGCTAATAATGAATCATAACAATACATCACATGGATCACCCAATATAATGATGATGCCCTAACTAAATGGTACAAAGTGAGGATGACGTCATCCACTAGAGGGGTAAAAGTACAAAAATCCACCTCATAATGACTAGGACATGACGTAATAAGCACATGGTGGGGCTAGGAGGCATCAATCCTTACTAGCTCATCCCCAAGGCACATTAAAATAATAAAATATGTCCAAGATAATATAAATGATCAAATCTGTCCTCAAAATCTGTGACAGACTAGCAGTAAAAGACCTCCTGTGATCGATGTGGGCCTACCCACATGGTGAAAACTGGCTGGAAGATAGTGGGATCACCCTGGAAGACTTCTGTGAAAACCAAATGCCAAAACCTTGCCTCAATTGCCCAAATCGAATTCCTCAGTGACCACTTTATCCCATTTTTTAACTGCCTCGGTACCTGTGAAAGTGCCAAAACTGCCTCCTAGGGCATCTGCGCTGTCCATCTGAGCCCACCAAGCTCTCCAGAAGGGGGGGTAAATGGTAAAAACAAGTCGCTGGACCACCCCCTCCTCATACAGCGCCCTAGGTGAACTGGCCTCTCATGGTCCCTGCTGCTCAGGCTGGGAAATCAGCCCCAAATCTGGTCAACAAGTGTAAAACTGCATCAATCACTGTCAGAAGTGCCCGGAACTAAAAGATAAGTGTCTTATTGGATCCAGAAGACCCAAATCCACTAGGAATGTGTACTCATACACCATGGGTTGCCCTAATGGGCCAGCTGCAGAGTCCACCATATATGGATAGTGTATAATCTGGTGATCTGAAGTAATAAATAAAACTGCTGAATTGCATCAATCATCATCTGCATCATATGTCTATCATATGATATCATCATCAAGTATGTGGGACCATCAATCATCATCAATAGGTATATATATATATGGCTCACATCATCCCGGATCCCAATAATATACAACCAAGAATAAATCACATCAGTAGACTAAGACATGCTTCTCTAATCATTCTCACAGCCAAGCTCAAAGTATAAAATCCATTCAGTGGCATTAATCAAGTTATCATATTCCTTTGTTATATAAAATTACTTGCACAATAGTTCAAATGACAAACTCACCCATTGGACATGGTCAAACTGCTAGTGAAGGATGAAGGCTAGGAACAAGGTTGGGCCAAGGGGTTGACTTGTCTAACTTAACTCAAAAATACTTTGGACTGGGAGAAGGGGGAAAGCTACAAACTCTGTGCTGGACAAAATAACACGGGGGATGGTTGTGCCTCACAAATGGATAAGTTGTTCAGAGAGTGCTTATTCAACTTAGGCATCATGTCTACATCAAGTTGATCCAGGTTCATTAGGATCATTCAATTTCATTTCATGGCCTTTTTGGCCTACATAACCCTTCGGATTTCAGGTGTGCTGATAAGCACAACTAGTTGCAGCTTGCATCCAGGGCATATAAGGTCAGCAATTGTTTAGATATGGCTTTTAAGAACCATTGCTTTTTTGGACCTTTCTTATACTCTTCGAGGAGTATTTTTAGCTGTTCATCGCTCTTGCCCTTTTTAGTTTCCATGGGCGAATTTATAAGTTTCCATAAGTAGAACATGAGCTTTCAGTTTTAGCCAACAACATCTCAAGTGACTAGGGGGAGTTCGAGCCAATGCCAAACATCGGGACAACCGACCAGAATGATTTAGGCCTACAATCCAACTCACCAAAGGCAAGTTTTGTCACCAACTTAGAGCCGAGACACTGAACATACAGGGATGCGGTCCAAACACAGAGGTAGAAAAATGGGGAAGTCCTCAGTATCAGAAAGTCAAATGAGACAGGTCAAGGTTTAAAGTCAAATAGGAAAGTCATGTATGGATGGAGTCAAGTGAATATGGAGCCTACACTAGCAGACAACTGGTGTCAGGAAAGACCATATCTATGTAAGGTGGAAAACCAGTGGGTTTTGTTAAATGACCTAACTGTGCAAGCAATTGTCCATTTTATAATTTATAGTTCATTTTAAACAGTTTGCCACATCAGGAATAATATACCAAGCAGATGCTGTGAACATGACTAAATCAACAAGATAATAATCCACAGTCAATGATAACATATCCATGGATCATACAACATCATCATAGCAATAATCATCATATACCATCTGAAACACTGCTGCAATACATCTCTAAGCACTGAACTGAAACTGTATGGGATAAAGGGTCACACCGGTCATCAAATCTGAACTTTCAAGGCTCAGCCTTGACACAAGGTCTAACATAAGTCTGAATAATACACTGCTCTGATCATGAGTGATCACAAAATATACAATCATCATAGCCATACTCTGAATAATGGAAGCTCTGGAATGTGCAGATATCTGCTGAACAAGAATAGTAGCCCTGCTACTATGGTGTGATAACAAGAACCAAATTGAATATGTAAGAGAAGTAAATGAGGAAGTTATGTTATGTGAAAAAGAATTGAGTTACAAGCCTTATATTTTTCCTCCATCAATCTTAAGCAATAACTTGCATGAATTTAATGATCCTATCAATTCTTGGATGGAGGATGTTTGCATCAGTCAATCTTTCCCTTCGCATGATTTCATTTTGCACCATGCAAACCTTTATTCAATTTTTGAACAAACTTGGAAGATTGCATTATCAAATTCTTTGATCTTTAATCCAATCATGACTTGTTTCATTACCAGAAATCAAAGAAGAATCACTAATATGTTTGATGAATGGTTGCACTGGATTTATGATTTTACCTAGCATTTGTGATGACTGGTTAGATTAGAGTAGGTAGGAAACCAAATAAGCCTACTTGGGCAGTAGTTAGTCTTCTCAGCCATTGAGTCTGGCACCTTTTTGTTTTTCTTTTCCTAAGCTCCTTTGTAAGCTCCTAGTTTAATTGAGTACTTGTCATTTTTTCTTTTTCCTGCACAATAAATTTCAAACTTTGCAAATTATGTTAGTAGTTTAATTTACTTTCTGCATTTATATTTCATGTATTTCTATTTCTGACATAGAATAGATTTTATTTCAGTTGGTTTTATATTTTTCCCACACATGCGGCATGAGATATTTTTAATGTTTGTGAATGCAGAAATAGGTGGCAAAAATAAAAAAAAGCTGGAAGCAAAATGGTAGAGTGCTGGATCGTGGATTCGAGTAGCAGAGTTCGAGGACCAGAGATTCTGAGGTTCTCAAGCGCTCATTTCAGCAGAGCACTTGTCCCAGCCGGAGCCAGATGTTATCACATATATAGTAGCCGGGCTACCATACATTATTTTTCTGATGCCAATACACTATTCGGCTAGTTCCCTTACATTTGAGATGCTGAGATGAGCATCTATATTGGATCACTATCAGATTGTGGACAGCAGTATATATTCCCCATTCCATGACTGAGTCTCAGGACACTCAGAGAGATGACCGATATAGCCATTTTACCATTGGCACAGAGCAGTCAGTAGTGCCCAGATTTGCAGCAGCAGTTTCAGAGGACAGATGATGGTATAGGTTGATGAGCATTCAGGTATATGACTCAGCAGGTATATCATTGTGTTATGGTTATATTGCTTTTATACTTATTCTTATAGCATGTCTTAGCACTTAGTGTCATGATCTGGCGATCATATAGATATGTGGGCCTGGTTGATCTTATTATATATATTATATTGTCCTTACTCAGACTTAGAAGTTCACTATTCATACTCATTGGTTTTACCCTCCTTAGGGAGAATAGAGGTGATCATTCCACCATACCTTGGCTTGCTAGTGTTGGCTCCATTATTCATTGTCTTCATCCATCCATTGCTTACCTTCTAGTTTATCACCCTGACTTACTACTTGACTAGTGGCATGGAGGACTTTTCCCCACTGTAGCCTCTGTATTGGATGAGCTTCCCTGTTTATTGTGTCTCGGCTCTGAGTTGGTGACAAAACTTGCCTATGGTGAGTTGGAATTCCTTGTGAATTCCCCCTAGTTACTAAAATTGTGTTGGCTAAACCTGAAACTTTTAGTGCTGCCATGAATACAAAGTCTGAAAAAAATGAAATGCTATATCTTGTATGAAAATCCCATTCATGCAATGTGTTTCTAAACACACATGAATGAAAGGCATGCCAAATGAAAATGGCCATGAAAATAAAATGTTATATCTTTTGGAAATGTAAATACCTAGGTAAACAAGCTGTCCATGACACACTTAGAAGTGCTCAGGTAAACAAGTGCCTTAAAAACACACCTGCAGCAGGAAGCCTAAAATAAATGTAAATCTATGCAACGTGTTTATAAACACACATAGACCAAGGCTATGGAAACTTCAGGCCCAAAAAGCAATGGAACTTAAATGCTATATCAAAACAATTGCTGGCCTTATTTGTATTATGGATTGTGCGCATCTGTTAAAGGTGAATAAACCCTCTTTGAACAACTCATCCATTTGTGAGACACCGCCATTCCCTGTGTTATTGCTCATTCAGTATATACTATGGTGTGTATTCCCTTTCCCTTTGCCAAAGTGTCACAAAGTTAAGTCAGTCAAGTCATCCCTTAGCCTAGCCAGTTATTTTAGCCTTCACCCTTCACTAGCAAATTGATCACAGCTATGAAGTGAGTATGATCTTGAAAGTCTAGTCTGAGTAATAGTAATAATTAATGACAATATATATTTGGATTTAGATCGCCAGTAATGATTACTTTGTGTTATAATTGTTATTTGAATAAGTTGTAGAGCATACATTAACCTTTGACACTTTGCAGCAGCTTCCAGTGATGGTCCGAGTTATATTTGGTCATGTTGACTTGGCTAGACCTAGTTTGACCAAGGACATGAGATGGTTGGACCTTGTGATGGTATGGATAGATGATATATGGTCTATGTACATGTACATGATGATTCTATGTACTAGCTACAGGGTTATGATGATGATTCTTGGTTTACAGCAGTATTTGATCATTTACAGATTATTATTATTTGCCCTGTTCCGGTATATTGGATATATATATATTGATCATGCAGAGACTCATATGGTGTATGAGTACACATCTTGGATGGATTTGGACCTTCTGAGTCCAATGAGACAGTTTGTTTTCAATTCTGGGCACTTACAGTGATGATTGAGCCTCAGCAGGCTATCCCGGTGTAGTTTTGGTCTGTCGGAGGCCCTGTCAGAGCAGATGTGATTTTTATTCGGTTGACCTAGGGCGCTGTGCTTGGAGGGGGTGGTCCAGCCACTTGTTTTTACCATATTACCCCCCTCCCGGACACACTGGTGCCCTCACCTTGACAGCGCAGGCACTTCAGGAGGCAGTTTGGGGCAGTTTCACGCTTCCCGAGGCATTTCAGGATTGGTAGAAATGGCTATTTAGGAAATCGATTTGGGCTACTGAGGCAATGTTATGGCATGGGATGATCAGTGATGATAGATCGATGTCTTCCACACCTCCTCCAGCAGTTTCAGCTTCATCAGGTCCCGCATCCATCACTTATGGCACTTTTTGATGATTTCTGAGGTCTTTTGAGGCCTACGATTTGACCACGGAGGCACGATTTAGTATATTGATGATTATTTTATGATTATTGTGCTATGGGGATTGACCAAGGGTGGCTAAAATTACCCCTTGGACCCACCATAAGCTTCTTATTATATTTTGTCATCATGATTTGGTGGGATTCCCCTCTTCTAGGGCGATTTTGTCCACTCATATTATATTTTATTAGTGATCCATGTATTTTATTGTTGAGCTCATCTCAACCATTGATTAGACATTTGTATCTTTTAATCTTAGCCACTCATTCAAAAAGTGGTTAGGATTTTGATGCCTCTCCTTCCTATTTAAAGGAGAGAGCTTCTCATTTGTAAGGGGTCTTTGGCTCTTGGATTATTGGTATAGAAAAATTTTCTTGTGGAAATTCTTGTGGTCTCCTTTGCATCTGGTGTTCTTAGATGGTGATTGGAAAGTCTATTGCAACCTAGCATTTGGAATTTGTGGTAAGATCTATCTATTTTGGAAATCATTGTCTTGTCTATAGGAGGGCGACTTCAACAAGGGCGATTTTGCAAGGCTTCTTCAAATCAACTTTCTTGGCATTTGCTTGTATCAGGGGGTTATCATTAGTATCATTGTGATCTATGCTATCTTTCTGTTACTTCTCTTGTGGCATTAGTCTTATCTCTTGATTACATCAAATCTGATATTATTGACGTTTGTTGTGCAGGAGAGAGGGCGCATTGGCTTCTTGTACTAAATCGATTGCATAGAAAACTACCTCAAAGCTTCTCAAATTGATCGGGTTTGCATAGATCATCATCATCAAGGCATCTACAAGGTTACCCAGGTAAGATCCACAGGTTTGTTTCTCTTATCTTGATCCAATCCATTGACATAGCTCATAAATTGATAAAACCCTTATTTCTCCAAACCCTCGTTGTTACATTTTCTCAGATCTACTTAGATCTAGTGGGTTGTTGGGTATAATCTAAAAGTGGGATCAATCTCCGAACAAGATCAATCACTAGAAGCCACCAGTCTTGGAAACCCTCCAGCTAGCTGGATGTCCACAAGAAGCTGATGGGGGAATGAGTAGCTACCACAAAGTTATGTGGCCTTTGGGATACGATCCCAAAGTTAGCTCTACTCTGGTCAAGGTTTGGAAGAGAACATACAAGATGAAAAGTAAAGTACTAAACAGAAAATAAACTCTAATCTACCCAAGAATCTCTTTCAGGTCAAAGACCGTACTCGGGAGAACATGGGGGTAAGTAAATCAGAAATTATAACAAAAATAACTTATTGGAATGGAAACTAATCTAAGAGCATGAAAGAACCGATCTAGGCTAACCAAAACACGACACTCTTCCCCAAATGGGGAAGAAGACCCCAAAAAGTGGAGGCCTCCTCCACTTAACTTTTATTAAGCTTTTACAATTGCCTTGGGTTTCTAACCCTTTGAAGGACTTTGAGAGATGTAACTTGTAAAAATACTTGAAAATGAGCTTCTAAGAGCTATTACAAAAGGATAAATATTAATCTCTTGGTTTGGATTGCCCTCTTGTCTTTTTGATAATTTCTTGTATTAGAAGCCTCCTCTTGTTTATCAAAGCTCTTCTTTCTCAAGGAAAGATCTACCACAAGTGAACAACTCAAATACCCATTAGAAGTTAGATAACCAAAACAAATTGAAACTTTAACAAAACTAAAGTCTTTAAAGGGAATCTAATGCTACATGCAAGCTATGAATGATTTAAGAAGCCTTTAATATAGAAAATGACTAAATGCTTTGAAAGACAAATGCAAAATATTAATTTTTATCTTTTGATGAGATCTATCAAATGCAAACGAAACTACCAAATAAATAAGTATAAAATCTAAACTAGTAACAATGTATGTGCAAAACTAAACATGACTAACAACTTTTTGTTTGTTTTGTTATGTTTTAGGGCAAACGTGGAAGTGGACGTGAGGAGGAAAGGTGAGGATACGCTGCAAAAAACTCAACAACAGGCTGCTAACAGTGAGTGAACAGCAGCAACAGTGAGGGTATAGGGCAGAGATGAAGGTGGATGAATGACAGGGATGCAAAGAGGGAGGACTGTCCAAAATAGGGGACAAAATGGACAGTCAACAAATGGGCAAAAGGGCAGCGCTGGAGGTGAGAAAGAGCACTGTTTTGAAGAGCAATTTGCAAGCAAGAATATGGACAACAAACAGTCCCAAAAGGAGGACAAGAGACAGTCAAAAAGTGAGAAAAATGGGCAGCCAACGAGGCATGGACAGTCAACTGTTTGGACAGTGGGCAGCCAAGAAAAAGGGTGATGGTAGGCAGTCCAACAAATGGACAAAGTGCAAGGATGGAGTGGGTGAGATACAAAAAACACAATGGGAGCTTGAAGATAGAAGCCCAAGGAACCAAGGTTTTAAAAGTAAAGTTTTGGTGGATGGATCTTGGAGCAAAACTCTTTATGTTTCTTCTTGGAACAACCTCAACCCTTGTAGATCCTGGAAAGACAACAATGTTAAAAATCACTTGTGATGATGAATATGGGCTAGATGCAACCGAGCTCACACCCTCCTACACCTGGAAAAACCTATTCAAAGACAAACAACTCAATGCAAAAGTGAGATCAAATATATGACTAGTATGCTACAAAAACCAAGGTTATATCAATGCTAGTATAACAGAGTACGTCCTATTCATATAACTCATTGATCAACATTGCATAATAAACCAAATTGCAAACCACAAATGGTAGATCTTATGTTCTAGAATATAGACTTCTAAAGCTAGTTATTTGATCAATCACATAAGCATTTAAATTGAAAGCATAGAAAGAAGTCACCTCACAAGAGAAGCATTCATCAATGTTGCACAAATCGCATGGACCTCCAAAGTCTAATTTTATTTCAAGATAGCAATTGCTATGATCTAGTACAAATTTTCCAGAGTAATGGTGCACAAAAATTCCATCATAAGAGAGTGAAAGGCACCTCTCTTTATACAAAATACAAGAGCACAATACCCTAAGTCGAATTGGCTTCAAGGAGAGCCAATAGCACAAAGCACCAAGTCGAAATCTTAATCAATCTCTAGCTTGGAGCGAGATCACCCAATCAACAAGGAGTTACATTTAGTGTGGATGGGGAGGTGGCCTCCTCCATGGCAAGGTGCCCCCCATCCCTCTCTTGGAAATATCACCCTTCCAATACGTGAAAGACATGTCAACAAGGCGTGAGCTCTCAAGGAGAATGCGTGAGCTAGCATGGGAGACCAAGACTTGAGTGGAAGTTAATGAAACTCGTGATCAATGGAAGCCAAGCCATGAGGTGGCCATAATCCAAGGGAGGCGCCTACCATATCATAAATGTTGAACCAACAATCCACTCAACGCGTGCCACATTCCCAATTCGTGAGCCATGTGAAGAAATTCCACTTGAGGGAGGGCCCATGCTTTAGTTGTTCACGTCACCTCCTTAATCAATGCTTTGTATATCCAAAACCTTAGCTTTGGCATATGCGTTATTTAATCAAAAGGTAGCCCACCATATATGCGAATTGAACCCACGTGAACCATGCTCACGCTTTAAGATTTAATCAAAAAATTTTAATTTTGACTTTTTCAACATATGAATTCCTCTTCTAAGTGATCGTACATCCTTATACCATCCACCCTCAACCTTTAAAAATCAAATTTTTAATAAGTTTTGTCCTTTTTTATTTTGTCCTTTGGTGCATTTTGTCATTTTCTGGCAATTAAATGCCAAAATGATGCATTTTTAGCCAAAACTGCTCCTGGGGTTATGTAACTACCCGAATACTGAAGAATGAAGATGCCAGGGTGAAGAGGATGCTCCGAGCATCAAAACGAGCCTCTCCACGCCCAATTCCGCCTCCAGATGAGGTTTTTATCACTTCTTGAAAATTTTTAATTAAACCATTAAAAAATGGTCTAATTTTATGAAAAATTTATTTTTGCCGGAATCAAACGAAACTCCTAGAGGACCTAGTGCATGTTCATACGACTCAATCGATGTGGCTAACACGAAAAAAATCCTAGACACAAGACTCTAATAACCACCTTAGGTTTTGACCACCATGGGAAATACTCCAGCTTTGGAGGTTTGAGTGAAAAACTCGGGGATTATACGCCACTGATGAGTAGCGCATAATTCCTAAGGAAAAAACACTCTAGAGTATCCCCCAAATGGCTAAACCTACGGATAGCCGAGTCTTTTATAAAAGAACCCAGTTTAGACCAACATTTTACAAATTCCCCATAGGGGTATGAACATGCAGTTATTACAAATGGGGCAAAATTGCCCCCGAAATTGACTTCTGAACTTCTGAATGCTGATGATGAACATGAATCATGTTCAATAAACTGGCGGCTCATCGGAAGTTCAACTATTTGTACAAAATAGGTGATAACAAGCCCAAGAAGCCAATGCACCCTCTCTCCTGCACAACAAACGTCAACAATATCAGATTTGATGCAATCAAGAGATAAGACTAATGTCACAAGAGAAGTAACAGAAAGATAGCATAAATCACAATGATACTAATGATAACCCCCTGATACAAGCAAATGCCACGAAAGTCGATTTGAAGAAGCCTTGCAAAATCGCCCTTGTTGAAGTCGCCCTCCTATAGACAAGACAATGATTTCCAAAAAAGATAGATCTTACCACAAATTCCAAATGCTAGGTTGCAATAGACTTTCCAATCACCATCTAAGAACACTAGATGCAAAGGAGACCACAAGAATTTCCACAAGAAAGTTTTCCTATACCAATAATCCAAGAACCAAAGATCCCTTACAATGAGAAGCTCTTTCCTTTAAATAGGAAGGAGAGGCATCAAAATCCTAACCACTTTTTGAATGAGTGGCTAAGATTAAAAGATAAAAATGTCTAATCAATCGTTGGGATGAGCTCAACAATAAAATACATGGATCACTCATAAAATATAACATAAGTGGACAAGATCGCCCTAAAAGAGGGGAATCCCACCAAATCATGATGACAAAATATAATAAGAAGCTTATGGTGGGTCCAAGGGGTAATTTTAGCCACCCTTGGTCAATCCCCATAGCACAACAATAATAAAATAGTCATCAATATACCAAATCGTGCCTCTATGGACAAATCGTAGGCCTCAAAAGACCTCCGAAATCATCAGAAAGTGCCATAAGTGATGGATGTGGGCCCCGATGAAGCTGAAACTGCTGGAGGAGGTGTGGAAGACATCGATCCATCATCACTGATCATCCCATGCCATAACATTGCCTCAGTAGCCCAAATCGATTTCCTCAATAGCCATTTCTACCAATCCTGAAATGCCTCGGGAAGCGTGAAACTGCCCCAAACTGCCTTCTGGAGTGCCTGCGCTGTCAAGGTGACGGCACCGGTGTGTCCGAGAGGGGTGTAATATGGTAAAAACAAGTGGCTGGACCACCCCCTCCAAGCACAGCTCCCTAGGTCAACCAGATAAAAATCCCCTCTGCTCTGACAGGGTCTCCGACAGACCAAAACTGCACTGGGTTAGCCTACTGAGGCTCAATCATCACTGTAAGTGCCCGGAACTGAAAACAGACTGTTTCATTGGACTCAGAAGGTCCAAATCCATACAATGTGTGTACTCATACACCATATGAGTCTCTGCATGATCATAAAATATATCCAATATACCGGAACAGGTGAAATAATAATAATCTGTAAATGATCAAATAATGCTGTAAACCATGAATCATCATCATAACCCTGTAGCTGCTGCATAGAATCATCATGTACATGTACATAGACCATATATCATCGATCGATATCATCACAAGGTCCAACCATCTCATGTCCTATGGTTGACCTTGGTCAAACTAGGTTTGACCAAGTCAACATGACCAAATATAACTCAGACCATCATCAGAAGCTGCTGCAAAGTGTCAAAGGTTAATGCATGCTCTACAACTTATTCAAACAACAATTATAACACAAAGTAGTCATTACTGGCAATCTAAATCCAAATATATAATGTCATTAATTATTATTATTACTCAGACTAGACTTTCGGGACCATACTCACTTCATAGCTGTGATCATTTTGCTAGTGAAGGGTGAAGGCTAAAATAAACTGGCTAGGCTAAGGGATGACTTGACTGGCTTAACTTTGTGACACTTTGGCAAAGGGAAAGGGAATACACACCATAGCATATACTGAATGAGCAAAAACACAGGGAATGGCGATGTCTCACAAATGGATGAGTTGTTCAAAGAGGGTTTATTCACCTTTAACAGATGCGCACAATCCATAATACAAATGAGGCCAGTAATAGTTTAGATAGAGCATTTAAGTTCCATTGTTTTTTGGGCCTGAAGTTTCCATAGCCTTGATCTATGTGTGTTTATAAACACATTGCATAGATTTACATTTATTTTAGGCTTTCTGCTGCAGGTGTGTTTTTAAGGCACTTGTTTACCTGAGCACTTCTAGGTGTGTCACAGACAGCTTGTTTACCTAGGTATTTTACATTTCCAAAAGATATAACATTTTATTTTCATGGCCATTTTCATTTGGCATGCCTTTTATTCATGTGTGTTGAAAAACACATTGCATGAACGGGCTTTTCATACAAGATATAGCATTTCATTTTTCTAGATTTTGTATTCATGGAAGCACTAAAAGTTTCAGGTTTAGCCAACACAACTTTAGTGACTAGGGGGAATTCAGAAGGAACTCCAACTCACCATAGGTAAGTTTTGTCACCAACTCAGAGCCGAGACACAATAAACAGGGAAGCTCATCCAATACAGAGGCTACAGTGGGGAAAAGATCCTCCATGTCACTAGTCAAGTAGCAAGTCAGGGTGATAAACTAAAAGGTAGGCAATGGATGAATGAAGACAATGAATAATGGGGCCAACACTAGCAAGCCAAGGTATGGTGGAATGATCACCTCTATTCTCCCTAAGGAGGGTAAAACCAATGAGTATGAATAGTGAACTTCTAAGTCTAAGTAGGGACAGTATAATATATATGATAAGACCAGCCAGGTCCACATATCTATATGATCGCCAGATCATGACACTAGGTGCTAAGACATGCTATAAGAATAAATATAAAAGCAATATAACCATAACACAATGATATACCTGCTGAGTCATATACCTGAATGCTCATCACCTGTACCATCATCTGTCCTCTGAAACTGCTGCTGTAACTCTGGGCACTACTGACTGCTCTGTACAAATGGTATAATGGCTACATCGGTCATCTCTCTGAGTATCCTGAGACTCAGTCATGGCATGGGGGATACAACTGCTGTCCAAAATATGATAGTGATCCAATATAGATGCTTATCTCAGCATCTCAATGTAAGGGAATTGGCTGAATAGTGTACTGGAATCAGAAAAATAATGTATGGTAGCCCGGCTACTATATATGTGATAACACTACCCCCAAGGCAGATCGTCACAAAATGATACTCTAGATATAGGTTTCAAGGTATGCCCGTTCCGAATCCACTGAAATCTCAACTTCCCAGGTCCTAGAAGTGGGCAAACTCAGTCATCTAAGGAAGTGCGACCTTGCTCAAGGAGGGCTAAAAGTTGGATAAGGTGTGTCAAATCAAATCCAATGGCCACCAAATTGTAGATCCAAGTGGTTTATGCAATGATCTATATGCATCCTGAAAATCAAGTCAATCCAAGGGTTAGATTTTACTAGATCTGAGTTTTAAGGTGCCAAGTAGTTCAAAAGAGGGTTTTAATCCCTTAAAATGTGGAATGATGCCCACACTGTAGAAATCACCCAAGTAAAAGTCTAGGGGTAGGTTATCAAGTGTGTAGATTGCAAATCAAGTGGGATCTCACCTACCCACATGCTAGATCTAACCAAACAAGCCTCTCCAAGGAAGTGCGATTTGGCTCAAGAGGACTTTATTGCCTTGAAAAGTGTGTCAATTTTAACCCAATCACCACCAAACTATAGATCCAACTAGGGGTGGATACTATAGAGGTGGGTTCTTAAGATCTTTTCAAAAGCAAGGTTAGATCTAAGTAGATCTAAGAAAGACCAAAATTGGGGTTTTGATTAATTAGGGTTTGTGACCAATGAAGAGAGAATGGATGGAAAGAGGCACATACCTTGTAAATCTTACCTCAATTGCTTGTGGCCACCTTGCAAGTTGATAACATTCTCCTATGTGTATATTCAAGAGTGAGATTCAAGAGCTCCAACCAAAACGTCCTCTTCCAAGATAGCCAAATCGTCCTCCTCCTACAAGACAAGATCACATGAAACAAGCCACGTAAGATGATTATGAAAATGATGGAAAGATGTAATAGAAAGCATCAACTATGTCACAAAGATACAATAATGATACTCCCTTTCACCAAGATCAACCCAAGAGAGACTATGTGGATCCCTCCAACAATAACCCTCAAGAAATCGCCCTCCTCTCCACCAATTCGACTTTCCTGCAAGAAAACTAGTAGAAGCACCAAAATCCACAATGATACATAGAAGAGATACTGTATACTCAAGATGCAAGAGAATCCACAAGACAAGAGAGATATGCTCCACAAAGAAGTGTTCTATTCCAATATTCCAGAGCTCCAAACGTGAGCTATACAATAGGGGGTCTCTTCCTTATATAGGATAATAAAGACCAAAACCCTATACCACTTTACAATACTACATCAAATGAGTGGTTGAGATTAAAAGATCTCAATACATGATCAATGGCTAATAATGAATCATAACAATATATCACATGGATCACCCAATATAATGATGACGCCCTAACTAAATGGTACAAAGTGAGGATGACGTCATCCACTAGAGGGGTAAAAGTACAAAAATCCACCTCATAATGACTAAGACATAACATAAGAAGCACATGGTGGGGTTAGGAGACATCAATCCTTACTAGCTCATCCCCAAGGAACAATAAAATAATAAAATATGTCCAAGATAATATAAATGATCAAATCTGTCCTCAAAATCTGTGACAGACAAGCAGTAAAGACCTCCTTTGATCGCTGTGGGCCTACCCACATGGTGAAAACTGGCTGGAAGATAGTGGGATCACCCTAGAAGACCTCTGTGAAAACCAAGTGCCAAAACCTTGCCTCAATTGCCCAAATCGAATTCCTTAGTGACCACTTTATCCCATTTTTTAACTGCCTCGGTAACTGTGAAAGTGCCAAAACTGCCTCCCAGGGCATCTGCGTTGTCCAACTGAGCCCACCAGGCTCTCCAGAAGGGGGGGTAAATGGTAAAAACAAATGGCTGGACCACCCCCTCCTCATACAGCGCCCTAGGTGAACTGGCCTCTCATCGCCCCTGCTGCTCAAGCTAGGAAATCAACCCCAAATCTAGTCAACAAGTGCAAAACTGCATCAATCACTGTCAGAAGTGCCCGAAACTGAAAGATAAGTGTCTCATTGGATCCAAAAGACCCAAATCCACTAGTAATGTGTACTCATACACCATGGGTTTCCCTAATGGGCCGGCTGTAGGGTCCACCATATATGGACAATGTATAATCTGATGATCTGGAGTAATAAATAAAACTGCTGAACTGCATCAATCATCATCTGCATCATATATCCATCATATGGCATCATCATTAATAGTATGTGGGTCCATCAATCATCATCTATAAGCATATGTGGCCCACATCATCACGAATCCCAAGAAATGACCATAGTCAAACTAGGTTTGACTAGGTCCATATATAACCAAGGAAAAATCATATCAGTAGACTAAGACATGTTCCTCTAATCATTCTCACAGCTTAGCTCAAAGTATAACATCCATTCAGTGGCACTAATTAAGTTAGCATATTCGTTTGTTATATGAAATTACTTGCACAATAGTTTAAATGACAAATTCACCCATTGGACATGGTCAAACTGCTAGTGAAGGATGAAGGCTAGGAACAAGGTTGGGCCAAGGGGTTGACTTGTCTAGTTCAACTCAAAAATACTTTGGACTGGGAGAAGGGAAAAAGCTACAAACTCCGTGCTGGACAAAATAACACGGGGGATGGCTGTGCCTCACAAATGGATAAGTTGTTTAGAGAGTGCTTATTCAACTTAGGCATCATGTCTACATCAAGTTGATCCAGGTTCATTAGGATCATTCAATTTCATTTCATGGCCTTTTTGGCCTACATAACCCTTCGGATCTCAGGTGTGCTGATAAGCACAACTAGTTGCAGCTTGCATCCAGGGCATGTTTTCATATACATATAAGGTCAGCAATTGTTTAGATATAGCTTTTAAGAACCATTGCTTTTTTGGACCTTTCTTATACTCTTCGAGGAGTATTTTTAGCAATTCATCGCTCTTGCCCTTTTTAGTTTCCATGGGCGAATATATAAGTTTCCATAAGTAGTACATGAGCTTTCAGTTTTAGCCAACAACATCTCAAGTGACTAGGGGGAGTTCGAGCCAATGCCAAACATCGGGACAACCGACTAGAATGATTTAGGCCTACAATCCAACTCACCAAAGGCAAGTTTTGTCACCAACTCAAAGCCGAGACTCTAAACATACAGGGATGCGGTCCAAACACAGAGGTAGAAAATGGGGAAGTCCTCAGTATCAGAAAGTCAAATAAGACAGGTCAAGGTTTAAAGTCAAATAAGGAAAGTCATGTATGGATGGAGTCAAGTGAATTTGGAGCCTAAACTAGCAGACAACTGGTGTCAGGAAAGACCATATCTATGTAAGGTGGTAAACCAGTGAGTTTTGTCAAACAACCTAAATGTGCAAGTAAATGTTCATTTTATAATTTAGAGTTCATTTTAAACAGTTTGCCACATCAGGAATAATATACCAAGCAGATGCTGTGAACATGACTAAATCAACAAGATAATAATCCACAGTCAATGATAAAACATCCTTAGGTCATATAACACCATCACAATAATAATAATCATATATCATCTGAAACACTGCTGCAATACATGTCTAGGCACTGAACTGAATTTGTATGGGATAAAGGGTCACATCGGTCATCAAATCTGAACTCTCAAGGCTCAGCCTTGACACAAGGTCTAACATAAGTCTGAATAATACACTGCTCTGATCATGAGTGATCTCAAGATATACAATCATCATAGCCAAGCTCCGAATAATGGAAGCTCTGGAATGTGCAGATATCTGCTAAACAAGAATAGTAGCCCTATTATTATGGTGTGATAACATGTCCCTCTCTCAAATCACCTACACAAGCTCGAAACAACTCAACAAGGCACCCATTATTTGTCAAAAAATCAAATAAACTTGAAAATTTCTAGGTCTAAACTTGAAAACTAAAGTCTAAAACATAAAAAGCATGAGATTTAAATTTGAAAATGCTAATATGGAAAAACGGACCAGCGAACAAAAGATGCCTAAAATATACTAGGAATGAGATCTAAATCATAAAATTTTTGAAATATTTTCTATGAAAAACTTCTATCTTTTGAATGTGTTGTCCGCCAAACTGCACACCAGCAGCGGAAACCTTTTCAAAGCTGTCTCCCTCACTGGAAAGTGGGGAGAGGTGTGGCCTTGGGGGCAAGCAATGAGCCAGGTACTGTCACCTGAATCCTAGCTCCTCCGTTTAGGCAAACTCCTAATGAAGCCAAGGGGGGTAGTCCCTAAAAGAGAGTTTCACTAAGGCTCTTGTTTTTATAGTGTTTTTGATGTAGTGATGCGAATGGGTGTTTTTTAGGAGTTTTTAAATGAGAGACAATTATAAAAATTAAATATAAGACAAGATAACGCAATCCACGTTGCAAATACAAGATGAAAGATACACTTGGGCAATAAACAGATCACTTCACGTAAATATAAGCAAATACTCCAATGTTGATACTTAAGCAAGCAAAATATAATATGAAGGACCAATGCCTTATGGAGTCAGAAAATAAAAGTGATTGTAAACTTGACACAAGTGCTTGAAATGTAAAGTTAGTGAGAATGTTGTGCAGCTTATCTTGGTAGATTCAAAGTTTTAATTGTCTTGATTATTAGGGCTAAGACCAAAGGTATCAAAAGATGGTGGAACCTTACCCAAGAAAAATACTGGCAACCCTAGGTGATCTGTCGGAAGCACCCAGATTCAAAAGGATAGGTGTCCAATGTTTGAACCGCCCTTGAGTCTGACAGTGGATTCCCGGCACCACCTCTCGTGGGAAGAATAGTAATTTGCCTTGGTTGAGGTTTTGGGTAAAATTTTTAATTAAGTTATCGATTGTAAATTATCAAGTCTTCCACCTTTCTGAGTACTAGCCCAACCGTTTCCGGTTGGCAGAGCATACGGGTGTAGGACAAAGAAAAAACCAAGATAAATTAATTAAGAGGTGTATGAGTGGAAAATTTTATTATTAGAAAACCTTGTTCAACTCTCCGACAGAGAGCGCTCTTGACTCGGTCTTATGACCACAGTTCAAGAGACTTGCTAAACTTAAAATGCCTAATGCAGGGATGATGCAAAAAACTAAGATGCCCTCCGACAGAGGGTGCTCTTGACTTGGATTTTGGCCAAGTTCAAGAGACTTTGGTTTATTTTAAAGAAGCAGAAAGATTGTAGTAGCAGTATATCTTAACTTGAAACAGATTTAAACAATAACGTTGATCGACAAGATATGAATTACTACTAACAATATTACTTGCAAGATAAAATGGAAATAAGTAAATCTAGTGTTCTACCACACAAGTTTTAATCTACTAGGTGGGATTGATCTCCGAACAAGATCAACCACTAGAACCGCCTGCACTTGAGAACTTCCAGCTAGCTGAAAGCTCTGCCAAGGAAACCGACGGGGAAGGAAGAGTAACCACAAATTATGTGGTCCTGCCCTTGAGACGAAATCTCAAGGATACAACTTCCGGCTGAAGGCTTTGGAAGAGAAGCAAGATAACAATAAATGCAAAAAATAAAACTAAACTACCCAAGAATCTCTTTCAGGTCAAAGACCCTACTTGGGAGAGCATGGGGGTAAGTAAATACGGAAGACAACTTTGAATGACTTATTGAAGCAAAATACTAATCTAAGAGCATGAAATCATAAATCTAAGCTAAAACAAATCCACAAAACCCAACACTCTTCCCCAAATGGGGAAGAAGACCAAAAAAGTGGAGGCCTCCTCCACTTGAAACTTTTATTAAACAGTTACAAATGCCTTGGGTTTGAAACCTTGCAAGGTCTTTCGAGAATGAAGTAAAAATGGAAATACAAGGCTAGCTCTTATAAGCTTATTACTAAGGATAACGAGATTTTGTAATTTTGATCACTCCTTATGGCGTTCTTGTAGTACTGCTTAGATTTCCCTACTTCAAGATTTATCAAATGTCTTTCTCTCAAATGACCTACATAAGATCATAACATCTCAACAAGGCACCCGTTAACCATTAGCAAAATAAAACCAAACTTGAAACTAGTTAAGTCTAGATTCAAAAAATTTTACTCTAAGATGGAAAATGCATGAGATTTTAGCATGAAATCTTAACTATGGCGAAACGGACCAGCGAACAACAAACTCTTAAAATGTGCTAGAAAAGAGATCTAAAGTATAAAATTTGAAATATTTTTTGTGCAAAAATTTCTATCTTTAAAAAAAAAAGTAAAAGATTGTAAGCAACTACCAACTATCTGCAACCTATCACTTCCCTATATGCTCAAATAAACTACTTAACATGCAAGAACTAGATTCCTAATATGAGATCTAAGAAAGAATGCCTAAGTGTCTATCTTCTCAAGTGTGTGAGACTATTAGCAAAAACAAGGATAGATAGAGCTACTAGCTAGCTTCTAACCACTAACCACACTAACGTTTTTTGTTTGTTTTGTAATGTTTTTAGGGCATTAGAGAGGATGGACGAGAAGGGGTGAAGGAGCTACCTAAAGGGCAAAAGACAAAGAGAGGTGAAGGAAGGAACTAGGGTGAGACGAGAGGAAGAGATAGGCTAGAAGGGAGAGGACGAGAGGAAGGAGAGGAAACTAAGGAAGAAAAACGAAAGCAAGAGGGAGAAAGGCGAATGGGGAAAGAGAGGTAGGACGAATCTAAGAGAAAATGAAGCCAAGAATGAAGAGGGACGAATCTAGGAGAAGAGAAAACCAAGGAGAAGTAGATCTAGGGCAAGGGCTTCAAGTGGAACACTCGGGGTAGTATAACACCGCTTTGGAAATCCTCCGGTTAACCGGTGATACGCCGACAGCGAGTGTTGAAGAGAGCACAAGGGAACAAATCCCAAGTTATTCCCCAAGGTTGAAGGAACTTCAACCTTATGGCACACTAATCTATGGCTTGAAAACAAGGGCAATCTCGGATCAAGGCTAGAGGGGCTAGAAATGGCTTAGCATGCAAGTAAAAAGGCTTCAAAGAGCAAATGGGAAGGCTTGAAGAAGTGAAAGCCTATAGTGACAAGTAACCAATTTTAACTTTTGAAAAATGTGGATGGATATTTATGGAACCTCTCAAGCTCAATTTCTTGAAGCACGAAACGATCTTTGAAGATACCTGAAATGCACAAAGGTTAACAAAATAAAGACAAAGGGGAAGAAGAAGCAACCAAGCTCAAGGTCCCACTTTGTACTTAGGAGATCTGCAAAACTAAACCACTTCAACAATGATTTGATCAAGTCTAGTATGATTAGTCAAAAAAGGGCAAGAAGAGCATGAGTATAACCGATTACTTTTTGCTACTTCTAGATCTCAATTAACCAAGCATAAATGAATAAATTGAAAACAAATATTCATTCCATGGACATAAAAATGACTTCTAAGCTAGAATGATCAAACAAGTATATATGAAATAGCATTAATGGAACAACATCACCTCATTTAAGCATCAACAATTTCTCATGGACCAATGTGCACATCAATATGACCTCCAAAGTCGAATTTATTTCCAATAGCAAGAAGCTAAATCACAATTACAAATTGGCAGAGTAAGTTTGCCCAAAATATCCATGAGATAACAACCCAAATGGGCCTCTCTTTATAATAAAACACACTCTAAACCTAAGCCTAAACCCTAGGTCGAATTAGTAATGAGCAAGTAGTTCGAATCCAATCAATCCAAAGCTTGGCACAAGTTAGAGTCGAGTTTGAGGTTGGTAGGAGTGAAGAGGTGGCAAATTCGAGCTTCAAATGAGGATTGACGTGAGCTAAGCTAGGAAGGGCGTGAGCCAAGCTAGGAGGGGCGTGAGCCATGTGGAGTGCGAGCTAGTTGGTAAATGAATGACAAGTGGAAAAGGTAGGTGATAACTCTACTTTGATGGAAGCCAAGCTAATCAACGATTTCACTAACCAATAAACGAATTCCAACAAGGCTTGGACGTGAGGCAAAATGGAGATTGACGTGAGGGTTGGGGATATGCGAGTTGGCTTAATGGAGACACATGCATAGATTGGTAGGTGTGAACTCGAATTTGAGTGGGAGCCAAGCTTACTTGTGATTGCAATTAACCAATCCATAAACTCCAACAAGGATACACGAGTCAATGGAGATTAACGTGAGGGTTTGAGGGTAATTCGAATTAGAATGGTGGAGACATGTGGTAGTTAGGGTAGGTGATAACTCAAATCAATGAAGGGAGCCAAGCCTTAGGATAAGGTGAGTCATGAGGGCGCCCACTCTACATTGAATGCAAAACCACCAACCCAATCATCAAATGCCAACACATAAAATCGAATTTAGCATAAGGAGGGCGAATTTACTTGAGAGGATAATGATCTGGTGACTGGATGGATGACTGGATAGGCTTGGAGTTGATTGGAATCTTCCTAAATGCTCATTGCCATGTCATTTAGCCTTTTATTTTAATCAAATTGATTAATTTTGGAGAGATTTGGATTATCTCCAAAATATTCAATTTTATTATTTTAATTAATAATTTCTGTGTAAATGACTTTTCAGAGAAAATATTAATTATGAGGCTGAATCGACATCCGAAAGTTGGGTTTAACTGCTCCATGGGTCATGTGTGATTTTTGGCTTATGAAACGAGCCATCAAACACTAAGTTCGGACCCCGGATGACTGACATAATTACAGACCCAAATTTCTTTATTTAAACTATAGAGAAATTTAATTAAAATTTAAAAAATAATTAAAAATTAAAAACCCCAATTTCGACGCGTCCGGTAAAAAATTTTCGAAATTTTTTCTGGGGGTCCTAGAGACCTAGGACATGACCAAAACCTATTCTAATAGTGTCTAGTAGGTTTATACATTATAGTTGGACCCTAATAACCCCCCATGGCCAAATTTCCAAAATCGGGCATTCCAGCTTTGGAGGAAGCGGGAGAAAGACCAAGAGATTATATTTCGCCTGAAGCAAAGTATAATCTGACGGTGAAAAAACTCCCTGGAATACCTTAGTTGTTTAATCCAGTCATGGGGAACCGAGCCACTCAGACCCTACTAGCACACTTTGATACAAACCCCCATGGGGCCATGGTCATGTCGACTCAAAAACAAAACTGGCTAGCCAAAACTGGCTAGACCCAAAAATATGAAACCCAGATACTCTGGAAGTGAACACTGATGTGTTCCAACACTGGCGGCTCAATAAGGTTTCAACTATTGTACAAATCAGTTGATAACAGAATGGAAACAAGAGTTTGAACCAATGCAAGCTACACTAACACAAGAAAGAGATCTAGAATGCTATAATGCTAACCTTTTCAATGCATCAAATTGTAAACTAGATGCAAAAATTGAGATCTAACTACTAACTCTTAAGCAAACTAACTCTAACCAAAAACTAAACTTAATCAATTCGTTTTTAGTGTTTTATGTGTTTTTAAGGCTCTTTTTGGAATGAGGACGAGAGGAGCCAATGAGGGAAAAACGAAAGGAGTGGAGGGAGGAAAGATAGTTGGAAAACGAATGGAAGAGGAGTTTTGGAAAGATAAGGAGCAATCGTTAGGAGAAGGGGGACGAATGGAAGAGGAGGGGCAAAACGAAAGCAAGGAGATGGGTGAATAACAAGGCAAAGAGGTTTCAAGGAGCAAAGGTGGAAGCTAGAAGAGATAAGCTTAGGGTATCCAAGATGTTTTGAAAATAGTTGTTGATGGAGGAAGAGGCCAAAGCTCTTTTAAAGTGTTTCTTCTCTTTGAACAAAGAATCTTTTGGGAACTTGCAAGACAACCTCGATTAGGTGTTAATAACCATTGGAATGCAAAGAGCAACTTGATCTCCAAGTCATTCTCCACCTTATGTGAATCCTGCAAAACCCTTAAACATCAAACAAGTTAAACTGAATAATACACTTCTATGATTTATAGAACATATATTAAATATTGCAAAACTTGAGATAAGAAATAGGGTGAGAAGAATATCACCAAGCAATGTGAAAGACAACCCCAAAGCTCTTGTATGGACCTCCAAAGTCAATATATTATTCAAAAATCAAACAAATATTACAATAGTATTTTGGCAGAGTGTTCATGCTCAAAATCTCCATAAGAGAATGGCCAAAATGCCATCTCTTTATAGCAAAGGCTAGCTACGAAAACCCTAGATCGAATTGGCAATGAAGAGAGCCAATACCACCTAACAGAAATCGAATTCCAATCACATCTAGTTTGCAACCAATCAAATTACAAGTCTTGGAGTTAGATCCAATCACAAAGTCGAGTTCTAGTTAATGAGATGAGGAGGTGGCCTCCACCTAGGCAAGGCGCCCCTCATCTCTACATTGGAAGCATCTCCCACCAATAAAAACATGTCATGTGGTAAACTCGAGCTCTCAAAGAGGGATGACGTGAGCAAGTTTGGCAACTCGTGAGCTCTTGAGGTAGGTACTTGGAGTTTAACAAATCTTTGATTGCAATCATGATAGTTGAGAGTGGGAGGTGGCCTCCACCTAGGCAAGGCGCCCCCACTCCCATTCAATGCAACTTAACACCAACCAAAAAACCATTTAATGCCCACTCCACATCCTCAAACTCGACTTTGCATGCATGGAGAGCGAATTAGCTTGGAGAGATCTACTTGTGCTGACTGTACACTTGATTGAATGTTGACTGAGATGATTGGAATCTTCATAAATGCTGAGTGGCATGTCAATTAGCCTTTTATTTTAATCTTTTTCTGATTATTTTGGAGAGATTTGGATATCTCCAAAATATTCAACTTTATTATTTTAATTAATAATTTCTCTGTAAATGGGTTTTTAGAGAAAATATTAATTATGAGGCCTAAATGACATCCGAAACTTGGGTTTAGCTGGTCCATGGGTCATGTGTGATTTTTGGCTTATGAAACGAGCCATCAATCACTGAATTCGAACTCCGGACGACTGACATTTTACAAATTGATATTTCTCTATTTAAACTATAGAGAAATTTATTAAATTTAAAAAAATAATTAAAAACCCAAATTTCGACGAACTTGGTAAAAAATTTTCGAATTTTTTTTTGAGGGTCCTAGAGACTTGGGACATGACCAACACCTATTCTAATAGTGTCTAGTAGGCTTATATACATCAGTTGGACTCTAATAACCCCCATGGCTAAAATTTTCAAAATCGGGCATTCCAGCTTTGGAGGAAGTGGGAGAAAACCTCATCGATTATAGCTCGGCTACAGGCAAAGTATAATTGACAAGGGAAAAAACTCTCTGGAATACTTTAGTTGCTTAATCAAGTCATGGGTAACCGAGACACTCAGATCCTACTAGCACACTTTATTACAAACCCCCATGGGGCCATGGTCATGTCGAATGAAAAACAAAATTGGCTAGCCAAAACTAGCTAGTCACAAATGCTGGATCATCTGATACACTGGAGTACAAACATTCATCATGTTTGTCAAATGGCGGCTCTTTAGATAATCCAACTATGGTACAAATAAGTTGGTAACATCTGGCTCCAACTGCGGGACGGGCACTTGCTCGATCTATGGATCAAAGAAAGTGTTCGAGAATCCCAGAACATCAGTTTCCTACACAGAAATGGAAGTGTCTTAGTCCAACATTTTCATGATAAATAATGCCAAAATGAAATACCAACATAATATTTTTTTTTTTTTCAATAATCAAAAGTACATAAAAATAAAATCTTTTCTTTTTTCAGCATATATATGAAATATAATACAGAAAGCTAACATGTGAAAAAACTATGATACATCAATATGGTACATAAGAAAAAATGCATAAAGATCAACAAGGATGGGTTTAGAGATGTCCTGAGATGACCCCTTGGTCATCTTGGAGGTTGCTCCGATAAAAAGGCTTCAGGTGTTGCCCATTTCTGGATAGGCTTAGTTCTTCTCCTTCCATGGTGTTCAATAAGAAAGAATTAGTGCCAGCAATTGCACGGATGATAAACGGGCCTTTCCAAAGGCTGTCGAATTTCCCATGTTTCCCAGCGTTCTCCCTTCTTTTGTCCCATAGGAGAACAGTATCTCCTACCTGGAAAGGTCTTGGCTTGGCTGATTTGTCAAAAGTACCTGTTATCACATATATTGTAGCCAGGCTACCATACATTTTTGTCAGATTCCAGTGCACTATTCAGCCAGTTCCCTTACATTTTGAGATACTGAGATGAGCATCTATATTGGATCACTATCAGATTTTGGACAACAGTTCATATTCCCCATGCCATGACTGAGTCTCAGGAAACTCAGAGAGATGACCGATGTAGCCATTATACCATTTGTACAGAGCAGTCAGTAGTGCCCAGAGTTGCAGTAGCAGTATCAGAGGACAGATGATGGTTCAGGTGATGAGCATTCAAGTATATGACTCAGTAAGTATATCATTGTGTTATGGTTGTATTGCTTTTATATTTATTCTTATAGCATGTCTTAGCACTTAGTGTCATGATCTGGCGATCATATAGATATGTGGACCTGGTTGATCTTATTATATATATTATATTGTCCCTACTCAGACTTAGACGTTCACTATTCATACTCATTGGTTTTACCCTCCTTAGGGAGAATAGAGGTGACCATTCCACCATACCTTGGCTTGCTAGTGTTGGCTCCATTATTCATTGTCTTCATCCATCCATTGCCTACCTTTTAGTTTATCAGCTTGACTTACTACTTGACTAGTGACATGGAGGATCTTTTCCCCACTGTAGCCTCTGTATTGGATGAGCTTCCCTGTTTATTGTGTCTCGGCTCTGAGTTGGTGACAAAACTTACCTATGGTAAGTTGGAGTTCCTTGTGAATTCCCCCTAGTCACTAAAGTTGTGTTGGCTAAACCTGAAACTTTTAGTGCTGCCTGTTATCACCTAAACTGTAGTTACCCCTATGGATGTATCCACTCATGGATGGCAATAGGGAAGGGCAACTCAAAAGGTGCAACCATGATCACCTCGACCTCCAATATATGGTTGTCACTCCAGTCGAGGCAACCTTCACTTTATGTTGTCTAGCCCAGACAACAAAGGGGGAGACCCGATCTACTCCCGACAGGAGAGATCAAAACCAAGACACCAAATCAAGTTGATTCTAAGTGAAGTAAGGTGTATGGTTTATCCTAGACCTTAGGATGAAGTCACAAGACAAGTGAGGGGTTCAATGAGTATAGCTTTAGTTCATTGTTGATGTGAGAGTGACTTATAATAATTAAAGATAAGATCCGGGATTAGAGTACTAGTCAATGTGAGAAAACCCACTGCCTTGGGAACCGTGTCCAATGTAGCGTAGTTTAGGGGTTGAATTGGGGCTAACTAGTACAAGTGACAAGCTTGATCATGATACAAGATGGCATCAAGGGTTTAGCTTACCACACTAAGGTCAAACCACAAGTTAATCCAACAATCTAGGAATGTCGAATTGACTTGGAGAGAAACCAGTGCCTTGGCAATTGGGATAATGGAGTCAAAGTGAGGTTAGCTTGTGGTTAAGGACTCCTATTGCATGAGACAAGTGGGCAATTAAAGTCTTGATGGATGAATAGGTCTAGATCTAGGTTTGACCTAAGTGGACCACAATCCCTTAAAACAAGGAATGTTATCCCCAAGGCAAGATTTGACAAGGTGACCTACTAGACCTAGGTTTTGAATTATTCCCGTTCCAAATCCACTGAAATCTCAAGTACCCACGTCCTAGAAGTGGGACAACTCCCTTCTCCAAGGTGGTGCGACTTTACCCAAGGAGGCCAAAATGTGGGTTAAGTGGGTCAAGACAAGTCCGATGGCATCCAAACTTTAGATCCGGGTAGGTTAATCAAGTAGGAGTGTGGATCTACAATTTCAAGGCAATCCGACGGCTAGATCTTACTAGATCTGAGTTTAAAGATACCAAGTGGTCCAAAATGGGGATTAAATCCCTTAAAATGTGGAATAGGGCCCACAAGGTAGAAATCAGAAAAGTGACAATCTGGGGGTAGGTTATTGGATGTGTAGATCATGAAACAAGCGGGATCTCAACTACCCATCAACTAAATCTAGGTCAACTCACCCTCACCAAGAAGTGCGCCCTTGCTTGTAGAAGCTAAGTTGGCTTGGGAAGAGGGTCAAATGGAAGCCAATCCTCACCAAACTATAGATCCGGGATGCCGTGGATGCTATAGAGGTGGGTTTTCAATATTATACCCAACAACCCACTAGATCTAAGTAGATCTGAGAAAATGTAACAATGAGGGTTTGAAGAAATAAGGGTTTTATCAATTTATGAGCTATGTCAATGGATTGGATCAAGATAAGAGAAACAAACCTGTGGATCTTACCTAGGTAACCTTGTAGATGCCTTGATGATGATGATCTATGCAAACCCGATCAATTTGAGAAGCTTTGAGGTAGTTTTCTATGCAATCGATTTAGTCCAAGAAGCCAATGCGCCCTCTCTCCTGCACAACAAACGTCAACAATATCAGATTTGATGTAATCAAGAGATAAGACTAATGCCACAAGAGAAGTAACAGAAAGATAGCATAGATCACAATGATGCTAATGATAACCCCTTGATACAAGCAAATGCCAAGAAAGTCTATTTGAAGAAGCCTTGCAAAATCGCCCTTGTTGAAGTCGCCCTCCTGTAGACAAGACAATGATTTCCAAAATAGATAGATCTTACCACAAATTCCAAATGCTAGGTTGCAATAGACTTTCCAATCACCATCTAAGAACACGAGATGCAAAGGAGACCACAAGAATTTCCACAAGAAAGTTTTTCTATACCAATAATCCAAGAGCCAAAGACCCCTTACAATGAAAAGCTCTCTTCTTTAAATAGGAAGGAGAGGCATCAAAATCCTAACCACTTTTTGAATGAGCGGCTAAGATTAAAAGATACAAATGTCTAATCAATGGTTGAGATGAGCTCAACAATAAAATACATGGATCACTAATAAAATATAATATGAGTGGACAAAATCGCCCTAAAAGAGGGGAATCCCACCAAATCATGATGACAAAATATAATAAGAAGCTTATGGTGGGTCCAAGGGATAATTTTATCCACCCTTGGTCAATCCCCATAGCACAATAATCATAAAATAATCATCAATACACCAAATCGTGCCTCTATTGTCAAATCGTAGGCCTCAAAAGACCTCAAAAATCATCAGAAAGTGCCATAAGTGATGGATGCGGGCCCCGATGAAGCTGAATCTGCTGGAGGAGGTGTGGAAGACATCGATCCATCATCACTGATCATCCCATGCCATAACATTGCCTCATTAGCCCAAATCGATTTCCTCAATAGCCATTTCTACCAATCCTGAAATGCCTCGGGAAGTGTGAAACTACCCCAAACTGCCTCCTGGAGTGCCCGCGCTGTCAAGGTGAGGGCACCAGTGTGTCCGGGAGGGGGGTAATATGGTAAAAACAAGTGGGTAGACCACCCCCTCCAAGCACAACGCCCTAGGTCAACCGGATAAAAATCACATCTGCTCTGACAGGGCCTCCGACAGACCAAAACTGCACTGGGATAGCCTACTGAGGCTCAATCACCAGTGTAAGTGCCCGGAACTGAAAACAAACTGTCTCATTGGACTCAGAAGGTCCAAATCCATCCAAGATGTGTACTCATACACCATATGAGTCTCTGCATGATCAATATATATATCCAATATACCGGAACAAGGCAAATAATAATAATCTGTAAATGATCAAATACTGCTGTAAACCATGAATCATCATCATAACCCTATAGCTGCTGCATAGAATCATCATGTATGTGTACATAGACCATATATCATCTATCCATATCATCATAAGGTCCAACCATCTCATGTCCTATGGTTGACCTTGGTCAAACTAGGTTTGACCAAGTCAACATGACCAAATATAACTTAGATCTATCATCGGAAGCTGCTGCAAAGTGTCAAAGGTTAATGCATGCTCTACAACTTATTCAAATAACTTTTATAACACAAAGAAATCATTACTGGCGATCTAAATCCAAATATATAATGTCATTAATTATTATTATTACTCAGACTAGACTTTCAAGATCATACTCACTTCATAGCTGTGATCAATTTGCTAGTGAAGGGTGAAGGCTAAAATAGTCGGCTAGGCTAAGGGATGACTTGACTGACTTAACTTTGTGACACTTTGGCAAAGGGAAAGGGAATACACACCATAGTATATACTGAATGAGCAACAACACAGGGAATGGCGATGTCTCACAAATGGATGAGTTGTTCAAAGAGGGTTTATTCACCTTTAACAAATGCGCACAATCCATAATACAAATAAGGCCAGCAATTGTTTTGATATAGCATTTAAGTTCCATTGCTTTTTGGGCCTGAAGTTTCAATAGCCTTGGTCTATGTGTGTTTATAAACACATTGCATAGATTTACATTTATTTTAGGTTTTCTGCTGCAGGTGTGTATTTAAGGCACTTGTTTACCTGAGCACTTTTAGGTGTGTCACAGACAGCTTGTTTACCTAGGTATTTACATTTCCAAAAGATATAACATTTTATTTTCATGGCCATTTTCATTTGGCATGCCTTTCATTCATGTGTGTTTAGAAACACATTGCATGAATGGGCTTTTCATACAAGATATAGCATTCCATTTTTTCCAGACTTTGTATTCATAGCAGCACTAAAAGTTTCAGGTTTAGCCAACACAACTTTAGTGACTAGGGAGAATTCACAAGGAACTCCAACTCACCATAAGCAAGTTTTGTCCCCAACTCAAAGCCGAGACACAATAAACAGGGAAGCTCATCCAATACAGAGGCTACAGTGGGGGAGAGTCCTCCATGCCACTAGTCAAGTAGTAAGTCAGGGTGATAAACTAAAAGGGAGGCAATGGATGGATGAAGACAATGAATAATGGAGCCAACACTAGCAAGCCAAGGTATGGTGGAGTGATCACCTCTATTCTCCCTAAGGAGGGTAAAACAAATGAGTATGAATAGTGAACTTCTAAGTCTGAGTAGGGACAATATAATATATATAATAAGATCAACCAGGTCCACATATCTATATGATCGCCAGATCATGACACTAAGTGCTAAGACATGCTATAAGGATAAGTATAAAAGCAATATAACCATAACACAATGATATACCTGCTGAGTCATATACCTAAATGCTCATCAAGCTGTACCATCATCTGTCCTCTGAAACTGCTACTACAACTCTGGGCACTACCAACTGCTCTGTACAAATGGTATAATGGCTATATCGGTCATCTCTCTGAGTGTCCTGAGACTCAGTCATGGCATGGGGAACATATACTGCTGTGCACAATCTGATAGTGATCCAATATAGATGCTCATCTCAGCATCTCAAATGTAAGGGAACTGGCTGAATAGTGTACTGGCATCAGAAAAATAATGTATGGTAGCCGGACTACTATATATGTGATAACATCTGGCTCCGGCTGGGACAAGTGCTCTGCTGAAATGAGCGCTTGAGAATCCCAGAATCTCTGTTCCTCGAACTCTGCTACTCGAATCCACAATCCAACACTCTACCATTTTGCTTCCAGCTTTTTATTTTTGCAACCTATTTCTGCATTCACAAACATCAAAAATACCTCATGCCGCATGTGTGGGAAAAATATAAAACCAACTGAAATAAAATCTATTCTATGTCAGAAATATAAATGCATGAAATATAAATGCAGAAAGTAGATTAAATCACTAACATAACTTGCAAAGTTTGAAATTTATTGTGCAGGAAAAAGAAAATGACAGGTACTCAACTAAACTAGGAGCTTACAAATGAGCTTAGGAAAAGAACATAAAAAGGTGCCAGACTCAATGGCTGAAAAGGCTAACTACTGCCCAAGTAGGCTTATTCAGTTTTCTACCTACTCTAATCTAACCAGTCATCACAAATGCTAGGTAAAATCATAAATCCAGTGCAACCATTCATCAAACATATTAGTGATTCTTCTTTGATTTCTGGTAATGAAACAAGTCATGATTGGATTAAAGATCAGAGAATTTGATAATGCAATCTTCCAGGTTTGTTCAAAAATTGAATAAAGGTTTGAATGGTGCTAAATGAAATCATGCCAAGGAAAAGATTGACTGATGCAAACATCCTCCATCCAAGAATTGATAGGATCATAAAATTCATGCAAGTTATTGCTTAAGATTGATGGAGGAAAAATATAAGGCTTGTAACTCAATTCTTTTTCACAGAACATAACTTCTTCATTTACTTCTCTTACATATTCAATTTGGTTCTCCCTGGGATTAATGATCAAATAGAAACCAAGTGGGGATAACTTAAAGTTTAAAGGATGGAAAAACAAAGTCAAACCCACTCTATGCTAAAAAATGGCGAAAAAATGGAATTGATCTTTAAACACCTTTCCTAGCCACCAAGAGTGATTGATAACTTGACAGCAAGCATTCTGATTCCAAAATGACCGAAAAGGGGAATGAAGTGTTTTTTCTCCAAACATGTAATCATGCATATACTTCCTTCTGAAAATTCCAAAGGCAAAAGATTGACTATAGCACCAACCCAAAGATGATTGAAAGAGTTGGGACGGGAGGGTGGATTGTAAATATGAAAATTCTCCCAAATAGATAGACAAGTTCGACCTTAGATTTCGACAAACGAAAACACTCTTTACTCTAGGAATTATTTCAAGCTTTTGATCAAGTTTAATATTTACAATCTGAGGACAAGATTGACCATAGCTATCTAACTCTAAGCTATCTTGACTAAGGATAAAAAAAGGAAAATTTAAAGATTCATTATAAGAAGTGGAGCAAAGATGAGAATATCTAGTATGATTCACTAATTCATCCTCACCTTGAGATTGACTTATTGATTCATCATTAAATTCGTACGAGGATAAATGATCATTTTTATTCAATCTGTCAGGGATAAAATTAACAGGCTCATCTAAAACATCCTGATTATTTGCACAATGATCATGTGAAAGCACTACTAAATGATCTTGGTTAATATCTCCACTTTCTTCTTCTTCAGTAAGTTGATAAGGAATTGAATGATCACTAAAGACAAAATGACTAATGAGTCTCTCTGAGGGAGGAACTTCAGTAGACCTGTTAACTAAAAGCTCATCCTCTAAAATTCCCTCAGGATCAAGACTAGGGCTACCTAAAAAGCAATTTGAAAACTTATGGTTTGTACAATGATTAAAGATTTGACTTTCGATTGACTCAAAAGTAGAAGACTTATCATGAGAAGAAATTGGGCAGGAAAGGTCATCTCCAGATGTTGACAAATCACTCAATATTTGATTGTTAAATGTTTCCACAATACGATCGGAAAGGGGAAGGTTTTGATCTTGGATTTGATTTGAAAGATACATATCATCGAACTCACTTCCCCATTCTTCTAGGAATTTATTTTCAAACATGTCATAACCAAAAATGCTATTGGGTTTCAAATTCGAAAGCCAGAGTCCAGCTCTTTCTTTGAAAGATGAAGCCAATAGTCTCATACACACATCCTCATGGGTTATGGATAACTCTTTAATAATTTCCCTAAAAAGTTCAAGGTGTCTTTTAGCAGAGATTTCATAACTTCCATCGAAAATAGGCAACCTTGCATATGCTTGATGAGGAATATGATGAGGATACCCAACAATTTTTGAAAAGTCAAAAACTTTTAAACGACCGAAAGTTCTAGGTCGCTCCGAAGCAGCCATGGATAATAATTTTTTATTTTTATTTTTCAATTTTTTATATTTTTTGTTTTTTTAATATTTTAATATTTATTTTTAAAATCAAGAGCCTGAAAACAAAATGATGCACCCCATGGGTTCTAGATAATGATAAGATCTGTCTTAATTCTAGTGTTATAGGGATGTAAATGAGCTCGCTCCTCAGCGGAGTCACGGTTGGGAGTCGCCAGGTAGATTTAAACTCTTCTACCAAGAAATGTGTCGTTGTATATGCAGGAGAGAGTGAGTAAAGACTACTAACTTGTCCGAGGTAAGCCCTACGCCTTCAATACCAAAATGTTAGGCAAAGAGAAAGGGAGGGCTTTAAGAAAGGTATGTCGAACCGAGGTAAGCTATTGCCTTCCCCGGCAACGGCGCCAAAATGTTGGCAAAGAGAACGGGAGGGCTTTAAGAAAAGTATGTCGGACCAGGGTAAGCTATTGCCTTCCCCGGCAATGGCGCCAAAATGTTATCACCTAAAGTGTAGTTACCCCTATGGATGTATCCACTCATGGATGGCAATAGGGAAGGGCAACTCAAAAGATGCAACCACGATCACCTCGACCTCCAATATATGGTTGTCACGCCAGTCGAGGCAACCTTCACTTTATGTTGTCTAGCCCAGACAACAAAGGGGGAGACCCGATCTACTCCCGACAGGAGAGATCAAAACCAAGACACCAAATCAAGTTGATTCTAAGTGAAGTAAGGTGTATGGTTTATCCTAGACCTTAGGATGAAGTCACAAGACAAGTGAGGGGTTCAATGAGTATAGCTTTGGTTCATTGTTGATGTGAGAGTGACTTATAATAATTAAAGATAAGATCCGGGATTAGAGTATTAGTCAATGTGAGAAAATCAACTGCCTTGGGAACCATGTCCAATGTAGGGTAGTTTAGGGGTTGAATTGGGGCTAACTAGTACAAGTGACAAGCTTGATCATGATACAAGATGGCATCAAGGGTTTAGTTTACCACACTAAGGTCAAACCACAAGTTAATCCAACAATCTAGGAAAGTCGAATTGACTTGGAGAGAAACCAGTGCCTTGGGAATTGGGATAATGGAGTCAAAGTAAGGTTAGCTTGTGGTTAAGGACTCCTATTGCATGAGACAAGTGGGCAATTAAAGTCTTGATGGATGAATAGGTCTAGATCTAGGTTTGACCTAAGTGGACCACAATCCCTTAAAACAAGGAATGCTATCCCCAAGGCAAGATTTGACAAGGTGACCTACTAGACCTAGGTTTTGAATTATTCCCGTTCCAAATCCACTGAAATCTCAAGTACCCACGTCCTAGAAGTGGGACAACTCCCTTCTCCAAGGTGGTGCGACTTTACCCAAGGAGGCCAAAATGTAGGTTAAGTGGGTCAAGACAAGTCCGATGGCATCCAAACTTTAGATCCGGGTAGGTTAATCAAGTAGGAGTGTGGATCTACAATTTCAAGGCAATCTGACGGCTAGATCTTACTAGATCTGAGTTTAAAGATACCAAGTGGTCCAAAATGGGGATTAAATCCCTTAAAATGTGGAATAGGGCCCACAAGGTAGAAATTAGAAAAGTGACAATCTGGGGGTAGGTTATTGGATGTGTAGATCATGAAACAAGCGAGATCTCAACTACCCATCAACTAAATCTAGGTCAACTCACCCTCACCAAGAAGTGCGCCCTTGCTTGGAGAAGCTAAGTTGGCTTGGGAAGAGGGTCAAATGGAAGCCAATCCTCACCAAACTATAGATCCGGGATGCCGTGGATGCTATAGAGGTGGGTTTTCAATATTATACCCAACAACCCACTAGATCTAAGTAGATCTGAGAAAATGTAACAATGAGGGTTTGAAGAAATAAGGGTTTTATCAATTTATGAGCTATGTCAATGGATTGGATCAAGATAAGAGAAACAAACCTGTGGATCTTACCTGGGTAACCTTGTAGATGCCTTGATGATGATGATCTATGCAAACCCGATCAATTTGAGAAGCTTTGAGGTAGTTTTCTATGCAATCGATTTAGTCCAAGAAGCCAATGCGCCCTCTCTCCTGCACAACAAACGTCAACAATATCAGATTTGATGTAATCAAGAGATAAGACTAATGCCACAAGAGAAGTAACAGAAAGATAGCATAGATCACAATGATTCTAATGATAACCCCTTGATACAAGCAAATGCCAAGAAAGTCGATTTGAAGAAGCCTTGCAAAATCGCCCTTGTTGAAGTCGCCCTCCTGTAGACAAGACAATGATTTCCAAAATAGATAGATCTTACCACAAATTCCAAATGCTAGGTTGCAATAGACTTTCCAATCACCATCTAAGAACACGAGATGCAAAGGAGACCACAAGAATTTCCACAAGAAAGTTTTTCTATACCAATAATCCAAGAGCCAAAGACCCCTTACAATGAAAAGCTCTCTCCTTTAAATAGGTAGGAGAGGCATCAAAATCCTAACCACTTTTTGAATGAGCGGCTAAGATTAAAAGATACAAATGTCTAATCAATGGTTGAGATGAGCTCAACAATAAAATACATGGATCACTAATAAAATATAATATGAGTGGACAAAATCGCCCTAATAGAGGGGAATCCCACCAAATCATGATGACAAAATATAATAAGAAGCTTATGGTGGGTCCAAGGGGTAATTTTATCCACCCTTGGTCAATCCCCATAGCACAATAATCATAAAATAATCATCAATACACCAAATCGTGCCTCTATTGTCAAATCGTAGGCCTCAAAAGACCTCAAAAATCATCAGAAAGTGCCATAAGTGATGGATGCGTTCCCCGATGAAGCTGAAACTGCTGGAGGAGGTGTGGAAGACATCGATCCATCATCACTGATCATCCCATGCCATAACATTGCCTCAGTAGCCCAAATCGATTTCCTCAATAGCCATTTCTACCAATCCTGAAATGCCTCGGGAAGTGTGAAACTACCCCAAACTGCCTCCTGGAGTGCCTGCGCTGTCAAGGTGAGGGCACCAGTGTGTATGGGAGGGGGGTAATATGGTAAAAACAAGTGGCTAGACCACCCCCTCCAAGCACAGCGCCCTAGGTCAACCGGATAAAAATCACATCTGCTCTGACAGGGCCTCCGACAGACCAAAACTGCACTGGGATAGCCTATTGAGGATCAATCATCACTGTAAGTGCCCGGAACTGAAAACAAACTGTCTCATTGGACTCAGAAGGTCCAAATTCATCCAAGATGTGTACTCATACACCATATGAGTCTCTGAATGATCAATATATATATCCAATATACCGGAACAAGGCAAATAATAATAATCTGTAAATGATCAAATACTGCTGTAAACCATGAATCATCATCATAACCCTGTAGCTGCTGCATAGAATCATCATGTATGTGTACATAGACCATATATCATCTATCCATATCATCATAAGGTCCAACCATCTCATGTCCTATGGTTGACCTTGGTCAAACTAGGTTTGACCAAGTCAACATGACCAAATATAACTCAGATCTATCATCGGAAACTGCTGCAAAGTGTCAAAGGTTAATGCATGCTCTACAACTTATTCAAATAACAGTTATAACACAAAGTAATCATTACTGGCGATCTAAATCCAAATATATAATGTCATTAATTATTATTATTACTCAGACTAGACTTTCAAGATCATACTCACTTCATAGCTGTGATCAATTTGCTAGTGAAGGGTGAAGGCTAAAATAACCGGCTAGGCTAAGGGATGACTTGACTGACTTAACTTTGTGACACTTTGGCAAAGGGAAAGGGAATACACACCATAGTATATACTGAATGAGCAACAACACAGGGAATGGCGGTGTCTCACAAATGGATGAGTTGTTCAAAGAGGGTTTATTCACCTTTAACAGATGCGCACAATCCATAATACAAATAAGGCCAGCAATTGTTTTTCTATAGCATTTAAGTTCCATTGCTTTTTGGGCCTGAAGTTTCCATAGCCTTGGTCTATGTGTGTTTATAAACACATTGCATAGATTTACATTTATTTTATGCTTTCTGCTGCAGGTGTGTTTTTAAGGCACTTGTTTACCTGAGCACTTTTAATTGTGTCACAGACAGCTTGTTTACCTAGGTATTTACATTTCCAAAAGATATAACATTTTATTTTCATGGCCATTTTCATTTGGCATGCCTTTCATTCATGTGTGTTTAGAAACACATTGCATGAATGGGCTTTTCATACAAGATATAGCATTCCATTTTTTCCAGACTTTGTATTCATAGCAGCACTAAAAGTTCCAGGTTTAGCCAACACAACTTTAGTGACTAGGGAGAATTCACAAGGAACTCCAACTCACCATAGGCAAGTTTTGTCACCAACTCAGAGCCGAGACACAATAAACAGGGAAGCTCATCCAATACAGAGGCTACAGTGGGGGAGTGTCCTCCATGCCAGTAGTCAAGTAGTAAGTCACGGTGATAAACTAAAAGGTAGGCAATGGATGGATGAAGACAATGAATAATGGAGCCAACACTAGCAAGCCAAGGTATGGTGGAGTGATCACCTCTATTCTCCCTAAGGAGGGTAAAACCAATGAGTATGAATAGTGAACTTCTAAGTCTGAGTAGGGACAATATAATATATATAATAAGATCAACCAGGTCCACGTATCTATATGATCGCCAGATCATGACACTAAGTGCTAAGACATGCTATAAGGATAAGTATAAAAGCAATATAACCATAACACAATGATATACCTACTGAGTCATATACCTGAATGCTCATCAACCTGTACCATCATCTGTCCTCTGAAACTGCTACTACAACTCTGGGCACTACCAACTGCTCTGTACAAATGGTATAATGGCTATATCGGTCATCTCTCTGAGTGTCCTGAGACTCAGTCATGGCATGGGGAACATATACTGCTGTCTACAATCTGATAGTGATCCAATATAGATGCTCATCTCAGCATCTCAAATGTAAGGGAACTGGCTGAATAGTGTACTGGCATCAGAAAAATAATGTATAGTAGCCCGGCTACTATATATGTGATAACACTGCCATGAATACAAAATCTGGAAAAATGAAATGCTATATCTTGTATGAAAAGCCTGTTCATGCAATGTGTTTTTCAACACACATGAATGAAAGGCATGTCAAATGAAAATGGCCATGAAAATAAAATGTTATATCTTTTGGAAATGTAAATACCTAGGTAAACAAGCTGTTTGTGACACATGTAGAAGTGCTCAGGTAAACAAGTGCCTTAAAAACACACCTGCAGCAGAAAGCCTAAAACAAATGTAAATCTATGCAATGTGTTTATAAACACACATAGATCAAGGCTATGGAAACTTGAGGCCCAAAAAGCAATGGAACTTAAATGCTATATTTAAATAATTGCTGGCCTCATTTGTATTATGGATTGTGCGCATCTGTTAAAGGTGAATAAACCCTCTTTGAACAACTCATCCATTTGTGAGAGACCGCCATTCCCTGTGTTGTTGCTCATTCAGTATATACTATGGTGTGTATTCCCTTTCCCTTTGCCAAAGTGTCACAAAGTCAAGTCAGTCAAGTCATCCCTTAGCCTAGCCAGTTATTTTAGCCTTCACCCTTCACTAGAAAATTGATCATAGCTATGAAGTGAGTATGGTCTTGAAAGTCTGGTTTGAGTAATAATAATAATTAATGACATTATATATTTGGATTTAGATCGCCAGTAATGATTACTTTGTGTTATAATTGCTATTTGAATAAGTTGTAGAGCATGCATTAACGTTTCACACTTTGCAGCAGCTTCCGACGATGGTCCGAGTTATATTTTGTCATGTTGACTTGGTCAGACCTAGTTTGACCAAGGTCAACCATAGGACATGAGATGGTTGGACCTTGTGATGATATGGATAGATGATATATGGTCTATGTAAATGTACATGATGATTCTATGCAGCAGATATAGGGTTATGGTGATGATTCATGGTTTACAGCATTATTTGATCATTTACAGATTATTATTATTTCACCTGTTCCGGTATATTGGATATATTTTATGATCATGCAGAGACTCATATGGTGTATTACTACACATCTTGGATGGATTTGGACCTTTTGAGTCCCATGAGACAGTCTATTTTCAGTTCCGGGCACTTACAGTGATGATTGAGCCTCAGTAGGCTATCCCAGTGCAGTTTTTGTCTGTCGAAGACCCTGTCAGAGCAGATGTGATTTTTATCCGGTTGACCTAGGGCGCTGTGCTTGGAGGGGGTGGTCCAACCACTTGTTTTTACCATATTACCCCCATCCCGGACACACTGGTGCCCTCACCTTGACAGCGCAGGCACTCCAGGAGGCAGTTTGGGGCAGTTTCACGCTTCACGAGGCATTTCAGGATTGGTAGAAATGGCTATTGAGGAATTCGATTTGGGCTACTGAGGCAATGTCTTGGCATGGGATGATCAGTGATGATGGGTTGATGTCTTCCACACCTCCTCCTGCAGTTTCAGCCTCATCGGGGCCCGCATCCATCATTTGTGGCACTTTCTGATGATTTCTGAGGTCTTTTGAGGCCTACGATTTGTCCATAGAGGCACGATTTGGTATATTTATGACTGTTTTATTATTATTGTTCTATGGGGATTGACCAAGGGTGGCTAAAATTACCCCTTGGACCCACCATAAGCTTCTTATTATATTTTGTCATCATGATTTGGTGGGATTCCCCTCTTCCAGGGCGATTTTGTCCACTTATGTTATATTTTATGAGTGATCCATGTATTTTATTGTCGAGCTCATCTCAGCCATTGATTAGACATTTGTATCATTTAATCTTAGCCACTCATTCAAAAATTGGTTAGGATTTTGATGCTTCTCCTTCCTATTTATAGGAGAGAGCTTCTCATTGTAAGGGGACTTGTGGCTCTGGATTATTGGAATAGAAAATTATTATTGCATCTATCTCCAGTGTTGTGGTGAATGTTTTTGGTGTTCGTTCGTTGGTTCTTCCTTTGCACTGAGTTATTGGAGATCTTGTTTTGCCATATCTTTTGTAGCACGTTTTTGCATCTACAGGTGGAGGCCGATTTGCTTCGAGGAGGAAGTATTGGTAGGGGAAGACCCTCCCTACTTCTTCTTTGGATCTCTTCGTTGGTAACAGGGAGTATTACTGTCCCAGGACCTTCTATTCTATGTTATCATTGCATTTTACTTGTATTTCCTCCATACTTGACCTCTCTGATTGAAATTTATTTTCCTTGGATTGACAGGTAGAGGAGGGCGCACTTGTGGGCTAGGGCATCAATTTGGCAAGCAAAATCAAGAATTTCTCATTTGATCTCTGCGGGAATCTTCCTCAATATCAAAGCATCTCTTTTCATCACTCAGGTACGATCTCAAGGTAAGTTCTATCTCCATGATTTATCCATTTGTCTAAACCATTTAAACCCTAATTAATCAAAACCCCCATTTTTACATTTTTTCAGATCTACTAAGATCTAGTGGCTTCTTGGGTAAGATATTTAAAACCCACCTCTATAGTATCCACGTCATCCCGGATCTATAGTTTGGTGAGGATTTGCCTCCATTTGACCCTCTTCCCAAGGCATTTAACCTCTCTAAGCAAGGGCGCACTTCCTAGTTTGGGTGGGTTGACCTAGATCTAGTACGTGGGTAATTGAGATTCCACTTGATTTGTGATCTACACATCTAATAACCTACCCCTAGATTGTCACTTTTCTGATTTCTACCTTGTGGGCCCTATTCTACATTTTAAGGGATTTAATCCCATTTTTGGACCACTTGGTATCTTTAAACTCAGATCTAGCAAGATCTAGCCATCGAATTGCCTTGAAATTGTAGATCCATGTCCTCACCTGATCAACCTACTTGGATCTAAAATTTGGATGCCATTGGACTTGTCTTGATTGATTTATCCCACTTTTTAGCCTCCTTGGGTAAAGTCGCACCACCTTGGAGAAGTGAGTTGGTCCTCTTCTAGGATGTGGGTACTTGAGATTTTAGTGGATTTGGAACGGGCATAATTCAAAACCTAGGTGTAGTTGGTCACTTTATCAAATCTTGCCTTGGGGATAGCATTCCTTGTTTTAAGGGATTGTGGTCCACTTAAGTCAAACCCTGAATCTTTAGATCTAGACTTATTCATCCATCAAACCTTTAATTGCCCACTTGCCTCATGCAATAGGAGTCATCAACCACAAGTTAACTTCACTTTGACTCCATTAATCCCAATTCCCAAGGCACTGATCTCTCTCCAAGTCAATTCGACTTTCCTAGATTGTTGAATTAACTTGTGATTTGATCCTTGTGTGGTGGACTAAACCCTTTGATGTCATCATATATCATGATCAAGCTTGTCACTTGTACTAGTTAGCCCCAATTCAACCCCTAAACTATCCTGCATTGGACACGGTTCCCAAGGCAGTGGATTTTCTCACATTGAACTAGTACTTTAATCCTGGATCTCATTTCAAATATTATAAGTCACTCTCACATCAACAATGAACCAAAGCTATACTCATTGAACCCCTCACTTGTCTTGTGACTTCATCCTTAGGTCTGGGATAAACCATACACCTTACTTCACTTAGAGTTAACTTGATTTGGTGTCTGGGTTTTGATCTCTCTTGTCGGGAGTAGATCGGGTCTCCCCCTTTGTTGTCTGGGCTAGATAACATAAAGCGAAGGTTGCCTCGACTGGCGTGACAACCATCTATTGGAGGTCGAGGTGATCGTGGTTGCACCTTTTGAGTTGCCCTTCTTTATTGCCATCCATGAGTGGATACATCCATAGGGGTAACTACAATTTAGGTGATAACATTTTGGCGCCGTTGCCGGGGAGGCAATAGCTTACCTTGGTTCGACATACTTTTCTTAAATCCCTCCCGTTCTTCTTGCCTAACATTTTGGGTATTGAAAGGCATAGGGATTACCTTGGACGAACTAGTAGTTATTATTCACTCTCTCCTGCATATACAACGACACATATCTTGGTAGAAGAGTTTAAATCTATCTGGCGACTCCCAACCATGACTCCGCTGAGGAGCGAGTTCATTTACATCCCTATAACACTATAATTTAGACAGATCTTATCGTTATCTAGAACCCATGGGGTGCATCATTTTGTTTTCAGGCTCTTGAATTTAAAAATAAATATAAAAAAAAAAAATATAAAAAAAAATAAATAAATTATCCATGGCTGCCTCTGAGTGACCTAGAACTTTCAGTTGTTTAAAAGTTTTTGACTTTTCAAAAATTGTTGGGTATCCTCATCATATTCCTCATCAAGCATGTGCAAGGTTGCCTATTTTCGATGGAAGTTATGAAATCTCTGCTAAAAGACACCTTGAACTTTTTAGGGAAATTATTAAAGAATTATTCATAACCCATGAGGATGTGTGTATGAGACTATTGTCTTCATCTTTGAAAGAAAGAGCTGGACTCTGGCTTTCGAATTTGAAACCCAATAGCATTTCTGGTTATGACATGTTTGAAAATAAATTCCTACAAGAATGGGGAAGTGAATTCGATGATATGTATCTTTCAAATCAAATCCAAGATCAAAACCTTCCCCTTTCCGATCCTATTGTGGAATCATTTGACAATCAAATATCAAGTGATTTGTCAACATCCGGAGATGACCTTTCTTGCCCAATTTCTTTTGATGATAAGTCTTCTACTTTTGAGTCAATCGAAAGTCAAATCTTTAATCATTGTACAAACCATAAGTTTTCAAATTGCTTTTTAGGTAACCCTAGTCCTGATACTGAAGAAATTTCTGAGGATAAGCTTTTAGTTAACAGGTCTACTGAAGTTCCTCCCTCAGAGAGACTCATTAGTCATTCTGTCTTTAGTGATCATTCAATTCCTTATCAACTTACTGAAGAAGAAGAAAGTGGAGACATTAACCAAGATCATTTAGTAGTGCTTTCACATGATCATTATGCAAATAATCAGGATGTTTTAGATGAGCCTGTTAATTTTATCCCTGACAAATTGAATAAAAATGATCATTTATCCTCGTACGAATTTAATGATGAATCAATAAGTCAATCTCAAGGTGAGGATGAATTAGTGAATCATACTAGATATTCTAATCTTTGCTCCACTTCTTATAATGAATCTTTAAATTTTCCTTTTTTTATCCTTAGTCAAGATAGCTTAGAGTTAGATAGCTATGGTCAATCTCGTCCTCAGATTGTAAATATTAAACTTGATCAAAAGCTTGAAATAATTCCTAGAGTAAAGAGTGTTTTCTTTTGTCAAAATCTAAGGTCGAACTTGTCTATCTATTTGGGAGAATTTTCATATTTACAATCCACCTTCCCGTCCCAACTCTTTCAATCATCTTTGGGTTGGTGCTGTTATCACACTATAGTAGCAGGGCTACTATCCTTGTTCAGCAGATATCTGCACATTCCAGAGCTTCCATTATTCCAGAGCAGGGCTATATATATATTTTGGATCACTCATGATCAGAGCAGTATATTATTCAGATGTATATTTGACCTTGTGTCAAGGCTGAGCCTTGAGAGTTCATATTTGATGACCGATGTGACCCTTTATCCCATACAGTTTCAGTTCAGTGCTTAGAGATGTATTGCAGCAGTGTTTCAGATGATACATGATGATTATTATTATGATGATGTTGTATGATCTATGGATATGTTATCACTGACTGTGGATTATTATCTTGTTGATTTAATCATGATTACAGCATGTGCTTGGTATATTATTCCTGATGTGGCAAACTGTTTAAAATGAACTGTAAATCATAAAATGGACAAATTGCTTGCACATTTAAGTCATTTAACAAAACCCACTGGTTTTTCACCTTACATAGATATGGTCTTTCCCGACACCAGTTGTCTGCTAGTGTAGGCTCCATATTCACTTGACTCCATCCATACATGACCTTCCTGTTTGACTTTAAACCTTGACCTGTCTCATTTGACTTTCGGATACCGAGGACTTCCCCATTTTTCTACCTCTGTGTTTGGACCGCATCCCTGTATATTCAGTGTCTCGGCTCTAAGTTGGTGACAAAACTTGCCTTTGGTGAGCTGGATTGTAGGCCTAAATCATTCTGGTCGGTTGTCCCGATGTTTGGCATTGGCTCGAACTCCCCCTAGTCACTTGAGATGTTGTTGGCTAAAACTGAAAGCTCATGTTCTACCTATGGAAACTTATAAATTCGCCCATGGAAACAAAAAAAAAGGGCAAGAGCGATGAACAGCTAAAAATACTCCGTGAAGAGTATAAGAAGGTCCAAAAAGCAATGGTTCTTAAAAGCTATATCTAAACAATTGCTGACCTTATATATTTGAAAACATGCCCTGGATGCAAGCTGCAACTAGTTGTGCTTATCAGCGCATCTGAAATCCGAAGGGTTATGTAGGCCAAAAAGGCCATGAAATAAAATTGAATGATCCTAATGAACCTGGATCAACTTGATGTAGACATGATGCCTAAGTTGAATAAACACTCTCTGAACAACTTATCCATTTGTGAGGCACAGCCATCCCCCGTGTTATTTTGTCCAGCATAGAGTTTGTAGCTTTCCCCTTTCTCCCAGTCCAAAGTATTTTTGAGTTAAGTTAGACAAGTCAACCCCTTGGCCCAACCTTGTTCCTAGCCTTCATCTTTCACTAGCAGTTTGACCATGTCCAATGGGTGAGTTTGTCATTTGAACTATTGTGCAAGCAATTTTTATATGACAACGGAATATGCTAACTTAATTAATGCCATTGAATGGATGTTATACTTTGAGCTTGGCTGTGAGAATGATTAGAGAAGCATTGTCTTAGTCTACTGATGTGATTTATCCTTGGTTGTATATTCTTGGGATCCGTGATGATGTGGCCCATATATATATGCTTTTGGATGATGATTCATGGTCCCACATGCTTGATGATGATATCATATGATGGACATATGATGCAGATGATGATTGATCTAGTTCGGCAGGTTTTATTATTACTTCAGATCAGCAGATTATACATTGTCCATATATGGTGGACCCTACAGCTGGCCCATTAGGGCAACCCATGCTGTATGAGTACACATTTCTAGTGGATTTGGGTCTTCTGGATCCAATGAGACACTTATCTTTCAGTTCCGGGCACTTCTGACAGTGATTGATGCAGTTTTACACTTGTTGACCAGATTTGGGGCTGATTTCCCAGCCTGAGCAGCAGGGGCCATGATTGGCCAGTTCACCTAGGGCGCTGATGATGGAGGGGGTGGTCCAGCCACTTGTTTTTACCATTTACCCCCCCCTTCTGGAGAGCCTGGTGGGCTCAGATGGACAACGTAGGTGCCCTAGGAGGCAGTTTTGGCACTTTCACAGTTACCGTGGCAGTAAAAAAATGGGATAAAGTGGTCACTGAGGAAATCGATTTGGGCAATTGAGGCAAGGTTTTGGCATTTGGTCTTCACAGAGGTCTTCCAGGGTGGCATCACTATCTTCCAGTCAGTTTTCACCATGTGGATATGCCCACATTGATCACAGGAGGTCATTTACTGCTTGACTGTCATGGATTTGGAGGACAGTTTTGGTCATTTATATTATCTTGGACATTATTTTATTATTTTAAGGATTGATGCCTCCTAGCCCCACCATGTGCTTATGTTGTCATGTCCTAGTCATCATGAGGTGGATTTTGGCACCTATACTTCTCTAGTGGATGACGTCACCCCCTTTTTGTACCATTTAGTGGGGGCGCTATCATTATGTTGGGTGATCCATGTGATATATTGTTATGATTTATTGTTAGCCGTTGATTAGATCTTTTGATCTTTTAATCTTAGCCACTCATGTAAAAAGTGGTTAGGATTGTACTCTCTCCCCATCCTATTTAAGGAGGGAGCCTCTCATTGTAAAAGTCATCTAGAGATTTTTGGCTCTTGGCTCTTGGAATAAAATTTCTATCTTGTGGAGTACATGCTTGGATTGGAGTGGATGTTGGTTGTTTCGGTTGTAAATGCTTTTGTCCATTGCACTGGAGGATCTATTGTAGCTATCTTGCATGTTTGCCATATCTTATTTACAGGTTAAGAGGACGATTTTGGACAAGTGCGAATTGGTGGGGAGGCTTGCCCTTCAAGCTTGGAAGAAGTCGTTTTGGTTTGACAGGGAGTAGTTGTAATATCCCTTTTTCAAATTTTATTAAAATGCCCAATTTTCCACTTTTTTTTCCAATTTCGACCTTTGACTAGTTTTACTGTTTTGACCTCCAAATCAACCCAAATGCTCCCAAATCTTCTGTAGGAGTGTATGAACGGTATTTAGACTTGAATATAAGGTTCAGGGATGTTTTATGGCCCTCTAAATACTGCTGCAAACTTGATTTGTATTCTGATCAATATATGTAATTTTGACTAGTAATTTGTGCATCAAATCCCCCTCGAGTAACACTGCAAATGGCCTTCCAAATGCCTCCAAACTCCCACAAATTTATGAACAGAGGTATATAATGTGTTAAGTATGTGATTAAGGTCTCATATGCACCATTAATTGATTTTTAATACTGTTCTAACTCTCTCACATTCAACAGCAAAAACCCCCAATTCGACCCTTGGGGAAATGGCACTATTTCACCTCCCAATACAACTAAACTGAGTAAAAATGCTTCAAATGCTCAAGTACAGTACATGAAACTTGTAGAAGACATCCATGGCAGTATATTTATCACAAATATATCAGAGAATCATCCATCTATTCGAAATAATCAACATTATAGTGTCATACATCAATGCATTGGGGAAATGGACATTGTTTGCTCATTAATCAATAGTTTTGCATACAACCAGTGGGTATTTCGACCTGATACTTTCTGAATATGAATAACAGAGGATATGAAGCTATTACAATCATAAATATGTAATGAGAAGCTCTCTCAAGAATCACAAGTGCTCACCAAAAACGCCCTCCCTCAAGGAGCACGAATATGCCTTCAAAACTGGAAACGGTGGAGAGAAAGTGCTGCACTAAACCAAACCATGAAACTTCCTGTAGCTGCTACCTGCAAATACAAACTCCATTAAAGCACCATGAAAGACCTGAGTGGCCTCTCCAAACACCAACTTGGATGGGAATCTTTCACCCTCGAAATTGGCTAAGGCAAGAAATTAGTCATCCACTAGCTCTCTCTTCACAAATGCAATTTTTCTCAAATCATCAAAAGCCATTCTCATACTTGATTTCTACATTTTATAACCAACATTAGCCTTCAAGGGGTCGAAATCCTCTCAATAGATTCAATAATTTTCCATTTAGAAAATATTCCTCATTTGCCACTTGTCTCCTAGTTCCAACCTTCCATCTTCTCCCAAATTCGAATTTGAGTCTCTTTAGATTCCTCCAACTCCATGAGCGCCTTCTTGAGCCTATTTTTGGGGCTGACATGTCATAATGGTCAGGTGTAAGAATTCAGGTCTGAATTTTGTCATAAAATGTCATAGATGCTTCATTATTGTTGTCATAAAACTAGGGAATCTAGCCCATGTGTCCACTAGTCTCCAATTTGACTCTTCCTCTCCCATGGAGGTTACTATTCCTTCCCATTTCGACCTAATATGCTCAATGCCATGTGTTATGACTTACCAACTCACCCAAGAGTGTTCACCTTCCCATGAATTCGAATTGGCAAGAGAGAGCTGCCATGTGTCATTGAAAAATCAAGCTAGTGTGGGTCCCACCACCTCCATATGTCTCCAAAACCACTTGCCACCTAGAATTTCTCTTGAATTTATTTATTCATCATATTTATTAAATGATTGAACCCTTCTAATGTCTAAATATCATTTATTAGTTTCCTTATTACCATCCCACATGTGCCCATCCAACCTAGGAAACTAGTAGGATTGATGGGATTGTCTTACTATGCATTTATTTGAATGGGGACATTACAGTAGTTTTGCCTTTGTGTCAACTATTCTATGTTTCTCTCTCTCTCTTGCTTGTATCTACCTTCAACATGTTAAACTGATTGATGCTTTGCTCCTTGGCTTGACAGGTTAGAAGGAATCACATGTGGCTTGGGAAAATCGATTTGGCAAGACGGCTTCAACAATTCTCCATTTGATCTTTGGCAAAGTAATCCTCGTCTCAACTAGCATTCATCTCTTCATCCAGGTATGTTCCAAGAGGTATGATCTTCTTCTTCCTTGAATCATCCATAATTTCTAGATCATAAAAAACCTAATTAATTAAAACCCTTGTTTTTTTTGGTATTTCTTAGATCTACTTAGATCTAGCCTTGCTTTTGAAGAGATATTGAAAACCCACCTCTATAGCATCCACCCCTAGTTGGATCTATAGTTTGGTGGTGATTGGCTAAAAATTGACACACTTTTCAAAGCAAAAAGCCCTCTTGAACCCAAATCGCACTTCCTAGTGAGAGGCTTGTTTGGTTAGATCTAGCACATGGGTAGGTGAGATCCCACTTGATTTGCAATCTAGACACTTGATAACCTACCCCCAGATTCTTACTTTGGTGAATTCTACCTTGTGGACATCTTTCCATGTTTTAAGGGGTTAAAACCCCCTTTTGAATTTATTGGCACCTCAAAACTCAGATCTACTAAGATCTAGCCCTTGGATTGACTTGATTTTTGGGACATACATAGATCGGGGTACTAGCTACTTGGATCTATAGTTTGGTGGCCATTGGACTTGATTTGGTCCACCAAACCCACCTTTTGACCCTCCTTGAACAAAGTCGCACTACCTGGGGAAGGTGAGTTTGTCCACTTTGAGGAAGTGGGTGTTTGAGATTTTTGGAGATTTGGAACGGCCATACCTTGAAACCTAGGTCTAGCCTATATGTTTGTGACGATCCGCCTTGGGGGTAGCATTCCTTGTTTCAAGGGATTGTGGTCCACTTAGGGTCATTTCACGAAAACCTAGATCTAGCAAAATCCAACCATTAGATCTTATTTGGCCCACTTGAGTTGGCTTCTAGGTGTCCCGATCTACACTTTGACATACTTTTTGACCCCATTAGCCCATTTAACAAGGCACTAGTCCTCCTCAAAGCAATTCGCACTCCTTGGGATTTGTGTCAAAACCTAGATCTAACACATGGGTACTTCTAGAATCAACTTAGATCTATAGATCTAGGCATTACCTAACCTCTAGTACCAACATTACACCTAGCTTCACCTTGTGGGTCCACTTAAAGTCATTTCACACATCCCAAGAAAATAAGACCCACTTGTGTAAACATATGGTACTACACCTAGTCATCATACCCAATCATGTGGCCCAAACCATACATAGGTTGAAACACTAACAATCTCTTACACCACCTTCAACCATACCTTAACTCCTAGGTCCATTTAGCCTTGCATTGGTTTCCGTAACTCTTCATTTACCTACCCTTAGAAACCTTTGTTTGGGTCCAATCAACCGTGATTGGTTATAGGGTCTCCCCCTAGGTCTTGTTACACCTAGACCTAAAGCGAAGAGTGCCTCGGTTGACGTGACTCCCACCTTGCCTTGGGAACCGTGGCATCTCTTGGGTCACCTCTTTAGTTGCCTGTCTCCTCTACCGTCTGTTGCCGCCTGGTTCCACACCTGGGGAAAACGCAGCAGAAGTCTTCAAGCTGCTGGTGTGGCCTTGGGGGCAAGTCAGAGTCAAGTGCTGTCACTTGGGACTCGACTCCTCCGTCTAGGCTTTCCTAGCGAAGCCAAGGGGGGTGGACCCTAAAAAATAAAAGAAACTAAGGCCTCTAACCTAGGAGTTAGGAAAATAATTTTTGCAAACCAAGAATAAACACTACATACATTTGTAAAATGAAAACATCACTTATCATTTACTCCCATTTAGAATAATCATCATTCAACTGCATACTAGTCAACAATATAAAATGAAATTTGCATCAAGACCAGTGCCTTGTTATGGAGTCAAATAACAAATGCATAAACAGAAAAGGTAAATGTTGTGGAGTGTTCTTGGTTTATTTTAAAATTTAATGTGATGGTGATCTTTTTATTAAGGCTGGTGGGTTCCCGATATACGCAAGGTACGGGGGAACATGTCCGGAAATTTGAAGCGTGGCTTCCCTCTCAGGCTTTGGGCTGAATCGGAGTCTCGAGGAGGTGTTCAGATGCTATACCAACGAGGGCAAGCCTAACGGTTTCCAAGAGGTCGCTATCCAGTTTTATCCCAAGCCTTCTGGGAAATTTGCCCACGACAACAAATTGCGTGTTGTGCCGGATTTTCACAAAAAGGATTTTTTATTGGGGTGGTGTTAAGTCCTATTACTAGTCATCCACTCCTTTCTGGTGTGTACCAACTGGATCAGACTAAGCTGCAAGTTGGCCACAGAGCATACGGGAGAAGACCTTGGTATTTTTATAAAAAATTTAAGAACACAAATTTTATCTTTTTTAGAACCCCAGGAGTCTCTTTTCAGGCATGTATTTCGGGCAAGCCCTCATACAAATCCCTACTTCGGGAAAGCAAGGGGGGCGTTATGAGTTTGTAAAAAAAATGTGAAAAAACTAGGTTGTGAGTGAACTTGTGGCCCGCCAGTGGAACGGACCAACAAGGTTTATTTTAATCCTAATTTATTTTATTTAATGCCGGAAAACAAAGAAATAAATTACTCTAACATTCACGCCATGAAAATGAGACGACACAGGCCACCCCTGGGGGGATGGGGTATGGGCGCTGGCTAGCCCACTTGCTCTCGTTTAAAAATGTTTACAATGATATAGAGAAGTGCCCCAAGTCTACTTAATGTGACTTGGTGGCTTACAAAATTATAGGAAAAATATGACCGGTTTTGAAAAATATGGAAATTTGTATTCCGGATCGCCTGGATGCTCGAAATTTTGCCAGCACTTCCTCCTACCTGCTCATCTTTTGCTGCAAACCAGCAAGCAATAATTAGTATAAGATGCCCAAAAACACTTTAAGAGTGTCTTTGGAACACCTCCTAAAAAACCCAAAATTTTCTAAGTTAAAAACTAAGTAAAAATGACGAAAAATAACCAAGTAAAACAAGCTATGGGGCTTGTCTACTTGGGATCTTTGCTAGCCTTTGATGGCTGCAAATTTCAAACTCTAGGACAGCCAAATATATCTTTTATATCAGCACTACAACTACCCAACAAGACTTAAAAGAGATATGACGATTTTACTTGCAAGTCCTTTGAAAAGTAGATGCTAAATGAAGGAAAGTCTAACAGTTAAATATATAAGCTTTATGACTGTCTAAACTAATCCTTTATGAAAATATTTCTGATCTATTTGAAATACAATATGAGCATATGAATCAAAAAACTTTCAAATACAAGTAACCAGTAACCAGAAAATTTTGATTTTGAATTAAGTTGAGAGAGAGATGAAGCAAATCTTGGTTGAAATCCGAAGCTTTGAAGGTTGTGTTTGTGATATTCCAAGGGACTGCATCTGCAAACAAAATTAGAAGGGAGGAAACAAGCAAGATCCACCTACTTCCAGTTGAGATAACCTGCACATCATACACTTTGCAAACAAGGATCAAGTGTAGACATATATTTAAAAGAAATCAGTGCTGCATACTCATAAACAAATGAAAACATACAAACATGATCACTTAATAAACATATATCAATAAGCTAAGACAATAAACAAATTGAACTAACTTATCTCATGAATTGTTACCAATCTTTCCAATGAGTACAATAGATGCAAATAAATGTCAAAGCTTATGCACAGGTTACCTCCATTAGACAAGCCAAAGATGGTTCATCCACTCACACAACAACACCACAAACTTGACCTCCAAAGTCTTCTTTATTCAAATTCAAAATGATATGAGTATTACAACGATAACTTTTGTGCTCCAATTCTCACTCTAAAGAAAATGGAGTGGGCAGCCATGCTTAAATAGCCAAAGATGGAGAGAAATGGGTGGAATGAGTGGCATAACTCGTGGAGAAAATGGGGCTGCCCACTCCCATGTAATGGGCTGCCAAAATCAGCCCCAAATCAGCTAAAAATCAGCCATGTGACAGCCCATAAACATAGCTGCAAATTCCATGATTGAAGGGGCCCAATTTTGGGAAATATGCCCCCCTCAAATGGGGAAGTAATCCCACTAATATAGCTGCCCGGAATCTTTCCAAAATCAGCTCTTACAACTCCTAAAACATAGCTGAAAAAATCAGTCCATAAATCACTCCCAAAATTTAATATTTTTATGAGTCATTTTTTCACTTTTTCTATTTTTTCATGACTTTTTTGGGTTTTTTGGCCATAAGTAAAAATTTAAGCACCCAAACATTAGGAAAAGTGGGTTTAGGGGTTAAGGGGGTGCTCTGAGTTAGAAAACGAGCACCCCTAAGGCAAAAAATACCTCCAGATGCCCCTTATAGGCCAATTACAAATTTTTTAATTGAACCATTAAAAAAAATGGCCCAATTTACGGAAAAATTAAACTTTGCCGAAAATTAATAAACAACCTAGGGGGACTTAGGACATGTCCATATGACTCAAAATTAACACCTAGCATGTTCATATACATTGACCTATAGACTTTAACAATCCCCTGAGGCCCGTCAGCCTCCCCAGGCATTCCAGCTTTGGAGGAGCAGGAGAAAAACCAATTAATTATGTTATGCACTAATGCAAAACATAATAGATAGGTGAAAAAACTCCTTGGAATACCTGACTTAGCCAAAAAGTCCTAGGGAACCAAGTCTTTTACAAAACACCATGCTAGTACGTTTTAATTACAAACCCCGCAGGGCCATGGACATGTGGAAAAAATTAAAAACGGGGGCCTTTAAAAGGCCAGCTGGATATCAAAATCACCAAAAATGAACATGTATCATGTTCCATTCTGCCCGCTCGCTTGATAATCCAACTAAGTACAACTTAGCTGGTAACACCGTCCCGGATGGGATACCACTTGGGGCAACTACAAGTTGTGTGATAACAGGTGCTATAGTCAATCTTTTGCCTTTGGAATTTTCAGAAGGAAGTATATGCATGATTACATGTTTGGAGAAAAACACTTCATTCCCCTTTTCGGTCACTTTGGAACCATAATGCTTGTTGTCAAGTTATCAATCACTCTTGGTGGCTAGGAAAGGTGTTTAAAGATCAATTCCATTTTTTCTCCATTTTTGAGCATCAAGTGGGTTTGACTTTGTTTTTCCGTCCTTTAAACTTTAAGTTATCCCCACTTGGTTTCTATTTGATCATTAATCCCAGGGAGAACCAAATTGAATATGTAAGAGAAGTAAATGAGGAAGTTATGTTCTGTTTGTAAAATGGTGGCTCTTCAGATAATCCAACTATGGTACAAATAAGTTGGTAACAGAATCAAAGGACACGCTAGAAGTCATGCAAGAAATGATGAGGCAATTAACTGTCTTGACAAAAAATGTAGCAAGTTTGAATGATCTTGAGAGACATAGAAATCCTTATGGCCCTAAACCTTACTGGAATAATAATAGGAGGCCTGAAGGGGATAGGGATAGGCGACGACCTGAGTATCCAGAAAATTCTGAAAAGAAGGAGGTTAATTGGTGTGATGAAACAGAAGAAGAACCTTTCGACACCATTAACCATGATGACCAACCAGATAACATCAACTTTATAAATGACTTATCTTATGATGAATACTTTGGAAGAATCCTTCTAGAAGAAGACATAGTTGAAGAACTTAGCTCCTCATGTTGTGCCATAGAGCTCCCAGAACCTAAAGAACAACCAAAGTATCAAATTTACAAACGAGGAGGTAATTCCCAACCTTCTTTCCTTGACAAACATAAGAAGATTGATGAAGATAAAAAGGAAGAAGAAGATCTTGCTGTGGATGATTATGATCTCAAGATTGATATGAAGAAAGAGTTGAGCAAGATAATGTGTAATATCCTTGTCACTGAGTTGATGAAGGTGCCCTCTGTTAGAAGCCAAGTAGAGGATTTCTTTGATGGTATTGGCCAAGAGAAAACTCCTGAAGTTGTCTTAGAATCTTGTCATATTCGGAACCTTAGTGGAACACAAATTAGCAATGTGGAGAAGGATCCACCAATAAACATCCATTCTGCAGATTATGAAAGGAAGAACGGTGGTCACCCTCCCTTTTACCTAACCTTACACATTCAAAACATGCTCCTTCACAATTGTACGTTGGATTCTGGAGCAGCTATGAATGTTATGCCTTTACAAGTTATGAAGGAAATGGGATTAGAGGTGACTAGACCTTATGGAAATGTCTATGGTATAGATTCCCGACGAGTACAGTCTTATGGTTTGATCAAAAACCTTAGAGCTGATCTTTTTGCATGTTCAGACATTTCTACTATGATGGATGTAGTTGTCATTGATTTTCCCCCAGCATATGGAATGCTTTTATCTAGGAAATGGGCAGCTGGTTTAGGTGGATACCTTATGATGGATTTATCTTATATATGTGTTCCCAACTCGGATGGAGCTTTGATTAGGATAAACAGAGAACCTTGTTATAACGAACATTTAGAATCATTTGATGAAGGGTTAAAGAACACATATGGGGATGAACTGTTAAACAATGCTAAAACTAACCTTGTGGATGATGAGAATGAGCTTCGGGAAGATGATCAAAATGTGTGTATGGTCATGGAAGATTCTGATTCCTCTTGGGAAGAAGAACAAATAGCTGAGCTTGCTAGAACAATTAATTTGGATTTACTTAGAAATGAATTTGCTGAGGAAATAGATGAATTGAGAAGAAGTGAAAATCAACCTCAGGGTCAGGAACAAAACAATGCAATCAATCAAGAATCAATTATGGAAAATCAAGCACCTGAGGAAGTTAATGATGGCTTAAGAGATATAGGAAGAGATGAACATTTGCCTAGACCAATCTTTGAAATAAATGCACTTACTGATGGTAATATGACAAAGCAAAATCAAAGCTTGGAACCAATTCTCCCATTGGAGAACCTTCATGAGCAGACAAATGTTGAAGAAAATATTGAGAATCCTATCCATGTAGTTGATGAGTTTGATGACATTAGGAGGGGAGAAAAAATTCCTTTTACTGTTAGGGAGTGGTTTGCCTTGACTGATCATAATAGAGAAAGGGAAAGCCAAGGGATTGCACCTATTTATCCATGGGAAAACCCTCCTGCAACATCTACTGTGGTTGAGACAAATGAGGAATTTGAAGCCTCCCACTATTCCCACTATTTTGATGTAGATGATTCTTTATCTCACTTATCTCTAGAAGATGGTAATTTAACTCAAGTTCATGATAATTCTCTAAGTTGGGAAGAGGATGCCTTAATTAATGATGCACATGAAGGAGACTTTGTTAGACACAGTGCTCACTGAGAGGGGGGGTGAATCAGTGAGCTTATATTTTATTCAATTTCAACTTCAATTACCAACTCTTATATCAGTATATCATATTCATCAATAAGCTAACTATCAATCCATATGTCATTCATCAAATAAAACACATCATCATCAACACATAGCACAAGAGAGACACGATATAATTGTAATGTTTTTGTATTCGATTCAATGGCTACAACCATGAGGTAATTCAACACCAACTGATTGTAGCCTAGTTTTTCTCAGACCCAGCCAAGAAAGAGATACAAGACCCTGCTTGTATTGCAAGTACAAATTAGATTTCTGTCACCAATTCAATCATATGGAAGTCATCATCATCTTCCTGTCACTGTCTTATTGCATATCAATTCTCAACTTGATATTGGCCAAAACCAAAAAATCAACGAGCTCTTTTTATCATAAAATGGCCAAAAACACTTAGAAAGTGATTTGGCCACTTATGTAAAATATGCCTAAAAGACTGATGCAAACTAGCTAAACTAAAATGAAATAAACAACTAAGTAAGGCAAGCTATAAAGCTTGTCTTCTTAGGGTCTTTACTTGTCTCTTTAAGAGATAACGAGTAAATGATTTAGGCACTTAAACTGCTTGGTAAAGGACGTTGTAAAATGAAATACTCTACTATGCTTTGGATCTACTTCGAAATTGCAAAATAGAGAACTTAAACAACCTAGATCTATACTATGAAATGTATTAAAATTATTAGGTTGCAAATTCGTCTTTAGATCTATCTATCAATGAAACTTTATAACTCAAGATCTAAAAAGATATAAGGAAAGAGTAACCGATTTAGATGGAGAATTTTGGATCTTGAAGACTGAACCTTGGGGGGTTTGAGCAAGTGAAGAATGGGCCTTGGAGTCAACTTCTTGGTGTACCGACGAGATCTACCAATCTACCTAAGTTTGTTAAAAGAACAGTAGATCTAACATGTTCATCCGTTCATCCAACTTGAAGCCACCTGTAAAATCACAAAGAGACTAGCAAAGCGATAAAAATAACCTGTGTAAATAACCAAAAGAAAAATAGAGATGATGGATTCAAACAAGAATTTTCTCTACCTCTAGTATTCTAATGAAGTTTACAATGGATAAGATAGACTATAAAGCACTACTTACCATTCTTAATGAAAATAATTTCTCTTTGAAGACAGATTAATCCGACATATACTAGCATAATGTACGATACAAATTTACCTCATAAGATGCAACATAACTGAGATAGAACACAACAAGTACACTAGGGTAGCCTCCAAAGCCTTAACTTTATTCTCAAGAACACAGAAATAATACAACAATATAAGTGCAGAGATTCCACCTTCTGATCCTTTACAATGGAGCCAAGCTCCTCAATATATAGCAAATGGCATGAAGCTAGGGCGCAAAACCCTAAGGAGACAAAGCTCCTAGTTTGTAGAGAAAGCAACCTCATAAGCCAATGGAGAAGCACCATTTCTCTTGGACAAAAACACCTCAAAGAAGAAATTGCCGAATTAATGAAGAAGCTGCTCACGCGTGAGGCAAAAAAAATGGTAAGTGTGATGTTTCCATGCCACATTAGAAAGGTGAGTTGGCTGATGTATTTTCTCTTTAGCATCTCATATATGCTTTGTGCCACCTCATAAGAGGTAACCCGCCCATACTTTAAAACTTATCCAAAACTAAATCCGTACAGTCGTGAGGATGGGGCTGGCCCACGTGAAGGTGGATGGTGGACTCTTCTCTTTGGTGAATTAAAAGTTTGATTTCCAATTCACATGAGACACATGCTTTAAGTTTTTAATCTCCAATTCGATCAACCCCATGACATCATATGCCATGTCACATGGCTCATGCGTGGGTGAAGGATGGCCCACGTGAGGAAGGAGTCGTACAGTTTTAAAATAATACAAATTCTCATCTTTTAATTTGCACATTATATCATATGCTTTAAACCTTTAATGCCATAGCCTATCAAAAACGAACTTGTGCCATGTCATTTGAGGAAGCAGCCGTGAGTGAAGAAAGATGGCCCACGTGAGAAACTCACAAGTTTGAAAAATTTAACATATGCTTTGTACTTTGGATAAACGCCTTCCTAACTTGATTTATGCCACCTCAATTAGCATGTGACAAATTCCATTTTTTAAATCATTTTGACTTTTTGGTAATGGTGCATTTTGATGCATTTCTGGCATTAAAGTGCCACTTTATAGCTTTGATAGGAAAAACTGCTCCACGGGGCGTCCTGGTCGCCCAAAATGTAGGAAAACTGGGGTACCGGGGTAAAGAGGGTGCTCTGAGCTTGAAAACGAGTATCATTGCGCCAAATTCCAACTTCGGATCACACTTTTATCACTTTTTGAAATTTTTTAATTAAACCATTAAAAAAATGGCTTAAAAAATGCGAAAAATATTTTTTCTCGGAATTGACTGAAACTTCAGGGGAACCTAGTACATGACAAAAGATAAAATTCTAGCGCCTAGCATGTTTATACATGTTATAAAATGGGCTCTAATAATCCCCTAAGGCCTAACCCCCACTTTGGGCATTCCAGCTTTGGAGGAGCAGGAGAAAACCTCACCGATTATACTCGGCTAAAGGCAAGGCATAATCGACAAGGGAAAAACTCCTTGGAATACCTTCTTTGGTTGTCAAGTCCTAGGGAACCGAGTCACTCAAAGACCACCATACTAGAACGCTTTATTACAAACCCCGTGGGGCACAGTCATGTACTACAAAAACTAAAAAAAGGGGCCTTGAAAAGGCCAAACTTGGAACTTGTGAACACTAAAAAAAGGCACAAGTAAATGTGCAATACTAGCGGCTCACTGAAGTCCAACTGTAGTGCAACTCAGTTGGTAACAATATTGTTGATCTATAATCTTGTATCGCAACATGGATTGCTTCTTATCTTGTGTTATTTCATTATCTTGTAAAAACTGTGATCTCATCAAAACTCCTAAACAACACCCATCCGCATCGCCACATACAAAAAACACAGAGCCATAGAAACTCTTTGTTAGGGACAACCCCCCTTGGCTTCGTTAGGAGTTAGCCCAAATGGAGGAGCTGGGATTCAGGTGATAGTACTTGGCTCATTGCTTGCCCCCAAGGCCACACCTTCCCCAGTGAGGGAACAACTTTCGAAAGATTTCTGCTACTGGTGTGCATCTTGACGGACAACAAATCTCATCCATCCATTCATTTCCAGGTATGTTCTTCCTGCTGATCTCATAGATTTCAATTTCACTGTGTGTGTTAAGCTGGAAATTTACATAAAAAACCAAAAAAATTAAAATATTAAAATTTCACCGTCAGAATTTGTTTTCCTTCTAAACCCGCTTATGAAACACTGTTAAAAGCTCATATCCAAAGTTTCATTGTTTTTCGATTCCACTTACCCATAGAACTAGGCACTGGTATTTCACTGATTTCGCCTTCCTTGGGCAAACTGGCCAAACATGCTGTTGGTTAATTTTCTGGGTTCTGGGTAGTTTAGATTTGGTTTTAAAACGTCATTTTACCTGAAGAAATCAAGCTACCATTGGTTGGGAGTGTGTTTAAACGTCAATTAATCTCTGCCCTAGGTCCACTGATCCACTATTTCAACTCCATTCCTTGGGCAATTTACTTCATCATTTCACTTCCAATTCACTGTGCATCCTTAGACTATTTCAGCCACACAATCACTTATCTAATCTCTCTATCTCACCACGTTTGATTGCTGGTCACTTTCTATATCACTCTCATTCTACCATTTGTGTCCATTTTGTTATCACACAAACTCTAGCTGTTGGTGGTAGGTGTCCCAATAGGGATAGTAGAGGTGAACAACTAGGAAGATGTAACCTGCAGTCGCCAGGTCCTCCGCTTAATGAACGGAAGTCACACCGAACAAGGCTTCTGTCGCTTTAGACAAAGCACGTAGCCTAGTCAGGCGGGAGACCCCTCTCAACCAGTGATGGTTGAGACTCAACAGTCAACCACCCAAACCCAAAAGATAGACAAAGCAAAAAGCAAGATGGACGACCAAATGTGAGGTTTCTTCCATCCTAGTGAGATTGAGATTAAGGATTAGAGAATACACTGAATGAAATGATCTCAGATCTGATTATAAGTGTTAAATGATGAATTCTTTGAAGATTAGAAGGCTGGAAACTAAATTAGCAAACAAAAATTGACTAGAAGAGCAATTGGAAACCCTGCCTATGGGGAGTGAAACTCGTTATGATTTACTCATACATGGCAGTAGTGCATTAAGCAATTGAAACAAATCTTCTGGCAATTATAAATTGATTACTCAGCTGATTTAGAACAAAAAAAAAACAGACCAGCAAGAAGTGAAGTGAAACTGCCCTAGGGGAATGAGTTAAATAGTGGATAAATGGACCTAGGGCATAGAAAAATCAGTGTTTAGACTCACTTCCAGCCAACGACACTTGGTTTTCTAGGGTAAAAAGACGTTCTGAAACCGAATCTCAAGTACCCATAACCCCAAACTGACCCAAACAGATTAAAAGAGAAAAACGCCCCTAGGGGGCGTTTTTGCCAAATGGACTAGTGCTGATCCTATGGGAAAATGGAGTCTAAAATGAATGAAACTTTGGATTTAGGATTTTAAGCATATATCATTGGTGGGTTTGCAAAAGAAACTAATTCTAATGGTTGATTTTAAAGATTTTAATTTTTAGGGTTTTAGTGAATTTTCTCTCTTCAACAAGCTAGAAATTGAAATACAAGAGAAGAAGATATAACACTTACTTGGAACCAGCTGATATCTCTTGTTTTGATGAGGTTTGTATGTCCCGAAGATCAAATAGAAGCGGTTGTAGAAGTCCCAGCTGAAATCGATTTGCTCTCTCCCCACCAACTCGTCCTCCTTGCCTGTCAACACCAATGGACATAAATCAAATTAGTATAACATGCAAGTGAAAATTTACAACAATATCAATGAAAGATGAAAGAAAATGCTTGGCTGAGATAGCAAAAACACTTCCCTTTGTGTTACCAATCCGGAGAATGGAGCAGCAGTGGCATCCAAATGGTGCGCCCTCCTCCAAGACTTTGAGCTAGCTGCAAACAATGGCGAGTAATACAATGCTGGAAACATCCACTAACTACAACTAGTGCATCAAGATAGTATGGCAATCAACAATATCAAGAGAGTACCACACAAGAGCCAAGTAAGAGCAACGTTTTTTCTCTTCTATTCAAGTCCAAAAAATGCCAAGAGACCTCTACAATGGGGTGAGCCCATTCTCTTATAGAGATGGCTCAAAACCTAGCCTCATTCCCCCCAAAACCAATGGCTGGGATCAACTCTCCCATTTTCCAAATCAAGGGTGGAGATGAGCTCAAAGAGGGGGGTGCAAATTGCCCCAAGAGAAGTGCACATGTGGAGGAGAGGGGCCCATTGTGGGCCATACAATACATAAGGTGAAGTTGGGGGGTGTCTATAGGATGTTTTATCCCCCCAACTAAATACAATGAGGTCCCACATACACATAGCCATGTACATCGAATTGCCCAAGTGGAGAAAAACGCCCCCCATGGGCAATTCGTCCATCCTAGAGAGATGGGAAAGAGAGGGCCCCACCATACATAAACAATATGTCAAACATTACCATTTTACCTTAGGAATCACCTTTTACTTTGCTGGCCATTGATTTTTGCCAATTGCTATAGTTGCCTTAGTCAAATTTTGATTTTCCATGTAATTTTTGCTGGTTTATATGGCTGAAGATGAAATTTGGGCTTTTGACCCACTTTTAGTGCCTGGATTGTCGAACCGTCTGCTGCAATGTGATCGTGGATCCCAAAAATAGTAGGAATGACCATTCGAACGACCCCGATCCATCACTTAGGCATTATTTGCCCAAAATCCATAATTTTTAATTAAAACAGGTAAAAATTGACCAATAATAATTAAAAATTTCTCAAATGCTTCAATCTTTTGCAATTCTGACACCTGCATGCTCATATGGGACCCCTGTGGATAATAATTGACCAAAATCGAAATTCCGGTTGCAACATTTTTTCGAGCCCATTTTTGGCCTAGTCAACTCAGTTTGACCAAGTCAAAACTGGTCAACAATAGTGCTAGTTGAATACCTGTGTGCGAACATGGAGTGACAAGGCTCAATTATACAAGTTAGTACATTACTAAGCAATACGATGATAACATGGTGATAAAAAATACATTAAATCCTTAGATAATACAAGGCCCCAGTGAGGTGGGCCCACCACCTCCAAAAAGACTAAAATGCTATGCACATCTTATAGAATTGACCACTTTGCTGACTTTAGGTGATGCAGACAACAGGGCGAAGGACACGGGAAGATCAGGATAAAGATCATGTGACCCTTTGGACAACTCGAGAAAGCGGGGTCCACTGAGATAAGTATGCCATGATAGAACTGTTGTCCGCCAAACTGCACACCAGCAGCAGAAACCTTTCGAAAGCCATCTCCCTCACTGGAAAGTGGGGAGAGGTGTGGCCTTGGGGGCAGGCAATGAGCCAGGTACTGTCACCTGAATCCCAACTCCTCCGTTTAGGCAAAACTCCTAACGAAGCCAAGGGGGGTAGTCCCTATTAAAGAGTTGTCTAAGGCTCTTTGTGTGTTTAAATGTTTTTTGTGTTGTGATGCGGATGGGTGTTGTTTAGGAGTTTTTTGTATAGTGATTAGAACAAAATTAAACACGCAATCCACGTTGCAAATTTCACAAGATACAAATTCAGAAGATAACAGAATACTTCGACTTATAATTTAATTTAAGGCATCCACAAGATTGAAATTTAAACAAGTGACAAGGACATATGGTCCAGATTTCAAAAGATATATAAATATTAAAGACCAGTGCCAAATGGAGTCAAATAAAACTTGTGATGCTGAAAGAATAAGTCGAAAGTAGCTGTTTGTGAGGACGTTTTGCAATTGTTCTTGGTAAATTTTAAGTGTTTTAGATGTTCTTGATTATTAGGGCTAAAACCAAGGATGTTCAAAGAGTGTCCGGAAAGTAATTTTAAGCAGCTCCTTTAAGAGACCTGTCGGAACCTGTCTGGAATCACAGCGAGGCGCGCAATGCTAACCAACCACCGTGTCGCAGATTGGGTACTCCGGCGCCTCCCCTGAGAACTAATTAAAATACTTTATGACAACGCCGGTCCGTTGGTTATGGGGTGAAAGTTTTAATTAGATTTTCACTTGTAAATTATCAAGTCTTCCACCTTTCTGAGTACTAGCCCAACCGTTTCCGGTTGGCAGAGCATACGGGTGTAGGATAGAAACCAAGATAAATTAATTAAGGGGTGTATGAGTGGATAATTTTATTATTAGAGAACCTTGTTCAACTCTCCGACAGAGAGCGCTCTTGACTTGGTCTTATGACCACAGTTCAAGAGACTTGCTATCTTAACAATGCCTAATGCAGGGAGATGCAAAACTAAAATGCCCTCCGATAGAGGGTGCTCTTGACTTGGATTTGGCCAAGTTCAAGAGACTTTGGTTTATTTTAAAGAGGCAAATGAATTGTAAAAGCAGTATATCTTAACTTGAAACAAGATTTAAACAATAGTATTGATCAACAAGATATGAATACTACTAACAATACTATTTGCGAAATAAAATGAAACTGAGTAAATCTAGTGTTCTACCACACAAACTTTAATCAACTAGGTGGGATTGATCTCCGAACAAGATCAACCACTAGAAGCCACCAATCCTGGAAACCTTCCAGCTAGCTGGATGTCCACAAGAAGTTGATGGGGGAGCGAGAAGCTACCACAAAACTATGTGGCCTTTGGGATACGATCCCAAAGTTAGCTATTCTCTGGTCAAGGATTGGAAGAGAAACAAGATAATGATAAACAAAAGCAAATCTAAACTACCCAAGAGTCTCTTTCAGGTCAAAGACCCTACTTGGGAGAGCATGGGGGTAAGTGAATATGGAAGATAAGCAGAATGACTTATTGAAATAAAAACGAACTAAACTAAGAGCATATGAAAAGGATCTAACTAAGCCAAACCACAAAACCCAACACTCTTCCCCAAATGGGGAAGAAGACCAAAAATGGAGGACCTCTCCACTATAAGTTTTATTAATCTTTTACAAGTGCCTCAAGGGAAAATCCTTGAAAGGTCTTTAATGGCTACCTAGAAACAACTTATAAAAATAGAGAAAAACTGAAGCCCTTAATGGCTTTTACAAAGGATAAGAAGGTGTATCTTGAAATATGTCTTATGATGCTTGATTTCTTCTTCTCTCTTCGATTTGATCTTTTGATTTAAGAGATCTTTCTCTTCCCACAATCCTACCACAAGAATAAGCCAATAACTCATGCACCCATTAGCGTTAGAAATATAATCAAACTTTGAACAATCAAGTCTAGGTTTGCAGAATAAGACTAAAACATGAAAGAGCATGAGATTTTATCTTGAAATAATTAATATGGTAAAACGGACCAGCAAGCTAAAATGCCCCAAAATATGGTGGGAGTGAGAATGCAACCACAAAATTTTACACTAACCTATATGCCAACTTTCCTACTTTGAAATGGAATTATAAAACTTAAAGGGAGAAGACTAAATGCAAGCCCTAAATGACCTTTTTGATATGCCTAACTTAAACTTTCAATGCATAAATTTTGATTTTACAAGAGAAATCTAGCCACAAACTTTCCAAAAGTACAACTAGCGAATAGTTTGAGATACTAAACAAATAACTAACAACTAACTAAGCATAAAAATTACACTAACTACTTACTAATACCAATACTTGTTTGTTTTTTGTTGTTGTTTTGTGTTGTAGGGCAAGATGGGAATGCATGATAGGAAAGAGGCACAAGTCAAGGAGAAAACGAGTGGAAGGAGGAGAGGAAGTAGGAGAGGGACGAGAGGATGAAAGGCTAGAAGGATAGGTAGGACGAAAGGTAGAAGAGACAAGGGGGACGAATGCAAGGAGAAAAATGCAAAAAGGAAGTGGGACGAATGCAAGGAGAGGAAGGCAAAAATTTAGTGGGACGAATGGGAGGATGAAGACAAACCTATGGGGAAGTAGATCTAGGGCAAGGGCTTCAAGTGGAACACTTGGGATGGTAAAAACACCGCCTTGGAAATCCTCCGGTTAACCGGTGATACGCCGACAACGAGTGTTGAAGAGAGCACAAGGGAACAAATCCCAAGTTATTCCCCAAGGTTGAAGGAACTTCAACCTTATGGCAAACTAATCTATGGCTTGAAAACAAGAACAATCTCGGATCAAGGCTAGAGGGCCTAGAAATGGCTTAGCAAGTCAAAGCAAAAACTCAAGGAGCAAACTAGAAGGCTAGAAGAGATGAAAGCCTATAGTAACAAGTAACCAAAATTGTGTTTTGAATGTTTGATGGAGAAGATCTAGCTCCCTTTGTTTCTCAAATCCAAAAGTTAAAACTCCTTTGGTCTTATTGTAGAGTGAAGATATACCTGCAAAAACCTTAAGCATGGATAATATATTTGAAACAAAACATTTAAGTGAAAAGCATTAGATACATGCTACTTGTGCTAGATTGTTAGCCATCATGAACATGATCTATAACTTAAGAGCCTCAAATGAAATGTAAAACAATATCACCTCAATATCAAGTGAAGCAATGCACATCAAAAGCCTCCACGTTTTTGACCTCCAAAGTCTCAACTTTATTCTCAATTAAAAGCGCTTACAATTTCATCAGAGTTTCGATGCATAAAAATCCATGAGATAATAACCCAGATGGGCCTCTCTTTATAGTAAAAGACTCAATCTAAACCCTAGGTCGAATTTGGCAATGGCAAGGTAAGTCGAATCCAATCAATCAAGGGCTTGGAGAGGTGAGTAACAATCAAAGTCGAGTTGTTGGTTGGTGAAATGGCATGAGGTGGCAAGACTCGACTTGGAGGAAGGTGTGAATGCTAGCAACATCCAATGAGCGAGTTACAACAAGGGAATGGCGAGCTAGTATGAAGATTGACGCGAGCTAGGGTATGAAGGGCGTGAGCTTGTGGTAGGTTGCAAGCTAGTTCAATGGATGACATGTGGTAAAGGTAGGCACTAACTCCACTCTAACGAAAGCCAAGCCAATCAATGATTTTACTAACCAATAAACGAGTTACAACAAGGCTAAGCGTGAAGCTAATGGAGATTGACGTGAGGGTTGTAGGATATGCGAATTGGTTGTGAGGGAGACACATGGTAATAGGTAGGTGTAGACTCGAATCATCACAAGGAGCCAAGCTTTGGTAGGTGTGGTGAGTCATGAGGGCGCCAATCTAACATCAATGCATAACCAACAAACCATTTACCACATGACAACTCATCAAACTCGACTTTGCATGAAGGAGGGCGAATTGGCTCAAGAATATCTTTAGCTGGTGACTGGATGGTTGACTGGGAAGACTTGGAGTTGATTGGAATCTTCCTAAATGCTCATTGCCATGTCATTTAGCCTTTTATTTTAATCAAATTGATTAATTTTGGAGAGATTTGGATTATCTCCAAAATAATCAATTTTATTATTTTAATTAATAATTTTTCTGTAAATGACTTTTCAGAGAAAATAATAATTACGGGGCTGAATTGACATCCGAAAGTTTGGTTTAGCTGCTCCATAGGTCATGTGTGATTTTTGGCTTATCAAACGAGCCATCAATCACTGAATTCAGACCCCGGATGACTGACATATTACAAATAATTATTTCTCTATTTAAACTATAGAGAAATTTATTAAATTTAAAAAATAATTAAAACCCAAATTTCGACGGACCCGGTAAAATTTTTTCGAAATTTTTTCTGAGGGTTTTATGGACCTAGGACATGACCGACACCTATTCTAACAGTGTCTAGTAGGCTTATATACATTAGTTGGCCTCTAATAACCCCCCATGGCCAAATTTTCAAAATCGGGCATTCTAGCTTTGGAGGAGCGGGAGAAAACCTCATCGATTATACATCGCCTTAAGCAAAGTATAATCGACAAGGGAAAAAACTCCTTGGAATACCTTAGTTGCTTAATCCAGTCATGAGAAACCGAGGCACTCAGATCCTACTAGCACACTTTATTACAAACCCCCATGGGGCCATGGTCATGTCGACTCAAAAACAAAACAAGCTAACCACAACTGGCTAGCTACAACATGTTGGATCATCTGATACACTGGAATCAAACATTTATCATGTTTGTGAAATGGCAGCTCTCCACAAAATCCAACTATGGTACAAAAAAGTTGGTAACAAGAACATGGGGAAGGGCGGTGCCTCACAAATGGGTATAGTGCAGGGAAATCACCACTAGTCATCTAACATGTATCTCACAACTCACATCCATGCTCGAAGAATCTGTGAGGTTCTTTTCTAGAGCCGCCAAACTGGGTGTCCGACAAACCATAACTTGAGACTCTAGGGGACAATCTTGAGCTTGTCCCTTGCTCCCTCTCACCTCCTTGCCCCGCAGGACTAGGTGAGGAATAACCACTACAAATGCTGACATGTACGGCTGACCAGTGTCTATGTGTGTTTATAAACACATTGCATGGATTTTACAATGAATTTCATACTTAGCCCTTTTTTGGCTAGATTTTACATTTACAACATAATAGCCTTTTTGGCTTGATTTACATTTCTTCATTTCTTCATTTACATCAAGGCCCTCTTGGGCTACATACATATCTCAAAAGATATAAACATGGTGCTCATACTACAAAGGTAATGGGGGTGAGCAATACATGCTTCGATGACCAATGGGGAACACTCGGTGAGGCTACACAATCCTAACTGCATTGCAACATCGGGGGCAACCGACAGGAGCAAATCCCAGGTCTAAAAGTGTATCTCACACACTAAAGAGCCGAGGCACAATAAACGGGGAGTCATGGCCAACTCAGAGATCAATGAGGAAGGGGTCCTCAGGATCACAAATCAGAATCCAAGTTAGGAACAAGTATCATGGATGATTCGGATGGATGGCGAAAGTGAGAGTGCAGCTAAAGTCAACTACTGAGAGGGACTTGTTATCACCCAAACTGTAGTTACCCCTATGGATGTATCCACTCATGGATGGCAATAGGAAAGGGCAACTCAAAAGGTGTAACCACGATCACCTCGACCTCCAATAGATGGTTGTCACGCCAGTCGAGGCAACCTTCACTTTATGTTATCTAGCCCAGATAACAAAGGGGGAGACCCGATCTACTCCCGACAGGAGAGATCAAAACCAAGACACCAAATCAAGTTATTTCTAAGTGAAGTAAGGTGTATGGTTTATCCTAGACCTTAGGATGAAGTCACAAGACAAGTGAGGGGTTCAATGAGTATAGCTTTGGTTCATTGTTGATGTGAGAGTGACTTATAATAATCAAAGATAAGATCCGGGATTAAAGTACTAGTTCAATGTGACAAAATCCACTGCCTTGGGAACCGTGTCCAATGCAGGGTAGTTTAGGGATTGAATTGGGGCTAACTAGTACAAGTGACAAGCTTGATCATGATACATGATGGCATCAAGGGTTTAGTTCACCACACTAAAACCACAAGTTAATCCAACAATCTAGGAAAGTCGAATTGACTTGGAGAGAAACCAGTGCCTTGGGAATTGGGATAATGGAGTCAAAGTAAGGTTAGCTTGTGGTTAAGGACTCCTATTGCATGAGATAAGTGGGCAATTAAAGTCTTGATGGATGAATAGGTCTAGATCTAAGTTTGACCTAAGTGGACCCCAATCCCTTAAAACAAGGAATGCTATCCCCAAGGCAAGATTTGACAAAGTGACCTACTAGACCTAGGTTTTGAATTATTCCCGTTCCAAATCCACTGAAATCTCAAGTACCCACGTCCTAGAAGTGGGACAACTCCCTTCTCCAAGGTGGTGCGACTTTACCCAAGGAGGCTAAAATGTGGGTTAAGTGGGTCAAGACAAGTCCGATGGCATCCAAACTTTAGATCCGGGTAGGTCAATCAAGTAGGAGTGTGGATCTACAATTTCAAGGCAATCCGACGGCTAGATCTTACTAGATCTGAGTTTAAAGATACCAAGTGGTCCAAAAAGGGGATTAAATCCCTTAAAATGTGGAATAGGGCCCACAAGGTAGCAATCAGAAAAGTGACAATCTGGGGCTAGGTTATTGGGTGTGTAGATCATGAATCAAGCGGGATCTCACCTACCCACATACTAGATCTAGGTCAAATCACCAAACTAGGAAGTGCGCCCTTGCTTGGAGAGGCTAAATGCCTTGGGAAGAGGGTCAAATGGAAGCCAATCCTCACCAAACTATAGATCCGGGATGCCGTGGATACTATAGAGGTGGGTTTTCAATATCTTACCCAAGAAGCCACTAGATCTTAGTAGATTTGAAAAACTGTAAAATGAGGGTTTTGAAGTAATTAGGGTTTTATCAATTTATGAGCTATGTCAATGGATTGGATCAAGATAAGAGAAATAAACCTGTGGATCTTACCTGGGTAACCTTGTAGATGCCTTGATGATGATGATCTATGCAAACCCGATCAATTTGAGAAGCTTTGAGGTAGTTTTCTATGCAATCGATTTAGTCCAAGAAGCCAATGCGCCCTCTCTCCTGCACAACAAACGTCAACAATATCAGATTTGATGTAATCAAGAGATAAGACTAATGCCACAAGAGAAGTAATAGAAAGATAGCATAGATCACAATGATGCTAATGATAACCCCTTGATACAAGCAAATGCCAAGAAAGTCGATTTGAAGAAGCCTTGCAAAATCGCCCTTGTTGAAGTCGCCCTCCTGTAGACAAGACAATGATTTCCAAAATAGATAGATCTTACCACAAATTCCAAATGCTAGGTTGCAATAGACTTTCCAATCACCATCTAAGAACACGAGATGCAAAGGAGACCACAAGAATTTCCACAAGAAAGTTTTTCTATACCAATAATCCAAGAGCCAAAGACCCCCACAAATGAGAAGCTCTCTCCTTTAAATAGGAAGGAGAGGCATCAAAATCCTAACCACTTTTTGAATGAGTGGCTAAGATTAAAAGATACAAATGTCTAATCAATGGTTGAGATGAGCTCAACAATAAAATACATGGATCACTAATAAAATATAATATGAGTGGACAAAATCGCCCTATAAGAGGGGAGTCCCACCAAATCATGATGACAAAATATAATAGGAAGCTTATGGTGGGTCCAAGGGGTAATTTTAGACACCCTTGGTCAATCCCCATAGCACAATAATAATAAAATAGTCATCAATATACCAAATCATGCCTCCATGGTCAAATCGTAGGCCTCAAAAGACCTCAGAAATCATCAGAAAGTGCCATAAGTGATGGATGCGGGCCTCGATGAAGCTGAAACTGCTGGAGGAGGTGTGGAAGACATCGATCTGTCATCACTGCTCATCCCATGCCATAACATTGCCTCAGTAGCCCAAATCGATTTCCTCAATAGCCATTTCTACCAATCCTGAAATGCCTCGGGAAGCGTGAAACTGCCCCAAACTGCTTCTTGGAGTGCCTGCGCTGTCAAGGTGAGGGCACCAGTGTGTCCAGGAGGGGGGTAATATGGTAAAAACAAGTGGCTGGACCACCCCCTCCAAGCACAGCGCCCTAGGTCAACCGGATAAAAATCACATCTGCTCTGACAGGGCCTCCGACAGACCAAAACTGCACTGGGATAGCCTACTGAGGCTCAATCATCACTGTAAGTGCCCGGAACTGAAAAAAAACTGTCTCATTGGACTCAGAAGGTCCAAATCCATCCAAAATGTGTACTCATACACCCTATGAGTCTCTGCATGATCAAAATATATATCCAATATACCGGAACAGGGTAAATAATAATGATCTGTAAATGATCAAATACTGCTGTAAACCATGAATCATCATCATAACCCTGTAGCTGCTGTATAGAATCATCATTTATGTGTACATAGACCATATATCATCCATCCATATCATCATAAGGTCCAACCATCTCATGTCGTATGGTTGACCTTGGTCAGACTAGGTCTAACCAAGTCAACATGACCAAATATAACTCAGACCATCATCAGAAGCTGCTGCAAAGTGTCAAAGGTTAATGCATGCTCTACAACTTATTCAAATAACAATTATAACACAAAGTAATCATTACTGGCGATCTAAATCCAAATATATAATGTCATTAATTATTATTATTACTCAGACTAGACTTTCAAGATCATACTCACTTCATAGCTGTGATCAATTTGCTAGTGAAGGATGAAGGCTAAAATAACTGGATAGGCTAAGGGATGACTTGACTGACTTAACTTTGTGACACTTTGGCAAGGGAAAGGGAATACACACCATAGTATATACTGAATGAGGAACAACACAGGGAATGGCGGTGTCTCACAAATGGATGAGTTGTTCAAAGAGGGTTTATTCACCTTTAACAGATGTGCATAATCCATAATACAAATAAGGCCAGCAATTGTTTTGATATAGCATTTAAGTTCCATTGCTTTTTGGGCCTGAAGTTTCCATAGCCTTGGTCTATGTGTGTTTATAAACACATTGCATAGATTTACATTTATTTTAGGCTTTCTGCTGCAGGTGTGTTTTTAAGGCACTTGTTTACCTGAGCACTTCTAGGTGTGTCATGGACAGCTTGTTTACCTAGGTATTTACATTTCCAAAAGATATAACATTTTATTTTCATGGCCATTTTCATTTGGCATGCCTTTCATTCATGTGTGTTTAGAAACACATTGCATGAATGGACTTTTCATACAAGATATAGCATTTCATTTTCCAGATTTTGTATTCATGGCAGCACTAAAAGTTTCAGGTTTAGCCAACACAACTTTAGTGACTAGGGGGAATTCCAAGGAACTCCAACTCACCATAGGTAAGTTTTGTCACCAACTCAGAGCCGAGACACAATAAACAGGGAAGCTCATCCAATACAGAGGCTACAGTGGGGAAAAGTCCTCCATGCCACTAGTCAAGTAGTAAGTCAGGGTGATAAACTAAAAGGTAGGCAATGGATGGATGAAGACAATGAATAATGGAGCCAACACTAGCAAGCCAAGGTATGGTGGAATGATCACCTCTATTCTCCCTAAGGAGGGTAAAACCAATGAGTATGAATAGTGAACTTCTAAGTCTGAGTAGGGACAAATATAATATATATATAATAAAATCAACCAGGTCCACATATCTATATGATCGCCAGATCATGACACTAAGTGCTAAGACATGCTATAAGAATAAGTATAAAAGCAATATAACCATAACATAATTTTATACCTGCTGAGTCATATACCTGAATGCTCATCAACCTGTACCATCATATGTCCTCTGAAACTGCTGCTGTAACTCTGGGCGCTACTGACTGCTCTGTACCAATGGTATAATGGCTACATCGGTCATCTCTCTGAGTGTCCTGAGACTCAGTCATGGCATGGGGAATATATACTGCTGTCCACAATCTGATAGTGATCCAATATAGATGCTCATCTCAGCATCTCAAATGTAAGGGAACTGGCTGAATAGTGTACTGGCATCATAAAAACAATGTATGGTAGCCCGGCTACTATATATGTGATAACAAGACTAAGTGACCAAGTCTATGCCAAGTGTAGGGGACATGACCCAGCATGCATATACATAAGTCTAACAGGAGGGGTGGACTGACATCATCAAGGGTCCAATCACATCATACAATAGCTGGATCACCGAATATATCATCTCATGCAAAGTTAGTGTACTAACAAGTATAAAGAAGTCTAATCTACATCATGAGCAATAATCATCAAATCCAATACCTGCTGCACCATATACCTGCTGCTACTGAAGCTATCTCTGAACTGGATCTCTGCTGAATCCGGGCAACATAGCAAACCAGCAATATACTGTGATAGTCTCGATCAAAACAAGACTAGGCAACTGTCTCAATGGGCTTATGTCAAAGCCTGGCAACGAAGAGGTGACCCTGTGGTAGATGGTAAGTGACAATGTCTGCAACACTGCACAACTGTCTGTCCCCTTTGATATTTTTGTTAGGGGCAATCTGAACAAAAGTGCCTCGTCTGAACGCGGCTGATCTTTGATCTGGAAAAAAAAAGTACTGTGCGGTCCTTGGCCGCACAGTCTGCAGTATGGTAGCTCCAGCTAACATAGATGTGATAACACATTTGTTGGCTGAAATTAGACTTAGGATCTAATCAACACTCATCTCTTGTTTTATTTTCTTTATCTTTCTGGGATTTGGGTGTATTTTTGTCTCTCAACCATCACCGATTGAGCGGGGTCTCCCCCCTGACTTGGCCACGTGCCTCGTCTGAAGTGACAATAGCCTTGTCCGGTGTGACATCCGTTCCTTGAACGGAGGACTTGGCGATTGCTAGTTACACCTTCCTAGCTACTCACCCTCTACCATCTCGGACGAGACATCTTTCTTTAGCAGCTAGAGACAGTGTGATAACACATAGTTTATGAGACAATGTTATGAATTATTGTATAAATTGTAGTTTTATAGCTTATAGGGATTGGAAATGCTTTTAACCTCTTTTTTGTGCCCAAAATGTACAATATTTTAAGTTTTTTCCTATTTGTCGAGTCTTGCCGACTCTGTCTCGAGTCTTTCCTGAGTCTATGAGTCATATGCCAGCCGAGTCTTTGCCGAGTCCGAGTCATGCAACATTGCTGATTAGGGTCTCCCCCTAGGTTTTGGAGTTACCCGAGGTCTTGAGAGGCTAAACTGTGGTGACATTGGGTTTAACTCTCTCTCGAGCTTACCTTAAGTAGCACTAAGTATACATTGCCTTGATTTGCAAAGGGCTACTAGTTTGAGTGATCACATTTTTGGCACCGTTACCAGGGATTCAAAGGAAAAGTGACGACATTCCATTCAAGGTGTTCCCAAGTTGAATCCATCTATCTTTCAGATACTGACTAACTCTGTTCCCACGTTTCCCAGAATCTAATGAGACTGACTCTGTAGCAAGCTCTGATCACTTTGAAAACCTGGATGCACTTGTAATGGAACCATCATGATGAAATCTATCTAGATCTTAACCCTCTAGTTGCGCACGCAAATCTGGGGGTTAACACAAAGGTAAAGTAGTTTAGTTACAATGGAATCCTCCCCACTCTAGAATCTTGAAAGATTGCAGAAGTTTGTATGACTTCTTCTAGATGGTTTGCTTCCTTACAATAGGCATTCCTGTATTTTACTCTTTTTAAGCAATCTAAATGGGAAGGGGTAAATTCACACTGCTTCATATGGTGTAACCATAATTCCATATCCTTTGTAATAATCGTGTAACCTCATTATCACTGGAAGATGGTTAAAGATAGGGTATATAGACTATTACCATTGTAAGGTCTGGGTTTGTCATGGTGTTTGCATCACTTTTTATCCAATCTTAAAGACGGTCTTTCCTTGCCACATTGTGATTTACCCTTGGTAGATCGTATATGACATCATTTTTTATGTACGCCTTACAACTATAAGTGGTATTACTTCACACAATTCAGGAAGACAGTGAATCATCCACAGCTGATTTGATCTGAGTCCGTAATTTCTTTCCATTTTCTTTTGCTACAACAATAACAACTCCTACGTCCCATTTGAAAGAACTCTTCTTTCTGAGTGTTTTCTTGATTCTTTGAATAGCAATAAGTCTCATAAATAGAAAGCACTTACATTTCTCCCAGATAGAAGTACCACTCTTGCCATCAAAATTTACCTTGTAAAGATGTCAAAAATTGGTTTACTTTCCTCTATGCATGGATGCCATAGATGAGTTGAGACTGTAAGTGTAGAAGGTTATGCAGATATCTGTTTATCAAAAAACTAATCACAGGAATTTCAGTGCAAACTCCAGAATGATCAACACTTTCAACACCTAGGCAAGAATATACTCAATGGAAAATAAAAAAGAGAACAATTTTGATAAACAAACTATTTAGATATATATGGTAATTTTACATGCACATATTGAAATTTAGCATTTCTTATGACTTCCATGAAGAATCTTTCTATCCACAAAACAATAAAGCAAACAATGTTATTGATTCCTTGCATTTTCTGTAGTTGTTTCAATATTATCTCACTTTCACATTCTGCACACTATTTAATGTGTTCTCTAATATGTGTATTCCTCAAAATGAATGGCATTTAAATCTAAACTTGTTGTAAGATTTCAAATATCAGCTCAGGCCAACATTCCAGTTGTATTTGCATGATACAGGTTTCTTTCTTTTACCACAAATGCTCCGATTGCCTAATACCAATTAGATGATTAGGAGTCTGATATTGTGAGGTCACAGAGGCCCACAGAAGTGGATAAACCAATTAAGTTGCAGTGCAGACCTAGTTATGGCCCCTCAAAGGCTGCAAACTCAGGTTGTGGATTGAGCAACAGCCATAACCCTGAACTCAGAGGGTGCAACTGGTATTGCAGCATATACCTGCCTGCAAATTAAGTTTCAGGCCTGAATAATCCTGCAACTCCATGTTGCAGGACTGAACCATTCTACTGTTGATATTTATAAGGGTCAACAGAAGACTCGATTGAACCAAATCTCATCCAAATTCTAAAAGAGCCTCCTCACAAGTATGCTAGAGAGAGATTGGTCTGGTGTGCTTGAGAGAGAGAGCGGAAAAACCAAGAACAAGGGTTGAAAACATAAATACACAAATGCGCCTAAGAGAAAGATGCCAATCACAAGAGAGAATGCCAAAATTAAGTGCTCTTAGGTTTATAACACTTTGTATTTCAGACCAAGAAGAATCACAAGATGAGATAGTACAAATGAGAGCTTGAGTTGTGTATTTATACATAGGCATTTAATAAGCATTATTTATTATTGCATTACTTAATAAACATTACTTCATGACTTTAGCACATAGGCATTTAATAACATTACATCATGACTTTAGTTTCTATTATGCTTTTATGTTTATATTTACTTTTTGTGTAAAGTGGTCTATTCCACATTCTTAAAGTGGAAGTGACTTTCCCAAGTTGTAACCCCTATAAGGAGGCTCTCTCCAAGTAATGTCATCAAATATCTAAGTCTCTCTTGAGCGTTTCTCCTCTTATTCTTTGTCGTGCTTTTGATTTTCTTTGTGTTCGGTTTCTTGATGTGGTATCAGAGCCATGGTGAGGGGAATCCGAAGCAGGTGAAGTTGGAGCGACTGCATATTTCAGTGATGGACAAGGTACTATTTTTTGATACACACCACAAAACTGAAGGGTTTCTAGAGAAAGAAAGCTAAGTATATTTTGTTTTCGGTTTCCTTTTGTTATATGGTATGAAAGCCACAATGGCATTGTGAGTGTGAAAACCTAGGAACTGCATAAGGCAATATCAAACCACTGATTTCACAACACATTGAGAAGCTGAAAGGGTTTTGAATCAACGGAAATGAGGGATTGATTTTTCAATCTGCACCCAATTTGTATTTTTTGGGTATGACTTTTTAGCAAGGCTCTAAAGGAGGGGAGAGAGTGTAAAAATAAAAAATAAAAATGTTTTTTCGAAGGAGAATCATACAGCCACCATACAACCACCAAAAAGAGAACTGTACTACAGTACGAACAACCAACTACAGTCTTGATTTTTAGACCTATATGGAGAATTTGAAGCAGATTTGTCCTGTCTTTTGCCTGTATGGATGACTTAAATCTGCTTTTTAGATGATTCAGCTATTGATTGACTGATTTCCAGCAGATTTGCAGTCTTTTGCACTGGTTTGCGGCTGTAATCTCATTTTTTTAGGTATATTCTGCACTTGATCAGTTATTTATGTTTTCCTAGGGTGAAATCTCTCTGTTTCAGCAAGATACTTGATACATCTGTGGAAGATCTGTGCATTTCGTTGCTGTATTTGTAGTATTTTAGCAGGTTGTGGCAGAAATTGGATTGTGTGTGAGCAGATTTGGAGAAACTCTTCAGTTTCTGGTGCTGATTTTCAGCAGATTTTTCTGATTTGTGGCTGCTACAGCAGTTGTGGAGCAGGATTTTGAATTTTCTCATTCTTTATCCGAGATTTGCAGATTGAGGCCCGAGGGAGAAAAGAACAGGTTTAAGTAGTATTTTTCTCTATTTCAGCATTTTAATCTGTTATAATGGCCACATTGTCCAACATCATGTTGGAAGGAAACCAAAAATTCTTTGATAAACATTACAATACGTGCAAGCAACGTATGCTAGCCATTTTTGATAACATGTGTTTGGATCAAACTGTTTCTAGGTGTTACCGAGCAAATTAGCAGGGCTGATTCCCCAGTAAGTACAAATAAGAAAAGTGACCCAATGTCACCTCGGTCACCATTCTAACTTCTTTGGAAGTCAAAACCTCCAAGGAGAAGTATCCTTATGGAACCCTGTAAGACACTAGAACAACCAACAAACTATATTCTGTGCAATCTTGTAGTTAGACCAGTGCCTAAATGGAGTCAATAAAATTATGATCAATGCCAGTAAGTGCAAGGATATGATCAGAGTCAATAATCCACTTAGATCATTCAAATGAGATGTATATGCGTGTAAGTCAATAATGGACCAAGGGATAATAATCATTCACCAAATGTTGATTTAGGATCATTCACCAATAAAGAAATGTAAGAAACATGTACACATGTATTACAATAATCAAGATTGGATCAAAAGATTATATTGCCAATACATACTACAACCAATAACCAAATATGCATTAAGTTGTGTTTTTCAACATATGCAAGACCATTGAATTATGTGTAACCTCAGTCCTAGGTTATCCAAATCGATTTCAGCATTTACTATCAATCAATGTTTAGGATGAGCATTAATATACTTCAGATCTGTATGCATGTGCATTTGTACAACGGACCAGAGATGTATGAACAAAAAGGATCATCAATTGCTACCATTCACCTAAGAACTTTAAATAGGACACAAGTATATATCATAGCAACATATAACCCTTCAACATGATGATCAATTATAAATCAATTTCAAAGTTATCAAATATACATCAAATGTAACATTCACTAACACACACTAATTCAATTATGCCTGCAAGTTTCTGAGTCAAGTTTACTCATTAAATAACCTTTAAAGAAGCCTACAAAAATCGAATAATAGCAAGGGACCAACTCTAAAATTAACATGTAATAAACTAAGGTTTTAAAGCTAATTTAATTACCCTTTTTTAATGTTTCTGTGTGCAGGGAAGAAGGAAGGGTAAGGCGCACAAGGTCTGCAATTTATAATTGCAGGCCTGTGTAAGGTGAAAAAGGGGCTCGGATGGGGCAGAGGAAGGTCCAAAAGGGAGGAAGAAAAGTGGAGGAAGGGAGGAATGGAGATGGAGGTGAAGTGAAGAATGGAGAGAGGGTAGAGAGGATATAGGGCAGCCAAAGTGGAAGGAGAGGTCGTGGTTATGGATTAGAAGGAAAGACATAAAATTACGGCTTCCTTTTTAGGTTTTATTTTATTTTATAAAAATAAAAATGATCTAAAATACAAAAAAAATAAAAAATCTAATCTAAGCTAATATATACAAAAACACAAACTCAGAAATTAGGGGTTTTTTTGGACTTTTGAGAATTTTAAATTTCTAGGGATTCCTACAATTTCGCCCTAGGGTTTTTAGGGACAAATAGGGCAGGCCGAAATTTTAGGGAGGCAAAATGCAAAAAAAACATTTTTTTAATTTTAGGGTTTTTGTCATAAAATTGCAGACCTAATTCTAACCCTAACCACGACCTGTCCTTCCACTTTGGCTACCCTATATCCTCTCTACTCTCTCTCCATTCTTCACTTCACCTCCATCTCCATTCCTCCCTTCCATCTCCTTCCATCCTCCACTTTTCTTCCTCCCTTTTGGACCTTCCTCTGCCCCATCCGAGCCCCTTTTTCACCTTACACAGGCTTGCAATTATAAATTGCAGACCTTGTGTGCCTTCCCCTTCCTTCTTCCCTGCACACCAAAAAAATTAAAAAAAGGGTAATTAAATTAGCATTAAAACCTTAGTTTATTACACGTTAATTTTAGAGTTGGTCCCTTGCTATTATTCGATTTTTATAGGCTTCTTTAAAGGTTATTTAATGAGTAAACTTGACTCAAAAATTTGTAGGCATAATTGAATTAGTGTGTTAGTGAATGTTTCATTTGATGTACATTTGCTAACTTTGAAATTGATTTATAATTGATCATCATCTTGAAGGGTTATGTTATCACCAATCTCGTAGTTGCCCCTAAAGATGGATCCAGAATGGATGGTAGAGGGGATAGGCAACCAAAGTGGTGAACCTTGAGAGCCTTGGTTCCCAAAGGAATGGTTGTCACGCCAACCAAGGCACCCTTCACTTTATGTTATCAAAACCCAAGATAACAAAGGGGGAGACCCAGATCTACTCCCGACAGGAGAGATCAAACCAAATCACCAGATCAAATTGTTCGGATATCCATCATCTATTTCGGGATACATATCTATTTCAGGATCATCTATTTCGGGATACATATCTACTTCAGGATCTTGCATGATCTATTTCAGGATATGTAGTCCAGTCACCAGTTTGATGCCTCCAGCACCTTATCCACCTTCTTCTAGCACCCGGGAGCCACTTTCCACAGAGTTTTAGCCCTCCTAAGCTGAAAGGCGCCCTCTTCTCACCTACTGACTGAGAAGGGCGCACTTGCTCACCTACCACTGCAGATTCACTCCAGTTACATTCAGTTAGCTCCGATTCTGATTGATTTCACTCCGATTTCACTCCTGACTGACTGTTTCACCTCCGATTGACCTCCAGTTCGATTAGGTGACTTGCTCTGACTCCAGTTAGCCTCCCATGCGCCCCCACTGAGCCTCCAGATCCTATATCAGTGCTACACACTTCAGTTACATTTATTATGATCAGTTAGACTCAGCTTGACACCTGGATGACTGTTTGTTGTGATTGATGAGCAACACCGATGATTGATGAGGACTCCTAGATTGAGTCAAGCTACTCCATTTCAGTGATTCGAATGCCTACTTAGTCAATTCGAATTGCCATTGACAGTTATTGGATTGTATTGTAATCTATTGTAATTCATTCACCCTTTCTGGGATAGAGAGCACTGCTGCATGTTTTTGCACAGTTTTGCACCATATCTTCTTATTCATCTGTTGTGACTGATTTATTTGTTCATTAGATCTGCTGTGACTAACTTTACATGGTATCAGAGCCATTGCAGGGACAAGATCTCTTTTCTACAGGTGTTTATACAAGAAGATTTGACTGAATTGCTAAAAATTGCAATAAGTTTGGCATGAGATATCTCAAGGGCATTCGCTCCTGTGCATGCAAAGCTTGAAAATTATTCCAATACCACTCCAGAAGCTTGAGTTACCACATAATTCCTGGATTTGATACATTGGACCCATTCAACATTGCTTGAAATCCAATCCCAGGTGTGATGCAACTCTCAAAGGGTGGATTGTTCGACCTTATTGTGATTGTTCTTATGTGATTTGCAGGTTAATTATCTCCTCCAAGTGCACTCGCTACATTCTGCATGCAAGCTTCCCTACAGCATTTCCATTCGCTATAGTTTGCAAGCAAGCTTCTTCTTCATCATTTGACTCGCTCCTAGCAATGGAATACTCTTCTTCAAAGCCTATCCTCACCCCATTCAATTATTTTGATTGGAAAGATGATATGGAGATCATATTACGTTCAAAAGGATACTACCGAGTCACTCTTGGTCTTGAATTGGAGCCAAACAATGTGGCAGAAAGAACTAAACACTACAACAAGCTTGATGAAGCTTATGGTCTTCTTTGTCTCTCCATCTCCAAGGATCTTCACTTCCATCTCAGCGGATTGAAGACTCCAAAAGCCATATGGGAGCAACTTGAGACACTATTCGGCAAGCAGGATGAGCTTAGGGCTTTTCAATTAGAGAATGAATTGATTGGCCTTAATCCTGAAAATTTCGAGACCATCAATGAATTCTTCACAAAATTCAAGAACTTGAACTTGCAATTGAAGAACAGTGGTGTTATCAAAGAGGATAAGCAGTTGATCCTCTCCATTCTAAGCAAGCTTGGGAAAGATTATTCGGTATTTGTCTCCACTTTCAATTCCGGTCGGCTAACTACCCCGAATTGGAAGATGCCTACCTTGAATGCCTTCATTGAGTCCGTTACGAAAGAGCATGATAAGTTGATTCAAATGGGGTCCATAAGCTCCAAAGATTCAGCCCTATTTGTTCAAGGACCCAAGATCTCGAATGGTAAAGGAAAGCTAAAGAAGGAGAAGCCCAAATTCGAGTCTCACAAGCAAAAAGACAAAGGCAAGCAAACGGATGCACCATCCAGTTCGAAATCCAAGCAAAAGGGCAAAGAAGGTAACCAAAAATCTAAATGTACTTATTGTAACCGTGGCTTTCATCCCGAAAGTTCATGTATGAAGAAGACTATAGATCAAATGGCCCTCCTTTTGGAAAAGAACAACATAACCCTTCCTGACGGTGCAAGGAAGAAGGATCGGAATGACGATCATGAAAGAGGACAAGCACTCATGGCAACGGTTTCGAAGCCCACTCTCTTGATAGATTCGGGTGCATCAAATCATATGGCTGCAAATATTGATTCTTTTTCCTCATTCGATCCAAACAGCTCCATCCCCATCCATTTGGGAGATGACTCAAAAATTTCTTCAAAGGGCAAAGGTACGATTCATGTAGATCATGGATGCTTTCAGAATGTTCTCTATGTGCCTTCCTTAGCTTCGAATCTCCTTTCTGTTTATCAAATGACACATACTGGTGATCCAAAGAAAGTCACATTCAGCCCTAATACAGTTGAAATTTATGATATCAAAAGTGGAAGACTAGTTGCGGTTGGAAAGGCAAACCACACTGCAAAATGTTATGAGTTTTCGCACTTTATTCCGCTTGCAAAGCCCACTGCTCTTCGCACACATGGTAATGAGGTTAGTAGGCTTTGGCATGAAAGATTTGGACATCTAAATTATAAGTATTTGCTGCTGCTATCAAATAAATCCATGGTTGATGGGCTGCCACAACTCCGTTCCTCGAAGGGAATATGCACCGGTTGCATTATTGGGAAGCACCCCGAACACAGATTCGACCGCGGCAAGGCTAGCAGAGCCTCTACTATTTTGGGATTGATCCATTCTGATATCAGCGGTCCGCTGCCCCATATGTCATTAAATGGTTCAAGGTATGTTTTGACATTTATTGATGATTATTCTCGCTTTACATGGGTATTCTTTCTCAAAAACAAGTCAGAAGTGCTTGGAAAATTCAAGGATTTTAAGGCTTCTGTTGAGACCACCACTGAGAGTAAGATCAAAGCTCTTAGATCTGATAATGGTGGGGAATATATCAAGTCCGAGTTGCTGCAACTTTGTGCCCAAAGCGGAATCAAGATCCAACATACAGTTCCCTACACACCCCAGCAGAACGGTGTAGCGGAAAGGAAAAACCGGTCACTGAAAGAGATGGCTACATGCATGATTGAATCAAAAGGTTTGGCTGCAAATCTTTGGGCTGAAGCAATCAATGTTGCTGCATATATACAGAACCGAGTTCCACATTCATCCGTGAAAGGTATGACTCCTTTCGAAGCATTCTTTGGTCACAAACCGGATGTGTCAAATTTGAGAGTTTTTGGCTCTACTGCATGGGCTAGAATTCCTTCTGAGAAGAGACGAGCTTTGGATCCACAAAGTATCGAGTGCATTTTGATAGGATATGGGGAAGAATCAAAAGCATATAAACTCATGGATATCAGATCTAAAAAGATATTCATAGAGCGCAGTGTGCAGTTTGAAGAACCGCTTCAAGAATTGCAACTAGTTGAGGAGAAAACTGCCGATTCACCGCCTTCACCAGAAGAAGATTCGAGCAGCGATAATGAAGGTATGAGTTCTGATATTTCTGATATTGTAGCAGCATATGATGATCATGACATATCAGGTTCGGAATCCGACCATTCAGATCTCCCTCAGTTACCAAAGTGGGCCCAAAATACTCTACAATCTGCTGGTTCTAGTCTTGGAAATCCTGCTGATCCGAGACGAACAAGAGGAGACTTTCAAAGGGCAGGTATGGCTCTTTCTATTGCTGATCCATTTCTTCCTGAGATTTGTTATTTGATGGCTGGTTCAGATCCCCAATCATATTATTCAGCCCATCGAGATCCGAGATGGAAAGATGCCATGGATGAAGAGTACAGTTCTCTTCAAAAGAACAACACATGGGAGCTAGTTTCTCTTCCACCTGGAAGAAAATTAGTGAAGTGTAAATGGGTCTACCGTACTAAAGTTGCTGCTGATGGCACTATCAGCAAATATAAAGCAAGGTTGGTGGCAAAAGGTTTTTCCCAAGTCCAAGGAGTGGACTACACAGAGACCTTTGCACCGGTTGCAAAGATGGATTCCATCCGCCTTGTTTTAGCTATTGCCGCATCCAAGCACTGGGAGGTGCATCACATGGATGTGAAGAGTGCATTTTTACATGGAGACCTTGCTGAAGAGGTCTATATGCAGCAGCCAGAGGGTTATACATCAGATCCATCATTGGTTTGCAGATTGAAGAAGTCTTTGTACGGGTTAAAACAGGCCCCAAGAGCTTGGTACGCAAAGATGGACTCCTTCCTTCTTTCTCAGAATTTCCAAAGATGCAAATCTGATCCGAATGTCTATCTTCAGCGAGTTAAAGGTAATTTGTTGGTTATTGTACTTTATGTTGATGATCTGCTTATTACTGGTAGCACACTTACTTCAATAAACAAGCTAAAAACTGCCTTAAATCTAGCTTTTGACATGAGCGATTTGGGCTTGCTGAGTCACTTTTTGGGCTTGGAGATAGCTCAAAATTTCGATGGGATCACTATATCTCAGCAAAAATATGCTTCCGACTTGTTATTGAAGTTTAATATGGCTGAATGTAAGGCAGCCCCGTTCCCATTCCTCTCAGGAATCAGTCTTGAGGAGGGAGATTCCACACCGCTTGCAGATTGCAGTATGTATCGACAGTTGATTGGTTCACTACTTTATTTGACACACTCTAGGCCTGACATCTCATATGCCGTGAGTGCCGTGTCAAGATATATGCAGCAGCCACATGAGCTTCATTGGCGAGCAGCCAAGCGGATCTTGCAGTATGTGCAAGGTACGAGACAGTTTGGCATACATTATGCTGCAGATTCTGAGCTAGATTTCATTGGTTTTACTGATTCAGATTGGGCAGGTGATAGCATTGATCGGAAGTCCACTTCCGGTTATGTTTTCATGATTGGTCATGGTGCTATTTGCTGGTCCAGCAAAAAGCAAGCAGCCATTGCACTTTCTTCAGCAGAGGCAGAGTATCGAGGGGCAGTCAATGCCTGCATTCAGGCAGTTTGGTTGCAGGGTATTCTTTCCGAGTTTGGTTTTGGTGGCACTACTTCGACTGTCCTATTTTGTGACAATCAAAGTGCTATCAAGATCTCCACAGATCCAGTTCAGCGGCAGAGGACCAAGCACATTGAGATTCATATGCATTACATTCGACAGTTGGTGCATGACCGCACCATCATTCTGCAATATTGCCCTACCGATGAGCAAATTGCAGACATCTTCACCAAGAGCTTCACTGAGAAGAAGTTCTCTTACCTCCGTTCACTGTTGGGGGTGAGTTCCATCATGGTGGAGACAGATTGATTCATTATTATGCTTTAGACTTGAGGGGGGGCTTTCTTCCCACTGGGTTTTCCCTCTTTCCTCACTTAGTTTATTTTTCAGCATTTTTTGGATTATTGTATTGGGGTGACCTTTGGTCTTAGTTACCAGGGCCCCACATTATTTTAGTTGGCACATCATAGTCTAGCTTGAGGGGGGGTGTTCGGATATCCATCATCTATTTCGGGATACATATCTATTTCAGGATCATCTATTTCGGGATACATATCTACTTCAGGATCTTGCATGATCTATTTCAGGATATGTAGTCCAGTCACCAGTTTGATGCCTCCAGCACCTTATCCACCTTCTTCTAGCACCCGGGAGCCACTTTCCACAGAGTTTTAGCCCTCCTAAGCTGAAAGGCGCCCTCTTCTCACCTACTGACTGAGAAGGGCGCACTTGCTCACCTACCACTGCAGATTCACTCCAGTTACATTCAGTTAGCTCCGATTCTGATTGATTTCACTCCGATTTCACTCCTGACTGACTGTTTCACCTCCGATTGACCTCCAGTTCGATTAGGTGACTTGCTCTGACTCCAGTTAGCCTCCCATGCGCCCCCACTGAGCCTCCAGATCCTATATCAGTGCTACACACTTCAGTTACATTTATTATGATCAGTTAGACTCAGCTTGACACCTGGATGACTGTTTGTTGTGATTGATGAGCAACACCGATGATTGATGAGGACTCCTAGATTGAGTCAAGCTACTCCATTTCAGTGATTCGAATGCCTACTTAGTCAATTCGAATTGCCATTGACAGTTATTGGATTGTATTGTAATCTATTGTAATTCATTCACCCTTTCTGGGATAGAGAGCACTGCTGCATGTTTTTGCACAGTTTTGCACCATATCTTCTTATTCATCTGTTGTGACTGATTTATTTGTTCATTAGATCTGCTGTGACTAACTTTACACAAATTAGATAAAATAAAATACGTAAGGTGACAGGTATGGAACCCTAGATTTAAGGAATTAAGACCACTGTGGAGGCTTAGGGAAGATGTGACTTGGCAAAGATTGATTATACACAGTAATTCAATGTTTAAGTATGATTCCAGGATTTAGGTGCTAGTTAAAATAGTCAAATTCAGCTGCCTTGGGAAACATGACCCTTAAAACAGGGAAAGTGTCCCAAAAAGTGGATTTGAGGTTTAGGGCTTTCTAGCACGGCTTGGTAGATGGATGTGACAGTATCAAAGTACACAAGCTCAACAAACAGGGTCACAACACAGGCAAATTAGATAGCTCAACTAATGCACAAGGGTAGAGAGATCCAGTGCCTAGGGATTTGGGCCATAGGGAGTCCTCCAAAGATGACATCTTGGAGAACCCACCTAGGGTTTGCCCTAATGTGAAAAACCCAAAAATGTTTTGCCAAATTGCCGAGTGGTTTGAGCCAGAGAATTTTCCGAAGGATTTAACATAGGGTTTGAAGAAGAAATGATAGATGGGTAGGTTAGAGAAATACAAATCTTACCTTGCAAGCGTACCTGAATGATGGAAATGTTTGCTATGATGCCGAGGACTGTTCCCGCAGAGATCTAATGAAAGTTTGAGTCGTTTCCTTGCCTTTACGAATTGCCCAGCTCCACACGTGCGCCCTCATTTTCCTGATGAACCAAGGACAATAAGATCAATTAGTTCAAGACAAGAATGAAGGAAATACAAATGACGAACATGATAACAAAGAGTAAGAGGTACTAAGACAGTGATACTCCCTGTAACCGACGAAAAGAAGAGAAAGTAGCAGGGTGAGTCTCCCCAGCCAATGTGCCCTCCTCACCAAATCGGCTTCTTCACCTGTAGATCAAAACGTGGAGAAAAGATATGCAAGAAAGATCCCCAATACTCTCAAAGCAAAGGAAAAACAGTTTCAATCGACATCTATAGCATCCACAACCACAAGACAAATATCTGCAAAATATATTTTATTCCAAAAGCCAAGAGCCAAAAGTCCCTTTACAATGAAAATCTCTCTCCTTTAAATAGGAAGAAGAGATACCAAAACGCTAACCACCTTTTGAATGGATGGCTAAGATTAAAAGATACATAAGTTCTAATCAATGGTTGAGATGAGCTCAACATAAAGTACATGGATCGACTCAAAAATATAACATATACATGGACAAAATCGCCCTAGGGAGGCATCCCACTCAAAGTGACTAGAAAAACATGATAACCCGCACATGGTGGGTCTAGGGGGTGATATCCAACCTCCCTAGTGTGGACCCATGGCACAATAATAATGAATGACCAACCCAATACCAAATCGTGCTCTCTCTGGGAAAGTCGTGAGCCTCCAAAGGCTCCAGAAAACCATAAAATGCGCCGGAGAAATGTATGAGGACCCTGTTATCACACAACTTGTAGTTGCCCCTAGTGGTATCCCATCCGGGACGGTAGAGGAGACGGACAACTAAAGAGGTGACCCAAGAGATGCTACGATTCCCAATGTAAGGTGGGAGTCACGTCAACTGAGGCACTCTTCGCTTTAAATCTAGATAGATCAAGACCTAGGGGGAGACCCTATAACCAATCAAAGATGATTGGACCCAAACAAATGTTCCTAGGGATGAGTAAATGGTAAGTTACGGAAACCAATGCAAGGCAAAGTGGACTTAGAAATTAGAGTATGGTTGAAGGTGGTTTGAGAGATGATTAGTGTTTCAACCAATGTATGATTTAGGCCACATGATTAGTTATAATGACAAGGTATATTACCATGTGTTACACAAGTGGGTCCTACTTTCTTGGGATATGTGAAATGGCTTAAAGTGGACCCACAAGGTGAAATTAAGGGATGCAATTGGCACTAGAGGATATGTAATGAGTAGATCTATGGATCTAAGTTGAAATTAGAAGTACCCACTGACTGGATATAAGGTTTGACACAAATCCCAAGGAGTGCCACTTGCTTAAGGAGGACTAGTGCCTTGGTAACTGTGAAAGTGCCAAAACTGCCTCCTAGGGCATCTGCATTGTCCAATTGAGCCCACCAGGCTCACCAGAAGGAAGGGGGTAAAAACAAGTGGCTGGACCACCCCCTCCTCATACAACGCCCTAGGTGAATTGGCCTCTCATGGCCCCTGCTGCTCAGGCTGGGAAATCAACCCCAAATCTGGTCAACAAGTGTAAAACTGCATCAATCATTGTCAGAAGTGCCCGAAACTGAAAGATAAGTGTCTCATTGGATCCAGAAGACCCAAATCCACTAGGAATGTGTACTCATACACCATGGGTTTCCCTAATGGGCCAGCTGTAGGGTCCACCATATATGGATAATGCATAATCTGATGATCTGAAGTAATCATAAAATCTGTTGAACTGCATCAATCATCATCTGAACCATATGTCCATCATATGGCATCATCATCAAGTATGTGGGACCATCAATCATCATCAATAGGTATAGATATATGGTCCACATCATCACAGATCCCAATAATATACAACCAAGGATAAATCACATCAGTAGACTAAGACATGCTTCTTTATTCATTCTCACAGCCAAGCTCAAAGTATAACATCCATTCAGTGGCATTAATCAAGTTAGCATATTCCTTTGTTATAAAATTACTTGCACAATAGTTCAAATGACAAACTTACCCATTGGACATGGTCAAACTGCTAGTGAAGGATGAAGGCTAGGAACAACGTTGGGAAAAGGGGTTGACTTGTCTAACTTAACTCAAAAATACTTTGGACTGGGAGAAGGGGGAAGCTACAAACTCTGTGCTGGACAAAATGACACGGGGGATGGTTGTGCTTCATAAATGGATAAGTTGTTTAGAGAGTGCTTATTCAACTTAGGCATCATGTCTACATCAAGTTGATCCAGGTTCATTAGGATCATTCAATTTCATTTCATAGCCTTTTTGGCCTACATAACCCTTCGGATCTCAGGTGTGCTGATAAGCACAACTAGTTGCAGCTTGCATCCAGGGCATGTTTATATAAGGTCAGCAATTGTTTAGATATAGCTTTTAAGAACCATTGCTTTTTGGACCTTTCTTATACTCTTCGAGGAGTATTTTCAGCAGTTCATCGCTCTTGCCCTTATTAGTTTCCATGGGCAAATTTGTAAGTTTCCATAAGTAGAACATGAGCTTTCAGTTTTAACCAACAACATCTCAAGTGACTAGGGGGAGTTCGAGCCAATGCCAAACATCGGGACAACCGACCAGAATGATTTAGGCCTACAATCCAACTCACCAAAGGCAAGTTTTGTCACCAACTTAGAGCCGAGACACTGAACATACAGGGATGTGGTCCAAACACAGAGGTAGAAAAATGGGGAAGTCCTCAGTATCAGAAAGTCAAATGAGACAGGTCAAGGTTTAAAGTCAAATAGGAAAGTCATGTATGGATGGAGTCAAGTGAATATGGAGCCTACACTAGCAGACATCTGGTGTCAGGAAAGACCATATCTATGTAAGGTGGAAAACCAGTGGGTTTTGTTAAATGACCTAAATGTGCAAGCAATTGTCCATTTTATGATTTATAGTTCATTTTAAACAGTTTGCAACATCAGGAATAATATACCAAGCAGATGCTGTGAACATGACTAAATCAACAAGATAATAATCCACCGTCAATGATAAAACATCCATAGATCATACAACATCATCATAGTAATAAACATCATATACCATCTGAAACACTGTTGCAATACATCTCTAAGCACTGAACTGAAACTATATGGGATAAAGGGTCACATCGGTCATCAAATCTGAACTCTCAAGGCTCAGCCTTGACACCAGGTCTAACATAAGTCTGAATAATACACTGCTCTGATCATGGGTGATCACAAAATATACAATCATCATAGCCATGCTCTGAATAATGGAAGCTCTGGAATGTGCAGATATCTGCTAAACAAGAATAGTAGCCCTGCTACTATGGTGTGATAACAGACCCCACTGAATGCTGAAACTGTTGTGGAAGGTGTGGGAGACATCACACTCATCATCAAAAATATTCTCATGCCCTTTCCTTGCCTCAGTAGCTCAAATCGATTTCCGAAGTAGCCATTTTTACCATTTTTATGCCTATGTAAATCCTCTATAAAGTATAAAAATGCCTGTAACTCTCTGCATGTTCATCCGGGGCCAAATCTGACTGAACCATAATGGCCAGGAGTGGTATAATAGTAAAAACAAGTGGCTGGACCCCATACTCCCTCTATAGCGCCCTAGGTGAACTAAATGGATCATGAAACTGCTCTGACAGGCCATTTTTCATGGCAAATATGCACCAGAATGATAAACTGAGAAAAATACCAACTATAACTGCCCATAACTGAAATCCAACTGTCTCAATGGACTTAGAGAGCCCAAATCTACTAGAGGTGTGTACTCATACACCATATGGATCTATGCATGATCATATAATATCTCAAATATACCCGAACAGATAAAAATAATAATAATCTGCAAATGATCAAATATAATAAAATGCCAGATCATCATCATAAACTTGTAACCAATGCATGGAACCATCTGGTGATCTGTAATAGCCCAAATATCATCTATTTGCATCATCTAAGGTCTAATCACCCCATGTCCTGTAGTGGACCTTGTTCAAACTAGGTTTGACCAAGTCAACATGACCAATAAAATGACCCGGGTTGAGATCAGGCTGCTGCAAGTGTTAAAAGGTTAAGACATGCTTTACAAATCATTCAAGTAGTAATATAACATATAGTGATCATTTCTCTGGCGATCTAAAACCAAGTATTCAATGTTTTTTATTATTATTATGGCTCAGACTAGAACCTCAAGACTATACTCACTTTATGACTGTGATCATTTTGCTAGTGATGGGTGATGGCTGAAGACTATAAGGCTAGGCTAAGGGATGACTGTACTGACTTGACACTGTGACACTTTGGAAGTGGGAAAGGGCATACACACTAAAGCATATGATGGACAAGAAATAACACAGGGGATGGCAGTGTCTCACAAATGGATAAGCTATTTCAGAAGTGCTTAGTCAACCTTGACAGATGTCTACAACTCAGATCCAAGCTAATATAGCTCCGTGAGGATCTTTTCTAGAGCCACCATGACTAGGTGCCCGACAAACCGTAACTCGAGACTCTAGGGGACACTTGTTGAGATATTGTAACTTCAAAGAATATTATATTTGTACTTTATTATTCTGGAGATGTTTCATTCCTCCTTGAAGACCTTATTGTATATCCGGAGATGTTTATTCCTCCGTCAGATTGTGGTAACTTGGGTTATTAGACTTCCCTAGTGGGGGTCGGCCCTGTATGTGTTATGTGGGTCAACGGGTTATTAGACCACCCTAGAGGGGTCGGCCCAGTCAGTTGTAGTGGGGTATTTAACCCATTGGTTAAATACGAGCCTACATGTTTTGTGTAAAAGACAAGTCGGAGTAGTGTATAAATAGAGGAGGTGTATTCCTCATTTTACACACACTCACTCACTTGAGAGTGGTGCACTTGTGGAGGACAGGTCTGCTATGGAGAAGGAGGAGCTTATGCTCAGGGTTACATCTTTGTATATTGCTGGTCATCTATATTGAGGAAGCTTTGCTGGGTTTTCTACCCCATGAGGGTTTCCTAGGATAAATCTGTGTCTCTTGTGTTTATGTTGTGCATGTTGTTTCTTCAGTGATCCTGTATATGATTTTATTGTGAAATGGAATGCAATGCTGTTATTTTCTATCTTAGCATATTAAATCTCAACATGGTATCAGAGCTAACCTGAAGGAAGACAATGTATGGCACTTACGACACTTGCGACAATTTGAAGGTTTGGGTTTTACATAGCAAAAACCAGTCATCGTGGCACTTTCGCTATAAATCCATTTATGCGAAGGTTCAGGATCTGAAAAGTTTACAGGTCGTACATAACATCCCCAGGTACCTTGTGTCCAAAGGGCACCCTCAGATTCGTTGTACTTTTTGAGTTATGATCAGTACAAGTTAGGCTTTCTGCCTCTTCCAGATCTCATTCAAAATCAGGTGACCTAGGAAAAAAGGTCATAACTTGGGCTAGGAAGCTCCAAATGAAATTTCGTAAAAAGTGACAGGTAGTACACAGACTGTACTATCTCAGGAAACGTTTTCAGAGGCTGAAGATGAACCAGTGACACGTGAAACGCTGTACAAGTTCGCTCTCCTGTTTTATCCCATAAACAGGTCACATTGCGACACTTGGAATAACTTGGGCTAGGAAGCTCCAAATGAAATTTCGTAAAAAGTGACAGGTAGTACACAGACTGTACTATATCAGGAAACTTTTGCAGAGGCCGAAGCTGAACCAGTGACATGTGGCACTCCGTACAAGTTCTCTCTCCTGTTTTATCCCATAAACAGATCATGTTGCGACACTTGGCATAACTCTCTCTCAGAAAATTCAATTGAGGTCAGACCTGTCAGGATGAAAAGATGACAGGTCAGGCTACCACAAAAAAAGTTTTCAGACCCTGTGGAGCAAAAAGTTCAGAGTTATAGCAGAAACAATCAGGTACATCTTTCTGTCAAAACAGAATTATTTTTGGAGCACCTTCATTCATGGCTTCCAGAATTTAGGGTTTCGGAGAAAGTTAGAATTTTTGGAATCGGAATCCACGGCTGAATGCTACTTAGGAAAATCGAAATTTAGAGACAAAGATCGATTTTTTTGGTTGGGTAGAAGACCGGGCTCTATCAAACCCCAGTTCGGGATTATGATCGGAAAGATGGAAAATTAAGGCTTCAGCAAAAGTTGGAATTTTTTGAAGTCTGTAACCACGGCTGGAAGCTCCTTAGAAAAATAAGAGTTTAGAGCCTTGGATCAAACCTTTTGATTGGATAGAAGGGTGGGCTTCATCAAACCCTAGTTCGGGTTCCTGTCCAGAAGATCCAGAAGTTTCGAAGGCAATTTTGAGGGGTCAAATTTTGGAGATTTCAAAATTGAAGTATGCTAGTTTGATCAGCTCAGCAAGACACATCCTTCCATCCATTCAGAAGTGTGAAAGTCAAAGATTGAATTTTTAGGGTTTCTCTAACAAACCCTAATCAAGCTCCAGATCAAGTTTCAGGGGGAGTTGAGGCTAAGGCCTTACATAAGAAGACTACAAGAAGTTTCGACAGGTATGACTTAAGGAGATTCAGGTATGTTTTGAAATCTGATTCTTGATTAAGTTCATAATGTGTTTGTCTTCATATTATTTATTAGTACAATCTTGATTAATGTTAGAATTGTCTTATCACCCTAGTAACGGTATGAATACATGTGAATTATCGAAGACATTCATTGATTAGGGCTATATGATTGTACTAATGCATTATGGTGTTGTGTGAGGTTGATGTTGTCTGCTAACAAGATACAGGTACATCACAAAAGACAAATCAAGTTCCATGACCATGACAACATGAAGACAAAGACTCATCCATAATCTTTGTTCTACTTACGAGGTATGTATGACTTTGTTATATTATGCTTAATCTATGAGACATGCAGGTTCTAGCTCAGGATCTCTAAATCATTGAAGAGATTGTTTAGGTATGTTGTACATAACTAAGAAGGTTTACTAATCCAGGTATGTTTTCCTATGTCAAGTTAGAATCTTACCTTGTGTTAGGATCCCTTATATAAGTATACTTGGTATGATTGGTTATGCTTATTCATAAAGTTAGTAATCAAGGGTTTTTGCATATTATGTCTCTTATCTTGATTATTTAATTAACCAAAAGAGTACTATGATCAAACAAGAATATGCATGAGTAAAAGAAGACTTCCTTGAAACCCTGAATACTAATGATCATGACTATACATATTCAAGATTATTTAGAATTAGAATGTTTTGATAATATTGAGAATATACTAATGAATGTATGTTTGTGTATGAGATCATGATGATGACACTAGTGCTCACTTGAGCATGCATAGTGGTACAGAATGAATAGAAGTTCAAAAGACATATAGAAGATAAAACGAGAGGCAACCACACAAACATAAAAGATAAGTATTTGAGTTGTTATTTGAAATAGTAAATGATATTGCTTGTATGCATATTTGTATTCCTAGAATATATGATGCTGAGTGTAAACATTCATAGAGCATTGAACAGTATACTACTAATATGCATATGATTGGTAAGTTGGACAAACATTCCATTGTTTCTTGTCTAGAATGAAACCTCTTTGCTGACATGCTGAGAGCTGTGCACACTCTCGATAGTATGTTCTGGTAGAGATGGAAGGCATCTAGATAGCCACTGTATGCATACAGGATATGAGAAAGTGTTGTGCCAAAGTATTGGTCAAAATAGTTGCATAACTATGTAAATGATATCTGTATGTATAATAGGTTATCATGTCAATATGATTTGATGATTATGAAGTATTACTAATCATGTACTTAATTTTGATTTGTAGGAAAGATCATGATGAATGATGAACACTGAACAAGCGATGGATGTTCAACAAAAAAAAAAAAATTTCAAATCAAACACACTATAGAAGGCTTGTGGCTAGAAGATTATCTTAGAAAGACGAAGAGAATCATGATGAGATGTTTGCTCCAAGTGGCTAGATAAGACCATTCTCTTAATGGTGTAATTAAAGAAGAAGTGTGAATCAGGTTCTGTATGGGTTCCCAGGATCGATAGTAAATTGATAAAAATACATGTGAGGATTGCATCATCCTTGAACACAAGTTCGAAAGTGAGCCGTGGACAAGTGTCTCCGAGAAAGAAGAGGGATTGTATCATCCTTGAACATTTGTTCTAAAGAGAGCCGTAGATGTATGTCTTCGAAAATGAAGTCCTTGGTGGACATGAGAGGATTGGATCATCCCTGGACTTAAGTCCTAAAGAGAGCCGTAGACATGATGTCTCCGAGAATGAAGTCCTGAATGAACAGGTAGGGGATTGCATCTTCCCCGGACCTCGGTCCCAGAATTGAGCCGTAGACTGATGTCTCCGAAAATTGAAGATAGGACTGCATCGTCCCTGAACTAGGTTCAAAATGTACGTGAGGACTGCATCGTCCATGAACTGGGTTCAAAATGTACGTGAGGACTGCATCGTCCATGAACTGGGTTCAAAATGTACGTGATGGGATTGCATCGTCCCTAGACATGAGACTTGTCTTAAAGTGATAAGGACTAATCATCCTGTAAGTAGATTGGGATTGCATCGTCCCTAGACATGGTGAGGTGTCTTAAAGTGATAAGGACTAATCATCCTGTAATTAGATTGGGATTGCATCGTCCCTAGACATGGTGAGGTGTCTTAAAGTGATAAGGACTAATCATCCTGTAAGTAGATTGGGATTGCATCGTCCCTAGACATGGTGAGGTGTCTTAAAGTGATAAGGACTATTCATCCTGTAAGTAGATTGGGATTGCATCGTCCCTAGACATGGTGAGGTGTCTTAAAGTGATAAGGACTAATCATCCTGTAAGTAGATTGGGATTGCATCGTCCCTAGACATGGTAAGGTGTCTTAAAGTGATAAGGACTAATCATCCTCTAAGTTGATTCGGGATTGCATCATCCTTAGACATGGTGAGGTGTCTTAAAAGGATAAGGATTGATCATCCTGTAAGTTGATCTGGATTGCATCGTCCATAGACATGAGAGATGTCTTAAATTGAGAGGGATTGATCATCCCATAAGTGGATCAGGATTGTATCATCCTTGGACCTATGTCCTAAAGTGAGAGGGATTGACCATCCCGTAATTGGATCATGTGTGTTGCAGGATATGCTACTGTTGTGTATACTTGTATCGGTGTGGATACTTGTATTGATAGATGTATTAGTGAGAATACATGCTTTTGATGATAGATGTATTAGTGAGAATACATGCTTTTGATGATAGATGTATTATTCAGAATACATGCTTTTGATGATAGATGTATTAGTGAGAATACATGCTTTTGATGATAAATGTATTAGTAAGAATACATGTTTTGATGATAGATGTATTGGTGAGAATACATACTTTTGATGATACATGTATTGATTAATGTACTTGTATGGTTGAGTATACTTATGTTGTAGATCGACATGATCCAGATGCTGTAGATCGAGATGATCCAGATTGTGTAGATCGAGATGATCCAGATGCTGTAGATCGAGATGATGTGACGATGCTGATCGTGTTGATCTAGACGACGATGTTGATCGTGTGATGACGATGCTGATGATTGTGTGATGACGATGTTGATGATCGTGTGATGACGATGCCGACGATCGTGAGGATTCATATATTGATGTTGCTATAGCTGTTCGAGTGCTGCAGAAGATGAAGACTCAACACTGAAGATGTTGATGTTCCAGTAACTGCTTGAGTTACTGATGATGTTGAGAAAGCTTCCAATGATTTATAGATGTATCATGTATGATGTTGATGACTCCTTGCTCGTGCAGATGCTGTTATAATATCCTTCTCATTAAGGGGGAGTGTTGAGATATTGTAACTTCAAAGAATATTATATTTGTACTTTATTATTCTGGAGATGTTTCATTCCTCCTTGAAGACCTTATTGTATATCCGAAGATGTTTATTCCTCCGTCAGATTGTGGTAACTTGGGTTATTAGACTTCCCTAGTGGGGGTCGGCCCTGTATGTGTTATGTGGGTCAAAGGGTTATTAGACCACCCTAGAGGGGTCGACCCAGTCAGTTGTAGTGGGGTATTTAACCCATTGGTTAAATACGAGCCTACATGTTTTGTGTAAAAGACAAGTCGGAGTAGTGTTTAAATAGAGGAGGTGTATTCCTCATTTTACACACACTCACTCACTTGAGAGTGGTGCACTTGTGGAGGAGAGGTTTGCTATGGAGAAGGAGGAGCTTATGCTCAGGGTTACATCTTTGTATATTGCTGGTCATCTATATTGAGGAAGCTTTGCTGGGTTTTCTACCCCATGAGGGTTTCCCAGGATAAATCTGTGTCTCTTGTGTTTATGCTGTGCTTGTTGTTTCTTCAGTGATCCTGTATATGCTATTATTGTGAAATGGAATGCAATGCTGTTATTTTCTGTCTTAGCATATTAAATCTTAACAACACTTAGAATTAGTTGTCCCTTACTCCATCTCACATGATAACCCGCAGGCTAGTGAGGAATAAATCATTACAAGTGAGGCCAACAATCATTAGATATAGCATTTGTTAGACCATTTCTTTTTAGGCCTTTCATTCATTTCCATAGCCTTGATCCGTGTGTTGAAAAACACATTCTTGGATTTACATTTATTAGGATTTTTTATCCGTGTGTGTTGAGAAACACATTCTTGGATTTACATTCATTTCACATGCCTTTCATTCATGTGTGTTGAGAAACACATTCTAGAATGGGCTTTCATTTAATATATACATTTCATTTCCAGACACATTGTAATGATGGTAGTACTATCTGTTTCAGGTCTAGTCAACACAACCTAGGCAACTTAGAGCCGAGACAAAATACAACAGGGAAGCTTATCCAACAAAGAGGCTAAAGTGGGGGAAAGTCCTCCATGTCACAAGTCAAGTAGTAAGTCAAGGATAATGCAATAACTGGAAGGTAATGGATGGATGGAGATAGTGAATAATGAGACCAACACTACCAAGCCATAGGATGGTGGGAATGATCACCTCCATTCTCTTAAGGAGGGTAAAACCAATGAGTATAACCAGGAACTTCTAAGTCTGAGCAGGGACATAGATAAATAAATAATACAACCAAGCCCACATATCTATATGATCGCCAGATCATGACACCAGTGCTAAAACATGCCACAAGAATGAGTATAAAAGCAATAATAACCACAAACACATAATAATACTTGCCTGGTCATATACCTGTGCACAAACCATCTATACCATAATTTGTCCACTGAGAACCTGCTGCTGCAACTCGGGGCAATACATAATGCTCTGTAATGGCTAAATGGCTACATCGGTCATCAAACCTGAGTTTCCTGAGACTCAGTCATGGTATAGGAATATACTGTTGTCCGTAATCATGATAGTGATCCAATATAGATGCTCATCTCAAGCATCTCAATGTAAAGGATTGGCTGAAAAATGTACTGGAATTTGGAATAAAACATATGGTAGCCCAGCTACTATATATGTGATAACATCTGGCTCCAGCTGGGACAAGTGCTCTGCTGAATAGAGCGCTTGAGAACCTTAGAATATCTGGTCCTCATCACTCTGCTACTCGTATTCTCGATCTAGCACTCTAGCTCTGCAATAACCACCAAAATGTACCTGATATCTACAAAATGTCCAGAGCTATACCAAACTTGCAGACCGATCGTCAGAACAATGCATGTATATACATAAATCTCAAAATAAAACATAACTAAAAATAAAATGCGGAAAGTAATACTAATCTACTAACATAACTTCAATTTTTTTATTGTGCAGGAAAAGAAAAAGGGCAAGTACTTAGGACTAAACTATGAGCTTCAAAGGCGAGCTTAGGAAAAGACAAAAGGTGCCAGACTCAATGGCTGAAAACTAAACTACTGCTCAAGTGAGCTTATTCAGATCCTACCTACTCTAACCTACTAGGAAAGCAAGTCATTCAAGATTGATAGGAGGGAAGTAATGTTTCATCATCCTCCCATTCACAAGCAGTTCAACTTCATCACCATCCAACGTTTCAAGAACAAAAGACCTTTTTCCGGTTAACCTGATTATTCTGTAAGGACCCATCCATAGTCTTTCAAGTTTTGCATGATTTCCTGGTTTTCCTTTAAATTTATCCCATACTAGTACATCATCTCCAACATCGAAAGTATCATTACGCATACTTTGATCAAAAGTGCCTTTTACTCTTTCTTGCTCAATGAACATTTTCTCAAGTGCATCCCTTCTTTTCTCATCAAGTTCAACTAATTTATCAATTCTAGCCCGAATTGCTTCTTTATCTGTGGTGCACTGCTGTAATAAATCATAAATTGGTATTTGCAGATTGATTGGAAGTCTACAGTCCTGCCCATATATCAACTCGAAAGGAGATTTCCTTGTAATCCTCTTAACAGTTGTCCTATCAACCCACAATGCATATTTCAATTTACTATCCCAACTTCTCTTATTCTCTCCCACCATTCTTTTCAATAATCCAATTAGATTTTTGTTACTAGATTCAGCAAGGCCATTTCCTTGAGGGTAATAATTTGAAGAATGTGACAAGGTGATTCCATGATTCATGCAGAAGGTTGACATCTCTAATTTACTGAAAGCTTTAGCGTTATCGGTGGTTAACTTTAAAGGACAACCATAACGAGATACAATGTTTTCTTCCAAAAATTTTACAACCACTTCTACTGTGGCCTTTTTAGTCGGAGTAGCCTCAACCCAATGAGTGAAATAATCAGTGCAAGTTAAAATGTATTTATATCCATTACTTGAGTTTTCATTAAAAGACCCTGCAAAATCCATGCCCCATAGCTGGAAAGGAGTTTCAACTACAACCGGAGTTGGTAAAGCATGCAGTCTTGGTTTTCCAGAGAAGAATTGGCATTCCTGGCAAATCCTAACATATGCATGCAAATCTTTGAACAATGTTGGCCAATAATATCCTGCTCTCATGATTTTTGCAGCAGTTGTTCTTGGTGCATAATGACCACCACATAACCCTGAATGCATTTCTTTAATGATGGTTTTTTATTCTTCGAGATTTACACATTTTAAAATAATTCCGTCAGGGTTTCTCCAACCCAGGCCATCTTGTGTCAAGACATACTTCTTAGCTTTTAATCTTAAGGCTCTTCTTTGATGGTTGACCAAGTAATCAGGACAAGACAAGTTTCTCATAAAGTAGATGATGTCTTTGTACCACTCGTGCTCTTCATCAATATGTAAGACATAATGTTTCTGTTCGCAAACGACATTAACCGCACTACTATTTCATTTCTCAGTTAAAAGTTGAGCCAAACCCTGTCCTTTCACAATCTTGATGGGTTTGATTTCCAAATCATATTCTTGGATTCATGAAATCTAGTTCCCTCTAACACCTATACCATTTGCTTGTGATAAGACATACTTCACTGCTTTGTATGGCACACACGCTTTGATTTTGGAATATCCCACATAAGTTCTGAAATGCTTTAGAGCTTTGACTAAGGCATAGGCTTGTTTTTCAGTAGTGGTATATTTCAGCTCAGCATCTCGCAAGTTTTTACTCATAAAAGCTATAGGTTGTTCATGATTTTCATTGTTCTTTTGCAACAAAATTTCAGCGATGGTATCTTCGAAAGCATATGAATAGATTAAGAATTCCTTGTTGTAATCAGGGCATGCTAAGACAGAAGGAGTTGAGATGGCTTTCTTTAGCTTGGTGAAAGATAATTCGCAAGCTTTATCCCAAACAAATTTCACATCCTTCTTTAAAAGAACATTTAGAGGTTTGGCTAACTCTGCTAAGTTTGGAATAAACCTTCAGACAAAGTTTATTTTTCCAAAGAAAGACTGAAGGGAAGCAACATTATGGGGTGCATTAATGGCATTAATGGCTTGGACACGTTCATGATCAATTCTAATTCCTTCTTTAGACACAATATGTCCCAATAATTTACCTTCGTCAATTCCAAATGTGGATTTTTTCGGATTCAGAGATATACCAAACTTCCTACACCTATCAAAAACTTTCCTTAAATGCTTTACATGATCATCTCGTTCTTTATAAAAAACTGTTAGATCATCTCGATAAATAGCAATGATCTTTCCAATGAGGTCATTAAAAGCTTGATCCATTGCTCTTTGAAAAGTTGATCCAACATTTAATAATCCAAAAGGCATTCTTATATACTTGTAAGTTCCCCATGGAGTTGTAAAAGTTGTTGTTTTCTCTACCTTCCTTTTTAATATGTACTTGATTATACCCTGAAAACCATCTAACATTGACAACATTCCAGCTCCAATAACAATTTGCAAAAGATTTTCCATATTCGGCAAAGGGTAATCGTCTTTTAGAGATGCATTATTCAAGTTTCTAAAATCTATACATATCCGTATTTTGTTCGGGTACACAGGGTACTACCAAAGGACCGAACACCAAGAGCAACCACTTCACACAAACAGATCACAGATCAACACACCGATGTTTTGACATGGTTTAAACCCTCTTGAGGGAAACACTCCACAGCCCCGGCCAAATAGCTTCTACGGGACAATTTATTATGCAAAGAAAGAAAGTTACAAATGAGCTTCTCATAATCGATCAACTAAACAATGACCCTCCATGCTCTTTAAATAGAGATCATGGACCAATCAGGTGTTAAGACACGGATCAAGGTTAGGTATGATTTAAGAGAAGTTGAGCCGTCGGATCACTCTAAGTTGGGAACATATCCTGACCGTCGGATTAAGTATTTACAAATGCATACTAATGCATACTAAAGAAACACACTATCCCTAACAGATATATTACACAAGTTGATCTTAACTAACTCCTAAGTGTCTAAATATCCTAACATCCCCCCTTAAGAAAAACTTGGGATAGGATTGAAGGATTTACAAAAGTGACACTATTAGGAGAAGGAAGGAGGCATTAGAGCCTATCCACCCTTAATGACAAGTTCCTGAACTCCTAACATAGATCGAAGTTTAGAAAACTTTGCTTCTGTAAGAGACTTGGTGAAGATGTCTGCAACTTGATCATTTGTAGGGCAAAAGAGCACTTCAATAACATGATCATGAACAAGATTTATGATGAAGTGCATATGTAGCTCAATGTGTTTGCTGCGTTGATGTAGAATTGGATCTTTGGCAAGCTTGATGGCACTTTGATTGTCGCACCAAAGTGGAGTAGGCTGCTGCTGCTCGAATCCAAACTCTAAAAGGATCTGTCGAAGCCATAAAGCTTCCTGACTGGCATTAACTGCAGCTCGATATTCTGCTTCTGCTGAAGAAAGAGTAAGAGCTTTTTGTTTCTTACAAGCCCAAGTGATAGGTCCAGATCCCCGACTGAAAACATAACCTGCAGTAGATTTTCGATCATCAGGATCGCCGACCCAATCTGAATCAGTGAAACCAACCAACAAAGGTTCCCCCCCTGTACTATAATGAATCCCAAACTGAACTGTACCTCAAATATATCGAAGTATTCTTTTATCTGCTTTCCAGTGACTTTCATGAGGTGTCTGCATATAACGGGCAACACGATCAATGACAAAGGAAAGGTCAGGACGGGAATGAGTCAAGTATAAGAGACTACCAACAAGTTGATGATACAAGGTGGCATCGACTTCAGGTGAAGTACAAGTGGCAGAAAGTTTGACTCCATACTGGAAAGGAGAAGGGGCTGGTGTACAATCTTCCATGTGAAAGCGACGAAGAAGGTCACAAGCATACTTAGACTGAGAAAGAAAGATTCATTCTTTGGTTTGCAGGACTTGGAGACCAAGAAAATAATGCAAATGTCCTAAGTCTGACATTTCAAAATTTTTTTTAAGACTGGATTTCACATGGGTTATAAGCTTAAGGTCACTACCAGTAAGAATAAGGTCATCAACATATAGAACAAGTATGATGAGATGGTTTCCTACTTTCTTGGTATAGACATTGGGGTCAGAATGGCATCTAGAAAAACCAGTGTCAAGGAGAAAGTTATCCATTTTGGCATACCAAGCTCTAGGAGCTTGCTTAAGGCTATATAAGGATTTCTTAAGGTGGCAGACAAGGCTAGAGTTATTCTGAACATATCCAGGAGGTTGTTCCATGTAAATTCCCTCCTGTAAATCACCATGTAAAAAGGCAGACTTGACATCCATTTGATGGACTTCCTAGTTATGTAAGGCTGCAAGGGAAAGAACAAGGCATATGGAGTTCATTTTTGCGATGGGAGCAAAGGTTTCATTGTAGTCAATCCCTTCAACTTGGGAAAATCCTTTGGAAACTAACCTTGCTTTAAGTCTTTCAACACTTCCATCTGATGCATACTTAATTCTATAGACCCATTTACATCTGACAAGTTTTCTTCCTTTTGGAAGAGGTACAAGATCCCAAGTATCGTTCGCCATTAAGGAACGATATTCTTCATCCATGGTTGCATCCCAATCTGGATTCCCTGAAGCTTCTGCAAAAGTTTTTGGATCATGATTCTCGGAAACTTGAGCCAAAAGAGAAGAGGCTCGCTGAAACTGAGAACGTGTTCGACGTTGATCTCTAGGATCACCGGCAAGATCACCAGCTGCTTCACATGTTGAACGGACCCATCGAGGAAGCACTTGTACTGGTGCAACTGGAGGAACATGAGCAGGCGGAGGTGGATTTTCATCCTCACTGTCATCATCAGAAACTGGAGTTCGAAACCTATCAAGGAAGTTGGAAGAAGAAGAAGAAGGCACAAACGCCGAATCAGGCTCGCAGGCCAAAGATGGCACAATCGCCGAGTTAGGCTTGCAGGCCAAGAGATTTTCATCAAATTTAACATCTCTTCTAATAATTATATGATGAGAATGTGGTTGAAGAAGTCTATAACCTTTTACATCTTCAGAATATCCAACAAATATGCACTTTTCACTTTTAGGCTGCAATGCTTTCCGTTTTTTATTCGGAATGTGAGCCCATGCTTCACTACCAAACACACGGAAGTGACTTATATCAGGTTTAGTTTTACTCCATGCTTCTTCTGGTGTTATACCTTGTAATGCTTTAGTGGGGGTGCGATTAACTATGTAATTTGCACAATTAATGGCTTCAACCCAAAATTGAAGACTTAGTCCCTTAGATTGGATCATACAATTAGCCATTTTTTTTAATGTGCGGTTCTCCCACTCAGCTACACCATTTTGTTGTGGTGTATATGGAACAATATGCTGTTGTTGGATGTCTTGTTCAGTGCAGAAAGTAGTGAACTTTTTGTTAACATATTCTTCTCCATTGTCAGATCTTAACTTAATAATTTGATGACCAGATTGTTTTTCAACAAGGGCCTTGTAGGCCAAGAACATGTTAAATACTTCGCTCTTAAGTTTTAGGAAATAAACCCAAGTGCGTATGGTGTAATCATCAATGAAAGTTAAGAAATATTTGAAACCAGAAAAGGAAGCAGATGGAAGAGGACCACACAAGTCACTATGCACAAGCTCCAAGGGAACCGAGGCGTGCCAAGAGGTACGTTTGTCAAAACTGTCCTGATGATGTTTTTCGAGTACACAACCGGAACAAACACCATCCCTGCAAGATATCATCGGAAGACCTGTCACCATATTGTCTTTACATAGTTGTTGCAATGAGCGATAATTTAAGTGACCAAATCGCTCATGCCAAAGTTTGCTCAAGTTATCATTATGAGCAACAAAAACTGAAGGGAAAGGTGATGACCCAAAGTTGTTAAACTTGTACAACCTGGTAATATCATCAACAATTCCGGTAGCTAGGACCTGTTGAGGATCTTTAAAATCCGTGATTACAACTTGGTGAGGTGTAAAGGTCACAGTTTTACCTTCACCAGAATGAGTGATCTGATAGACTGATAACAAATTGTAGGAAATTCTTGGAACACATAGTACATCACTAAAATGACCATTATCTACTGGAACTGTTCTAGCTCCTACAACATTTAGAGATCTATCATCACCAACAAATATTTGTTTGGTGTTACATTCATGCATAGTAGAAAAGATGGCTTGATCCTTAGCCATATGATAAGATACTCCAGAATCAATGAGCCATTCATTTGAAGTAGAAGAAGAAAATGCATTATAAGAATAACTAGAAGCACAAAATGCATGTCCATGAGAGGCAGATTCTGAAGGCAACTCTAGGCTGATGTGGTGCTTCTTCATTGCTGCTTCCAAGGCTACCATCTTCTTGAAACACTTAGATTCATCATGATTATCTTTCCCACAATAGTTGCAATGACGCTCAGTCTTCTTGCCTTTTGGCTTGGATCGTTTGTCATTTTTTAAAGAAGGAGCTGACTGAGAGGGTTTTGGACCCTTGTTTGACTTATTATTGCGAAAATTTTGTTTCTTGGGAGGCTTGGACTTTTCTTTCTGTTGGGACAATAAGGCTTTCCCAGATGTATCTGCATTGTTGATTATTCCAAGATGAATGAGTTTATCTTGCTCTCTAATCAAGGAATCACAAAAGGATTCAAGACTAGGCTCTTGATAGCTAGCTGCATTCAAGGATTCTTTCATGGAGTAAAATGTAGATACAAAAACAAAATAAGCAGGTCCAAGTTTGGAAAGAATATGATAAATGCATTGTTTGTCTTCCCTCTTAATATTACATTCTACACATAAGAGTTTAAGAGTTTTGTACTTAGATAAATAATTTTGAATGCATGAAAAGTCACTTGGATTTAAAGAAATCAACTCATTTTCGAGTTGGTGACCTCGAATTTCATTGTGTTTACCAAACACAGATTCCAACTTGTCCCAAGCAGCATCAGGTTCATCAATTCCATATATGTGGAATCGCAAATCAGTAGAGATTGACATCTCAATCAATCCACGAGCTTCGTCACATCTATTTGCCCATTTTATTTTCTTATCATCATCAGTGAGTTCTGTTTCTCTTCTTGAGGTAATTCTGAAAAGTCCCCTACTTCGTAGAACATCCTCCATACGAGATTTCCATGAGAAATAGTTGGAACTGTTAAGTAGAATATCACAAGGGGCGGCCATATTTGTAAATTAATGGCTGTAAAAGCATAAACCAATAGTCTGGATGCGAAGAGCTCGAAAAAATAGGCGGTTTAAAAAAAAACGGCACTGAAAACTGACTCTGTATGATGAAGTTATGCTTCAACAAAGAAACTGTTGAAGATGTCCCCAATAGTGACGTGGCAGCTAGAGAATGTCCAGCAAAAAAAGAACCCCCCTCTTCCCAAGATGAACCTTTTGACAATCACTTTACAAGAAAGTTGTTTTAAGTGAACCACTTTTGTAAAATAAGTGATTTCACTTTTACAATGATATTACTTTTAAATAGTGCAAGAATAAAAAAGAACTTAAGTGACTCACTTGTATTTTTATTTTTTATTATTTAAGTGAGATGCACTTTTACAATAAAATAACTTGAAAATAGAAATTATATATACTTTTTCTTTTAAAAGTAACTTCCTAAGACTTGAATTCAAGACCTAATAAAGAATAAAGCAACTTTGAACCAAGTGAGCTAGATTAAAATGTATGTAAAATATGGGAATGAGGAAGAGGGCCTTTTTTTTTAAACTCTTCTTGCTCGATTTGCGTGCTTGCCCTTTTTTCCTGCAAAACACACCACAAATCGAAACAAATTTTTTTTTTCCACACTTCTGGAGTTAGATCTTGTTAGCTTGCCCGGAAAGTCTACGTTTTCTCTCTGTTTCTGATTTCCCGAGATCGCGCAAGGTGCACGGCAAAGAGCATACGCAGCCAAGAAAAACCCTTTCCCTTTCTGTTTCTGATTTGTCGAGATCGCTCAAGGTGTCAAGGTGCATGACAAAGAGCATACGCAGACGGGAAAGAAACAATCCAAACCCAAAAAAAAATCTAACAATAAAAAATGATAAAATATGAGATTTTTTTCTTTTAAAAACAGAAAATAAAAAAATGCGTCACTGTAACATTATACCTTCAGATCTGATGAAATACGCGTTTCTGGAGCAACCGGGAACCGTTTTTCGATCAAACGAAAACTATTTTCCAATGGAAATGACGCTCCAGACGCAATGGAACACCTCCCACAGCCTAGAAATGTACAGAAACACCAGAACTAGAAACCATTTTGAGTTTCGGCAACAACAGTTCAAGATCTAGATCATAACCGGAAGCGGCTCTTCATAAAAGCTCTGATACCATGTTCGGGTACACAGGGTACTATCAAATGACCGAACACCAAAAGCAACCACTTCACACAAACAAATCACAGATCAACACATCGATGTTTTGACGTGGTTTAAACCCTTTTGAGGGAAACACTCCACGGCCCCGGCCAAATAGCTTCTACGGGACAATTTATTATGCAAAGAAAGAAAGTTACAAATGAGCTTCTCATAATCGATCAACTAAACAATGACCCTCCATGCTCTTTAAATAGAGATCATGGACCAATCGGGTGTTAAGCCACGGATCAAGGTTAGATATGATCTGAGAGAAGTTGAGCCGTCGGATCACTCTATGTTGGGAACATATCATGACCGTCGGATTAAGTCTTTACAAATGCATACTAATGCATACTAAAGAAACACACTATCCCTAATGGATATATTACACAAGTTGATCTTAACTAACTCCTAAGTGTCTAAATATCCTAACATATTTCCCCACTTTTCTTTCTCACAATCATCAGGTTGGACACCCAAATAGTATGTCGAACTAGTCGGATGATTCCAGCAGCTAACATCTTTTCAAGTTATTTTTTAATCAAGGGGGCTAATTTAGAATTAACATTTTGTAACTTCTGTCGATAAAACTTAGCTCCTTCATTAAATGGGATAGTATGTTCAATGATAGTAGGATCAAAAGTTTTGAGGTCATCATATGGCCAAGCAAAAACATCCTTGTACTCTCTAATTAGTTTTCCAATGGATTTTCTTTCCTTTGGGGAGGCATTCTTTCCGATCTTAATCATTTTGGGAGAAATTAGGGATCCAATGTTGATCTCTACAACCTCATCTACTGGTTCAGAGCTTTTCCCTTTATAGTCATCATGTCTGTTGAATTTTTTCTCTAGAGGAATTGCTAACTTCATAACATCAATATCTTGCAGAGATACACTATTCATATTATCATCCAAATCAACATTGCAATTTTGAAAATCATCAACACATTGCAAGAATGAGATGATTTGAGCATCGTCATCAAATATCTGCCAATGGTCTTGGTTATCAGGAACTGAGGGTCTAAACAACACTTCAACTTTACACTCCTTTTTAAGGTGATCTAGGATTTCAAAAGTACATGCTATTACCGATAATGCATCAGCCAAAACATTCTTCTCCCTTGGAACTGCTCTTATTGAGAAGGCATCAAACATTTCAATGGTGTCCCACACATCATTCCTATAATCCCTAAGTATGTTGTTCTTAGCTACAAATTGATTTTTAACCTGTGATACGATTAAATCTGAATCACCCATAACACTTAGGCATTTAATTTTTTGATCTTGGGCAACTTCCAATCCTAAAAGCAATGCCTCATACTCGGCCACATTATTTGTGCATTCAAACTCAAGGCGGAAAGAGAATAACTTCTCTTCTCCAGAATGAGAGGTGAGAACAACCCTTGCTCCTGCACCATGCCGAGATTTAGCTCCACCACAATGCATTTTCCAAACTTGGCCAAGAGGAAAAGGATGTTGTCAAGGTTCTTCACAATAATTTGCCAGCACCATATAATTTCCAACTTCATCTGTGGGGCACATGGCTTCTTCAGAAAGGTGCTCGGGAGTCTCTACATGTTCTGTCATAGGTTTTTCATTCATTAATTTGTGAAAGTCATTTCCTCCGATAGGGACAGTTGCATATGAAAGGTCCATTTGGATGCTTCCTCCTAATTCAACAGCCCATTCTCTTGATAACAACATTCCCCATGCATCAGGTATATCTAAAACCAAAACATTCATGCTTATTTCAATTTCCGGGTAAGCTGCCAGTTTCATCTTCAAATTTTCAATTACCCCCTTTGATCGCACAGGTCTATAGTCCATCCCACACACATTTTTAAACTGTCGGGATGGCTTTAGCTCTAGTTGTTCCATTACCTTAAGTGGCATAATATTAATCTCTACTCCTGAGTCTAGCATGCAATTGTGTAGAATCAACTGGTTTATTTCTAAAGCTATATAGAAAGGTGGATGGCCACTACCGTTATCAGTTACACTTTGAATCGTGACGGGAGGGTCTTCTCCTATCGTTAATTGTTTAAGAGTTTTAGTCTTGGGTTTGATTCCTAAAAATTGTGTGGCTTGATTAGACAATGAAGGAATCTTTAATAGTTCATCAAGAGGCACATGAATATTAGGTTTGGAGAAGAAACTACTTAGATCTACTTTTAGATTATAGGGTTTTGCTTGGTCTTTAGAATTCTCTTTTAGTCCCAATAAATTCATTATTTGTGCTCTAACAGAAGGGGTGACTATTAGTTCTTTCAAAGACACCATGATTGAAGATCCAGAGAGCTTTCCTAATATGTTTGTATTCAAACTTTCTTGCACTACAGGAGAGGTCTCTTTGCTAGGCAGACTTACTTGTTTTCTTTGCATTGGTTCTTTGTTTTGAGGCCTAGTAGGACTTGGGCTCATTGCCTTTTTAGTCTCTTGAGATGTTATCTTTCGAGACTGGTCATTATTTTTTAAAATACCCTTAAGAGGAGCATTGGGAGACTGTGAAGGAGCGTTATGAATGATATTTATTTGATCGGGAGAATTTTCCTTTACAAAAGGCTTGTTATTATCTTGTTTTTTCAAATTATTCTTTACTTGAGACCTTGTTACTACCTGGTTATCTGAGGGTTTTCTCATAGATATGGTTTGAGGGTAATCATTGGTATACACATTCTTAGATAATTTATGAAGATGTTCATCACGTCTCATATTTTCTTGTTGTTGATTTAAAACCAAACCGTACAAACTTTGTATTAGCTTGCCCATTTCAATCATCATTTTCATGAACATATCATTTTCTGAGTCGTTCTCTCTAATGTAAGGCATGACTCTAGAAATTAAGATTAATGCGTTGGGTTCGGTATTCAGTAAAGTCACGGGGTGGAGTCGCCAGGTGAACCATACAAGTAATTCACCGAAATGATAAATGTCGTAGGAGAGGTGAGATGAGTGAATTAAAATGGTGATTGGGATAATTATGAAGATTGGAAATACAATCACCAATGCAAAATACCAAATGCGATAGGATATAAGATAACACACAAACACTCGCAGACACCAAAGGTAAGCCTCTACCTCCTCGACAACGACGCCAAAATGTTATCACCAATCTCGTAGTTGCCCCTAAAGATGGATCCAGAATGGATGGTAGAGGGGATATGCAACCAAAGTGGTGAACCTCAAGAGCCTTGGTTCCCAAAGGAATGATTGTCACGCCAACCAAGGCACCCTTCACTTTATGTTATCAAAACCTAAGATAACAAATGGGGAGACCCAAATCTACTCCCGACAGGAGAGATCAAACCAAATCACCAGATCAAATCAGATAAAATGAAATACGTAAGGTGACAGGTATGGAACCCTAGATTTAAGGAATTAAGACCACTGTGGAGGCTTATGAAAGATGTGACTTGTCAAAGATTGATTATACACAGTGATTCAATGTTTAAGTATGATTCCACGATTTAAGTGCTAGTTAAAATATTCAAATTCAACTACCTTGGGAAACGTGACCCTTAAAACAGGGAAAGTGTCCCAAAGAGTGGATCTGAGGTTTAGGGCTTTCTATCACGGCTTGGTAGATGGATGTGACAGTATCAAAGTACACAAGCTCAGAACCGTGTCACAACACAAACAAATCAGACAGCTTAGCTAATGCACAAGGGTAGAGAGATCCAGTCCCTAGGGATTTGGGCCACAGGGAGTCCTCCAAAGATGACGTCTTGGAGAACCCACCTAGGGTTTTCCCTAAGGTGAAAAACCCATAAATGTTTTGCTAAATTGCCGAGTGGTTTGACCCAAAGAATTTTCTGAAGGATTTAACTTAGGGTTTGAAGAAGAAATGACAGATGGGTAGGTCAGAGAAATAAAAATCTTACCTTGCAAGCGTACCTGAATGATGGAAATGTTTGCTATGATGCCGAGGACTGTTCCCGCAGAGATCAAATGAAAGTTTGAGTCGTTTCCTTGCCTTCACGAATTGCCCAGCTCCACACGTGCGCCCTCCTCTTCCTAATGAACCAAGGACAATAAGATCAAATGATACTTAAAAACTAGCTACAATACTTGAAATGAAATGTTGATTAACAAAAGTACAAATCCTAAGTTATTTAATCTCTAATGACTACTTGGAATTAAAACATGAAATGTCTATCTAACTCATGCAAATGATATCTATCAATACTTCAAACTAGTTTATAAAACATTAACTACAAGAAAAACAAACTAAACTAAGTACAAGACAAGAACTTAAATGTCTGAAATCAATATCAACTTGTAATCAAAACCTACAGCAGAAAAACAAGATGTTCTTACACTACCTCTACTACAAATCAAACTATCTTCTAAGACAACTGTGAAAGTGTAATGAAGATGATCTATAACTCGAGAAGCAAACCTATATTAAACTAAGTTATGAAAACTCTTAGATATTGAAAAGTAATGCATCTATATTAAACACACATGAACTTGTTAAACTTAGATTGAGACTAGTTCCTAGTCTATTCTATCTACGGAAATGAAAGAACTTGAAACAACGCAATTAAACCAAATCAAAACACTATGTAAAAAGTGAAAGACTAATTAGAAACTTGAAAGCAAACTGGAAATGAAATACTAAAGTGATTCAGAAATAAGACAAATTGAGATTTAACAAAGTCTATGATAACATTGTAAACAAGTCTAAGCTAATCTAGGTCCTAGGCATGAAGAGTAAATGAAAGTAACTCATAAAACTACCTAAATCATAAGCAAAAGACATTTATGCTTCTTCTATTTAAACCAAAACTATTTCTCATTTGAACAGTAAAACATATGCTGAATGTAAATGAATTTCATCATTAATAAAACTGAAATGGCTAACCTATGTGCAAATGTAAAATGAGATATGAAATGTTAAGGGTAGATTTGAATCCCAAACTAGCTACAGAATGTGATGAAGTACTGGAAAATCAACCTATATCCTAGCTAACTATCTCTGCATAAAATGAAATACTAGCAATTCTGGAAATGACTGTGTTGTTGCAGCAACATCCCCCCCAAAATTTTGTAGATATTGGGGCCCCTCCTTTTATTTCCCAGAAAGTCTGCTTAAAGAGTTAAGTCTCCTTTGGAAAATCTTTGAACTTAGTTTTTTGTTTCAAATGAAAGATCTCTTTTCGAATTTAAGTTTTCTTCTAAGTCAAAACTCAATTTTCTCCCGAAACGGCGGAAGAACTTGAGATTCTCTCCCGAAACGACGGAAGATCTTGGGATGTTCACCCGTAACTTCGGAAGAACTCGAAATTCTTTCCCGAAACAGCGGAAACACTCATCACGTCTTTCTGCAATGGGCGCCTTCTTACCAAGTCCCTTGGCCATTCACTTTTCGGAAAAGACTTAACAAAATCAGCCGTCATTTTTGGAAGAAATCGTCGAGTCTTTCCGCAATGGCAGAGAAACTCAAGAACTCCCGCCACGACTAACTTTCGACTCATCAATTTTGGAAGAACCCGCCAAGTCATCCTGAAACATCGGAGCAACTCAAGAGCTTGCACCGCAAACTTTTAGCTCGCCGACTCCGGAAGAACTCGTCAAGCCTTTCCGCGAAAGCAGAGCGCCTTTCTTCTCTTTCCCGCAACAAGCAAGATGCCGCGCTAGGAACTCGCAAAGTCCGCCCGCAACTCGAAAAAAACTCGCAAAGTACGCCCGCAATGGCGAACGAGACTCGCCTTTTCCTCCAGATTATTGACGGTTGCCCATAAATGCCAAGTAGGTGGAAGTGACCCCACTGTATGGGTAATTAACCCCATTTTTATTTTTCACCACCTACCCAATTTATTGCCCACACGTACCAATCTTAATATAAGGGTGGTGAGGCTTTCTATTATGCCATTGGTAGATTTCGTTTTGGAAGACGTCGTTTGCAAGCTGCGCAAGCTTATTCGCTCCAACTTGCTTTATTCGCCACCGCATCAGCCCGTAGCACCATTGTTTCATTGCCAGGTAGGTGGCTCTACCATTAACTTTGTCTTATCTATGCGTCGAGGATTTCTCAGTTTTTTTCGTTTCATTACGTGGCCGATAGGCACTCGTAGCAGACTAACCTTTAAATTTTATGGCCACTGCAGCCCCATAGAATTCTCATTACTAGTAGGTAGATATAGCCAGTGCTAATCGTCCCTAGTTAATCCATTGAAAGAATTAGTCAAGCCTAGTCAGTTCCACTGGCCGCAGTCCTATCATAAACCTGCCTAAGACGAGTCGATGCACTCAATCCAAGTTCTTTGTTGGCTATATGCTGCTACTCAATGGTGTCAAACAAGAGGCAATGCCAGCCATAGCTGGCTAGGCTACTCAATCACTCAGCTACTTGGCTTAGATTGCTTAATCTCCATAAAAATCCTTTACACTTATGCGTTTATGTTTCCTCGGTTACTAAAAAACAGTTTCGTTATATGTTTTCGCTTCCTCCTTGTGTTTTGTCTGTCCCCTCAGCATGCAGCTGTATAGTTTTTGTTTCTTATATATATCATACATTAGCATGCTTGGTCCGTCTTGCTCTATGTTACGCTCTCATAATGATTTACAATCTTATGCTCATGCACGTATGGTTGCTGACAGGGATAAGCCACAATGCCAAAAGGCAGCAGGAAGAAAGCTAAGATGATGGAGCTAGAGGAAGAAAGCTAAGATGACGGAGCTAAAGCCAGTACAGCCAAGGACTGAAACTCTCTTTCAAGACACTAAGTGCACCATGGGCGTCCCTCCCGAGGTCCGGTGGGGAGATATTTACAGGATGATCAGGGACCAAGATATCCCAAACGTGCTATTAGAAGAAGAACAAATCTACCTAAACATCAAGACCTCTGGCATAGCCAGGGCTTCTACTCGCCCTAAGCTATTCCCATGCTCAGAAGTAATCGGGTGGATATTGGAACATGCCAACCCACAAATAAGAGTGTTGCATGACAGCAAGGGAGAGCCATTCGCTTCATTCCATCCAGCTTATATTGCAGCAGCCTACAAATTCTCGCGTCCCCAGCAGGCACTGAACGATGAATGCTTGGGAAAGATGAATAATTTCAAAATGGCTAAAAAGCTGTTAATCATGAGTAAGCAGCTAAGGAAGAGGGACAATGATGAGTATGACGTTCAGAGCGTAAGACCTCCCTTTAGGTTGATCGCCCTCATGTTAAGCAGAATTTTCGGCATGCCCGATGGAATCGTATATAGGATACAATGGGCCCCCATAATCCACTACATAGCATTTAAGGGAACTGTGTTTGATTGGGCTACTATCCTCTCAGATAGTTTGGCATCCACTATTGTCGCAGCTAGAGAAGGTTTGGCCCTAAAGAAATCAGAATTTTTCATGTCTTCATACCTCATTGATTGCATCCTGGCAAAGCTCCCTTTCCCCAAGTTAGGCTGCTCATGGGACCAGGCCAACACCCCGGTATACACTGCCTATAAAATAATGTGGGCTCAAAATTACAAAGCAAACTATAAGCTCATCTGCGAAGAGTTCATTATGCCTTTGTATGAGCAGATGTTCAATGAAGAGCCCAATTGCCTGTCAGAGAATGCCATGGAAGTCTTGGAAAATTATGGCGATTTCTACTTCTCAGAAAAGGGTACCTATATCAAGATGTTCGGAGGTACTAAGCCACCATACATCTTACCACTGATTATGTAGTCCTGAAATAAGCAGCCAGGCAAGTTTTCCTTGATGGGATAGGAGGAGTTCTTAATAAGCAGCATAAGGCTTCCTTCCCTCTTTTGCCTTTCTGTATAGGAGCCTATAAATTCTCAGGAGTTGCAGCATCCGAAGAGTTCATTAAGGAGCTGAAAGCTTTTCACTTTGGTGAAGCAATCTTCCATAGGAATGACAGGTGGAGCAAGGTTACGGAACATTGCAAAGAGCTGTATGCTCATTTTGAGTATGCCCATTACTATGATGCCAAAGAAGAAGTGTTCAGGGGAATCAGTAATATGACTGAATTACAGATTTGTCGTCACAGCAGTGGAGCTAGCTCTAGCTCTGCCACAGCCCGAAAAGCCAACCTCCAGAAAGAAAGGGAAGCGGCTGAGGCCCTAGTCCGTGAGGAGCAAAGATTGAAAGAGGAAGCAAAACTGCAGCAGGAAGCTAAGGAAGCAAAACTGCAGCAAGAAGCCGAGGAAGCAAGGTTGCAGAGGGAAGCTGAGGAAGTGAGATTGCAGCAGGAAGCTCAAGAACAAGAGCAGAGGAAGGTAATTGAAAATCAACAGCAGGCTAAAGAAGAAGAAAGAAGGCGTAAAGTTGAAGAAGATATTAAGGCCAACAAAGATGCCCAGGCGGGTGGCTCTGGCACCCAAGACATGGAAATAGACTCATCTCAGGTAGTATAGACACCATCCGCGGAGGCAGAAGTCCATATAAGAGACCTCCCGATCATCCCTTTCACCCCATCCGAAAATCATACTGTGTCCCGATGGGATAAATTTGTGTATTATAAGAAGAGGAAGGTTGTGGTCCTGAAGTCAGAAGAAAGGATAAAGAGACTTTTTTTAGGCAGATATTGTCACCCAGCGAGAAACCACGGTTATGCAAAATACAAATAAGGCTCCCATAGCCATGGCATCCGCCGCTGTGTCGGCAGCAAAAGCAACAGAAGACAATATGATCGACATGGTCAAAGAGTTTGAGTCAACAAAGAGAAGAGCTCGTATGCTGCAACATACTGTGGCTAACGAGCAGGCTTTAAGGCATCTTGTGGTGAACAAATATAATCGCCTGTCTGCTAATCACAAGGAGTTGTCGGATAAGTATCGACATCTGGAAGAATAAAATGAGCACCTGGCAATCCAGATGATGGTTCTAGAAGCGAAAAAGAATGATTCTGAAGCTAGAGTTTTTCAGCTGGAAGTAGATAAACAGGCAATGGTCGAGCAGTTAGAACGAGCAGAAAGCATAGAGATGGATATGTCTCCCTTTCATGAGCAGTCTTGTGACATCTTAAGTCAAATGCATGCCACACAAGAACTGATTACTGAGGAAGTGTGCAAGCTCAAGACCATGTTGGTTAGGTTGAAAGAATTTAATGTTGAAGCCATCAGGCTTAAAGGAAAATACACTCGGGTGAAAGCAAACATTTTGAGCCAGATGGAGTGGAGAGAAGGAAAGGTGGATTTCCCTAAGCATCTCCAGTTCAAATCTGTGGACGGTTTTAAGGAAGATGTAGCCCTCATGGAGTTTTGCAGGAATTGTGGTGCCAAGCTGATGGCTAAGATCCGGGGAACAATTGAGAAAGGTAACAGCCTGTATCAAAAGATTCATGAAGTACATGAAAAATGCAAGCTTATTTTTCCTTAGACCCTGGATGATTTTCCAAGCAAAGAGCAACGTTTATCAGACTTGAGGGAAGAACTGGGCATTCAAATAGAGTATGTAAAGAAGATTGATGTGCTGGCCACCGATGATCTTCATCACTACATTGGGCTATCATCAGTATACAATCATGTGCTCAAGGAGATCCACCAGGCAGCAATAGCAGAAATTCAGGGTATTGAAGCAGAGATTGGTAAGCATGTGACTTCACAGAAGATCCTTCTCCCCTCACCATCAAATGTGGTTATAAGAGACACTGGTATCTAGTTCAGTTATATTGCAGAAGAAGAGAAGAAGGCAGTAGCAGCCAGCGCAGGCACATCATCCCCAGCAGAAGCGCCACCCCAAGGATAAACACGCTAGTCATAATGCGTTGTTTTGTTTTGGTCTACTTTTCTGTCCCTATGGTTAGAGCATGGAGTCACAAGGACAACTGTCCTTTTTTGTTATGAGAAAGAATTTCTATTATGAGAAAAGGGCCACGAATTGTTTATTTCTTGGTAAAGTCTTTAAAAGACAAGTGTAAAAGGCCAGGTGGCAACCCAAGAGGCATTTTGTAAACTTATAAATACATGCATAGGGAATAGTGTAAGGGACTTTTGGCAGGGAAAATGAATTTTCTAAACTTGTACGAACTATTTTGCACTTTCTCCAAGAAAATGAATTTTGCCTAATAAGAGCCTGGAGAGGACGTTTTGCCTTGAAATGTGGATTGGATACATGCTGGATTATTCTTGTGATATTCAAACACTGCTGTGAGATCTTTCTTTGCTGTTCTGAATTTATTTCTGTGGAAGGAATGATCTTACTATTCACAACACTCTTGAATAATTTCAGCGAAGCAAATAAACCAGCAGAAGAGTCTCTGGTTGAATATTATACAACAGCTCTTGAAGGGCCAATAGCAATGTTCATCAAAAGGTCTAAGAAAACCACCCTGATAGAAATTTTTGAAGAAGCTAGGAAGGTGGAAGAAGAAGCAGACAACATTTTCAAACATGCCTTAGATGCAGAGACAAAACTGACAACTAGTAAAAAAACCTTGCTACTCACCAGGAATAAAGAAGAGTCATTAGCAGACATGGAGAATGTAGTTAAGATGATGCAGAAATTGTCCAATAAAATTGTAGATCTCGAGAAAGATAAAGCAGCTAGTACATCTAGGAAACCTTTCAAACCATTCTACAAGAAGAGAGAAGATAACAATCAACTTCATCCACCAATGAATACTTATCTTGTTTTAAATCTGAATGAAATAGGGATGGAAAACTTTTGCACATTTCATCAAGAGCCACACTCGAAAAAGAGCTTCCCACAATGGATTAACTCTATGAGTTTAGTCATGAACCAAATGCTGGATTCACAGATTCCAGATCAAGACGATCCTCCAGAGGAACAAAGCCCTGAGATAGAGGAACCATCCCCAGACACTACCATGGTTCTATGGGATTGGGTACCTTTAACCGAATTGGTAGAAGGTGATCCCGTGGAAAGCCCAGTTTCTGCTATAAACATTACTACTCGCAGTAAAGGTCCCATTGCAGATCCAGTTCCAAGCTCGACTACTCCCAAACCTAAAATTTCAAAAGAGTTACCTAAAAGGCACATTACAGTCATTCCCCAACAACCTAAAGCTAACCCAACAGCGGCCAAGCAGCCAAACATTGACACAACAGTTCAACAACCGAAGATCACCCTGAATAAGACAGACCATCCAACTAGAATTGTAAAAGAATGTGATCTGGGATATGACATCATTGAAGATATAAAGAAAGTAAAGGCAAATGTTTCAATATTCGATATGTGCAGTTTGCCCCAACAATGAGACAAGTTGTTGCATTCTCTTCAACCCCAGCCCAACACTCCATTAACAAATACTCAAGAAGACCCTTAAATTAATGAGGCTAATATCGGCAGGAAGTCCAAATCTCAGACGTTGATGTTTCTTTTAACTTTTGAAATTTTCAATCACAATGTTCACAATTGTCTGGTAGATTCTTGAGCATCTTCGAATGTCATGCCATTATCTGTCTGTAAAAAGATTAACGGTCAACCAATTCCATCTCTCGCCCAGATCATTCAGTTAGATAGGACCGCTGTTAAAGTTATCGGGGAAATGAAAGATGTCCTCATTAGGTTGTCAGCAGATTCTAGAGTGTGTCAGTTCATTGATATAATGGTAGTTTACATTCCCGAAGCCTATAGTTTAATCCTAAGTAGGGACTGGTCCACAAAGATGCTATATCCGTGTCCGGATATACTCAGTGATTATTCAAGCGAATAATCCTCCAATGGAAAATAACTCCATTTGATAAAATAATAATATATAATCGATAATGGATGATTAATAATTACAATGAGGCTCGCTTTTATAGGCTTGAGCGTGTATAGTGAAGGGTTACACCCTTTCACTTAATAACTAATAACTTTAATTAACATGCATATAATATTCATAGCATTGCCACTCTCTTAGAAAGGCTTTGTCCTCAAAGCCTTATAATTTTGTTGCATTGTTCTTTGCGATGCCATGGCTCATGAAACATGTCGATATGAACTGCTAAGTGTAGAGCATAACTTTCGATACATCGACGGATCAATCCATCCCAAATTGACTTGTTGTGGACTGATGGGATTTCCTACTGATGTGTCGTCAGGAGATTTGATCACATTAGTACCATTATTTTTCGACATTTCCCACTTTTTCAAATATCGGTTTTTATGGTTGGGGTGTCGATAAGGAACTTTCACGATGTCATTTTCATTTACGAATGTCGCCTTTAGATCATGGATCTGAGTTGGAAGTTGTATTTTCGTCTCTTGAGGATTTAAGTTTTTGTTCTGTATCTTTTCCAACTTGTTTTCTAATTGCCTATTATCATTTTGAAACTTCTTAATCAATTCGACTTGCGATTTTCTGTCATCTTCAGATGTCTTAAGTTGTTCCTTAAGATCTTCATTATGAATTATGATACAACTATTTTCTTCCTGTTTGTCTAGAAGTTTCCCTTCAATGTCGTCCATAGATTGTTCTATCTTCCGACTATTTTTCAACTTCTTAATTTTTGTGACTAGTATCTTGTTATGATTTCTTAGTCTAAAGATTTCTTCAGCATTGTTAGATAATGCTTTATTACTCTTCGCGATCTCTGACTTATGTGTCTTTTTAGAGTCGTCATTTTGTTGTTGAAGAACTTTTATCTGTTGTCGACACTGGCCGACCTCTGATTCTTGACTTTCTAAGTTATGTCGTAACTGCATTAGTTCTTCATCTTTGTTGCTAACGATTTTGTTCAAGCGTATTATTTCTGCTTCGTAATTATTTATTTCCTTCTTTATATCTTGATTTTTCAATCTCTGATTGAAATCACTTTCATCTTTTAATTCCTTGATTTGCGCACATAATTTTTCTATGTGATTTTTCTGGTTGTACATTGTTTGTTCATTGAACCGTTTTTGTATCTTATGTAGTTCAATCTTTATTTCTGATTGTGTGTTAATGTCTCGTAATTCTTCATTGTCTTTTCGATAGCGCTTTAACTTGGCTTCTAATTTCTCTCGCAAATCGGCTTCCATGGTTTCTGTCTTCTTCGACGGTGGAATGATCTTCTTTGATTTCTTTGATGAGTCTTTCTTAAACTTGGTCGTCCTTGTCGTTAACGTGTCTCGACTTCTTGATGAGCCTTCCTTTACTTTGACTTATTCAATGATAAGTGTTCTTCGACTTCTTTGATAATAAGGAGTCTTGCTTGGACTTTGTCTTTAATGTCTTCTTTGACTTGAATTTGCTTTGTTTTTTTTCAAACAATTCTTATTTCAAAAGAATTGATTTTTTTTTTTTTTTTGATAATAATAATATTATTAATATATATATATTTTGATAATAATAATTATTAATTAATTAATTAATAATATTATTATATTAACTTTTTATAAACTATATATATAGTTTAATATATATTTTTTTCTTTTTCCACAAATTAACATATTAACCATATAATAATATTATTATACATTTAATATTTAATTTCAAAAATAAAGTTTAGGGTTTCGAATGGGAGATGGATGGCGGGAGAATGCGTCCGAGGTGGTGGTTGAGTGAGGCAGGCGCAGGGAGAGGGCGGTTGGGGAGAGCTGGACGAGAGGTGGGCATGGTGGCTGGTAGAGAGGGTGGCGCTGGATGAGGTAGGGTGGAGGCTGCGGGGGAGCAGCGAAAGCTGTGCGGAATGGTGGTGCGCAGAGGAGAGAGGCACGTGGGTCGGAGGGTGTGGCAGAAGGGAGGATGCGGGGAGAGGGAGGAAGGTGGACTCAGGTGGGAAGGAGGGCGTATGCAGAGGGGGGGGTGGACGCAGCAGGGAGCTGCGCAGGGTTGGAGGGATGGTTGCGAGGAGGGATGAGACGCTGGGTAGAGGAGCAGCGCGGGGGTGGGGAGATGGAGGGTGGCGCAACAGGATGAGAGGGATGAGGATGCAGCGCGGAGAAGTGGTGGGGGGTGGCGGGGAAGTGGTGATGGGAGGATTTGCAAGTGGGCGATGGGCGCACCGTGTGCAGGAGGCGTGTTCTGGAGGATGGAGAGCTGAAAGGAGGTGGGCGTGGGTGGAGAGGGAGCAGGGGGTGGTGGATGCAGGCGAAAGTGGAGCAGCGGAAAGATAGAGTGTGTGAGGGCGAGCGGAACGAAATTTGTAGCAGAGGATTTCTTCAGAAAATCTGAGTGTGGATGGCTAAAAGCCGGTGTCAGATCACAGATCCGAGTTCAAGGAATCCTTGAGTGTTTGGATAAAAACCCGAAATCAGTAGAAGCCTGAGGAAAGGCTGGCTCTGATACCAATGCTATATCCGTGTCCGGATATACTCAGTGATTATTCAAGCGAATAATCCTCCAATGGAAAATAACTCCATTTGATAAAATAATAATATATAATCGATAATGGATGATTAATAATTACAATGAGGCTCGCTTTTATAGGCTTGAGCGTGTATAGTGAAGGGTTACACCCTTTCACTTAATAACTAATAACTTTAATTAACATGCATATAATATTCACAGCAGTTGAATGGTTACTTTGCAACTGATTGGTCCCATTTGTGGTTGCCATATCAAAATAGACAGAATTAGATCAAGGTTTTGAGAAAACCACACATGAAACAAAATGTAACTCAACTAGAAGGAAAGAATGAAGCTGTAGCCTTCTCATCCTCAGTTTTGGGAAATTATTTCTTAGAAATTGGCCCGGGTAATTATCTGTCTGAAACTATTAGCCATGAATCAGATGAACAGTCCGATCTCCTTCATTTTTCTCGGACTGATGATATTGACTATAATATAGTTAGTTTAGTCACCGACTTAGATCATAAAGATGCTAACTTAGCTAAATCAAACGATATTTTTTGGACATTATACTTTGACGGTTCTAAAACTTTGGAAGGTTCCGGAGCCGGTTGTTTTTTGATGGATCCAGAAAGAAACAAGTATTTCTTGTCCTGTAAATTAGAATTTGATTGTACTAACAACACCGCTGAATATGAAGTTTTAGTCCACGGATTGAAGAAAGCCATCGGTTTAAATGTTAAATACCTGAAGGTGTTTGGCGACTCAGAAATAGTTGTGAGACAGGTAAGAGATACCATTCACTGTCTTTCACCTCATTTGAAAGGTTATTAGGCTGAGGTATGGGATTTGATTATGCATTTTGATGCTTTCAATATAAAGTCTATTCCCAGATTACAAAATTCTGCTGCTGTTTTTTTAGCAACTTCCACTTCCAGATTGGTGCCAACTAATAACAAGTGCTCAATTGAATTGATTTTCAGGCCTTATATCCCTGAGAATATCACAAACTTCAGAATTGTTAAAATTCAATATGCTAAGACAGAAAATAGCAGCATTACATTCCATTTCACAATAATAGCATATACAGGATCACCGAAGAAACAACAAGCATAGCATAAACACAAGAGACAGAGATTTATCCTGGGAAACCCTCATGGGGTAGAAAACCCAGCAAAGCTTCCTCAATATAGATGACCAGCAATAGACAAAGATGCAAACCCTGAGCATAAGCTCCTTCTCCTCCATAGCAGACCTCTCCTCCACAAATGCGCCTTTCTCAAGTGAGTGAGTGTGTGTATAATGAGGAACACACCTCCTCTATTTATACACTTCTCTGATATGTATTTTACACAAGTACATGTAGGCTCGTATTTAACCATTAGGTTAAATACCCCATTATAACTGACTGGGCCGACCCCTCTAGGTTGGTCTAATAACCCTTTGACCCACATAACACATTTAGGGCCGACCCCCACTAGGGAAGTCTAATAACCCGAGTTACCACATTCCGACGGAGGAATAAACATCTCCGGATATACAATAAGATCTTCACGGAGGAATGAATCATCTCCGGAATAATAAAGTACAAATATAATACTCTTTGAAGTTACAATATCTCAACACTCCCCCTTAACGAGAAGGATATTATAACAGCATCTGCCCGAGCAAGGAGTCATCAACATCATACATGATACATCTATAAATCACTGGAAGCTTTCTCAACATCATCAGTAACTCAAGCAGTTACTGGAACATCACTGTCAACATCAATCATCAACATCACGATCTTTAGCATCGTCTTCATACGATCAGCAGCATCGTCATCACACGATCAGCAGCATCGTCATCACACGATCAGCATCATCGTCATCACACGATCAACAACATCGTCATCACACGATCAGCAGCATCGTCATCACATGATCAGCAGCATCGTCATCACACGATCAGCAGCATCGTCATCACACGATCAGCAGTATCGTCATCACATGATTAGCAGCATCGTCATCGCACGATCAGCAGCATCGTCATCACACGATCAGCAGCATCGTCATCACACGATCAACAGCATCGTCATCACACCGATACATCATCAATACAATCTCTTTCTCGGAGACCATTCGTCTACGGATCAATTCAGGGACCGAAGTCCGGGGATGATACAATCCCCATCACGTACATTTTGAACTATCAGTTCCGGGATGATGCAATCCCCATCACGTACATTTTGAACTATCAGTTCCGGGATGATGCAATCCCCATCACGTACATTTTGAACTATCAGTTCCGGGATGATGCAATCCCCATCACGTACATTTTGAACTATCAGTTCCGGGATGATGCAATCCCCATCACGTACATTTTGAACTATCAGTTCCGGGATGATGCAATCCCCATCACGTACATTTTGAACTATCAGTTCCGGGATGATGCAATCCCCATCACGTACATTTTGAACTATCAGTTCCGGGATGATGCAATCCCCATCACGTACATTTTGAACTATCAGTTCCGGGATGATGCAATCCCCATCACGTACATTTTGAACTATCAGTTCCGGGATGATGCAATCCCCATCACGTACATTTTGAACTATCAGTTCCGGGATGATGCAATCCCCATCACGTACATTTTTAACTATCAGTTCCGGGATGATGCAATCCCCATCACGTACATTTTGAACTATCAGTTCCGGGATGATGCAATCCCCATCACGTACATTTTGAACTATCAGTTCCGGGATGATGCAATCCCCATCACGTACATTTTGAACTATCAGTTCAGGGACGATGCAGTCCTATCCTCTATTCTCGGAGACCTCACGTCTACGGCTCTCTTTAGGACTGAGAGTCCAGGGATGATCCAATCCCCTCAAGTCCATCAAGGACTTCATTCTCGGAGACCTCACGTCTACGGCTCTCTTTAGGACTGAAAGTCCAGGGATGATCCAATCCCCTCAAGTCCACAAAAGACTTCATTCTCGGAGACCTCACGTCTACGGCTCTCTTTAGGACTGAAAGTCCAGGGATGATCCAATCCCCTCAATTCCACCAAGGACTTCATTCTCGGAGACCTCACGTCTATGACTCTCTTTAGGACTGAAAGTCTAGGGATGATCCAATCCCCTCAAGTCCACCAAGGACTTCATTCTCGGAGACCTCATGTCTACGGCTCTCTTTAGGACTGAAAGTACAGGGATGATCCAATCCCCTCAACTGTCCACTAAGGACTTTATTCTCGGAGACCTTACGTCTACAGCTCTCTTTAGGACTAAAAGTCCAGGGATGATCCAATCCCCTCAACTGTCCACTAAGGACTTCATTCTCGGAGACCTTACGTCTACGGCTCTCTTTAGGACTGAAAGTCCAGGGATGATCCAATCCCCTTCTGTATTCTCATCTATACAAGAGCAGTTATCACATTAGCATGTATTCTCACCAATACATCAAAACATGTATACATCACACCAAAACATGTATACACCACAACTAGCATGTATTCTTACTAATACATCAAAACATGTATACATCACATCTAGCATGTATTCTTACTAATACATCTAACATCAAAACATGTATACATCACAACTAGCATGTATTCTTACTAATACATCAAAACATGTATACATCACATCTAGCATGTATTCTTACTAATACATCTAAACATGTATACATCACATCTAGCATGTATTCTTACTAATACATCTAACATCAAAACATGCATACATCACAACTAGCATGTATTCTTACTAATACATCAAAACATGTATACATCACATCTAGCATGTATTCTTACTAATACATCTAACATCAAAACATGTATACATCACAACTAGCATGTATAAGTAAAGCTAAGTATTCTAGGTATAAGAGTCCTAAATCTAAATAATTCTAAGTAACTGGGTGTAGAGAACAGGTTACCTCATCAACGACCTTGTTGTTCGATGAGACAATCTCATCAGTAGTGACTATACTACTCCCCCTTTCGAGGAGGGTCCTTTTGAACTACACCAAGCTTGTCTCGGAAGTATTCAAACTTCACTCGAGACAGAGGTTTGGTTGGTAACTTCTTCACTTGACGTAGAGGTTTGGTTAGAACAACGGTAACCCGTTACAAAATCAAACTTTTAGAGTTCCTTTCTGCGTCATATCTTGTTAGTTCCCTATGTTCTTTGACTTATCATGGAACACTAGATTCTATGTCATCTTGATACAACTCTAATTATCATATAGGATCTCAGTTGGTTCTATCTCTAAGTCAAACAATCCTAAAGCCAAACTTCTTCACAACTAGCAGAGCAAGCAGCCATATATTCCGCTTGTGCTGAGAGCCACACTAGACTGCTTCCAGCTAAACCACGAGATCATGGCTAATCCCAGACAATAACATCCTCTCGATGTGTTCTTCTTGTCTGATACACTTCCTGCCCAGTCAGAATCTGAATAGCCATTTGAAGTCATGATCTTCAAGATAGCATAGATCAAATTCTATCGTGTCCTTTATGTGCCTCATCACATACTTTGCAACTATCAGGTAAACACATCTAGTTTCCACTAGATACTAACTCAAGGTGTTCATAACAAAGCATATATCTAACCTAGTATATGTTAGATATATCAAAGACCCAATAATTTGACTGTACAAAGTTATAGCCACTAACTCTGATGAGTTATCCCCTAACAGCTTCAAGTTGGAATCCATAAGAGTGGCCATTCCAACACCTCAAGTCATATTTCTCATCATACTTTCCCTGGTTGAGAAATATTCCTTCTGAGCCTTGCCATACTTCCAGACCTAGGAAGTAAAGCATCAATTTGAGATCTTTCATTTTCATTTCTGCATTGAATGATCTTCTGCATATCTGTCTGTGCCATCTCTCGTTAGATGGGTCTACTGATATGAGCCTCAATATCATTCGAACTCTGTGGTGAGTTCCTTCTTGCATCCATGTCATATGTGTATCATATTCAACCTTGTAGCAAAGGTTGAGATCCACATCACCCATGGTGATTATTAAGCTTATCAATTTATTATCGATCCTAGGTACCTATACAGAACCTGATTCACACTTCTTCTTTAATTACACCATACTTGGAGCAAACATCTTGTCGTGATTCTCTTCCCCTTTCTAAGAGAATATTCTAGCCATGAGCCTTCTATATTTTGTTTGATTTGTAAATCTTCTTGTTTGAACATCCACCACTTGTACGGTGTCCATCATTCTTCATGACCTTTCCTACAAATCAAAATTAAGTACATGATTAGTAATACTTCATAATCATCAAAAGATAACCTATTATGCATACAGATATCATTTACATAGTGATGCAACTATTTTGACCAATACTTTGGCACAACACTTTCCCATATCCTGTATGCATACAGTGGCTATCTAGATGCCTTCCATTTCTACCAGAACATACTATCGAGAGTGTGCACAACTTTCAGTATGTCAGCAAAGAGGTTTCATTCTAGACAAGCAACAATGGAATGTTTGTCCAAACATATGCACATTAGTTGTATACTGTTCAATGCTCTATGAATGTTTACACTCAGCATTATATATTCTAGGAATACAAATATGCATACAGGCAATATCATTACTATTTCAAATAGCAACTCAAATACTTATCTTTTATGTTTGTGTGGCTGCCTCCCGCTTGATCTTCTGTATGTCTTTTGAACTTCTATTCATTCTGTACCACTGTGCATGCTCAAGAGTCATCCTCATGATCTCATACACAAACATACACTCATTAGTATATTCTAAATGCTATCAAAACATTATAGTACTAAATAATTAATAAACATTAGTATTCAAGATTTCAGGGAAGTCTTCTTTTACTCATGCATATCATTGATAAAAGATATAATATGCATAATCCCTTGATTACTAACTTTATGAATAAGCATAAACAATCATTCCAAGTATACTTATATAAGGGATCCTAACACAAGGTAAGATTCATGGGTAACATACCTGGATTAGTATACCTACTTGGTTATGTACAACATACCTAAACAATCTCTTCAATGATTTAGAGATCCTGAGCTAGAACCTGCATGTCTCATAGGTTAAGCATAATATAACAAAGTCATACATACCTCGTAAGTAGAACAAAGATTATGGATGAGTCTTTGTCTTCATGTTTTCATGGTCATGGAGCCTGATTTGTCTTTTGTGATGTACCTGTATCTTGTTAGCAGACATCATCAACCTCACACAACACCATAATGCATTAGTACAATCATAAGTGTCAACACCCTAACCAATGAATATCTTCTATCATGCATTCATAATTTTGTTAAGGTGATACAACAAATCTAAAATCAAGATTGTACTAACTGTAATAACATGAAGACAAACATACCATAAAATTAATCATGAACAAATCTCAAAACATACCTCGATGAGTCATACCTATCGAGATCGCTTGTAATCTCCTTATGTAAAGCCTTAGCCTCATCTCCCTCTGAAACATGAACTCCTTCACTTATGTAGGTGACCAATCCATCTTCTTCTAGGATTAACCCTATCCACTTGATTTGCAAGAACTGGACCTGGAGCTGGATATGGGTTTGTCAGAGAAAACCCAAAAATTCAAACTTTGAATTTCAAACTTCCGAAAGGATAGAGATATGCGCCTTGATGAGCTGATCAAACTGATATATTCAGAATTTGAAAACTGCAAAGTTTTACTCCTCAATTTTGCCTTTGAAACTTTCGGATTCACTAGACGTGACCCTGAACTGGGGTTTGATGAAGCCCACTCTTTTGCCCCATCAAAAAGTTTGATCCAAAGCTCTAAGCTTCTATTTTTCTGAGGAGCTTCCAGCCGTGGTCACAGATTTCAAAAATTCCCATTTTTACAGAAGCCCTAATTTTCCACTTTTCTGATCAAAGTCCCGAACTAGGGTCTAATCAAGCCCGGCCTTCTGCCCAACCAAAAATTCTAATCTTGGTCTCTAAATTTCTATTTTGATGAGTAGCATCCAGCCGTGGTCTCCAATTACAAAAATTCCAACTTTCTTCAAAGCCCTAAATTTCGGAAGCCATGAATGAAGGTACCAAAAAAATAATTCTGTTTTGACAGAAATATGTACCTGATTGTTTCTGGTGTAACTCCGAAGTGTTTGATCCAAAGGGTCTGAAAAAGTTTTCTGAGATAGCCTGACCTGTTAGCTTTCCATCCTGACAGGTCTGACCTCAATTGGATTCTCTGAGGGAGAGTTATGCCAAATGTCGCAACGTGACCTGTTTTGGGAAAATACAGGAGAGCGAACTTGTACGGCGTGCCACGTGTCACTGTTTGACCTTCGGCCTCTGAAAAAGTTTTCTGAGATAGCTCGGCCTGTTATCTTTCCATCCTGACAGGTCTGACCTCAATTGGATTTTCTGAGAGAGAGTTATGCCAAGTGTCGCAACGTGACATGTTTATGGGATAATACAGGAGAGCGCACTTGTACGGATTTCCACGTGTCACTGGTTCAACTTCGGCCTCTGAAAAAGTTTTCTGAGATAGTGCAGACTGTGTACTACCTGTCATTTTTTACGAAATTTCATTTGGAGCTTCCTAGCCCAAGATATGACCTTTTTCCCAAGGTCACCTGATTTTGACTCAGATCTGGAAGAGGCAGAAACCCTATATTGTACAGATCATAAATCACAAAGTACAACGAATTAGAGGTTGTCCTTTGGACACAAGGTACCTGGAGATTTTATCTTCGTCCTGTAACAATTTCAGATCCGAAAACTTCGCCAAAACGGATTTATAGCGAAAGTGCTACGATGACTGGTTTTTGCTATGTAAAAACCTAACCTTCAAATTGTCGTAAGTAAAGCAAGTGTCTTTAGTGCCATACCTTGTCTTCCTTCAGGTTAGCTCTGATACCATGTTAAAATTCAATATGCTAAGACAGAAAATAGCAGCATTACATTCCATTTCACAATAATAGCATATACAGGATCACCGAAGAAACAACAAGCATAGCATAAACACAAGAGACAGAGATTTATCCTGGGAAACCCTCATGGGGTAGAAAACCCAGCAAAGCTTCCTCAATATAGATGACCAGCAATATACAAAGATGCAAACCCTGAGCATAAGCTCCTTCTCCTCCATAGCAGACCTCTCCTCCACAAATGCGCCTTTCTCAAGTGAGTGAGTGTGTGTATAATGAGGAACACACCTCCTCTATTTATACACTTCTCTGATATGTATTTTACACAAGTACATGTAGGCTCGTATTTAACCATTAGGTTAAATACCCCATTATAACTGACTGGGCCGACCCCTCTAGGGTGGTCTAATAACCCTTTGACCCACATAACACATTTAGGGCCGACCCCCACTAGGGAAGTCTAATAACCCGAGTTACCACATTCCGACGAAGGAATAAACATCTCCGGATATACAATAAGATCTTCACGGAGGAATGAATCATCTCCGGAATAATAAAGTACAAATATAATACTCTTTGAAGTTACAATATCTCAACAAGAATTTTTGATGATGATGAACAGATTATCAGTTTTCTAACAAACGAAGACATATTCCAAGAAGCTGTGATAGATGAAGAAGAACACGATTCTGATTTACAAAAGAAAGATACAGCTAAAGGCAATTTCATCCCCAAAGGGGTGAGGTCGCTTGAAACGCTGTTTGATCTCCAGAGCAAGTTCAAAAGGCTAGCAAATACCAAGACCAATAGTTCATCAATGCAGCATGAATTAGTTAATCTGGGAACCGAGGCTGAACCAAAGTTTGTTAACCTTGGCAAATGTTGTTCACCAGGAGAAAGAGATAAGTTCATCAAATTGTTTCGACAATATAAGGATGCTTTTGCATGGACTTATGAAGATCTGAAAACATATGACATCCGCATTATTCAGCATGTCATACGAATGAAATCAGGTGTCAAGCCATTTCAGCAGCAATTAAGAAGGATGCATCCTACTCTTGAACCTCTGATTCAAAAGGAACTGAAGAAGTTACTGGATGCTAAAATAATTTTTAAGGTCTGGCATTCTGAATGGGTTTCTAACCTTGTTCCCGTGAGAAAGAAGTCAGGAGAGATAAGACTATGTGTTGACTTCAGAAATTTGAATAGAGCTTCAGATAAAGACAATTATCCCGGCCCTTCAATGGAACAAATTCTCCAGATGGTATCAGGATCAGAACTCTTTTCCCTTCTTGATGGTTTCTCTGGTTACAATCAAGTATTGGTAGCTGAATAAGACCGTCTTAAGACTACTTTCCGCACTAAATGGGGAACGTTCGCATACTGAAGAATGCCCTTTGGCCTAATAAATGCAGGAGCTACGTTCCAGTGGGCAATGGACATCACCTTCCAAGTATTTGGGGTCAATGTGTTGTGGTCTATTTAGATGATGTAACAGTTTTTTCGAAGAAAAGAGAAGATCATGTTGTTCACTTGAATCAGATTTTTGAGCGATACCGAAAATATGGTATCTCTTTAAATCCCAAGAAGAGTGTGTTCGCTGTTCCCGAAGGTAAACTGTTGGGCCATATCATTTCATAAAGGGGAGTATCAATAGATCAAGAGAGAGTACAAGTTATCAATAAAATCCCAATGCCTCATAACAAGAAATCCATGCAGTCGTTTATGGGTACTATCAATTTCGTCCGAAGGTTTGTTCCAGATTTCGCGCAAATTGTTAAACCTTTGCAGCAAATGGTCAAGCAAAACATACAGTTCAAGTGGACAGACTTAGAAAAGGATGCATTCAGAGACATTAAGGCAGCCATAGCTAAGGCTCCTTCCTTAAGAAGCCCAAATTTCGACAAAGATTTTATCTTGTATACCTTTGCTTCGGATGACTCTCTCGCGGCGGTGCTCATGCAAAAGGTAGAGTTAGGAGACGAATATCCAATCTCGTTTATGAGCACTGGTCTGCAAGGTGCTGAACTGAACTATCCCGTGGTCGACAAACTGGTGTATGCCGTCTTCAAAGCGGTCCAACAGTTCAGACCATATATTCTTAAGAACATAACTAAAGTTATAGTTCCTCACCCAGCTGTTAGATCTCTTTTCATTCAAAAGAAATTGGGAGAAAGAAGGGGAAACTGGGTCACAGCTCTTCAAGAATATGACTTAGAATTTAAACCAGCCACCATCATTAAGGGACAAGGCCTGTGTAAATTGCTTACAAAGCATCCAATTGATGAAGGGCAGCATTGGAAGAATGAAGCCGAGCTGAATTCAGTTGAGGTATGTCCCATTTTTACAGTTCCTGAATCGTGGTATAGAGATATAGTGCATTATTTGCAGCAGGGATATCTACCAGAACACTGGAGTTCTAAGCAAAGAAGGGCACTCCGTCTGAAATCAACAGCTTATCAAATCATTGATGGGATACTTTTCAGAAAAAATTACGATGGAATTTTTCTCAGATGTCTAGAAAAGGAAGATGCAAGTAAAGTTGTCAAAGAGTTACACGATGATCCTGCTGGTGGACATTAGTCAGGGGAGACAACAACCCACAAAATGCTTAGAGCTGGATATTATTGGCCCACTTTATTCCGAGATGCTCATGCTTATGCACGGAACTGTGATATATGCCAAAGAAGTGCTGGGAAATTACCTAAGGCAGTAGGATCTTTGCAGCCGGTTATTATCTCAGAACCTTTCGAACAATGGGGTATAGATGTCATTGGAGAGATAAACCCAAATTCTTCTCTACAACATCGATACATCCTGACGGCCACTGACTACTTCACCAAATGGACGGAGGTTACCCCATTGCGCAAGATCAATGAAGATGCAGTCATCATCTTTTTGAAAGAAAACATCATAACCAAGTTTGGGGTTCCAATTTCCCTAGTTTTTGATAATGCTCCTTATTTCTCGTCTTTTAAGATAAACGAATTTGTTTATGAATGGGGGATTAAATTTCATTATTCAGCTAATTATTACCTTTAAGGGAATGGACTGACTGAATCCTCAAACAAAAACCTCATCCGAATTCTCAAGAAGACTGTGATTGAAAATCAACGAAGCTGGCATATAGCTCTCCCAAATGCCTTATGGGCAGATAGAGTGTTAAGATTTAATATGCTAAGACATAAAATATCAGCATTACATTCCATTTCACAATAATAGCATATATAGGATCACTGAAGAAACAACAAGCACAACATAAATACAAGAGACACAGATTTATCCTGAGAAACCCTCATGGGGTAGAAAACCCAGCAAAGCTTCCTCAATATAGATGACCAGCAATATACAAAGATGCAAACCAAAGACATGATCTCCTCCTCCACCATAGCAGAGCTCTCCTCCACAAGTGCGCTACATTTCAAGTGAGGGAAGTGTGTGTATAATGAAGAACACACCTCCTCTATTTATACACATCTCCGACTTCTACAATATATTAACTAGGTTGGCCCCAACTTTACCACTGGGTTAAACACCCCACTACAACTGACTGGGCCGACCCCTCTAGGGTGGTCTAACAACCCTTTGACCCACATAACACATATAGGGCCGACCCCCACTAGGGAAGTCTAATAACCCAAGTTACCACATTCCGACAGAGGAATAAACATCTCTGGATACATAATAGAATAACCTCGGAGGGATGAACCATATCCGAAATAATATAATATTCTTTGAAGTTACAATATCTCAACACTCCCCCTTAACGAGAAGGATATTATAACAACATATGCACGAGAAATGAGTCATCAACATCATACATGATACATCTATAAATCATTGGAAGCTTTCTCAAAATCATCAGTAACTCAAGAAGTTACTGGAACATCAACATCTTCAGTACTGAGTCTTTATCTTCTGTAGCACTCGAACAACTACAACAACATTAACATCAACATCTGGGTCCTCACGATCATCAACATCGTCATCACACGATCATCAGCATCGTCATCTAGACCATCACGATCAGTAGCATCGTCATCACACGATCATCAGTATCGTCATCACATGATCATCAGCATCGTCATCACACGATCATCAGCATCGTCATTTAGACCATCACGATCAGCAGCATCGTCATCACAGGATCATCAGCATCGTCATCTCACGATCATCACGATCAGCAACATCGTCGTCTAGATCATCAGTATTAGTATCCACACCAATACAAGTATACACATCATCAATACAAGTATACATATCATCAATACAAGTATCCTCATCAATACAAGTATACATACAGGTATCCTCATCAATACATATCATCAATATCAATACAAGTATCCTCATCAATACAAGCATACACGATAGCAGCATACTCTGCAATACACATGATCCTTCCTTTCAGAATTATGGGGTCAATCTCATCATAATCATGTTTAAGACTATCCTTCCTTTCGGAATTACGGGATTTATGGTCTAAGGATGATTAATCCACACCATTCATTTAGGACTATGTCCAAGGATGATTTAATCCACACCATACATTTAGGACCATGTCCAAGGATGATTTAATCCCCACCGTACATTTAGGACCATGTCCAAGGATGACTTAATCCCCACCGTACATTTAGGACCATGTACAAGGATGACTTAATCCCCACATGTCCATCAAGGACTTCATTCTCGAAGACCATACGTTTACGGATCAATTCAAGGGACTGAAGTCCGAGGACGATACAATCCCCACTTGTCCACTAAGGACTTCATTCTCGGAGACATATGTCTATGGCTCGCTTTAGGACCGAAGTCCAGGGATGATCCAATCCCCACTTGTCCACTAAGGACTTCATTCTCGGAGACATATGTCTACGGCTCACTTTAGGACCGAAGTCCAGGGATGATCCAATCCCCACTTGTCCACTAAGGACTTCATTCTCGGAGACATATGTCTACGGCTCACTTTAGGACTGAAGTCCAGGGATGATCCAATCCCCACTTAGATCCTGTCTAAGGACCATCCACCAACCTCTCTGTCGGCATCACCAATATAGGTATCCACATCATCGACCTCTCTGTCGATGGAGGCAATCTCATCATAAGTGACCACATCACTCCCCCTTTCAAGGAGGGTCCTACCAAGCTTGTCTCGGAAATACTCAAACTTTACTTGAGGTAGAGGTTTGGTTAGTACATCGGTAACTTTTTCACTTGCGGTAGAGGTTTGGTTAGTACATCGGTAACTTGTTCACTTGCGGTAGAGGTTTGGTTAGTACATCGGCAACTTGTTACAAATTCAAACTTTATAGTTTTTCTCTGCACCATATCTTGTTAGATCCCTATGTGCTTTGACTTATCATGGAACACTGGATTCTCTGTCATCTTTATACAACTCTATTTGTCACATAGGATCACAGTTGGGTCTATCTCTAAGTCAAACAATCCTGAATCCATACTTCTTCACAACTGGCAGAGCAAGCAGCCATATATTCCGCTTGTGCTGAGAGCCACACTGGACTGCTTCCTGCTAAACCACAAGATCATGGTTGATCCTAGACAATAACATCCTCTCGATGTGCTCTACCTGTCTGATACATTTACTGCTCAATCAACATCTGTGTAGACATACAATCTGAAGTCATGATCTCCAAGAACCAAAGTCTAACGTTCCCTTTTGGTACTTCATCCCATGCTTTGCAGCTATCAGGTGAACACATCTAGTTTCCACTAGATACTGACTCAAGGTGTTCACATCAAGGCATATATCTGGCCCGGTATTCGTCAGATACATCAACAACCCAATAATATGTCTGTACAGAGTCACATCAACTAACTCTGATGAGTCATCAGTTAACAACTTCAAGTCGAAATCCATGAGAGTGGCCATTCAAACACCTCAAGTCCTTTTAATATTTCTCGGCATACTTTCCCTAGTTGAGAAAGATTCCTTCTAAGCCTTGCCATACTTCCAGACCTAGGAAGTAATGCATCAATCTGAGATCTTTCATTTTCATTTCTACAGCCATCTATCTGTGCCATCTCTCGTCAGATGGGTCTACTGATATAAGCCTCAAGATTATTCAAACTCCATGGTGAGTTCCTTCATCCATGACATTTGTATAAAGAAGACATCTTCAACCTTGTAGCAAGGGTTGAAATCCGCATCACCCATGGTGATCATTAAGCTCATCAATTTACTATCGATCCTGGGTACCCAAACAGAGCTTTCTTCAAATGAATCCTTGATTCACACTTTTTCTTCAATTACATCAAATGGTCTTATCTAGCCACTTGGAGCAAACATCTCATCATGATTCTCTTCCTCTTTCTAAGAGAATCTTCTAGCCACGAGCCTTCTATATTATGTTTGATTTGTAAATCTTCTTGTTGAACATCCATCACCTGTTCGGTGTTCATCATTCTTCATGATCTTTCCTACAAATCAAAATTAAGTACATGATTAGTAATAATTCATAATCATCAAATCATGTTGACATGATAACCTATTATGCATACAGATATGATTTACATAGTTATGCTACTATCTTGACCAATACTTTGGCACAACACGTTTCCATATCTTGTATGCATACAGTGGCTATCTAGATGCCTTCCATCTCTACCAGAACATACTATCGAGAGTGTGCACAGCTCTCAGCATGTCAATAAAGAGATTTCATTCTAGACAAGCAACAATGGAATGTTTGTCGAACTTACCAATCATATGCATATGAGTAGTATACTGTTCAATGCTATATGAATGCTTACACTTAGCATGATATATTCTAGGGATACAAATATGCATACAACCATTACGAGTAATATCATAGACTATACTTATCTTTTTATGTCTTGTGAGGTTGCATCCTTCTTGGTCTCGACTTCCCTTCCATGTCATGAGCTTCTATCCATCCTGTACCACTATGCATGCTCAAGTGTGTACTAGTGTCATCCTCATGATCTCATACACAAACATACATTCATTAGTATAATCTCAATATTATCAAAACATTATAATTCTAAATAATGTTGAATATGTATGGTCATGATCATTCAATACATGGGTATACTAAGATCCTAGCACAAAGTAGGATTCTAATCTTGACATAGGAAAACATACCTAGATTAGTATACCTGCTTAGTTATGTCTAACATACCTAAACAATATCTTTTTTGTTCTCTTCAATGATTTAGAGATCCTGTGCTAGAACCTGCATGTCTCATAGGTTAAGCATAATAGAACAAAGTCATACATACCATGTAAGTAGAACTTCTATGTGATCAAAGATTATGGATGAGTCTTTGTCTTCATGTTGTTATGGTCATGGAACTTGATTTGTCTTTTGTGATGTACCTGTATCTTGTTAGCAGACAACATCAACCTCATACAACACCACAGTGCATTAGTACAATCATATAACCCTAATCAATGAATGTCTTCTATCATTCACATGCATTCATACTTTTATTAGGGTGATAAGATAATTCTAACATTAATCGAGATTGTACTAACCTAAATAATATGAAGACAAACATATTATGAACTTAATCAAGAATCAGATTTCAAGACATACCTGTATCTCCTTAAGTCATACCTGAAGAGTAGTGTTCTTATGTAAGGTATTAGCCTCAACTCCCCTTGAAACTGGATCTGGAGCTTGATTAAGGTTTGTTAGAGAAACCCTAAACATTCAATCTTTGACTTTCACACTTATGAATGGATGACAGGATGTGTCTTGCTGAGATAGTCAAACTTGCATACTTCAATTTTGAAATCTCCAAAATTTGACCCCTCAAAATTGCCTTTGAAACTTCTGGATCTTCTGGACAGGATCCCAAACTAGGGTTTGATGGAGCCCACCTTTATTCCCAATCAAAAGGTTCGATCCATAGCTCTAAACTTTTAATTTTCTGAGGAGCTTCCAACCGTGGTCACAGACTTCAGAAATTCCAACTTTTGTAGAATCCCTAATTTTCACCTTTCCAATCAAAATCTCGAACTAGGGTTTGATCAATCCCACTCTTCTGACCAACCAAAATTTTTGATCTTGGTCTCTAAATTTCTATTTTTATGAGGAGTATTCATCCATGGACTTTGATTACAGAAATTCCAACTTTCTCCGAAACCCTAAATTCCGGAAGCCATGAATGAAGGTGCTAAAAAATAATTATGTTTTGACAGAAATATGTACCTGATTGTTTGTCACGTACCCACCCATTCCCCAAAGCAAGGCAGGGAACATGATGCCAAATTCAGGGATTTCACATGATCTGATCTCAGCCCGTTCGTTAGATTCATATAATTAAAATATGAATGTGCAGATGTAAAACAAATCAATTATGCACAACGGAATTAAAACAACATCCACACACAATTCATGCTCATCCAGCATATCAAAATAATCATTATTTAAACATTGCAGAAGTAAATACATAGACATAAAAACACTTATCTTCATTTTGCAACTGCCCCAAGCAACTAGCTATGTCACTGCAACGTTCTACCCAACCATAGGCTCTTCGACAACTTATACTGAGTCTTTCCGAAGGCCACCCCCGTGCTGGGCATGATTCTCACAAGGAAAGGGAACATTCCAGTTCACACACATCCCATTAACCATTTCATCTCAGCCAAGCCAGTCCAACTGGGTTTATCAGGTTACCCTTGAACCCTGGAGGCTTACACTCAAGCTCAAGCCAAAGCCATGGATATCCATAACCCATACCCAACATACTCTTCTCTCACATAGCAAGCATAGACATGGGGCAGGGATACACATTTTAAACAATGGGAATTACAAATAATATGGCCATGGGTTTTCCCCAAATCGTGGGCACCCCAAAAACGGATTGGGAGAAGGAAATTCAACCATAGGGGAGAAAACGATTTCTCCCACAAATATAACAGCATTAAGTGGGCCAAAGAGCCTCTATACACCCCCAAATCGATTTCCTCTTTCTTCCCAACTGGTATATAACACAAAAATGCCCTTCTCTCAGCTGAGAAAGAAGTAAACACAGAAAAACCATGGAGGAAAACGCCCAGGTCGTTCCAAACTCGTGAGGGAGGAAGACTAGTTCATGGATAATGGCTTGGGGAGCAATTCATGGCTCTTTTCTTACCCAAGAAGCAAAATGTGATTTCCCATGCAGGGTGGCTTTCCCATACCCGAATTTGGATAGCCATACCTCCCATTCCGCAAGGAAACTACCCCAACCAACTCTTGGGAGAAATCAATGATTGGGTACAAAAGTCAACATGGGTAGTTGAGGGTTTGATGGGTTCTCTCATTGACACTTGGTTTGACTTGGTTGGCTCAATGGTTTGAATGTTCCCCCCCCCCAATTCCTTGTAAAATCATGCCCCCATCTCTTTGTTGCATTGCATAGCTAGTTGTGGGTATTTTTATTAAAAATGCATCTTACATGATATTGAAATTCCAATGTGCTTGGCTAGCACATAAGCAATATGCATCACTAAATCGATGGCGAGGCCTTGGTCTTGAGCTCCTCACCATGATTTCATAACAATATTACATCATTACATTTGAATGTAATGGGGTCAATAATGGGGACGTGACATTGTTTCTGCTGTAACTCCAAACTTTTTGATCCACAGGATCTGAAAACTTTTTATGTGGTATCCTAACCTATCATATTTCCATCCCAATAGGTCTGACCTCAATTGGATTCTCTGAGAGAGAGAGTTATGCCAAGTGTCGCAACGTGACTTGTTTATGGGATAAAACCGGAGAGCGAACTTGTACGGCGTGCCACATGTCATTGGTTCAACTTCGGCCTCTGAAACCGTTTCCTGAGATAGTACAAATTGTGTACTACTTGTCACATTTTACGAAATTTCATTTGGAGCTTCCTAGCCCAAGTTATGACCTTTTTTCCTAGGTAACCTGATTTTGACTGAGATATGGAAGAGGTAGAAACGCTAACTTGTACTGATCATAACTCACAAAGTACAACGAATCGAAAGGTGCCCTTTGGACACAAGGTACATGGGGATGTTATCTACGACCTGTAAACTTTTCAGATCCTGAAATGTCACCAAAATGGATTTATAGCGAAAGTTCCACGATGACTGGTTTTTGCTATATAATATCGTAACCTTCAAATTATCGTAAGTGAAGCAAGTGTCGTAAGTGCCATACCTTGCCTTCCTTCAGGTTATCTCTAATACCATGTTAAGATTTAATATGCTAAGACAGAAAATATCAGCATTACATTCCATTTCACAATAATAGCATATACAGGATCACTGAAGAAACAACAAGCACAACATAAATACAAGAGACACAGATTTATCCTGGGAAACCCTCATGGGGTAGAAAACCCAGCAAAACTTCCTCAATATAGATGACCAGCAATATACAAAGATGCAAACCAAAGACGTGATCTCCTCCTCTAGCATAGCAGACCTCTCCTCCACAAGTGCGCTACATTTCAAGTGAGGGAAGTGTGTTTATAATGAGGAACACACCTCTTTTATTTATACACATCTCCGACTTGTACAATATATTAACTAGGTCGGCTCCAACTTTACCACTGGGTTAAACACCCAACTACAACTGACTGGGCCGACCCCTCTAGGGTGGTCTAACAACCCTTTGACCCACATAACACATACAAGGCCCACCCCCACTAGGGAAGTCTAATAACCCAAGTTACCACATTCCGACGGAGGAATAAACATCTCCGGATACATAATAGAATAACCTCGGAGGGATGAACCATCTCCGGAATAATATAATATTATTTGAAGTTACAATATCTCAACATAGAGTAACTCCAAAGAATGCATTAGGGGTTTCCCCTTACACTCTCGTCTACGAAAAGGAAGCCATTCTCCCTCCCAATATTTTGCTTCCATCCTTACAGTTGTCCCAAGCTTCTTGAGGGTCTGGTAGTCAAGTCTTACAATCCAAGATGAATACCTTACTTCAACTTGAGGAAGCCCGACAGAAAGCTAAAGACTAGTTTCATCAGCACCAAGATATAGTCAAAAGATGGTTCGATAAAAGGAAGTCCGGTGAAACAAGTTTTGAAGTAGGGGATTTAGTCCTGAAATGGGACCATAACAATGAGGGTAAGGGGATGCACAAGAAATTCCAACACTTATGGATAGGCCCTTACCAAATTTCTGCAAAGCTCGACCCATCCACTTACAAGCTAACAGACCTCCAGGGAGAGGAAGTAACCCTTCCTCTTAATGGCCTCGCCTTGAAACAATACTTTGCCTAGTCTTGTTGAGACTTTCTGTACATAAATAAAGCTTTCTTCGTTTTATTTTAGTCTCTAGTTTTCTTTGTTTCAGCTAGGTCATTTTCTTTTCTCAGCGTTTGAGCCTTTTTGTACAGTTTGTTTTTGAAGCACCTACAATTGAGTTTTTCGTGAAGGTAGATCTCTCAAGAAATCTCACAACCTGTGAAACTGGGAAGTCATCCTCAAAAGGAAGTTTATTCGTGCACTTTCGGTTTTTGCTGATCATTCTCCAGAATGAAGAAATCTTGTTCTACTGGTGGAACTAACCCTTGTTTAAATAGCAGAGATCTATGATTATCTTTATCACTTTCTTTGGGCTCCATCCACCCTCACACTTAAAAGCATCTCAAGAAGATCACTATAGTTGGACCCACGGAAAGGAAGCATGTCTCGAAGGCATAGGGTATTGAAATGACTCCATGCTACAAATCAAAAGCCAAAAGGCTTGCAATCAAGGGTCTATTTTCCAGAAATTCTCGCCTCAATCAAAGCATGGCTGAGATAAAGTAAAGAACACAAGTCAGTAAAGCTGTCCAAAAGGACTCAGCTCAAGCCAGGTTCTTCTCCGTCCGTGAGGCTTGATAAATTAATAAAATTCTCGCTCACACAAAAAGACATTATGGATTGAGGAACCAAAATCAAAGATCGTGACTTTAAAGAAAATATTTCTGGAAGGCTCAAAACAGCAAAAGTTGTCAAACATATGAAACATCTAAAAGGATGCAAGTAGCATGGGAATGAGGAACAAGAGAAATGATGTCTACGATATATTGTTACGATCCCGTGGTGTCCAACAACAGTGGTCATCTGAAAGATAAATCTCCTAAAATGAACCTCATATTCTGGCCCTTTGAAAGTTTTAAGGATGTCTTCATCAAAGCTCCCCTTTCCCAGTAACCAGCAGATAAAGTGACCACGTCCTTTGGCAAGATTCGGACGCTCAAACTGATTGTTGCACCTAGAGTGAGCAACTTTTAATGGTTTCCAATGAACGAGAAGAGTGTTTTGTTTAGAGATCTGTGTTCGCCAGCAATTCACCAATTGTTGTTGCAACAACACCCCCCCCAAAAGTTTGTAGATATTGGGGCCTCTCCTTTTATTTTCCAAGAAAGTCTGCTTAAAGAGTTAAGTCTCCTTTGGAAAATCTTTGAACTTAGTTTTTTGTTTCAAATGAAATATCTCTTTTCGAGTTTAAGTTTTCTTCTAAGTCAAAACTCAAAATTTTCTCCCGAAACGGCGGAAGAACTCGAGATTCTCTCCCGAAACGACGGAAGATCTTGGGATGTTCACCCGTAACTTCGGAAGAACTCGAAATTCTTTCCCGAAACAGCGGAAACACTCGTCACGTCTTGCCGGAATGGGTGCCTTCTTACCAAGTCCCTCAGCCATTCACTTTTCGGAAACGACTTAACAAACTCAGCCGTCATTTTCGGAAGAAATCGTCGAGTCTTTCCGCAATGGAGGAGAAACTCAAGAACTCCCGCTGCGACTAACTTTCGACTCATCAATTTCGGAATAACTCGCCAAGTCATCCTGAAACGTCGGAGCAACTCAAGAGCTTGCACCGCAAACTTTTAGCTTGCCAACTCCGGAAGAACTCGTCAAGCCTTTCCACGAAAGCGGAGCGTCTTTCTTCTCTTTCCCGCAACAAGCAAGATGTCGCGCTAGGAACTCACAAAGTCCGCCCGCAACTAGAAAGAAACTCGCAAAGTCCGCCCGCAACGGTGGACGAGACTCACCTTTTCCTCCCGATTATTGACGGTTTCCCATAAATGCCAAGTAGGTGGAAGTGACCCCACCGTACGGGTAATTAACCCCGTTTTTATTTTTCACCACCTACCCAATTTATTACCCACATGTACCAATCTTAATATAAAGGTGGCGAGGGTTTCTGTTATGCCATTGGTAGCTTTTGTTTTGGAAGACGTCGTTTGCAAGCTGCGCAAGCTTATTCGTTCCAGCTTGCTTTATTCGCCACCGCATCAGCCCATAGCACCATTGTTTCATTTCCAGGTAGGTGGTTCTACCGTTAACTTTGTCTTATCTATGCGTCGAGGCTTTCTCGACTGTTTTTCGTTTCATTACGTGGCCAATAGGAACTCGTAGCAGACTATCCTTTAAATTTTACGGCCACTGCAGCTCCATAGAATTCTCATTGCTGGTAGGTAGATATAGCCAGTGCTAATCGTCCCCAGTTAATCCATTGAAAGAATTAGTCAAGCCTAGTCAGTTCCACCGACCGTAGTCCTATCATAAACCTGCCTAAGCCGAGTCGATGCACTCAATCCAAGTTCTTTGTCGGCTATATGCTGCTACTCAATAGTGTCAAACAAGAGGCAATGCCAGCCATAGCTGGCTTGGCTACTCAATCACTCAGCTACTTGGCTTGGATTGCTTAATCTCCATAAAAATCCTTCTCTATGCGTATGCGTCTATGTTTCCTAAGTTATTAAAAAACAGTTTCGTTATATGTTCTCGCTTCCTCATTATGTTTTGTCTGCCCCCTCAGCATGCATCCGTATAGTTTTTGTTTCTTATATATATCATACATTAGCATGCTAGGTCCGTCTTGCTCTATGTTACGCTCTCATAATGATTTACAATCTTATGCTCATGCACGTATGGTTGCTGACAGGGATAAGCCACAATACCAAAAGGCAGCAGGAAGAAATCTAAGATGACGGATCCAGAGCCGGTACAGCCAAGGACTGAAACTCTCTTTCAAGACACTAAGTGCACCACGGGCGTCCCTCCCGAGGTTCGGTGGGGAGATATTTACAGGATGACCAGGGACTAAGATATCCCAGGCGTGCTATTAGAAGAAGAACAAATCTACCTAAACATCAAGACCTCTGGCATAGCCAGGGATTCTACTCGCCCTGAGCTATTCCCGTGCTCAGAAGTAATCGGGTGGATATTGGAACATGCCAACCCACAAACAAGAGTGTTGCATGACAGCAAGGGAGAGCCATTCGCTTCGTTCCATCCAGCTTATATTGCAGCACCCTACAAATTCTCGCGTCCCCAGCAGGCACTGAACGATGAATGCTTGGGACAGATGAATAATTTCGAAATGGCTAAAAGGTTGTTAATCATGGGTAAGCAGCTAAGGAAGAGGGACAATGATGAGTATGGCGTTCAGAGCCTAAGACCTCCCTTTAGGTTGATCGCCCTCATGTTAAGCAAAATTTTCAGCATGCCCGATGGAACCGTATATAGGATACAATGGGCCCCCATAATCCACTACATAGCATTTAAGGGAACTGTGTTTGATTGGGCTACTATCCTCTCAGATAGTTTGGCATCCACTGTTGCCGCAGCTAGAGAAGGTTTGGCCCTAAAGAAATCAGAATTTTTCATGTCTTCATACCTCATTGATTGCATCCTGGCAAAGCTCCCTTTCCCCAATTTAGGCTACTCATGGGATCATGCCAACACCCCGGTATACACTGCCTATAAAATAATGTGGGCTCAAAATTACAAAGCAAACTATAAGATCATCTGCGAAGAGTTCATTATGCCTTTGTATGAGCAAATGTTCAATGAAGAGCTATAATGTCCCCATTTTGACCCCCTTTGTATTAAATCGTAAATGATGTGAATATTGTAATTTAATCATGGTGAGGAGCTCAAGGCCAAGGCCCCACCGTTGATTTAGCGTTTCATGTATCGGCAATTAAAAATAGATGCCTATGGTTCTTGTGCTAGATAGGCACAATGTATATAAGACATCATGTAATTACGAATTTTTAATGAAAAACCCACAACCGGCTATGCAATGCAACAAAAGAGACGGGGCATGACTCTACAAGGAAAAGGGAGGGAAATTATTCAAACCCTTGAGCCAATGGTATTAATCCATGTGTCAATGAGGAAACCCATAAACCACCAACTACCCATTTTGTCTCATGCACCCAATCATTTAATTCTTCCAAGAAATTGGTTAAGGCAGTTAATGCCTTGGAAATGAAGAAGTATGGCAGCCAATTTCGTGCATGGGCAAGCCATCAACCTGGAAATTCGTGTTTTGTCTCCTTGGGCAAGAAAACACCCACGAAATGGTTCCCAAAGCCATTCTGAATAGTCAGTCTTCACTCATTCACGCAGTGGGAGCTAGCTGGGTCTTTCCCTACACGTTTTTCATCCAAATCCTGCATTTTTCCATGCCTGGGAGTTCGTTTTTGCATATACAGTAGCTTGGGAGAGAAGGGCCACGATTTGGGGACTGTATGGAGGTCGTTTTTGCCCCCGAATGTCCAAGGATGTTTTTCTAAAACGGATTTGGCTTCCCTGGGTTGTTCCCCAACTTCCCATTTCGTTTTTGTGGGTTTCCACGTTTTTCTGAGTTAGTTGAAACCCCATCTCATGCATTCCACTGTGGAAAATGTTTTCTTCATGCTCAGCAAGTGTAGTTTTGTTGTTATGTGCATCCTTGTTTTGTTGTGAACTTGTGATCAAGGAACTGGAATGGTAGTGGACAGAATGGGCTTGATAAACCTAGTGTAGGGAGTAACCTCTCAAGAAGATCAAGAGGGCTGGCTACTTTTCTATGCACACCCTGAGAGCACTAGAAAGGAAGGTATGGCTTGAGGGACTGTGTGGCAGTGAAGAGAATACTTCCTTGTGATTGGGTGTGTAGGCATTGTGAGTGCCAAGCTGAATAGATATGGGAGGGGTACCCATAGCTCTGTGGTTGAGCTCACTAGCTTAGCAATTCTTCCCTTCCATGTCCTAGCAGCCTGATAAACCCAATTGCAGATTGGCTTGGCTCATCTTGGTGTATGCTTGGTTATGTGTGAGTCTGCTGTTCCCTGGTTCCTTGTAGAGATCATGCCCAGCTCAGGGGTGGCAGTTGTATCAAGAGGTTGATAAGCACAACTGGCCTATGGTTGGGTGGAACGTTGCAGTTGCATAGCCAGTTGCTTGTGACTACCTTATTGAGATAAGTATTCTCTTGTGTTAAATTTGCAATTATCATTTGATGAATATTATGAATGTATGTGGATGTGTTAAATGAATTTACTTCCGCTGTGTTTTCAAATGGTTATGCATTTGCATATGTTCATCTTCTTTTAAATTGAATGTTTATTTACTGAGTATGGGGCTAGATGCCCAGTTTTAGCAATGATCCTCTCTATCATGCTGGTATGATAGGAGGGGACATTACATTTTGGTATCAGAGCTGCTGGTTGCAGCATTGGACCTCTATGGGCCATATCTGATAGAAATTACAAGGGAAAATTTCAAAATTTTCTTAAGTCTGTTTTTGGAAATTTATGTTTTAAGTCTGTTTCTGGAAATTTTTGGTTTTAAGTCTGCTTCGGGAATTCGTCCCGAAACTGCGGAAAGGTTCCGCGAACCTTCCCGCAATTGCGGAAGAGTTCCGCGAACCTTCCCGCAATTGCGGAAGAGTTTGGCGAACCTTCCCGCAATTGCGGAAGAGTTCCGCGAATCTTCCCGCAATTGCGGAAGAATTCAGCGAACCGCTTCGAAACAGCGGAGGAAAAATTTTTAAGTGAAATTTTTTTCTAAGTGTCGGCGTCGAAAGGAAATTTTTTTCGAAAGGAATTCTCTTCCGAAATTGCGAAAGGAATTCTCTTTCGAAATTTCGGAAGGATTCCGCGAATCATTCCGAAACGCGGAAGAGTTCGGCGAGTCGTTCCGAAGTTGCGGAAGACTTCGGCGAATCGTTCCGCAACTGTGGAAGACTTCGCCGAATCGTTCCGCAACTGCAGAAGACTTCGGCGAATTGTTCCGCAATTGCGGAAGGCTTCCACGAACCTCTCCGAAATTTCGGAAGCGTCCGGTGAACCGCCCCGCAACGGAGGCGAGCTGAGAATCACCCCGAAACCGCGGAAGGCTTCGCCGAATGGCTCCGCAACTGCGGGAGCCTTCGCCGAATGGCCCCGCAATTGCGGAAGCATTCCGCCAAGCGCCCCGCAATTGCGGACGCATTCAACCAAGCGCCCCGCAATTGCGGAAGGCTTCAGCCAAGCGCCCCGCAATTGCGGAAGGCTTCAGCCAACCGCCCCGAAATTTTGGGAATGTTCAGCGAACCGCCGTTGCGGCAGGATTCAGCGAACCGCCCGTTGCGGCGGGATTCAGCGAACCGCCGTTGCGGCGTGATTCCTAAAAAAAAAAAAAAAAACAACGAGGGCGCTGCCCTCGACCCGCCCTGCCCGGCAAGCCCCCTTGACCCCCTTTTTCTTTTTCCCCTCATATGTCATTGTTGTGATTTGACGAATTGTCAACGTAATGTTTTCCCACATGCATGAAGTAATTTGTGAATTCTGAGAATGTAATGCAGCTAACAATTGTGTTGATGAACACATTTCAGAGAGTCACAGTTACAGCAGGGTAACACTCTAGATAATACAGTCAGAGAGTTTTGGATCTTGGTTGGGCCAAGAAAATCAACATTATGGATGATGCACAGGATCCCTATGAACCTGAGACAGATGCCATGGGGGAGAACATACAGGTTGAGAATGCTGAAACATAATCTAATGGGAGAAGAAATCAAGAGACCCCTCCAGATGTTGCAGCCACCATGAGAAGCCTAAGGGTGGAGTTGCAAAGCTGTAGGGAAGATAATGAAAGGATGATTAAAGCTCAGGAAGAACAAAATCAGCTGAATGCAGCCATGCTGCAGAGTTTAACAGACATCCAAAGGCAAATAAACTCTAGGCATCGGATATCAAATCCAGAAAGGGGTGGGAGTAGCTCTAGAAGAAATTCCCGTAAGAGGGCCAGTAGTCCAAGAAGAGTTTCTACAGACAGGACATATACTCCAGAAATATCTTCTAATGAATCATCTGACTCTGAAGAATCCATTGAGGGTTCAAGCTCTTCATCTCACATGAGTAAGAGGAAGAAACACTACAAGAATAGTTCGCATGGGGAATTTAAGAAGGAAAAACCTCCTACATTTGATGGAGAAGTAAAGTCTGGTCAAGAAGCTGAAGCTTGGCTTCTTGGGATGAGAAAATATTTCCAAGTCCAAGACTACTCCGGGAATATGAAGGCAAGGGTTGCCATCTTCAACTTGAATGGAAGAGCATCTATATGGTGGAAACACACCAGGCAAGTGAAGAAGATCAATGAGAGGAAGATTGTGTGGAAGCAGTTCAAGAAATACTTCAAGCAGAAGTACCTCTCTGATAGGTACTATGATGATAAGATCAAAGAGTTCCATGAGCTGAGATTGGGACAATCGACCTTGGAAGAATATGCAAACAAGTTCTTGAAGCTGCTGAGGTATGTCAAGTACATTCGAGATGATAAGGTCAAAATTCAGCGTTTCCTAAGTGGACTGCCCCAGTCGTATAAAGACAGAATTGAGTTCGATGAACCTCGAACTCTAGAGGAGACCATAAGAAAGGCCAAGTATTGCTTTGATCAAAACAGAAGCAAACCAGAATTCCATAAGGCATGGAAGGATAATAAAAATGAGAAGTTTGATCAAAGGAAGAAGGGGTTCAATCCTCCTCAATTCCGGAATCAGCAAGGAAACCATCACAGGTTGTGACTAAGCCAACTAGGATGATGGGAGACAAGCCAAGAGATCCAAAGGAGCCAAGAGAACCACTTCAATGTTGGGTTTGTGGAGGAGACCACATGCTTAGGAACTGTCCACATCGGAATGGGAATGCGAATCAAGTTCACAACATCCAAGGAGCTGGAACTGTGGGTCAAGTGGCGAGAGCAATCCCTAGAATCTATGCAGTAGTAGAAGACCGCTAGGCAGATCATCAATCAACTGTGGTTGAAGTTGAAGGTAAGATTGCTAAGCAATCTGTTTCTATTTTGATTGATCCTGGATCTACTCACAGTTATGTCACTCCTAGAATTGTTGAGATTTGTGCTTTCAAGAAATTAAAGCATAGTAAATCATGGTTAGTTCAACTAGCCACTGGAACCAAGAGAAAAGTTAGTGAAATAGTAGAGAAATGTCCATTAGAGATGATGGGCTATTCACTTATGCAGATCTGAATATTTTTCCACTTGGTTCCTATGATATTCTCATTGGAATGGATTGGTTAGAAGCACACAGGGTTAAACTTGACTGCTACAATAAGACATTTGAATGCATGGACGAAGAAGGAAACCCGAGGGTTGTAAGAGGCATTCCAAAGGTGACTTCCGTCAGACAGGTTTCAGCCATGCAGTTGAAGAAGTTCTATAGGAAGGGATGTCAATTGTATGCAGCCCACATTTTAGAGACAACAGAGAATGAAACTCTTAAATTGGAGGACTATCATGTATTGCAAGAATTCAGGGACGTTTTTCCTGATGAGATTCCAGGACTCCCTCCAAAGAGAGACATTGACTTTACAATTGAACTTGTGCCAGGAGCGGCACCAGTGTCTAAGACACCGTACAGGATGAGTACACCAGAATTGCTCGAACTGAAAATGCAATTACAAGAGTTGCTGGAAAAGAAATATATTAGGACAAGTGTGTCCCCGTGGGGAGCACCTGTTCTATTTGTGAAAAAGAAAGATGGAACACTCAGGTTATGTATTGACTACAGGCAGTTGAACAAAGTCACTGTGAAGAACAAATACCCATTTCCCCGAATTGATGACCTTTTTGACCAAATGAGAGGAGCAAAGGTATTTTCAAAGATTGACTTGAGGTCTGGTTACCATCAGGTAAGAATCAAAGAAGAAGATATTCATAAGACAACCTTTAGAACGAGGTATGGACACTATGAGTTTGTAGTGGTACCATTCGGTCTCACAAATGCACCAGCTACATTCATGTGTCTCATGAATAATGTTTTTAGCAAGTATTTGGACAAGTTTGTTCTTGTATTCCTAGACGACATTCTCATCTATTCTAAGAATGAAGAAGAGCATGAAGAACATTTGAGAATGACAATGCAATTACTAAGGGAGCATAAGCTATATGCCAAGTTGAGCAAATGTGACTTTTATAAAGACAGAATTCATTATTTGGGTCACATCATCTCCGACGAAGGGATATCTGTAGACCTTGAGAAGATTGAAACCATTATGAATTGGCCAACTCCAAGGATTGTGACTGATGTGAGATATTTTATGGGCCTTGCTGGTTACTATAGGAGGTTTATCGAAGGATTCTCCAAGGTTGCAAACTCGATCACTTCTTTGCAAAAGAAGGGTATAAAGTTTGAATGGTCACCAAGATGTGAGGAAATTTTTCAACGGTTGAAGAATCTTCTTACAAGTGCACCAATTTTGAAGATTGCAGACCCAGAAAAAGACTTTGTGGTGTGTACCGATGCATGCAATCAAGGACTTGGAGGAGTTCTTATGCAAGACAACCACGTGATATGCTATGAGTCAAGAAAGTTGAAGGATCATGAGAAGAACTACGCTACTCATGATATAGAGCTTGCAACCATAGTACATGCTTTAAAGATGTGGAGGCATTACTTAATGGGAAGAAAATTTGAGTTAAGGACATACCATTGTGGACTGAAATACTTGTTTGATCAGCTAATGTTAAATGCTAGGCAAGCTAGATGGTTGGAATTTTTGTGTGAATTTGATTTTGAAATCAAACACATAAAAGGGAAAGAAAACAAGGTGGTTGATGCACTCAGCTTGAAGGTACATGAAATGTATGTGGCAGCGCTTAGTACTTGCCAACCAGATTTGAAGCAGCAGATTGTTAACCATATGGTTGAGGATGAAGTGTATGAGCAGATCAAGGACAAATTGCAGCAGCAAAACCTTGAAAAGAGGTATGAGGGCTATCATTTGGAAGAAGGCGGACTTCTTACTTACAAGAATAGAGTTTATGTTCCAAATGCGGCAGATTTAAGGAGAATGGTTATGGATGAGATCCATAAAGCTCCATACTCTGGTCACCCAGGATATCAGAAGACAATTGCTACAGCAAGGAAATATTATTTCTGGCCAGGCATGAAGAAGGATGTCGCTGAATACATTTATAAGTGCATGGAATGTCAACAGGTGAAGAGTGAACACCAACATCCAGCAGGTTTATTGCTTCCAGTGCCAATTCCAGAATGGAAATGGGAAGTAATATCCATGGATTTTATTACAGGATTGCCAATGACTAAGAGACAACATGATTCCATCATGGTTGTGGTGGACAAGTTAACAAAGGCAGCACATTTCATACCGGTTAAATCCACACATAAAGCCGATGCCATTGCAAATATTTTCATGAAGGAAATTTTCAGATTACATGGGTTGCCTAAGGCAATAATTTCTGACAGGGATACCAAGTTCACTTCCAATTTTTGGAAAGGGCTCTTTGCAGATTTGGGTACACAACTAAGCTTTAGTACCGCATACCATCCTCAAACAGATGGTCAAACCGAAAGAGTAAATCGGGTGCTTGAAGACATGCTCCGCATGTATGTAATGGACAAACCATCCAAGTGGGAGGATTATCTACACTTAGTAGAATTTGCATATAACAATGGGAAACAAGCATCATTGGGAATGAGTCCTTATGAGGCTTTGTATGGCAGAAGGTGTACGACACCAGTGACTTGGGACAATCCAGTGAACAGAATTGTACTTGGGCCAGAATTGCTTAAGGAAATGGAACAAGAGGTTGCAAAGATCCGACAAAATTTAAAAGCAGCCCAGGATAGACAGAAAAGCTATGCAGATAAACATAGAGTGCATAGGGAATTCAATGTTGGGGATCATGTATATCTTCGAGTAAGATCAAGGAAGAGTTCCTTGAAGCTTGGGAGTTGTTCCAAGCTATCGCCTAGATATTGTGGGCCATTTGAAGTGCTTGAAAGAATAGGACCAGCTGCATATAGACTTGCATTGCCTGCTAGCACTAAAGCTCATAATGTTTTTCACGTCTCTTTGCTTAAGAAATATGTACATGATCCTAACCATGTAATTAATTGGGATGTGATCCAGGTGGAACCCGAGGGAGAATTCCAAACCGATCCGTTGTGCATCCTAGACAAGAAAGTAACATTACTCCGGAACCGAGCCATCGGACAGGTAAAGGTGCAATGGAAGCACTACGGTCCCGATGAGGCTACATGGGAGCTGGAGGATGCCATGAGGGTGGCATATCCATTTTTGTTCAATTTTGATGAGCACTGACGACAGTGCTAATGTAAGGGGAGGGGAATGTAATGTCCCCATTTTGACCCCCTTTGTATTAAATCGTAAATGATGTGAATATTGTAATTTAATCATGGTGAGGAGCTTAAGGCCAAGGCCCCACCGTTGATTTAGCGTTTCATGTATCGGCAATTAAAAATAGATGCCTATGGTTCTTGTGCTAGATAGGCACAATGTATATAAGACATCATGTAATTACGAATTTTTAATGAAAAACCCACAACCGGCTATGCAATGCAACAAAAGAGATGGGGCATGACTCTACAAGGAAAAGGGAAGAAAATTATTCAAACCCTTGAGCCAATGGTATTAATCCATGTGTCAATGAGGAAACCCATAAACCACCAACTACCCATTTTGTCTCATGCACCCAATCATTTAATTCTTCCAAGAAATTGGTTAAGGCAGTTAATGCCTTGGAAATGAAGAAGTATGGCAACCAATTTCGTGCATGGGCAAGCCATCAACCTGGAAATTCGTGTTTTGTTTCCTTGGGCAAGAAAACACCCACGAAATGGTGCCCAAAGCCATTCTGAATAGTCAGTCTTCAATCATTCACGCAGTGGGAGCTAGCTGGGTCTTTCCCTACACGTTTTTCATCCAAATCCTGCATTTTTCCATGCCTGGGAGTTCGTTTTTGCATATACAGTAGCTTGGGAGAGAAGGGCCACGATTTGGGGACTGTATGGAGGTCGTTTTTGCCCCCGAATGTCCAAGGATGTTTTTCTAAAACGGATTTGGCTTCCCTGGGTTGTTCCCCAACTTCCCATTTCGTTTTTGTGGGTTCCCACGTTTTTCTGAGTTAGTTGAAACCCCATCTCATGCATTCCACTGCGGAAAACGTTTTCTTCATGCTCAGCAAGTGTAGTTTTGCTGTTATGTGCATCCTTGTTTTGTTGTGAACCTGTGAGCAAGGAACTGGAATGGTAGTGGACAGAATGGGCTTGATAAACCTAGTGTAGGGAGTAAACTCTCAAGAAGATCAAGAGGGCTGGCTATTTTTCTATGCACACCCTGAGAGCACTAGAAAGGAAGGTATGGCTTGAGGGACTATGTGGCAGTGAAGAGAATACTTCCTTGTGATTGGGTGTGTAGGCATTGTGAGTGCCAAGCTGAATAGATCTGGGAGGGGTACCCATAGCTCTGTGGTTGAGCTCACTAGCTTAGCAATTCTTCCCTTCCATGTCCTAGCAGCCTGATAAACCCAATTGCAGATTGGCTTGGCTCATCTTGGTGTATGCTTGGTTATGTGTGAGTCTGCTGTTCCCTGGTTCCTTGTAGAGATCATGCCTAGCTCGGGGGGTGGCAGTTGTATCAAGAGGTTGATAAGCACAACTGGCCTATGGTTGGGTGGAACGTTGCAGTTGCATAGCCAGTTGCTTGGGACTACCTTATTGAGATAAGTATTCTCTTGTGTTAAATTTGCAATTATCATTTGATGAATATTATGAATGTATGTGGATGTGTTAAATGAATTTACTTCCGCTGTGTTTTCAAATGGTTATGCATTTGCATATGTTCATCTTCTTTTAAATTGAATGTTTATTTACTGAGTATGGGGCTAGATGCCCAATTTTAGCAATGATCCTCTCTATCATGCTGGTATGATAGGAGGGGACATTACAAGAGCCCAATTGCCTGTTAGAGAATGCCATGGAAGTCTTGGAAAATTATGGCGATTTCTACTTCTCAGAAAATGGTACCTATATCAGGATGTTCGGAGGTACTAAGCCACCATACATCTTACCAAAATACGCCACTGATTATGTAGTCCTGAAAGAAGCAGTCAGGCAAGTTTTCCTTGATGGGATAGGAGGAGTTCTTAATAAGCAGCATAAGGCTTCCTTCCCTCCTTTGCCTTTCTGTATAGGAGCCTATAAATTCTCAGGAGTTGCAGCAGCCGAAGAGTTCATTCAGGAGCTGAAAGCTTTTCACTTCGGTGAAGCAATCTTCCATAGGAATGACAGGCAGAGCAAGGTTGTGGAACATTGCAAAGAGCTGTATGCTCATTTTGAGTATGCCCATTACTATGATGTCGAAGAAGTGTTCAGGGGAATCAATAATATGACTGAATTATAGATTTGTCGTCACAGCAGTGGAGCTAGCTTCAGCTCTGCCACAGCCTGAGAAACCAACCTCCAGAAAGAAAGGGAAGCGGCTGAGGCCCTAGTCCGTGAGGAGCAAAGATTGAAAGAGGAAGCAAAACTGCAGCAGGAAGCTGAGGAAGCAAGGTTGCAAAGGGAAGCTGAGGAAGCAAGGTTGCAAAGGGAAGCCGAGGAAGTGAGATTGCAGCAGGAAGCTTAAGAACAAGAGCAGAGGAAGGTAATTGAAAATTAGCAGCAGGCTGAAGAAGAACAAAGAAGGCGTAAAGTTGAAGAAGAGAAAAAAGATGAAGATCTTAAGGCCAACGAAGATGCCCAGGCGGGTGGCTCTGGCACCCAAGACATGGAAATAGACTCATATCAGGTAGTACAGACCCCATCCGCGGAGGCAGAAGTCCATATAAGAGACCTCCCGATCATCCCTTTCACCCCATCTGAAGATCATACTGTGTCCCGATGGGATAAATTTGTGTATTATAAAAAGAGGAAGGCTGTGGTCCTGAAGTCAGAAGAAAGGATAAAGAGACTTTTTCAGGCAGATATTGCCACCCAGCGAGAAACCACGGTTATGCAAAATACAAATAAGGCTCGCATAACCATGGCATCCGCCACTGTGTCGGCAGCAAAAGCAACAAAAGACAATATGATCGGCATGGTCAAAGAGTTTGAGTCAACAAAGAGAAGAGCGCGCATGCTACAACATACTGTGGCTAACGAGCAGGCTTATAGGGATCTTGTGGTGAACAAATATAATCGCCTGTCTGCTGATCACAAGGAGTTGTCGGATAAGTATCGACATTTGGAAGAAGAAAAGGAGCACCTGGCAATCTAGATGATGGTTCTAGAAGCGGAAAAGAATGATTCTGAAGCTAGATTTTTTCACCTGGAAGTAGATAAACAGGCAATGGTCGAGCAGTTAGAACGAGTAGAAAGCCGAGCGATGGATATGTCTCCCTTTCATGAGCAGTCTTGTGACATCTCAAGTCAAATGCATGCCACACAAGAACTGATTACTGAGGAAGTGTGCAAGCTCAAGACCATGCTGGTTAGGTTGAAAGAAGTCAATGCTGAAGCCATCAAGCTTAATGGCAAATACACTCGGGTGAAAGCAAACATTTTGTGCCAGATGGAGTGGAGAGAAGGAAAGGTGGATTTCCCTAAGCATCTCCCATTCAAATCTGTGGACGGTTTTAAGGAAGATGTAGCCCTCATGGAGTTTTGCAGGAATTGTGGCGCCAAGCTGATGGCTAAGATCCAGGGAACAATTGAGAAAGGTAACAACCTGTATCAAAAGATTCATGAAGTACATGAAAAATGCAAGCTTATTTTTCCTCAGAACCTAGATGATTTTCCAAGCAAAGAGCAACGTTTGTCAGACTTGAGGGAAGAAATGGGCATTCAAATAGAGTATGTAAAGAAGATTGATGTGCTGGCCACTGATGATCTTCATCACTACATTGGGCTATCATCAGTATACAATCATGTGCTCAAGGAGATCCACCAGGCAGCAATAGCAGAAATTCAGGGTATTGAAGCAGAGCTTGGTAAGCATGTGACTTCACAGAAGATCTTGCTCCCCTCACCAGCAAATGTGGTTATAAGAGACACTGGTATCTGGTTCAGTTATATTGCAGAAGAAGAGAAGAAGGCAGCAGCAGCAGTAGTAGCCAGCACAGGCACATCATCCCCAGCAGAAGCGCCACCCCAAGGATAAACACGCTAGTCATAATGCGTTGCTTTGTTTTGGTCTACTTTTCTGTCCCTATGGTTAGAGCATGGAGTCACAAGGACAGCTGTCCTTTTCTGTTATGAGAAAGAATTTCTATTATGAGAAAAGGGCCACGAATTGTTTATTTCTTAGTAAAGTCTTTAAAAGACAAGTGTAAAAGGCCAGGTGGCAGCCCAAGAGGCATTGTGTAAACTTATAAATACATGCATAGGGAATAGTGTAAGGGACTTTTGGCAGGGAAAAAGAATTTTCTAAACTTGTACGAACTATTTTGCACTTGCTCCAAGAAAATGAATTTTGCCTAATAAGAGCCTGGAGAGGACGTTTTGCCTTGAAATGTGGATTGGATGCATGCTGGATTATTCTTGTGATATTCAAACACTGCTGTGAGATCTTTCTTTGTTGTTCTGAATTTATTTATGTGGAAGGAATGATCTTATTATTCTCTGTGCAATGATGTTTCTCCTAACATGTGCAATTGAATGTATTAATGTCAATTAAAGCTATTTTTATATTTTTAACCTTCTGCTGAAGATGCTTCTTTATGAATTTAAATTGCTATCCATGTAATCTTTAGAAGTTTCCTTTAGTACATTGCTCATATTTACAATTTGCTCATTGCAGGGATAGATTAGATTTATTTCAGTTTTAGATACAGATTTTTTTAAAGTTCTGCATTTAGATTAAATTAACTTAGGCACTTGCATATCTTCTTAACAATAAAATAAAAAAGAACGGTGGATCGGGCCATAACCAGTGTAGAAGAAAACAAATCCAAATCTAACGGTAGCCGGAACCGCTAACCGAATGGATTCCCCATACAAAATGGTGGACAATCTAATTGGGATAGTTTACCGGGGAGAATCCCTTTCTGCTTGATGCTGTGATCTTCGGGGCATCAACAGATTGCAAATTCTAGAAAATTATGTCTAAATGCGAATGAAAGGCTGAAAGAAGGTCTGAAAGGCAGTTTCAATGGATAGTGTGAATGGTCGGCCGAATGGATTCTGAAGGCATAAACTGCATAAAAACACTGGAAATTATATGTTATAAACAACAAGGTGTCACCTACAGGAAAAACGAACTAATTGCTTACAGAAACGAAATGACTTAAAGACAAACGTAATAGATATATGCAAAAACGAAATGACTTCGATGCAAATGTAAAAAGAAACTACTGAATATACACAAATGAAACTGTTATCACACAATTTGTAGTTGTCCCTAGTGGTATCCCATCCGGGATGGTAGAGGAGATGGACAACTAAAGAGGTGACCCAAGAGATGCCACGGTTCCCAATGCAAGTTGGGAGTCATGTCAACCGAGGCACTCTTCACTTTAGATCAAGATGAATCAAGACCAAGGGGGAGACCCTATAGCCAATCTAAGGAGATTGGACCCAAACAATGGTTCCTAGGGATATGTGAAAGACAAGTTACGGAAACCAATGCAAGGTTAGGTGGACCTAGAAGTTTAAGTGTGGTTGAAAGAGGCTTAAGGGATGACTAGTGTTTCAACGAATTAATAATTTAGGACACATAATGAGATCAAATGACAAGATCTAGTACCATGAAATACACAAGTGGGGCACACTGCCTTGGAATATGGAAATGGTTCAAATGGAACCCACAAGGTGAAGTTAAGGGTGCAAATGGTACCAAGGGGTATGCAAAGGGTAGATCTATGGATCTAAGATGAAATTAGAGATACCCACATATGGGATCTAGCAATTGACACGAATCCCAAGAAGTGCGATTTGCCTTAGGTGGACTAGTGCCTTGAAATGGCTGGAAAAATGGAGTCAAAAGGGTGTCAAAATGTAGATCGGGACACCTAAGATGCAAACCAAGGAGGCTCTTCAAGATCAAGTAAATATGATGGTTAGATCTTACTAGATCTAATGTTTCACTAGGTGACCCAAGTGGACAACAATCTCCAAAATGAGGAATGATATCCCCAAGGCAGAACTTCACAAAGTGATACACTAGATGTAGGTTTCAAGGTATGCTCTTTCCAAAACAAGCGGGATCTCAAACACCCAGTTTCTCTAAGTGGGTCAACTCAAACCCTTAGGAAGTGCGACTTTGCCCAAGGAGGGTTAGATGCATGGAACAGTGTGTCAAATCAAGTCCAAAAGCCACCAAAGTTTAGATCCATGTAGTTTAGGCAATTATCAATGTGGATATTGAAAATCAAGGGTATCCAATGGCTAGATCTCCATAGATCTGAGATTGAACATGCATCACCAAATTGACCCAAGTGGGGCACAACCCTTGAAATGAGGAATTGGGACCACAAGGCAAAAATCAAAGAAGTGAAGCACTAGGGGTAGGTTATCAAGTGAAGAGAGTATGAATCAAGTGGGATCTCATCTACCCATCTCTTGGAAATAGTCCCAATAGCTTCCCTCAAGGAGTGCGACCTTCCTCAATGAGGCTAAAGTGCCTTGGAAAGTGTGTCAAATGAAAGCCAATACACACCAAACTATAGATCCGAATTGTCGTGGATGCTATAGAGGTGGGTTTTCAATATCTTACCCAAAGCCAAGCTAGATCCAAGTAGATCTAAGAAAAAGTGAAAAATGAGGGTTTTAATCAATTAGGGTTTTATGATCTAGAATTCATGGATAAGCCAAGGAGGAAGAAGACCATACCTTTGGAGCATACCTGGATGAAGAGATGAATGCTAGTTGAGATGAGGATTACTTTTTCCAAAGATCAAATGAAGAATTTTGAAGCCCTCTTGCCAAATCGGTTTTCTCCAAGCTACACATGTGTCCCTCTAACCTGTCAAAACCAAGGAGCAAAGCATCAATCAGTTTAACATGTTGAAGTTAGATACAAGCAAGAAAGAGATAAGCAAAGAATAGTTGGTACAAAGACAAAACCACTCCCTGTTTAACCAAAACGTCCTCTTGAAGCTTGAAGGGTAGGCCTCCCCACCAATTCGCACTCCTCCAAAACGTCCTCTTAACCTATAAAAAAAGTATGGCAAAATATGCAAGATAGCTACAAGAGATCCTCCAGTGCAATGGAAAAAATCATTTACAATCAAAGCAATCAGCATCAACTCCAAGATCCAAGCATGTACTCCAAAAGATAGAAATTTTATTCAAAGAGCCAAGAGCCAAATTCACTAGATGATTTTACAATGAGGGGGTCTCCTCCTTATATATGATAATAAAGACCAAAACCCTAGATCTCAAAACCACTTTTTGAAATGAGTGGTTGAGATTAAAAGATATCAATACATAATCAATGGCTAAGATGAATCATAACAACATAACACATGGATCACTCAAAATAGTCATGACGTCATAGCTAAAAGTGATCAAGTGAGGGTGACATCATCCTCTAGAGGGGGAAAAAGTACATGGGCCCACCTCATAAGACTAGGACATGACACATGGAGCTCATGGTGGGGCTAGGAGGCATTAATCCTTGCTATCTCATCCCCATGGCACAATAAAATAATATAATATGTCCAAAATAAATACAAATGATCAAATTTGTCCTCAAAATATGTGAGAGACATGCAGTAAATGGCCTCTTGTGGCCCCTATGGATCCCACTGACTGATGAAAACTGGCTGGAAGACAAGGGGTTCACCCTGGAAGACCTCTGTAAAAACCAAGTTCCAAAACCTTGCCTCAATTTCCCAAATTGAATTCCTCAGTGACCCTTTTATTCCATTTTTATCTTGCCTCGGTAATTGTGAAAGTGCTGAAACTGCTTCTTAGGGCATTTGCGCTGTCAATCTGAGCCCACCAGGCTCTCCAGAAGGGGGGTAAATGGAAATATCAAGTGGTTGGACCACCCCCTCCTCATACAATGCCCTAGGTGAACTGGCCTCTCATGGCCCCTGCTGCTCAAGCTGGGAAATCAACCCCAAATATGGTCAACAAGTGGAAAATTGCATCTATCACTGACATAAGTGCCCAGAATTGAATGTTAAGTGTCTCATTGGATCCAGAAGACCCAAATCTACTAAGAATGTGTACTCATACACCATGGGTTTCCCTGATGGGCTAGCTGTAGGGTCCACCATATATGGACAGTGCATAATCTGATGATATGAAATAAAACCTATTGAACTGCATCAATCATCATCTGAATCCTATGTCCATCATATAGTGTCATAAATACGAGTATGTGGTTCCATTTATCATCATCAATAATCATGCATGGCCCAGATCAATACGGATCCCAAGAAATGACCATAGTCAAACTAGGTTTGACTAGGTCCATATACAACCAAGGATAAATCATATCAATAGATTAAGACATGTTCCTCTAATCATACTCACAGCTTAACTTAAATTATAACATCATTTAGTGGCATTAATCATATTTGCATATTCCGTTGTTATTTGTATTCACTTGCATAATAGCTTAAATGACAAACTCACCCATTGGACATGGTCTAATTGCTAGCCAAGGATGAAGGATGGGAACAAGGTTGGGAAAAGGGGGTGACTTGTCTAAGCTCGACTAAAAGACACTTTGGACTGGGAGAAAGGGGAAGCTACAAACTCTGTGTTGAACAAAATAAACACGGGGAATGGCTGTGCCTCACAAATGGGTAAGTTGTTTAGAGAGTGTTTATTCAACTTAGGCATCATGTCTACTTTTATAAAAGATGATCCAGTTTCATTAGGATCCATTGATTTCATTTCATGGCCTTTTTGGCCTACATAACCCTTCGGATTGTTAGATTTTGAGCATTAATTCAACATACTCTAGGATCTTTACTGAGAGAATAACATGTACAGCATATCAATCATATCACGCATGTATCAAGCATATCAAACAATCACATAAGATAATGGACATAGAGTTTCACTGGGGAAAACCATAAAGGTGAAAAACCCCACAACTTCCTCAGAGATAGAAAGAGTAATGATACAACCAAAGTACAAGAGATAGTCTTCTACTAGTAGCTACTCCTCCTCAACTAGTGCGCCACTTTCTAAGTGATGTAAGAGTGAGTAATGAGATGATCAAATAGAGATCTCCCGATCTCTATTTATACTTGTCTTGTCCTGCCCAATAAACTAATAGGGCCAACTTGTCTAACTCAGTCTAATAACCCATGGTTACATTAATCCGGGCCGACCCCACACTTGGTGGTCTAATAACCCATCACACCAAGTTACGACACTTGCAACACTTGTCAATACAAATGACGACACTTCCGTATAGAGGAATAATACCATCTCTATAGGAGTACAATATACATAGGTGAAATACATTCCGAAGTTACATATACATCAACACTCCCTCTTAACTAGGAAGGTATTTCTCGACACATATCTACTAGCACAAGTCTTGTTCTTTGGATCATCGTCACTGGATCATCATCATCGAATCATCATCATCGAATCGTCATCACTGCTACTATCGCAATCAATCTCCAATCTACTCGTCATAGGAAGTTCTACAGAGCCAGTCCTTTTTCATACTAGATGTAGGCCCGCCACCTGTAGGTCTTCATCATCTACGACACTTGTTTAACTTGCGACAATTTGAAAGGTAGGGCTTTGTATAGCAAAACCTAGTCATTGTGGAAATTTCGCTATAAATCACTTTTGGCGAAGGTTCAGGATCTGAAACTTGGACAGGCCGAATATGACATGTTCTTGTACCTTGTGTCTGAGTTTCAGCCTCATATTCATTGTACTTTGTGAGATATGATTCGTACAAGTTAGGGTTTCTTCCTCTTCCATAATGCATCCCTAAACAAGTGACCTAGGAAAAAAGGTCATATATCGAGCTAGGAAGATCCAAATGGAATTCTGTAAAATGTGATAGTTAGGGAACGGACTGTAGTTTCACAGGTCCGAGTATCAGAGGTCGAAGTTGAATCAATGACACATGGCACGTTGTACAAGTTCGCTATGTTGTTTCATCCCATAAACATGTCATGTTGGGAAACTTAGAATATCTCTCTCATGGAGAATCCAACGAAGCTCAAAACTGTGTGGTTGAAAATATAACAGGTTAGGATACCACAGGCTGAAGTTTCAGACCCTGAGGATCCTAAATTTCAGAGATACACTAGAAACAATAAGGAACATCTGAAATAGCTCAACGGAGGAAATCAAAGAAGAGGAGGAAGAAGCTCTCACTTAGGGTTTTCAGTTTTTTAGGTATGGCATGACCTGATACAATGTTGGAGACACCTTATGCAACATTGAAAACTTTGAAAATGGATTTCGAATCCATTCATCATAGATATTAATCTTCCATCAAAATGTTGTGGGAGGAAGGAGATTGAAAATTAGGCTTTCCAAGTAAGAAGAAACCCTAGCAAGGTTGGGAGACTCATAGGGAAGAAATGAAGGAGGTTTAAATGGTACTAATATTCTATCATCCTAGCACCATGGACCTATATAAAAGTTATCTACCTTGGATGATTAGGTTTTTACCCTTATAGAGAAGACTACACGCAATCTCGATAGGTATGACTTGAGGAGATGCAGGTATGTTTTGAAATCTGTTTCATTTATCTGATGATTAAGTTCATGGTATGTTTGTCTTCATATTATTGAGGTTGGTACAATCATGATTAATTTTAGACTTGTCTGATCACCTTAGTAAAAGTATGAATGCATGTGAATGATAGAAGACATTCATTAATTAGGGTTATGACACTTATGATTGTACTAATGCACTTGTGGTGTTGTATGAGGATGATGTTGTCTGCTAACATGAAAGGTACATTAAGAAAGACAAATCAAGTTCTAGATCAAGAATATATGACCATGATGACATGAAGACAAAGACTCATCCATAGTATTTGATCACATAGAATCTCTACTTATGAGGATGGATAGAAGTTCAAAGACATATAATCATGATGCTATCATCAAGGGAAAATAGAGATCAAGAGGGAGGCAACCACACAAACATAAAATATAATTATTTGAGTTGTTATTTGAATTACTTCTTGAATCTCTAAATAATTAATGATATTGCTTGTAATAGTGTATGCATATTTGTATTCCTAGAATCAGGAAATATATCATGCATAGTGTAAGCATTCATATAGCATTGAACAGTATACTACTAATATGCATATGATGGGTAAGTTGGACAAGCATTCCATTGTTGCTTTTCTAGAATGAAACCTCTTTGCTAACATGCTGGGATATTTGCATGCTCTTGATAGTATGTGGTGGTAAATCCTATATTTGATCTAGGTCACATCAAAAGGACTGGCTCTGTGATGGTAAATCCTATATTTGATCTAGGTCACATCCAGTATGAAAAAGGATTGGCTCTATGGTGGTAAATCCTAGATTTGATCTAGATCACATCCAGTATGAAACAAGATTGGCACTGTGGTTGGGATTGCATCTTCCTTGGACCTTAGTCCTAAAGTGATCCGTAGACTTCTGTCCCTCAGAATGTGGTTGGAGTGTATCTTCCTTGGACCTTAGTCCTAAAGTGATCCGGAGACTTCTGTCCCCAATAATATAGACAGGATTGTATCATCCTTGGCATTATGTCCTAAAGTGAGAGGGACTAATCATCCCGTAACTGGATCATGATTGCATCATCCTTGGAATTATGTCCTAAAGTGAGAGGGACTGATCATCCAGTAACTGGATCAGGATTGCATCATCCTTGACATTATGTCCTAAAGTGAGAGGGACTGATCATCCCGTAACTCGATCAGTATTGCATCATCCTTGGCATTATGTCATAAAGTGAAAGGGGCTGATCATCCCGTAACTGGATCAGGATTGCATCATCCTTGGCATTGTGTCCTAAAGTGAGAGGGATTGATCATCCCGTAATTGGATCATGTGTATTGCAGGTTATGCTGTTATGATGAGGTTGTTGATCGAAAGATCAAGATGATGATGTCGTTGTTGATCGAAAGATCTAGATGTTGATGATGGTATTGATTGAAAGATCAAAATGATATGTTGTTGCTGATCGAAAGATCCAGATGTTGATGTTGTTGTTGTATACGATTGAGTGATCGAGTGTTGCAGAAGATGAAGACTCAATACTGTAGAATATGATGCTCCAATATTAAAGATGTTGAAGATGTTCCAGTAGCTGTTCCAGTTGCTGATGATGTTGAAGAAAACTTCCGATGATTTATAGATGTATCACCTTGATGTTGTTGATGATGCTCTCTCTCCTTGCTCCTTCAGTTGATGTTCTTGTAGTAAGAAGAATACCCTTCTCGTTAAGGGGGAGTGTTGAAATATTGTAACTTTGAAGAATATTCTATTTTATTTTATTATTGTAATTTATTCCGAGATGTTTTATTCCTCCGTTGGGATGTTTGGTCATCATAGAGTCATGAGGTAAATCCTCCCATGTAAGTCGGGGCAATAGATACCCTAGAGTCAAATGTAATGGGGTTTTTTAAGTCCCCTAGAGGAGTCGGCCCAGTCAGCATTAGTTGAGTGGTAAAGTTAGTTGAGGCCGACATGTCAAGTTGTAAAATTAAAGTAGAAGTGAATGTATAAATAGATAGCTAGGCTCTCTCATTTATTCATTCATTCACACGCACACTCACTTGTGTAATTCGCAATGGAGAGAGGGAGAGAGATATCTGCAAGGATAAGGAGCACTTGTTTGGGGTTTTGTCTTTGTACTTTTTATCATCTATATTGAGGAAGTTTTGTTGGGTTTTCTTCCCCTAGAGGGTTTCCCCATGATAAATTTGTGTCTCTTGTGTTTTTTATTCTTTCAGTGATCCTATATATTATATTGTTGTGAAATTGAATTGAACATTGATGTTATCTATCTTAGCATATTCAATCTTAACATTGCAATGCATAGAATGGTTACCTGGAATGATGACTGTGAATCCTTCGAATGTTTCAGTAGGCTGAAATTTCTCCTCTCCACCAAGGTTGCATCAATGATGTTATGAGTTGCTCCTCCATCTACCAATACCAAAACCTTCTGCCCTTGTACCACTCCCTTGCATCGGAGGGTGTGAGAAAGAGGCAATCCTGATAGAACTGCCAACTTCCCTGTTTTGGGTGATGGATGTGATGAATATGGCTGTCAATGATTGTCATTGATGACAACATTAATGACAAAGGATAACATTGATGACATGTTATGAAGACAAAGGTCAAAGCATGGACAAGAAGAACTTGAGTAAGTTGAAGACAAGCAAGCACAAGGTTATTTGGAAAGCTTGATGAAATAGACAAAGTGGACAAAGTGTTGGGAATTGGACCCACAATTGATGGCTTAAAGGTCCTTGATGACTTATAGTTGAATCTTGAAGAAATATTGGGTTAATAAAACGAACCCTAGGGCATGATAAACCTTCATGACTTGTGATCAAGCCCTTGAGGTAAACTTTTTGTTGACATTAAAGTCAGCCCTAAAGTTAAGGTTATGTGATAAAAATAAAAACAAAATTATATATAAACATTTTGTTAACCTAAAAGGATGCCCTATTTTGTGGACAAACATTGAAGCATGTTCACACTCACAATACATAAAAAATAAAAATAAAGAAAATCATAAAGAAAGGTGGACAAGGTCGGCTCCACAAATGAAACTTTTTGACAAAATAAAAATAAAATGAAAATTTTTATGACAAGTCGGCCCAGTGGAAAACCAGTATAAATAACCTATCCAAACTTCATTTTATAATTAAAATTCAGATGAGCTCTGCAATTTCGTGGACTGAGGCCAAGTGACTGTTTTTCGGGTGAAGGAGTAGTGGCAGCAGCAGTGATTGCAATTTTTTTTCAGACCCAAATTTGTTTGCAAGTGTTGGAGGACTGAATTTTTGCAGCAGTGAAGTTCTTCTTTTGTTTTTTTGGTGGTGATTGTTTGCAGCAGTACAAAGTTACAAACAGACCCGAACTTTTGGATGCCCTAAATTTGGGATCCGTGTAGCAGACCCGAGATTACAATAGTATGATGATGTAGCAACAATTGAATAGAGTTTTGTAGCAGCGGTAAAAGTTTTTTTTTTACAGTTATTTTTTTAGCAGTAGGGTTGACTGTGAAATTCGGTGGTCTAGGAGCAGACCCGAATTTATTGCAGCTACGGTGGAGAACATTTTTATTCTTGTTGCTTTCTTCTTTGTTTTGGGGCAGCAGTCACACTAGAGAAGGAAATCTGAGTTGGAGTGGGGAATTCACATGGTTCAGAGGAGCAGAGAAGCAACAGTAACAACAACAATGAAATATCATTTTATCTTTTGTTTTCTGGGTTGACTGATTTGTGAAGATGGTTAGCAGATTGATGAAGACAGTGAACATTTTGATGATGATGTTAAGCATGTTTATAATACTGGATATTTTGATATAATGCTTACATGGTGATGGTGCTTACAGAGACATGATGCTACAGGAAACTAATTTTATATCTTTGGTTAGGGCATCTGGTTAATATGTTAGGGACAAAATGTTGAAGTTATTGGACAGTTTGAGCTGCTTGTTGATGGACAGAATACAATGATGTTGGGGCTACAATTTGAATACTTGTAGACATTTGATGTGCACGTGAACAAGGACAGATATAAATGCTGGACAGTGTGATGATCTAATGATGGAAGACATGCTGAAGATGGTAGCAGCATGATGCTTAGGTATGAGACTTTCAAACAAGACAGAAATGTTTGTGAACATTTTGATGTTGAACACTTTGATGATGTGATATGATATGATGGGGATATGATGCTTGAAGATAAACTCAACGTTGATATGGCAGTGGACATGCGAGGGCAGCAGCCGATGAAGAATCATAATGATGACATAGACAAAGATGTTGATAATGGTGATGTAATGAAATATGAGATGTAAAGTATGTACATATAATTTACAAGTAGGGTCTCGTAGTGAAATGTACTTCTAAATACAAGAAGGGTCTTGTATCCTTTTCTTAGTAGGATCTAAGAAAAACTAGGCAGGGTCCTAGATAAGGAGTTGGTGCTCTTTGCTTCAGTTGGTGTTGAATTGCCTCACGGTTGTATTCGTTTGAAATAAATACAAAAATATTACAAAGATCATACCTTGTGCCTCTTGTGTGATGTATTGATGTTGATGAATGACATGTTCTTATTTTATTGATGAATATGATCTTGATGTGAATAATGATATAAGAATTGTTGATTGAAGTTGAAATTTGGATTAAGTGTATGCTCACTGAGTCACCCCCCCCCCTCTTAGTGAGACATTGTGTCTAACAATTGGTATCAGAGCAGGCCTTCAACATAAGCCTAACAAGCTTGAAGGAAATCAAAAGACACAATGGAAGCACAAACATAAATTTCAAACAATGAGGTTCTATTTTTTTATATGAAAGATTATTTTGGTTGGAGGAGCAAGATGAAGGCTTACTTGAAGAAATTTGGGGTATGGGAGATTGTGATCAATCCACCTGTTCATTCCAACAAGAATACAAAGTCAGCTACTCAAAAAGATTCTAAGAAGAACAGCTCCATTGCATTGAAGTTTATTTTGGATGGACTCTCAAGTTCGATCAAAAAGAGTTTAAGAGAACACACATCAGCCAATGATCTGTGGTTCAAGCTAGAAGGTGAATACCAAAAGGCACATGATCAGGAAATGGATACTAAACCCACTGAAGATATACATCAAGAAGAAATGGAAGAAAAAGGGTTCAGGTATTAATGAAGGTAAGAATGTTACTGATCTTAGTAATCTTGGTTATGATCACTTTGAAAATGTTATTGAAGATGCTAAGAAGAATCTTCTAGCAAACCTTTTTAAGGTGCAAGATATCAAGCATGATCGGATGCTTAAAAGGAAGATTGAGAAGTTCATTGAGGAGTACCATGAGAAGTCAATGGATTTGTCTTGTAAAATCATTTATAAGATGATAAGACTTCAAGACTCGGCTGAATCTATGAAGATCCAGCTGGAAGAAAAAAGAAAGACCATGGACCTACTCAAGACAAGCTTACAAGGTGAGCTAGATGATCAAAATATTAAGGGTAGAAGATTAACAACTGAACTAAGAAAATAATGAGAAAAGATTGTTGAAAATCCTAACGAGCTTGAAGAGACAAGAAGAAATAATATTGGCTTGAAGACTCAACTAGAAGAAGCCAAGAACATAGAAGAAGTATTGAAAAATCACTTGGATGAAAAGGAGAAGGAAATTCAAAATCTTGAAATGGAGGTAGTTGGATTGAGAAGAAAAAATAAAAAAATTTGATGCATATGGAAAGTTCAAACACAGCTCAACTATCCTAGATGAAATCTTAGATTGTCAAAGGTCCCCATTTGACAAATCTGGCCTAGGGTACAAAAAAGAGAAGAGAAACATGAAGATGACACTTGGTCCCCAAAAAATCATGAATTTGGATCTACATCCTCCAAAGAAGAAAGCAAAGCTCCTCAAGTACCTGCTCATGACAAAAAAAAAGTTGGAAGATCACAAATGACTCATGAAGCTGATCCCACTCATCAATGCAATTCATTTGGAAGAAGAAAGACAACTCCAAGATGGAGCTAAACATAAAGGTATGAAAATGGTTTTAATGTCTATTGCTTTTCTTGTTCTAACTTTGGTCACAAAGCAATGGATTGTGCATATGAAAGAAGGAGTATTGAAAGACAAAATGTCAAGGCTAGATGCTGGACATATGATCAAACTGGACATCTTGCTGCCAACTGTCACACCATGAGATGTTTCACACGTGGAGGTGTTGGGAATAAATCTCAAGTATGTGCAAGTCCAAGAAGACAATTGTGAGTATTTTGATCACAGAAGATCTAGGAGCTATGGAGAACCTCACAAAATAGAATTAATTTGCAAAACTAGTGGAAAAACTTGAAAAAGGAGATAATTTTACACACAATGTGAGCTGAATATTTTCATTAACTGACTGTCTAACATGTGAAAATGTTAGTAACAGGTTTTTATTACATCCATGAGAAATTCGAGAGCATTAGTGAGCTCAAGCTGAGTGTACAAGTCAAAAATGCCAAATGGGCATCAATCCCCCCTAGGTGGGTCCAACTCAATCCCAATCAACCCAAACAGTCACGAATTCTGGTGTGAAGGTGGCTGAAGCATGCTGGGTCATTAATGAGGCCAAGGAAGGCGTGGGTGAGCAAGTAGAGGAGTTTGGGGGGACCAAGGGAGCATTAAATGCTCCAAATCTAGCCAAAATTGGGCAAAATCCACCCTAGCGCCCCTAGTCAACTGAAATTCCCCAAATCAAGGAGAGAGGGCGCTCCAGCAATTAATGAGGGCGCACTTGTGGACAAAACAGGAGGCTGGGTGAACTGGTTTGCTTGGAAGTGGGTGTGAACACTCTCAAAAGTGGGTATTTGACCAACTATAGTCACCTAGTCCAAACTATGGTTTAATTAAACACATGAGCAATAAAAATTTATGGACTATGGTACTAAGTGTGGATTACTGTTCTAACAACAATTCATGAGAAGATTAACATACAACTCAGCAAGCAAATCCAATGAAGAAGATGGAACAAAGAATGAAAAGATAGAGGTCAAGAAGAAAGTATGGGTAAGGAAAAATGCCTTGTTAAATTCAAATGAGTTTGACCACAATAGTGATGATGGCTGCCATATGGCAAGCCATACTTGAAGTCTTCCAAATACCTTGAGTATGCCATGAGTTCATCATTGGAGAATGGACTCAAATGGTAGAGAATGGCTCTCCAAGAAGTAACATGTCCTAGGATTGGATTGTTGACATTGGCAATTGGTATATGTTCGGATATCCACATCATATTTTTCAGGATCTTGCATGCAATTAGGGTTTGCATGCAAATTCTAGGGTTCGCATGCACTTTGCATGCATCCCAGTCACCAGGTTGATGCCTCCAGCACCTTAGCCACCTTATTCTAGCACTCGGGAGCCACTTACTTCAGAGTTTTAGCCCTCCTAGTCAGGAAGGTGCCCACTTCTCACCTACTTCCAGAGAAGGGCACACTTCTTCACCTACCACTGCAGTTCCACTTCAGTTACACTCAGTTAGCTCCGATTCTCCCTGATTTGAGGTTAGTTTCACTCCCGACTGACTATTTCATTTCCATTAGACCTCCAGATTGACTAGATGACTTGTTCTGACTTCAGTTAGCCTCCCATGCGCCCTCCACTGAGCCCACTTCCCTATATCAGTGCTACACACTTCAGTTACACATGTTACACTCATTTAGACTCAGATTGACACCTGGATGACTGGTTCTTGTGCATTGATGACCACCACTGATTGATGATGAGGACTCCTAGTTGGAGTCAAGCTACTCCATTCAGTGATTCGAATGACCTCCTTAGGCAATTCGAATTTCTCAGTCATTGTCATTGTATTCTATTGTAATCATTCACCCTTACTGGGATATTGAGCACTAATGCATGATTTGCACAGTTTTACACCATATTTTCTATGTTCATCTGTTGTGATTGATTTACTTGTTCATTAGATCTGCTGTGACTAATTTTACAGTATAAAGCTTGAAGTATGCATACAATGCATGCTATAGAAGATGAACCAGATTCAGACCTCATAATGATGAATTTCCACACGCAGCAAAGGTTGATTGTTAACATACTTGTATTGATAATAATAACCTTGATGGTGATTTTGGTATCATGGAGACATACTCAGTTTGACAAACGCTTTGAAGATAACAGTGGCACAATGATAGGGGGAGCAAGAAATCTGAGATCAAGCATCCAAGGAAGAATTTGTGGTATGAAGAAATCCAAGCAAATGAAGCAAATGAAGAAAAACAAAACAAAGTTTTCAATAAGATCCGATGGAAAGAAGAATGAGTAAATATGTTGAATAATGGCATGAAAAATGTGTGAGCTTTGTGGTGTATTCCTTGAGGAAGCCAAGTCTTTAATAAGGAGGCCTGATCCTTGAAGTCAAGCATGAATTTTACATAGCAGTATGTAGGAAACAAGGTGGATTCACTTGAAGTTACAGTGATATGGATCCATGCTTGACCAATAGTGGTTAATGATTGATAAGCAAATTTGATGAACGAAGGCATTTCTAGACAACAGTCATGAACAGTGGTTAATGGCAGCATGAATTGATGAGTATGTGGACAAATATCTTTTGATGAGCAAACTTGGAAATTGGAAGACTTCTTGATCAACAATTGGTGACTTTTTGGCTTGAAGTCATCACCTTTACATAATATTGACAGTATTCCACAGTCCGATTTTGAACATGGTTTGAGGTCCAAAGTTTTGATGATGGTGCATGAAGTTTGAAAAATTGAGGTATTACGAGCTATGATGATGCATGAATGTACAGTCAAAAGTACATACATTGATGTGTGAACAATGATGTTTACCATGGTAAATAAATATAACAATTGGTATGAAATTAATTTGAAAATTGATTATGAAGAATTTTAATTTGTTGATGTTCCAAGCTCACATTGAAATGGGTTCATGAAGTCCTGAAGTTTTCTAAAGTATGATTCAAGATCAAAATCCCTTGATGATCAGATTAACATAACAGAAGTGTAAGACTTTTTTCTTTTGATAAAAGAATTATTGAAGAGAATACCTTTTAGCCTGATTTAACAAGAAGTTTGACTGAGAAATGGTATGTTTGATAGGGGGAGTATGGTGATGCATGCTCACCTTTTATGAATTTACTAGACAAAACCCTGATGAAGTTTGAAGTAGCATATCAGATAGGGGGATTTTGTTCATTCATGAAAAACTTGAAGATGGCAAGAGATGGAGAATCACTCTCAGTAATTCAATCAGCCTAATTGAAAGGGGGAGCATATATGAAGATGGAAAGTGATGTATTCAAAGCCAATTTTTTTGGGGACATTGTGAAGCTCTTGAAGGCTAATCATCCGTTTTTCATTAATGTCAAAGGGGAGAAGAAGAAAATGGTTGGTTTCCATCAATGAAAAAGGGGGAGATTGGTGAATATGGTTGTCAATGATTGTCATTGACGACAACATTAATGACAAAGGATAACATTGATGACATGATATGAAGACTAAGGTCAAAGCGTGGACAAGAAGAACCTGAGTAAGTTGAAGACAAGCAAGCACAAGGTTGATTTGGCAAGCTTGATGAAATAGACAAAGTGGACAAAGTGTTGGGAATTGGACCCACAATTGATGGCTTAAAGGTCCTTGATGACTTATAGTTGAATCTTGAATAAATCTTGGGTTAAATAAAACAAACCCTAAGACATGATAAATCTTCATGACTTGTGATCAAGCCGTTGAGGTAAAATTTTTGTTGACATTAAAGTCAGCCCTAAAGTTAAGGTTATGTGATAAAAATAAAAACAAAAATATATATAAACATTTTGTTAACCTAAAAGGATGCCCTATTTTGTGGACAAACATTGAAGCATGTTCACACTCACAATACATAAAAAAAAAAAAAAAAGCATAAAGAAAGGTGGACAAGGTCAGCTCCACAAATGAATCTTTTTGACAAAATAAAAATAAAATGAATTTTTTTATGATAGGTCGGCCCAATGGAAAACCAGTATAAATAACCTATCCAAACTTCATTTTATAAAGAAAATTCGGATGAGCTTTGCAATTTCGTGGACTGCGGCCAAGTGACTGTTTTTCGGGTGAAGGAGTTGTGGCAGCAGCAGTGACTGCATTTTTTTTCAGACCCGCATTTGTTTGCAAGTGTTGGAGGCCTGAATTTTTGCAGCAGTGAAGTTCTTCTTTTGTTTTTTTGGTGGTGACTATTTGCAGCAGTACAAAGTTACAAACAGACCCGAATTTGTGGATGCCCTAAATTTGGGAGCAGTGTAGCAGACCCGAGATTACAGCAGTATGATGATGTAGTAGCAATTGAACAGAGTTTTGTAGCAGTAGTAAAAGTGTTTTTTTTACAGTGAGTTTTTAGCAGTAGGGTTTCACTGTGAAATTCGGTGTTCTAGGAGCATACCCGAATTTATTGTAGCTACAATGGAGAACATTTTTATTCTTTTTGCTTTCTTCTTTGTTTTGGGGCAGCAGCCGCAGTAGAGAAGGAAATCTGAGTTGGAGTGGGGAATTCACATGGTTCAGAGGAGCAAAGGAGCAACAGTAACAACAGCAATGAAAAATCATTTTATCTTTTGTTTTCTAGGTTGACTGATTTGTGAAGATGGTTAGCAGATTGATGAAGACAATGAACATTTTGATGATGATGCTGAGCATGTTTATAATACTGGATATTTTGATATAATGCTTACATGGTGATGGTGCTTACAGAGACATGATGCTATAGGAAACTAATTTTATATCTTTGGTTAGGGCAGCTGGTTGATATGTTAGGGACAAAATGCAGAAGTTACTGGACAGTTTGAGGTGCTTTTTGATGGACAGAATACAGTGATGTTGGGGCTACAGTTTAAAGACTTGTAGACATTTGATGTGCAAGTGGACAAGGACAGATATAAATGCTAGACAATGTGATGATCTAATGATGGAAGACATGTTGAAGATGGCAGCAGCATGATGCTTAGGTCTGAGACTTTCAAATAGGACATAAATATTTGTGAACATTTTGATGTTGAACACTTTGATGATGTGATATGATATGATGGGGATATGATGCTTGAAGATAAACTCAATGTTGATATGGCAGTGGACATGCGAGGGCAGCAGCTGATGAAGAATCAGAATGATGACATAGACAGAGATGTTGATAATGGTGATGTAATGAAATATGAGATGTAAAGTATGTACATATAATTTACAAGCAAGGTCTCGTAGTGAAATGTACGTCTAAATACAAGCATGGTCTTGTATCCTTTTCTTAATAGGATCTAAGAAAAACTAGGCAGGGTCTTAGATAAGGAGTTGGTGCGCTTTGCTTCAGTTGGTGCTGAATTGCCTCACGGTTGTAGCCGTTTGAAATAAATACAAAAAGATTACAAAGATCATACCTTGTGCCTCTTATGTGATGTGTTGATGTTGATGAATGACATATGCTTAGTTTATTGATGAATATGATCTTGATGTGAATATTGATATAAGAATTGTTGATTGAAGTTGAAATTTGGATTAAGTGTATGCTCATTGATTCACTCCCCCCTCTCAGTGAGCCATTGTGTCTAACAGGATGATCTTCTTATGCTTTGTCATATCCCTCTTCTTGGGCTGAATGTTGTTCTTCTTCCTCCATGCCCCCTTCATCATCAGAAAATTCTTCAATGAAGTGTGATTTCCCCTTAGCACATTTATGCCCTGGTACCCATGGTTGATGACATGTGAAACATAGTTTCTTTCTTCTGAGTTCTTCCTTGCTTGGCCCCTCTTTCTTGTCTCTCCCAAATGAATATTTTTTCCATGGTCTCTTGTCATATCTGAACTTGGGAGTAAAATTGGGCTTAGGAGGATACTTTGTCTTGGGTATCACATTTTGTAGATCTCTTGCCAAATTCATGGCATCTTTTAATGAGGTAGGCTTTGCTTTAACTAAACCTTTCAAAGGTTCAACCAATCCTTTAGTAAATAGAAATACCAACTAAACCATAGATATATCAGCCACCATAACTGACAATTTTTTAAATTCCAACATGTACTCCTCAGGGGTTTCCGTTTGCTTCAACTGCGCTACTTCCTTGAAAGGCATTTCATGGTATTTTTTATCAAATATTTCCACTAATTTGTTAACAAACTCTTCATATGATGTGATCTGATCATGTCCCTAGGTTTTAATTCCATGGAACCACCAATCAATTGCTTCTCCCTCAAGATGCAGAATAGCCATTTTTAAAGCATCCTCTTCAACCATTGGATTCGGCTGAAAATATACATCTAACTTTTGTACCCAAGTATTTGCAAAACTTTGGGATGAGCCATCAAAGGCAGGAAGGGAAACTTTTCCTATGGTATAATTCAATTCTTTATTTTGAAAAGTGGTTATGTTACCTCCTCTCATTTTGAGCTTGTTTGAGATAGTAAAGAATTGATCAAATGGTAAGGTCCTCCTACAATCTTCACTCAACTTATGCCATTTTGCTAGAAATTCATGAATTCCATATTGGGTGTTAGGATCCTCTTTGGGCTCAAGAAACTTGGGTGTGGTGGCTCTTGTTGAGCCCTAGAATTCATTGAGTTGGTTGTGAGACCCTGTATTGGAGAAAATGTTTTCACCAACTGTTTTTTTCCTCAAAATGAGAACTACTGCTACCTCCTATTTCCAATTTGCTTCCAATTTGACTTGCCATCAATTCGAAAATTTTCATTATATTCCTTGTCATGTCCTCAAAAAATGGTTTCATGAATTCCCTAAACTTCTCTTGATCCTCCATCTCTGAGGTTTCTTTTTCATCCTTAGCCATAGTGTCAACAGAGTGCACCTCTTCTCCTGCTTCTTCCTCTTCACCAAAGGTACTTTCAGTTTCGGTTTCTAGGGGTGGGGGATGAATTATTGAACTCATAAATGGTCACCCACATCAGGTGCAAGGACCATGCTCTGATACCACTGTAATATCCCTTCAAAGAAAAGTGCTCAAATTCACCTTATTTCAACTCTAGGAATGTACTGTACAAACAGTTCCAAACACATCCAAATGATTTCTAATTTGGGAAGGAATGTCTTGAGAGGAAACATGACACATTAATACATTTATCAGGAACCCAAACACCTTCTATACCCATCCATGGTCTGCAATTTGCAAGGAGAGAAGTTTCGGGACAAGACTAGTCAATTGGATTAATGGAAATCCCCCCTAGGTATGCCACTATTTTCCCTTCCAAACACTATACGGCCTTCACTAATTATTAATTTGAGACTTGTATCTATTAGAGTACATCAATGACAACATATGTGCAACATTATATCAGGTTTTAGGGTCGAATAAGTCTCCCAAAGAACAACAGTTTCTAGAGTATAAAATTTGGGGTGAAAATGGTTGGCAAGGAGCCTCGAATTTGGTCACAAACTATAGTAACACTTTAGGGGTATGCAAACATTATTTGGGACATCAAGTTAAATTCATATGCAACTCATAACATGGACAAAAATCTCAGAAATATTTGATGTAAAACATGTACAACATCATCCCAAAATCACCATGAAAATGCTATGAGGAAAATGGCTCGAATCTCAGTTTTGATTGGAAATATCACATGAAGTACATGGTATTTCGAGTTGCGGATCTCATGATATGTCTATTATAGTGTTATAGAAACTAACATGTTCATAAGTTCAAAATAAAAATCCTCGATTAACTATATGCAACAAGAAGTGTGCCCTTGCACTTTTACATGACATTGAGAGAAAGATAGTAGAATGAGAATAGAGAGGAATGAGAGAAGATGAACTCAAACTCAGATGGGGGTTGAATCTGCATAAAAAAATATCCACGAAGCTCTGTTGAGAGGTCTGAATTGCCTCTCCATCAACTAAATTGGATGGGAATATTTCACCCTCGAAATTGGTTCTAAGGCAGGGAGGATGAACATCCACCGTGCAAGGACAAGCTAAGCTCTCCAAATGTGCCAAATGAGAAATGATCAAAAGATACTCTCCTTCTTTCTTCTCATCTTTTATTAACCTCCAAAGGAATCCATAGCTCGAATTTCCTCCAAGAGCCTTCTCCCAACTTGAGTTAGGGAGAGATTCCCATGAATGCCACTTGTCCAACACTTTCTAGCCTTCCTCTTCCATCAATTCAAATGGGGGGGATCTTGGCTTCCATAACTCCCCTTGTGCGCCCTCCTAGAGGCTATTTTTAGCCCTGACATGTCATATATGTCATTTGTCAGCAATCAGGTCTAAACTTTGTCATAAGTGCCATAGAATCTTCATCATTGTTGTCATAGAATTTAGGGAATCTAGCTCCAAGTGTTACAATTCTTCTATGAGGCCTCTTCCTCTTCCATGGGAGTTACTCTTCCACTCTAATTCGACCCTCCTAGATCCATGCCATGAATAATGTCTCTCCAACTCGCCCAAGAACATTAGACTCCACCTTGGATTCGAATGGGTGAGAATAGGATGCCATGTGGCATGGAGAATCTTTCCTTGTGTGGGTCCCACACCACCTATGCTCCCTCATGACCAAATTCCACCTTATTTTCTTATTATTATTTATTTAGCCCCTTTAATGTATATTTGTCAATCTAATGTCAATTTGGGGTCGTATAGCTCCCTTATTCCAAGTCTAAATGTTTCCACCCCAACCTAGGGAACTAGTAGATTGGTGGAAATTTCCCTTCATGAGATTTATTTGGATGGGGACATTACAATCAATTTGAGAGAGAGATATGGGGTTTCCCCACAATAGCGCCCCCTTCAAATCGTCCTCCTTCTCTACCACACGACCTTCTGCAGAAAAAATGTTTGGAGAAAGCTACATCCACAATTATATCACAGAGAAAAGATTGTATATTCACTTGCAAGAACATTCATCAAAGCATCCAAGAGATTTGCAAAAGTATTCTTTAGTATGTCGTAAATCCAAGAGCCCAAAGGTGCCTTTACAATGAGGGGGTCTCTTCCTTAAATAGGAATGAGAGAGACCAAAACCCTAACCAATTTATGAATGAGTGGTGGAGATCAAAAGATAAAAATAATACAATCGACAGCTATGATGAGCCGGAGCAACAATACATAGATCAACTCAATAAAGAGAGAGGTGTGCACTCACTAAGTGACCCAAGGGGGATCGCACCACATGACAAATGACTAGGATGAGTGAAGAAAGCACATGGTGGGGCTAGGAGGTATTAATTTCCTTCACTAGCATCACCCTATGTCACAATGATAAAATATATGACTCGATAATATCTCAAAGCGTCTAAGTGACCAAATCGCGGCCCCCTCAATGGCATAATAATGCATCAAAATAACAACTCGGAGAGTGTGTGGACCCCACTGAATGTTGTAAGTTGTGCCGGAAGGTGTGGGATACATCACAAATGACCTCTGAACAAACCTCATGCCAATTCCTTTCCTCAATTACCCAACTCGATTTCCTCAGTGACCATTTTATTCCATTTTTAATCCTCAGAAATCCACCTGTAAATCAATAAAATGCATGTATCTCTCTGCCTAGTGCCCCAGGAACAAATATGACAGTGTCAAAGTGTCTGGGGGTATGGTAATATGATTATAACAAGTAGCTGGACCCCATACTCCCTCTGCAGCTCCCTAGGAGAACCAAATATCAATCCAACTATGATGTCAGGCCATTTTATATGGCAAATCTGCAGAAAAGTGACAATCTGAGTGAAATCTCGTCCGGAAGTTCCTGTAACTGAAAACTGAGTGTACCAATGGAATAGGAAGGTCCAAATGTACTAGCGATAAGTACCCATACACCCTGTGGATACTTGTATAATCATCTGTAGTCTCGACCATGCCCAGACAATATAAAAATAATGGTCTATAACTAATAATAACCAATAAAAAATCATCACACCATAATATGAAACCTGTGTCCGTTGCATGGAACCATCAAATGCGCATCAAAGGACCATAAATCATCAAACTCGAACATCACTGGTCCAAATCATCTCAGATCCTATGGTTTACTTGGTCAAACTGGGTTTGACCGGGTCAAGACTGATCAAAATATGACCCAGGCTTAAAATTCCTGATGCTGCAAGTGAAAATGGATAAGGTATGCTCTTTTAATCATTCTAACATCACGACTTAAAGCATAAAGTGTCATTTCAATGGCAGTTAAACAATAATCAAAATATAAGACCAAAATTAAAACAATCAATTACTTAAAACAAAACCTCAAGAATATACTCATTTTATGGTCGTGATCATTTTGCTAGAAGTGGGTGAAGGTGAAAAATGCAAGGCTAGGATAAGGGGATGACTTTATTGACTCAACATTGTGATTCTTTGGATAAGAGAAAAGGAATACACACTTAAGCATATGTTGGATAATAACACATAGGGAATGGCAGTGTCTCACAAATGGAATGAGTTGTTTTGATAGGTGCTTATTCAACCTTGGCAAATGTCTACAACTCACATTCAAGCTGAAACAACTCCGTGAGGATATTCTGTAGAACCATTGTAAATATGTGCATGGCAAACCGTAACTTGAGGTTCTAGGGGACACTTAGAATTAGTTGTCCCTTACTCCATCTCACATCCCAACCCGTCGGCTCCATGAGGAATTTATCATTACATTTAATCATGGCCAGCAGTATTTGGATTCAGCATACATTTAACCACTGCTTTTTAGGCCTTAGGACCCTTTGGATTTTGCATGTGCTTAGAAGCACAACTAATCTCAACTTTCATGCAGGGTTCTTTCACATTTCAATTTCCATAGCCCTTTTTCATTTTGCTGAGAAGCACAGTTTTAATTTATTTCCACGGGCTTGCACAAAATATATAGTAATAGTTCACATATGCATGTAATGGTGGTAGTACAGTTTGCTTCAGGTCTAGCCAACACAACTCAGGCAACTAGGGGGATCATCCACAATCAGGACCAAACATGAGGGGCAACCGACCAAAGAGGTCAAGGCATCAAATCCAACTCATCTAAGCTCAAGAACCAACACCAGGGGGTTATCCTGGACCAGAAGGATCAAGGCTTCGGTAAGTTCTATTGCCAACTCAGAGCCGAGACACAAATCAACCGATATGTTATCCAACACAGAGGAAAAAGTGGGTAGGTCCTCCATATCACAGGCTGAGGTGTAGGTCAAGGTAAAACCAAGGATGGAAGATAACATATGGATGGGGAAAGTGAAAAGTGGTGCCAAAGCTAGCAAGCCATAAATGGTGGGAATGATCATGTCCATACTACTAAAGAGGGTAAAACCAATGAGTATAAACAAGAAATTCTTATTTTTAGTAATTAGACCATTTAGATAATAATTAAACAACTATGTCCATATATATATATATACTGCCAGATCATGACCACTAGATACCAAGTCAAGGTACTAAGATGATCAAAAGAGAAAAACAATCACAACCAATGCACATCCATATACATGTTGGGCCATATACATGTATCTGCCATCTGGATCATCAAATAGTCACTAGAAACATTGTTGTTGTAAAAAATATGGGCACTATGTTTCTTTGTATGGAACAAAATTGGTCACCTCGGTCATGAGGCTCAGTCTTGGCATAAGGTTCATCATATATGATATGGGGATGCTCTGATATGTCAGTGATCATCAATAGGTATTGCTCATCATAGGATGATCTCATCAAAAATGTGTAAAGGCATGGCTCAAAAATATATAAGAAACTACTCTACAATCATGGTAGCCCGGCTACTATGGATGTGATAACAAGGTTGTGGGCATGCTATCACACAACTTGTAGCTGCACATGTTGTTCACTAAGTTGCACTTAGTTGGAATTCTTGTGAACCTCAGAAGAATTGAACAACTTACCTTGTTCATTGCCAGAATTCTGAAGTTCATCAAGCCAATTTTGGCCCTTTTGTAAAATTTGCATGTCCAGACCCCCTTGGGGGAATTGTAATAAGTTGTTCTAAGCATGGTATTTTTTGTAACATGATTGGCATACTGTTGGTCAGATTTCCTATCATAGGCCAACTACGGAGAGATATCCCACACAAGGTGCTTAATGCATCCCCCGGTATGTTTGAGATAGCTAACTCTCATAGGGTTATGGTCATGCTACCTTCAGTTTTTCTGCTCTAAAAAATAGAGTCTTCCTATTTAAGTTCTAAAGGTTGTTCCTAACAACTTCCTCTCAGGTAACAAGTTACCCAACTTAACCTAATTAATTAAAAGCAACTAACTAATTAACAGTTGTTAAATGAAAACTATGACTAATTACCTATTCTAGAAGTTATACTAACCTATCTTGGCCAAGAGCAGTTTTAATAATTATTGTCACTTGCTATTCTGTAAAATGTATGTTTTGAAGATATGATATACTTCAAGAGAAGACTTAGATAATATCCCAAAATAAGGAGTTGCAAACACATGTTTATAAGAAATAATAATACCTCATTATTAATTTAAAACATATGCACAGTTACAGAAAGACAAGTTATTTCACGTTCAAAATATGGAAATTCAATAATAATAATTACTCTAAAAAATATCTATACAAATAGATAATTATAAAAGTACAACATTTAAATACTAATGCAAGAGTCACACTAGACAATTGTAATTATCTAAAGATGACATAAAACATCATGTAACCAGAGACTGGACATGGTATGTAATCGAAAATGTATAAGTAATCAATGCAACACAACAAAGTGTATTTACAGATCAAAAGTATAAAAGAGCTATATGGAGATTCAATATATGTATATATAAACTTATCCAGAAAACTAAATCAAACTAATACCAGTTCCCAAGGTGTTTTCATAGAAGTATGCCCAACAGGTCTTGCCACAGCACATAGTCTTTCTCCAAATTTTAGAAATGTTGAGACTCTACAGGACAGACTCCTTTCTCACTATTCGAAAGCCCCCCCTTTACTAATCCACTTGTGACTTATATAGTCAAACAGGAAACTTAACAGCCTCATAAATTCTATGGATTTTTCCTAAAAAATAGACACATCATAAATATCTTGTTACACAAAAGAGTGAACGACAGTCTAACAGTTGTTGCTACTAATTATGACCGGATAGATGAACAACATAATACTATCATAGTGCAGCATCTTTGATGAACAAATGAGATGCTTCCCCAAAAATTAAAGACCAACTTTAAAACCAAAGCAGGCACCTGGAAACAGAATCCATCACTTTTGATCCAGCGAGGCAGCATGAAATTGATTGAGCCAAAACATCGTAGGCCATATTATCCATTCGCATAAGTCCAGCAAAAAAAAATATAAATAATTTCACTTGAGCCACCGTTGATTCGAATAACACTTGTAACAAAAACACAATCATCAATTAAATTGTTCTCAATCATCACAGTTGTAAATTAAATATTATAAAACAAATGGCAAGCACTCCTACAGAATCTATGATTCTGTAGGTGTTCTAATAACAAACTATTTAATTACCTATGGGATTTTCCAAAATCATACACCTGCAAAATGGAAGAGATTGAAACAAATGATTTTCAAAAAGAGGCATGTAGTATGCTGAGACCCAAATTTTGGCATCTCTCCTAGCTTCATATAGTTTGTCTTTAAGCTTCACAATCTTGATCTTGTGATGCTCTTCCTGTTTTAATAACCTCTCATTGGAGGAAACTAGTGTTTTCTTGACTGCCTTATATTTATCTTTTCTCATTTTTAGGTTATGCCATCGATCCACCCAGGACAACAATTCTCTTCTTAATTTCCAAATATCATCTTTTAAAACAATTGTATTCAATTCTGATTTATCAAGTTCTATTTTTAACTGAGAAATATTATGTTCAAGTGGTCATTCAATAGATCTTCTAATGGTTTTCCTGGTATGATGCGATGAGGAAACATTAGTAAACGAAGGCTCTTTCTCAATTTCTGGATTAGTTTGTTGAAAGGGCGATAGATTTCCCGTGAACTCATCTCTTGGGAACGTGGCAGAATTATTGACCTCGGTACTCTGTTCTTGGCAAGCAATCTCTCGTAGAGATGCATGAATGGACAGACACTCTTCTTCATCACTCAAAATCTCAACCAGAGGATGTTCTTTAACCTGTTGGATAGTTACTGGGAAGGAATCAGTAACCATGCTCCTGGTAAATCTTCGTTAATTTGATTTGACAATGGGAGAGCTCGAATGATTTAGATTAAGATTAGACCCAGTACACTCTTCAGAGTTTATATCTTTTGTATTTACTAATCCTTTATCTTTGTGTGCATGTATGTCATCGGGTTTCCTAGACGAGGATGGGTCTATTGGGGTTTCAAAGATCATAGGGTGTTAGGGAGAAAAACTTCTTATGGATCGGGGCAGACCACAACAGACAGATGACTACTAGAAATAAACTCAATTCTCAATGCAATGCTATATAAATGAAAATACTAAGATATGGAGAATAAGACCAACCTTCAACCAGATGTTCAAAGTAGATCCTCGTTGAGCTTTCAATCTCTACACTTGACCCTACAGATTAGTCTCAACAACAAATTCAAGCAAGTGCATATAATATATGAAAGACATTAGCATAATCAAAAGCATGGTCCATGATATAATAAGAAAATGTAACCCAATGTAATTTAAACAACATTTACAAGATCAATTGGATGAGAAAATGAGTATTTCCATTAATAATAACAAGAAGTACATAATACAACCTCTTGTCGGCAACCAATCTGAACCAAGAACTAGGTCCCTCCACTTGTGCCTCCACCACTTCAATCCCCCATGCAATGGAAAACTCAAACTATGAAAGGAGTTTGGTAGGTGAACATAAGAATTTCACAACAACAAGGATCAATGGATGTAGACTCAAGTCACAGCAAAAATCCAATAGAGTTACAGTGCTTTCTCTTTCTCATCCTTCCATGCACCATAAGAGCTCAATATATAACCCTCCAAAGGTAGGTGAAAGGTCGAATTGAGTCATTTCGAGGATACATGGAGGGCCAAAGGTCACCCTAAGACCGCGTTTTGGAGTGAAAAGTGAATTTTTATTGTTTTTTACCATTTAACTTGATGTACGCGGGCTATAGTGGGACAGCCTGCGTATACACATGGGCTATAGTGGAGCAAGTTGTGTATATGAGGTGATGTATGCAGGTTGTAGTGGGACAACTAGCGTACATGAACAAAAATAGGGAAACAATGGTTCTTGGAGGACAAATAGTGGATCTGAGTCAATAAAATGAATACTGAAGGCCAATGAGTGCTGATGCTCACAAGGTGGAAAAATACATTGTAACAGAGGATTATGACCTTCCCCTATCGCACATCTCGCATTATCCCCTTGAATAGGGTTAACACCTTTAGATTCCTTATGCTCTAACACAGGGTCAAGAGCATTGTCGATTTCGGGCCTAGGAGGTTTTCTTCGTTTCTGACAAGTCTTGGGGAGGAGAGTAGGCCAATACTGTGTTATCCCAAAACCATTTTCATTTAGAAATTTATCCCAAGACCTACCAACTGAGGCTAAACGATATTGAATCAAAATATTAAGCAAACCATGATGAAACATACTCTTGTCCTGATCCCCAATGGTATTCTGAACTGTGAAAGCCATTTTCTTTAAGCTACTTAATAAAAATAAGGGTAAATTTATCTTCAAGCCTTTTAAATCCATAAGAAGCTGGAGATGATACAAATGGATATGGGAAAAACAGCCATCACATGTAATATACCTGATTATGATCTCAAAGGAAGTGCGTCATTGTGGTTTCAAAAATTTTGCAGGAAAGCTCTGAATCGACCGGTAATGGAAGAAGGAAGTGTTTCCACTTGTTCTTGTTGATTTCGCCCCTTTGAACTATCGTTTACCCGTTTGCGGAAGCTCTGCGGCTTTTGCAATAGTATCCTTGGTCATAGTCAGCTGCAAATTGCCAATATGGGTTACACCTTCCCTAAAAGTTAATGCAAATTTCCTGGTCACTTACACATGGTGCCCACTAAAATTCCTAAAGAAGGAACCCCAACCTATCCTTTCAAAAAATTGTGTTTCATGTGGATCAGCTTCCAACATCTCGGGGCCCGAAATCTCAAAACGACTGAGAGGTTCCATCTCCTCACCAAAACACTTATGGGCGGGAGTCGGTTCCTAGATAATCGTGAAAACAGAAGGTATAGGGATCCAAGGTATGGCAGACATCGGCCAAGCAATCCAACCCTCTGTTGATTCTCTCAGAATCGTGATTAAAACCCTAGGCTCCTTCACAAACACACGCATTTCGAAAATAATGAAGTTAATAATAACCAGGAGATGTAATATGATTAAGGCCCTTGAATCATAAATGGAAATGACACCCCATAGTACAATTCCTACAGGTGGTTTCGTGGTATGATGCTTCCACAAAAAATGACAGCTGTGAGATTAGACATAATGTTTCATTGATCGACACATTGTTTCGTGATTCACCATAGGTAAGGATTATTAATAGGAATGTAATTCAACCATAATAAAATCACCCATCAGAAATATTACAATGTTTTAGGTGACATAACATATAGGTTCTATTTCATCAATAAACCATATACTTAGTAAACAATCTTAGGTTAAAAGAAAGACTTATCCCATAGCCCTAACACTTTGAAATCGAAAAAATGATTAATGAATCAATAAGAAATGTTGAGCTCGATGAATTCAGGAAATATTGAGATATAAGTGAAATTTTTTATAAAAATAAAATCACACTTTCATGATCATATATGTCAGCATTATATAATCAATGACTCAATTCAGTCTAAGGTAAGCATGTTGCCAATCCCACAAAACGTTGGTTGGAACTGCTAAAACATTATCAAAATATATTCATATATAGTTAAAAATTGACTCACAACTTTATATAAAAATGACTATATGAAGATCATAATTTAGCAGCTGTAGAAATCGAATAGGCATCTATGTGAGATAGAATCCAAAATAGAGTGATGCTTTGACTTCAAGTATTAAAATTTTCTCCAATTGGGAGTACCTTCAGAATCAAAGATTCTGAAGGCACTCCTTAATAATCTTTTCTTATGAAATTATTAAGTTAGGATTCCGATATCATCTTTTATTGACTAAAGAAAAAAATGAAAAGATGAGAAGGTTGCTGGCTGCCAACAAATGGCGACATGTCTGGACGGACCAGTTATCTCTGTTTAATTTCTTTTAATGGATTAAGTAAAACACAATTACCTTCTTAGCTTGAAAAATCAGATAATATTTCTCTTGAATTAAACCAGTAGTTTAGTTTACCTTTAAATTTGCAACTGCAACTAATATCTAGCTTCGTATTAGTGTTTGAGATCATCGAGTGACATGCTCAATTTCTCAAATTAGCATAGTAAAGTTATCTTATCACAACTAAGCATCCAAATAAAAATAATCATCAGTTTCCAGTAAATGGATATAGCGATTAAATTTTCTGATAATACCTAAAAAACTTGTTCCATCCATAAAATCAAGTTGAAATTAAACAAGGATTAAGCATATGTACATTTTCATCATTTTTTGTGTCAAAATTAATTTTGAAAATTTAGCTACTTGTAGATATGAATTGAGAATCATTGCCTTAGCTTGGTGACTAAATAACGACAATGTCATTCACAAGAACCATCTAAAGTGAACATGCCAGCTCATTTATGTGACCTCATGTCTCTCGATATGAAGATTAGGAGCCACTACCCCATCTTGGTGACCAAATGTTGATAATGTCAGACATATGGCACCCATGATCCTGAATGGACTGGCTCATTACTGAGACCTCCCGCTTCTCAATCAGCACCCAAGCAATTGTTTTAAATATTTTGGTTATACAATATTTAGCTAAATACTATTGCCTTGGCTTGGTGACCAAATTTGGCAGCACCACTCATGAGACTTATCTGGACCAAATAGGATGGCTCATTACCGAGACCTCCTATCCCTTAGTTTTTCAACTAGGGGCCATCTCCTTGGCTTGGTGACCAAATATGGGATGTCGAACCGACAAGGCTAATGAACATGGTTAGGCCGACTCATTACTGAGACCTCATATTCTCCAACTAAACTTTTTAACTAAATGAGTTAATTATATATATACATTTAACTTTATAGATGGAACAATCCCAATAGAGTCTTTAGATTGAAGAGTTGGCTTACAGCTGACTGGCAATAATGATTTGTAACTATTTTGAAATGTCATGTTGAGAATATACCCCACCTACTATCATAATTACCATATCCCAATTGAAAGATGAAGGTTGAATCTAATTATAGTGGTGAATAGTTTGGTATGATTGTTGATCAATTTTAGGTCTAAGGGAATTTGATTCAACATGATAAGGCTAGGGGCTGCGTTTAACCTCATCCATATCAGGAAAATTATAAAATCGAGGCCTCGTCGAACATAACCTTATTTATTTACATAATCCTTCCCCAAAGGTACTTCTACTAGCATGTATATTTAACAATGGTGCATCTGTTAATTTTTTAGCATTAATTCAATATACTCTAGGATCTTTACTGAGAGAATAAGATGTACAACATATCAAGCATATCAATCACAACAAGCAATCACATGAGACAATAGACACACAGAATTTCACTGGGGAAAACCATAAAGGTGAAAAACCCCACAACTTCCACAGAGATAGAAAGAGCAATGATACAACCCAAGTACAAGAGATAGTCCTCCTAGAAGCTACTCCTCCTTCCTCACTTGTGCGCCACTTTCTGGAGAGTATAGAAGTGAATAATGAAGCTATCAAATAGAGTGCCTCCCATACTCTATTTCTACATGACCAGACCTGCTTAATAAACTAGCAGGGCCGCTTGTCTAACTCAATCTAATAACCCATGGTAATACTAATCAGGGCCGACCCCACACTTGGTGGTCTAATAACCCATCACTTGCAAGTTACGACACTTGTCAATACAAATGATGACACTTCCGTATAGAGGAATAATAACATCTCTATAGTAGTACAATATACATAGGTGAAATACATTCCGAAGTTTCAATTACATCAACACTCCCTCTTAACTAGGAAGGTATTTCTCGACACAGATCTACTAGCACAAGTCTTCTTCTCTGGATCATTGTCATCGAATCATCATCCTCGAATCATCGTCATTGTCACTGCTGTTGCTATCTCAATCAATCTCAAATCTACTCGTCATAGGAAGTTCTACAGAGCCAACCCTTTTTCATGCTGGATGTAGGCCCACCACCTGCAAGTCTTCATCATCAATGGCCATACTGTGGAACCTAGGACTGATTATGTGCGTCAACAAAACCTAGCGCAGACTATAGGATCTTTTACATGTTGACCTTCACAAAACCTACTCAGAGCATCCTAGGATGTTACGAGCACACTGCTCTACCTGTTCGGATCTCGATAGAGCATCCCAAGCTGTTACGAGCACACCGCTCTACCTGTTCGGATTTTAACGTATCTTTTCTATGTGAACTTTTGCAAAACCTACTTAGAGCATCCCAGGATGTTACGAGCACACTGCTCTACCTCCGGATCTCGATAGAGCATCCCAAGTTGTTACGAGCACACTTCTCTACCTGTCCGGATTTTAAAGGATATTTTCTATGCGAAACCGTAGCAAAACCTACTCAGAGCATCCCAAGATGTTACGAGCACACTGCTCTACCTGTCCAGATCTCGATAGAGCATCCCAGGCTGTTGTTACACCCAAAATATACTCATCATGAGATTCAGTGTATACACCCCTGAAGATACCTGGACTAAGTAATCATCCTGGGAGTATTTGTACCCAATTGTGCTAAGTTTTGAAGGGTCGTCGCAGGCTGCACACTAGCAACATGCGACGTCGCACCTTGCTCCATTACAGGGTGCGACGAAGTCAGTTAGATGGAAAAAATAGCTTCTTCAAGGTCCATCTCGAAGCTTGCTGACTTGGGACCCTATCCCTAACCTCTTGGAAGAGCTGGCACTCAGTTCCTAAACCTTTGGGGAGATCCCTTAAGCCTCTCCTACCATCTCTCAACCTATCTTATCCATACCCTATCCATTTAGTCCTATATAAATGAAGCTTACTCCCATCCCAAAGGGAGGAAGGCTATGGTATCTACATGCTGGTGAAATCACTCTTAGAACATCTCCACTCACCTATTGGAGAACTCATACTTCCTTGGAAGGATATGGCAATTGGCTTCGTCGGAGAAGGGCTACAGCGTTAAGCCTTAGTTGTGGTTCTATATCTCTATTATGTACTCCTCTATTTGCAGTAATACAAATGCTTTCCACTAATATTGTTCATGTGTGCAATGATATTGAGTAGTTTACCTGTTTAACTGTTTACTTAGATCTCTTATTGTATAGATGTCTTTCACTGGTTTCTCTCATTTCTTGTCTTGACAGGTCTTGCAGCTTGGATCTGACGACCGTGAGACGTGGAGCAACATTCAGGAGAAAGGATTGCAAACTAAAAGGTAAGACATCTAGTACTTGATCCTTAAGTAGATCTAGGAAATGCATTGGTAGTCTGTTCTATTTGTTCTAGACTCACTTTGAGCTAGGGAGATCCTGCTTGCGTCCGCTCAAGTGGATTGTCCAATAACAAAATTGGAAACCATACTAGGGAGTATATAATCTGGTCAGTAGTTTTCAATCTGAGAGTCATTTTCAGTTGATTGCTTGACACAAGCCTTTTATTTTTTGCCATTTACTTCTTGGAGTTGATTTCACTATCAGATCTTCGTATTGAAGACTATGATCTGCTTCCTCTGAGTTTATACAACTCATTCCCAAACCGTTCCATGGTTCATTACTGAGAGATCTGATTCATTTTTTAATCTAGACTTCGCCTATCACTCCTGGGTAGTGGGAACAGAGTGACACTGTGTCATTCTAGGTCTCTATTCTTTACCTGTTAGATACTCGTCGCATCCCTTGCATTGTCAGGCTACGACATCACCGCACTGCTCGTGTATGCAAACTGCGACGTCGCACTGTATACAAACACATAGTGCGCCGATTTGTCAAATTTTTGGCATGCAGGCATCTCTTCTCTGTTTGACAGTCTGGACTTTGGTTTGCTGTATGAACTCCCTCTATGCTGCAAGATCCAGCCATAGATCCCACCTATGATTTGTGTTTTGAGTGTTTGGTTTTGTTTGGATTGATTTTGGGTTCCATTTTGGACAAACTTGAAGACTGGTAGTGGTGGATACTCTTGTCTCCTCCACCTTCATCCGCTCACCCTTGCATTCCCTTCCTTCCATCCCTGATCTGATTATTATATTAGATCAGCTTCTAGACCTCGTTCTCATTTTGTTTGAGCTTTTCTTGCTTGGTTTGCTTGCTGCTGCTTGATTTTGAGTTAAGTGTGTCTTTCAGCTTATTGAGTGCTTATCTTTTCTTGAGTTTTCTGAGTGTACTAAGTGCAGCAAGTAGTGTTTTCTTTTCAGTCATTTAGATCTGAAAGCTCAATTGCTATCAAGTTTATTCTATGATGCATCCATTGAAAAATTAAAAATTGCTTCTTTCCCATCATTTCTTGAGCATTATTGAAGAAAATTGTTGTGCATTGGAACGTTCTCGTTTGTGTTTTGGAAAAGTTGAATGACTATATGATCTATTGTGTTTTTCTCGAACTATGAATCGCTCATTTTCTTGAAAGACTCAAAGAACGCTTCGATTTTTGCAAAATTGATTCCATGCTAAGGAAAGATAAATGCATTTTTATTTTTTGTTGCTTTTAGACCATTGAAAGTGAAATTAAAAAACTTGCATATTCCATTTCAGAATCCTCTCTTTTCATTACCTAGTGTCGTTTTGATTTGAAAAGAAAAAGAAAAGGAAAAATGCTTTGATTTGGATAGTAGTGTTGTGATTTTTTGTGTTTCGTTGAAAAAAGGAAAAGAATACTTTCATAGTCAAGTTTTGTTTGAATTGGGATTGCGTTGCATTGAGTTTGTTTTGGCAATACTATTGGAAAAAGTTTTCTCCTTCCCATAGCTAGAATTCATTGAAAGAAAAGAATATTTCGTGCATGTTGCTAGAGCTTGCATTATGCTTCCGATTATGTACTCACCTCATGCATTCACCTAACCGTCCAAGATAAAATTAACGGTAGAACTAGGTAAATTTTTTAGCAACTTGTGAGTAAGTTAGAGACGTGTTCGGCGTCGTTAAGCGTGGCAGCTGTCGTTATTTGCCAGCACTGTATCCCGGGGGTATTTTAGTCTTCCATGTACTTATCGGTATATCGAGCTCCTTCACGTACACACCAAGTACCATAATCCGTACTTGGCGTATATCTAAGGGTGTATCACGTACTCGGTAGTATATCGGAAGGTCTCTTGCCGAACGATTGTGCATTAGACAACACCACCACAGATTTGAGCTCCCACGTACCTTGCGTATATCGGGAGACACCACTAGGATTCCCGAAACCAACTGAGTTAACCATTTGGCCATCTTGGCAAAGCAATACACCGAGAACAGCAGTCGGGGAGATTAGAATGCACGTATTGTCTAGGTAATCGGGTATATAGGCAAGGGTACGGCCCCAATGCTCCTTCTCACGTCATATTGTTGGACCCTGCAGTATATCGCAGTTTGCGATGCCTTGATAATCCCGTGAGGTTCCAGAATTTTGAATCCACTCTGTCACATAAGTTTGCTTGTTGCCTTAGTTTGAGTAGGTTTTTCTGGACTACTTTTCTTTTAGCATACCCTTAGGAGAAAATGTTGTTTCAACCATCCTGGTTGATCATCCTGATGCTCTGGTATATTTTCCATGGATAAGATCCCGTAGGATCTTAAACTTATCACCTGAATATCCCCTTAATCTGGAGGTTATTTTGAGGGTAAGAATGGATCAGCGTAACGCAGTCGTAGTTACTGAAGTGGAAAACCCCACTCTGAATGTTGGAGGACTTTTGTTTCCACAAACTCCTCTGGATTCACCTGCCTCTCATCCCCCGTAGGATGAAGGAGCACAAATCCCCGCTTCACAAGACCTTTCTCCCGTCATCTCAGGAGAACCTGGATCGTTGGAATGGATAAACCGACCCCAGGACGACCCTACAGCAGCTGTTGGTCCTTCAGCAGCTTATTGGACATCTTCTACAGACGACCCAGTGGCTCATTTTTCCATCTCATCCCCACCTAACTGGACTACTCCAGAGCTCTCTAGACCTTATTACAGGTCTGACCCCACTGAGATTTTCGACCCTATCCACGAACGTGTGGAACAATTGCGTCTTAGGGGTGATGACCTTCGAACATAGAGTCTCGAGCGACACTCTGAAGAGTTTCGAAATCAAAACTTTCAAATAAGATTCGACGACCGACCCATCCCGGTTCATCCGATATCTTTTGGATCACCAAAACAATCTTCCCACAACGAGACCACTAATAAGATTGGTCAACCCTCACAAGAGTCCAGTCCTGCACCTCAAGTGAACCAACTAGTGGAAGGACAACAGTCCAACGCACCCGTCACTACCACAGTTACTTTACCAGTTCCTCCCCCACCTCAAAATTCGAGGGGAGGGTATTCCATTCCCACGGATTATCTTATTGGTAATGTTATTACTATGGTAGCTAGTCAACAACCTACGTTGGTTCAACCTTTGAATAGTGGTCTACCTGTTGTGGTTGGGGGGAAACCCCCGTTTCCTAACCATAACATAGGTGGTGGAATCCCCAACGAAACTTCCCAACCCGCTAGATCGTCCACCATGGGATTATCTCATGTTTGGGGGTCGTCCAACGTAACTCAACCCTCATGGAGTCAAGTGTATCCAGGTTCTGTTAACCCTGCGTCGGGCCAATCTAATCCCGGAAATGCACCATACGGGATACCTTATCCCATGAATCCATACACTCTATGGGGGCAACAACCTATGTTGCAACACAGACCCCAACCGACTATCCCTCAAGTACCACCACCCCTGATCGGCCCTCCCCCACCTCCTGCTAGAGGCGACAGGTCCCCACCTAACCTTGGTGGAGGCCCACCTCATTTTACCAACAATACCCCTCACCCTTCCGGCGGTGGCGGGAATGGTCCACCACCCCCTCCCAGCGGAGGCAGCAGGGGACCACCCTATCATGGTGGAGGAGGACATTTCCCTTCGGGTGGCGGAGGTGGTCCACCACCCCTTCCATGCGGAGGCGGTGTAGGACCTAATTACTATGGTGGTGGTGGTGGTGGTGGAGACCCTCATCCTTTCGGCGATGGAGGTAGTGGGGGCCCCATCCTTCTGGCGGTGGAAGTGGACCACCAACCCCTCTAGGCGGAGTCAGTGGTGGGCCACCTCATTATGGTTATGGACCCCCACCTCCTCCTGGTGGTGGCGACAGACCTCCACGCCCTCCCCGTGGTGGAGGTGGGCCCCCACCTTATTGGAACGGACCACCTTATGGTGGCAAACCCCATTATGGTCCGGGTGGCACACCGCCCTATGGCAAGTTTCCTCCTGGTACACCTTACGGTCAGTTTGGTCCTTACATGCCTTATCTGTATTATCAATACGCGCAGCCTAACCCATAGCTACCCTTCCTAGCTACTTTGGACCTGCCTGACCTATCCCGTTTAACCAACGATCCTATTTACCACGGATCTAACTGGCCACCAATTCCGGTGAAACTTCCATCTGATATCCCCAAATTTGACGGCAAGCCGGGTGAAGACCCTAAAAACCACATGATGACATACCACTTATGGTGTTCATCTAATTCCTTAATGGATGATTCAATTCGTCTTAGATTGTTTCAAAGGACTCTCACTGGTTTGGCTGCCAAGTGGTACATTGAGTTGCCACCCCACTCTTTTCCTGATTTTGGTTCTTTTGCCATGAACTTTTTGACACATTTCCAACTGCCCATACGGTATGAAACTGGTACCGAGCTTTTAACCTCGCTCCGTCAGAATACCGCCACTCATATTTTGAATCATATCCACGAATTGCAAAGGATATGACGTCTCATTAAAGCTCTTATTCCAGATCAGCTCCTAGGAGACTAGTTCACAAAATTCCTCATCCCTACCATAGCAAGAGACGTTGCTATGCAAGGTGTTGTCACCGAAGAACAAGCCATCGCAAGTGCCCATGTACTAGACCTAGTCTACACTCAATCTGGCACTTTGTTTGATATTCTACCTGACGCGCCCCATGACGTTAATGACCCTGCGAAACCACATAAGGGACTCCAAACTGGTGGAATCATTGGTTCCCTTAACACCCAGCCTGCTGCTAGCACTGTTGGATCATCCAACCCGACTCCGGCTGGCCACAGCACCACCAAGTCAACTGCTCCTGTTGTAACTGAAGAGGTGAATTCTGTCCAATCAGCTTCATCTTAGAAGTCTGGCGGTAAAAAGAAGAACAAGGGGAAACCCAAAAAGTCTTCCGCCCAGCAGGAACAAAAGAGCACTCCTAACGATACCAAGTAGAAACGGAAACTAAAGTATCCTTGTTTACTGTGTGGAGATGACCATTTCTCCAAAGAATGTCCCCATAGAGACGAAGTACAAAATTTTCTTAGGGGTAAAACAACTCCCGTAGTCCTCAATGATCTGTTTCCTACTCAGAACCAGCAGATGATTGCTCAAACCCCCCCAGCCCAGGGGGAACCATCCAATACTGCGCATGTTCTCATGGTGCGTAACGAGACGATCAATTTGAACACTCGCTCGTGATCTTACGAACCGGTCCCTTCGAAGGAATCCACTGGAAGTAATACTGAAAAAACTTTCGACTCCTTAATTGATGTCACTGTACCATCAACTTCTATCACCATTGAGAAGCCCTCCTTAGACTCGATATTGCGATTGCCCAAGAGTACGACTCGAAAAGTTGTTTTCAATCCTAACGCTCGAGCGGCACAAAATTACAATATCGTAGAGGACTTGGCACAAGCTCCTTGCGCCATGTCTACCCTAGAAGTTTTGCAGAACTGTCCTAATCAACGCAAAACTCTCCTTGCAGCCATCGGTGTAGTCGACCCTGATTCTTCGAATACCATCATGTTCCGACTTGACAACTTTAAGTCGAGGCTCTCACACCAGCTCGCATTCCAAGTTTCCATGAACATTGCTGGGAAGATTGTCCATCATACCCTTTTGGATGAAGGTGCCTCCACTTCTGTCATGTCGATCGCCTGTTGGAGAGTCATAGGCTCACCCAAATTGAATCGTTCTCCTACCACGTTGAAAGCATTCGACGGGCGTGGCTTTCAACCTCATGGGATCTTACAAGCTCTTGGAGTTGAGTTGGGTGAAAAGACCGTAACCGTTAACGTGGAAGTGGTCTCGGTCCCAATAGATTATAATTTCTTGCTTGGTCGCAATTGGTTTTACGCCATGCAGGCGGTAGCCTCTTCAGTCTTCCACATAGTACAATTTCCCCATCAAGGATGAATTGTCACTATCGACCAATTAGATTTTTGTACACCAGACGCTACTACTCATCCTGGTGACCATGTTCCTTCCATTGGACAAATGTCAACACAGTATGAGAGTATAGGGGTTGGCCTTTTGAAAGATTCATCTCTCATGGGCGTTTTTCCAGCCGCGGACCCCCCCTAATCATGTTGCTACAGTGAACATGATCTCCATAGAGATTTCATCTCACTCTAATGATGCTTGGCTTGTACCGGATGAAGCCACAACATGCCTGCTTTAAGATATAATGCCTCTTTCACCCACTGAATGTATTTACGAGGCTATCCAATCAGCATCGAAGGACCATTTAACCGTGGCCTCTCCATCCTGTTCTCTACGATGGACGTCATCTCTACCTGATCTCTTCCTTCAGACTTTTCATTCAGACAAGTCCATCATGGATGTTATGAATGTCGACGATGATCCGTGGGATGATCTCCACCATAGGTCATCTTTTCTTCCTCCTTTGGAGTACATAGAGGAAAACATCCACACCCTCTTTTCACCAAATATCTACTCGTTCCCTCATTCCCCCATTCTTACATGTCTTACGGACACGGAGGGAAACTTAGCCAATATTGAGCCAACCACCCCGGTAGACATCTCGGTGAAACCTGGTATAGTGGAACACATTCGCATAGGCCAGAAGTGTTCCCCTGAAGAAATAGCTGCTGGCACGGCCTTATTCAAGCAATTTCGAGACATATTTGCTTGGTCCTATGAGGAGATTCCTGGGATAGACCCCGCAATTGTTTCTCACGAAATAAAAACCTATCCCGACATCAAACCTGTACACCAAAAGTTGCGACCGGTACACCCCCGAAAGACTGCGGCAATTAAGGCAGAGATTGAAAAGCTCTTAAAGGTTGGTTTTATTTATCCTGTCCCATTGACAGATTGGGTCTCAAACATCGTCCCTATGAACAAAAAGCAGGGTACCATTCGCGTCTGTGTCGATTATCAGGACCTTAACCGGGCTTGTCCAAAAGACAACTACCCGACCCCCTTCATCGACCAGATTATCGACAATTGTGTCGGAAGCGTCATCTTCTCATTTATGGATGGATTTTCTGGTTACAACCAGATTCAGATCAACCCCGCCGACCAACATAAGACGGCTTTCATCTGCCCGTGGGAAACGTTTGCATACCGCAAACTCCTGTTTGGCCTTAAAAATGTTGGCGCCACGTTTCAGCGGGATATGTCGTATCCCTTCCATGATATCAAGGACTTTGTGGAACCTTACCTAGATGATCTCCCTACTCATTCAAAGCAGCGTGAGTTCCACATTGATCATCTGATGACCATTTTCCTCAGATGCAAACGGTACAATATCCGTCTGAATCCTCATAAGTGTATCTTTTGCGTTGAGTCCAGACGCCTCTTAGTATTTATCGTTTCGAAGGATGGGATCCGCATTGATCCCTTAAAGGTGGAGGCCATCATCAACCTGCCACCCTCGACTGATGTGACGGAACTTCAAAGTCTCCAAGGGAAGGTGACTTATTTAAGATGTTTCGTTTGCAATTTCGCGGCGAAGACTCAGGGATATATGAGACTGTTCAAGAAGGACGTCCCCTTCATTTGGGACAACCAAGCTCAAAAATCCTTCAACAGTATCAAACATGCCATTACGCATGCCCTTGTGCTCCAACCGCCTAATTATTATCGATATTATATCTTATATCTCGCCGCTTCTGTCACCACTATTGCCATGGTTTTGGTACAGGAGGATCAAAATGTAATGTCCCAAATTTGGCATTGGATCACAATGGCCTAATCACATTGTCCCTATTCAGTAGAGTTTGTCAAATTGATGCTAAAGTTCAAATAATTGCCAAGGAGGAAAATTACTAGTTTCCTAGGTTTGGGGTGAAAGCTTTGGGATTTGGAATAATGGGGATAATAAATGATGTTTGAACATTAGAATGGAATAAATATTTAATAAAGGACCTAAATAAATATATACAAGTGAAAATCAAAGTGGCATTTGATCATGAAGACACATGGAGGAAGTGGGACCCACATATGGCTAGATTTCCCCACTACACTTGGCATCATTCTCTCACCAATTCGAATTCAAGGTGAATGGTAACATACTTGGGGGAGTCCAATAGGTATTATTCATAGCATGACTCATGGAAGAGGAAAAGGCAATTTGGAGCTAGTGAGACACTTGGACTAGATTCCCTAGCTCTATGACAACAATGATGAAGATGCTATGACACCTATGACACAAATCAGACCTGAAGGCTGACATATGACATATATGAAATGTCAGGGCTAAAACTAGACTCCAATAGGGCACTCAAGGGTGTTAGGGAAACTAAGATGCTTCCACATGTGATTTGGTGGAAGTGGGAGACTAAGAATTGTTGTACAAGTGGCGTTCTTTGGAATCTCTTCCCAACTTGAGTTGGCATGAGTCTCTTGGAAGGAATTCGACCCATGGAGGCCATTAGAACTTTATAAATGTCAATAAAAAAGAATGAAACCAGCGTTTGATCATTTGTAGAATTTGCAATTGCATTTGTGTAGAGGGAGAGCTAGTAGATGACTAGTTTCTTGCCTTAGCCAATTTCGAGGGTGAAATATTCCCATCCAATTTGGTAATTAGAAAGGCCATTCAGACCTTTCATTTGGATCTTTAATGGAGTATTTATTTGCAGTTGTAAGCTACAGGGCAGCTCATGGTTTCTTCTATTGCATCACATTCTCTCAACCATTTCCAGTTTTGATGGCATATTCTTGATCCTTGAGGGAGGGCGTTTTTGGTGAGCTATTGTACTCTTTGGGGGAGCTTCTCATGCCCCATTTCTTTTTTAATATGAATTAAATACTCTGTTCTTCATCTCCAGAAAGTTTCAGGTCAAAATTCTAAGTAGAAACGTATAAATCGCATTCTTAATGGAAGAACAATGCCATTTCCCCACTACCTTGTTGTGAACCAATGTATTGATGATGATTTCGAATGAATGGATGATTCTCTGATGTATTTGTGATTAATGGACTGCCATGGATGTATTTTACAATTTTCATGTACTGTACTTGAGCATTTGAAGTATTTTTACTCAGTTTAATTGCATTGGGAGAAGAAATAGTGCCATTTCCCCAAGGGTCGAATTGGTGATTTTTGCAGTTGAATCAGAGAGGGTCAAAACAGATATAATAATCAATTAATGGTGCACATGAGACCTTAATAACATCCTTAATACATTACCTACCTCTGTTAATAAATTTGAGTGGGTTTGGAGGCATTTGGGAAGCCATTTTCAGTACTAACCCCAGGGGGATTTGAACCCCAAATTACTAGTAAACTTGCATACTTGGTCCAGAATCTTAAGAGAGTTTGCAGAGGTATTTTGGTGGTCATATATCATCTCTGAACATAATATTCAAGTCCTAATATCATTCATACACCTTCTTTGAATATTTGAAGGCATTTGGAGTCAATTCGAGACTTAGAGACCAATACTAGTCAAAGGAAAATTACTAGTAAAGTTCCCTACATTCGCCAGAATTGAAAGAAGATTTGCAGAAGTATTTTAAAGGTCCAAAAGCATCCCTGAAATACATATTTATGTTCTAACATCATCCATATACATTCTCAGAAGATTTGGGAGCAATTTGAGCAATTTTTGGGACCTAGAGCTCAAAACTAGTCAAAGATCAAACTAGGGAAAAAAGTGAAAAATTGTCATTTTAATAAAATTCCTAACAAGGGACATTATAGTGTTATGAGAGCATGGTCCTTGCACCTGTGGATTAGGTACATACATTCAAGAATAATAGGCATCCATGTCTTACTATTATGATGAATCCTATGAGTACAATTCTTATGAGGAATATGCAGATGCTTATGAACAATATGAAGCAGAATGTGAATGGTACGAGGAAGAGGTGCCATCATGGAACACTTCTTACAGCTTCAAGAGAAATGAAGATTATTCTTATGACATTAAATCTGATGAATATGAGTGTGTCACACCAACCAAGGATAATTCTATGTGTGAGTTCCAAAGATGGAGAGCAAAATATAAAACCTTGCCCCAACAATATCAAAAATATCAAGAAAATCTTGCTTTTAGCAAAAATACACAAAATGCCATGTCTTTTGAGTACTTTGTTGAACATGTTTTTGAAAATAGGCCCAAAAATGAAGATGTGGAGTTAGTAAAGAAAGATTTATTCCCTTCTTGTAAAGAACCTTGGAGTGAGTATCATACATGTGTGCATGAAATTATGTCCCACTTGAGGAGAGCTTTTGGGAATTTTTCAAAAAGAGATTCCAAAGATATTGATCATAAGGAAAACAAGGGGAAAAATACATCATCTTTCTTGAAGGATAAAAATGAAAAGACATCACAAGAGCATGAAGAATATTTTATTGAAAATATGGAAGATCATTTCGAGACACCTTCTAGCTTAGACATGAACCAAAGAGCATCTACTGATGGATGCTTAAACTATGAAGGAGAACCTACTGATGGGTGCTCACACCTCTATGTTGGTGACATAAAGATCACTTTTGAAAGTGTTGCTGCAAGCCCAAGTTCCATTAAGCATGATAATGAAGACCTTGTAGCAGTTGAAGAAGAACCAAGATCAACTTCCCCATCACCACTTGAGCTTCATGAAGTTGGTCCAAGCAAAATTGAAGAAGATGAGGAGGTTCATTTGCAAGAGCCTCATTTTCTTGAAGGGTCCTTAAAGATGAGTGAAAATAAGATCCAAGAGTCCCTCAGCATTCTCCATGACACTCAAGCATTGGTGTCAAATTCTTGTTGGAGAGCTACTTCATAGGAGGAAACATCCTTCCTTGAAGACATGGAGAAGATTCAAAGAGCAATGTGCCACATCAAAGGTAATTTCATGTCTTTTCTTTTTGATAGAAACCATTTTTTTGAGCTTAATGAATTGTTACATGATGCATACTTGAAGAATAATGAGGATATTCATAAGCTCACAATTCAAAATGAGCAACTTCTTGAAAAGTTGCAAGATACTTGTTTTTCCTCCTATGTTTCAGATTGTCAAATGGTAGATTGTTTGGAGGATTCTCATGACATGGTGGATAATGAGAAATGTGGGAATTTGAATGTGCTTAATGTGTTTGAAGATGAACTTGAAGAGATCCGAACACTTGATGTGGTGTAAGAGGAACTTGAATTGTCTCTTGATGAAGGTTATGCATTTTTTAAATAAGAGCATGATTCCTCTACATTGGAACCAATCTATGACAAATGTTTCTCACTTTTGAAGGAGCTGCGTGATACTACCCACATGGATCCTTCCCATGATGAAACTTTTGCACTTTTTGATCATTTGGGTGAGTTAGTTCATTATCCTACATCCTAAAATTCCATGTTTTGCAGTATTAGTCTCAATGAAGTATGGGTGAAAGGGTTCTTTTTTATGGTGCCATATGAGGAGTATGGAACTCCTAGATTTACCTTTTATGATGACATGGTTGGAGCACATTCTTATTCACATTTGCAGCAACATTATTTGTCACTTTATGATGATACAAATCTACATGGATACACCTATGATATGCATTCGAGTCACTTGAAGACTCATGGTTTTTCTTGCTCAACACTTGATTCATTTGATGTTGGAGGAACTTCATCCAACACTTGGGAGAATAGATTTATGATTGGAGAACATTTTTGTTGGAAGCCACATACTTTGTTATATTTTTATGATTCTCACATTCATGGATGTATGGGTGAGACTTCTTTGAGTCATTTGAAGTCTCCTTGTTTTTTCTGCTCATTATTTGGTTCAGATTTTAGTGGAGATTCTTCATTCACTTCTTGGATGAAAGAATACATGGATGAATATTTTGATGCATATCACATCCTTTTGGAGCAGCATTATATGACATGGGATCCTCGCCTATGTCATTGGAGCAGATTTGATTGGTCACTTGAAGCTTGTATGCACTTGGAAAATGGTGGTCTATTTGCTTGGAGGTATAAGCACTTTCATGACTCTTTGATGAAGCATATCCTTGATGTACATTTTCATTATGTTGTTATGTACTTTGATGATATATATTTGGTACTCATAATGTTTGGAAGAATGCATACAAGAAAATGGGATCCAGGAATCCTCTTATCTAATGGTGTGGGTTGGATAGCACTCTTAATTATTGGGGTGCAATACAAGCAATGGGACCTTGGAATAATTTTTGTCTCATTGGTTTCATTTTTTTGGGGGAAGCAAGCAGTATGGGAGATGGATTCCCCACTTAATAAAGTGATTTTAATCATAGTAGCGCAGCAACAAGCATGGTGGTTCCTCTCTAAAATCTTCATGGAAACTCAAAGACTCAAGGTTGGGCAATTCAATGGCAACTTCAAATAATTATACAGAAAGCAGGTTCTTCAACACCTATGTTTAAAATTGCTTGAGGACAAGCAATATTGGGAAGGGAGGATTTGTAATGTCCCAAATTTGGCATTGGGTCACAATGGCCTAATCACATTGTCCCTATTCAGTAGAGTTTGTCAAATTGATGCTAAAGTTCAAATAATTGTCGAGGAAAATTACTAGTTTCCTAGGTTTGGGGTGGAAGCTTTGGGATTTGGAATAATGGGGATAATAAATGATGTTTGAACATTAGAATGGAATAAATATTTAATAAAGGACCTAAATAATATATACAAGTGAAAATCAAAGTGACATTTGATCATGAAGACACATGGAGGAAGTGGGACCCACATATGGCTAGATTTCCCCACTACACTTGGCATCATTCTCTCACCAATTCGAATTCAAGGTGAATGGTAACATACTTGGGGGAGTCCAAAAGGTATTATTCATGGCATGAATCATCCAAGGTCGAAATATAGAGGAAGAGTAACTCCCATGGAAGAAGAAGAGGCAATTTGGAGCTAGTGAGACACTTGGGCTAGATTCCCTAGCTCTATGACAACAATGATAAAGATGTTATGACACCTATGACACAAATCAGACCTAAAGGCTGACATATGACATATATGACATGTCAGGGCTAAAACTAGACTCCAAGACGGTGCTCAAGGGTGTTAGGGCAGCTAAGATGCTTCCACATGTGATTTGGTGGAAGTGGGAGACTAGGAATTGTTGTACAAGTGGCGTTCTTTGGAATCTCTTCCCAACTTGAGTTGGCATGAGTCTCTTAGAAGGCATTCAACCCATGGAGGCCATTAGAACTTTATAAATGTCAATAAAAAAGAATGAAATCAGATTTTGATCATTTGTAGAATTTGCAATTGCATTTGTGTAGAGGGAGAGCCAGTGGATGACTAGTTTCTTGCCTTAGCCAATTTCGAGGGTGAAAGATTCCCATCCAAGTTGGTAATTGGAAAGTCCATTTAGACCTTTCATTTGGAGCTTTAATGGAGTCTTTATTTGCAGGTGTAAGCTATAGGGCAGCTCATGGTTTCTTCTATTGCAGCACATTCTCTCAACCATTTCCAGTTTTGATGGCATATTCTTGATCCTTGAGGGAGGGAATTTATGGTGAGCTATTGTACTCTTTGGGGGAGATTCTAATGCCCCATTTCTTTTGTAATATGAATTAAATACTCTATTCTTCATATACAGAAAGTTTCAAGTCGAAATTCCAAGTAGAAATGTATAAATCTCATTTTTAATGGAAGAACAATGCCATTTCCCCACTACCTTGTTGTGAACCAATGTATTGATGATGATTTCGAATGAATGGATGATTCTATGATGAATTTGTGATTAATGGACTGCCATGGATGTATTTTACAAGTTTCATGTATTGTACTTGAGCATTTGAATTATTTTTACTCAATTTAATTGCATTGGGAGAAGAAATAGTGTCATTTCCCCAAGGGTCGAATTGGTGATTTTTGCAGTTGAATGGGAGAGGGTCGGAATAGATATAATAATCAATTAACGGTGCACATGAGACCTTAATAAAATACTTAATACATTCCCTACCTCTGTTAAGAAATTTGATTGGGTTTGGAGGCATTTGGGAAGCCATTTTCAGTACTAACCCCAGGGGGATTTGAACCCCAAATTACTAGTAAAATTGCATACTTGGTCCAGAATCTTAAGAGAGTTTGCAAAGATATTTTGGTGGTCATATATCATCTCTAAACATCATATTCAAGTCCTAATATCATTCTTACACTTTCCTTGAAGATTTGAAGGCATTTGGAGTCAATTCGAGACCTAAAGACCAATACTAGTCAAAGGGAAATTATTAGTAAAGTTCCCTACATTGGCCAGAATTGAAAGAAGATTTGCAGAAGTATTTTAAAGGTCCAAAAGCATCCCTGAAATACATATTTATGTTCTAACATCATCCATATACCTTCTCAGAAGCTTTGGGAGCAATTGGAGCAATTTGGGAACCTAGAGCTCAAAACTAGTCAAAGGTCAAACTAGGGAAAAAAAGTGAAAATTTGCCATTTTAATAAAATTCCTAACAAGGGTTATTACAGTGGTATCAGAGCATGGTCCTTGCACCTGTGGATTAGGTACATACATTCAAGAATAATATGCATCCATGTCTTACTATTATGATGAATCCTATGAGTACAATTCTTATGAGGAATATGCATATGCTTATGAGCAATATGAAGCAGAATGTGAATGGTACGAGGAAGAGGTGCCATCATGCAACACTTCTTACAGCTTCAAGAGAAATGAATATTATTCTTATGACTTTAAATATTATGAATATGAGTGTGTCACACCAACCAAGGATAATTCTATGAGTGAGTTCCAAATATGGAGAGCAAAATATAAAACCTTGCCCCAACAATGTCAAAAATATCAAGAATATCTTGCTTTTAGCAAAAATATACAAAATGTCATGTCTTTTGAGTACTTTGCTGAACATGTTTTTGAAAATAGGCCGAAAAATGAAGATGTGGAGTTAGTAAAGAAAGGTTTATGCCCTTCTTGTAAAGAATCTTGGAGTGAGTATCATACATGTGTGCATGAAATTATGTCCCACTTGAGGAGAGCTTTTTGAAATTCTTCAAAAAGAGATTCCAAAGATATTGATCATAAGTAAAAAAGGGGGCAAAATACATTATCTTGCTTGAAGGATAAAAATGAAGAGACATCACAAGAGCATGAAGAAGATTCTATTGAAAATATGGAATATCATTTCGAGACACCTTCTAGCTTAGACATGAACCAAAGAGCATCTACTGATGGATACTTAAACTATGAAGGAGTACTTGCTGATGAGTGCTCACGCCTCTATCTTGGTGACATAGAGATCACTTTTGAAAGTGTTGCTACAATCCCAAGTTCCATTAATCATGATAATGAAGACCTTGTAGCAGTTGAAGAAGAACCAAGATCAACTTCCCCATCACCACTTGAGCTTCATGAAGTTGGTCCAAGCAAAATTGAAGAAGATGGGGAGGTTCATTTGCAAGAGCCTTATTTTCTTGAAGGGTCCTTAAAGATGAATTAAAACAAGATCCAAGAGTCCCTCAGCATTCTCCATGACACTCAAGCATTGGTGTCAAATTCTTGTTGGAGAGCTACTTCATTGGAGGAAACATCCTTCCTTGAAGACATGGAGAAGATTCAAAGAGCAATGTGCCACATCAAAGGTAATTTCATGTCTTTGCTTTTTGATAGAAACCATTTGTTTGAGCTTGATGAATTGTTACATGATGCATACTTGAAGAATAATGAGGATATTCATAAGCTCACAATTCAAAATGAGCAACTTCTTGAAAAGTTGCAAGATACTTGTTTTTTCTCCTATGTTTCAGATTGTCAAATGGTAGATTGTTTGGAGGATTCTCATGACATGGTGGATCATGAGAAATGTGGGAATTTGAATGTGCTTAATGTGTTTGAAGATGAACTTGAAGAGATCCAAACACTTGATGTGGTGGAAGAGGAACTTGAATTGTCTCTTGATGAAGGTTATGCAATTTTTAAATAAGAGCATGATTCCTCTACATTGGAACCAATCTATGACAAAGGTTTCCCACTTTTGAAGGAGCTGCATGATACTACCCACATGGATCCTTCCCATGATGAAACTTCTGCACTTTTTGATCATTTGGGTGAGTTAGTTCATTCTCCTACATCCTACAATTCCATGTTTTGTAGTATTAGTCTCAATGAAGTATGGGTGAAAGGGTTCTTTTTTATGGTGCCACATGAGGAGTATGGAACTCCTAGATTTACCATTTATGATGACATGGTTGGAGCACATTCTTATTCACATTTGCAGCAACATTATTTGTCACTTTATGATGATGCAAATCTACATGGATGCACCTATGATATACATTTGAGTCACTTGAAGACGCATGGTTTTTCTTGCTCAACACTTGATTCATTTGATGTTGGAGGAACTTCATCCAACACTTGGGAGAATAGATTTATGATTGGAGAACATTTTTGTTGGCAGCCACATACTTTGTTATATTTTTATGATTCTCACATTCATGGATGTATGGGTGAGACTTCTTTGAGTCATTTGAAGTCTCCTTGTTTTTTTTGCTCATTATTTGGTTCAGATTTTAGTGGAGATTCTTCATTCACTTCTTGGATGAAAGAATTCATGGTTGAATATTTTGATGCATATCACATCCTTTTGGAGCAGCATTATAGGACATGGGATCCTCACCTATGTAATTGGAGCAGATTTGATTGGTCACTTGAAGCTTGTATGCACTTAAAAAATGGTGGTCTACTTGCTTGGAGGTATAATCACTTTCATGACTCTTTGATGAAGCATATCCTTGATGTACATTTTGATTATGTTGTTATGTACTTTGATGATATATATTTGGTACTCATGATGTTTGGAAGAATGCATACAAGAAAATGGGATCCATGATTCCTCTTATCTAATGGTGTGGGTTGGAGAGCACTCTTAATTGTTGGGGTGCAATACAAGCAATGGGACCCTGGAATAATTTTTGTCTCATTGGTTTCATTTTTTGGGGGGAAGCAAGCAGTATGGGAGATGGATTTCCCATTTAATAAAGTGATTTTAATCATAGTAGTGCAGCAGCAAGCATGGTGGTTCCTCTCTAAAATCTTCATTGAAACTCAAAGACTCAAGGTTGGGAAATTCAATGGCAACTTCAAAGAATTATACAGAAAGCAGGTTCTTCAACACCTATGTTTAAAATTGCTTGAGGACAAGCAATATTGGGAAGGGAGGATTTGTAATGTCCCAAATTTGGAATTGGGTCACAATAGCCTAATCACATTTTCCATATTCAGTAGAGTTTGTCAAAATGATGCTAAAGTTCAAATAATTGCCAAGGAGGAAAATTACTAGTTTCCTAGGTTTGGGGTGGAAGCTTTGGGATTTGGAATAATGGGGATAATAAATGATGTTTGAACATTAGAATGGAATAAATATTTACTAAGGACCTAAATAAATATATACAAGTGAAAATCAAAGTGGAATTTGATCATAAAGACACATGGAGGAAGTGGGACCCACATATGGCTAGATTTCCCAACTACACTTGGCATCATTCTCTCACTAATTCGAATTCAAGGTGAATGGTAACATACTTGGGGGAGTCCAAAAGGTATTATTTATGGCATGACTCATCCTGTAAATATAGAGGAAGAGTAACTCCCATGGAAGAGGAAGAGGCAATTTGGAGCTAGTGAGACACTTGGGCTAGATTCCCTAGCTCTATGACAACAATGATGAAGATGCTATGACACCTATGACAAAAATCAGACCTGAAGGCTGACATATGACATATATGACATGTCAGGGCTAAAAATAGACTCCAAGAGGGGCTCAAGGGTGTTAGGGTAGCTAAGATGCTTCCACATGTGATTTGGTGGAAGTGGGAGACTAGGAATTGTTGTACAAGTGGCGTTCTTTGGAATCTCTTCCCAACTTGAGTTGGCATGAGTCTCTTGGAAGGAATTAGACCCATGGATGCCATTAGAACTTTATAAATGTCAATAAAAAATAATGAAACCAACTTTTGATCATTTGTAGAATTTGCAATTGCATTTGTGTAGAGGGAGAGCTAGTGGATGACTAATTTCTTGCCTTAGCCAATTTCGAGGGTGAAAGATTCCCATCCAAGTTGGTAATTGGAAAGGCCATTCAGACCTTTCATTTGGAGCTTTAATGGAGTCTTTATTTGTAGGTGTAAGCTACAGGGCAGCTCATGGTTTCTTCTATTGCGGCACATTCTCTCAACCATTTCCAGTTTTGATGGCATATTCTTGATCATTGAGGGAGGGCGTTTTTGGTGAGCTATTTTACTCTTTGGGGGAGCTTATCATGCCCCATTTATTTTTTAATATGAATTAAATACTCTATTCTTCATCTCCAGAAATTTTGAGGCCTAAATTCCAAGTAGAAATGTATAAATCTCATTTTTAATGGAAAAACAATGCCATTTCCCCACTACCTTGTTGTGAACCAATGTATTGATATTGATTTTTAATGAATGGATGATTCTCCGATGCATTTGTGATTAATGGACTGACATGGATGTATTTTACAGGTTTCATGTACTTTACTTGAGCATTTGAAGCATTTTTACTCAGTTTAATTGCATTGGGAGAAGAAATAGTGTCATTTCCCCAAGGGTCGAATTGGTGATTTTTGCAGTTGAATGGGAGAGGGTCGGAACAAATATAATAATCAATTAATGGTGCACATGAGACCTTAATAAAATCCTTAATACATTCCCTACCTCTGTTCAGAAATTTGAGTGGGTTTGGAGGCATTTGGGAAGCCATTTTCAGTACTAACCCTAGGGGGATTTAAACCCCAAATTACTAGTAAAATTGCATACTTGGTTTAGAATCTTAAGAGAGTTTGCAGAGGTATTTTGGTGGTCATATATCATATATGAAAATCATATTCAAGTCCTAATATCATTCATACACCTTCCTTTAATATTTGAAGGCATTTGGCGTCAATTCGAGACCTGGAGACCAATACTAGTCAAAGGGAAATTACTAGTAAAGTTCCCTACATTGGACAGAATTGAAAGAAGATTTGCATAAGTATTTTAAAGGTCCAAAAGAATCCCTGAAATACATATTGATGTTATAACATCATCCATATAGCTTCTCAGAAGATTTGGGAGCAATTGGAGCAATTTGGGGACCTAGAACTCAAAACTAGTCAAAGGTCAAACTAGGGAAAAAAGTGAAAAATTGTCATTTTAATAAAATTCCTAACAAGGCACATTACACAAATTGCCCAGGAACATGTAATCTACTATGCAAATAAGGGTCTTGCTGACGCTGAAACTAGATATTCACATGTCGAAAAACTCGCATTCGCGGCGGTCATCGCCGTCCAGAAGTTCTAGCACTATATCTTGCTCCGCACCACCACCATGATCGCCGACTCGAACCCCATGTACCACGTACTGACACGTCAGGTGCTTGGGGGAAAGTATTCACGCTGGATCGTGATACTGCAAGAATTTGACCTTCTTTTCGAGAAAGCTAAGTCTAATAAGTCTTTGGTGTTTGCCGAGCTCATTTGCGACCTTCCCCGTCCTGATGCAGAAGTTGAGCACAATGACTCCTTTCCAGATAAATCATTGTTTCTCATCAGTACGACTGATCCATGTTATGGAGATATCTTATTGTATCTTCAAACCCAATGCTTCAACCTTCAATTTTCTCGCGACGACCATCGTAAGATACATCACCATGCGAAGTATTATTTAATCATCAATGATACTTTATATTGCTGTGGCATTGATTCAATTCTTCGGCGTTGTCTCACTCATGATGAGGCTGAACGCGTTCTCAATGACTGTCACGCTGGGGCATGTGGCGGTCACCTCTCTGGGATGGCTACAGCCAAGAATATTTTGCGCGCAGGATATTTTTGGCCTACTATCTTCAAAGATTGTGTTATTTCTAGGATTGTTCCTAAGATTTACTTAGCCTTTATTTATTTTCTGTATATTTTTTCTATCAGTCTAGTCTATGCTTTTCCCATTCCTTAAACATTTTTTTCCATTAGTTATCTTTTCATAATTTAATTAGGATTTGGCTCTAGTTCATACTTTTTATTTCAAAATAAATTTCATTTTCTTGCATTAACAAACATTACAAATGGTTGTGAAGCTCTAAATATTATAATTTTGATTTAAAATGGTGAACTGACAGCTTCTGCTGTAATTTCAAATTTGAAAATGTTGTCAGTTTCGAATTTCAAATCATGATTTAATAGGGTTGTAAATGCTTGTAATTTTAATTCGTTGCAATCATGATTCGAAATGTTTGGGGGACCTGTAAGTCATATATGCATGAATTTAACATATGGTCGATAGCATGACTACCTTCTCCATTCGACATTTGGCAATCAGGCTAGTACACCGGTCAGGGTCATGAGTAGGTTTGTTCAGCATCAAAATTGGTGAATGCTATGGACAGAAATGAAATATCGGGAATGTATCAAGCAAATTAGGGTCTGTTAATCCAGCTAAATTTCCATGCAGGTGCAAAGAAGGGTTTCGAAACTGAAAAGAGGTTATCAATATTGAGATTTTATGTATTGTAACAAGATCCAATGGATGAAATTTCCACGCAGAGCCCGAAGAAAAAACCTGGAGGACTCATATGCAGAATTGAGCCCAACAACATTGAATGGATTTCCCAATTTCCTTCGACAACAAGGTTAATGAAAAATGTTGGATGGTTTATATTTTGTGAAAGGTTACAGGATTATAACCTTCAGGCGATGAAGGCATTTATAAAAAATTACAAAGAAGGAGTGGTCGATTTCAAGGATTTCAAAATTGTGGTAAATGAGCAGGTTGTTGCAGAAGTCACAGGTGTCATTGCTGAAGGCGAACAATGGTTCAAACAGTAAGACTTTGAGGGAGATTATGGCGAGTTCATGTTACCATGGTTTGAAAGTTTAAATTGGAGCAATGGCGTGCACATAAGCAAAATAAAACCTAATTGGAAAATTCCACTCGAGGTAATCCAAAATTAAATTACCTGTAATGGTCGTTTTGATAAGGTTTTGAGATGCCATGTTAGGTTATTAATGCATTTACAGGGAAGAAAGAAGTTAAATCTTCCATATTACTTGTGGAGGAGTCTGCAAAAAATGGTTTTATCAGTTCAAAAACGGCCAAAGCACACCGACCATTCTATCTTTCACCAAGGGCTTATCAAATTGTTGATTTTACACCATTTGAAGCAAATAGGCAAAGACTGGGACCAGTTTATTCATGAACAAGGGTTCGAGACTAAAGAGAAGAAGAAATCCACCAAGAAGAAAGGTCAAGAAAGCAAATCGTCAGATGGGCAAGCACAGTTTGAAAATTCTAGAAAAGAGCAAGATATTGTTCAAACCCTGCTGAACATTGATGAAGATAAACCAATAAGCAATGTAAGTGTAGAAAAAATGGATTTGGGGCCGAGGACCAGAACTAGAGATAAAGTGGCCACAGAGATTAGATTGTTAAAACAACCTGTAGGAGAACATCAAATTGTGCCGGTGAATGAGTCCAATGATGAGATGAATATACAGGAGAAAGATACTCTTGTAACTGAAGGTGAGGGTTCTATTGATGTACAGATACATGTAGGGAAAATACCTGAAATATTTGTGGAAAAGAAACGAAGGCATATAAAAAATCAAGCTTCAAGCTCTGGCATACAGAAGGATAATATTGTAGTGGATGCAGAGGAAATTAAAAGAGTCCCGGAATTGGAATTGGTAAAGAGATCCTTGCAATCTTATAAGGAGCAGTGTCGTTACCTACACAGTATTAATGAAAGTTTGATGATATAGAACAAAATATTGCGAGAGGACCTGGAGCAGAGGGATATTGATTATGAGAAGCTAGCAGTGATTGCCAAGGATACTTTGCAGAAAAAGAAAGTTATGAATGAAGAATGCAAGCAGATGAAGGCCCAGCTAGACCAGTTGAAGGGGTGAGAGCGCAATGAAGATGCAGAATTTGCCAAGTTACAACGAAGATCACAAGTTTTAAATGAAATGGATGATTTAGCTGAGTCATCAAGAAGTCTTTAGTCTGTCTTCTAAAATTAAGAGATAAGATATCTTAGGTGTCAAGTTGTTATCATTATTTGCTTGTTGTAACAATTCGATAGACTTAGACTTTATTTTATAAACTCTATTTTATTTTTTGGAGTGATTAGATCCAATGTAATAGGATCTAGTAACTGTTTTCTATTTTTGAACAAATTTTGTATAAATAGGACATAGACAGAGGTAATAAGGGTTGGAACTGGAGGAACACGATAGAAGTTTGATTTTAAGGAGTTGTTTCATGCAGATCTGTATGTATTTCTTATGTTAATTTTTGCAGAAGATGACTATTATGAATTAAAAATATGATCTTTGAGCCATTTCTTTTTCAATTTATGAAGTGTATGCTTTTGGTACTCTGTCCATATGTGGTCTAAATTCCATGTTATGATTCTTCCAAATAGTATATAACTATGCCCTCATCATGAAATATATTTGAGCTTTTATATTCATAGCCTTAAGATCACAGTCTTTCTTATGCTTCTATTCATATATTGAGATGTTATACTGTACCTGTCTTTTATTTCCTTTTAAATATTTTAAATAATTTTGTTTTCTGCTTCCACCAAACAAAACTGAAACAGTCATTGTGTAGATGCCTTATTCCTACAACCAAGATCTCCATAAGCTTGATCCCCTGTAGTCTAGGATCAACTTTAGGGATAACAGATTGTATTGAGGCCGTAAAAAAATGTCCTCCTTGCCAACACTTCCATACGAAGAAGCGCACCCATCCCGCCCCGTTACACCCAGTTATTGTCGTGGGCCCCTTCTCAAAATGGGCCATTGACTTTATGCATTGTAAGCCTACCTCGGCCGGGGGGCATAGTTACATCTTTGTAGCTGTGGATTACTTTACAAAGTGGGCTGAAGCTATGCCTACATACCAGAACGATGGAAAAACCGCCGCACTCTTCATGTTCAATCATGTAATAGCGCGGTTCAGAGTTCCTCGGGCAATTGTTACCGATCATGGTTCCCATTTTCAGAATCATATGGTTGATGAACTGAGCGACAGGTTGGGTTTTCGCCATGAAAATTCAACACCCTACTACCCACAATCCAATGGACAGGTCGAGGCCATTAACAAGGTCTTGAAAACTATGGTCCAAAGGATGGTAGGGACACATAAGTCCAATTGGCACAACATGCTCTTCTCAGCGTTATGGGCCTATCGAACTTCCGTCAAAACCACCACAGGCTTCACTCCCTTCCAATTGGTATATGGATTGGAGGTTGTCCAACCTATAGAGTGCGAAATTCTGTCTCTACAACTCGCTGTCGAACTTCTTCCTAACACTACTGCCAAGGAAGAACGTCTCTTGCACTTAGCAAAACTTGATGAGTCCCGCCGAGATGCCGCTCTTGCTAATGAAGCGCACAAGAAATGCATCAAAAACCATTATGACAAGTCAGTTGCACCTCGTATCTTTAACGAGGGTGACTTGGTCCTCACCTATGACCAGAAGCACGACAAACTAGGAGCAGGAAAGTTCGAATCCATGTGGCATGTACCTTACATTGTCAAACGTGTTCTGGAGAAGGGAGCTTACGAGCTTGAAGACTATGACGGAATCTCTTTGGGTGAACCCCACAATGGGCTTTACCTAAAGAGATACTATGCCTAAATTCATCACGCTTAGACTTTCTTGTATATACTGTACATGGCATGTTTTTTGTGTTTTTGTGTGTGCTGTGATGCTTTTATTTTTGAGTGTCTTTAGATCTTGTTTCTGCTCCTTATACCATGTTTTGTCTGCGTGTGCAAATGGCAATTTGCTATGGATTCACAGATGGTGCCAACCGGCATACCCGTAACTTTGCTTCGGCAGCCTGGGTACTATATAACCCAACAGGTGAGCTCATTATCTCTGGAGGAAGTTGCCTAGGGTTTGCGACCAACAATGCCGTAGAGTATTAGGCAGTAATAAGAACCCTAGCTAATTCCATTTTCTTGGTTATGAACCACGTTGTCATCCACATGGATTCTCAATTAGTGGTTTCCCATCTTAACCGGGTTTACGCCATCCGTGATCCCACCTTACTTTGTCTCTTTAGACGAGTACATCTCCTGGAAAGGTCATTTGAATCCGTTCAATACCTACACATTCCATGAGAGTTAAACACAGTTGCTGACTTGATGGCCAACTTCATTTTGGATTGGTACATCACACACACATAATATTCATAATATGTAAAAGCATTCACAACATGTAAATAATGTAATGTATAAAAGCAAACATGTAAACAAGATCACATCACTCATCATTTTAAAACACATAATGTATAAATTGTCGACAATGTCTGTATATAATATATATATATATATATTGCTCAAAAGTAGTGTTGGTACAAAATCTGAAGCATGATGGCTTTCAGTGAATCTCTACAAAATCTGAAGCATCATAGCTTTCAGTAGTACAAAATATGAGGCCTCTAAGCTCTCAATACAAGTATAATAGTGTCATCAGGCCTAACGCCTGACCCGTACACCACCCCTATGTGATGAACCTGCAATAATTAATTAATGCAAATACACAAGATATCAGAAATAACAGAACGGAATCACTTTTATATTGATCATGGGCCACTTCGAGGGGGCAACCTCCTTTGAGCAAGCTCAATACAATTAACTTCACGGTGCCTTCAATGACCTCAACACACACTTATATACTAAGTCTATGCCCAATACTATGAGTCAAAACCATGGGACATATAATACTACAGGACGACTTACAAAGCATATGCGTCCAATACTATGGGTCAATACTATGGGCTAATATAAACTACGGATCAACAAATACTACGGGACGACTTACAAAGCATATGCGTCCAACAACAATATACTAACATAGTAAAGAGAAGGTTTGACATAGGTTCCTAACATCCCCTCTCCCTTAGAAAAAGCTTTGTCCTCAAAGCTTTGGTTGGATAAATTGCTGCAGAATCTGAAGGAGTGGTTCCCCGGTAGCATCCTCGGTTTGCATTTCGGGCCACTGACGCCTTTGGAGTGTCAAGGAGGATTGCTTGGAAGGTTGTAGATGAAGAAGAACCCTGTCAGCTGCGCGGAAAATGCGCTCAGAACGGTGTTGATCGGCTTGTTGTTTCCGGCGAATTCTGGCCATGTGAAGATTGTCCTGCAGAATGAGAAGAATCTGATCGCGGTTTTGAAGAACCGAGTCAATTTCCTGAACTGGGGAGCTGCTAAGGGTGTATGGAAGAAGAACTGGCGGTGTTTGTCCATAGACTGCTTCATATGGTGTCCTTTGAGATGTGGTATTGTACCACCAGAGTGCTGCTAGGAAATCCATAGAAATAGTTGGCCAAAGCTGTGTAGGGATGGGCAAGGGTTTGATCAATCCCGAAAGGAGTGTCGGTTCCCCCTTGTTGACTTGGAAAGTATCATCGTTAGCCACCATCTGTTGAATTGTCATTTTTAGTCCCGGCCAAAAGAAGTTACATTGTTCTTGGTCATACATTTTGCCGAACCCAGAGTGCCCTGTTGATGAAGAAGCATGGAGTTCATAGATAGCCCTGTTGAACATATTGCAACCAATTTGGAACAAGCAGAGAAAGAGCTGTAAGAGAAACTGGGTCATCAATTGTGCGAGAAGGAGCATCTTCCACCATATTTTCCTTACCCTTCTTGTAAGTGATCACATAGGGATAACCCATGAGTTGGATAACCCATTGCAGGTGTGTTGGGGAGGAGACCCATTGTTCCAGAAAATTTTTCAGACTCGGGAGATCAGTCTTGATGCAGAAATAATTTCCTAATAGGTATGGCTGCCACTTCTGTACTGCATGCAAAATAGCCATCATTTCCTGCTGAGAGGTAGATGTGGCTACATTCTTACCGGAAAGGTCTCTTGAAGGCAGCAAGCTCATTGGTTCAACAAAGATACCTGCATATCTATCCAAGGGAGTAGTGGAGACTGTTGATGGGTGCATCTGAATGGAATTAAGCTGAGCGATGACACCATGTGAATTCTTCTTAAGGATTTTTTCCAGGCGATGTGAACTGATGATGCAGAGAGACCCTGGTTGTAAGCCCCTAAATTTGTGTTGTGCCCCATTGACTTTAAACTGCATCCAAAGTTCAGCAAAATCCCATAAGATGGGGCCAAGTGTGGGTAACCATTGAACGCCCAAAACCACATCACATCCGCCTAAGGGCAAGGCAAACATGTGAGAGCGTAGGTTATAATATTCCATAGAGATACGCACATTGTGACACTTCCCCTTGCAAGGTAAGGTGCCCCCATTGGAAACCATGACTTCAAAGTTGGAGCAAGGATGGACAAAACAATCAGCCTGTTTGGCAATTCGAGGGTCAATGAAGTTATGAGTGCTACCAGAATCAATGAGTATGGTAAGAGGGAGCTTCTTGAAGTATCCCCTAACCCGCATTGTTTGTGGGGTGGTGACGCCGGTTACAGCATGGAGAGAGATATCGGGTGGGTCGTCCTGAGATGGGGTGTCAACAGGCGGGTGTTGCATGTCGACCGGATCATCTACTGTATCTGTAGCTTCTTCACCAAGTTCTAAGGTAGGCGGAGAATCCACATCCAAGAGATAGAGCTTTTGTTGAACACATCTATGTCCCCGAGTGAATTTCTCATCACAATTATAGCAAAGCCCTTTTTCTCGGCGTGCCTGCATTTCTATTTCAGACAAATGCTTGATAGGAGTTGGTTGAGGAGCAGGCGTGATGGGAGGTCGTTGGGAACCCATATTTCTGAAGGGAACAAAGGTGGGTTTGGAGCGTTGTTGAGCTGCGATCTTGTCCTCGGCCAACTTAGCCAACCCTAGGACTTCCATCATTGTGTTGGGACAAAACATTTTGACCTCTGAGCGGATTTCATCCTTGAGACCACTGATAAAACAACTCTTGTAGAATTCATCAGACAATCCTTCTGTGTGATTGGCTAGTTTCTCAAATTCCATCTGATACTCTCTCACTGTGCCAGTTTGGTGAATTTTAGTGAGTGCTCCTGTGAAGTCGTCAAAAGCACTAGGACCAAATCGTGGCAAAATGAGTAGGCAAAAATCTGTCCAGTTTGGCTCGGGATGAGCTTTGATGTACCAACGGTACCATTGAAGGGCTTCCTGTTCCAAATGAAAGGATGCAAGTGGAACTTTCTGAACATCAAAAGTATTATGCAGACTGAAATATTGTTCTGCTCGGTATATCCATCCAGTCGGATCAGTACCATTGAAGCGAGGAAAATCAAGCTTCGGCCCACGAAAATTGCTAGAAGCAGAGAACCCGGTGGCTGCAAAAGATTCTGGCTGTCTGGTATTGTTCATGGCTGAATGCTGCAGATGGAGGCTGAGAAATTTTTCATCCAGATCTTGGAGTTTGGTTTGGATGGCTGCCAGTGCTTTCTCCATGGTGTGTGCTCCTGCACAGGTGACAACCATAACCAGGTTTTTTTTTATTTTTTTTTTTTTTTTTTTTACAGACTGGAGCGGCTACGGCTCAGAAGGAATCTGGAACAATGCCGAACGGCTGGATCTGGAAAGGCTTGCAAAATGGATCTAAAACGGCGCAGCAGTGATCGACAATAGTTGAGCTGAAAGTAGATATGGACCCCAGGTATGTGCGGCTTCCTAACAGTTCAGGGTTTTCACTCGGCCACCAATGTTGTCTGACGGCTTGCGTATTGGGGCAGTACCCCTCACTCCACGGCTCAGTTAAAACTGTTAACCGCTTTGCCACAAACGACAGCTCTTGGTTTACCTCACGGGTGGGAAATAGTCAATCAGGTAGGGGTCGTTGCCCTTTTCGCTGGCAGGTCCTCTCAATGGGCCAGCTACTTTGGGGTTCCTGTGGTACTCCTCACAATGGGTTTTAGGGCTTATGCCCAAGTACTTCCCACAGTTAAGCGGATAGGGATTATTCCCAAATCCGAACCTGCAACAGAAACAATTTGGGTAGAAATTCCACCCAATGTTCAAAAACCGGATCTATATTGCTCAGAATCGCTATTATAGCATGTTTCCGGAACTGGAACAACCACTCTGCTTCTACTCGTGAAAGCAGAATAGAAATATGGGCACTCGGTCAAAATCTTTTCTCGCCGCAATTTCCGCGGCCGTCACCGAAATTCTGAAAAATTGCTGATTTTAAATCCGCGATATCTCCACTTTTAGAACTCCAAATGAGATGATTTGTTTTTTGAAACTGCGTATTTTTGAAAGAGAAATTCAGATATGCAATCAGTTTCTTCTGATTTGTTCAGAAAGTTTCAGAAATTGATCTGAAAGTCGCCGCCCAAAAGAAAAAAAAATTTCCCACTTGTGCCAAGGAAAGTGCTCTGATACCAGATGTGATGAACCTGCAATAATTAATTAATGCAAATACACAAGATATCAGAAATAACAGAACAAAATCACTTTTATATTGATCACGGGCCACTTCAAGGGGGAAACCTCCTTTGAGCAAGCTCAATACAATTAACTTCACGGTGCCTTCAATGACCTCAACACACACTTATATACTAAGTCTATGCCCAATACTATGAGTCAAAACCATGGGACATATAATACTACAGGACGACTTACAAAGCATATGCGTCCAATACTATGGGTCAATACTATGGGCTAATATAAACTATGGATCAACAAATACTACGGGACAACTTACAAAGCATATGCGTCCAACGACAATATACTAACATAGTAAAGAGAAGGGTTGACATAGGTTCCTAACACCCTAGCATGGACAGCATGTTGTCGCTGAGTGAGGAAGCAATCCACGGTCCTCACTACCTTGCGGAGTAGGGTGTTTAAGAGTACGGACGCTCCAACCCCAAACCTCTGCATAGGTCTTGGTAGGTCATCTATCGTTGGCTCAGGAACCTCCACTATCAGCTGGGACAAGTTCCTGTATACCTCCTCCATCTCCTCGATGGAAGCATGAGCACCTGGGGGCACAACTGCTTCCCCACCTTTGTCTCTCCTCGCTAGGAGAGAAAGTCCTACCGACCGTACGGGCCCCACATCTGCACACACATGCTATATACTTGTCAGCACTGCATCAAAAAAATGATAAATATACAAAATTAAGAGTACAAGGGTTTTGTTCTCACCTATGTCACCCCATGCTGCATCCTCAGGCAACACCAAGTCAGGATCCTCTCTGAAATCCATACCGTTGTACGGGAAGTCCTCAACCATGAGTAAATATCCTTCCAGCTAGTTGAAGAACTCAGGACCAAAACTGATGATTGGTCCTCCACCATGACGAGTCATCACCTCAGCCCATCTGAGCATGTGGGGATCTCGAAGCTCCCTGTCATCTAGTACTACCTGTGGACGCAAGAGAGGGATCCGCTCCAAGATGAACGATACCACAATCGATCCATAACCAAACTACTTGAGCTCTCCCCACCGACACTTGGTCAGCTGAGCTCGGAGGTTTGTGAGGAGATCCTTGCACCAGTTGAAAACCATGGGGGACATGCAGTCCTCCGCATAAAGCGTCTGAGTCCGAGTAGCCGTGTGTGGGGCTTGGCTACCCGTCGCTCTAGTAATAGTAAGCAGTATGGTACGCAGTGGGCGGATCACCACAGCCCTAATAAGAATCTTGCCACTGGAAGATCGAGAAAGAGCAGTACAATGCTGTGACACCATGTCATCAACTGTGCGGTCACTGGTCCGTGTTCCAGTAAGATGTAAAGGTTCCCCTCTCCGGGACAGACCTGTGATAAAATAGATATCCTCAACATCTATTGTGAGGATGTGCTCACCAATCACGAAATACTCTTGGGCCGCATCCCAACTCTGGAGCATGTGTGATAGCAATGGGATTTGGGATCTCATCCCCTGAATCTCAAAGAACTTGAGAAAACCACAGTTCCTTAAGGCATCCACGCATTGTGGATCATTGGCATCTTGTTCATGTTTTATTTCATGTTCTCATTCTCGCCACTCTAAACCACGTTGGCTTGCTAGCAACCTTCCAAGAAGGGAATTTAAACACTGTTAGGTCCTACTTCAACCTCTGCAAGTTCATTTTTTGGATTAAATTTGATGGTTGGGAAGTGCAACTCCGCCGTCGCACTGTACGTTTGCGTACAGTGTGATGTCGTCGCACTTCATACATTCAAGACTTGCGCCAATTAGGTCTCATCGCAGTTCCCGAAAGGGCCAACTACGACGAGCCGAGAGCGCAGTAGCCCTCCATGAATCCATAAAAAAACCCAAAAATTGAACCTAAAAAAAAAATCTAATCCACTTGAAAGTTGTTAGGTGAAGTTTAGGCTTACCTGCTCCTGACGGTGGGTGAAATGGCGGATTGTTGCTCCCGGAATCGGCAAAGGAAGTTTTGGCTCCAAATTGGTACTTCTCCTCCCAAATTGGCAAATGAAACAATGAAATCTATTTTGGCCCATTTTTTTATTTATAAATAGAATGGAATATTCCTTTTCAAATATTTTGATGCTCTTGGACCATTTATCATAGTTTTTGACCATTTTTGTCATATTTGAGGCTATTTGACACATTTTCTAGTGTGAAGGAGTTGTAAGTGGTATTTTGTGTCGTTTCTCGTATCACAACGGTCATCACAGGTATGAACATTCCCTTGAATGTGTTGTCGTTATTTTTGCAACAGTTAGTCTGTAATTATTGCATGATGAAGAGTTTACTCTTCGTTTGTTCGCGTACTCACGGAACTATGAGAACAAGTACCGAGTTATGATTTATTACTTTTCTGGGCTCGTTAAACTTCCACGGAAAGGGACACCCCCCAGAGTCTACCATTAAGCTCTTTTCAGGCTCTCAAAAAATGAAAAGATTACCAAGCGAACTTGTCACGTTCACGCTTGTTAAAGTATTTGAATGGTCGTCTTCCTGGTGATAGTTTACCCCTTTTTCGGACCAAGAGGCACTAATTACGAAAAATGTATACTCCAGCCACTCATGACTGGAAGAGTCCTCTCCTGCGTTGTTTTACCCTTTTTCGGGCAATGAGGCTAACTTTATGAAAAAGGACCGTTGGAGTCTTCTTTAGTTCTTTTCAGACTCTCTAAACATGAAATGACGACTGAGTTTACCTTCTATGGGCTCGTTAAAATTTTCACATTGAAGGGCCTGTCATGGGACGAACCCCTCCTATCCCAGGTTTGGAAAATATTTGGGATTGGACTCATCTATGAGATGAGCTATACCGAGCATCTGGTTACCCTCATCAAGCTCGTAAAATACACAATTGGCACTCATCATTCATGATGGGGAAAAAGGAAAGTGTTTGTGTTACATACCTTATCAGTGGCAGTATGTAGTCGCTCTTGAACATGGCACTCATCTGCATTTGCATACAGCACTTGGGTCATCTGTTTGTCTTCGAGTTCCACTTATTTCCTAAGTATTATCACTCTTTTGAGTCATTCAGAGAAAAGCTTCCATCACCAGTCGCTTTGAGAATTTGTGTCACACTCGTCGTGTCAATACTACCAATTCATGCCATGCCCATGTTCAAGAATATGTCTATCATTTATCATTTGTGGTCAGTACACCCGCCATCACGTCGGTCTACTTTGAGTCAGTCTTGCATGTTACTGTACCATCTGATCTACCTTATACATTTTTGTCGTGTTTCATGTCGATTGATGGGAGATTCATCATGGACCTCCTTCGACGGATTCATCCTTGTCGACTTCAGCACATCATCCGAGGATTGAATCTAGAAACCAATCAAGTACCTTGGCCCTGCATGCCTCAATGGAAGGTTACCTCGCTTTCATCATGAGTTTACATCATTGACTCTTGATTGAAATATTTCATCTTGCGTTCGACTTCAACTCATGTATTCACGCTTGATGATATGTCTTGTGATACCTTGGGAATCATTGACATCAATGGTGATCTCCCTCCAACTTGTTAACGGTTTACATCAATGGCCAATAATCAAGTGGTTTCTACCAGGTTCGACATCAAGACATTTGTAATCACATGGATAGATTCGTATCATTGCGGGTTCAGCTTGAAGACCCTAGGGAGTCATGTTTTACCCAGGTTGCGATGGAGTTTGTATTGAGTTATATCACACAGATCCACTTTTGTATTGGTCGTGGTTGTGTTATCATCTCATCATGGATCTATGCTTGTGTCTAGTAGCCATGATTGTGTTCAGTCGGTCATTACTACCATGGATCTGCAATGTATTCGTCGACAGCCATGTTGTACTTCGTATGAGATTGTCAGTTCAAAGTCAGTTGTACTGCAGCATTGTCCTTCGTCCGACGAGTCTATTGCCATTAATTCTATCAAAGCACTTCACCTGTCTATCTTCAACAGCTTCATGCTTTGGGGGGCATTCTGTTACACCCAAAATCTACTCATCATGAGATTCAGTGTATACACCCCTGAAGATACCTGGACTAAGTAATCATCTTGGGAGGATTTGTACCCAATTGTGCTAAGTTTTGAAGGGTCGTTGCAGGCTGCACACTAGCAACATGCGACATCGCACCTTGCTCCATTATAGGGTGCGACAAAGTCAATTAGATGGAAAAAATAGCTTCTTCGAGGTCTATCTCGAAGATTGCTGACTTGGGACCCTATCCCTGACCTCTTGGAAGAGCTGGCACTTGGTTCCTAAACCTTTGGGGAGATCCCTTAAGCCTATCCTACCATCTCTCAACCTATCCTATCCATACCCTATCCATTTAGTCCTATATAAATGAAGCTTACTCCCATCCCAAAGAGAGGAAGGCTATGGTATCTACATGCTGGTGAAATCACTCTTAGAACATCTCCACTCACCTATTGGAGAACTCATACTTCCTTGGAAGGATATGGCAATTGACTTCGTCAGAGAAGGGCTACATCGTTAAGCCTTGGTTATGGTTCTATATCTCTATTATGTACTCCTCTATTTGCAGTAATACAAATGCTTTCCACCAATATTGTTCATGTGTGCAATGATATTGAGTAGTTTACCTGCGTAACTGTTTACTTAGATCTCTTATTATATAGATGTCTTTCACTGGTTTCTCTCGTTTCTTGTCTTGACAGGTCTTGCAGCTTGGATCTGACGACCGTGAGACGTGAAGTAGCATTCAGGAGAAAGGATTGTGAAGTGAAAGGTAAGACATCTAGTACTCGATCCTTAAGTAAATCTAGGAAATGCATTGGTAGTATGTTCTATTTGTTCTAGACTCACTTTGAGCTAGGGAGATCCTGCTTGCATCCGCTCGAGTGGATTGTCCGATAACAGCTGTTATGAGCACACTGCTTTACCTATCTGGATTTTAAAGGACCTTTTCTATGCTACCTGCACAACCTGTACACAGCCACAAAGTATCAACCTGATACTCAACATACATCATCCTGATGTATACATGATCAACCCGATCATCATCACTGCATCGTCCTGATGCATGTCATCTGGAGCAACATCCTGAAGCTCATCATCTGTGATCATCTTGATCATCATCATAGCATCATCCTGATGCATATCATCTGGAGAAACATCCTAAAGCTCGTCATCTGTGATCATCCTGATGCATGTCATCCAGAGCATCGTCCCGATACTCATCATCCATGATCAATCCGATCATACCATGCATCCACCTGATGCATACAATGTATCTGCCTATTACATATCATCATACATGATCCACAATGTATCCACCTGATACATATCATCAAACATGATCCACCTGATCATACAATGTATCCACCTGATACATATACAAATACATGATCCACTTAATCATACAATGTATCCACCTGATATATACATAAGTACATGATCCATCTGATCATACAATGCATCCACTTGATACATACATAAGTGCATGATCCAACTGATCATACAATCCATCCACCTGATACATATATAAATACATGATCCATCTGATCATATCAAACATCCAACATGATGCATATACAAATACATGATCAAACTGATCAAAGCATCCAACATGATGCATATACAAATACATGATCAAACTGATCAAAGCATCCAGCATGATGCATATACAAATACATGATCAAACTGATCAAAGCATCCAACATGATGCATATACAAATACATGATCAAACTGATCAAAGCATCCAACATGATGCATATACAAAGCAGTAACTGAAGCATCGTCCTGATGCTCATCATCCAGTGCTTAAATCCACAGCCATGGAAAGTATCCTCCTCTCACCATGCTTGGAATGACTCCTGCAAATGTGTCCATCACTTATTCCTTGAAGTGTTGTAAATCTGAAGAACACCAAGCCTCTCTCTGAAGTACTCAAACTTCACTCTGGCTAGTGGTTTCATCAACACATCTGCAACCTGCTCATCCGTCGCAACATACAGGAGCTTCACTACTCCTCTTTACACCATATCCCTGATATAGTGATATTTGACCTCAATGTGCTTCGACCTGTCGTGAAACACCAGGTTCTCAGACAGCTTCACACAACTCTGGTTATCACAAAATATACCAATAGCCTCCAGGGGGAGATCAAATAACTTAGATAGTAGCTTCTGAAGCCATACTACCTCACAACTAGCCGAACCAGCTGCAACATACTCTGCCTCGGCTGTACTCAGTGCTACGCAGCACTGCTTCCTGCTAAACCAAGAAATCACACCTGATCCCATACTGAAGCAACACCCAGATGTGCTCTTCCTATCTGGAGCACTACCTGCCCAATCTGAATCAACATAACCTTGCAGGTAAAACTTTTGATTCGCATCATACTTGAGCCCATAATCAATTGTACCCTTCAGGTACCTCAGAATATGCTTTACAGCAACCAGGTGAACACCTTTGGAATCCGTCAGGAACTGGCTCAATGTGTTCGCCGCAAAGAAAATATCTAGTCTAGTGTTCGTCAAGTACATCAAGGACCCAATCATCTGATGGTACACAATGACATCAACCGGATCAGATGAAGCATCACACAAAAGCTTCAAGTTCGATGCCATAGGTGTGGCCATGGCCTTGCAGACCATCTGTTATCTCTCCAGGAAACTCTTCTAGGTTGCAACTCGAAGATGCCTGGTAACTTAATTATTCTCTCAATGGTGGATAATATTGGATCAAGATGAACATCTAACTCACTGAATTATCTACTCAAGACGGTATTGAATATACTCAAACAATGCAAGGCCTTCAAGGACTATTATCAGATAGGTAAAAGGATAAAGAAACTAGTCAATTAACCAGAACATATATAAAGCAATTACATATGATGGGCTAATTAACTAACAATGAGTGCTAATTATTCTAGTTTGATAATCAATAGTAAGATGACATTTACCAAGATTATAAACATAGACAAAGAATACCATTCAACTCAATAGCATATAACAGAAATATGACGAAAAGGTCTGACAACAATGAATGAAAGAAGCTTGCAGGTTGATCATATAAAAGAAAGGGGCCTCTTTACAAAAACAGTCAAGTAGAATACTCAAAATCCAACCTTTACTTCATCTGAAGTTTTGGGCTTTATAGCCTTTATAATGACAGTTTTAGATCCTCATAAAATGGAACTGCTTTACTAAAAATAGTTCATTTAAAACAGCTTCACTATAAACTAGGGAAAGATCCTATTTTCTTGGTTATGATTTCTATCTTCAACCAATCTTCATAATCTTTGACAGTTGCAAAATTCTTTGCTGGAGGAGGTCGAGACTGCTACTTGGCAGATGGTACAGTTGTTTGCTAAAATAGGTGAGACGTTTTGCTTCTTCCACTTCCTTGACATTTCCAAAACTGAGTCAGAAACCTAGTATTAATTCCTCTACTTTCATCCTGCTGTAGAAAAAATATTCAAAGCATAAATATTTAGGACTCCCTGTCTTGTGCAAAAATGGTAGCCCTCTGTGATTTTTACAGTTTCAGTAGCTAGAAAGGCTGGATTTTAATTCTGTTAGCTACCGAAAGCTCTGCTTCCGGTGGCTAATGAACAATTCGACATGTTCATCTAAGCCACCGAAAAGGCAGTCTTTGTAAAACGTATTCAAAACATCAAAATTGTATTTTCCAAGTTTCCTAAAAATTGTGGGAGACTTATACCATCGATTCCTTCCAGCTGGAACATCTATCCAATGTTTAACTGCTGAAATCAATATGTATCTTTGACCAAATCTTCATACATAGGAAACTCCACTAGTCTGTAATGCAATATACTAAGGAAACCTGATTTGTACTACAGACTGGATGTAGGTGACTGTGTATGAGAAAATTCAATTGGTGAGTATCTTCAATGGATAATCGAAGTGCTGAGCATCGACACCTTTTCATTTTTGACCAGAAATAGAATTCAATTTTGACTTGTCTTCTATTTTGTTGGCAAATTTCTTTGCACAAGATCTTATCATCATCTAATTTGTAGAGGATCTGATACCCATGTCTTCATATGCATGCTTTTATTTCTCTAAGCAAACAAAACAGAGTATAAACAAAGTATGGGGACCGAGCTCCTGTATATATTGTTTTCCATGACTTTTTTATTCTCCAGACCTAAACAAGGTGTTTCCAGACTCTAAAGAAAAGAAAAATCATTTACAAATCGCATTTCACAATCTGAATCTCTGGTCAATTTCTTAGGAGGTATATCTCTGGCACTAGTGATGCTCAGAGTGATGGTACAGTTGATCCAGTAGGTACAGACAAAGAACATAATAAAGAAAACCCTCCATATCTCTATCTGCCTCTGTTTGCAGCAAGTGTCGGGCTTTAACTGATGATTCTAGAATGCCCACAATTACCTCATCTTCCCTCTTCTCACCCTTGAATCTCATGATCATTGTCTTTGTCTTCTTGCTCTGAATCACTATTAGACAAAACCTTACCAATGTATTCAAAACAAAGCTACATGCGGGAATCGGATCCCAAGCTCGCATGCCCTATCCTTTTCCATTTGTTTTGAACACCTGCATTAAGCCAGACACACTAGCATTTGTCCCCATGACCAATCTTGACAGCAATTTCAACAATAAACCTTTGCATCTACGTTCCATATGAATTGATTGAGGGCTTATCTCGTGATGAATAACTCAAATTATGAGCTTGGCGCCATAGATTTTAAATTCTATAGCAACTGGATAATGTGATCAATCTCTGCGCAATCTCGTGGCACCTGTAACATTGATCGAGCACATAGCATTTGGGCTTCCTCCTCATGGCACCTACGCATGGCCTGTTTCTTTCAATCCTAAGCTGTCATTCCAAAAACCAAAACATGTTCATTATGGGGCATATGCACACGCATTCTTCCTGAAAAATTGGGCATTTGCAATTTCACTGAACGTCGAACAGCTTGATTGTTGGCTTATTTTTTGGCTTGACTCATGGACTAGGATTGGACTTGGTTAGACAATTTGTAATGCACACACCACTTTTTATTTTGGTAAAAATAACAAATTATAATCTAAAGAAACATAAAACTAATATTTAGGCAATATAATCAGATTTTGTATTATAGGTCGAGAGGGAAAAGCCAAAGGATGTTGGGAAAAAGTGATCAACAAGAACTTGATGAAGAACCTGGAGGTTAAGACATTGGTCAAAATTTGAAAAAAGTAATAATGCAAATAGAGAGAGATAAAAACACTCTCAAAATCCCATTACATTTTGATCGCTAACATCTGGCTCCAACTGGGATGGAGACCTCCCTACGAGGTTTCCAAGAACCTAGTAGTTCCAGATGCCTTTATCATTGGGCTTATGGAGTCATTTGGTCTATGCAACTGACCTTCAGAAAACCTGTAGCTTTCTCTGCTATCATCCACAATTTGTATTGTGTCTAGTCCATTGGGCTATGGAGTCATATGGCCTTTACAACTGATCCCCTGCAAACCTGTAGCATGCCTGTAGCCTGCCCTGCTTATTCAACAAAAACTAAAAATGTTGATGTATATGTAACTTCGGAATGTATTTCATATATGTATGTTGTATGTACTCCTATAGAGATGGTATTATTCCTCTATACGGAAGTGTCATCATTTATATTGTAAATGTCGTAACTTATACTTGATGGGTTATTAGACCACCTTGTTGGGGTCGGCCCTGTATAAGTCATGTGGGTCAAAGGGTTATTAGACCACCCTATTGGGGGTCGGCCATGTGGGTCGAAGGGTTATTAGACCACCCTATTGGGGGTCGGCCTAGTCAGCATTATGTTATGTGGTTAAGTTTGAGCCTACATGATTTATGTAAAAGGCAAGTCAAGTCAAGTATAAATAGAGTGCGGGAGGCACTCTATTTCCTCACTCACTTCTCACTCATGCACTCAAGGAGGAGTGGCGCACTTATGGAGGAGGAGGATCTGCTGCTAGAATATGTCTATCTCTTATGTTTGGGTTGTATCATTGCTCTATCTATCTCTGAGGAAGTTATTGGGGTTTTCCCCAAGTAAATCTTTGTGTCTCTTGTGTGCTTGCATTATTGTCTCCATGATTGATATGCTGTAGATATGATGTACATGTTGTTCTCTCAGTTAATATCCTAGATCAGATTGAAGTAAATTCTGAAAATTTAACATGGTATCAGAGCTAGCCTGAAAGAAGGCATGATATGGCATGTACGACACTTGTTGCACTTACGATGCTAGGGCTTGATATAGCAAAAACCAGTCATTGTATCAAGTTCGCTATAACTCCGGTTTGACGAAGGTTTTGGATCTGAAACCTTTACAGGTCGAAGATTAAATCCCCATGTACCTTATTTCCAAAGGAAAACCTCTAATTCGTTGTACTTTGTGATTTATGATCTGTACAATATAGGGTTTCTGCCTCTTCCAGATCTGAGTCAAAACCAGGTGACCTTGGGAAAAAGGTGATAACTTGGGCTAGGAAGATCTAAATGAAATTTTGTAAAAAGTGACACGTATTGCACACACTGTGCTATCTCAGGAAAATTTTGCAGAGGCCGAAGTTGAACCAGTGACACGTGGCACGCCGTACAAGTTTGCTCTCCTGTATTATCCCATAAATAGGTCACGTTGCGACACTTAGCATAACTCTGTCTGAGATAATCCAATTGAGGTTAGACCTATCAGGATGGAAAGATAACAGGTCGGGCTATCTCAGGAAACGTTTTCAGACCCTGTGGATCGAAAAGTTCCGAGTTACACCAGAAACAATCAGGTACATATTTCTGTCAAAACAGAATTATTTTTTAGTACCTTCATTCATGGCTTCCGGAATTTAGGGATTCGGAGAAAGTTGGAATTTTTGTAATCGGAGACCACGGCTGAATGCTACTCATCAAAATAAAAATTTAGAGACCAAGATCAGAATTTTTGGTTGGGCAGAAGGTCGGGCTTGATCAGACCCTAGTTCTAGACTTTGATCAGAAAAGTGGAAAATTAGGGCTTCTGTAAAAATGGGAATTTTTGAAATCTGTGACCACGGCTGGAAGCTCCTCAGAAAAATAGAAGCTTAGAGCTTTGGATCAAACCTTTTGATTGGGCAGAAGAGTGGGCTTCATCAAACCACAGTTCAGGGTCACGTCCAGTGAATCTAGAAGTTTCAAAGGCAAAATTGAGGAGTGAAACTTTGTAGTTTTCAAATTCTGAATATACCAGCTTGATCATCTCATCAAGTCGCATATTTCTATCCTTTTAGAAGTTTGAAATTCAAAGTTTGAATTTTTGGGGTTTCTCTAACAAACCCTAATCCATCTCCAGTTCCAGTTCTTGCAAATCAAGCGGATTGGGTTAATCCTAGAAGAAGATGGATTGGTCACCTGCATAAGTGAAGAAGTTCCTGTTTCAGAGGGAGATTAGGCTAAGGCCTTACATAAGAAGATTACAAGCGATCTCGACAGGTATGACTCATCGAGCTATGTTTTGAGATTTGTTCATGATTAAGTTTATGATATGTTTTTCTTCATGTTATTATGGTTAGTACAATCTTGATTTTAGACTTGTCGTATCACCTTAATAAAATTATGAATGCACGATAGAAAATATTCATTGATTAGGGTGTTGACACTTATGATTGTACTAATGCATTATGGTGTTGTATGAGGTTTATGTTGTCTACTAACATGAAAGGTACACCAAGAAATACAAATCATTTTCTGGTTCAAGAACATATGATCATGATGACACGAGGACAAAGATTCATCCATTGTCATGGATCTCATAGAATATCCATTTACGAGGTATGTATAACTTGGTTTTATAATGGTTAACCTATGAGATATACAGGTTACTAGCACAAGTCATTGAAGAAGAACAAGAAGACACATGTGAGTATGTTAGACATAACTAGATATCATGCTAATCCAGGTATGTTTTTCCTATATCAAGATGGAATCCTACCTTGTGTTAGGATCTTATATTGTTGTGTTGTTGATAATGATTATTCATGAAGTCATAGGTTTGAATAGTCATGGTTGTATGCATATTGTGTTTCTTACCATAATTGATGATATGACTAACCAGAAGAATCATGAAGGTATAGGTTTGAGTAATCACGGGTTTTATGCATATTATATCTCTCATCTTGATTGATGATTTAACTAACCAAAAGAGTCCTATGATCAAATAAGAATATGCATGAGTAAAAGAAGACTTCCCTGAAACCTTGAATACTAATGTTTATTATCTATGTTTGAAATAATCCTGACTATACATGCTTGAGATTATTGTGTTTTGATAATATTAAGATTATACTAATGAATGTTTGATTACGTATGAGACCTAGAGGATAACACAATGATGATACTAACAAGCATGCATAGGGATCGAGAATGAATATAAGTTCAAGGACAAGTAATCCAGGAAGCAAAGATCAAGAGGGAGTACACTCCAGTGGTTTCTGCAAGGATGCAAATATTCAAAGGGAGTTGACCATCTCTCTACATTCCACAACAGAAAGGTGTAGAAGAAGCTACTTCAGATTAGGACTCCAGTAGCTCCTGCAAGGAAGCGAAGACTCAGGGGAGTCCACCCAACGAACAAACAAAGATAAGTATTTGAATTGTCATTTCTTAAATAATATTGTTCAATAATGTATATACTGATGTTCCTAGAATTAGGTTGTGCATTATGCATATTAGAATAATTGCATTGATGAACAGTATACTACTAATATGCATGGGTAAGTAGCCTATGGCACTGTACAACATTCCATTGATACTTATCTAGAATGAAACCTCTTTGCTGACATGTTGGGAGTTGTGCACACTCTTAACAATGTTCTGGTAGAGATTGGAAGGCATCTATAAAGTTACGGGATATGGATAAATGTTATATTGAATCATTGGCTAAGTTAATTGCATGACTATATGACATATTTCCTTATGTGTAAGAATTTGTTCTGAAAACTATGAGATGTTTTCTAATCATGCAATTTAACTTGTTGTGTAGGAAATATCGTATGCCATCTCCTACAAAAGAAGAACTACAACATTTGTTCAGCAACAAAATTATCTATTGAAGATATTGAAGTTCCCAGGATATGGGAAGAATGCCATGATCCGTCGATCATGAAGAATGATGTTTGGGATGTAGTCCCAAGACCTGAAGGGAAGTTTGTTATGAATTACATATGGATCTATCAAGATCAAGCATGTTGCAGATGGCAGCATTGAGAAATATAAAAGTGATGAAATAGAAGATGCACCAGATGGATTTCAAGACAGCATGGTGTAGTCATATATGTGTGCAGAACTTGGTATGGTAGGATAGATAGCTTTCTATCCAATTTGGGCTTTACCAAGAATAAAGCGGATTCCAACCTTTTCTACAAGGTTGAGGAAGGCAATCCAGTGATACTACTTTTGTATACAGATAACCTGTTTGTTACAGGTGAAGATAGATTGATTGTCGACACGCAGCGGAAGCCTGCTGCCGAGTTTGAGATGAAGAACTTGGGGATGATGCACTATTTGTTTTTGGCATGGAGGTGTGGCAGAGTGCAGATGGAATCTTCCTTGGACAAGGGAAGTTTGCAGTAGAGATCCTGAAGAGGTTCGGGATGATGGACTGCAAGGCTATGGCCACACCTATGGCATCGAACCTGAAGCGTCTGTGTGATGCTTAATTTGAGCCGGTTGATATCACTATGTATCGTCAGATGATTGGGTCCTTGATGTACTTGACGAACACGAGACCAGATATTTTCTCTCCTGACGGATCCGAGGAATGTTCACCTGGTTTCTATAAAAAATGTTCTGAGGTACCTGAAGGGTACAGTGGATTATGGGCTCAAGTTTGAAGCGAATCAAAAGTTTAACCTGCAGGGTTATGTTGATTCAGATTGGGCAGGCAGTGCTACAAATAGGAAGAGAACATCTGGGTGTTGCTTCAGTATGGGATCACGTGTGATCTCTTGGTTCAGCAGGAAGCAATCCTGCATAGCACTGAGTACAGCTGAGGCAGAGTATGTTGCAGCCTGTTCAGCTAGTTGTGAGGCAGTATGGCTACGTAAGCTACTGTCTGAGTTATTTGATCTCCCATTGGATGCTACTGGTATCTTTTGTGATAACCAGAGTTGTGTGAATCTGTCCGAGAACCCAGTGTTTCATGATAGGTCGAAACACATAGAGATCAAATATCACTATATCAGGGATATGGTGCAGAGAGGAGTTGTGAAGCTCCTGTACATTGCGACGGACGAGCAGATTGCAGATGTGCTGACGAAACCACTAGCCAGAGTGAAGTTCGAGTACTTCAGAGAGAGGCTTGGTGTTCTTCAGATTGATGACACTTCAAGGAAGAAGTGATGGACACATTTGTTGAAGCCATTCCAAGCATGTTGGAAGGAGGATCCTTCACATGGCTGTGGATGTAAGCGTTGGATGATGAATATCAGGATGATGTTCTGGTTTCTGCTTTGTATGATCAGTTGGATCATTTATATGTATATGTATGTACGCATCATGTTGGATGCTGGATATGATCAGTAGGATCATTTGTATGTATTTTGTATGCATCATGTTGGATTCTTGGACCATGTATCTCTATATGTATCAGGTGGATACATTGTATGATCAGGTGGATCATGTATGGTGATATGTATCATGTATTTGTATCAGGTGGATACATTGTATGATCAGATGGATCATGTATGATGATATGTATCAGGTATATACTTGGTATGCATCAGGTAGATGCGTTATATGATGAGGATGATCGTGGATGACGAGCTTCAGGATGTTGCTCCAGATGACATGCAGCAAGATGTTGCAGTGATGATGATCAGGATGATCATGTGTACATCAGGATGATGTATGGTGAGTATCAAGTTGATACTCTATGGCCATGGATCAGGTTGTGCAGATGAGCATATAATTCGTTGCCCTGGGAGATTTGCAGATAGTCTTTCGAGGTTTTGCCTATGGCATGTAATTCGGTGCCCTGGGATATCTGGAAAATGCTCTTTCGAGGTTTTGCTCTGGGAGGACATATAATTCGTTTCCCTGCGAGATCTGCAGATAGTCTTACGACGTTTTGCCTATGGCATGTAATTCATTGCCCTGGGATATCTGGAAGATTCTCTTTCGAGGTTTTGTCCTATGGCATATAATTCGTGTCCCTGGGAGATCCGATAAGTTGGGTTGTGTGCCCGTAATCAGTCCTGGGATTCTCTTGCGAGGTTTTTCCATGACCACATGTAATTCGTGCCCTGGGAGATCCTATAGGTAGAGTTGTGTGCTCATAACAGCATGGGATGCTCTTGCGAGGTTTTGTGGTGATCACATGTAATTCGTGCCGTGGGAGATTCTATAGGTAGAGCTGTGTGCTCGTAACAGCCTGGGATGCTCTTGCGAGGTTTTGTGGTGAGGTCACATATAATATGGCCCTGGGAGATCTGCAGATAGTCTTTCGAGGTTTTTCCTATGGCATGTAATTCGTTGCCCTGGGATATCTGGCAGATGCTCTTTCGAGGTTATGTGACGCACATAATAAGTCCTGAGGATTCCACAGTATGGCCAGTGATGACGAAGACCTGCAGGTGGTGGGCCTACATCCAGTATGAAAAAGGAATGGCTCTGTAGAACTTCCTATGACGAGTAGATTTAGAGATTGATTGAGATAGCAGCAGCAGTGACGATGATGATGTCTCGATGACGATTATCCAGTGACGATGATCCAGAGAAGAAGACTTGTGCTGAGAAATACCTTCCTAGTTAAGAGGGAGTGTTGATGTATATGTAACTTTGAAATGTATTTCATATATGTATGTTGTATGTACTCCTATAAAGATGGTATTATTCCTCTATACGGAAGTGTCGTCATTTATATTGTAAATGTCGTAACTTATACTTGATGGGTTATTAGACCACCTTGTTGGGGTCGGCCCTGTATAAGTCATGTGGGTCAAAGGGTTATTAGACCACCCTATTGGGGGTCGGCCATGTGGGTCGAAGGGTTATTAGACCACCCTATTGGGGGTCGGCCTAGTCAGCATTATGTTATGTGGTTAAGTTCGAGTCTACATGATTTATGTAAAAGGCAAGTCAAGTCAAGTATAAATAGAGTGCGGGAGGCACTCTATTTACTCACTCACTTCTCACTCATGCACTCAAGGAGGAGTGGCGCACTTATGGAGGAGGAGGATCTGCTGCTAGGATATGTCTATCTCTTATGTTTGGGTTGTATCATTGCTCTATCTATCTCTGAGGAAGTTATTGGGGTTTTCCCCAAGTAAATCTTTGTGTCTCTTGTGTGCTTGCATTATTGTCTCCATGATTGATATGTTGTAGATATGCTGTACATGTTGTTCTCTCAGTTAAGATCCTAGATCAGATTGAAGTAAATTCTGAAAATTTAACAGAAAACAACTGAAAGAATCTATGTGCTCGTATAAAGGGCTTATTCTCTTGTCTACTCCTAATTCTAATCAGTAGAAGAAAACTAATCAAGTAAGATCATGCTTCCAATGAAGCCATGTCAGAAGCTGATCTATTGATAACATCCTTGATCTTAACCCAAAAAATAATGGAATCCATAACCACCATACATGTGGTTTAAACAGATGATAGAACCAGTGTTCATCTGACATGAATATTTTAACATCTATGCTGCTCATAAACTCCAGATAATCAGCAATAGTGTCATCAAAATCATAAAAGAATACCTCTTCAAGCAACTGTTCCAACTGAAGACTGAAATGTTGTTGCTGATTGTTCTCACTGATCTCAATACTAGATGTGGACTTCTCAACCTCTGTCGGAGAAACATATAAGATGGACTGTTGATTTGGATCCTTTTGCTCATCATCTTCCTCTTCATATCTGCTGCAATTTGCCTTCGTCTGCAAATCTGAAAACTGAGAACTACCCTGAGTATCTACTGCAGATTCAAATCTGTCACATGCTAATGTAAAAACCTGCCCCTCATCCGTCGGGCTTCCAAAGGAGACAATCCCAACTTCATGACACCCTAAGTCAGTTGATGCATTTGATGCAATGTCAAGAACATATGTAATATGGTTATCATCTTGAAGTTCATTAATATTTTGATCACAATAAGAGGTGTCCCCTATTTCAGCATGTCCTTCATGACAATCTGAATCTTTATTCAACAAACTAAATTTGTGACAACATTCAGGATATAAAAGATCGGCTGAAAAGTTTTCTTTACAAACTGAATGAAATGCAGCATGAAAGCTTGACATAGAATTGATACTTGCAATAGGAAGAGATCGGAACCCATCACGCGCAATCCCCTTTAATGAATACTAGAAGAGCTTAATCCTAACATCTTCATGTACAATTTGCAACTGATGAATGCAATCATGAAAGTCAAGCAAATGTTCAGCTAGCACTTCCCATTCTTCTCCTCGAAATCTGGGAATACTGCGATCCCATTCATCTCTACTAGGCACTGAATTAGGGAAACCAACAATCTTTGAAAAATCGCAGAAAGCATACCTCTTTGCTAAGATTTTTCTCATGTCATACCAATGGAGTCGCCAACAGAATTCTGAGCAATGGAGTCGCCACTGAATCTGTCCTTCATGGAGTCGCCAGATAGATGATTACAACCAAGAAAATGTCCAGGATTTGTCTATCATCAAAGCTGGATCTATGTCCTGTCCCAAGGAAGCTGAGCTTCAATCTCCTCTCCCCGACAACGGCGCCATTTTGTTATCTCTCCAGGAAACTCTTCTAGGTTGCAACTCGAAGATGCCTGGTAACTTAATTTATTATCTCAATGGTGGATAATATTGGATCAAGATGAACATCTAACTCACTGAATTATCTACTCAAGAAAGTCTTGAATATACTCAAACAATGCAAGGCCTTCGAGGACTATTATCGAATAGGTAAAAGGATAAAGAAACTAGTCAATTAACCATAACATATATAAAGCAATTACATATGATGGGCTAATTAACTAACAATGAGTGCTAATGATTATATTTTGATAATCAATAGTAAGATGATAGTTACCAAGATTATAAACATAGACAAAGAATACCATTCAACTCAATAGCATATAACAGAAATATGACGAAAAGGTCTGACAACAATGAATGAAAGAAGCTTGCAGGTTGATCATATAAAAGAAAGGGGCCTCTTTACAAAATCAGTGAAGTAGAATACTCAAAATCCAACCTTTACTTCATCTGAAGTTTTGGGCTTTATAGCCTTTACAATGCGAGTTTTAGATCCTCATAAAATGGAACTGCTTTACTAAAAATAGTTCATTTAAAACAGATTCACTATAAACTAGGGAAAGATCCTATTTTCTTGGCTAATATTTCTATCTTCAACCGATCTTCAGAATCTTCGACAGTTGCAAAAGTCTTTGATGGAGGAGGTCAATACTGCTACCTGGTAGATGGTACAGCTGTTTGCTAAAATAGGTGATAAGTTTTGCTTCTTCCACTTCCTTGGAATTTCCAAAACTGAGTCAGAAACCTAGTATTTATTCCTCTACTTTCGTCCTGCTGTAGAAAAAATCTTCAAAGCATAAATCTTTAGGACTCCCTGTCTTGTGCAAAAATGGCAGCCCTCTGTGATTTTTACAGTTTCGGTAGCTAGAAAGGCTGGGTTTTAATTCTATTAGCTACCGAAAGCTCTGCTTCCGGTGGCTAATGAACAATTCGACATGTTCTCCTAAGCCACCGAAAAGGCAGTCTTTGTAAAACGTCTTCAAAACATCAAAATTGTATTTTCCAAGTTTCCTAGAAATTGTGGGAGACTTATACCATCGATTCCTACCAGCTGGAACATTTATCCAATGTTTAACTGCTGAAATCAATATGTATCTTTGACCAAATCTTCATACATAGGAAACTCCACTAGTCTGTAATGCAATATACTAAGGAAACCTAATTTGTACTACACACTTGCTGTAGGTGACTGTGTATGAGCAAATTCAATTGGTGAGTATCTTCAATGGATAATCGAAGTGCTGAGCATCGATGCCTTTTCATTTTTGACCAAAAATAGAATTCAATTTTGACTTGTCTTCTATTTTGTTGGCAAATTTATTTGCACAAGATCTTATCATCATCTAATTTGGAGAGGATCTGCTACCCATGTCTTCATATGCATGCTTTTATTTCTCTAAGCAAACAAAACAGAGTATAAACAAAGTAGGGGGACCGAGATCCTGTATATATTGTTTTCCATGACTTTTGTATTCTCCAGACCTAAACAAGGTGTTTCCAGACCCTGAAGAAAAGAAAAATCATTTACAAATCGCCTTTCACAATCTGAATCTCTGGTCAATTTCTAAGGAGGTATATCTCTAGCACTAGTGATGCTCAGAGTGATGGCACAGCTGATCTAGTAGGTACAGACAAAGAACATAATAAAGAAAACCCTCCATATCTCCATATGCCTCTGTTTGCAGCAAGTGTCGGGCTTTAACTGATGATTCTAGAATGCCCACAATTACCTCATCTTCCCTCTTCTCACGCTTGAATCTCATGATCATTGTCTTCATCTTCTTGCTTTGAATCACTATTAGACAAAACCTTACCAATGTATTCAAAACAAAGCTACATGCGGGAATCGGATCCCAAGATCGCACGCCCCAGCCTTTGCCATTTGTTTTGAACAACTGCATTAAGCCAGACACACCAGCATCTGTCCCCATGACCAATATTGACAGTAATTTCAATAGTAAACCTTTGCATCTACGTTCCATATGAATTGACCGAGGGCTTATCTCATGATGAATAACTCGAATTGTTAGTTTGGCGCCATAGATTTTAAATTCTGCAGCAACTGGATAATGAAATCAATCTCTGTGCAATCTCGTGGCACCTATAACATTAATCGAGCACATAGCATTTGGGCTTCCTCCTCATGGCACCTACGCATGGCCTGTTGTTTTAAATCCTGAGTTGTCATTCCAAAAACCAAAACATGTTCATTATGGGACAGTTGCACACGCATTCTGCCTGAAAAATCAGGCATTTGCAATTTCACTGAACGCCGAACGGCTTGATTGTTGGCTTATTTTTTGGCTTGACTCATGGACTAGGATTGGACTTGGTTAGACACTTTGTAATGCACACACCACTTTCTATTTTGGTAAAAATAACAAATTATAATCTAAAGAAACATAAAACTAAGATTTGGGCAATATAATTAGATTTTGTATTGTAGGTCGAGAGGGCAAAGCCAAAGTATGTTGGGAAAAATTGATCAACAAGAACTTGATGAAGAACCTGGAGGTTAAGATATTGGTCAAGATTTGAAGAACGTAATAAGGAAAATAGAAAGAGATAAAAATTCTCTCGAAAGCCCATTACATTTTGATCGCTAACACCATCATTCCGAACCTCTTCAGGATCTCTATTGCATATTTCCCTTGTCCAAGGAAGATTCCATTTGCACTCTGCCACACCTCCATGCGTAGGAAATAGTGCATCATCCCCAAGTCCTTCATCTCGAACTCGGCAGCAAGCTTCCTCTTGGTGTCAGAAATCAACCCATCCTCACCTGTTACAAACAGGTCATCCACATACAATAGTAGTATCACAGGATTTCCCTCCTCAACCTTGTAGTAAAGGTTGGAGTCCGCTTTACTATTGGTAAAGCCAAAACTGGATAGAAAGTTGTCTATCCTACCATACCAAGTCCTAGGAGCTTGCTTCAAGCCATACAAGGCTTTCTTCAGTTTGCACACATGAGTCCCTCTATCATGTGTTTCAAAACCGAGTGGCTGCTCCACATACACTTCCTCTTCGACTACACCATTCAAGAAAGTTGTCTTGACATCCATCTGGTGTATCTTCCATTTCATCACTGCAGCTAGGGAAAGTACTGATCTGATGGTAGTGTACCTGGCTACAAGAGAAAAAGTCTCTTCATAGTCTATTCCCTCTTTCTGGGAGAATCCATGAGCTACAAATCTCGCTTTGTATTTTTCTATGCTGCCATCTGCAGCATGCTTGATCTTTTAGATCCACTTGGAAGTCACAACAGACTTCCCTTCAGGTCTTGGGTCTACATCCCAAACATCATTCTTCATGATCGATCGGTACTCCTCGACCATGGCATCCTTCCATTCTTTCTTTTCCGTTGCTTCTTCATAATTGGAAGGTTCTTTGTTCATAATATCACAAAGTAAGGCCACATAGCTAGTATGAGATCTAGTCCTCTTTCTTTCTCTGTGTTCCTCTTCTGAAATTCCATACCATTCTGCATCTTGAATTAGCTCTCTAGCCCATGCAGGTTTCCTCTTGTGAGAACTCTTCTCATGGGGTCGATCTACAGGTTCTTGTGGATCTTAAACTTCACGATCTACTTCTGGAATTGCTTCAGTCATGGTGGTGTCTTGAAATTTGGTTTCCTTTGGTTCTTCATGATCTTCAACGTGTACCTTCTTTGATTTGATGTAAGTTGAATCCTCATCGAATGTTACATCCCTGCTGACATCAATCTTCTTGAACCCTGGAAAGTATATTATGTAAGCCTTCGAGCTTTCACTGTAACCCACAAAGATGCCCTTCTTTCCTAAAGGATCTAGTTTTGTCCTCTTTTCCTTTGGGATATGTTTGTATACTGGACAACCAAATATTCTGAGATGGCTAACTTCAGGTTTCTTACTAGAGAAGACCTCTTCTAGTGTCTTGTTGTCCAATATCTTGTGAGGTGTTCTGTTCTGCACATATACAGCTGTCCTAGATGCTTCTTCCCAAAGATGCATAGGCAGATCATGGTCATGCAGCATTGCCCGTGCTGCTTCCATGATTGTTCTATTCTTCCTTTCTGCAACTCCATTTTGTTGTGGATTGTAGGGAGCATTCAACTCCCTCTTAATCCCCGAATCACTGCATAGCTTCTTGAAGTAACCTGAAGTGAATTCTCTACCATTGTCGGATCTGAAGGTCTTGATCTTCTTATCAGTTTGATTTTCCATCAAGGCTTTGAATTCCTTGAACTTATCAAACACTTCATCTTTTTTCTTCAAGAAATAAACCCCAAGTCTTCCTAGAGAAATCATCAATGAAAGAGACATAGTATACATACCCACTCAGAGAACTGGATGACATCAGACCGCATACATCGGAGTGGATAATTTCCAAGATTCCTTTAGCTTTTCTTTCACTACTTGGAAATGTCTTCTTAATGTTCTTTCCTTTTGCACATCCTTTGCAAACACCTTCATGCTTTGTCTTGATTTCAGGAAGACCCTCTACAACTTTACTTGCAATTGGTAGTGCCCTATAGTGCACATGTGGAAGCCTTCTATGCCAAAGTTCACTTGGCTCCATGGATTCATGTACCATGGCATGTTCAGGTTGTCCCTTCAATTTGTACAATCCTCCCTCTTGCTCTCCAATCAATACTACATCATCTATATTTTTACTCTTTGGCCACATTAGGACTTGGCCATCTACAAATGCAACCCCCATGCCTTTTGCATCCAATGCAGATATGGAGAGTAGGTCCTTTTTTAAGCCCAGGTACATATAGAACATCTTTCGTCTTCAAAGACTTCCCAGATTCTAGGTTGTAGGAGGCATCACCACTTCCCTTTGATGGGATATTGATAGTCATCCCCAAGTTTCACTTTATGGGGTGACTCATGTTCAGATAGATTTTCAAAAGATTCTTTAAACCCAGTCATTTGTTTGGAAGCCCCATTATTAATAAGCCAATCATTACATCCATGAGAGATAGTACCTGTGAGAGCAGAGATTAGAACATATTCATCTTCACTTGATGAAGCATCACTTTCTTCCCTAGCCTTCTTCTTGGGAGGTTCATCATCCTCAGCAGCATGAGCATGAAATCTCTTCTTGTTGTACCTCTTCTTCTTGTTGAATTTGTTGTTGTTGTCTTTCTTCTTCTTGGGACAATTTGAGGCAAAGTGTCCTATTTCATTACAATCGAAACATCGAACATGGGAGAGATATTTCTTCTTATGATGAGGGTGAGAATGTTTCTTGTTATGAGATTTCTCCATCTTAAACTTGCTTCCCTTGGTGTGTGTTGTGAGAGCTTGATCTTCATTCCCCATATTCTCTTCTCGGGACACAAGCCTTGCTTCTTCTTGTGAACATTCGTCCCATAGTCTATTGAATGAGATCAACTTCCTTCTTGCACAGATTCCTTGGATAAAGGAGTCCCATGACCTAGGTAGGCCATTTAATGTGGTCATGACAACTTCACCATTATCCACTACTTCATCCACAGCTTCAAGTTGTTCCTTGATTTGAGAGACCTTAGAGAAATAGGATTGAATGGTCTCTCCATTCTGAAGCATTACCCCTTTTAATTGGTTTCGCAGAGTCATCTTCCGATTTATGTTCTTCCCTTCAAATAGCTTGGTCAGGGAATCAAACATCTCCTTGGGTGTCTTTAGAAATGACACATGTGGTATGAGATGGTCTTTGATAGAATCGGCAATGATCATCTTTGCCTTGACCAAGTTCTTCTTATGTAGGGCCTTGTCCTCTTCTCCCTCTGGGACAGGGACCTATTCACTTATATAAGTGTCCAATTCATTTTCATCCAGGACTAACCCAATCCTATACTTCCATGCTCAGAAGTTATCAGCCCCTTCAAGCTTATCCTCAAGCTTGGTGTGCTGAGACATCTTAAAGAGTACTTCAAATAGAAAATGTGAATTTCAAACTTCTGAAAGGATAGAAAGATGTGCCTTGATGAGCTGATCAATCTGGTATATTCAGAATTTGAAATCTGCAAAGTTTCACCCTTCAGAAATGCCTTTTAATCTCTCAGATTCACTGGGAGGACCCTAAATTAGGGTTTGAGTTTCCCGGAGCTTCACCCAACCAAAAAGTTCGATCCAAAGCTCTAAACTTTTATTTTTCCAAGGAGCTTCCAGCTATGGTCTCAGAATTCAGAAATTCCTATTTTTGTGGAAACCCTAATTTTTAGGGACAAAAATGAAAGTGCTCAGAATTGAATTCTGATTGGATAGAAAGATGTGCCTTGATGAGGAGAGTCAATCCACCCTACTTCCTTTCAATATATGTGGAGAGAAACCCAATAAACAGGAATCCCTAGCTTCCGCAACTGCACAGTGTCTTCTTCTCAAGTTAACTCTAATACCATGTTAATTTTTTAGCATTAATTCAATATACTCTAGGATCTTTACTGATAGAATAACATGTGCAGCATATCAAGCATATCTATCACAACAAGAAATCACATGAGACAATAGACACACAGAGTTTCACAGGGGAAAACTATAAAGGTGAAAAACCCCACAACTTCCTCAGAGATAGAAAGAGCAATGATACAACCCAAGTACAAGAGATAGTCCTCCTAGAAGCTACTCCTCCTTCCTCACTTGTGCGCCACTTTTTGGAGAGTATAGAAGTGAATAATGAAGTGATCAAATAGAGTGCCTCCCGCACTCTATTTATACATGACTAGACCTGCCTAATAAACTAGCAGGGTCGACTTCTCTAATTCAATCTAATAACCCATGGTGATACTAATCAGGGCCGACTCCACACTTGGTGGTCTAATAACCCATCACTTGCAAGTTATGACACTTGCAGCACTTGTCAATACAAATGATGACACTTCCGTATAGAGGAATAATAACATCTCTATAGGAGTACAATATACATAGGTGAAATACATTCTGAAGTTACAATTACGTCAACAGGATCTATGAGGGATACTTCATTTTAGAACCAGGATTTTGCCTTTTCGACAATAATCCTGGTTGGCAAGATTATCAAATTACAGGATTGTGGATTGCGAACTTAATTACAGTTGATAGTGAGTTTAAAAAACAACATAATGTATCCTAAAAATTAACGGATGCTTGATTTATTTACACGATATGAGATGCAAATTTAAATGACCAAACCCAAAGAAAATTGTACAAAACTATAGACATAATATGTACAAATCATGAGATCTTATGAAAATCAGTGGAAATATTTTTTTAGGATCATTCTGTTTACCGGGAAGGTTTCAGACTGGCCTTCTAATTTTTGGAGCCTGAAAGTGCTTGATCCTAACTTTTCTAAGATAATGAAGGGACCTAGCCAGAGATGTTGAAATTTGGCATGTTCACCTCTGTCCTCATGTGCTTTATCACATTTCAGAACTAAATCTGTTAGGATATTCCTATACTCCATCCTAGTCCCACCAGTATTTTGATCCTTTACATTTTCAGTCATGCATGCACTTTTAGGGTTTGCATGCATTCTAGGGTTTGCATGCATATTGCATGCATCCCAGTCATCAGTCCAGCACCTAGCCCTCAGTTAGCCAGCCCCGAGGAGCTTCTCACTATTCAGTTTTAGCCCTCCAGTTGCTTAGTGCGCCCTTCTTCCTTGATTTTAGGGAGAAACTCACCCTTCTTCACCTACCAGTCCAGTTGTCAGTCAGTCACACTCAGTTACAGTCAGTTACACTCAGTTACACTCAGTTACATTCAGTTACACTCAGTTACAGTCAGTTACACTCAGTTACATTGAGTTACACTCAGTTACACTTAGTTACACTTAGTTACACTGAGTTACACCTACCAGAGTTAGTTTGACTGATGGTTGACAATTACTTGAGCATTGATGACTCCTCTGATGATGATGAAGACTTTCAGTTGCGCTCCGATGATCATGAGGACACCTAGTTGTGCTCCGATGACACTCCAGTGATCCTTTGATCACTCCATGAAGGCTAATTCGAATTGCCACCTTAGGCATTCGAATTCCTCATGCATTGTATTATTTATATGTCCATTTGTGATTAATAATCTAGTATGACCGAAGTATTATTGCTTCTATCTGAGTTCTACTGTACCATATTATTCTGTTGCTCATTATACTGCATGTATCACTCTTCTTCTATTTTCTTTCTTAATCTCTTAGATCTGCTGTGAGGATTTTCACAAAATCGCCTACTTGAAGTTCCCTATTAGGGGTCAAAGCTTGATCAAACCATGATTTCACAATCTGTTGGTCTTTTGAAAAATGTTGCTTGGCTTTCTCCATATATTCTTCCAACTTGAGTAATGTATTAATCCTTTTTTCCATAACTGGACAAGTTACTTCTTGAGCAGACTGTGCTAATTGTAAAGAGGGTAGAAAAATATTTGTAGGAAGAATGGCTTCTGCACCATACACTATAAAAAAAGGAGAGTTACCAATCGCAGATTTGGGAGTTACCTTGTCCGCCCAAAGTGCGTTGTACAAAGCAGTGTGCCAGTTTCTATGGTGAGTAGCGATGGTTCTCTTCAGAATTTTTAATAAATTATTTTTAGTGGACTCTGCCAAACCATTTCCTTGAGGGTAATAGCTTGCATAATATCTAATCTTGATACCCTTTCTCTAGAGCAAATTATGTCAGCTCAACAGAGGAAAAATAAGTAGCATTATCAAAAACCAAAGACTCAAGTACACCAAATATGGTAACTATGGAAGATTCCAAAAAGTTAATGACTTGATTGGTATTAACCACACGTAAAGGTAGTGCTTCCGCCCATCGAGTAAAGTAATCAGGTGCAGTAATAATGTACTTATGTTGCATAGACAAAGGATTATTTACCAGTCCCACTATATCGAGGCCCCATTGTTGAAAGGGTTTTTCAACTGAAACTAGTTGTAATGGAAAAGCAGGCTTCTTCACCCTGCCACCAGTTGTTTGACAATCTTGACATTTTCTGGTGTAAGCATGAGCATCTCTAAATAGGGTGGGCCAGAAATAACCAACCCTAAGTATTTTGTGTGTGGTAGTGTCACCTCCAAAGTGACCACCAGCAGGGCCAGAATGTAACTCTCTTAAAATTGATTCAGTTTCATCTTTTTTGAGACAACGAAGGAGTATGCCATCTGAATTTATTCTAAAAAGGATATTATTTATCAGTTGGTAAGGTGTTGATTTTAATCTAAGTGCTCTCCTTTTTTTTGGTTCCAAGTAATCAGGGGGATTCCCAGTTTCGAGAAAAACTCTACCAATAGTTTTGGAGAGGAGGAATAAACTAGATTTCCTTTTGATAGAGTGACCCACTTATCTAAAAGTCAGATTCATCAATGGGAAAGTGAGCTAATTCAGTTGCTAGTTTGCAAAGACCTTACCATTTCACTATCTTGGAGGGCTTGATTTCAAGGTCGTATTCCTGAAGAGTTGTCATCCAAGGGGCTCTTTTTTCTCCCAATTCCTTCTATACTAATAAGTTCCTAATAGTTGGATATGGAACAATGACCTTGGTCTTAGATTTCAGAAGATAGGGATGAAAGTGTTTAACCGCTTTAAACACAACGAATGCTTGTTTATCGATCTCATGATATTTTAACTCGGCCCCCTTAAAACATGAACTCATGAACGAGATGGGGACTTCATGACCCTATTGATTTCTTTGTGTCAAGACAGCAACATACGAGATTTCTGAAGCAAATGTATATAGAACAAAGTCTTTTTCAAAATCATGACTTGGGAGAGTGTGAGCTTCGGATATAGCTTCTATAATTATTTTGAATGACTCATTTCTTTGTTTCCCCAACTAAAGTTAGCATCTTTTTTTATCATATTTTGTAGGGGATGGACAATTTCAGAAAACCTCGGTATAAATCTTCTTACGAAATTGATTTTTCGGAGAAATGACTGCATGGACTTCCTATTTGATGGATAAGTGATTTTGGATATGGCCTGAGTTCATTCCGGGTCAATCATAATTCCATCCCTGGATACTACAAAACCTAGGAGAATCCCTTGAGTCACAACAAATATTATTTTCTGAGGGTTGAGTGATATCCCAAACTTTCTACAACGTTCCAAAACTTTTCTAAGGTGAAGGAGATGGTCATATCAATGCTTTGAGAAGATAGTGACATCGTCAAGATACACAACTACAACATGATTAATAAGCCTCTAAAGTCTATATCCATCGCTCGCTGGAAGGTAGATCTCGTGTTAATTATACCAAAGGGAATTTTTCTGTATGCATACGTTCCCCATGAGGTTCTGAAAGTAGTCTTTAGTTGATCAGCTGGGGATACTAAAATCTGGTTATAACCGAAAAAACTATCGAGTAATGACAGCATTTCAAATCCTGGGACCTTTTGAAGGATATGTTCCATGGGAGGAATTGGATATTTGTCTTTTTCAGATGACCTATTCAGATTGCAAAATTCAATGGAAAGTCGAATATCATCATTATTTTTCCTAAATGGTACCAGGTTAGCCACCCATTGGGTATGGCGGACTGGAAAAATTATTTTAGCAGCTAAGAGCTTATTCAATTTTTTCTTAACTGAAGGTTCTAGCGTTGGGTGCATTTTCCTTAGTTTTTGCTGAAAAGTTTTCGAGGTTGGTTTCATTGGGATTACATGATGCATAATCTGTGGATCAAAGTTTTTTAAGTCATCATAAGTCCACGCAAAGACATCCTTGTACTCACTAAATAATTTTATAAAGGCTGATTTTTTTAATGGAGTACAATCTGTCACTAAATTCACATTTTGCGGATTGGAATTTGTTCCTAAGTTAACAATTTCATATCTCATGCATGATTTGTTTGTTTTGCAATTTGGTACAGCCTTGAAATTATCCTGCAAGTCGTAGAATTTTTCTAATCTTAAAATGGAAGCAGGAATAGATTTTATCATGTCAAGAACCTTTTCCACTAAACAATGAGGATGTATTACCGAAAAATTACACAAATCTTAATCGTATGAGATTTCATCGATCGCGGAATCCTTGAAGGTATCTTGTCCTATCAGAAAGCTTAAAATCTGCGCATCATCATCAAAAACACGCCAATTAGTTATATTATCCAGAATCGATGGCCTAAAAATCGGTTCTATTGAAAAAGCATTAGGAGAGAAATCTTCGGATGGAATAAACTTAGAAGCTACATTGGCTAATAAATTTGCCTCTTGATTTTGAGCTTTAGGAACATAATTTATATTAAAGGCTTCAAATTTGGAGATCAGATTCCATACCTCCCTTTGATAATCCCGCAGATGTTCGAAAACATAATGAATTGAATTTCGTACCTGATTGACTATGATTTCAGAATCACCGTATGAAATCAGTACTTTAATGTTCATATCTAAGGCCTTCCTTAACCTTTGAATAAGGGCTTTGTATTCTGCAATGTTGTTAGTACAGTTAAATTCCAATCTGCATGTTATACATGTTTTGTTTTCGTGCGGGTCTAATAGAAGGTAGCCTGCACTGGCTCCTTCTTTAGACTTTGATCCATCAAAATACAATGTCCATGACGGGCTATTCACTATTTCCTTGTTATCTATAATATGTACATGTAGATATGTTTCATCGTTTACAGTATTTACATCAATTTTTGTCACAGAACCAGGCTCAATGTAGGTGAAATTAGTAATTTCATATTGTTGTTGTAATCCTGTCAAAGGAGAATTTTCAGCTTTTATATTTCCAAAATTTATCTCATAGGCATAATTTCCCATAATGGTGTTGGAAAACATCACCGGTTCATTGGGGTCATGTAATTTAGTCACAATATGTTCCAAATACCTTTCTCTACCAATTTTAATCTGATTGGGTCCCCCATTTTTAGGGAGCCACAAAGCTGACCAATCGGTCGAGAAATATCCATTTAAATTTTGAGACCAACCACGGCTTAAAAAGAGGCCATATGCGTCAAGGATATCAGCAACCACGATATCAATAACTTGGTATATCAATGGATTACTAGATATCCTAACTAACACATCTTTTATTTCCCCTAGTCCTCTTACAATCAATCGATCAAGTTGCGTGATGTGCGTATCACATGGAGTAAGTTTTGCATTCAACTTCTTGCAAACCGAATAAGGAATTACGTTATTTGATGCCTCGGAATCTACCATACAGTTATAGATGTTCCTATTATAAATTTCTCATGTGAGGAGAAACGGAGGAGTGTTAGATGTTGAGCTTTTTCCAATTAAACAGTTCTTATCAGTATTGTTTTCCTTTTGTCTTCTATGTTTGATGATTGTTTATTTGAAGAAGAATTTGCTTTGTTTGAAGTACTAGCAGCTGCATTATTTTTGTTACTAGGAGTGGTTGAACTTGATATAGTAGTTATGATGGGACCACCAGGCATAGGAAATATTTGCAGCAAATCATATATGTTGATATTCGCACATTTTTTTTTCAGATATTCAATGATGTCATACTGTAAGTCCAGTTTATGTGTAATATGAGCTGGCGGTAACTGCCTAGTGGGTTGTGGATTACTACCCTTCTTGTTTTGATTAGAGCTTGATGTACCAAGAGACTCTATTGGGCCTTTGATGCAAGTGGTGTAAGTATGTTTCCCAGAGAAAATAGATGGAGTGTTTTTTGTGCATCACTACTTATGTTGTCCCAAAAATGTCCAACCAATGATTTTTTATTTTCTTGCTCACCATCTTCCTTTTCTAAAGCTTATTCCTCTTCCTGGTCACATGATTATTGGTTATAAGATGATTCAGGCATAGAAAGGACTGCCCTAATGGTATTGAATATTTCTTCAGTTACTGCTATATCAGGGGGAGGGTTCGTCTTGTAATTAGGAGGAGAGGTATGCCTAAACTGGTTTCTAAAGTTACCTCGAAATGAGGATCCTTCTCCACTCATTTTCTTTAACCCTATTATTTCGTTTGTTAAAGCTCTGACTGCATTTTGTAGTTGTTCCACGTTAAACGCTTGTGAATCTTTGTCTAAATTAGATTTGGATATGCTTCCAACTCTCCAGCGGATTGGGATATCATTTTTCCCACTTCGCTCAGGTTCATAAGTTAAAGAATTCTTTTCCACCTTAATGGCTTCTTCAAAATTTTCTACTAGAGTGCCCTTACCATCCTGTTTAATAAACATCCCTAGATACTTAGGTAACACAGAAGTGTAATTTTCAATAATTATTTCCTCTGGAGGTTGAGAGGCGACGAGTATTTTGGTTTTTAAGGTTAAGAAACGTTGATTAAAATCCTAGATGTACCGAATTGTTTCTCCCATCTTGGAATGAAATTCTTCATACAAAGCTTACTAGAACTCTCTCCAACAAAGCTTACGTTCCTTCTCCAAATGAGAGGATTTTATAGCTTTTTCATGGATGATGACTCATCACACATTTTAAGGAGAATATATCCCCCATGATCTCCTAAATTAGGATCAAGAGACACCTTAAGGGATAGGTGGAGAAAAGGTCTCATCTTCATCCATGAAGATCTCAACAGCCCTTAAGACTAGGAAACCAATTGGTGAGGTGTATTCTCACACCTTTTTAATTTCCCTTTTACAAATTAAATGAGTATTTGTATGAGCATCTTCATCTAATTCCCTTTTACATATTTTTTTCATTAAACTCCGAATGAAACACTTTATGAACTTTTTTGTTGGAGAAACCTCCTTTTTTGCCCGTAATTTCAACCTGCAATTTCTTTCACCAACGAAATCCATTTGACTCTGTTCAAATTGCATCAAGAATATTTTTGCGAGCTCTTCAGCAAATGAATGCCTTTGAAGCTAATGGATACATTCTGCATTCTTCGACTTGTGGAGATCCTCCTGGATCAGTCCCCTTACCTAAAGGTAAGAATCTAGATGTTCGCAATGTTAAATTTTGAGCATTAATTCACAATACTCTAGGATCTTTAATGAGAGAATAACATGTACAGTATATCAATGCATATCAATCATAACAAGCATGTCAATCATCACAAGAAGCAAAAGCATGAGAGACAATAGACACAGAGTTTTCGTGGGGAAAACCCTAAGGTGGAAAACCCCACAACTTCCTTAGAGATAGATAGAGCAATAGCTCAACCAAAGTACAACCAAATACATAGAGATAGACTCCTCCTAGCAGCTGAACCTCCTCCTCACAAGTGTGCCACTTTTCGAGTGAAGGAAGAATGAGTTTCTAAGTGATCCAAATAGAGATCTCCCGATCTCTATTTATACTTGTCTTGTTTGGCCAATAACCTTATGGGGACGACTTGTCTAGCTAGGTACATCGACCATATATTACATAAATCAGGGTCGACCCCACACATGGTGGTCTAATAACCCATCGGCAAGTTAACATACTTGCGACACTTGTCAATACACATGACGACACTTTCGTATAGAGGAATGACACATCTCTATAGGAGTACAATAATATATAAATGAAATACATTCCGAATTTACATAGACATCAACACTCCCTCTTAACTAGGAAGGTATTTCTCGATAAAGATCTGCTAGCACAAGTCTTCTTCTCTGGATCATCGTCATCGATGCATCATTATCGAATCATCGTCATCATCATTGTTTCTGCTATCTCAAACAATCTCTGAATCTACTCGTCATAGGAAGTTCTACAGAGCCAGTCCTTTTTCATACTGGATGTAGGCCCACCACCTACAGGTCTTCATCATCACTGGCCATACTGTGGAATCCTTGGGACTTATTATGTGCATCACAAAACCTGGCGGTAGCATCCCAGGCTGTTACGAGCACACAACTCTACCTGTCGGATCTCCCAGTATCACATTACATGTGACCCATCACACAACCTGGCTGAAGCATCCCAGGTTGTTACGAGCACACAACTCTACCTATCGGATCTCCCAGGAGCACATTACATGTGATCTAACCACAAAACCTGGCTGAAGCATCCCAGGCTATTACGAGCACACAGCTTTACCTGTCGGATCTCCTAGGAGCACATTACATGTGGTCCACCACAAAACCTATTTGAAGCATCTGAGACCTTTTTCATCCTATCCAGATCTCCTAGGAGCATATTACATGTGGTCATGGCAATGCCTCGAAAGAGCATTTGAGGCCTTTTTCATCCTGTCCAAATCTCCCAGGTCCACTTACATGCCATAGGACAATGCCTCGAAAGAGCATCTGAGGCCTTTTTCATCTTGTCCAGATCTCCCAGGTCCACTTACATGTCCTCCCAGAGCAATGTCGTGAAAGAGCATCTGAGGCCTTTTTCATCCTGTCCAGATCTCCCAAGTCTACTTACATGCTCATCTGCACAACCTGTCCATGGCCATAGAGTATCAACCTGATACTCTCCATACATCATCCTGATGTACACATGATCCTCCTGATCATCATCACTGCATCGTCCCGATGCATGTCATCTGGAGAAGCTCGTCATCCATGATCATCCTGATCATACAATGCATCTACCTGATGCATACCAAGTATCTACCTGATACATATCATCATACATAGTGTATCCACCTGATACATACATAGATACATGATCCACACAATGTATCTACCTGATACATATCAACATACATGATCTACCTAATCATACAACGTATCCACCTGATACATATACAGATACATGGTCCAAGCATCCAACATGATGCATACATACATAAATGATCCAACTGATCATATCCAACACCCAACATGATGCATACATACATAAATGATCCAACTGATCATATCCAGCATCCAACATGATGCATACATACATAAATGATCCAACTGATCATATCCAGCATCCAACATGATGCGTACATACATAACTGATCCAACTGATCATACAGAGCAGAAACTAGAACATCATCCTGATGCTCATCATCCAACGCTTACATCCACATCCATGTGAAGGATCCCCCTTCCACCATGCTAGGAATGGCTACAGCAAATGTATCCATCACTTCTTCCTCGAAGTGTCATCGATCCGAAGAACACCAAGCCTCTCTCTGAAGTACTCGAACTTCACTCTGGCTAGTGGCTTCGTCAACACATCTGCAATCTGCTCATCTGTCGCAACATACAGGAGCTTCACTGCTCCCCTCTGCACAATATCCCTAATATAATGATATTTTATCTCTATGTGTTTTGACCTGTCGTGGAACACCGGGTTCTCAGACAGCTTCACACAACTCTAGTTGTCACAGAAGATACCAGTAGCCTCCAATAGTAGATCAAATAGCTCAGACAGTAGCTTCCTTAGCCATACTGCCTCACAACTAGCCGAACAAGCTGCAACATACTCTGCTTCAGCTGTACTTAGTGCTACGCAGGATTTCTTCCTGCTAAACCAAGAGATCACACCTGATCCCATACTGAAGGAGCACCCAGAAGTGCTCTTCCTATCTGCAGCACTGCCTTCCCAATCTGAATCAACATAACCCTGCAGGTTAAACTTTTGATTCGCATCATACTTGAGCCCATAATCAATTGTACCCTTCGGGTACCTCAGAATATGCTTTATAGCAACCCGGTGAACACTCCTCGGATCTGTCAGGAACTGGATCAATGTGTTCACTGCAAAGCAAATATTTGGTCTTGTATTCGTCAGGTACATCAAGGACCCAATCATTTGACGATATATAGAGACATCCACCAGCTCAAATGAAGCATCACAAAGAAGCTTTAGATTCGATTCCATAGGTGTGGCCATGGCCTTGCAATCCATCATCCCGAACCTCTTCAGGATATCTACAGTATACTTCCCTTGTCCAAGGAAGATCCCATCTGCACTCTGCCACACCTCCATACCTAGAAAATAGTGCATCATCCCCAAGTCCATATCAAACTCGGCAGCAAGCTTCCTCTTTGTATCGACAATCAATCTGTCATCTCCTGTTACAAACAGGTCATCTAAATACAGGAGTAGAATCACATGATTTCCTTCCTCAACCTTGTAGTACAAGTTGGAATCCGCTTTACTCTTGGTAAAGCCCAAACTAGATAGGAAACTATCCATCCTACCATACCAAGTTCTGGGAGCTTGCTTCAAGCCATACAAGGCTTTCTTCAATCTGCACACATGTGACTCCCTGTCATGTGTTTCAAAACCGAGTGGCTGCTCCACATACACTTCCTCTTCGACTACACCATTCAAGAAGGAAATCTTGACATCCATCTGGTGTGTCTTCCATTTCATCGTTGCAGCCAGGGCAAGTACTGATATGATGGAAGTGTACCTAGCTACAGGAGCAAAAGTTTCTTCATAGTCTATTCCCTCTTTCTGAGAGAATCCACGAGCTACGAATCTTGCCTTGTATTTTTCTATGTTGCCATCTGCAGCATGCTTGATCTTGTAAATCCATTTGGAATTCACAACAGACTTCCCTTCAGGTCTTGGGACAACATCCCAAACATCGTTCTTCATTATTGATTGGTATTCCTCGACCATGGCATCCTTCCATTCTTTCTTTTCCGCTGCTTCTTCATAATTAGAAGGTTCTTTGTTCATGATATCACAGAGTAAAGCAACATAGCTGGTGTGAGATCTAGTTCTCTTCTTTGCTCTGTGTTCTTCTTCTGGAATGCCAAATCTTTCTGCATCTTGAATGAGCTCTCTAGCCCATGCAGGTTTCCTCTTGTGAGAGTTGTCCTCACGTGGTGGATCTACAAGTTGTTGCGGATCTTCAATTTCACGATCAATATCTGGAATTGCTTTAGTCATGGTAGTGTCTTGAAATCTAGTTTCCTTGGGTTCTTCATAATATTCAACAGGTGCCTTTCTTGATTTGATGAATGTTGAGTTTTCATCAAACGTTACATCCTTGCTGACATCAATCTTCTTGAACCCTGAAAATTATATTATGTAAGCCTTCGAGCTTTCACTGTAACCCACAAAGATACCCTTCTTTCCTGAAGGATCCAACTTGGTCCTCTTTTCCTTTGGAACATGTGTATATACTGGACAACCAAATATTCTGAGATGGTTGACCTTAGGTTTCTTACCAGAGAAGACCTCTTCTGGTGTCTTGTTGTCCAATATCTTATGGGGTGTTCTGTTCTGCACATATACAACTGTCCTAACTGCTTCTGCCCATAGATGCATAGGTAGATCCTGGTCATGCAGCATTGCCCTTGCTGCTTCCATAATTGTTCGATTCTTTCTTTCTGCAACTCCATTCTGTTGTGGATTGTAAGGAGCAGTCAACTCCCTCTTAATCCCTGAATCACTGCAAAAATTCTTGAAGTCGCCTGAAGTGAATTCTCCACCATTGTCGGATCTGAATGTCTTGATCTTCTTATCAGTTTGGTTCTCCATCAAGGTTTTGAATTCCTTGAACTTATCAAACACTTCATCTTTGTTCTTCAAGAAGTAGACCCAAGTTTTCCTGGAAAAATCATCAATGAAAGAGACATAGTAAACATACCCACTCAGAGAACTGGATGACATCGGACCACATACATCGGAGTGGATAATTTCCAAGATATCTTTTTCCTTGCTTTCACTGCTTGGAAATGCTTTCTTTATGTTCTTTCCTTTTGCACATCCTTTGCAAACACCTTCATGTTTGGTCTTGATTTCAGGAAGACCCTCTATAGCCTTGCTTGCAATTGGAAGTGCCCTATAGTGCATATGAGCAAGTCTTCTATGCCAAAGTTCACTTGGCTCCATGGATTCATGCACCATGGCATGTTCAGGTTGTCCCTTTAGTTTATACAATCCTCCCTCTTGCTCTCCAATCACTACTGCATCATCTATGGTCTTTCCCTTTGGCCACATTAGAACTTGGCCATCCACAAATGCAACCCTCATACCTTTTGCATCCAATGCGGATATGGAGAGTAGGTTCTTCTTAATCCTAGGTACATACAAAACATCTTTCATCTTCAAAGACTTCCCAGAGTCTAGATTGTAGGAGGCCTCACCACTTCCTTTGATAGGGTATTGGTAGTCATCCCCAAGTTTCACCTTGTGGGGTGACTCATGTTCAGATAGATTAGCAAAGGATTATTTAAACCCAGTCATGTGTTTTGAAGCCCCACTGTCAATAAGCCAATCATTACAACCATGAGAGATAGTACCTGTGAGAGCAGAGATTAGAACATACTCTTCTTCGCTTGATGAGTTATCATCATCACTTTCTGCTCTAGCCTTCTTCTTGGTAGGTTCATCATCCTCGGTAGCATGAGCATGATACCTTCTTTTGCTGCCCTTCTTCTTCTTATTGAAGTTGTTGTTGTCCTTCTTGTTCTTGGGACAATTTATGGCAATATGTCCCTTTTCATTACAGGTGAAGCATATTCTCCTTTCTTTATGGTAATGTGAAGATTTCTTGAAGTGAGATGGCTCTCTCTTGGACTTCCCTTTCTTGGTGTGAGATGTGAGAGCTTGATCTTCATTCCCCATCTTTTCTTCTCGTGCCACAAGCCTTGCTTCTTCTTGTTAGCATTCTTCCCGTAGTCTGCTGAAGGATACCAACTTCTTTCTTGCACAGATTCCTTGAATAAAGGAGTCTCGTGACCTGGGTAGGCCATTTAGAGTGGTCATGAAAACTTCACCATTCTCCACCATTTCATCCACTGCTTCTAGTTGTTCCTTGATCTGAGAGACCCTATAAAAATAAGATTGAATGGATTCTCCATTCTAAAGTTTTACCCCTTTCAACTTGTTCCGCGGAGTCATCTTTCAATTTATGTTCTTCCCTTCAAATAGCTTGGATAGTGAATCAAACATCTCTTTGGGTGTCTTCAGAGATGACACATGGGGGATGAGATGGTCCTTGATAGAATCATCAATGATTCTCTTTGCCTTGACCAAGTTCTTCTTATGCAATATCTTAGCCTCTTCATCCTCTGGGATAGGGATGTCTTCTTTTACATATGAGTCCAACTCATTCTCTTCCAGGATTAACCCAATCCTATACTTCCAGGCTCGGAATTTATCATCCCCTTCAAGCTTATCCTCAAGCTTGGTGTGGTGAGACATCTTAAAGACTAATTCAAATGGAAATAGAAAATATTTAGGTCTTACCACTTGACTTGCTCAAAACTGGATCTTGTCCCGGATTAGGGTTTGTCGAAAAAACCCTAAAAATTCAAAATATGAATTTCAACTTTCTGAAAGGGTAGAAAGATGCGCCTTGATGAGCTGGTCAGCCTGGTGTATTTGGAATTTGAGATCTGCAAAGCTTTACCCTTCAGAAATGCCTTTTTGTCTTCCTGGGTTCACTAAGGAGGACCCTGAATTAGGGTTTGAGTTTCTCGGAGATCTACCCAGCCAAAAATCTAGATCCAAAGCTCTAAACTTCGATTTTGGCAAGGCGCTTCCAGTTCTGTCTTTAGATTCCAGAAATTCTTATTTTTGTGGAAACCCTAATTTTTAGGGCCAAAATTTGAGAATGCTCAGAATTGAATTCTGATTGGACAGATAGATTCTCCTTGATGAGTAGAGTCAATCTATTATACTACTTTTCCAAAATCTGTGGAGAGAAACCCAATAAACAAGAAACCCTTGGTTTTCGTCACTGCACAATGTCTTCTTCTCAGGTTAGCTCTAATACCATGTTAAATTTTGAGCATTAATTCACAATACTCTAGGATCTTTACTGATAGAATAGAATGTACTGTATATCAATGCATATCAATCATAACAAGCATGTCAATCGTCACAAGAAGCAAAAGCATGAGAGACAATAGACACGGAGTTTCCGTGGGGAAAACCCTAAGGTGAAAAACCCCACAACTTCCTCAGAGATAGATAGAGCAATAGCTCAACCAAAGTACAACCAAATACACAGAGATAGACTCCTCCTAGCAGCTGAACCTCCTTCTCACAAGTGCGCCACTTTCCGTGTGAAGGAAGAATGAGTTTCTGAGTGATCCAAATAGAGATCTCCCGATCTCTATTTATACTTGTCTTGTTTTCCCAATAACCTTATGGGGCCGACTTGTCTAGCTAGGTACATCAACCATATATTACATAAATCAGGGCCAACCCCACACATGGTGGTCTAATAACCCATCGGCAAGTTAACATACTTGCGACACTTTTCAATACACATGACGACACTTCCGTATAGAGGAATGACACATCTCTATAGGAGTACAATAATATATAAATGAAATACATGGATGAAATACATTCCGAAGTTACATATACATCAACACGCAAATAAGTTTATAAAACCAAGTACAGTGCAAACGACAAACTTGAGAAACATAAAGCTCATCTTCTTGCTAAATGATTCTCCTAAAAGAGGGAATTAACTTTTAGAGATGTTTTCTCTAGTTTCTCACATGAACTCAATTCAAATGATTCTCTCTATAGCTACTTCATTAAATTCAAAAGTTCATCAAATGGATGTGAAAATTGTTTTCCTACATGGATGCCTCCAATAAGAGATTTATATGAAGAAACCACCAACATTTGTATAGAATGGCCATGTTCCCTTGGTTTGTGAGATTAAAAAATATGTATATGATACTATACAATCATCTTACGCTTGGTATGAGAATATTCACAATCTCTTTGTTAGTGGTTGCTTTACTTGCTGAATGGTTGAGCGCTATCTCTATATTCACTTTCAAGATGCAAAATCACTCATCCGTGTACTATATGTGAATGATCCCCTTTTGACTAGTCATTCCACATCTATGATTATTGAAATGAAGCAACAACTTAAGGACTCTTTTGATATCATTGATCTAGGGTTGCTTGTTCTTTTCTGATACTCCATATTTCTCACAACTCTATTGATATTTCTCTTTCTCAGCCTTAGTACACCATGGATATCTTCTAGAACTTTGGCATGGAATATTGGAAACCAATGCATACTCCTATTGCTTCAGGTATGAATTTCGCTTCACCAATATTTGATGCATTGCTTCATCAATATTTGGTTGATAATCTACTTTATCTTACAAATTTTCAACCAGATATCTCATTTACATTTGATAGTGTTCTTGCTATATCTAGGAGCCTCATGAGAGTCAGTTGCCAGACCTTGATTTTATACTTCAGTATCTCAAGGGTGCCCCTCGCATGGGTATTCTCTACTCAGTTAGTGCAAACATTTTTCTCCCTTGTTTTTCCAATTCCCACTTGGTGGATGATCTTGACGAGTGACACTCGAACTCAAGATACTTGTTATCTCTTAGTACTAGACCAATTTGTTGGTTTTCTAAGAGGAGACATGTTGTGGGTGTTTCCTCCATTGAATCCAAATATGCTATGGTGGGAACCATCTTGCCTAGATGTGAATGATACTTGTTTAACTAGTTATCTCTCAATGACCTCCTTCCACCTTTTTTGGAAATCAAAGTACTATTGAGATTATTCACAATCTGATGAATCATCAAAGGTCCAAACACATTGATATTTTTATGCACTACATTCATCATCTCCATGCTCAAGGACAACTTGTGTCAATATTTGTTCCCTCCATGGATTATCATGTCAATATCTTCACCAAATATATTCCAAAGCATGACTTCACCATTCTATGAACATGTAAAAGTATGAACGAGCTTTCATTAAGGGAAGAAACATGACATATTTTAATGTATTCTCTCCACAACTTCCTTATTCATATAAAGGAGATTTATTGAGATCATGTGCTTACTCTTCACTTGAGGCCACATGTTGATCCATTGTATCGATTATATCTTTATGGATACAACATATGGGTACCTAACTAACTCATCTATTGTACTTTCTATATTCAACTAGGTCGATCTAATCACCCTCTTGGGAATAGCATCCTAACCCTAAAAGGATGTGTATAAATATAAATATGCACTCCTCACTTGTAACATCTCATTCAAATGAGTCCATCCATTCTTTCCCTAAGGATGCCTCTAAATAACTCACTCTACTTGTGGTATTTGCTCTAATTGTGTGATTGGTTGTTCTAGGATGACGATATGGTGTGCAAACATCTTTCTTGTAATCAATATGAAATAGTGTTATAAATATGTTTTTGTGATCATTGGATTAGGTTTTGTTAAAGATCATCATATACAAACTATATTCTCATTATTCCAACATAAATAAGATTTTTCTTCCACCTTGGAAGTTGGAACATGGGATACATAAAAAAAAATCAAGTTTGACTTTGATCACAATAACCTTTGATAAAAACTTTGAGTGATATGTAAATAGGCTCCTAAGACAATAAACCTTCACATATTAAAAAAAATGTCAATTAATGTCATGAATAATGTTAAATATATTAATTTACTATTCATCTATAGAATTGACTCACGCTTTTTTCATGAGCGCCATTGGCTCTTTATACTAGTTTCTAAATTGGTCCTTCTTGCCACAATTCAAGCACTTCACATTTTGCACAATTTTTTTTCTTAATTGATTATCTCACACTAGATTTTTTGGACCCAAAATCCGACAGCCAAAAAGTCGTATTTTCTACATCTTGTGGTCAATCATCCAACAACCTCCATATTTTTTTAACATGGGTCCAATGTCGGCTGAAATCCGACGGCTGTAACTTCATCGATTATGCGGCTCCATGAGGACGTCGGATAACCGACTTTGGGCACTTCATAGGAAGTCGGATATCTTAAGTATAGGCGTCGGATAACCGACACCATTACACGTGGAAATGGCTGGAATCCGACATTCCTTGTCGTCGGATGTATGGCAAGAACGTCGGATACCTTCGGTGTGGGCATGAGATATCCAACGACCATTACACATGGAAAGGGCAGGAATTCGACGTTCCTTGCCATTGGAGGTATGGCACGAATGTCGGATATCCTTGCTGTGGGCGTCGGATATCCGACGACCATTACACATGGAAAGGGAAGGAATATGACGTTCCTTTCCGTCGGAGGTATGGAACGAACGTCGGATATCCTCGCTGTGGGCGTCGGATATCCAATGACACTTACATGAGAAAATACCTGGAATCCGATGTTCCTTGCCGTCGGACGTATGGAAAGAACGTCAGTTACCTTCGTGTTGTCGTCGGATATCCGACTATCTTATGATATATATTTTTTTTAAATACACTATTATTTGGAAATCAATAGATATACTATTATTCTTGGATCTCACGAAGAGAGCCATGTTGGCTTTCCACTCAACATAGTTAGGTCTCATTATGCTCATCTAAAGATTCAAAGGATATGGGGATACAAATATACAAACACATAGGAGTGATAAAAAAAACAATAGAACATGGATGATAGGGGTTGTACTATATTGACCATCCTTTATGTAAATCTAACTTGTATTGACCATCTTTCTGAAGGAATTAACCACAAGTTGATTGAAGGTTGGAGTTGCATGTAATCAGCTTGGATATTGTGTACAGAACATAGAACCATGTTGAAGAAAAACCAAATGCTCAATCTCCCATTTGTATGCCACAAGTATTGGATTTAATGATTTATTGCAAAAATTGGTACTGGAAACAATCATGAAGACTCAACATTCACTATTAGCTAAATTGATCATTAAAAACCCTTAAAACGTATTAAAATAGAGGAATAAATATAAATAAGCAGTTAGGTCTCATTATGCCCATCTAGGGTTTCAAAGGGTATGGGGATGCAAATATACAAAAGCACAGGAGTGATAAAAAAAACCAATAGAATGGATGAAAAGATTTCAAAACTCGGACCCAACACTCTGCCAAGCCTAAAGTTTTCATGTCCTCATACAAAGAGGATTCTTCTCTAGAATCAAGTGAAATATTGCTACCTTGTCTATTTAATATAACCTTGAAGTATTAAGAGTATTATTTAAGTTTCTAGCCATTCTATTCTTCATGTTGTGAAGCCAAAGCTTGAGATATTTGTTACGTCAATCACAAAATGATAATGGAAATTTGGATGAGGTAATGCAAACAATCATGGACATAGTTGACTTGCACAAATTCTGATTTCGAATCCTTGCAGTGATTCGAAATAAGATAAGAAATAGAATAATGTGGATCATGCAAGTGTACAATTAATAGTACATTGTATATATGGCAGTTAAAAGCACTTAGTGTTGTCATGAAAAACATTCTCACTTTTTCTTGCTTATCTCGAAGGACATCAATTAGCACTGATATTATTCCAGTACTCTAGCCACTTCATCTTCATTAAGAGTTTCATGTCGAATCAACAAACCCATTACAAACAAGATCTCACTCTACTCCACAAATAGTTACTCAAGTGATCTTTCATCATCTGGAAACCCGAAATTGGTTATGAGGAGCAACCAAAAATCACAACAAGCTCCAAGAAATTGTCAAAATTTAGATGACACGCGAGTGGGTTGTACAAAGCCAGCATCGTGGCCATTCATTGAGCTCCTCTATGTTTCGAGAATAATTTAATATTCTCTACTGAACAGGGCCAACCACGTGAAGGTGGAAGCTCTTATGCCCCCCCCCCCTCACATCACTCTCAATTCCCCATACCCAATGCATGCACTTGAAAAAAAAACATGCAAATTCATCCATATTTCATCATGAACTTTCATCTACCATTCATTCAATAAAGGCTAGCATTCATTAAACCATTGTTTCATTCAGTCAACACATTCATACAATAAAAGATAACATTCAATAAACCATTCATTCATTCTGTCAACACATTCATTCAATAAAAACTGACATTCAATAAAGGTAACAGTTTACTACATTGAATCGTTAAACCATTAAACCATTCATTCATTCATTAGGCCAAAAATCATGGACGATATATTATTATCAAAAATAATTAGACAACATTTTTCCGATCACTTCTTTTTAGTTTTTCTTCTCTTTAGTGGTAAATAATCTCTAAGAGGAGCATCTACATCTGGACTTTCTCTTCCAGTTCTTGGTTCTTCATCAGGTGCTTGTGGTGATGTCTGCATCCCAGAGTGTTGATCTAGACGTGGATTTTGCGGCAAGGGGTTCGGATTTGCTGCAACAATGTGAAAATGTTACATCGTTGTTTTTTGCTATTGTAATGAAAAGTATTTCATTTAAAAAAACATTACAAAGGTGTTTTTTTACCTGGTGTGGCCACATCATGTTGTTCATGTTCTTGTCCAAACTCAACCTGTACAGTTTCACCCTCTACATGCTCTGCAGTTGAAATATGGTGAACTACAATTAATGTTCACCATTTGCAATGCTATACATAAAATTGTAGCATATGAATAAATTCATTACCACGATTTGAAGCATGATCTTCGATTTGTTGTTGTCCCTCCTCGACATTAGGGGGATCATTGCTTTCCTGCTCAAAATAGAGTCAATATTTTTTGTCAAGTATTTATAACGAATAGATTGCACAAGCAATAAATCTTCATTAAAGTATATAGATTTTATTTACCTGTGCATCGGATGGATTGGTACCAGAAGATTGTGTTTTCCCAGAGAAGCTTTTTCGGCATTCAACAACAGCTCAAAAGCCTTGCTTGAAGCCAAGCTTCATGTCTTCCTCAATGGCCACTTCATTGAATAGTTCGGCCTGCATATTTGCATAACGTCTTTAATTAACATTTTACGGTGCAATAAAATGAAAAATAATTTGCAATTTATTATTTGTATGCATTATTGGTTTTTCGAAACTTACAATTTGTGCCGCCAAATTCGAATATCCACCAGGCCCAAGCTTGTGCTGACCTATTTTTTCCATTCTTTCCTTTGTGGCCTTTGATGTGTCTGACAGCCTATGCAAGTGTTGAAATACGTTAGATGTTCCAAGTTCGATATAGAAATCAATAATAATAAGGTTTAGAATTACATTGCGGAAAGTATTGCATACCTCCCTATGCCTGGTGGTATCTTTCCTTCTCTTCTCTGAGCCATCTCCTTTCCATCCTCCACTAGAGCTTTCCACTCCATTGTTGGAATCATTGGAGGGTGCTCATACCTAGGGTTTTTTTCCAGGTGGGTCCTATATTAGTCTCGGACAACCTTCACATTGTTGAATATTGTAACTTCTAAGAATATTATATTTGTATATTATTTATTCCGGAGATGTTCCATACCTCCGATGTGATTATACTATGAATCCGGAGATGTTTATTCCTCCGAATTGGTTGTGGTAACTAGGGTTATTAGACCCACCATGTGGGGGTCGGCCCAGTCAGTTATAATAGGGTATTTAACCTAATGGTTAAATACGAGCCTACATGTACTTGTGTAAAATATATGTCAGAGTAGTGTATAAATAGAGGAGGTGTGTTCCTCATTTGATACACTCACACACTTGAAAAGAGGAGCACTTGTCTGGGATATTTGCTAAGGAGAATTAGAAGGAGGGAGCACATCTTGTATTTTGGTTTATCATCTTATTGAGGAAAGCTTTGCTGGGTTTTCTACCCCATGAGGGTTTCCCAGGATAAATCTGTGTCTCTTGTGTTTATGCTATGCTTGTTGTTTCTTCAGTGATCCTGTATATGCTATTATTGTGAAATGGAATGTAATGCTGCTATTTTCTGTCTTAGCATATTGAATTTTAACTTGGTATCAGAGCTAACCTGAAGGAAGACAAGGTATGGCACTTACGACACTTGCTTTACTTACGACAATTTGAAGGTTAGGGTTTTACATAGCAAAAACCAGTCATCGTGGAACTTTCGCTATAAATCCATTTCTGCAAAGGGTCAGGGTCTGAAACGTTTACAGGTCGAAGATAACATCCCCAGGTACCTTGTGTCAAAAGGGCACCCTCAGATTCGTTGTAATTTATGAGTTATGATCAGTACAAGTTAGGGTTTCTGCCTCTTCCATATCTCAATCAAAATCAGGTGACCTTGGAAAAAAGGTCATAACTTGGGATAGGAAGCTCCAAATGAAATTTCATAAAAAGTGACAGGTAGTAAACCGACTGTAATATCTCAGGAAACGTTTTCAGAGGCCGAAGGTGAACCAGTGACACGTGTCACGCCGTACAAGTTCGCTCTCCTGTTTTATCCCATAAACAAGTCACGTTGTGACACTTGGCATAACTCTCTCTCAGAGAGTCAAATTGCGGTCAGACCTGTCAATATGGAAAGATAACAGGGCAAGCTATCTCAGAAAAAGTTTTCAAAGGCCGAAGTTCAAACAGTGACACGTGGCACGCCGTACAAGTTCGCTCTCCTGTTTTATCCCATAAACAGGTCACGTTGCGACACTTGGCATAACTCTCTCTCAGAAAATCCAATTGAGGTCAGACCTGTCAGGATGGAAAGATGACAGGTCAGGCTACTACAGAAAAAAATTTCAGACCCTGTGGAGCAAAAATTTCAGAGTTATAGCAGAAGCAATCAGGTGCTAATTTCTGTCAAAACAGAATTATTTTTAGCACCTTTATTCATGGCTTCCGGAATTTAGGGTTTCGGAGAAAGTTGAGATTTTTTTGAAGTCTGTAACCACGGCTGGAAGCTCCTCAGAAAAATAAGAGTTTAGAGCCTTGGATTGAACCTTTTGATTGGACAGAAGGGTGGGCTTCATCAAACCCTAGTTCGGGTTCCTGTCTAGAAGATCCAGAAGTTTCGAAGGCAATTTTGAGGGGTCAAATTTTGGAGATTTCAAAATTGAAGAATGCTAGGTTGATCAGATCAACAAGACACATTCTTCCATCCATTCAGAAGTATGAAAGTCAAAGATTGAATTTTTAGGGTTTCTCTAGCAAACCCTAATCAAGCTCCAGATCAAGTTTCAGGGGGAGTTGAGGCTAAGGCCTTACATAAGAAGACTACAAAAAGTCTCGACAGGTATATTACAAAAGACAAATCAAGTTCCATGACCATGAAAACATGAAGACAAAGACTCACGAGGATGACACTAGTGTACACTTGAGCATGCACAGTGGTACAGAATGAATAGAAGTTCAGAAGACATACAGAAGATCAAGCGGGAGGCAACCACACAAACATACTAGATAAGTATTTGAGTTGTTATTAGAAATAGTAAATGATATTGCTTGTATGCATATTTGTATTCCTAGAATATATCATGCTAAGTGTAAACATTCATAAAGCATTGAACAGTATACTACTAATATGCATATGATTGGTAAGTTGGACAAACATTCCATTGTTGTTTGTCTAGAATGAAACCTCTTTGCTGACATGCTGAGAGCTGTGCACACTCTCGATAGTATGTTCTGGTAGAGATGGAAGGCATCTAGATAGCCATTGTATGCAAACAGGATATGGGAAAGTGTTGTGCCAAAGTATTGGTCAAAATAGTTGCATAACTATGTAAATGATATCTGTATGCATAATAGGTTATCATGTCAAATATGATTTGATGATTATGAAGTATTACTAATCATGTACTTAATTTTGATTTGTAGGAAAGATCATGATGAATGATGAACTCTGAACAAGTGATGGATGTTCAACAAAAGATTTACAAATCAAACACACTATAGAAAGCTTGTGGTTAAGAGATTCTCTTAGAAAGAGGAAGAGAATCATGATGAGATGTTTTGCTCCAAGGGACTAGATAAGACCATTCTCTTAATAATGTAATCAGGTTCTATATGGGTTCCCAGGATCGGTAGTCAATTGATGAGCTTAATGATCATCATGGGTAATGTGGATCTCAACCTTTGCTACAAGGTTGAATATGGGTTCTATACACATATGACATGGATGCAAGAAGGAACTCACCACAAAGTTCGAATGATTTTGAGGCTCATATTAGTAGACCCATCTGACGAGAGATGGCACAGATAGATATGCAGAAGATCACTCAATGCTGAGTGTGAATAATGGACAATTGACAGCTTCATGACAAAGCTTGGGCTTTACCAGAAGTAAATTTGTTCCTAACCTTTACCTTAAGGTTGTGGATGATGAACCTATCATACCATTATTGTATGACGATGATCTCTTTCTGACAAGGAATGAGAAACAGGTCATGAAAATGGCTACAGAAATGAAAAAGAAAGATCTCGGATCAATGCACTACTTCTTAGGTCTAGAAGTATGGCAAGATCCAAAAGGAATCTTTTAATTCAAGGTAAGTATGCTGTGAAGTTTCTAAAAAGATTTGATATGTTGGAGTATAAAGCCATGGCCACTCCCATGGACTCCAACTTGAAGTTGTTAGTTAATGACTCATCGTATTTAGTGGACCTAACCCTATATAGACAAATCATTGGGTCATTGATGTATTTAACAAATACTAGGCCAGATATATGCTTTGCTGCAAATAGCCTAAGTTAGTATCTAGTAGAACCTAGAAAGGTTCACTTAATAACTACAAAGCATGTAGTGAGGTACCTAAAAGGTACATTAGATTTTGGTCTATATTATCTTGGAGGTCATGAACTCCGTTTACATGGTTACTCAGATTTTGATTGGGCAGGAAGTGCCTCAGACAGAAAGAGTACATCAGGTGGATGTTATAGTCTTGAATCTGCCATGATCTCATGGTTCAGCAAGAAACAATCTAGTGTGGCTCTCAGTACTGCTGAAGCAGAATATATATATAGCTGCCTGCTCTGCCAGCTGTGAAGCAATGTGGCTTCAGAAGCTATTATATGGAGTGTTTGACTTAGAAATGAATTCCACTATGATTATGTGTGACATTCAAAACTGCATCAAGATAGAAAATCTTGTATTCCACGATAATTCAAAAACACATAGAGATCCAATACTTCTATATACGAGATATGGTGCAGAGAGGAGCTATCAAACTCGAGTATATAAGCACTGAGGATCAGATTGCTAATATCTTGACTAAACCTTTGTCTTGAGTAAAGTTTGAATACTTCCGAGACAAGCTTGGTATAGTCCAGAAGGACCCTCCTCGAAAGGGGGAGTAGCATAGTGTTGGGGCCAAGGTCGCAGCTATAGTAGAAGCTGCGAATTTTGGGAAAAAGCATGAGTATGGAAGGAAAGTGCTAATTTCGGGACAAGCACTAAGTTTTGGGTAAGAAGGAGACGGTGCGCAGTACGGTGCCAGATGGATGATCTCAGCGCAGATCACGGACCGGAAATTGCGGAGCTCGCGCGCACGTCATCGAAGAATGAAGGTGGCTCAGCTACCATAATAAATAAGGTGATGGAGTAGAGGGCTTAGCTACCCTCATTTAAAGGCTTAGTACAGAAGTTATGGTTACTCGGATCAAGGAGGAGCAACGGACCAGAGCATTGAAGGCGAAGGACGATCGCCCATACCCACAATCTGCGCCGGAATTCATGGAGCCTGCAGGAAGCGGCGACGTGACTGCAAGCGGCGCCTACAGTACACCTAGCCATGTGCGTGGTTAGGGTTTTTGGGAATCACTGTTGGGAAAGGCCCACAGTTTTGTAAAGGTGTGACCGTCATGGCTACCTATATAGATGAATCATTGTAAGGGGTAGAGGCTTCTTCCTCCCTTCCTTCAGTTCCTTCCTTTTGGAGAGTTAGAGAGTTAGATGCTAGACTGTTAGAGAGCCAGTCTAAAGGGATAGATCATGTGTTGATTATCCTTCACTGTAATTTCTACCTGGTGTGTAGAACTAGAGAGAGGAAATCGGATAGCCGAGGAGCTAATCCCTGAGTTGCCAGACAGTCTGAGTCGACGTCTGTGCCTTTGTAATCTCCATAGAGAGGAGACAAGCTTGAGAAAAGGGCTCCCAGCTGTGTGCGTGGAGTCTCCTGTAAGTTCTAAGGCTGCAGCTGTGTGCGCAGCATATTGTATAACTCTATCATTTTCTGGTTAATATAAAACTCCTGAGGACGTGGTTTTCCTCGAGGAGATGAGCTTCACTTATGTCTTCTTGTTATAATGTTTGTGTGAATGATAACTATTTCGAGTTCATTATTTGTGTATGCAAGACTTCGGTCTTATCTTTGTGACTGTTTGAGCGAGTTGGAAAGATCCCTTGATAACTATAAGTGTCTTAAGTACTAAAGAGGTAGTAACGCACAGTCGCTGCGGCGAGAGCAGACTGCGTTACTGCGCTAGATGCGAAGGGCCAGAAAGTGTTCCGCGCGTCGACCCAAGAAATAGTTGCCTGTTGCGTTGGAAAGGAGAAACTGCGCAGTAGACCTGCCAAGGAAGGGACCCGCGCAGCTGCGCCGAGCGGCCTGCGGGAAGGTCCGACCGCCGATTTCGCAGGAACCATTCAAGGAAAAGCTATCTCCGCGTCACCCCGGTTAAGGAAACCTGATTCCTTAACCCCCCCATAGCCACTTCGGGTGAGACCTCGAGCTGCCGCGCAGCTCGTTGCCGAGAGGGCCAGTGCGCCAAGGGGTTTTGTTGCTGCGCTTCATTAAAACCCGGGTCTGCCCAAGAAAGCAGCCAACAAATGGTTCCGTTGCCTCATGACTTTTTGATCACGTCACTTCCGTTGCTCTGAACCTTGTTGCTCAGCCAACAAATGGTTCCGTTGCCGCGCGAATGAGACTTGTTATTTTGGCGACGCGCGAGATAGAACAGTGCAACAAATGGTTCCGTTGCCGCGCGAATGAGACTTGTTATTTTGGCGACGCGCGAGATAGAACAGTGCAACAAATGGTTCCGTTGCCTCATGACTTTTTGATCACGTCACTTCCGTTGCTCTGAACCTTGTTGCTCAGCCAACAAATGGTTTCGTTGCCTAGTGACCAACAAATGGTTCCAAATGTGTTACTGGAATCCTACAACTAAGGAAATTGGAGATTGGTTTGATTTAAAGGCTAAAGAGTTTGCTGAACAAGAAAATAGAAGCCCTACGCTTCAAACAGAAGATTGGTTACAGAAGTATATTTATGCTGACCTTTACGAAAGTTTCTTTGTTACGTTTGCATTGGAGTTACACGCTTGGATAGCCAAGTTAGCAGATTCTAGACCTACGCTGCATGTTGATCGACCCGTCACGTGGACGCCTGAGCTAGCTAGTATTGTGAAGCGGATAGACAATCCTGTGTCCCGCGCAGTAGACTTTTGGTTGAATAGTCTACTGGAAGGTTTTATTACCGAATTTGCAGTCGATACAAGAAAGAGTTTCAGTGAAGCTGAGAGGAGTTTCTTCCAAGTACACAGAGGTAAGTTCTTAAATTCTCTGAACTTATGGATTAAAATGCTTCTGTATGAAAAAGGAAAGCTATGTATTGCTTCTGATGAATAGCATAGTCAAGTAATGTCCGTAGATTCTGATAGTGATCCTGAAGTTATTGGTTGCACTCGTAGTGGAAAACGATATAAAGTAGGCCTTGACCAATATCCTTTTGAGTCTAGCCCAGACAATCGCCAAGTCCCTAGAGCAAGCCATATAGAAAGACAGGGGAGTGCTCATATCCCGTATTACCCCTTTACACCGCAAAAACCAGACGGAGCTCAGTATAATCCTACAGTAACACCTTCGAGTAGCCCACACGCTACTTCTAGTACCTCTGTACCACCTTTGTTTAACCATCCCGGAGGCACTGCTACAGTACCTCCACCTCAAACCCGTGCAAAAAGGATGGGTGATGACATGAAACTACCAACTTTTAGAGGAACAGGGATAGAGGACCCTGAGCAGCACTGGTTCTTATGTGAAGCCATTTGGACAATTAAGCAAATTAATGATGATGCTGTTAAACTGGTTCAGTTAGCAACCACACTAAGAGAAAGAGCCTTGACTTGGTTCATGAAATACTCAGCAGCACAGAATAGGACGCTTGCTGAGGTAAGAAATGCCATGATTAGAGAATTCAAGAAACCTAAGTCAGAATCACAGTGTATAACAGAGCTCAAAGACATCAAACAGTTACCTACAGAATCAGTATGGGATTTTGACCAGAAGTTCAAAGCTTTGATAGATCAAGTAAGCTTCGAGTTTGCACCACAGCAACATAAAGAATGGTTCATTGCTGCGCTGCTCCCACACATTAGACTTCCTCTTATGCAACAGAATCTCAATACTCAGGAACAAGCTCTAGAAATGGCTATGAAACTAGAAGCTTCGCCAATTGCAGGAACAAGCAACGATGTTGCGCATTTACAGAACCAATTAGCAAACTTAACCTTGCAAGTGCATGATATTAAGAAAGGCAAGGAGATTAAGGAAGAAATTTGGTGTACAAAATGTAAAGCCCAAGGTCATTCAAAGGACCATTGTCCTGTTTTCATAGACTATATTGCAACTGGAGCACCTAATCCTTTACCACAGGCACAAGGGCCTTGGTGTGAAATCTGCAGAACTAGAGGTCATAGACCACAAGAATGCCACTTACTTCAGAAATATGTACAAACTCCAAAGAATCTATATTGTAATTTCTGTAAATCAGTAGGTCATGATGAGAACAATTGTAGAGCATATGATCTTATGATAGAAAGAAAGCATGATGTTTATAGGGTACAAGCAGAGACACAAGGACCCACAGCAGGTCCACCTTATGACCAATCTCGGGACGCCCGAGCAGCAAATTACAGAGGACGCGGACGCACAACAAATTTGGGTCGTGGAAGAGGACAGATCACTTGTTATAATTGCGGAGAACAAGGTCATTTTGCTAGGGATTGCCAAAATCCTACAACCCTCTGCAGATATTGTAAATCTTCTGACCATATCATTGAAGAATGCCCTCAGTTACAGGCTAAGATGCAAGCAAAGACACCACAGGTCAATCAGAATATCCAGTTGATTGGAGCCGAAAAAAGAGAACCAGACCCTACAGTTAATATAGTGACACGCAGTGGAGCTACCACTGGTGCGCAAGAGATGGGAACGGGAAAGCAAGCGACGCAATGGGTGCGCCGCGCTAACATTAAACCAGCCCCACTTAACCTACAGAAGCAAAAAGAAGCATTTAAGCAAGCTCAAGAGTATTTCTTAGATCCGAGAGCTTCGAGTTCTACCGCAATTTCGCAGAACAATAGTAGATCGCAAGTGCTAAGACAAGACAACTTGGTACAAGAACAGGCCACTACAGCTGGAAGACCTGACGACGATAAGGAGCATGCCCTAGGCAGTGTTCATGCGTTCCTGCGACAATGTTTAAAACTGTTGCGCAATGAACAAGCAACTCTAGAACTCCAACACCTGTTGGATCGGTGCCAACACTCTGCTTCGACGAACACACCACAGCGTGCTGTTCACCAGATTAGGAGTCACATTAGAACAGGAAAAGAGATGAGGCTCACAGCGCAGATTGGAGCATTTGAAATGGACGAAGTCATGTTAGATTTGGGCTCAGAAGCCAATGTTCTCACTATGCAGACATGGGAACAGATGGGAAGCCCTCAGCTTACAAGATCCCCTATCCAGCTAAGACTCGCAAATCAGCAACGAGTCTCTCCATTGGGCAGATTACCCAATGTACCTATTGATATTGAAGGAGTAAGAAGCTCTGCAGATTTTGAAGTAATCAAAATTATGGATGATAGTAGACCATACCCAGCGCTGTTAGGAATAGACTGGGCACTTGATAATTTGGCTGTCATTAACCTGAAGAAAAGACAGATGACCTTTGAGGATGACCAGATCAGGGTCATCGCACCTCTTGATCCTATTCAAGGACCAAGATATATAGAACCTATTCGCGCAGAAGAGGAAGCGCGCCACATGGAAAGCTTGTATCAGATGACCACTAACCACAGTGACTATGTCAACCCCACAGCAGACGGCCATATCAGCTGGCGATGTGATAGCTCGTGCACATCAGATTCAGATGCAGGATTGGAAAATTGGCAGAATCGTCTACATGAGGTTTCTGCAAGACGTTGCGCCATGATGACTAAATCCATTCGATGGATTGGCACAGAATTAACTGACACTCCAACTTTTGATGGTCTAACCAAAGTAACTAAATTCATACAGGAATATGAACAAAAGCTTCCAGAACCACAGCGCATCCAGGCACTGGATATAGCATTGCGCGCTACACCCGCAAGATGGTGGATTGCGCACAAGGAGAATATTCATACATGGAAAGACTGTCGCAGATTGATACTGCGCAGATTTCAGGACACCACAGCCGAAGCGCTACGCAAATATGAAGGACAGAGTGACCCCAGGTCACACATTGAAGCATGTATTCAGCAATGGTCAGATATTCCGGAAGATGAATGGGTTCACCAATTCATCCACACATTAGATACAATTCCAAGGAATTGGTATACTGAAATAGAATTGCGCAAAGGCACTCTTACTTGGGCTCTTATGATAGAAAGTTTTCAACTTACATTCAGCTTTGAGTCAGAGCATCCAAGCATTGATCAGGCTCTGAAGTGTATTAAAAAGAAGGTATTTGAACCAGGTCTAGTAACAGAATATTCCCAACCAGATTGGGCTGTTCAGATGGAACATGCCCTGGAATGTTATAACTTTACCGCCGAAGATGAGGAGGACGATCCTCGCAACCTCAATATCCCAGAATCAGAAGGGACACGCAATATTGAAGGTCCTGAGCTTGATATTCCTGCCATCGCAGAACACGTCAAGCTCAAGAAAGTTAACATTGGCACAGAAGCTGACCCAAAGTTTGCTTCTATAGGAGATTATTGGGATGATGAAACCGTTGCGCATGTTTCAGATTTATTACGTGATTACCAGGATATCTTTCCTACCAAGTTCACAGAAATGAAAGGCATCCTAGGAGACTTAGGAGTGATGCGCATACCTCTGAAACCAGACGCCAAGCCAGTAAAGCAGCGCCCATACAGGTTGAACCCGCGCTACAAAGAAAAAGTCAAGAAGAAATTGATAAGATGCTTGCAGCAGGTATTATTGAGCCAGTAGAGGAAAGCGATTGGATTAGTCCTATGGTGGTCCAAGAAAAGAAAACGAAAGGTGAAATAAGAATTTGTGTCGACTTGCGCAAACTCAATGATGCATCAGCGCACGACCCATTTCCCACTCCTTTCACAGATGAAGTACTTGATAATGTTGGAGGACAAGAGGCTTACTCTTTCACTGATGGATTTTCGGGATATCATCAGATTAGAATCCATCCGGATGACCGCCACAAGACTACTTTTGCAACTGAATGGGGCTCATTCCAGTACACGGTAATGCCCTTTGGTCTTAAAAACGCACCTGCTATCTTCTCTAGAGTTGTTGTTGCTGTTTTTAAAGAATTTATCCACAAGTTTTTAGAAGTCTATTTTGATGACTGGACTGTATTTGGTTTACTAAAGAACCATATTGCGAATCTGCGCATGATGCTAGAAAAATGTAGACAGCATCAGATTTCCCTTAACTTGAAAAAATGTATATTCTGTGCGCCCTTTGGTATTTTGTTGGGACATATTGTATGCAGACAAGGACTCTTGATGGATCCTGCGAAGGTTGCCATCATTGCTAATTTACCTGCGCCCAACTCAGTTAAGCAATTGCGCACTACATTGGGACATACAGGATACTACAGAAAATTCATCAAAGGATATGCAAGGATCACAGCGCCTATGGAAAGATTGCTGAAGAAGGATTCGAAGTTCCAATGGACAGAGGAATGCCAACAGAGCTTGGACACACTTAAAGAAAAGATGATCACAGCGCCTATTCTAGTTTTCCCAGACTGGAGAAAACCTTTTCATGTTCATGTTGATGCTTCTTCCATAGCATTAGGAATCGTGCTTACACAGTCTGGAGAAGGAAGTATTGACCACCCAATTGCTTACTCCAGCAGAAAGTTATCTACAGCTGAGAAGAATTACACCACTACAGAAAGGGAAGGACTAGCCATGGTGTATGCCCTACAGAAATTCAGACACTACCTGTTAGGAGCTCACTTTAAAATGTATACTGATCATTCTGCTTTGAAATATTTGGTCAATAAACCAGTCTTAGGAGGCAGAATTTGCAGATGGCTACTACTCTTTCAAGAGTATGATTTTGAGGTTATTGTAAAGCCAGGCAGATTGAATGCAGGGCCTGACCATCTATCCAGAATAGAGTCAGGAGAGGAACCTACGAGTCTGGAGGACAATCTGCCTGACGCACAGTTGTTTTATATCCAAGCAGCAGACGAATATTATTCTGATATTCTTAAGTTTCTCACTACCGGACAAGCGCCGGCTGCGTTTACAGTCCAGCAGAAGAAGCAACTTGTTGTTCGAGCCGCAGACTTCACTTTGATAGCAGGCCAGCTTTATAAGTTGGGCCCTGACGAAATTTTGCGCAGATGTATCTTACCACATGAAAAGAGCTCTATCATCGCAGAAGCGCATTCAGGTACCGCAGGAGGCCATTTCGCAGGAAAGCCGACTGCGCAGAAAATATTAGCCGCAGGACTTTGGTGGCCGACATTGCACAAGGATACTAAGGAATTCTGTAAATGTTGCGATGTGTGCCAGCGCACAGGAAAACCCTCAAGGAGAGATGAAATGCCACTAAGACCCCAGATCACACTGCGTGCTTTTGATAAATGGGCCATTGACTTTGTAGGACCTATTAACCCACCAGGAAAAAGAACTGGCGCAAGATATATCATTACAGCTACTGAGTACCTCACCCGATGGGCTGAGGCGAAGCCAGTTAAGAACTGCGACGCTACTACTGCCGCGCAGTTCATTTTCGAGAACATTATCACTAGGTTTGGATGCCCAGTGATCCTCATGAGTGATCAAGGTACACATTTCCTCAATGAGACTATAGAGGCCCTTACTGAAGAATTTCAAATTAATCACCATAAGAGTACACCCTACCATCCTCAAGCTAATGGTACCGTGGAAGCATTCAACAAGATCCTTGAGAATGCCCTGACGAAGATCTGTAATCAACAAAGAGATGATTGGGACCTTAGAGTCACAGCTGTATTATGGGCTTACAGAACCACTTGCAAGAAATTAACAGGTCACACACCTTTCATCTTGGTGTATGGACAAGAAGCAGTTATGCCCATGGAATACATTGTTCCCAGTCTCCGAATTGCGCAAATTACAGAAATGGCAGATCCTGACACTATGAATGAAAGACTTTCGCAACTGCTTTCTTTAGAAGAAGACAGACTTATGGCCGGATTTCATCAACAGGTACAGAAGGCAAGACAGAAAGCTTGGCATGACAGGCACATTCGGCATAAGCACTTTGAAGAAGGAGACTTGGTACTCCTTTATGATAGTAAATTCATCAAGTTTCCAGGCAAGTTTCGTGTGCATTGGTTAGGTCCTTTTCAGGTAATAAAAATAACAGACGGAGGCGCAGTTCAGCTTGCGAAGCTGAATGGAGAACTACTACCTACAATGATAAACGGAAGTCGGCTTAAGCTTTATTGCGACGGCCACTCCGCCCTGTCGACATAATATAGTACTCAGGAATGCAGATGCCCAGTGTAGTTGAAAGAGACATCGCATTTAGTCTACACGGAAGCTGCGACACACCCTCAGTTTCCAGCTTCCTGCGCGGTTCCTTGAAATATCCGCGCATCCTGAATAAAAATTGCTTGAACAAAGCTTAGCGGTCCGCTCTGGCGAAGTTTTGCTTTATGGACCATTGGACTATCGCTCTTGCGAAGTCCCCTTTCATAATTTGCCGCTGAAAAGAGTTTTGTTGTGGACCCCTAGAGGCACAGTTTCCTAAGTTGAAATGACCCGCCGGAAAATTTTGAATTACAGCAGTTATGTAGCCGCGTTCGAATAAATGAAAGGTCGAGTAGCAGGTACAATTGGAAGCATTGAGCAGAGCTTCCACACGAATGAAAGGTCGAGTACAGGAAGCCAAGAACCTGATGAACCAGGCTATGGAAGCTTGGACAGAGCTTGTGAACCTCCCTTTTAAAGTAGGACTATCAGAACAGGTGCAAGCTGCAGAACAGTCCCTCACTGTTCTGAATGAAGAATCCAAGTCCTTAACAGGCTTGCCAAAGATGAAGAAAATGGGCGAAGTGCGCAAAATGCAGCAGCAACTGCACAAGCTCAGAACTCAAGATGAGAAGCTCACCAACAGCATTCAGCCATTCATGGATGAGTATGCTGAAATCGTTGGCCAGATTGAGACAAAAATCAAAGAGATTGTCGAGTCTCAAGAGATCATTGATACACTCACTAAAGGCGAAGCAACCGCAGAAACAGTGCAAACAGCTGATCAGTGTATTGAGGAATTGGACTCCGCTATTGCGCAATGGCAGAAAACATTCGCGGAGATTCAAGCAAACGCAGATGCGCAAATCCAACGACCACGCGCTAGTGCGAGTGGCTCGAGGGCGAGCCACAAGTGAGTGTTGGGGGCCTGTTGGGGCCAAGGTCGCAGCTATAGTAGAAGCTGCGAATTTTGGGAAAAAGCATGAGTATGGAAGGAAAGTGCTAATTTCGGGACAAGCACTAAGTTTTGGGTAAGAAGGAGACGGTGCGCAGTACGGTGCCAGATGGATGATCTCAGCGCAGATCACGGACCGGAAATTGCGGAGCTCGCGCGCACGTCATCGAAGAATGAAGGTGGCTCAGCTACCATAATAAATAAGGTGATGGAGTAGAGGGCTTAGCTACCCTCATTTAAAGGCTTAGTACAGAAGTTATGGTTGCTCGGATCAAGGAGGAGCAACGGACCAGAGCATTGAAGGCGAAGGACGATCGCCCATACCCACAATCTGCGCCGGAATTCATGGAGCCTGCAGGAAGCGGCGACGTGACTGCAAGCGGCGCCTACAGTACACCTAGCCATGTGCGTGGTTAGGGTTTTTGGGAATCACTGTTGGGAAAGGCCCACAGTTTTGTAAAGGTGTGACCGTCATGGCTACCTATATAGATGAATCATTGTAAGGGGTAGAGGCTTCTTCCTCCCTTCCTTCAGTTCCTTCCTTTTGGAGAGTTAGAGAGTTAGATGCTAGACTGTTAGAGAGCCAGTCTAAAGGGATAGATCATGTGTTGATTATACTTCACTGTAATTTCTACCTGGTGTGTAGAACTAGAGAGAGGAAATCGGATAGCCGAGGAGCTAATCCCTGAGTTGCCAGACAGTCTGAGTCGACGTCTGTGCCTTTGTAATCTCCATAGAGAGGAGACAAGCTTGAGAAAAGGGCTCCCAGCTGTGTGCGTGGAGTCTCCTGTAAGTTCTAAGGCTGCAGCTGTGTGCGCAGCATATTGTATAACTCTATCATTTTCTGGTTAATATAAAACTCCTGAGGACGTGGTTTTCCTCGAGGAGATGAGCTTCACTTATGTCTTCTTGTTATAATGTTTGTGTGAATGATAACTATTTCGAGTTCATTATTTGTGTATGCAAGACTTCGGTCTTATCTTTGTGACTGTTTGAGCGAGTTGGAAAGATCCCTTGATAACTATAAGTGTCTTAAGTACTAAAGAGGTAGTAACGCACAGTCGCTGCGGCGAGAGCAGACTGCGTTACTGCGCTAGATGCGAAGGGCCAGAAAGTGTTCCGCGCGTCGACCCAAGAAATAGTTGCCTGCTGCGTTGGAAAGGAGAAACTGCGCAGTAGACCTGCCAAGGAAGGGACCCGCGCAGCTGCGCCGAGCGGCCTGCGGGAAGGTCCGACCGCCGATTTCGCAGGAACCATTCAAGGAAAAGCTATCTCCGCGTCACCCCGGTTAAGGAAACCTGATTCCTTAACCCCCCCATAGCCACTTCGGGTGAGACCTCGAGCTGCCGCGCAGCTCGTTGCCGAGAGGGCCAGTGCGCCAAGGGGTTTTTTTGCTGCGCTTCATTAAAACCCGGGTCTGCCCAAGAAAGCAGCCAACACATAGTATCTGATAACAAGTTTGTCTCATCAATGATGAGGTTACCTATTTACTGCACCTAGTTACTTAGAATTATTTAGATTTAGGAATCTTATATTTTTTCTTTTGATGATAGATGTATACATGCTTTTGATGATAGATGTTATGCATGTTTTGATGATGAGGATACATGTTTTGTTATACATGTTTTGATGATGAGGATACATGTTTTGTTATACATGTTTTGATGATGAGGATACATGTTTTGTTATACATGTTTTGATGATGAGGATACATGATTGACACATGTTTTGATGAAGTTCTTGGTAAACATGTGAGGGGATTGGATCATCCCTGGACTTCAGTCCGAAAGAAGAGTCGTAGACATATGTCTTCGAGAATGAAGTCCTTGGTGGACTTGAGGGGATTGGATCATCCCTGGACTTCAGTCCTAAAGAGAGCTGTAGACGTATGTCTTCGAGAATGAAGTCCTTGGTGGACTTGAGGGGATTGGATCATCCCTGGACTTCAGTCCTAAAGAGAGCCGTAGACGTATGTCTTTGAGAATGAAGTTCTTGGTGAACATGTGAGGGGATTGGATCATCCCTGGACTTCAGTCCGAAAGAAGAGCCGTAGACATATGTCTTCGAGAATGAAGTCCTTGGTGGACTTGAGGGGATTGGATCATCCCTGGACTTCAGTCCTAAAGAGAGCCGTAGACGTATGTCTTCGAGAATGAAGTCCTTGGTGGACTTGAGGGGATTGGATCATCCCTGGACTTCAGTCCTAAAGAGAGCCGTAGACATGATGTCTCCGAGAACAAAATCATGAATGAACAGGTAAGGGGATTGGATCGTCCTCGGACTTTAGTCCTTTGAATTGAGCCGTAGACATGATGTCTCCGAGAACTAAATCCTGAATGAACAGGTAAGGGGATTGGATCGTCCTCGGACTATGGTCCTTTGAATTGAGCCGTAGACATGAGGTCACCGAGAATTGAATGATAGGACTGGATCGTCCCTGGAATTCGCTTCAAAAGGTACATGATAGGACTGGATCGTCCCTGGACTTCGGTTCAAAAGGTACATGATAGGACTGGATCGTCCCTGGACTTCGGTTCAAAAGGTACATGATAGGACTGGATCGTCCCTGGACTTCGGTTCAAAAGGTACATGATAGGACTGGATCGTCCCTGGACTTCGGTTCAAAAGGTACATGATAGGACTGGATCGTCCCTGGACCTCGGTTCAAAATGTACGTGACAAATCCTAGAATTGTTCTAGGTTACATCCAGCATGAAACAGGGCTGGCTCTGTAGATATGATACATCCAGCATGAAACAGGGCTGGCTCTGTAGATATGATACATCCAGCATGAAACAGGGCTGGCTCTGTAGATGTGATACATCCAGCATGAAACAGGGTTGGCTCTGTAGATGTGATACATCCAGCATGAAACAGGGCTGGCTCTGTAGATATGATACATCCAGCATGAAACAGGGTTGGCTCTGTAGATATGATACATCCAGCATGAAACAGGGATGGCTCTGTAGATATGATACATCCAGCATGAAACAGGGCTGGCTTTGTAGATGTGATACATCCAGCATGAAACAGGGCTGGCTCTGTAGATGTGATACATCCAGCATGAAACAGGGCTGGCTCTGTAGATATGATACATCCAGCATGAAACAGGGCTGGCTCTGTAGATGTGATACATCCAGCATGAAACAGGGCTGGCTCTGTAGATGTGATACATCCAGCATGAAACAGGGCTGGCTCTGTAGATGTGACACATCCAGTATGAAAAAGGACTGGCTCTGTGGCGGTAAATCCTAGATCTGATCTAGGTCACATCCAGTATGAAAAAGGACTGGCACTGTGGTTGGGATTGGATCGTCCCTAGACATGAGACTTGTCTTAAAGAGATAAGGATTGATCATCCTGGAACTTGATCTGGATTGCATCATCCATGGACCTATGTCCTAAAGAGAGCAGGATTGATCATCCTGTAATATGATCGTGTGATGATGATGCTTCCGATCGTGTGATGACGATGCTGATCGTATGATGACGATGCTGATCGTGTGATGACGATGTTGCCGATCGTGTGATGACGATGTTGATCGTATGATGACGATGCTGATCATGTGATGACGATGCTACTGATCGTGTGATGACGATGCTGATCGTATGATGACGATGCTAATCGTGTGATGACGATGCTGCTGAACGTGTGATGACGATGCTGATCGTATGATGACGATGCTGATCGTATGATGACGATGCTGATGATCGTGTGATGACGATGCTGATGATCGTGTGATGACGATACTGATGATCGTGTGATCGTGTGATGACGATGATGATGACGATGCTGATGATCGAGTAATATCAACTCTGATGATGTTGATGTTCCAGTAACTAGTTGAGTTACTGATGATGATGAATTGAAGAAAGCTTCCGATGATATATAGATGATGTAGTCAATGACTCCTTGCTCCTGCAGATGTTGTTATAATATCCTTCTCGTTAAGGGGGAGTGTTGAATATTGTAACTTCTAAGAATATTATATTTGTATATTATTTATTTCGGAGATGTTCCATACCTCCGATGTGATTATACTATGAATCCGGAGATGTTTATTCCTCCGAATTGGTTGTGGTAACTAGGGTTATTAGACCCACCATGTGGGGGTCGGCCCAGTCAGTTATAATAGGGTATTTAACCTAATGGTTAAATACGAGCCTACATGTACTTGTGTAAAATATATGTCAGAGTAGTGTATAAATAGAGGAGGTGTGTTCCTCATTTGATACACTCACACACTTGAAAAGAGGAGCACTTGTCTGGGAGATTTGCTAAGGAGGATTAGAAGGAGGGAGCACATCTTGTATTTTGGTTTATCATCTTATTGAGGAAAGCTTTGCTGGGTTTTCTACCCCATGAGGGTTTCCCAGGATAAATCTGTGTCTCTTGTGTTTATGCTATGCTTGTTGTTTCTTCAGTGATCCTGTATATGCTATTATTGTGAAATGGAATGTAATGCTGCTATTTTCTGTCTTAGCATATTGAATTTTAATTACAATTTGTGCCGCCAAATTCGAATATCCACCAGGCCCAAGCTTGTGCTGACCTATTTTTTCCATTCTTTCCTTTGTGGCCTTTGATGTGTCTGACAGCCTATGCAAGTGTTGAAATACGTTAGATGTTCCAAGTTCGATATAGAAATCAATAATAATAAGGTTTAGAATTACATTGCGGAAAGTATTGCATACCTCCCTGTGCCTGGTGGTATCTTTCCTTCTCTTCTCTGAGCCATCTCCTTTCCATCCTCCACTAGAGCTTTCCACTCCATTGTTGGAATCATTGGAGGGTGCTCATACCTAGGGTTTTTTTCCAGGTGGGTCCTATATTAGTCTCGGACAACCTTCACATGTTGTCCATCCTTTTTCAGGACATTCGCTTTATTGAAGGTCTTGTTGCCGAACAGGCCAACCAACCGATTAGTGAGTTCATCTTTTAAAAAAATTTGTTGTCTATCCCACCTTGTTCGGATGGTGGGCCCGAAGATCTCCAAGGACGCATCATTCATTTGTTTATAGAAAAAATTATTTCCTGCAAAACGATCACGCCATGATGATAATTAGTTGAAAAAAAATGTTTTATCGGTATATTACAATGAAATTATAAACACTAACTTGATCAACATATAATAATTACCTGGGATCTTCTCAATCTTTATTGGGACGAGATCTTCATCGACCAAAAATGATGCCTCCAGTGTTTCCGTGCTAGTGACACGGGAAGATCCTGGAAATGCAGCTAGGTCAATATCAATATTACCAGGATTCTCGGTGTCGACCCCTTCTTCTGGACGATCCAGTGTGTGTCGGTCACTAGCGGTCGGTGCGCTCACAGTTGGGATCCGTGGTGTGTCAGAATGTGTTTCCGATTGTTCAGTCGACAACAATGGTGAAGGAGTCGATGCACGTGGAGTCGTTTTCTCATGATGCCACGTCTCTCCACGAGCCTCGCTCGGGCCAACACCGCCTTCACCACTATTTTGTGGTCTCTGATAATTCTGTAAATACAAACCACGTCTTATAAGTTCAGTACTATCATATAAAAGAGAAAATTATAAAGTTATAAATGAATTATTTTATGATTCAAGATTCCTCAACTTACTCGCAAGGATTCAAATTTCCATTCCAACAATTCAATCCTTGCCATAATCTGGCTTGTCTGTGGAACCTTGATTAGAAGAGAAATGATTTCCGCACTATATTTTTCCAACATTTTGTCTATCATCTTAAACGGGTTTGTGGCTTCACCAATTATGTCAGAATCTTTAATCATCTCAACCACTTCAGGATCTACTGAATATTCTTGCAATGTTGTTTCAAACAGCGATTCACTGGGCTGCAACAAAAATATATAAAACTGTATTGAGTTCTATCATTTTAGATTCCTAAAATTATATTAACAAAACATATGTATCATGATAGAGTCCTAAAATTACAACTAGGTTTACTTGGTGCCTAGACGATGGTGTCGTTTGATCCACAGCTGTGGACTTGCCCCGATCATCGGGACCCTGCAAAAAAGAAGTAGAAAACATTATTACAACGAAACCAGTATACACACGAAAAATACATAACAAAATAAACAGTATGCTACGTATTATATTGGTACAATTCCAATCGATTATACCTACAACCTAGAGGATCGTGATCCACTCATCGAATCGATGATCATAGGTGACTTGCCCCGATATGCTAATATCTGGGAGCTGCCCCTTACAGATACCTAAATCAAAAACATAGTGAAAGTAACCTAAACGCATCCAAAACTAATCATGAAAAAACACATCAATTAAAAACTATTATTAAGTATTATATTTTTATTATTACAAAGATGTATACCTATTGCGTCGAGGGTACTGTGACCCTTGCAGAACTGGACTGCATCAAAAACATAGAGAAAATTACGTAAATGAAATAATTAGATAACATTATAGAAACGAAACCAATATACTAATAATGAAAAAACAAAGCAAAAAAAAACTTTTTTTTCTTATTATATTTGTACTATTACAAAGATGTATACCTGCTCCCTCAAAGAAGATGTACTCTTCTAACCATCTGCTGGCGAGGATTTATCCCGATCACTAGCCTATGAAGTAAATATGGAAAATTTAAACGAAATAAACTAACGAAAAATTCCTTAATATGTTAAATATTTCATTAATAAAAGGTTGGGTAAAATGTTATATGTACCACTCCCATACTAACCTTGTTTGTATCTACTCGGTTCAAATTGTAATTAATAAACAACTCTTCCCCTGCAGATATTGATTTAATGGAAACTACAAAAACACGATTTCCTTCACGCCCCTCAAATTCACAGTTTGGTTGCTTAATTGTAGACCCTGGTTGTGTACTATTTATAAACCCCGCAATATTCCCTGTGGCCTTTGGCCTTCCGTCCATGTACAACGTTGCTCATTTATTTTGATTTTTGTCTTTCAACTGTAAATAGTTTGCTGACAATCCATATCTACACATACTTTTTGTATATTGGACCAGGCGCATCCAATATTTGTAGTTGTAACAGGGTCCAACATACTCCATCAATTTTTTACATGTGTCGTAAGGGACCTTTAGTCCATCCATGAAAAACAACCCGAAACCATGTATTGACGATGGTGCAATTTGATATATCCTCTCATTCACACAAAAATCTGTGTTCGGTTGAGGAAGATCCTTGGGTACCCATTGTTTCACTAAATGTTTGTACCTCAAGGGAACCTCGACGTCGTCTATTGTCTCATCATCATAGGAACATGACCCCCCTCGACCCTGCGTTTATGGAATTCTCTTCTAGTCTTTTGACATCTGATTGATACAACTCTTCTACACCTACTGGATGTCTCACTTTCCTCTAGCCTTCCTAAACTCCCCTCGCTCGAGGAAGACAGATCTGACAAATACCTGTTTGGTTCTACCTGCACCATGGGAAAAACATTTAGATATGGCCACAGGGAATAGCGCCTCTTAAAAGGTTACGTGCAGCGCCTTTTATAATGTTACTTGATCCTCATTCCCTTTCTCAACATGTAGGCATTCAAGCGATGAGGAAGACGATCACTTTATCTTTCTTATGAGTAGAAATTCACGCAATTATGAGCTTTCTTTTATTGCTACTTTGGGTCTTGAGTCCCATATCAAACCATCCAACTATCAGCTTTGTCGTCATGGACCTAAAGTCTCTCTCATCCCATCAGTTTGGGTTCATCACCTCGGTAATTGAAGTTCAGTCACATTTAGTAAGATATTTAGATTCAGCAATAATAATATAAAATAAAAATAACTATCTATTATGGAAAACTTCTAAAAGTTGTTATGACTTTCAAAAGTAAGATCTTTTAGGTGGTTAATAAGTGTTCACAAATCTTCAAAAACAATATTTTATATAATGTTGTGGAACTTCTATAATCTTATTCAAGCATGGTCTTCTTAGATGACTGAAAGTAATTGAATTAAGTAAAAACGGAACCGTAAACATGTAAGTTGTTTTGAAAAATGTTAGCTTTCAGTCATACTCCCAACTAATGTTGCCTTTGGACAATTACTTGTAATCTTGACTTAGGGTATTTATTGCATAACATAGATTTTCAATCATATTGACACGGAGAAAAGTAGGGATTTCTTTATATTATCACGCAGACATAGTTACAAACACTTTCTTTTCAATCTTCATGACAATCTAAATGGACAGGCCCTACTGATAGCCAAATACTTTTGATATATTTACAAATCATTGGAGTATGGGGGACCATATATTTCTCAAAAGACGTTGGATTCAGTGCGCCATGCCTTTGAATAAATAGACCTCCGGACCACGCATCTATTATGATGCATGTGGATGTCTATGCGGGTTTTGACAAGCCGTTATTCTTTGTATTTAACGTAGTACCCAAGGATTTGATCCTCAGTAATCTTTGTCTGCAAAATATCTTTGACCTATTCGAGAGATTCTCCAACTTCCCGGTTTAGATTATAAATAACAACTAGTTCTAATGCTGTCAGGTTGGTGTCGAATGACTGCCACCGGTCTCTCATCCAATCAGGGATGTAGAATGCAGGATCCTCATGGATATGTGTAATTTGAAGTCCAAACTTTAGCAAGGTATAATATGTTATATCTGTATTTTATTTTCTCAAGAATTTCCACCATAATTTTTTATATTTTTCATAAGTGTGTGTAGTACTTGGAAACTGGAGACTAGCATCTTGATGTGGCCATGCTTCCAAAGAACGTATCTAGTTAATACAGTAGTATTGATGGTCTAGTTGTAGCCTGGGGTGATGTGTAGAGACCTCTGTCGATATTAAGCTAAGATCATGGTAGAGGTTTGTTAACCAATTGTTTGCATCAGCTACTTTTCTTAGGGAGTTGTTGTAAATCATCTCTGGTACAATACTGGATCCCATAGGCATTCTTCTGAGTTATGGAACTAGTCTAATAAAAGCATTATATCCCTGTAAGTTAGCATCTAATACTTCAATATGTCTCAACTCCCACCTAGGTTTCCATGTTTGCATATAATCCAACCAACTCGTATTATCATTAATTTTATAGATTTGATATTTTCCTTCGGTCCAAGCAGATATTTCCATGTTTACTTGTGGGTTATGGGCCCACTGGATTCCGCTTTGACCTTCTATGCTCACTTGCCTCGGGCTCGCTTGCACCAGGCTTGCCTGTTTCAGGCTCGCTTGTTAAAAATTAACAGCATACTTCTGTGTCAAATATTCTCTTGTTAAAAGTCAGGAATGCTTTTTGCTTTCCCAGAAATGTTCTCATGAACAGTACAGTTATAACATCAAAACAATGCTTTCCATATTGCTAACTTTCCTTTTGTTGTTGCAAATTTTATTGTGTTATTTAGCACAAATGGAAGACTGGAGCAATCTATTCTTATGATAAATCCATGGTTCAACAAATGAATCTATAACTTCTCTATGCATCTCAGTGCTACAAGGATTTCTTTATCCAAGATAATTTTCCTCACAAGTTCAATCGAGGAGTTCCACCACTCTTAAAATTCTTTACCAACAAATATAATTTGATTACCAACAATTTTGTCTGACAGGACAAGTCTTAACTACTTAATTCAAATTATTTACCACATATTTGATTACCAACAATTTTATTACTTAAGTCTTATAACCAACACATATTTGATTACCTGGGTGTAGACGTTTCCTGTAATATACTCAGAAGAGTTACTTTCAGAAATGACTGTACCTCTTAGAGGCCAGTCAACTCTAGGAACCAAGTGACCCTATTATAGGGTTAGTACAAACCAGAGAGAGAGAGATGACTGGGTTGTTGATGTATTTGTAACTTCGAAATGTATTTCACATATGTATATTGTACTCCTATAGAGATGGTATTATTCCTCTATACGGAAGTGTCATCATTTGTATTGACAAGTGTCCCGAGTGTCACAACTTGCATGTGATGAGTTATTAGACCACCAAGTGTGGGGTCAGCCCTGAGTTAAGTTAACCATGGGTTATTAGACTGTCTTAGACAAGTCGGCCCTGCTAGTTTATTAGGCAAGTCAAGTCATGTATAAAGAGAGTGTGGGAGACACTCTATTTGATCATTCACTTATTCACTTATACATTCATTGGAGAGTGGTGCAAAAGTGAGAGAGGAGAAGCTGCTAGGAGAACTATCTCTTGTACTTGGGTTGTATCATTGCTCTTTCTATCTCTGAGGAAGTTATTGGGGTTTTTCACCTTATTGGTTTTCCCCAAGGAAACTCTGTGTGTCTATTGTCTCTTGTGATTGCTTCATGTGATTGATATGTTGTACATGTTATTCTCTCAGATAAGATCCTATATCATATTGAATTGATGCTTAAAATCTAACATGGGCTATGGTACGGTCAATCAAAGAAATTCAATGACAGTCAAAAGGCTCAGTACAATCACAATAAAGATGAGCTGACAGCCAGCAAACTGAGGCCAAAGAGACTCATGGCCTCCAGTAAGGTACAAGGACCAACCAAAGGGTCAAAAAACCAACCAATAAGGTACAAGTAAAAAAGAAAAGAGAGGGTATAAATTAGGCTCATAACCCTTGGGACTAAGGGGGTGTACTACCTCAAATGTGAACAAACTACCATAGTTATACCCACAAGACCAAAAACATAAAAGGCGGTACAAATCAAAAGATAACTCAAGATCAGTAAAAGACCCAAAAGGTGAGAGGCAAGGTACCACAAAAAAATGAAAGGACAAGCTACCACAAGACCAATAAACAACAGGGTGTAAGGACCAAAAGTAAATCAACCATTTTGGGGATGGTACAAATAAGGTCAAAGAGATGGAAGGTCAAATAATGTCAAATATATGCAATAGCTCCTTGTAACTACCTCTTGTAACTCAAATAGGACCACCAAAAGGTATGATAGCAAGAAACCTTCCTAACTAAGGTCTAGAGGGTGGTACGAAGTGGGTATAAAAACTCATAACAACTTGGACAAAGGGGGTGTACCTAAAATGTGGACAATCTACCATAGTACCCACAACACCAAAAACATAAAATGCGGCACAAATCAAAAGATATCCCAAGATGAGTAAAAGACCCAAAAGGTAAAAGGCAAGGTACCACAAAAATATTATCGACAAAATGAAAGGACCATAAGATAATCAACCAAGGTGGGGTACAACCAATCATCTCTCTCTCAAATGTACCATTGTTCCATATAACCTGAAATACCATCATCACAGCAAACGGAAAAGTCCACACGGATGATGTGATCACGTGGTCCTCTAGACTACTCCTAAGGTCAAGCGTTAGTGGCTCCATCAAGGGGTGTTCAGTCCCTTGAGAATACCATCTAACTCAACCATCTCGAAGACCTGGGAGAAGAGGACATCACACATCATCATATAATTGGTTACTAACCGCATAAGAACTCAAAAACCCTAAAGCAACTGAGCATGCAGAAGGGGAGCTAGGAAAAGACAAGGCTCGTAGGCCAAAAAAGAAAGATCAAAAAACTGTACTGGGACCAGTGTCATAGTAAGTGAGCTGAAACAAAAGTGGCCAAAATGCCAACAAGCAGTACTAAAAAGAAAAAGACCCTCTAAAAAGGTGAAATAGCAAGCAAACTTCCTAACTAGGAGCTCGAGACCTCGATAAATCATATCCTTCGCAAGGTGATGAAATCCAAGTCGAACAATACGAAATGAGAGACCAATAATGGAAGGATATCCCTCTACCGAAAGGGATCCTGGGTAAAAGAACCCTAGAAGAAAATTCACTAAGCTACCTCGTTCATGACACGTCGGAAAAGGTTTTCGGCACTTCTGTCTTATCGCCCCTATATCACCATCACGGTAGAGTACAAGGAAGACAATGGATCGATATGCCTTAGGCGCTAAGTGGAGTGCGGCATTCCACAAAGTCCATCCGGAATCAATCCTCGCGGCTTAACCCCAAAAAAAATGGGAGGCCCCTCCACAAACTGGTCGATGATCATGTCAATAAATACTAGAGGATTTTAGTACCCTAGAGGACAACAACTATGTCTCAGATGAAAATGACAAGGGGGAATTATTTGGATGCCTATCCCCGATGTCCTACCTAACTACCAAATTCTTTTTATCCTCAAGCGGGGTTAAAGTGTGTTGAGTTAGCGAGTTAAATTTTAATGGTTGTATTACTTAGTTGGGTGATGGAATTGAAACTCGTGGTGTGATGACTGACTCAAACCATGCAAATGAATATGAATCAAATAAGCCTTTCCTTTCAATGAATGCTAGCTAAGGTAAGGAGAGAGTTCTTTCAAACTGTAACTACTCTTTCAAATTAAATGAATACAACAAGTGTTCAAGTTCATTCATGGGACCTCAAGGAGAGATTCAGATTATCTCAAGTCATGCAAATGAATTCATCACATAAAACAAAGTGATAATAAATATAAGGAATTGCATATATCCATGTTCATAATTCTTTAGGCACACTTATAACATTCTTCAATCATTCATCACAAAAACACAGTGATAGTAGAAACAATAAACTGCATATAAATGTTCATGAGCTTAATAAAAAAATAATAACCACAATAGGGGAAGCTATACCACAACTTGTTTTTTTATGACTATAAATACAAGAGTATCCTAATCATGAGCAATACATCCTTTACTTTTACATCATGAGCAATACTAATCATTTCCCTCCTACAACCATACAAATGATAATGATTGGTTGTTGTTATTTCTTTCTTAGTACCCAAGTTTGTCATTCCTAGAGTTTGGTCAAAGATCTAATTCCTTGAGATGTTAAAACTTTCATCTATGGCACATCTATCCCACACATTAGTTGAATTGGATCTAATTTCAAATATCAAATAATTAAATTGGCAAAAAATTACCTTATACTAGAACTCCCATCAATCAGCTTATGGTCATGTTCATTTTCCTCAGTTCCTCTAAATTTTATGGCAGACAGAGTACTATCAACTAAGCTCAAAGTTTGATTGCAGACAGACTACTATCAACTAAGCTCAGTTCCTCTTGTGTGATATCCCACACTTGGAATAAACTCTAGACTCTGTGTACCCACGCTCGTCGTTCGAGGCTTGTTACCAAGCTGAAACTCAAGACCGCTGGCAACACTCCTCGGACGGACGACGTGGGTACACAGAGTTAAATCACTTCTGGTTTTGGGATAAAAACAATATAGGTCCAAGTTGAACAAAGAAAATATAATTATAAATACAAATATATTTATTTTTATCATGATACAATAGGGGAATATCATTATGCTAATGGTGTTATAGGATTCTTCAATTGTATTAAACACTGCATGAGATTGTACATATGGACACAATACAGAGGATCAACTCTGTTGGGAAGGATATACTATGTTCAAAGAGAAAACCTCAAGCCATAAATTATTTAGGATAATTTACACTAAGATACCTAAGATATTTCAAAGTGATTATTCCTCTTGCATAATTTATAATAAAAAAATTTAACTTTTTTTCACAAAAATGGCTAATTTTTTTATATTATAAAAAGAATGCAAGGTTTCCCTATGCAGTGAAAGTATAGAGGTTGCCCGAAGGCCAAAGTTCCAAACTAACGCAGTCTAGCCTTTACTTTCTTTCTACCTAGGCATTACAAAAAAAAATTCTTCAATGCTAAACCATAGACATGATGATAACAAATAAGATTTCAGACCTCTCATGTCCTAACTACAAGTTCAAAAAACATTGACCTTTGACAAAGAACTGACTGCGTATTTTTCATACTTTCTGCCTTCCATATCTTGAAATTCATACAAAAATATAAAACCCTTGACAAAACTATGTGATTCTAGACTTCTACAGGACTTAAAAACATAAAATTGCCAAATCATCCTTGTTGCGTTCTTAGAATCATTTCATTTTCTCCATAACCAAAAGAAGATATTTTTTGGAAAATCATCCAGGTGTCCTAAAATTCAATGGTGCGTGGTAGGAAATTGCAGAAGGCAATGCACTAGGCTAATGAAGTAGGAAAATATTGTTGATGGATAGAATCTACCTAGGTCCATGCATTTCAAGCAAAGGGACAGAGCTAGAAAATGTGCTCCAAAGTTTATGCATGACCACATTGCGGACAACGCAGGTTTCGCACTCCCAAGTATGTGAGCATTTTATCCAAAAGGAGAACTCCCACAACTAAAATCTAGACAGTGAGTTAAGATATAGAAAGTGTGGCATGCGTAATCTTCCAACTTTATCATGCATTCTTTCCTCTTTCCATATATAGTTTGAGATTCTACATATACATATTTGAGAGGAGTTGGGAGTGTTATACTGTATTTTGTGAGAAGATTGTAGCAATGGAAATCAAATCATTTGTTCACCCACCAGTTTTAACAAACTACCTCCATAATTGCATGCTATTGGACCTATGGCATCCTATCATGTGTCGTCACTATGATTTAATCCAAGTCTCTTGATTAGTACATTGATTTGGATCAATTATTGCAGTCATTTGGTTATCTTGCATGCACTTACTTTGATTCGGCGATAGGTACCAAAGAAATTAAACAAGGTTAACAAATTCTGCGAGTAGGGGTCCTTGGAGCAAGGTAAACAAATTCTGCTAGTAGGAGAGATGGTGATAGTCTAGAACCCCTTCCATTCCTCTAATTAAATCTTATGTGGTTTTCTCAGGAATTTGCATTGAGTAATTTAGTAATGAGCTGGGGATCTCTCTCAAACTCTTAAATTTCTATGGTCCTTATGAGAGTAGAGATCATAATTTTTATGCAATGCTCGGAATTTTTAGGCAATGCCCTCGACCTTCCATTCCCGAATTTCCCTTTTTTTTTCAAGTGAAAAACAATCCGAATTTGCAGACTGTGGAAATTTTGTGATTTTTTGAAGGTGCCCTAATTTGCTAACTGAGCAATGATTTTCGTTGGGAGCAGGCATCCTTTTTGAAGATTTTATTTTTTATCTTTCTTGGGGAATAAAACAGCAGCAGAGGAGAGGATCCAAACCTATCACAGAGAATCTGAATGTTTGTTTTTGCAGCAGACTTCACTGTGGAAACTTCGGTGGCAGCAGTGAAGAGTGTGCCCTAATCTACACAGTCTCGGTGGTGACTATTGTAGCAGCAGCTACAATACAGTGGCATGCTTTTAAAAGAAAAGCAATGATGCACTCCTATACAGTAAAATGATGAAGACACTAATGATGATGCACTCATATGCTTGATTATGATGATGACACTATGATGCCTTAGTTACATACAGTAGTAACAGTGATGTTTTCATAAATGTATACACAGTTCAAGGGTCTGCTACAAGTGACAGTGCATTTACAAAGAGGTATGTACAGTGATATGTATGTTATATACTTGTTGGCACAACCATGATGAATACATCAGTGAATATGCAGTGGAGTGTATACAGTGGTATACTTACAGTAATATAAATACAGTGACAAGTGAATAGATATAGTAGTATAGTAAGGATGGATTTGGTATAGGTTATAGGTTATCCGACATTACAATAAGGATGGATTTGTAGTCATTTTGATCCCAACCACTGATATTCTCAATTACGAGCTAGTACCTTAGGATTGAATCCATACCTTAGTCATGGACTTTCAACCCACCAAGTGCTCAAAGCAACCAAAAGATGCCCACATTAGCCTCCTCCAAAGGCTTCTGTTAAGATTACTTGTTCAACAAGAAAGGTCCTCAAAGGGGGTTTGCACCCATCAAGATTGTCCACTTTGGAAAATGAAGCAACCATCCATGTCCACATAACAACCAATAAAAGTCTTCACATGTGGAAACAAATGTTGAAATTTTTCCCAAACTAGAGGGATGTTAAGTATGAAAGAGTACCACACATTATGGATAATTATTGACAAATCATCCTCACTCCATTCAACTATTATGAATGGAAGTCATAGGTGGTGATTCTCTTGTAGAGCAAAGGCCTATATAGAATCACTATGGGGACTAATATTGAACTAAAATTTATTGTTGAAAAATAAAAGTGGTATAATTGGATGGATGAAGAATATGGAATGTGGTGTTTCTTTGTTTCCCTTTTTCTAAGGAAGTTTGGCTTGTGTCTACTATAACTTACTAGGGGAGTATGCCATTGGAAGAGGCAACCAAATCTTGGTGGGATGAAGGTCTTTTAGCTAAATTTCAAACCCTCTGCCAACATTTCAAACATTTAAATATCGCTGGCATTGGTAGATGCACAATAAACGACCACATCATTATAACTTTCCAAGACAAACAAAATAAATCTCCTATCTAGAGCTTTCCATCATTTCGATTCTTCTCAATAGCAAAGGAATCCAGTAAAACCAACAGTTAGATTTCCAAGATAAGACTCATGAAAGATTATTCTTGAAACAAACGCCAGTCAGGGTGTCGAATCTCCCTACCAGCACATCAAACTCTAAGCAGTTAAAATCGTAGGTGTCTTGGATACACAACACAAAACCTCAAACTTAAACTCCCAAGCAAACAACCATTCAGCACGTTTTCACTATCTAGGGTTTACAGTATCTTCCTAAACAGATTTAAATCCCAAGTTTAGACGAAAACCCACATTTTGGCCAGAGTCCAAACGCTTTTCCTAAACACCACGATCTTATTAAAACAGTCTTCCATTAAATAGAATCAACCCACAAAGAATGAAAACATCATTTAGAGAGGAGTCACCCACTGGCCAGAAAGCATTCAAATCAGAGATACTCTCTCAACATTGCACATAAAATACCAAATAAAATTCTTCACGCAAAAGCAAGAACAGGTGAAACGCAAAGCTATTACCAGAATGTTGCAAGATCATTGCTCTCTATCAGTGGCTTGCAACCACTTAATCCCTACTTAGAAATAAAATTGCCAGAATCATTCTAAACTTCAATAAACAGCATGGCTAGCAAACATCTTTGGTTATTCATTTCATAGAAACACGTATTCGGTAAAACACACGATTTCAAACCCAGCGTCATCGTATTATTCCCGGGGGCCATTTTTTCCCGTGAAATTCCTACACTGGTAAGGTTAATGGCCGGCTTACCGAATTCATTGTGTCATATTTTCCCGTGAAATTCCTATGCAATGGGAAATGAATGTATCTTCCCTCCTCTGCAATGCGTGCAGGTATCGGCCTCGGCAATGTCGTAATGGAATTAGCGCTGGTTCGACTGGTTCAACTGGTTCGCTCTCACGGGAGGTTGTCTTGTGTTATGTTACCGCGAGAGCATTGTTATGATATTATATATATATATAATATATATATATAATATATATATATATATAGATATATATGTTATATATATATATATATTATATATAACATATATATATTATATATTAACATAACATTAAATTAACTTGTACCACTTAATAAACTAACCCCCTAACACATTGAATTGCACCCAGTAACATAATATGACCCCAAACACACTAACACATACCCCATAATATAATAAACCCTTAAAACAATAACACATATACCCTTAATATTCTAACTCATATGTCTTGGCACACTAACTCGTACCCGTAACAAACATAACCACTAATCCATACACCCTAATACAATATCCTTCTAACACACTAATAACATCGTCATA